>CAVLJG010000001.1:108041685-109294498 GCA_963669975.1 Acanthoscelides obtectus | reverse complement strand
AAAAGAGTCGGCATAATGTCACTTTTCAAGATACGTGATACCGGTGCGGATTTGGATGAAATTTTAACAAAAGGTTTCTACTATGCCGAGGACGAAGTGTATGTGTATGTGTGAATTTTTTGATGTTAGTATACTGATACACTTTCTCAGTAATTCTACGCTCCTATATTTCACATTTTTATTTCCCGTACATTTGTACTTAAAACTCGAATGAGATACATTCTCAATAAACGCGTCCCAGGCAGCTCGATGAACGTACACCTACCTGCCTCGACGTCTGAACGTCTCTCAGCAGACGGATCGCGTACTTATCTGCCGCTTCTGCGGTGCGCCACGGGGTTGTTCCTGGTAGTGGATCGGAGGGACTGATAAAACAGGTAGCAGACGAAGCGGTGCCGCGATATGCATATACGAGGAGCACGCGATATTTACAGTGAGTCCTAGCTCCGCTTCTCTATACAGGGAACTCGTCTCCTGTTATACCTTCAGCAAAGAATTTAGAGGAAACTTAGTACATCCGTTAGCCAGCTTCAGATTTACGATCGGTGAATTGGTTTTGAAAATACTAGCGAAAAACTGAAAACGACAGAATTTATTTTTGCCTGTAAATCCAGAACGGTTAATTTGACAGCTGTCAAACTGTGACACTATTCGGTCATTTTTTTAAGAAAAATAAGCATGTCAGACCAGCCTAAGTATTTTCAGTAAATAAAACCGATCAAAATTATTTTTTGGAGCTACAAAATAATTGGAGTAGTCAAAGCAATAATGCTTAAGCTATTTCTAATGATTTACTTCTTTTATTGGATCTATTTCTTCCTTCATTTCTTTCCTTCCTTCCCTTTTCCCCTTAAACATGTTTAGTATCTGGGTAGCCAGACCTGACATACCAGCAGACCGACGACACTTTTAACTAAGAGCAAGATCCACCGGACCGTACTGACGAATAATGACGAATAGTATAGTAGAAAGCATGTATGACATGTCTCAATCGTCTTTTGTTTTCCAGCAACCCGCCTCAACTTTGATTTCTCTTATGGCCCCCATATTGGATTTTTGGATTTGTGAAAAAGGTGTAAAATTTCCAGTCTAGTGATGTTTCAAAAGTGCGTAAAAGATTGGAGTACCACCGAAATATCATCACATGTGTGTATGTATTAGTCTTTTGTCTAAGGAGGTAATGATTTATTTTTCAGAAAATAACATTATATTCCATAGAATATTACGTTAAAATTGACTTCTCAACAGGTCAAATGCTTTGGGGCAAATTCTCAACTATAAGTGTGATACATCGTCGTAAATTTATCTTGCACTTGAACAAACAAACATTTTACAAAATTGTAATGTAATGTAAAATCTAATCATGTAAGTGGGTGTTAATTTACAGATGCAATTGCATCCAGACATTTTTGACAATTGGTGACTGTTTTTCGTACAACCTTAGCTAGTGTATTTCTGATAATGTTTATAACTGTGCTCAACATTCTTTGTCTCAGGATGTAGGAGGCCAAGATATTGAACCATTTTAATAAAATTATTCTATCATCAAACTGATCTCTTAAGAAGTTCCTGACTTGAATGGTGTTGTGAGCGAGACATCCATCTTGTTGAAACTTTTAAACACAATTTTAATACTTTGAATTATTTAACGTCCAACTGAGACCTTCTTAGATGAAAAAATGCGTTACTTATTAATTTTATTTTCTTACAAATACGAGCCCCTTCCCACTTCAGTTGGCCCAACTATTGAAATCTTAGTTTTTTTTCTTATCAAACACAAATAATAAAAATGTATCAGGGTGTTATAGGTTTAAAATATTAACAATGAATATTTTGATAATATATAGTAGAAAACACCAACTTTATCACTCCCTAATCAAATTTGCAGCATAAAATAACACATGTTGCAATTACAGCATATCACCTATTTTCATTTAATGCAAAATAAGTCTATAACGCATAGGTGGCTGTGAAAATAAAAGCCATGACAATTGTTTTTATTAATCACAGCTGTCGTAATACGTTTAAAATAGTTTTGGGTAGTTAAGGTTTTCAAAATGGGTAGAGGAAAGGTTATTAGTGAGAAAATTCGGTTACGGATAATTAAATTTTGTAATTCTGGGAAATCAAACTCAGAAATTGTAACTTTGTAAGACTTATCGCGGTACAGTGTGAGAAATATTGTTAGAAGATTTAACGTAACTGGTTCAGTTAATATTAAGCCACGATATGTGAAAAAAAGTAATATCACAAATGCCGACCGAAGAGCATTATGAAGAATAATCGTGAAATACAGGCCTGTCAATTATTTACAATTAAGTGTTCTGTGGAGTGACGCTGTTGGAAGGAGAATTTCGAGGTCGACAACTCATAGAGGGGCCCACAAACTTTGATTTAGCACTTGCAAGATAGGTTTTCTTATAAAAGAAAGTGAAGTAAAAACCCTAAAGTTGCACAACTTGTTTATAGGCCAAAGAAAAGCCACTATTAACTCCACTGCAAAAGAAAAATCGGCTTAGATGGGTTAAAGAACATAGACAATGGACACCTCGACAATGGTGTGCAATACACTGGAGTGATGAGGCCCGATTCGAAGTTTGGGTTGGTGACGGTCGCAATAGAGATTCGCAAGAAAATGAAGCATTCCATGTTGACTGAAGAGAAAAGTGAAATTTCCAGCATCCATTATGGTCTGGGGCAGTATGTCATCAAAAGGGGTAGGAAAACTTCATTTTATTGATGGAAATGTGGATACAAACAAATATTTGGCAATTTTAGAAGAATCGCTTTTACCAGTGATGGAAGAATGTTTGACATCCGGCCAAGATTTTGTGTTTCAGCAAGATGGTGCAGCGTGCCATACCTCAAAAAAGGCTATAAAATGAATCTATGAAAATAATGTACCACTTTTGAAATGGGTTTCTAGCAGTCCAGATCTGTCACCTATTGAAACTTTGTGACACGAGATGAAAAAGGTTCTACGACAACATCCTGCTCGTACAATCACGGAACTGAGACAAAAGCTTCAAGAAATATAGGATTGTTTTACACCAAATTTTTGCCAAAACTTGGTTTACATTGTGCCCCAAAGAATTTAAGCCGTAATAAAAAACAAAGGTGATGTTACCCAATGGTAATCTTTTAATTGTTGCTTTGTTAACTTCGCGCATTTATTCGCACATTGTTTATTTGTTCAGATGTTCTATTAGTTATAGGTCTAAGTGATTTCAAATATGTATTTTTTACGACTAGAGTGTATCTAAAATGTTTTTGAGAAAATAAATTGTTGTGTTGTTTATAAAGGCATATTTTGGTACAAATCGTGAAGTGGGCCAACTGAAGTGGGAAGGGACTCGTAGATCATGTCGCTTAGAAGAAAATTAATACATAACATCACGTGTGATGATCTTCCGATGATACATCAATCTTTCATACACTTGTGGGGCATCACTAGGCTGGAAGTTTTACGCTGTTTCCAAAAATCAAAAAATCCAATATGGCGGCCATAAGAAAAATGAAAGTTAAGGCAGGCTGCAGGAAAACAAAAGGCGGTTGAGACATGTCATACACGCTATCTTATTTGCCTTAAAAGAATGTTCGAATAATGTCAGATTTTGACAGTAAAATTAACCGTTTCGGATTTACTGGCAAAACATAAAATTCGACATTTTCGGTCTCTTGCCGATATTTTCGAAACCAACTGACCAATCGTAAATCTGAAGCCGGCTATCGAATGCAAACTTTCCCCGTTTAACCTTTGCTTTAGGTATAACAGGAGCCGAGATCCCTGTATAGAGAAGCGAATCTGGGACACTTTGTATATATACGAGCATAATGAGATTACCTGACTTCGTGAGGTAATATTATATACTGTTAGTATATATAGTATCTGAGTACGTATCAAAAGCTATTGCAATCAGTTGACAAACAGCTTTACACCAGAGCCCCAAATACATTTTTTGTCAATTAGGGCTCTCACAAAATCTACGCCTTTTTATTGCAATTGCACTATATGGAAAATTGTACTAGAAGTTGTTTTGGAATCACCCTGAAGAACGTCATGTACGATTGAACCTCTAGGTAATTTTTCTGGAAAACAGAACTAAAGGGAGTTTTCCCGGAGTTGGCAGAGATGACGATTTATATGCTTGATGCCCTATTTTACGAACCTCAATTAGTAAAGTTTTAAATCATGCAAGGATTTATTCGTAATTATTTTTTCAAGCTTCAGTTCATCGTCGAGTGAGTTGGTTCTATTTTATTCTAGACGAAGTTAAATAGCATCATTTACGCTAATTATTTAAAAATATAAAATGCGTCTATTCTATTCTGAATGGGAGCACAAGCTATTATGGTTTTATGTTTGATTTCATTTCAGGTATCAGACATATAATTACCTTAAGCCCAGAAAAAATTCCAGACTTGACAGACACCGAGTTTGAACGGACTTACATACCCATTCCTGAGTGTCATGCACCAACAATAGAAGATATTTTCAAGTTTATAAGTACTATACAGTTTTGTAAGAAAAGAGGACTGGTGAGTTCACTATTGGGGAGCATGCGATTTTATAGCATACCATAAGGAAAGTGACGTGCTAACATAAAAACTCCACATTTTGTTAATATATTGTAACCAGATCACTTGCTTTACTGTCGAATACCGCCAAATATGCATAGCTGTAAAGGTCCTCGATAATTTTTACAGGCTTTTATTCAACTGTTTGTATGTTAGTATGTTTTTTAAATAATGATATAAATATTTGAATTTTAATTTTAAACGGAATATATGTGTGGGACAAATCTTGGAACTAAATTTTGAATCAGTTAACCTTAACCAACTGAGCTGAAATTTTTTACACAAGTTTGGTTTGCGCGACAAATGAATTAACTGCCGCCATTTTGAATCAAATACGGCGTATGCTACATAATTTCCCTAGTGATATCTATAATATGGGTATCAAAAGAAAGGGTTTGATGAGAGGAACACAATAAGCAAAGTGGCGTCATTTTAAATCCAATATGGCAGCCACAGCAAAATGGCGATTTACATATTTCAAGTGACCCCTAAGACATGGGAAAACAGCAACTGATACAAGGTGTCTCAAACTCGAAGAAGCTCCACATCATAAAGACTACGTTTATACTCGTATTGCAAAGGATTACAATTTATTCAGGGTTTGTATGGTCCTAAGTATCGTTGCCCGAATAGGTCAACGATATTTCACATTCAGCATTTGACAAGTGACATTTGCTTTGGTATGGACTTGCCCAAAAAATTTCTGAAATAGGGTTAAAGTATTTATATCTATAAAGCTGAACCCAAATCTTGATCCAATCCCACTTATTTGAAGGCTTGACCCACCCTGTTGAGAGCACGATCTTAAGTGTTAATAACGGTACATAATTTTCGTGCATAGTCCTACGATCAACCTGTTCAAATCCGTAAACGTAGCGAAAGACTACCTTATAACAAATATTATAGCTATATTGCCTATCGACTGGGCACATGTATCTGTCAATATGACACATCCGATTTATTTGTCAGCTTATGGTTTATTATAGTTTGATCTAAACGGGCTAAGAAAGATGACAAATATTTCGATAACTGGCTTCATTTTCCGACATATACTATGGTAAATACTGAATAAAACTTGACTTTACCTGCCTTAGACATGATGCTTCAGTAGATTGTTTTCTTCTATTCTTTGTTCTCTGAATATAAGGCGACTTTCTGTTAGAAAAAAGTTCACGATATGATGACCTTGTTTAATGTAATGTTGACAATGTTACACGAGCTTACTGTGCAAAAACATACTATAAACAAATTATTGTTTTAAGAATAAACACAGCTGATATCAGTTACTGCTTAAATAGCCTGAGCGTATAACGGCTTTTCTCTTATCAGTCTCGTTTTATATTTAAATATATAATTTTATCATTTTACTATTTGCAAGAATTTAGGATAATTACTGGACTGGTTGCGAATACAAAGTTGGATATACTTTTAGAATAGATTTGGCTATGTGCTGGGAACTTTTCTCTATTTTTAAATATGTATAAGCAAGTTTCCAATATGCATAAACCAGTAACTGTTATCTATAACTATCTAAAACTGTAATGACTCATCGATGTTCACGTGAACATCACGTAACTACCAGTAGTCGGCTGTTCATAGGCGGGGTATGAATGTTTAACATGGGTGAATTAGATTTGTCACATGCTTAATAAAGAGTGGTTTGAAACATATTGTAAGTCAAAAATTTGGGAATTACCTTTATTCATCGTCGCTTCCACTTACATCTGACAGTAATAAACTGTCGCTATCGCTTTCCTCGTTGAAATTGACTATAACTGGCTCTATGATGGTGTCGATGTGGTGGTCAAGCTGCCATATTTTTGTTTCTTCCTTCACAACATGACGGATAGCATTCTGCCAAGCTTCGGGCGTTACTAGCTGTATAGAAGTCTCAAGTAAAACCTTAACGTCTGGTAATTTGAAGGTTGTATTATGGCGCGCAATATAACCCTTCACTTGAGCCCAGATGAGCTCTATTGGGTTCAGTTCACAGAGGTAGGGCGGTAACCGCAGCACAGTGACACCACATTGACGGGCCATCTCCTCAGACACGTAACTAATGTTCGCAGGTTTGTGCTGTTTAATTTTTTCATACAATTCCGCTTTCACACATGAATCGTCAAACGGGATTCCTGTTTCGCGCAACCATTGCTGCATGTCACTTTTTCGAGATCCCATAATCGGTACACGTTCGGCTCGACGACTATGGTAGGAAGCATTATCCATGACGATCACAGAGTTGGGCTCAACTCGCTGAAGCACCCCTTGAAACCAGCTCTCGAAGCAGCTGGCATTCATTTCGTCATGGTAATCACCTCCTTTCTTAGAGACGAAAATCAAGTCACACTCTTCTAAAAAGCCACTATCGCTACCAATATGAGTTACGATCAATCTTTGACCTTTCCCTGACGGTCCACGAAGACCTGTTGACAAACCTTCAATGCTTGCTTGTCGGTTACTCACTACGTTTTTGTCTATCCAGGTTTTTTTAACTGTGTGACCTGCATTTACTCATGTCTCGTCCAAATAATAGATTTTTCTGCTTTGTCGCCTATATTTAATCATTTCGCGTTGGCATTTTCGACGCCAGGTGACTATTTCAGGTCTCTCTATCAATACTAACTTCCGATTACGCGTTTCGTAGCGAAAATTAATTTCGTGCAGGGATTTCCTCATTACCTCGACGCTCATTTGGGGTATAATTTCATTTTCCTTGATCGCTGCATGTACAGCCTTGAGGGTTGGTATCTCATTCCTAAAGAAGAATGAATGTACGGTTCGCCTTAACGCCATTTTGCTATCGTCATCCAATTTAACGGCCTTTCGTCCCTTCAAATTAAACTTTGGATCAGTAGTAGCTCCAGTTTTCTTCTTTTCATGCACCACCCTGCGAATGGTCCACTCTGGAACGCCTGTCATACTTTCACAACGCGCGAGTGCATCTCCCTGCGACATAGTTCTGTTCAGATAATTGAACACGTTGAGCACGATTTCTTTCGCGTCCCTCTTCAGTGCTTTACGAAGCCGTCTACTTGTTCCCTGGCTTTCAGAACTTCCACTCGTGCCATTTGTACTCTCCATGGTTAAGTATAACCAAAAAAGTAACCACAGAAACCACAACAATAACAATCACACAACAATTCTTATAAAAACACACAATATGCGATCGCTCAACGAAACACGTTCCAATGCGTTGCCGACGCCTATGAGTCTGCCGGTCGAGGCGCGTCTTTGATTTCATTGGTTCTACCGGCGGAGATCAATCAGCCATTATTTCCATCTCTGTCTGTGCTGTTGACTACCGCAAAGCCACAGAAACGACATATGTCGTACGCTATACGGCTGTACTGGAAGGAAGCCGGGATCGAGCTCTGATCACGTGTTGATCACGCGTATGAGTCATTACAGTTTTAAATAGTTGTAGTACTACATGACTTTCTAGCACTAACACCTGCTATACATCAGATTTTTTTGTTTCAAGAACACGTCCTTTGAATTCGTACAGAGTATCCAAAATTATATGCTACATCTCGTGACAGGGTCAACGATGTGCATAATACAAACTAATCAATTAAGTTAATGGTAGAATATCTCCGGAAATGAATAATAGATCCTATAATGAATTAAGCTTCGTTATTACATAGTCGCAGTGCTACTTGTACTCCATATAGGAATCCCTTTGATACATACCATGGCTTTTTATATATACGTAATACACATTATCGATATTAATATTATTCAATTTGAAAATTAGTTTGTTGCAATTTTTTCTCTTGCGTGAAATCTAATACTTTGTGTCTTCTTTAGACTTTTATACAAATTACTGTTCGGAAACCAGTTATGCAGCCTAGACAGTGAAATATCTATATTGGAGACAAGGTGGATCTACCCTTGGAAACAATGCAGCCATAAGGTTTCCTTGCGGGACACTTAAAAGAGGCTTTAATATTTGCATTTCACACTGATTGTCATCACAGGCTGTCATCGATGTCAGATGTGGGGCTAGCATATTTTCTAACACAACACCATGCCAGATTTGTAAATTTTAATTGTACGAGTCTGTTTGTGTGACTTCAATTTTTTGTACATATTCGTAGCTAACTTTTTTCTCAGAAGAGCTAACTTGTGCCGAATCCTATACGAATCAATGCTAACGTTGAGTCAGAGTCAACCTAATTGCCGCCATTTTTTTTTAGCCAGTTGGAGTTCATTGCCGTATGGGCCTTGGCCGGACGGGTGTTATGGTTGCTGTCTATCTAATGTATTTCCACGGCATGGAGCCCATTCAAGCACTAAGGAACCTTCGCTATTTGAGACCTGGCTCTGTGGACTCTGAAGTACAAGAGAAGTGTGTATTAGAGTACCGACCAAACGCAAAGATCAGCAATGATAACAGGATACAGAAGATTACCAAAGAAGGGAATCATTTGCTATCACTTCTCAGGGGAGACAACAGGACTGGTGTCTTGGGACCTCCTAGGAAATGGGACATAGCTGGCATATCTGAATGCTGAAATATTTTCTTTTATAAAATCATCAATAAATCTGTTAGAAGGTAAATTACAGCTTTTTAATGAATGAATAATAAACGATGAGTTGAAGCAATAAACTCTGGTAGAATCTGCAGCTGGTAATTGTTTATTCAGTGACACAGAAGACCTAGCAAAAATGATTTAATGTGCATGAAATTTTATATTCAGTTGACATGAACAAAACGAAGCCATGATTGAATTTTGGAGTGATAATATTCAGTTATATGCACCTAATAACAATGTAAGTGACAAATTTCAGCAGAGCTACTTCATTTTTTAGCAACTGCAGTAAAAATTTTTAACATTAAGTAGTATTGTGGATGCATATGTACTTCCAACATGACGGCGCAGCTGCGCATTATCATAATCGTGTGCGTAACTATCTGGACACCTGGAGTAACAATCGTTGGATCGGTCATGATGGACCTATATCTTGGCCTCCTAGATCACCAGATATGACACTTCCTGTGTGGCTACGTTAAGTAAGAGGTTTATAGATATCCACCATCTACCCCGGAAAATATGAAGTAAAGGATTAAGGATGCTTTTCTGACATGCTGACGTGCTGAGGGATGTGGAACGGTCATTCATTCATTCCTAGCTTACGTCACGCAACTGTGGAGTAAACTCATCCAGTCTCATGGTGAAGCTCTTGACATCACGAAAGCGTTCGATCAGCTGTGGCACGCTGCCCTCTTGAGCAAACTTCCATCCTACGGCCTCCCAGAAAAGCTTTGCAGATGGGTGGCTGACTTTATCTCTGGCCGCAAGATATCCGTCGTAATTGACGGATTCTCCTCTTCATCCCACAACGTCAACGCGGGTTTTCCCCAGGGATCGGTCTTGGCTCCAACACTGTTTCTCTTACATATCAACGACCTCCTTTCCTGCACGATCAACCCAATCCACAGCTTCGCTGATGATAGCACTCTACATGCAGGAATTCAGAGTGACAAGCCGATCTCTGCCGCTGAGCTGGAAAAAAGAAGACTAGCGACGACTTCTTCTCTGACAAGAGACCTGGAGGCTATCACTGCTTGGGGACGCAACAATCTTGTACAGTTCAATGCTTCCAAAACACAGTACTGTACTTTGACGAACAAAAAGCGTCCTAGCGCTCAGTTTCGATGGACGGTCGAGTCCTACCAAAGAGCCATTCTTTTCGGCTGGTCGGAGTCCAGATCACCGAGGACCTGATCTGGCACGAACACATCTCTTCAATAGCTGCAGCTGCTGGGAAAAAGCAAGGCTATTTGTTTAGGGCTAAGAAGTACTTTTCTCCGCATGACCTTCTCACTCTATACAAGGCCCAGATAAAGCCTAGCCTCGAGTATTGCTCACACATTTGGGGTGCTGCCGCCCCGACTACATTGTCCATGCTCGATGCTGTCCAGAGGAGGGCGGTCCGACTGATCGATGACTCTTCTCTAACAGACAGTCTCGGGACTCTTTCGCACCGGCGGGCCGTCGGCGATCTGGCTCTTTTCTATCGCTACACCAACGGGCTTTGCTCCTCAGAGCTCTCTTCCATGATGCCGCCGCGCGATGTGCCTGCCAGACAGACCCGCCTGACTTCGGCGTCCCATCCTAACCGTGTCAAACTTCGTACATCCAGAACTAGCCGATACGACCGCTCCTTTGTCCCGAGGGTGTCTAGATTGTGGAACAAACTACGGGAGGAAGCTTTTCCCAGTTCTACTAACCTTAGGCAGTTCAAAAATCGTATTAACAAGGTTTCTTTGGGATCATCATAGCAGCCGCGGTGTTCCGGCATTTAGGCTTCTGCATGCGCGGCTGTTTCGATATAAAAAAAAAAAAAAATTCAAAGAGTACGGTTGTGTATCCATCATGGTGGAGATATTTTTGAGCAGTTTTTGTAGATTAGGTGTTGAGTAGTGATAGTTGTCTGTTTATGTTGTTGTTATAGTTGTTTTTCTCTATTACGCTTGAAGCTGATTCATATTGTTCTGATTGTTATTAGTTTGTACGTCAAATCTGTACTCTTAGTGGCAATATGGAACTAGCCCACTGTTTGTCTTTTGTTTCCATGGATGATGTGATTTTTTTCCTTAATTTTGGTGTGTTGTTCTATTAAAAGCTTAATAACTCAAAATCTAGTGATTTTGTCTGAATCAAACCTTATACAAAAAAAGCTTATGAAAAATTGGATCAAAACTTGCATCTGAGATTTTTTATAAAAAGTACAATTCGCGTTTTTGACCACCCTGTATGAGCAAAAATTAAAATTCGAAAAAGTAACTAACAAGTTGAAAGCTGAGGTGCGCAAGTTTTCTTTTTACTCCAAATTTCAAAATGACGGATTGAGAGGTTGCCGATGTGGGGGTTTTTCTAGACAAAACACCTTATATCTCAGTAGCTAATTACCAAAACCCCATAGTATGTTATATCAATTTTCTCCTTTTGAATTGGTTTATCCAAATATGCAATAAAATTTGAGGCGTTCCACTTGAAAAATCACAACTTTGATATGTAGGTCGAAATTGGGACACCCTGCATAATAGCCAGTATTTTATAAATGTGTCATCAAATGTCACGTATGATATGGTATAAATAGATTTCCCAAAGTGTATTTGTTTATGAGTAATATTCCGTCCACACATGGATGGGCCACCCTGTATAGCACAGGAAAGGTTTTCAGTTAGAGAATACAATATTTCACGTACTGGAAAAAATCATAGAAAAGAGAAAATAAAAAGTGATTACAATGTGGGCAAAATTTACTTTCTACCTTATAATCATGGTAAGGTATGGTACAACGTTTTTACAAATTGTAATGGCAAATACGATTACTGTTTTTACTTTACTGATTTTACCTAAAATAACCCTGTAGAGTTGCTCATTAGAGCTCCCATAATACACAAAGAAATGAACAAGAAGTTATCTCTATTGCACATTGGGATAAGAATAAAATAAATTCAAGTACAGTAAAATTATAAAGCAGGAATCCTTAAGGGTAATCGAGCAGATTACGATCTGATTGCAATCATTGGCTTCATTTTCTGTTTATTTCTCCGCTGCCGGTGAACCGATTTTCAAAAACTACAGATCTTTTTTGCCCTTGGTATAGTAGCAATATTGTGTTAAAATTTCACGCAAACGATGCTCCTCAAGCTTTAGATGGGCCAAGGATTAGAGGACAGTCAGACAAACAGACAGTCTGAAACACCGACGGAAATGAATGGCATGGTTTTTCATAATGTACATAACATCTAAAAACACAATATCTCATGGTCGAAATTGGCTTGCGAAAATGAGTGACACCTTGTGGAGAATCATCCCGAACTCGAACTTATACTGAGTGAAAAAAAAAAAAGGTAAATACCTAAGTATGTTTATCCGATTCCAATAATTTTTGGCATATACGTGTATGTTCAGTGTCCCTTAATAGTAAAATGAATAAATGTTCTGCTTCATTCGTCAACTAACTGCAGAAGCTGGTTCAATAATGTGTTGAAGGTGTTGTAAATTCAAGAGCCTGCTACCTGTCATGTCCCAGACGTGTTCAATTGGAAATAGGTCAGGCGATCGTGGTGGTCAAGGTAAACGGCTGATGCGATGTTGATCCATGAAGGCTAAAAGCGCAATTCCACAGAGGCAACAATGAACATGTGACATCCTACTTGTTTCCTAGTGTTGCATCTTGTTGACGTTCTACAGTGTTTTCCAAAATTCTATTAATGCCGCATGCGGATTTTGTTCCCCTATGTAGCATGTGCTTTGTCGTACATGAGTGTAGCATGCATCTTCACGATTCAATTCAAGCAGCTCCAGTTTAGTACGCCATGTCATTACAGACAGTCGCGGCCGCTGCTTATTCAGTAATTTCTTCGGATCGTAAAAGAAAAAGAAAAACGCCAGAATATTGGAGAAGAAACATACGCGCAGATGGTCAAGAAATTCAGTACAGTTTGTACAACAACTTGGTGGCTGACCATGATGCTTTATTTCGAAATTTAACACGGATGAGTAAAGACGATTTTCACAACATACTTGAAAAAATCTTACCTATGATAAAAAATGTGATACCAACTTTCGGCAAGCAATAATGCCCCGCGTGAGATTACTAGTGACATTAAGATATTTGGCTAAGAGTGATAGTTATCTATCGCGAACAATTGTACTTTCCTATTTAAAGAAATCAACCGTTAATAAATCATCCAACTATGGAAAAAAATGAGATTTTTCCTTCTTGCCCCCTTAAACCATAACCAACCGCAGACAGTACTGTTTCGGGGTCATTAGCCCTCGTCAGTGCGATATAGGTGTGCTCGTCTACTACTGGTAAGTCAAGGAGACAGCTGGACAAGAAGCAAACAATCGTATACGTCTAAAAAACCGAAGGTACGGTACGCTATACTACAACTATTTAAAACTGTAATGACTCATACGCGTGATCAACACGTGATCAGAGCTCGATCCCGGCTTCCTTCCACTACAGCCGTATAGCGTACGACATATGTCGTTTCTGTGGCTTTGCGGTGGTCAACAGCACAGACAGAGATGGAAATAATAGCTGATTGTTCTCCGCCGGTAGAACCGATGAAATCAAAGACACGCCTCGACCGGCAGACTCATAGGCGTCGGCAACGCATTGGAACGTGTTTCGTTGAGCGATCGCATATGGTGTGTTTTTATAAGAATTGTTGTGTGATTGTTATTGTTGTGGTTTCTGTGGTTACTGTTTTGGTTATACTTAACCATGGAGAGTACAAATGGCACGAGTGGAAGTACTAAAAGCCAGGGAACAAGTAGACGGCTTCGTAAAGAACTGAAGAGGGACACGAAAGAAATCGTGCTCAACGTGTTCAATTATCTGAACAGAACTATGTCGCAGGGAGATGCATTCGCGCGTTGTGAAAGTATAACAGGCGTTCCAGAGTTGACCATTCGCAGGGTGGTGCATGAAAAGAAGAAAACAGGAGCTACTACTGATCCAAAGTTTAATTTGAAGAGACGAAAGACCGTTAAATTGGATGACGATAGCAAAATGGCGTTAAGGCGAACCGTACATTCATTCTTCTTTAGGAATGAGATACCAACCCTCAAGGCTGTACATGCAGCGATCAAGGAAAATGAAATTATACCCCAAATGAGCGTCGAGGTAATGAGGAAATCCCTGCACGAAATTAATTTTCATTACGAAACGCGTAATCGGAAGTCAGTATTGATAGAGAGACCTGAAATAGTCGCCTGGCATCGAAAATACCTACGCGAAATGATTGAATATAGGCGACAAAGCAGAAAAATCTAATATTTGGACGAGACATGGGTAAATGCAGGTCACACAGTTAAAAAAAGCTGGATAGACAAAAACGTAGTGAGTAACCGACAAGCAAGCATTGAAGGTTTGTCAACAGGTTTCCGTGGACCGTCAGGGAAACGTCAAAGATTGATCGTAACTCATATTGGTAGCGATAGTGGCTTTTTAGAAGAGTGTGACTTGATTTTCGTCTCTAAGAAAGGAGGTGATTACCATGAAGAAATGAATGCCAGCTGCTTCGAGAGCTGGTTTCAAGGGGTGCTTCAGCGAGTTGAGCCCAACTCTGTGATCGTCATGGATAATGCTTCCTACCATAGTCGTCGAGCCGAACGTGTACCGACTATGGGATCTCGAAAAAGTGACATGCAGCAATGGTTGCGCGAAAAAGGAATCCCGTTTGACGATTCATGTGTGAAAGCGGAATTGTATGAAAAAATTAAACAGCACAAACCTGCGAACATTAGTTACGTGACTGATGAGATGGCCCGTCAATGTGGTGTCACTGTGCTGCGGTTACCACCCTACCACTGTGAACTGAACCCAATAGAGCTCATCTGGGTTATATTGCGCGCCATAACACAACCTTCAAATTACCAGACGTTAAGGTTTTACTTGAGACTTCCATACAGCTAGTAACGCCCGAAGCTTGGCAGAATGCTATCCGTCATGTTGTGAAGGAAGAAACGAAAATGTGGCAGCTTGACCACCACATCGACACTATCATAGAGCCAGTTATAGTCAATTTGAACGAAGAAAGCGATAGCGACAGTTTATTACTGTCAGATGTAAGTGGAAGCGACGATGAATAAAGGTAATTCCCAAATTTTTGACTTACAATATGTTTCAAACCACTCTTTATTAAGCATGTGACAAATCTAGTTCACCCATGTTAAACATTTATACCCCGCCTATGAACAGCCCACTACTGGTAGTTAAGTGATGTTCACGTGAACATCGATGAGTCATTACAGTTTTAGATAGTTATAGTATAGCAAGTGGCCGTAGCCACCAACTACTCGTATTTTTGCCTCCTGTAATTTATCCTGCTTCAGTCAATACGTGGATTCATGTCGCTGACGGCGCCCTCGAGAGGCAAAAACGGGCAAATTGTGGCATGCAGCTAGGAGACATTTTTTTTGTCGCTTTGTGTTGCCTCTATGGAAAGACAGCGTGCCGCAGGCGTCAATGTCAAAATTTGCCTCGGTGGAATTGCGCCTTAACGATGCTCTGGCAACATACGGTCTGGCATTGTCTTGCTGATGATGTTTAGGTATGGAATAAGATGAGACTTCACTACTTTCTGAATACAGCGTCGAGCTGTCATATTGCCTGTGATGAAAATTAGCATAAGCAATAGCACCCCATACCATAACTCCCACGGTGTGGTGGACGTGACGCTCTTTGACAAATTGTGGGTTACGTCTTTCAACACGTCGCACAGTGTGCTCCTTTATAGGGATCAGGGACAAAATTCGATATCTTAAAAACTAGTGGTCCTATTTGAATTCTGTAAACGCAGGGCGATTACTTATTTAAGTAGCTTTCTAAAGTATGACAGAAATTATTTAAAATAATAAGAAGGGGTGGGGGAGCAGGCATTTCGCATAAATCGTTTTTTTTTTGTAAAAGTCAAAATATTAAGTTGATGATCTCGAATAAATTGGGATAAGGTAGGGTATTATTATAACATTCTTAAGAGAGACAAAAAAGTCACGCTTTTATTTTTCAAGATCTTTACCGAATGATTTAAAAGATAATGTAGGCAACTTGTGGCGGGCGCAATATGATTTATTAAATTTGTCTATCTATTTGAAAAAATAATAAGAATAATTCAAATAAAAAATAAATCCGTGTAATTTGAAATTGATATTCAGTTTTTTATTTAAAAAAATATATTTAACAAAATAACAATTACTTAGTAGGTAATGTATGAAACAATAATATAAACTATATTAAAAAAATAACACCAAATATACCCATTCTAATCGGAATAGGATTTCTTGCTCGGTGCTGTGTCATTCGTTATTGTACCTAAGTCAATACCTAAATCATCATTTTCTTGCTTTTTTAAATAGTTCTGAACTGCCTCGTTGCATTTCTTATATTTTTGAGCTCACCTTTCTTTTTGAGGATATAAAAGGATCAGAAGTAAGTAAAAGAACACGCATGAGATCCTTATTCGTATCTGTTCTTGCACATTTTCTGGTGTGAGATAATCGATGTTTCCTAACCTCTTTATGGCGAGCCTCAAGCGCATCCTCCGACAGTTCTCCAATGGGCAAACAAAATGCATCAATTATCTCACACCCATGAACAAGGACCTTATGTACCGTGCTTGGCATGTTGTACCACTTATAAAGGTGGATATACAAATTTCTTGCTTCTTACAGCAATGACGCAAACTTTTCCATATCAATAGCGCAACCACTCCTAAGATGATCGCAAATTTCTCGATTAATTCCCTGTCAACCCCTGTGATATCTGAACTTGTTTGTGGATTGTGGACAAAAATTCTGGCCGTATTACCATCATTTGAGGAGCCATACCCGGGTTTTGGTTTGTCAACTATTAGAGACAGCTTGGCTCTGAACTCTGCTTGGATTCGTTTTTTGTTTGCTTCGACTATAGCTTTGTTTTCAGGCCCACGAACCTGCCAAGATTTAATTGGCAGGCGGTATCCAATATGGAGTAAGCATTCAAAAAAAACGAATCCAGCAGTGTAAAGTTGACAAACCAAACCGGTAATTGTCTACGTTAGGAGGACGGTTAATCCCTGCTAACATGTTCATGTCCTTGGGTGTGGCTCCGCAAATGATGCACTTCATAGTTGAATTTGTCTCTGATAGAACGTTTCCAACACTGCCGTCCAACATTGTTAACATCATATCAACTTCAATTATATAAGAGTGCCCTTCTTTTGTTTTAATCTCAATAGGAATCAAATATTCAATTTTTGTTATTATTTCCTTTTCCGTATTCCGCACTAAATCAGCATTTTCCTTTTTAAATAAAAACTTGATCGGCCTACAATATAAAGTAGATGAAGGGCTCTCATTTTTCCACAATACCTTATTCGTTTTCATATCAATCAATCTGAGTGGCGTCATTGCTACAAGAAACAGAAATTCGTCGGTGTTTTCTAAATCAGAAAATTTCTGCTCATATTGGCTATGCCCAGAACTGCCATCAAATCCCCACTTGCTTATCACTTTAATCCGGCAATCTCTCTCTTCAAAATTTATTATTTCAAGGATACTTTCAGCTGTTTTCTGTAGAAGTTCTTGCAAATCAACTTCTGCAGAAATTTCAGTAATAATAAGTTGTGAAGGGAGGATAGCATTTTTTGTTTTCTGTAATTCTTTATAACTAGGAAGGCAGTTCTGGGCCTTACCATTAATAACAGACCTAAGTTGCAAATACTTTCTTACGGATATATCCAAATCTACCATAAGGGCTAAAGCTTCAGCTGTACTAAAACTAAAAATTTGTGGCGAGACCTCACTGTGATTGCTTCCAGAAACGACATTTACAGCAAATTTAAGTTCATTTGCAGATCTGTCTGTGGTTAGTTCGGCTACACGTCTTCGTTTTGTTTTCTTCGATGCCTCTTCAAATGGCACCCGTGGCCGTCCAACTGAGCGACAAGGAGGTTCTTGTTCCTCATCCGAAGATGTGTTTTCTTCAGAATCATTATTTATTCTATATATAATCTTGTCTAACCAATATACCTGATTTTGTAAAAGTCGATTCCGAGATTGTCATACTTTCTGCCATTTATTTGCCATTTTCAACCCAAACAACTGGCTGCATTTCATAATATTACTTTTAAGATGTTTGGAAGGTTCATCTGTTATATCAATAAGAGATAATATCTTTTCATAAACCACCTGTTTTCTATTTCCTCTCGGTGCTTCTACCCACACATCAATCAAATCTCTATTTCTGACAATAGCACCATGTCCTAAAAAAATTTTATCTCCCTTAGACGTGGCATGACGTGATTTAAACTTTTTATCAAAACTTACTGTGGACAGATAAACAATAAATAAACAAATTTTTAGGGTGATGGGCGGTGATTTTTGTAAAACTCTAAACAAAGTCAAAAGTTTAAAAAAATTAAAAAAATCGATAATAGTCACTTTAACTTAAAAAATTATCTAATTATAATTATATTTTAAATAAATCTATACATCAATATAATGTACTTACCCGCCTCATTACCAGCCATATTGGAAAAGTGAAAATATTTAAATATTTCGACACAAAATTTATATCTTTCCCGAGCAATAAAACAAAGATTTTTCGCCTTCTTGACAGGTCTCGACATGTCTAACTTTAAGGTTGCTAAAATAGGTAAATCGCAGCCAACTTGATTAAAGTACTATACTTACGTGTTGCAGTGACTATTTATCTATCCAATGGTATAATAAAAGCAACAGAATTCTAATGTCAAAAATTATGTTTTTGAGTAATTTTGTCCATTGGGCGCCACACTGTGCGTCGGCTTCTCTCGACTTTTGCCCTCTGGTCTCCCTGGGACATACAGAACCCCTCGTTCGCTGTTCTCGGCCTTCCCGACCTCTCTCAAAGTCACTTAGCTGGGACACCCGGATAATTCTACGCACTCTAGGCATTTTGAGCAATCACAAGAAGGCTTCTCAATAAGCTACACGAAATTTAACATTTAACTGACACCGTAAATGTACGAAAACTGACTAATTTTTTTTCACTAAACAATACACGCAGCTACCACAAAAATCTCAACAGAAAAACCTCACCATTTTATTACTTGTTGTTCATGGCAAGATAAGTTGATGTTGAATTCTAACAAACATACGTAGGTGTTTACCTTTTTTGTGACTCGGTATATTTGGTATGAAAATACCTACGCATGTATTGACGTTAAGACAGAATTATGTCTCAAATTGATTTACTTTTTTATTGCCTTTCCACAATTCAGAAGTATTTTTGGCCATAGCTCTACCACGAGAACTGCAGACCTGGTCCTCAGCGATACAAAGTCAACTCTGTCTTTAGGGAAATCACTTTCCTAAATGGAATGTGGCCCACCGAATGATAAAAGGTATTAAAGTTTATTCTGTCTTTGGGGGAAAACACTCGTCAATAGTCCAGGCAGGATGATTGCAGATAGTTAAGGAAAAATTGACGAAAAGCCTGTTATGGTTTCAACTTTACCAGTGTAGGGTAGAAACACTACGCTGTTACCATTTTTACATATTCATTCAAGTGAGAAACATATCATAAATTGTTCAAGTAATTCCTCGCTACTCTCAGAATTCTCTCAGCATGTATATCATAAATATTAGATATGGCTTTAAAAGTTCCACACATCATGTACAGGGTGTCCCAGAAGTCGACGTCAAGCCGAAACCGGGTGATAGGCAAAGTCATAACAGCTATCAGAAAAATATTTAAAAAAATTTTATGTATGTGTTTTGAAAATTATAGGTCTTTGAAAAAAATATAGAAATTTCACACCCTACGGCAGTCTGTCAACTCCTGTTAATACAAATATTAACTTTTTTTGGATTCTATTTTTACGATATAATGATGAATAATGCATCTTCAAACTGGTGTCTCAACCTTACTGCCAACTTTTCTCGTTCAGGAAAAATTGCCACTTATTTCCCAACCAAGTATTCCAAAGTAAAACTTTGCTCAACTTTAACTGGCTGTACTGGAGAAAAATGTACTACGAGACTTTGGCAAGTAACCTTAAGAGTTGGCGCATTTAATAAGGATTCCAAAATGGTATAACACTTAGAAGATTACTCGTTAACTTATGCACAATTTTTATTTGAAGAAAAACTGATGAAAATTTTTCAAAATTTCCTAATTAAACAGCGATTATGAAAACGCACAAGGATCCTTAAGGATAACTTTTTGCACAACAGTGGGCGTCAAAATGCTGCTGATGATGATTTACCTTTACAGCAAATGCTCAAACTGTTTTCCTTCAGCCGCAATACACGCTCGACATCTTCTTAAAAAAGATCGGGTTATTAAACGCACGAATCCACGGTTATTAACAAACTCAGCTGCTTCCAATAGTCTTTGCCGTAGCTCAGCTACATTTTGAATCGGCTTGAAATACACCTTTTCTTTTACAGTTCCCCAGTAAAAAAATCTAAAGGATTCAAATCAGGTGACCGGGCTGGCCACGGTATTGTACCAGACCGCCTTATCCATCTGCCTGGAAAGTTTTGACCCTGTATATGGGTGCTTTAAAAAATAAATTTGTGACATAATAAAAGGTTTTAACGTCACGAGTTTGAATAGATGAGACATTAAAGTTTGATTGAGCCACAACAATATTATTAGAATCGATTTGACTGTGTAGCAGCAGCTTGTGCAACAACATGATTGAGGCACGCTTCCTTCTCAGCTCTAAAAGCTGCATTTGAAACCTAGGTATTAACAAACCTTCAGACATACCTTGCTCAGGAAATGCTCCGTCAACCATGAAGGATAAAAGTTTGAGAAGCTTTCTCTGAGCATGCAGGAGAATCAATGTACCAGTTGTAAATTGGGTCCCAAATTAACGATGAATATTCCGTTTCCGATCTCATATAAGCAGAATACAAAGCTAACAGTCACTCTGGGCGGCTGAAGGTTCTGCAGTTTCTCACGATAAAACCGTACGGCCGGGAACTTCACTCATCATTTGAGTTGTATGGGGTGAAAAATTAAAACTATCATCATGAATATAACATGATAATTTTCAGGTGTTTCATTGCTATATACAGTACATACATACAGTTTATAGTATACATGGTGTTCCTTAATGATATGTGTGTTTTTTATTCTATCACAAACTGCAACTATTCTTTCTCCTAATTCCTTTACAGTGTTAAAGGGACTTGTGTACACTAGTGTCTTAAGATATCCCCACAAAAAGAAATCTAAACTGTTGAGGTCTGGGGACCTTGGTGGCCATTTTTGGGGCTCACCGCGGCCAATCCAACGAATTGGATAAATATTTTGTAAATAATTACGAACCGCTACACTGAAATTAGCTTCGTCCGTGAACAGAATCGTTTATTCAAATTACGGATTTTGTGTAATTTTTTGAAGATACCACTGACGAAAGGTCACACGCCTTGGAAAATCAATGGAAAGTAATGCCTGTGCTCTTGAAATATGGTAAGGATATAACAATAAATCCACTAAAATTCTCCAAACAATTTGATGGCAAATATTCAAGTGTCCAGCGGATGTTCAGGATGTTCTGCGACTTGCAGCACTGCTTCCTCAATTTTCGGTGTTCTCACACTTAGAGGTCTACCTTCAGATGTCCCTTTTCGGACAGAACCAGTTTCAACAATACGACGATGAATGTTAGAAAAGGTTCGACTATCTGGCAAAGCACGATCGGGATATCTCTGGTAATAAATCCGTCTGGCTTGCTCACCATTGCCGTCAGCAATGTCATATACGTAATGCATTTCCGCTATTTCTGCTTTTTAATAATTCACCATTACTAACAAGATTGTAAAAACTAAATAATGAAAAAGATGTCGCAGCGAACAGATTTGAAGAACAGAGACTTGTCAGATGTCAACAGCCAGTAACATATTCCAAAGCAACTACATATTTATTGCTAAATTGCATTCTTCAATTATTACATTAATTTTCTCGGACAATAGAACGGTTTTTATTTTTTTACTCAAAAACGGCGCATCGAAGGAGAACAATTCAAGAGAGATCATTTGTTTTAAATTGAACGGGGCATTAAAAAATAATTTTTATTTGGCAAAAACGATTGGCGTACCATTTTGTTTTTGGAAAATATCGAAATCAACACCCGTACGCACGCCACTGTTAAAGCTAAAAATTATTTTTGCATTGAAAAATATGCAACTTTAATAACTTTCACTACGAACTAAATATCAGTGAAATATATGAAGCGGTTCTGAAAATATACTAAATGACATATAATTCCGAACACCCAATTTAAATGGTTTTATTTTAATAAAAGTTGGTGAATGTATTTATCTTACTGTAAATAACAAGTGAAAAAATTTTCAGCCTTATCAGTTGGACATTCCGGTTTTTATACTGCTTTTTTTTAATTCACTAACGCTCTAAAAATGAATATTTCAGCCGCAGTAAAGAATCAACGTTGGCAGATTTTGGTTCTTGACATCCTTTACGATCGGTTACGATGCCTAGAGTACGGAGACCTGTACGATTCCGTCAACTTAGTGAGTTTGATAGGGGCCGTATAGTGGGACTTCGGGAAGCTGGACTTTCTTTTCGGGCAATTGCAGTTAGAGTGCAAAGAAGTGTAGACACTGTGGTTAGGTGTTGACATCCTGGCAGATCCAACTTTCCAACAAGATAATGCCCGACCACATGTTGCAAGAGTCACAATAGACTTCTTTCAACATAATGATGTCACATTGTTACCATGGCCACCAAGATCTCCCGACTTATCCCCAATTGAGCACGTGTGGGATATGATGGTTAGGAGATTGCTCAATTTGCAACGTCCTCCTCAGACAGCTCAGACTCTAGAAGCACTTCGAGAGGAGTTGGTGGTTGCCTGGAATGAGATACCACAAGAGGACATTGACTTCCTGATCAGAAGCATACCTAGGCGCGTTGGAGAATGCGTAGCACATCAGGGTGCATCCACACATTATTAAAGGTCAAAGGGCTTTAAAGCAGTGCAATCATTTTGAAATTTTTACTTATTATGCTTCATTAAGTACTTATACAAAATTTTATTAAAATAAAACCATTTAAACTGGGTGTTCGGAATTATATGTCACTTAGTATATTAATAATTTCCATTTTTTTCCTAAAACATTCCGAGTTTTTGCAGGGAAGCATTTTTGGACCATAGTTTATAAAGCAAACTAACATTAATTTTGGATATAGATTCAAACCCTTAACTATTCGCATATCATTAAGGAACACCCTGTATACTGATATAGTAACTAGAGAGTGTGCAACCCAAAAAGACATCTTCTATTTATTGACATAGGGCCATATCGTCAGTCGTTCCCACAACAGAATGTGACAGAATGCTTGACAGTATAGTAACACCATCTAAAAAATTCACAGAGTTCAAGATATTACAAATATCAGAACTTAGGAAGATTGTGAATGATCTGAAAAACAAAAAAAAGTAGCACTGATGGAATAAACACAAAGATATTTGGTATATGGTTTTCTTGGACTCTCGCAGAGCATTTGAAACTGTTAACAGAGAATTACTAATTGGGAAGTTACAAAGGTATGGCTTTCAAGGTAAAGTCCTAGGTTGGTTTTCGCAATACTTGGAAATGAGATCTCAAAAAACCAAATATTTAGAATCATTATCTGAATCTAAGATCAATGTACATGGTGTTCCACAGGGTACTGTGCTGGGCCCAGAATTGTTTTTGTTGTACATAAATGACATTGTTAATATAATTAAGAAGTGTGAAATTCAACTCCTTGCAGATGACACTATGCTTTTTGTTAAGTGTGATTCAGTGGATGATATAATAAACTTTTTAAATGAAGATTTAAATAATATATATAGATGGTTAAACAATAATAGTTTAAGTGTGAATGTAAATAAAACTAAATGTATGATATTGAAATCTAAGAATAATGTAACCAACACATACAATAACAAAGGTATAGTAATTAATGGTAGAAGACTAGATCAAGTTGATGAATGTAAATATTTAGGAATAATTATAGATGAAACATTAACGTTTTCAAAACATGCAATTTATATAACCAAAAAGCTATCAAAGAAAGTGAATTTATTATGTAGAATGGGGAAAGACCTGAGTGTCTGGGCTAAATTAATTATATATAAGACGATAATCCTACAACATTTCAGTTACTGTGCAACAATCTTGTATATGTTTAAGAAAGGTGATATTGATATTATTCAAAAAAAAAACAAAACCAGGCATTGAGAAGTATTTTGGGATGGGGAAGATACGGTAGAATTAAAGACATGCTGACATCTACAAATTTATTAAGTGTAAGCCAGGAGATCTTTTATAACACTATGGTGGTAGTATACAAAATAAGGAATAGAATGTACCCAGAGCATATTATTAATAAATTAAAAATGGTCAGCGATATACATAGTTATAATGTTAGATCTAATTCCAACGTTTATGTGTCTCGGGTACAATCTTCCTTTGCCCAAATCAGCTTATTTTATAAGGGCCTTGTAGATTTTAATAGGATTCCAGAAGAAATTGAAACTACAAATTTTGTTAACTTCAAAAGGCATTTAAAAAAATATGTAATAGAAAATTGTAGTTTATAAGTTTATATCCAAATGTTTTCTCTGTTAGCACATTGCTATGAAATAAAGATCATCATCATCATCAATTGAAGGACGCCTTTATGGTCTCTTTGATTTTCATAGACTTTTCCCTCCTTCAGAAAGGCTGGGATATTCCTAGATTTCGACTGTTCTGAGTCAGTGACAGCGTTCTCCTATTGTGAGACTATGCTTTCTTTTTGAATTACATGAAATTTCAGGCTGATAAAACAGATGATAAAAATCAAAGGCATGAACAATTTGATGTAAATATTTGTAATATAACCTCAAACAGATCGCCTTTCAGAAGGACTCGAAAAACTATGAAAATCAAGGAGGCCATAAAGGTGAGCTACAATTGCTGGGAACGACTGACGATACGGTCCTTCAGAGAAAGCGGTTCTCTTAGTGAGAAATATGCTGCCGCCATGAAGTTGCTGTATAGAGATTTAGAAACGAGGGCAAAGGTGAACGGGGAGTTATCCAGGATAATAAAGCCAACAAAAGGTCTCAGACAAGGTTGTTGTTTATCACCAACGTTATTCAAAGTTTAGGTCAATGAACTAATGAAGGAATGGTAGCAAAAATGTGCTGATATGGCTCTGGACATAAATGGAAGCTTCTTGTATACACTACTTTTCGCATATGATCAGATTCTCATTGCTGTTTAGTCATTCGATGACAGGTTACTGTAGAGCACGAGAAACAAATTTTAAATATCGTGGAAATCAATGCAGATATCACCACTCGGGAATTAGGCCGCCGCGTAGGACTATCGCATACCATAGTCCATAGAATCCTACGGGAAAATGTGCTTTATCCCTACCATGTACAACGAGTGCAGGCCTTGTTACCAGAAGACTATCCTCGCAGACTAACATTCTGTCAGTGGTTTTTGCATAAAAACATTGAAAATCCGGATTTTTTTAAAAACATTCTAGCGACAAACGAATGTACTTTTACGCGAGACGGGATATTAAATTTCCATAATAAACACATTTGGGCCCAAGAAAATCCTCATACCATTCGTGAAGGTAATTTCCAATAACGTTTTAAAATAAATATTTGGGCGGGTAATCATGACGATCAGGTAATTGGCCCTTTCGAGTTACCCCCAAAGTTGTCAGGTGAACTTCTGGAACAGACATTAGACAACATGCCATTACAACGGAGACAGAATTTGTGGTTTCTTCATGACGGGGCACCACCACATATTTTTAGAGGCGTCATTCAGTATTTGAATGCACATAATCCAAATCGCTGGATCGGTCGAAATGCTCCTGATCCTCGAAAATGGCCAGCAAGGTCTCCTGACCTCAGTCCGATGGATTTCTGGTATTAGGGAGGACTTAAAGGGATGGTTTATGGGGCTAGTCTAATAACAACTGATGCAAAACTTCCCGAAAAAAACTTGAATGCAGCTGAAATAATAAATGGACAACTTCGAGGACCTAGAGTAAGAAGAAACTGGGTTCGTGGTAATGAGGCTTGTGTGGAAGGTGGAGGACGACATTTTAAAGTCCTTCTTTAAATGCAAAAAAAGTGCAGTGGTGTTTTAAAAAGTAAAACAATGTATGTATCAAAATTGTATTCCCTATTTATAAGTGGATTTTTTTAATACGTTCAATAAACTTTCACACACCAGGTGAAGCGCTGAGACAGTTAGTGGTAAGTCCGTTTTTTTTAGTTGTTAAAGAGCCAAAAATAACCAACTCCATCTTTATTTACACTGCGTTCCGTCGTAATTTGCATCTGGAATTCCGGCGTTGTCAGATTTTATTTTACTTTAAAGTCGCTTTTCTCTAAAAAAATGCCGGTTTGACCCCCATGTTATATGAAACTTTTTGTTTCTTTTAACCCACTCTATCGCCTATTTAAATAATGACTATCATAACGTTTACACCCTCTATTATACAGGGTGGCCCATAAGTCCTTTGAGCTGGAAAAAAAGGAATAAAACCAAACTAGTTACATTATGAAGAATTATTATATTTTGTTATCATCTTTATTGAATGGGAATTATGTTTTAAAAATCGCATCGTCTAAATGCAATCCATTACGATCACGGCACTCATATAAACGACGTCTAAAATTGTCGATGACTGCGCGGCAAGTCAACACTGTAATGCTTGCCATTTCTCTTCGGATATTTTCTTTCAGGACATCGACTGATCGCGGAGTGGTGTCGTACACTTTACTCTTGAGGTAGCCCCATAAAAAGAAGTCCATTGGGGTCAAATCTGGACTACGTGGTGGCCAGGAAATGTCTCCTCTTCGAGAAATTACTTTGCTGGGAAAAAGTTGACAGACGACGGGCATAGAAGTGTTGGAGGTGTGGGCAGTTGCTCCGTCCTGTTGAAACCAGGTCTGCGTATTATAGCCTGGAAAATTCTGCAACGCTGGTGTCAAAAACTCTTCTATCATTGCTACATACCGCTCCGAAGTAACAGTTGATGCGCGACCTCTGTCGTCCTCAAAAGAATAAGGGCCTACGATGCCATGCGCTGACATAGCAGCCCAAACTGTAACTTTAGGGCTGTGTAAGGGCTTCTGATGCTTACGCCTTGGATTTTCGGGGCTCCAATAACGGCAATTTTGTTTATTTACATGCCCGTTTAAATGGAAGTGAGCCTCGTCCGAGAACAACACATTATTGAGCGAAGAAAATCGATTCAACATTTCATTCGCAAAGTTTAGTCTCTGAATAGCGTCATTATCTTTTAATTCCTGCACTAACTGAATTTTGTAAGCGTGCAGACGTAAATCTTTCCTTAAAATCCGCTGTAGAGATGTTCTGGGTACGTTTAGTGCACTGGAACGCTTACGAGTAGACTGGGTAGGATTTTGACGAACAGACTGTGCCACAATGTTGATGTTTTCTTCAATACGAGTTGTCCTTGGTCGACCCCACCGCTGTTTATCTAACGTCGAACCAGTCTCTTCGAACTTAGCAACCCAGTTCGTAATCGTTTGAGCTGTTGGACACTTTGTAAAATTGTGTAAATTGTGGTATTCTCGATATTTACGCCGCGCAATGGTTGCCGAATCATTATTTTCATAAAACGCGCGCACACAAAAAGCACGATCCGCTCCAGTGAAACACTCCATGACGACTGAATTCCCAGACACTGAAGATACTGCCCCCACCTCGCCCGCGCCGCTCACGCTCACCCGTTAAATTTTATTCAAATTTGAAATTTCAAAGGACTTATGGACCACCCTGTACATGCGTACATACTTTGTATACATTACTATATTCCTTGTACTATCACATCGCCTGGTGAATTTTGCCGTCGATTTCCCATGGATGCCGGAGCGCGAATCCACAGTGACGCCACCCTGAAGGCGCTTTTTCCTCCAGTTTGCGCTCGGCTTCGTGCAAGGACGCTCCTGTAACGCCTCGCGTCGACGGACGCGTCAAAATACGCGATACGCACCGGTTTCGTTAAAATAATTCAAATACCGTTTCATGCATGGGATGAAAAATAATTTAATCGAGACACTGAGGTCATATTTTTGTTTCTGTAGTAACAACTCGCGAAAACACGCGTTGGGTTTTCCATTTGAAGTGTTCCAAACGAGGGCTCGGAATTTGTACACCGCTGGATTTGCGAAAGCAAGTGTCAATTTCCGCTTGGAGAGTGTCTCTTGAAGCTTTTCGTTATACTTATTACAAAAAAGTGCCTGTTCAACTAACTGATATACCAGATCCACCAAGTAATGAAATGATGATTTCAAAAATGAAAAACTTCAAGAGGCGGAAGAAGTAGAATTAACCTGAATTCACAATATGAATGACAGACTTATAAAACAATTTTGTACAGTCTGATATTGCTTTTCATGATTAATTTACGTGTACCAAAACTCAAGTCAATAACTCCTATTTTTGAGAAAATAAATAAATGTGAGATAAACTATCATTTCCAAACCATACGCATATGAAAAATATTTTCATATTTTAGCTAGTTGAAAGTATCTGTCAATTTTCCTATCAACATTTTGAAACACTTTATACGTGGTGTTTCAAATTAGACCCTCATCACTGGGATCTCGGGAACATTAAGAGATACGAAGTCGCTTAAACGGGGGCAAAGTTGCCTATTTAGGTAATCAAAAAATGCGGTTACGAATTTTCCCATAATCGTTTCAACTTTTTTTTTGACTATTTGTAGTGGGACTTCACCTGTTCATAGACTTAATTCTGCTTCCAAACATGTGTAATACGTCGTGCATTGACGTTGCCAAACCTTGGTTCATTAAAAAAAATCAGTATTTCCTAGGTCGACCTTGAAACTATCAGATTTGTCACTTTTATTTTTTTCTGACGTTATTTGAGATTTCAAGATAAATTGCATATTGTCATTGCTACTAATTCTCCTACACGTTGAAGTAGTCAAATTTTCTACTCCAAAATAACTTGCACATTAAAATTACCACTTTTCCTCCTCTACAAGACGGCTTCATTAGAATTTCAATGTGACTTTATTTTTTATTATAGACGCCGTATTAGATTTTTGCACCTGTTCATAGACTTAATTCTGCTTCCAACCATGTGTAATACGTCATGCATTGACGTTGCCAAACCTTGGTTCATTAAAAAAAATCAGTATTTCCTAGGTTGACCTTGAAACTATCAGATTTGTTTGTCACTTTTATTTTTTTCTGACATTATTTGAGATTTCAAGATAAATTGCATATTGTCATTGTTACTAATTCTCCTACAAGTTGAAGTAGTCACATTTTCTACTTCAAAATAACTTGCGCATTAAAATTGCCACCTTTTCTCCTCTACAAGACGGCTTCATTAGAATTTCAATGTGACTTTATTTTTTATTATAAACGCCGTATTAGATTTTTGCACCTGTTCATAGACTTAATTCTGCTTCCAAAAATGTGTAATACGTCATGCATTGACGTTGCCAAACCTTGGTTCATTAAAAAAAGCAGTATTTCCTAGGTTGACCTTGAAACTATCAGATTTGTCACTTTTATTTTTTTATGACGTTATTTGAGATTTCAAGATAAATTGCATATTGTCATTGTTACTAATTCTCCTACACGTTGAAGTAGTCAAATTTTCTACTTCAAAATAACTTGCACATTAAAATTGCCACTTTTTCTCCTCTACAAGACGGCTTCATTAGAATTGCAATGTGACTTTATTTTTTATTATAGACGCCGTATTAGATTTTTGCACCTGTTCATAGACTTAATTCTGCTTCCAAACATGTGTAATACGTCATGCATTGATGTTGCCAAACCTTGGTTCAAAAAAAGCAGTATTTTCTAGGTTGACCTTGAAACTATCAGACTTGTCACTTTTATTTTTTTCTGACGTTATTTGAGATTTCAAGATAAATTGCATATTGTCATTGTTACTAATTCTCCTACACGTTGGAGTAGTCAAATTTTCTACTTCAAAATAACTTGCACATTAAAATTGACACTTTCCTCCTCTACAAGACGACTTCATTAGAATTTCAATGTGACTTTATTTTTTATTACCGACGCCGTATTAGATTTTTGCACCTGTTCATAGACTTAATTCTGCTTCCAAACATGTGTAATACGTCATGCATTGACGTTGCCAGACCTTGGTTCATTAAAAAAAATCAGTATTTCCTAGGTTGACCTTGAAACTATCAGATTTGTCACGTTTATTTTTTTCTGACGTTATTTGAGATTACAAGATAAATTGCATTGTTACTAATTCTTCTGCAAGTTGAAGTAGTCAAATTTTCTACTCGACATTTTTTTTCGACTTCCGTCACTAACTTTGTTTTTTCATATGGACGCTATAGTGGAATTTTGTACATTTGAATTGACTTTAGTCCTTAGTTGGCCATGAATTTGTTGTTGGACGAAAATTTTAAGGAAATAAAAAGGTATGGTGACACAGGAACACAACATGAACATTTTGTTGATGGTAATAACCATAATAATAATAAATAAGCAGAGGTAGAACATAGAAAATCTTGTTTTGTAGGCCAAGTCTGATTCTTCTCTGTACATTGTTCACTGCTCGACTTATACTAAGTGACATATAAATCCGAACACCCAGTTTAAAAGGTTTTATTTTAATAAACGTTGGTGAATGTATTTATCTTACTGTAAATAACAAGTGAAAAAAATTTCAGCCTTATCAGTTGGACATTCCGGTTTTTATACTGCTTTTTTTTAATTCACTAACGCTCTAAAAATGAATATTTTAGCCGCAGTAAAGAATCAACGTTGGCGGATTTTACTTCTTGACATCCTTTACGATCGGTTACGATACCTAGAGAACGGAGACCTGTACGATTTCGTCAACTTAGTGAGTTTGATAGGGGCCGTATAGTGGGACTTCGGGAAGCTGGACTTTCTTTTCGGGCAATTGCAGTTAGAGTGCAAAGAAGTGTAGAAACTGTGGTTAGGTGTTGTCAGGCATGGCTTCGAGAATTCCGTACGCAAAGAGCAAGGGGCACTGGACGCTACCGTAGAACAACAGACCGTGAAGATCGCCGCCTAAGATTATTGGCCTTAAGGGACCGTTTCTCCACTACCAGGTCCATTGCAAATGAATGGTTTGCAGAACACGGAAGACCTATTGGCATGCGAAGTGTTTACCGACGAATGAGAAGTTTTGGCTTGTTTTCATACCGGCCACACTGGGTCCTCCCTTTAACTCGAGAACACCGACGTAATCGCCTTGAGTGGTGCAGACAACGGTCACTCTGGGATCAGGAATGGAACAGTATTGTCTTTAGTGACGAATCTCGATTTTGTTTAGGCATGCACGATGGTCGTGCCAGGGTTAGAAGGCGACATGGTGAAAGGAGGAATCCACAGTTTTTTGTTGAAAGACATGTTCATCACACTGTTGGAGTTATGGTTTGGGGTGCTATAGCTTATGGTTCCAGGTCACCTTTAATCTTCATCAAAGGTAACATGAACGCGCAGCGTTATATCCACGAAGTTCTAGAACCCCATCTTTTACCCTATCTTGACACCCTGGCAGATCCAACTTTCCAACAAGATAATGCCCGACCACATGTTGCAAGAGTCACAATAGACTTCTTTCAACATAATGATGTCACATTGTTACCATGGGCACCAAGATCTCCCGACTTATCCCCAATTGAGCACGTGTGGGATATGATGGATAGGAGATTGCTCAATTTGCAACGTCCTCCTCAGACTCTAGAAGCACTTCGAGAGGACTTGGTGGTTGCCTGGAATGAGCTCCACAGGAGGACATTGACCACATGATCAGAAGAATGTCTAGGCGCGTTGGAGAATGCGTAGCACATCAGGGTGCATCAACACATTATTAAAGGTCAAAGGGCTTTAAAGCAGTGCAATCATTTTGAAATTTTTATCATTTACTTATTATGCTTCATTAAGAACTTATACAAAATTTTATTAAAATAAAACCATTTAAACTGGGTGTTCGGATTTATATGTCACTTAGTATATTTGCCTTCTTCTCAGTTTTCAAAACTCTGTTGCTATGTTCAATTTGAGGTCTGGTCTGGTACACGAAACAAATGAAATCTGATAATTTCAAGGCCTACCTAGGTAATTCCGTTTTTCTGAGATAACTTAGGTTTGACAGTGTTACTGTGTGGAATATTATACATCTTTGAAATCTGAATTAAAAACCCTATTAGTTTGCGTCTATGAGAAAAAGTAAAGTTGATGCTGGAGGACAAGAGACGAAACGTTATATTGGAATTCTAATTATGCCGTCTTGTAGAGGAGAAAAAGTGGCAATGTTAATGTGCAATTTATTTTAAAGTCCAACTACAATTAAAGTTAGGAAAACATTGAAACATTTTGGGAAAATTCCGTCTCTCCCCACGAAACTATCTAAGCGGCATTTTGTTGATTACCTGAATAACGAAGCTTTGTCCCCATTTAAGAGACCTCGTATCTTTTGCAGTTACCTATATTCTAATGGTGAGGGTCGAATTTGAAACACTCTGTATGATTTTCACACTATGTTTCATATTCTTGAACCAATAGAAAACAGTAGGACTTGCAACCTATTTTTCGAAAAATCTTTTTTGAAAACTTTGACTTTCGGCACTACCCGAAAAGCTGAATTTCTGATAGACTGACTAGAGTCTGTATTGGTTCCAAAAAATTTCCATTGAGCCTTGACTGCAAACGGAGGAACACGCCAGAATTGTACAAAGTCTTCTTCAGATACTATATGTTCAACATTACTATTTAAGAAATTAGCTGTTAATGAAAATTATTTAAGCTACGGATTTATTATGCAAAGTGCCCTGAGCGTGTTTAAATCCGTTTTCCAATAAGAAACTTACAATCAATAAATCAAGTTGATCCGCTGAACTTTTCCAGGCCAATGATTAATTCCAATACATTTAACAAGGATTTTGCTAAGATTTTGACTGCCACAATCAGTATTTTTTAATTTTTAATCTGGAAATGTTTTCGATGTGCACTGTGGAAAAAATCGAGACATGAGCAAGGCACCTTATTCAATATATACTAAGTGACATAAATCCGAACACCCAGTTTAAAGGGTTTTATTTTAATAAAAGTTGGTGAATGTATTTATCTTACTGTAAATAACAAGTGAAAAAATGTTCAGCCTCATCAGTTGGACATTCCGGTTTTTATACTGCTTTTTTTTTTTAATTAACTAACGCTCTAAAAATGAATATTTCAGCCGCAGTAAAGAATCAACGTTGGCGGATTTTGGTTCTTGACATCCTTTACGATCGGTTACGATGCCTAGAGAACGGAGACCTGTACGATTTCGTCAACTTAGTGAGATTGATAGGGGCCGTATAGTGGGACTTCGGGAAGCTGGACTTTCTTTTCGGGCAACTGCAGTTAGAGTGCAAAGAAGTGTAGACACTGTGGTTAGGTGTTGTCAGGCATGGCTTCGAGAAGGCCGTACGCAAAGAGCAAGAACAACAGACCGTGAAGATCGCCGCCTAAGATTATTGGCCTTAAGGGACCGTTTCTCCACTACCAGGTCCATTGCAAATGAATGGTTTGCAGAACACGGAAGACCTATTGGCATGCGAAGTGTTTACCGAGAATGAGAAGTTTTGGCTTGTTTTCATACCGGCCACACTGAGTCCTCCCTTTAACTCGAGAACACCGACGTAATCGCCTTGAGTGGTGCAGACAACGGTCACTCTGGGATCAGGAATGGAACAGTATTGTCTTTAGTGACGAGTCTCGTTTTTGTTTAAGCATGCACGATGGCCGTGCCAGGGTTAGAAGGCGACGTGGTGAAAGGAGGAATCCACAGTTTTTTGTTGAAAGACATGTTCATCACACTGTTGGAGTTATGGTTTGGGGTGCTATAGCTTATGGTTCCAGGTCACCTTTAATCTTCATCAGAGGTAACATGAACGCGCAGCGTTATATCCACGAAGTTCTAGAACCCCATCTTTTACCCTATCTTGACATCCTTGCAGATCCAACTTTCCAACAAGATAATGCCCGACCACATGTTGCAAGAGTCACAATAGACTTCTTTCAACATAATGATGTCACATTGTTACCATGGCCACCAAGATCTCCCGACTTATCCCCAATTGAGCACGTATGGGATATGATGGGTAGGAGATTGCTCAATTTGCAACGTCCTCCTCAGACTCTAGAAGCACTTCGAGAGGAGTTGGTGGTTGCCTGGAATGAGATACCACAGGAGGACATTGACCACCTGATCAGAAGCATGCCTAGGCGCGTTGGAGAATGCGTAGCACATCAGGGTGCATCCGCACATTATTAAAGGTCAAATTTTTATCATTTACTTATTATGCTTCATTAAGTACTTATACAAAATTTTATTAAAATAAAACCATTTAAACTGGGTGTTCGGATTTATATGTCACTTAGTATATATGATCGTATGCGGTCTTGATTATCCAGTTATTAGTCAAGAAAATGACAGATATTACCACAGGATAAGTTTCAGAAGTCAATCTAAGTATAATTTGTTTGAAATACTCGTACTTAAAATAATGTTGAGCTAGACAAGAACTTTTTTCGTTTCAGTGGGGCTCTAATTTTGAAAATAAAAAAGAAATCGACATCACTATCAACTAATGTTTATACTATAAAGAAAAGGCAATAGCAATAATTAAGTAACCGGTTTTCTCAATAACAATAAAATATATTCAATAAAAATAACAAAAATATATAGCACTTCTAGAGAATAACTTGAGTACAAGTCACTATTCAACATAATATCTTAAAGCTGGAGATGTTGATTTAAAACCCAGTTCGAGAATATACAGGGTGATTCACAAGTCGTGACCAAAAATGTAACATCATACACAGCACCGCATTTCAAGGTCTTCTATGCAACACTTTTCCTCGAGGATTTCATTAAAAAGATACGGGATCTTGAAGTTAAAAAAATATTTTGAGGAGGGACTTTTGGATGTGGACAATACTTAGGTAAATTCACATACCAAATTTTAGTTTGTTCCAGTTGTCGGTTTTGAAGATATTACTTATATTATCTTTTTAATGAATTCCTCGAGGAACAAAATGTTACATAGAAGACTCCTCTTAAAATGCTGTCATGTGTATAATGTTTCATTTTTGGTCACGACTTGTGAATTATCCTATATAGAGGAGAATTATTGTCTTATATAAAAACAGGCACCTATTAGGACCCTTTCAGTTGTACTGTTTGCTATAGACTTATGTTGTATATTTTCGAAAGTAGTAATTTCATTGAAGACTGATAGTGGAGACTCGATTATGATTGCAGTGATTTCAGCTTGATGACCAGGAAGTTTAAATATCTGATGGATACCGACATGTTGCTTAGGTAAGTACCATTATTTGTTTAATATCGTAAAAAACTTACTTTAACCTAAACATGGGATCAAATAGGGAACCGTTTCAAATACCTTTTTAAGTTTATGTCGGAACCAATACTGGAAACAGTTACTCCTCAAAGCGTTTGTAATTTCTTTCCTAAGCGTGCATTTCGTGTTCTCGATAAACAGAAAGCTCCGGACGTGGCATATGGAGTCAGAATACTTGACGCCGTTCTTCAAAACGTTAGTTTTGCTGATGCATGCTCAGCGAGATGAATAAGCCCCAAAAATACTGTATACAGCTTGTAACGTTCTCCAAGCGACTTAGACAGTTAAAAAAATGGAGACATGTTGGATACATTTGACATTGTCTCAGTACTTTCCACGCATTGATATACCCAGTGACAGTAGTTTTACGCCCAGAAAAATAATTTCTTCAACTTGGCAATATAATGACTATATTTAAAGCAATGTCAACGTTTTATATTTGTTTTTGTTTACATTTGTTAAAATGTTAGCTCTTAGTTTTTGCGAAGAAAACAGTTTCTGAGAGGTGAGTAGTACAGATATTTTTAGTTATTGCTCTTTCATTTATTTGTGTTAAGCATAACAAAATGCCTCGAGTTTGAAGACGTCATTTGCCAGGGGTAGAATTATTGCCCATCGAGATGTTGGCTTGTCCTGACTACGGACCACTGTCGTCAACGTTTGAACTGGAGAAGAGAACGGCAACATTGGGAGGCAGAATGGCATAATGTCATCTTCAACTACAAATGGTCGTAGAAGGGAAGTCGCCTCCGCAGAGAACGACGTGATATTAGATTTGTTGTTGAGAGGCATGTACATAGGATTCTTGGAGTAATAATTTGGGGGTATTGCCTATGGTATTCGATCACTCCTTCTCTTTGTTCAAGGCAATATGACTGCTGCGCGTTATGTTGATGATGTCTTACAAACCACTTTACTACCGTATCTAGAGGGCCGTCCACACGTCCTTTTTCAGCAAGACATGTGCACGTCCTCATATTGCTCTTCGTACTACTGACTTTTTTCAACATCCGCCACAGACTCTCCCACAGCTAATCCACTAAGCTTGTTGCTTGAATTGAGGTGCCACAACCATGCATCGATTATCTCATTTTGTCGATCCCTGGACGTATAGAGGAGTGCATTCAGCTGGGGGGGTCGCAAAAACATTGTTAATTTCTCTTTCTCAATACTTGTCAATAAAATTTCGTGAGAATGTTATCGTTGCATTCTGGATGTAAGACTACCTCGTTATCAGAAAATCAAGTTTAAGAAACTATTTTTTCTGGGTATAACACTTGTAATATCACTAAGTATAAAATAAAAATTTAGGTACATGAAAATTCATAAGTTATAAGAATTGCCAAAACACGCGAGGGAATTTTTTTATGAGTGAGCTTAAATATAATCTGAATCGCGCAAAATATCTAAAAACAAAATTTCAGGATGATCGTATTTTTTCCGCCCATAACTTCATCGTTATTAGACCGCTTTTCAAAAATTTCAGAGATTTGCATGGTAGAAATTGTGTGCAAAAATTTCATCAAAATCTGCATATCCCTAGTTGTATAGAGACCATATTTTGTTTCGCAATTGGCATGGAAGTAAAAGCACTTTTTGCCAATACAATGAATAGCTCTAATTATCCGAAAAGCTAAAACGAAAATAGTATTTCGCCCACTGGGGAGATCGGCAATCAATTTGCATTAACAAAACGAGTAGAACAAAAGAAATTATGATGTAATCTCAAATCTAGGGTGTTGGTTGGTTGCCTTCAGTCAATTAGCCTGAAATGCTTTTTGCCGTGAGGAAACTTTTATAGTACAGGAGATACTGGCAAGAATCTACTCACAAAGACTGGGGAAAAAGTTAAATTGGTTGCGGGTAAGTGTGAACTGTTAGTAGGTGTTTTGTCATCATAACATCGTGATATTGGGAGATCTGAATATGCATTTTTTTAATAACAATATATTCTCACTCAGTTTTGAGCTGATGGGGTTCACACAAATCGTAACGGAAGCCACCCGTGTCACAGATAGTACTGCAACATTAATCGATCCAATATTTTTAAATAATCCTCAAATATGCAGCTATTCTTCCGTCATGGACACGAATGGTATTTCGGACCACAAACTGGTATTTTTTCATTTTGACATTCCATCTTATAAAAGAAAACAAAAATTTATCACAATCAGGGATTTTAAACATTTCAGTGAGGATGATTTTCTTATCGATCTTTCTACATCGGGCATAGATGAATTATTTACGAAATCTAATATTGATGAGAAGGTAATGCACATTACAAGCGTTATCGTGGAAACCTATAATAAACATGCACCTTTTAAAACTGTAAGAAGTAATAAGCCACCATCACCTTGGTTAACAAATGAACTGCGCACTGTTCTTGATGAAAAGAATACTGCACAAGCTTTATATAAAACTCATAAGACCGTGGACGAATATAATAACTTCAAATCGCTTAGAAACCGTGCTCTTAACATGATCAGGAGGGACAAAAAGACATATATCGAAAATTTGGCAAATGAAAATGATTCAAAAAATTGTGGAAATCTCTCAAACAACTTGATAAAAATTTTCGTAGTATACCAACCCATCCGGCAAGTTTTAATGACCTTACCAAAATTAATGATTATTTTATGTCTGTTTATAGCTATAAACCTGTTGATTCACTAGTTTGCGAAAACTATTTCAAAAATAAATTAAGCTCTGAATATATTTTTTCATTGTATAAGATTAGTTCAAATGACGTATTACAGGCAATAGGGAGCCTAAAATCTGATGCGAAGGGAATTGATGGTATATCCCTGTCAATGATCCAGCTTTGCCTGCCAGTTATTCTCCATCACATCATCCACATCTTCAACGACTGTTTTGAAAAAGGCTACTTTCCAAACACATGGAAACAAGCTCTAATTATTCCAATTCCTAAAAAAATGAAACCCACTGAGTACAATGATCTCAGGCCTATCAGTTTATTACCAATTTTATCCAAAATTTTAGAAAAAATTATAAAGTTCCAATTGACCGCTTACCTAGAAAAATTCTTTATACTTCCCGACACTCAATCCGGATTTAGAAAAAAATAGTACAACATCTGCAAGACAATATTTTAAGTGCCTTAGATAAGAAAATGGCACTGGCCTTAATCTCGATAGACTATTCCAAAGCCTTTGACAGCATCAATCATAAATTATTACTTGCTAAATTAGATTACATAGGTCTTGACAGTGTATCCCTTTCATTTTTCAACAGTTACCTTCATCAAAGAACTCGGTGTGTTTTTCTCAATCAAGAAATGTCTCAAGTGACAATAATTACCTCAGGCGTACATCAGGGCTCTGTATTGGGGCCGCTTCTGTTCCTCATATATACGTTCGACTTAAGCAAAAGTATTGATAATTCTCATGTCCAGTCATTTGCAGACGATACGCAATTGCTTCATTATTTTAACCCAGATAATGTCAATAATACTACTCAAATTTTACAAAACGATGTTAATAAATTAATTAAATACTCTTTAGATCACAATCTACTTATTAATCCACAAAAATCTAAAATGTTATTATTTTGCGCACAAAGAAAAGCTTACAATGTAACACAGCTCTTGAACATTCAGATAAATAACCAAATATTGCAATTTTCTGATTCTGCAAAAATTCTTGGTGTTGTTTTTGATACAAAATTAAGGTTTATTGAACATTGTAATATCGTATATTATACTTGTTTAGACAATTTCACTAAAAACGTGATTCAAGTTATTCAAAACAATTGTATACGATTCATTTTTGGCTTACGTAAATTTGATCATGGATCAGCGAAATATCCCGTTCTAAACTGGTTAAAAATTAATGACATGGTCAAGTATCACTATTCAGTTTTTGTTCACAAATTGCTGCTCACGTCTAAACCTTATTACTTGAAGGAAAAAATTTCATTCAATAATGATGTTCACTGTAGAACTCTCAGAGAAAATAATATTAGAATACCCCTGCATACGTCTACACTTTTTAAACGCAGTGTTTCTTACAATGTTGCTATTATTTATAATGACCTTCCAAAAGTATATAAAGAATTTGCATTACCTGTCTTTCGACAAAAAGTTAAAACATTATTACTCAACCCTCCAAACATATAATTTACGTAATCATTCATTTCTTTTTTATTCCATCTTTAATTCAGATTAATAATTTTTTGGTGCATTTGGGTTTGGAAAGTATGCCTTTTTCTCTTTTTTTAAATTTTACTTTCGATGTAATGAACTAAATCTGTTTGTGGATAGTGTATTCTTTTGAACATCTGCTAGAGACTATATGGTTAAGTGTAAGAGTGCATGCTAGACTTCGCCATATAAGTCTGACATTTGGCTATACTACAATGTAATTGTAGATAAATAAAGACGTCTATTATTATTATTAAAAACTGAGTTCGAAGTATTTAAATTAAGTCTTTAAATTGACGAGACTGGCAACATAGCGAACGACCTGGCAACACAGGAGGCTTGGAGGGGAGACAGGGGAACATGTAATCCGCCTTCAGTACAAGTTTGAACACAGGCATTTGGTCGTTCGTAGCGAAGTTTTTAGTGAAACACTTTTTCTATTGTGTTCTAAAAGTGAGTGTCGGCAATTTCGAACAACGCGGTGCTATTAGGTTTTGCTTCAGTGCCACGAAAAGTGTTTTGTCAAGAGCTCAGGGTTGTCGAGGGTTTGAGGCATTTTCAGAAGGGTTTGAGTCGAAGATGAACCACGAAGCGGAAGGCCTTCATCTTCAACGAACCGATGAAAATATTGACCGTGCCTGCTTCTGCTTCTGGTCGCGTGCCCGTCTTGGTAACTGTTCTGGTATCACTGCCGCGTCTGACTGGGTAAGGTATCGGGAAGGGGCGATATTGCCAGATGGTAGGATGGTAGGGCAGGAAAAGAATGTCTAAGGAGCAAGTTACAGACCAGTTTGACTGACTTTCCACTGGAGGGTCTACCTTGCGCTGAACAGAATCCCTCAGCTAGCAAAGTGGTGCTATAAGTTTCTGGTAAAAGCACAGTTAGGTCGTAAAAGTGCCCTTTTGTTGTTGCTCGAACATCAAAATGCTTACTTGTACTTTGGATAAACTTAGCTAGGTAGTCAAAATGGTTGTGTAGTGGAATCCGTGGTAATATTTATACAATACACCCGAGGCTTGATGCTTGGATGTGCAAAAGTACTACTGTAGCCAACAAGTTTCACCAAACGGAAGCATTTATACAACTGCCGTTTAGTAACTGTTGAAGGCCATACAAGCCCAACTATCAAAACTACGTTTTTCTGAGATTTGTCACATTAGCGGAAACGTATTAAAAATTAAAATATATTTCTAATAACATACAATATTTTTATTTAATATTAGCCTGATGTACTTTTTTCTGTAACAAAAAAAATATCTTATGAATTCAAAAAATTGCCGAATAATAAAAATCAACGGAACCAAATAACATCAAATCACCACCGTGTTACATCGCCTTTGCGACTGATTACTGTTTCGATATGTCTTGGCATAGTGTCAACTAATGTTTGACAGTCATCTGGTGTAAAACTGTTTCCAATTTCTTGGAGACGGGTTCGCAATTCTAGAACGGTTCTTGCGGGATTTGATCGAAGCTTTTCATGATACGCCACAAGATTACAATCGGCGATAGATCTGTACTATTCGATGTCCATTTTAAAACTGAAATATTGTTTTCTACCATGCAATCTTAATTTTTTTAGCTGTATAGCAAGCGGCAGCATCTTGTTGGAAGATACTTTCAATATTGTTTAACCGCATTTGTTCAATTTGGGGTAAGGTACTTGACCCAAATAACGCCATATTAACGTTTGGTTATGCATAGCTTCATAAATAACATTTAAAATTTCATGAATCCTGGTAATTATTATCTCTACATATATTAGAATAAAAAATATAGTACCATGTGTTTTTATAACAATTCAAACAAACAAATTTTCGTTTTATTGATATACATTGACGTTGGCGCTTTTAAGAACACCTTGTCCCAAATAACGCCAACTATGATTTTATTTAAAAAATATATAAAACTGATTATATAAAAATAGAAAATAATGATTATCAGCGTAAGTTCTTTATTTAAAGTTTATTGTTATTATCAATATCTACAAACAATGATTTTTCAATAAACCTACACGATCTTCTTGACAATTTTAGCAATACCAACTCTGTAGGACTGACTTTTATCTTTTTCTTCGATTTGGTTTTTTCAGTAGGTGTAGAGAATAAATCTCTGACAAGAACTTGCCGCCGAGTTAATTACTCTGCGCTTTTTCACACTTGTCGTTGTCTTAATATCAGGAGTTGGAAAAAACTTTGGTTATATTATTTTCATCATCCTCATTATAATTTTGTATTCAATTTTGGTCTTTAGTTGTTCTATTATTATTTCTTGCGTCGACGTTCGGTTTTTCTTGTTGTTTTGCTTTAACGTTTACTTCGGTATTTTTGTTTTCTGTACCAAATTCTCTCCTGTTTCCTTCACGAATCTTATTCGCTCCTTCTTTAGGATTTATCTTGATGCCTGCCTTAATATTTTGTGCCTCTTTTTCGTTTCTATCAAGATTAGATTGAGTCTCACTTTTCTTTTTTTTCAATCTATCGCTATCGGAAGATTCTCGGCTGGCGTTATTAGGCGCAACAATAACGTTGTTGTTGGTAGATGATGGCAATGCATGTGGCGAAATCTGTTGTATTCAGGAAGCAGTTTTTTCTGTTTCATTGCTTTCCTCGATATAAACCTACCAAGCTATGTCACATAGTTTTTGAATTGCATTAGAGGATTTCTGAATGAAGGGGACATGGCGTTATTTGAGTCAAGTACCTTATTAAGTTATTTTGAAGCACATTAATGTATCTACTTATCAGCATCCATAATACCTTCCACAAAGTGTAAGTTTCCCACTCCACTTGCTGACATGGATCCTCAAATCATTACAAAAGCAGGAAGATTAACTTTTTTTAAGACAGTAATTCTGAAACACTTCTTCTTTTGTTCTTATGACATGGCTCCTACTATCATCAACGCTTACTTAAAATCTAGCTTCATCACTCGAAGTAATGGAGTTTTACTGGTTCGGAGACTATAATTTATGTTCTTTGGCACAAGCTAGTCCGTCCTTTTTCTGAATCTTTGTCAGTAAGGGCTTCTCATTTGCTTAGAAATACCAAATTAAAAACGAATCACAAAAAAAAAACAATTTAAGCCTACCTTGTAAGTTTTAAATCCCAGTTTTTGTACAGCTCTGAGCACTTGTCACTTGAAAACTTTTTTACGGTTGTCTGATTCCATAATATTTCCATATATAATTAGCACGCCGATTTTTCTTGATAATCCGTTTTAAGGTTCTTAAGTTGGCATTGAAATAACGCCGGCGACTTCCAGTTGTGGGTTTTTGAGTCACAGAGCCTATTGTTTTGTACAATTTAGTAATGTTTCGAACTGTATATCTCGATTTGAACACTGTTCGCGATTTGGGAAGAATTTTGGCCTTTTATGAATGAATGAATGATAGTGAATGATCACTTTTCTTATTTCGTCATATTTACCACGAGCCATTTTTGATTGTTAACACTAACACCAATGCATTGAAAGTTGATTTAAACATCTAAAATCAGCTTCTTAGCAACCTAAAATATTATCATTTGTTTTAAAAAGCCCACCTTCATTTTATCCAAGCGAATCATGCATTTTGCTATACACAAATCATTTTGCAAAGAAGACAATCTCGAAATAAATATGCTTTAAAAATAGCCGCGTCGGTTTTGTTATCTTTCCATAAACATTCAAAGAAACTAAAAATATTATATTTGGAATAAAATTTTAATTAGACCTCAAACAAACTTACAAATATCATGTTTTGGGGCGTTTGGAAAACTTCACTGACACAGAGCCTGTACATCTGCAACAATATCACAACTTTTATAGGACACAATTGCTGTGGTCGGCATATATAATGTATAAATGTAATAGTGTCTAGATATAGGATTTATGGAAGATTTAAAGCAGATAAGTTCAAATTTTCATCTAGAAAATCTAGACATATTTTTGATCAATATTAAAATAAGAACCAAATATGAAGCTCGTAGAAATTACGTCACCACTTTGTACGATAATCACAATAAAAATTGCTGCGCAAGTCATTCATAGCCCACAATGGCCGATATGTCAGTGTACCAAATGCGTTAGTTTGAAAATATTCTTCACTTTGCCTACACAATGCATAATAATAGTTTTTTCTGTGACGGGTAAAAAGATTGATATTTTATCTCTGTTGACAGGTAACAAAATGTCACTTTTCATGAAATTTTTTTTTTCCGCGGGAAAAAAATAAGTACTTTCCCGGATAGATATTTAATTTTAGGATATTTTATTATACAATAAAGTTACATTTACTTTATGTCAAAAGTACAATTATTAAACGTGCATTGCAGGAATGACACGTTCCTTAAAGTATTTGGTACAACAGTCGAATTTGCTTGCGTTGAAATTATATGTTTTTCTGCCATCACTCCCGTTGATGTACTTGGTCGTAAATCCGGTATTATTTCAGCACTACCACACGTTCTAAACACTTTATTAGCTATTTATGTCCTGTGTGCTACCGGTTCATCAACATAGCCCTCAGCGACCGTTGTATATTTATTTATAATTCCCAACAGATTATACCCAATTACAGGGAATATACCAACAACGAAAGTAAGTCAATAATTTAACAGCAGCGGGAACGTAAAAATAAATAAAAACACAAATAAATGTATATAAGTATGCCAGTATTTGAAATGTGGAAATAGCTCCTAATATATCGATTCTATATCACACCAAGGTACCAATCTCGGTAACAATCCAATACAGATTTTTCAGGAAAAAATCGCATTCAAACATTTACACATATAGAATAACGGTGTTTTACACCCGATGGTTGTATTACAAATGTCATTATAAAACAAAATCTGAAACAGGCTGCTTAACCTAGGGATGCGAAAATTAATTTTGCTTAATACTATATATATATATATACGAGGGATGTCTCTTAAGTTTGGCATATAGAAACATAGTAGGCCGCGCGGATCGAACGTCAGTACTAAATCTTAACCTCACTCTTTAGTAAACTTAAATTCAAAGTTTCACAACAATACGTGCAGTGTTCTTACTACAGTGAATTTCTAAGTGTCAGCAAGTCATTAGAAAAATGGAACTCAACCGAGAACATTTTCGCGCCATAATTTATTACAACTTTCAGAGACAATTATCTCAACAAGAATGCCTTGCTGAGTTACTGTCTGTTTTCGGCAAAGAAACGCCACATCAGTCGACAATTTCCCGTTGGTATGGAGAATTCAAACGTAGACGGGTGAGTCTTTGCGACGATTCCAGGGTGGGTGCACCAAAAACGGCAGTCACCCAGGAAAACGTCGAGGCTGTGCGCAAACTCATCATTGAAGATAGACATGTGACATATCGCGAGATGGAGGCGTCCTTGAAGATCTCAAAGACCTCAATTCAATAAATTTTACATGAAGAATCAGGAGTAAGAAAATTAGTTTCTCGTTGGATACCCCACCTGTTGACTGAAGAGCAGAAAGCAGCCAGGGTTAATTGGTGTCAAAAAACGCTTGACCGTTTCAATTCTGAAAACTCAAAAAATATGTACAGCATTGTTAGTGGTGATGAATCGTGTATTTACTTTTATGAACCAGAAAATAAACGACAGTCGGCTGTTTGGGTGTTCCAAGGTGAAGAAAACCCAACAAAAGTCATCCGTTCTCGTGTTTCGAAAAAGATGGTCGCGACATTTGTGTCAAAAGCAGATCATATTGCAACAATTCCTCTTAAAGAGCAAAGAACTGTTACTGTGGATTGGTATACCACCATTTGTTTGCCAAAAGTCATCACCGAACTTCGAATAATCAACCCCGAAAGAAGAATCATCCTCCACCAAGACAATGCAAGCTCGCACACAGCCTAAAAAACAAGGCAGTATTTAACGGAAGAAAACGTGGAATTATTGGACCATCCTCCATATAGTCCCCAGTCACCAGAAGAAGCAGTTGACGCATTCAAAAATACCGTTTTGGATCTGCCAGCAAACGAGTGGAATAACTGCTTCGAAAATTGGTTCGAGCACATGCAGATGTGTATTAATCTTCGTGGAGAATACTTCGAAAAACAATAGTGATTTAAAACTACCTACCGTGTTGTTTTATTTCCATATGCAAAAGTTAAAAGACATCCCTCGTATATACAGGGTGACTTCGAAGTTGAGTCATTTATTTTAACAGTGAGTAGATCTGATCAAAAGAAATGTTTTTTCCTTTACCATTTTTCTGGTAAAATTAAAGTAACAAAGTTATAGCTCTTTGGAAGTTTGAGTACCGCCCTGTCTCAATAATAATATTATGTGCTCGTGTTTGGCGACAACGGATATAATCCGCCGTATCGGTTCATCGCATCGGAAACAAAAAAGCGAAAGAATTTGGAACGATGTTTTTAGAATTATTTTATTCATTTGTATACAGTCAGTGTCAGTGAATAGTAGTGTCTGTTGCGTGGCTCAAACGAAATAAAAATGGCACATGTTTATGCGGATCGGTTTCCCAATCGAGTGCAACCAACCCCTCGTGCCTTTGTTAATGTAGTACAACGGGCTCGTGAATCAGGTGACTTAAGACCACACAGGGGACTGCATGCCGGTGCTCCAAGACCTCACGATCAAATACAGGTCCGCACTGAAATACTTGTCGGGAGGATACTTTATAAAACAAGGTAAAAATTTTTTTTTTTATTTTTACACACATATTTTGGTTTATCTTCCTTCTACAATCATTATCTGAAAATTAATGACTCAACTTCAAAGTCACCCTGTATATGTTACCGGCAATCTGTATAATCCGGTATACTATACAAGACCTAGGTAATGTATAGAATACCTATAACGTGTAGGTAATGTATGAAACATTATTTGTTTTATAGTTTACCTAGGTATTCTATACAATACCGAATGCGCAGCCGGTAGTGTATGTAAAAGACGAGAGCAAGGAACGGGTTGTACGTACCGGCTAGGCAGTAGACCTACTTATTATTCTAAGATGATTGTTTCGTTTCTTAAGTACATGTAAGAATACTTTTTTTTATTTAATTAAAATTTTGATTAAGCAGTAAACGTACTGCCTATATTTTTACAGAACGTTTTGTTTCTTAAGTTTTTTATACGTATTACGTACGTACTTGTAAGCAAAGAATATTATTACATTATGTTACTTGTATCCAGAATAATTTTTAGCTTCACGTTAATTTTACTGAGGTAACAGAAAGGTGCTTTTTTGTACCCTTTTCATAAACTTATTTTTAACGAGCACTCGAATTGTTAATTTCAATAAAGTTGATTTTAAATAATATAACTTGTTTCATTTGCCCGTTATTTTATAGGTGTGCCGGTTGACATTGATAAATTTAGATCAAGGTCAATTTATTTTACACATTGTCGGTGAAACAGCAGGTACTCTAAACAATCCCTAGGAATTGTATTCATTACCTAGGTAAAGTATGTAATGGATAATAATATTCATAATATTTCATGCATTGCCTGGCCAATCAAGGTAATCTATACATTGCCTAGGTATTGTATAGAATACCTGAATTATACAGATTACCGGTAACATATATACATATATATATATACATATATATATATATATATATATATATATATATATATATATATATATATATAATATATATAGGTGAAAAATTAAAGCTTCCGCCTTTTGTTGGGTACTTCGACAAAATTTAAGCAAAGAGGACTCTTTATACTTTTTTAATTCTCTCTAGCTTTCAATGGACTTTGCCATCATCATCAGGAGCTGCAATTACAATGATAACAGTAGCAACAAAAGTGTAAAATGAATTTAAATTGACTCAACTAACGGTAGTATGTGAGGATGTTGCTAATTGTTGTTTACGTATAGGATGAGGGAAACGTCCAGTAACATGGTGAGAGCTGGATACATGGTACAATGGTCAAAATTATATAAAATATGACAAGAACAAGTTAAAGACAGATTAAAAATTATTTAAAAACATTAGAGCATTACATCGTGAAGCCACTTGATGATTGCACAAAATGGTGGTCATGGAATAATGAGTGAGATGAACCTTTTGACAGAAGGTCGAAGGTTGTCAATGTCTGTGTTGAAAGATGGAACGAATTGTGGGCGTGTGCCAAAACGTTGCCAAATCACTTCAGATGATTTTCAGAATGTTATGTAAGAAATTGTTAAACCGACCAGAGGCAGTTGAATAAACTATATTTTAATTAATGGGAATTTAAATTAACAATTATTAATAAATCGTGAGAAGAGAATTATTAGATTTTGAGTGGAATGAAATTTACTGGTGGAATCGGCCAAAACACAGATTCCCAATAATAGCATCAATCCAAACAGTACATTTACTTTATATACTGAATACCTGAATTATACAGATTACCGGTAACATATATACATATATATATACATATATATATATATATATATATATATATATAATATATATATAGGTGAAAAATTAAAGCTTCCGCCTTTTGTTGGGTACTTCGACAAAATTTAAGCAAAGAGGACTCTTTATACTTTTTTAATTCTCTCTAGCTTTCAATGGACTTTGCCATCATCATCAGGAGCTGCAATTACAATGATAACAGTAGCAACAAAAGTGTAAAATGAATTTAAATTGACTCAACTAACGGTAGTATGTGAGGATGTTGCTAATTGTTGTTTACGTATAGGATGAGGGAAACGTCCAGTAACATGGTGAGAGCTGGATACATGGTACAATGGTCAAAATTATATAAAATATGACAAGAACAAGTTAAAGACAGATTAAAAATTATTTAAAAACATTAGAGCATTACATCGTGAAGCCACTTGATGATTGCACAAAATGGTGGTCATGGAATAATGAGTGAGATGAACCTTTTGACAGAAGGTCGAAGGTTGTCAATGTCTGTGTTGAAAGATGGAACGAATTGTGGGCGTGTGCCAAAACGTTGCCAAATCACTTCAGATGATTTTCAGAATGTTATGTAAGAAATTGTTAAACCGACCAGAGGCAGTTGAATAAACTATATTTTAATTAATGGGAATTTAAATTAACAATTATTAATAAATCGTGAGAAGAGAATTATTAGATTTTGAGTGGAATGAAATTTACTGGTGGAATCGGCCAAAACACAGATTCCCAATAATAGCATCAATCCAAACAGTACAAGCACCAACCCGGACTCCAGACCTGGTTTTGCTGTCCTGCCCTATATCAAGGAACTGACCCCTAAGCTGATCAGATTGTGCAGTCCTTTGAACTTTCGAATTGCTTGCAAATCCGTCCTCACTATAAACTGCATTTTTTCAAAATGAAAGACAAAGTCCCGCTGCTTGGCTTAACCAATACAGTGTACTCCATCAATTGCAACAACTGCAACCAAATATACATAGGTCAGACCTCCAGATCTCTTAAAGGAAGGATTACATCACACAAAAGTGATGCTAGGCTTCATCCTGAAAGATGCGCTCTAGCATCTCATGTTAACACAACAGGGCATTCTATGAATTACTCAAGTATCAAAGTTCTTGATAAAGAAAAACACCTTTCCAAACGTTTATTCCTGGAAATGTCCCACATTTTCATGAATAGCAACTGTATCAACAAAAAGACAGATGTTAAACAACTGAGTGTCATTTACTCATATTTGCTAAACTGCGAAAAATTGGAGAACTTACATATCTCCCCAAATTTCGACTCTTCACAACCATAAATAGAATCTGTGTTTTGGCCGATTCCACCAGTAAATTTCATTCCACTCAAAATCTAATAATTCTCTTCTCACGATTTATTAATAATTGTTAATTTAAATTCCCATTAATTAAAATATAGTTTATTCAACTGCCTCTGGTCGGTTTAACAATTTCTTACATAACATTCTGAAAATCACGTCATCTGAAGTGATTTGGCAACGTTTTGGCACACGCCCACAATTCGTTCCATCTTTCAACACAGACATTGACAACCTTCGACCTTCTGTCAAAAGGTTCATCTCACTCATTATTCCATGACCACCATTTTGTGCAATCATCAAGTGGCTTCACGATGTAATGCTCTAATGTTTTTAAATAATTTTTAATCTGTCTTTAACTTGTTCTTGTCATATTTTATATAATTTTGAACATTGTACCATGTATCCAGTTCTCACCATGTTACTGGACGTTTCCCTCATCCTATACGTAAACAATAATTAGCAACATCCTCACATACTACTGTAAGTTGAGTCAATTTAAATTCATTTTACACTTTTGTTGCTACTGTTATCATTGTAATTGCAGCTCCTGATGATGATGGCAAAGTCCATTGAAAGCTAGAGAGAATTAAAAAAGTATAAAGAGTCCTCTTTGCTTAAATTTTGTCGAAGTACCCAACAAAAGGCGGAAGCTTTAATTTTTCACCTAACTGGTCTAGACGACAATGACCACGTCTCAAGTTATATATATACTACTTTATACGACTATAATAATCTTAGTGCCTTAGCTGTAACAGATCAACTTGAAAGATTCTTAACAGCGCCGAATAGTCAAAACCTCGTTCAGGGTAGTGACCATGATACTTAAAATAAGAATATTCAGATGCACGCACTCAATGCTCGCTCTGTAGGTTTGATAGGTAGGAGGCCAGATGACAGATGCGTGCTCCAGCTTACTCCTAATAAAAGTGAAATACAGGAGCTTTAATCCTGCCACCGTTGATGACTTCTAACCGCCAAGTTTCTTTAGTGTCATCAAGTCTTCCCCAGATTCAACTAAAAGTGTAGCAGACGATCTTCAAAATGAATGACCTGTATATGAGTATTTTCAAGTTGAAGAAAATTAGCCACTGTTTCGGGAACCTTATAAAACTGGTTTTTACCCACAATCTTATTGATACATTTTCCATTGTGATATGCATAATGCTGGACGAAGGGCTATGTACATTCGGTAAAATTTAATATATTTTTCTGTAACTACAAATCTCCTGTTTACATCCTTCTTTATTTCCTTAAGTTTCATAATTCATAACGTTCCCGAATTCTCAATATGATCTAATGTTACCTGGCCGATTTCACAAATTCTACAAGCTCCTGCAATCCCAAATACAACAACAATCTAGCCCATTAAATAAACTTCATCGGGAGCATTATTTAAAAAACACTAATTTGTGTACTCGTAAAAATCGCAGTTCATGGGCTTGTAACCTTTCCTATTTTGTTTCAGAAATGTAACTAGTTTGAAATATTTTGGAATGTGTACATTATAATTGGATCGTAACATACTTTTAATCATTGAATAATTCGACCACACTGTTGATGGCTTTCGTTGTGGTGCCAGTTCCGAAAAATAAGCCATTAACACCGTCTCCGACAAAGAACTTCATGTTATTTTCATCTTCCATTCCATGAATCTTGAATACGCGGTTAGCTGGCAATAGTTTTTGTGCGCTACTTTGGCTACTTCTACTAATTCCCGTGGAGTCAAAGAAAACTCGGAAGCAGACATTTTTGACTTTATAGTATTAAAAATAACTTCTAAACAACCACTAAGTTCACAATTTTCAAATCAAATCACAAACTTAAGTTGGCAGCTATTTGATTACTTTGAAAGTCTCCTTAGAAACGCAGATCTAATTGTCGCCATAAGTACAACATAGCACAGTAATTTCAAAGTTCAAATTTCACATCGATAATTTTCTGAATATTGTAATAATATAACGGTTGATTTTTTAAGAGGTATAGGATTTGATTTAAAAAAAAACACAAAAAATTTGAAAAAACGATTAAATCTTTATTTGAGTCGATAGAACGGTCGATATAATTTAATGTTTGAAGATTATTTCATGTAAATGTTGGCCGCGGCTCCGCTTTAGATGGCCCATGCCCAAGGTCCAATTTTGGCACACTCTCTCCAACATATCTGCCGGTATCTCACGAATAAATGCTTCAATATTGGCTTCTAGTGCGTCAATCGTTGCTGGTTTATCCCTGTAGACATTAGCCTTAACATGGCCCCACAAGAAATAGTCCAACGGCGTTAAATCACACCATCTAGGCGGCCAATTGACGGACCCCAAACGTGAGATAAACTGTTCACCGAACTCGCCTCTCAATAGGGCCATTGTTTCGTGTGCGGTGTGGCATGTGGCACCGTCTTGTTGACACCACATATCAGCCAAGTCCAGCTCTTCCATTTTGGGCATAAAAAAGTTTGATATCATCGCACGGTAGCGCTCGCCATTCACAGTTACGTTCCGGCCATTGTCGTCTTTGAAGAAGTACGGCCACCGGCCCATAATCCACACCAAACAGTGGGATGCATTGGTAGCTCTTGCAATGCTTCTGGCTGGTCTTCACTCCAGATGCGGCAATTTTGCTTGTTAACGTACCCATTCAACCAGAAATGAGCTTCGTCGCTGAACACAATTTTTCGATAAAAATGTGGATCTTCCTCCAACTTTGCCAGCGCCCATTCACCAAATTGGAAACGTTGTGGGAGGTCGTGTGGCTTCAATTCTTGCACCAGCTGTATTTTATAAGGTTTTACACCCAAATCCTGTCGCAAAATTTTCCACGTAGTGGAGTAACAGAGGCCCAATTGCTGCGAACGGCGGCGAATCGACATTTCACGGTCATCACTAGCACTGGCGGATACAGCCGCAATATTTTCTTCAGTCCTCACTGTACGTCTGCGTGTTGGTGGTTTAATGTCCAATAATGTAAACTGGGTTCGAAATTTAGTCACAAGTTTCCGAATAGCTCCCTCAGTAGGCCGACCAAATTGCCCATAAATTGGAAGCAGTGCTGGATGCACTCTCTTAACCGCGCATGATTTTGATAGTAAAATTCAATAATTTGCAAGCGTTGTTCGTTCGTAAGTCGATTCATGGTTAAATTATAGACCAAACTGAACAAGTTTGACAATGACATAAGACACGATTCACGCGTCATCTGTCAAAAACAGTGTTGCCAAAAAGATACTAGCAAAAAAATCACCCATTAGTTTTTCAATAATAAATCACCGTTTTTATCATTCCGCTTGTATAGTTGTTCAAAGAACGTTTTGCTAAATGCTTTTGCTACCCACAATGCTAAATAATACTGTATAAACGCTCCTGTAACCCTAACAGAAGTGACAATTGCTATTTCGGCCCTCATAAGCTTATGACGGCGTTGCGCGCTAACAGCATAGTCCACACAGCCGGTGTGACACATCCTTAAGTCCGCAGTCCATAAGTCGTAGAAGGAAAAAAATAAATGTACGAGGGCAAGGCCCGAACACAAAACTGGCGACCTGAGGGCATGAGAATAAATAAAAAATAAAGGAAGACGTATGAAAACTGGTGGGACTGTGTCTCTCACCGGATTACGGTTCCTTTGTACGTACGAGTATACTTACGCACGTGGGCGATATCTCCTGGGGAGTATCGGATCCCACGGTAAGTTACCCGGCGTTAGAGTCGAGTTGGATAACTCCCACTTGAACCGTGACCTCTTCCATAATTCGTTTTGTTCCCTCCGGCAGAGAACATTTTAACGAATGGAAAATATGTTTTGGGTTTTTTTACTATGAACTTCTTTCTTACACTGGGATAACCGTGAAAGCAATTTTTGGATTATCGTAATAGCTGTAAAGAGACCGCAAATATATGGTCGACCGAAATCATATTAGACGAACATTCCACTGGTTTGCGAAATAATTGCAAAGTCTGTTTTAATTGATGCAAGTTGTTCAAGGGTACCCACACAATGGGTACACCAATTTTTGTATAGGAAAACGTTTTATTCCGCAACGCAGAATGAAAAAACGTGTTTTTTGGGATTCCATCGAAAGTGTTGGCTGAAACGAAACAACTCTTCAAATAAGATTTTTAGGTATTTATGAGACCCACAGAATGAGACCACACGTAAAAAGATCCGACTAATAGTAAAAAAGTTATGATAATGATAATAATAATAGCTTTATTGTCCAACAGTTTCCTATTTATAGGACAATTTATTAAACATAATACAAAAGCAAAAAAAGCGAAAAAAAGCGAAAAGAAAACAACAAATGCAACACAGTTATAAATTTGTAACATAAGCCTTAGCTGCCTTTAGCAGGTAATTAACATTTGTCGTAAATATATCACAGTAACATCCAATTCTGTTTAAGTTAGAGCACATTACATATAACGGTGACTTGAGAAGAATGTTTGTCCTAGCTCCAGGAACCCCGAATATTTTATGATTGCGAGATGCAAACGTTGGAGTACGAAACTTGATCTGTTCCAGGATCATGGGGAAATCAATTAAATTGTTGATCATTTTGTAGCCAAATATTATTGAGGCACAGTACCTACGTTTTTTCAGTCAACATGTCCAAGCGACTACATAGTTCCTCATTATTTGTACCTTTCTCTGGATATGTGCCATCAATCCTAAACAGAACAAACTTCATAAACTTCCGTTGTACTCTTTCAATAACTGTGCTATAGCATTCATAGTAAGGGCTCTAAATAATACTACAATATTCGACTTTGGATCTAACATAAGCATAATATAATAGCTTAATAGACTTTATGTTATGAAAATTCCTGCAATTCCTTACTATGAAACCATAAGCCGCCAACGCTTCTGATGCTTTTTTATTTATATGCTGACTAAAAGATAACTTTTGATCATAGATTATACCTAAATCACGTACATCTGAGCATCTTTCTAGCACAGACCCATCAATAGAGTACGGATATTCGCAAACATTAATTTTCCTGGTATAGCTGACTATTTTACACTTTCTCACATTAAGCTCCAACTTGCTTTCTACACACTAAGACAGCACAAAATTTAATTGGTGTATTATGTTGAATGGTGACTTGTACTCAAGTTAGTCACTAGAAGTGCCATATATTTTTGTTATTTTTATTGAATATATTTTATTGTTATTGAGAAAACCGGTTACTTAATTATTGCTATTACCTTTTCTTTATAGTATAAACATTAGTTGATAGTGATGCCGATTTATTTTTTATTTTCAAAATTAGAGCCCCACTGAAACGAAAAAAGTTCTTGTCTAGCTCAGCATTATTTTAAGTACCAGTATTTCAAACAAATTATACTTAGATTGACTTCTGAAACTTATCCTGTGGTAATATTTGTCATTTTCTTGACTAATATACTAAGTGACATATAAATCCGAACACCCAGTTTAAATGGTTTTATTTTAATAAAAGTTGTTGAATGTATTTATCTTACTGTAAATAGCAAGTGAAAAAATTTTCACCTTATCAGTTGGACATTCCGGTTTTTATACTGCTTTTTTTTTAATTCACTAACTCTCTTAAAATGAATATTTCAGCCGCAGTAAAGAATCAACGTTGTCGGATTTTGGTTCTTGACATCCTTTACGATCGGTTACGATGCCTAGAGTACGGAGACCTGTACGATTTCGTCAACTTAGTGAGTTTGATAGGGGCCGTATAGTGGGACTTCGGGAAGCTGGACTTTCTTTTCGGGCAATTGCAGTTAGAGTGCAAAGAAGTGTAGACACTGTGGTTAGGTGTTGTCAGGCATGGCTTCGAGAAGGCCGTACGCAAAGAGCAAGGGGCACTGGACGCCGCCGTAGAACAACAGACCGTGAAGATCGCCGCCTAAGATTATTGGCCTTAAGGGACCGTTTCTCCACTACCAGGTCCATTGCAAATGAATGGTTTGCAGAAAACGGAAGACCTATTGGCATGCCTTCGAATGAGAAGTTTTGGCTTGTTTTCATACCGGCCACACTGGGTCATCCCTTTAACTCGATAACACCGACGTAATCGCCTTGAGTGGTGCAGACAACGGTCACTCTGGGATCATGAATGGAACAGTATTGTCTTTAGTGACGAGTCTCGATTTTGTTTAGGCATGCACGATGGTCGTGCCAGGGTTAGAAGGCGACGTGGTGAAAGGAGGAATCCACAGTTTTTTGTTGAAAGACATGTTCATCACACTGTTGGAGTTATGGTTTGGGGTGCTATAGCTTATGGTTCCAGGTCACCTTTAATCTTCATCAGAGGTAACATGAACGCGCAGCGTTATATCCACGAAGTTCTAGAACCCCATCTTTTACCCTATCTTGACACCCTGGCAGATCCAACTTTCCAACAAGATAATTCCCGACCACATGTTGCAAGAGTCACAATAGACTTCTTTCAACATAATGATGTCACATTGTTATCATGGCCACCAAGATCTCCCAACTGATCCCCAATTGAGCACGTGTGGGATATGATGGGTAGGAGATTGCTCAATTTGCAACGTCCTCCTCAGACTCTAGAAGTACTTCGAGAGGAGTTGGTGGTTACCTGGAATGAGATACCACAGGAGGACATTGACCACCTGATCAGAAGCATGCCTAGGCGCGTTGGAGAATGCGTAGCACATCAGGGTGCATCCACACATTATTAAAGGTCAAAGGGCTTTAAAGCAGTGCAATCATTTTGAAATTTTTATCATTTACTTATTATGCTTCATTAAGTACTTATACAAAATTTTATTAAAATAAAACCATTTAAACTGGGTGTTCGGATTTATATGTCACTTAGTATATCTGCGAATAAATTTTCAGGTCGTCAGCAAAGCATAGGCGTTCACATTCAACTGAGTCACAGAGGTCATTGATAAATATTAAAAATAGTAATGGTCCCAGGTTGGACCCCTGAGGAACTCCAGAGGGTGCCAAGTAGGTCTCAGATTGGAAGCCATTATAGCTAACAAATTGTCTACGATCGGATAAGTAAGATTTCATCAACTCCCTAGCATCATCTGTGAAACCAAATGCACCTAACTTATTTAATAAAGTTTTGTGGTTAGTTTTATCGAAAGCCTTCGAAAGGTCGGTATAAATAACGTCAACTTGCTCATTACTATCAATGGCTTCCGAGAGGTACTGCGTTATTATAAATAGATTTGTGGTTGTTGAGCGATTAGCGACAAATCCGTGTTGATGCAATGACAGCTGACGCTGGACGGCAGTGTAAATGCGACTGTACAAGACTATTTCAAAGACTTTCGAGAACATGCATAATATAGAGATTGCCCTCTAATTCTCAATATTTGACTTATCCCCACACTTAAACACTGGACAGACCTTAGCGATCTTCCAAATATCTGGAAATCTTTTTGTTTGTTATGGGCAAGATGCAGGTTTCCGGACTTGTTGGTAATGCGACGATACTTGAAATTCTTCAAATTCGTGGGCTTCATACCTCTAAATAACGACAAGAAAATTGGAGTTGATTGGTGAAGTAGTTTTTGAGAATTTCTGATTGTTTATCTTCTTCGTTTTTCGCATAAAAACAATTTCAGAACAGTTTGCGATTTATGTCGGCAAGGTAAACTCGTGTATTTCGCTCTAAATTCCCTTTGAACGAACCCTGTATATTGTTCAGTAAACTAGTAGTGATGGCAGGAAGACAGGTGTTTTGGGATAAATTATCGTCGCACTAGCAGCAAGTGCCATAACCTCCATTTTCGGCCATAACTTTTTTACTACCAGTCGGATCTTTTTCCATGTGGTCTCATTCTGTAAAGACCTAAAAATCTTATATGAAGGTTTTTTGGTTCCTGACAACATCTTCGATTGAATCCCAAAAAACACGTTTTCTCATTCTTAGTTATCGACTAAAAAGTTTTCCGACAAAAATTGGTGTAGGTACCCATTTTACTTATGTATCCATGTTTTAAATACCCCCCTGAACAATTTTCATCAATAAAACCAGACTTCACAATATTTCGGAGAAATTTGCTAACATGATTAGACTAGTAGGCGGATCGAGCTGGCATGGAATTTGTTTTGAATCAAAATTACGTAGTCGACAGTCAGGATGCAATTATTGCATACTACAAGTTGATCGTATCGTTGATACGTATTTGACAATCTTCGCTAATGTAGATCACGCAGGTTTGAACAGGTTACAACTTGTACGCGCCACCGCTATCGTGCTCGACGCGTAAGCATTGTTTTACTTAGTTTGAATTTGACTACTGGTGATAGCGGAAGGGACTAGCGTGCGTTCGATGTTTACTATTTATTCATTGTGTATTAAGTATAGTACCTAGTAACGTCATCACAAACTCAGAAGCGAAAGCACAAAACATTGACAATTAAAGAAAAATGTGATATTTTAGATCGCTTAAATCGCAATGAAACTTTCAGTAGTATAGCAAGTGAATACGGCGTAGGCCGATCTACAATTTATGACATTAAAAGAAACCACGAGAAGATCAAGAAGTTCGTGTCAACTACTGACTCCGGGCCAGGCAAGAGACAGACACTCAACAAAGCTAAACATCCAGAAGTGGAAAAGCTTTGTACATGTCGTTTCTTCAGGAAAGAAATAGGCATGCACCAATATTAGGACCCATGTTGGCCATGAAAGCTAAATTTTTTTATAAGGAAATAATAAAAAAAATGATTTTATGGCGAGCAAAGGATGGCTAGAACGTTTTAAAAGTCGTCAAGGCATACGTTTAATGACTATTACAGGAGAGAAACTTTCTAACGATGCCACCTGCATAGAGCCTTTTAAATTAAGATTTTTGCATAAGGTGAACGATTTAAATCTTGACTCGTCACAGGTGTACAATGCAGACGAGCCAGGACTTTTTTGGCGTGTGATGCCTAACAAAACTTTCGTTTCTTGTAACGAAAAATCCGTACCTGGACGAAAAGTAAGTAAAGAGCGTGTAACCATACTAACATGTGCTAACGCTGCGGGCCCACACGCGCTTAATTAAGATGATGGTCATTGGGAAATCTAATAAACCACGGGCATTCAAAAACATTGATTTACCTGTACACTATTACGGACAAAAAAGTGCATGGATGACAACAAGACCTTTTCAAAAAGTGGTTTGATGAATGTTTCGTACCTGAAGTTAGAAAATGGTTAGAGATCATAATTTTCCTCAAAAATCGTTGTTACTTCTTGATCACGCTTCCGGCCATCCGTCTGAAGAAGAACTAACAACTGAGGATAAATGCATCACTGCGATGTTTCTTGCACCAAATTCCACTGCAGTGATTCAGCCAATGGACCAGAATATCGTTCAGTTTGCAAGCAAGACTATAATGAAAAACCTAGTTCTGAGAGCCGTATCAAAAGACCAACCAATAGAAAAAACTTAAAGAATTTAATATGAAAGACTTGGCTTTTGCTCTGTGTCACACGTGGAATGCGTTACCGTCATCAACTATTAAATCGTTTTGGACAACGTTATGGCCAGATATAGTCACCACCCCTAGCAACGTTCCACCAATCAGTGTTACTTCGGAAGTTATAGAACAAATCGCTACTGAAACACAGATAAGTCCGGAAGATTTGGAAATCTGGTGCCGTGGAATGGATAAAGAGGAAAATGTTTTTCATGAAATGTCTGACTAAGAGATTATAAAAGAGGTTTCTAATTATACAACAAACAATCGGGAAAATAACGACGACGTGATTGCAACTACTCCACAAGTCACAGCACAAGACGCAATTAACGCCTTTGAGCTAGGTTTACAATGGGCTGAAGAGAATCCTACAACGAACTTTTACTTTTGAGAAGACTGAGGGACAAAGCTGTGATCTCGCGTTATAACAACCTTAAACAAACAAAAAATGATGAATACTTCAAGCTTCATAATTTGATAAATTCATTAATGATTTTGATTAATAATTCTTGATTATTTTTGTAAATATGTATGTGCATCTATGCTTAATTTTATAATGAAACGTAAGCTCTCTATTGTTATTTAATTTAGTAAATTCGACATACATAAACTATGTATGATTTGTACTTCAAAGTACATACGTATACATAACATATATAATCTTACGATTGGATATGTAATTTGTCGGATTACAAGGTACTCTTTTGTAAAAAATTCCGGACTATAGCGGGTCTTGGGCAGTGCTCTATAATCCGACAAATTCGACACTCCGATACTGCCCTGCATAATGTTTGACGGATTACCGGAGGTCCACTGTATAGGTTTTGTGAAGCCGAATAGTGTGTAGCTTTTATCTTTGAAAAGATGTGAAAGAAAGAATGTTGCTTGAATAGCAAGATCGCCACTGCATGATTATGTGTATTATCTGCCTGTGTATAAACTCAGTAATATTTACTATGTGAGAAAATTATTACTGAATATGCTGACAATCAAATATATCTATTAGCTGCGCCTGACGGGTTATTTATATAATGCCCTCTCTGGAGACAGATTATGTTCAAATTACGACCTTTCCCGATTTTTTTTTTGTGTATTCGAAAACTTTGAGGAGCACTACGAGAAATCGCCACCGCGCCCACGTTGTGTGCAATTACGCCACATGATAGAAAAATTAGGTATTTTCTATTGACATCGCAAAATAAGAGAATGAAGCTAAAAAATAATCTAATAACCTTTTCGCTTTCATAAATACTCCTGTTTGTAGCATATCTACTTACCTGTTCCTTCACCAAACAGGGATTTTCTTATCTCTATCATTTTTTAAGTTAAGCAAATTTGAATATGTAATTTCCAGAATGAATAAGAAAAAGTGCATGCAATTCTGACAATAGCTAGACGTCGGTATTTTATCTAACATTTAATATAGAAATATTCAAAACGGCTTCCTTGTTCATCGTCTACCTGCTATAACTAAATTTCCAGCTGGCGTGTCGAAACTTCTACCTCGTAATCGATCACCGACTAACCTTTTTAGCTTCGTCCGTTTACAAAGCCTTATATTCTGCAGGATACGGAGGATTACTTACCCACTACCTCCCACAAAGCCTTACGGTGGGTATCCAAAGAAAAGCCTTGTAATAATGCATCGCTTGCAGAATTTTGCATACTTCAGACTAGCATTTCATACTAGCTGAAAAATGGCGTTAAGTAGGTTGACTTTATACTTACTATGTAACGCCGTCATCTGCTCATAATGGATTATGTTTGGCATAAGTTAGACTCCTTTTAAAATAAGGCTAAAAACTATTTTGATACAAAAGAACCACTATTGAGTCGCTTATTTCAATACTTGCTTGTGTTGAAGCTTTAATAATCATTTTACTTTTCCTTGTATAATTATTTATTCTCCTCTCCAAGCTGCTTCTGCTACACTGTATTTTATTAAATTTGAGCTTGTTCTCATAATGCCTTATACAGGGTGGCGCATCGAAGACGAAAAAGGCGCATTTACTGGCAGCTCAGTTTTTTTTGGGAAGACGCTCAGACTCGTCGATTTTGTTTTCGAGGGGGACACAAGTTTGGAAAAAAATCACGTTAGCACGTGCAGCCCCCTGGGCGGGGGTAACACCAACCCTAGAATACCTTATTTTAAAGGTCTTTCAATTCCCTTTATAATGATGTAAAATACATGGGCTTCAGTTCAGTAGTTTTGAAGATTTATTGATTTAAAGCTTAAAGTAGACTTTAATAGGTACATCAGATTAGTTTGTACTACTTTCAGAAGAAATTTGACTAAAAGAATTTACTTAATAAGTAAATGCTTTTCTTCACTACGCTCATGGTTTGTTTATCATTTTGTTGTTGAGCATAGCTATTGGAGCGTTTTTTTGTGGCAAAAAAGTTATTTCTGGAAGAAAGATAAGGAAATATCTCGTACTTATTTTAAATAGGAATTTAGTACATAGTTTGCGATCGATTTGACCAAACTTTGTTGCTAAAATGACTTGTAACGCTTTATTACATAAATTAAACATGGTATATTCCACAGCAGAAAGAGTTGAAATTATCGAAATATTTTTCGGAAATAATCAGTGCGCTAATAGAATAGCAGAAATATTTAATGACCGACATGATAACAGTAACGTGCAGCGAACATATATGTTCTAGAACTTGTAGCTAAATTTCGGGAAACTGGGTCAGTCGCCAATAAAAAACGCAACAGTGAAAATCCCATAAGGAACGAAGCAATAGAAGAGGGGGCTTTAGGGCAAGTTTATGTAGATCCTACGGTAAGTTCCCGCAAATTGGAGACTGTGTGTGGTGTTAGTCGACGTACTGTCCAACGGATTCTAAAGGCCCATGGTTTTCATCCGTATAAAATTCACCTGGTACAAGAACTTAATGAAGACGATTTTGATCGGCGATTACAATTTTGTGAAGATATGAGTGAACGAATTATAAACGATGAACATTTTCTATTCAACACTTGCTTTTTCGACGAATGTTCCTTATTCTTGAATGGCGTAGTAAATCGTCATAACTGCCGATGTTGGTCCGATTCTAATCCCAGAATTTATCATGAGGTTCATACACAGCAGCCACAGAAATTAAATGTTTGGGCTGGTATTTTTGGCGATCATTTAGTTGGTCCTTTTTTCTTACCTGGGAATTTCATCGGTGAAATGTATTTGCAATTACTGGAAGATGCCATAGATCCTGCATTAACAGCCATAATTGAAAATCAGAATGATCGGCGGTACATTGCGAATAGGTTGATGTTCCAACAGGATGGTGCCCCAACACATTACGCATTACGTGTCCGTCAATATTTAGATCAGACGTTTCCAGATCGATGGACTGGTAGAAGAGATGTCATTGAATGGCCCCCAAGATCGCCAGATTTATCACCTTTGGATTTCTTTATGTGGGGTCATTTAAAAAGCAAAATCTATGCTACTCAGCCAACATCATTAGAAGACCTGCGACAAAGAATTGTGAATGAGTGCCTTCAAATTACTCTTCAAATAAGTATTGCAAAATTTTGCAGCAACGTTTTGAGCAAAATCTTTATTATCGCATGGAGAGTCATGGTGGGCATTTTCAACATTTACTTGCCTAATGGGTCAGTTTATTCTTCATTTTTAAATTGCTTTGCTGCCAAATGTATTGATCTCCACTAATGATGATGTATTAGTTTTATTTAAGCTTTAAATCAATAAATCTTCAAAACTACTGAACTGAAGTACATTAATTTTATATCATTATAAAGGGAATAGGAAGACCTTTAAAATAAGGTATCACTCGACCCCTCTTTCCATTTAAGATTTTGGGGGTGGTGTCACCCCCGCTTAGGGGGCTGCACGTGCTAACGTGATTTTTTGCCAAACTTGTGTCCCCCTCGAAAACAAAATCGACGGATCTGAGCGTTTTTAAAGAAAAAACTGAGCTGCCAGTAAATGCGTCTGTTTCGTTTTCGATGCGCCACCCCGTATAATATAACTGTTAATGCCTGCAGTATTTAGGAGGGAGAAAAATAAAGTTAAAGGCCAACGTCGAGTATTTCTCGAAACATTGTATGATGCAGATAACTCGTCTACTAATTAATGCCGCACTTGGTAAAGTTATAAAAATATATTATTTCTGGACGTTTTTTCTCTGACTCATCTACTGCATCATCGTGATGTAAAGAAGATAATAGCGGTACAATTTTGTTCTTTTTCAGGCAATAGGAAACAAGAGTATATCCTTCCGGGAATCCAAATAAGCTAGAATGAGCTTCTCGATTATTTACATTCAAAAAAGATGCTGGTAGACATGGTTTATTTTTCTGTATAGTTCCCACCGCAGTCAGTTTGTGATCCTTGCGCAGAATTTCTAAAAACTCAAGACTGGTATACCAATTGTCGAAAGTAATGTTACGGTTCGTTTCTGAGACTGGAGCCACTAAGCGGCTCACTATGTCCTTAGGACTATTGCTGACATTAAATACTCCCTCGGGTTGCTTCCCCACATAAACTTCCAGATTGAGGAGATAATTCGTTCGCGCATCTACTAAGGCGTGTACTTTTATGCCGTATTTTGCGGTCTTATTTGGCATGTATTGTCTGAAGGAGCACCTGCCACGAAATGACTCCAGTTTCTTATCGATTGTAAGATATTGAGATGGCGAATAACCCTTTTGACAGTTGTCAACAAATCGATCGCAAACAGCTCTAATAGGGGCCAACTTATCCAATTTAACCCTATCCTTGCGATTATTTTTGTTGTCTAAACGTACACAGGAAATAAGGAATTCAGATCGCCTTTGACTCATAGTAGCCGGAAATATACTAAGTGACATATAAATCCGAACACCCAGTTTAAATGGTTTTATTTTAATAAAAGTTGGTGAATGTATTTATCTTACTGTAAATAACAAGTGAAAAAATTTTCAGCCTTATCAGTTGGACATTCCGGTTTTTATACTGTTTTTTTTTAATTCACTAACGCTCTAAAAATGAATATTTCAGCCGCAGTAAAGAATCAACGTTGGCGGATTTTGGTTCTTGACATCCTTTACGATCGGTTACGATGCCTAGAGTACGGAGACCTGTACGATTTCGTCAACTTAGTGAGTTTGATAGGGGCCGTATAGTGGGACTTCGGGAAGCTGGACTTTCTTTTCGGGCAATTGCAGTTAGAGTGCAAAGAAGTGTAGACACTGTGGTTAGGTGTTGTCAGGAATGGCTTCGAGAAGGCCGTACGCAAAGAGCAAGGGGCACTGGACGCCGCCGTAGAACAACAGACCGTGCAGATCGCCGCCTAAGATTTATTGGCCTTAAGGGACCGTTTCTCCACTACCAGGTCCATTGCAAATGAATGGTTTGCAGAACACGGAAGACCTATTGGCATGCGAAGTGTTTACCGACGAATGAGAAGTTTTGGCTTGTTTTCATACCGGCCACACTGGGTCCTCCCTTTAACTCGAGAACACCGACGTAATCGCCTTGAGTGGTGCAGACAACGGTCACTCTGGGATCAGGAATGGAACAGTATTGTCTTTAGTGACGAGTCTCGATTTTGTTTAGGCATGCACGATGGTCGTTCCAGGGTTAGAAGGCTACGTGGTGAAAGGAGGAATCCACAGTTTTTTGTTGAAAGACATGTTCATCACACTGTTGGAGTTATGGTTTGGGGTGCTATAGCTTATGGTTCCAGGTCACCTTTAATCTTCATCAGAGGTAACATGAACGCGCAGCGTTATATCCACGAAGTTCTAGAACCCCATCTTTTACCCTATCTTGACACCCTGGCAGATCCAACTTTCCAACAAGATAATGCCCGACCACTTGTTGCAAGAGTCACAATAGACTTCTTTCAACATAATGATGTCACATTGTTACCATGGCCACCAAGATCTCCCGACTTATCCCCAATTGAGCACGTGTAGGATATGATGGGTAGGAGATTGCTGAATTTGCAAAGTCCTCCTCAGACTCTAGAAGCACTTCGAGAGGAGTTGGTGGCTGCCTGGAAAGAGATACCACAGGAGGACATTGACCACCTGATCAGAAGCATGCCTAGGCGCGTTGAAGAATGCGTAGCGCATCAGGGTGCATCCACACATTATTAAAGGTCAAAGGGCTTTAAAGCAGTGCAATCATTTTGAAATTTTTATCATTTACTTATTATGCTTCAGTAAGTACTTATACAAAATTTTATTAAAATAAAACCATTTAAACTGGGTGTTCGGATTTATATGTCACTTAGTATATATCCATTCCAGTATTATCGGTATTCTATAGCTCGTATAAAAATCGTTCGTTATTTTTGAAAACTCCTGATAAGTACAAACGGCCGAGCACTGCTTTAATTTCTGCCGGATTGGTTTTTCCGTAATGGGGATATTCCTTCCATTTCTCAGATTTTTCTATCCTTTTATCCTTAGATTCGTATTTTTAACTATATCTGCGATCATTACCTCATCAATAAAGAGGAAAAAGCATTCAAGTGGAGTTTTAGCCATTTTCGCACGGTTTGTAACTCCTGGAAGATCGGTTATTACGTTTTCAGATCTAGTTCGAACATTTCTATTAGGCCACTCTTTGAACCATTTCATCCCGTTTTTTCTAAGAAAGAAACGACGTGTGTCCAGGGCCTTGGCTTGTGCTTCATCAGCTTGATCTTCTATAACTTCAGCGTTTTGCTTCAAATCGGGATAGTCGCTGCAAACACTTACACTATCTGTTTCATCTTCTTCTGAATCGTCTCGATCGATCGCTTCATCTTCATTCTGTACTTCCTCCTAAAGTGCCTAAAGCCTACGTTGCTCCTTCTCGTATTCGCCCATACTTTTATATACACACATCATCAAAAGTGTTGGACCCGCTGGCGTACTTGGAAACTATAGCCTTCTAATTTCAATCTTTGATACATTTTAAATTGGGGATATTTTTACTATATTTATTTAACAAAACGTTAAATTAATTTCATTAATATGAAATGAAAAAGAAACTTGCACCAGGTACCAAAAATTTTATTTTTAAAAGTCAAAATTAAAGAAAAATAAAACATAAGTGATAACCAGTTCGGTGTCCTCTAGATCTTAGCAGTGCGTTAACACGACTTGGCATTCCTATTATTCGGTGGTTAATGTTTTCTTGGGGTAAATTATTCCACTCTTCATTTACTGCTGCAGCCAGCTCATTTAGGGTTGTAGGTGGATCTATTCTGTTCCGTACGGCTCAAGCTATAGTGTCCCAATTGTTTTCAATAGGGTTCATGCCTGGGCTGTTCGCAGGCCACGGAAATCTCACTGTTTGGCCCCCTTCTAGAGCCCGCTGGACCCTTCTCGCTCTATGTGGCCTTGCATTATCATCCATAAAAATGAAGGTGTTACCGAATTCATTTCGCAAAGGTTGTATGACATTTTCTTCATAAATTTCTGTAGTCATTGTCCCCTGAATTTGAGTTGAAGGACTCCGGTTGTTAAACATTATGCCTCCCCAAAACATTATTGATCCGCCCTGATATGGGACAACTTCTCGGACCAAATTTAGTCGCTGTTGATGTCCTGGTTCTCTCCAAACCCTTATTCTACGGTCATCACTCACCAGTCCACACCGAACCTCATCTGTAAATACCATATTTCGCCACTGCGGTAAAAGCCACTCCTGATGTTCTCTAGCCCACTGGAGACGAGCAGCAATTTGTCTACGAGTAAGACGTGGAACCCTTAAAGGTCTTCTAGGGCGCAAATTTGCCATTCGCAATCTCCTTCTGATGGTAGAAGTGGAAATAACTCTTCGAAAGGTAAGTTGAATATGTGATCTGATAGCTGTACTTGTTGAAAATATATTGCTTCGGGCAAATAGAGCAGTGTAACGATTTTCCCTATCATCTGTTACTCTTGGACGCCCACTGCGTGGCCGATTTTCAACTGAGCCAGTTTCTTGGAATCTTTGAATTGTTCGAATAACCAAACTTCTTGGGATACCCAAATCCATTGCTATTCGGTGATTTGAAAATCCAGCTTGGAAGAGGGCTACTATTCGTGTTCTATCAAAACCAGAAATTTCAGCTCTCGGCATTTTAAAAGTTACAGTATAAAATTTTATTTTAATACTCTTTGCTCAAACACTACCGTTAAACTGACTTATTTCTATAAAAATCCAAACACATTTTAATCCCAACGGTTTTTGGCGTCTTTGGTTGCTAAATATATAAAGATTTTTTGTTCACAAACAGAATGTAGATAACGTACCTCTAGGCGGATTTAACACTTTTGATGATGTGTGTAGTTCTGAAATATTGTTTAACAATGTAAAGTTTTAATTAAAGAGTTATATAAAATGCGATTCACCTTTATAATCACGACAAAATGTGAAATAAAACAACTGCAAAAAACTCGTTTCGACACGTGAGGTATGACAAACCCCAAACAATCCTATGGCGATACTACTCACTAGGCGTCAGCAGACCAACTGCCCAGTGTTGCCAGGTTAAAAAACTGAAAATCATCAGACACTTCAAAAAGTTGCTAGATTTTGCAAAAAATCACTAGATTTTTTTATTTTCGCATATTTAGTCAAGGTACATACAATAACAGAAATAAAAAATGTTTTACATAGGTTTTGGATTTATTACAAAATATTATCAACTAAAACGTTTTTCTTATTGAAAAAAATTAAAATTAAGTCCTGATTTTTGGATTTTCGTATATTTAGACGAGATACATACAATAACAGAAATAAACAATGTTTTACATAGGTTTTGGATTTATTACAAAATATTATCAACTACAACGTTTTTCTTATTGAAAAAAAAAATTAAATAAATTCCTGGATATTAAAGTATATAATACAATTTATTTATACATGCTATTATTGTGCCGATTAATGATATCTTCAGTTACAGAAAAGTTAAAACAGCTGTTATTATTTAGAGAAATTAATCTTTTACCGGGTAAGATTCCACTCATTGTTTTGGAGCCTAATTTGTTTCGCATTTTTGTTTTATTCAAATTGATTTCAAAAAATAATTTTCCACACTTGCGCTACTGTGGGGTAATGTAAATAAGACATTTACAAAGTTTGCAAGCTTTGGAAAAATAAGACTATTATCACCCCTTTTCGCATTGTACACTTCTTTCCAAAATTCAGTCACCTCTAAAGAAAAATCAAAATTTGAAAATTTTAAATGCCTAAATTCTCTGTCTAGAGTATTAATATCGTTAACAAGATTTGGAAACCAAAAGGCTAAAGGTGCTATATTTTCCGTTGTTTTGATATTTGAAGGACGCAATATAGTGAGTAACTGAAGAATTTTTGTTTCACGAGAATTGAAAGGAAATCGTTTGTGTAGCTAATCGCATTATCATGTTGAATATATTCTAAATCTTTATTAATTAAGTAGTCTGGTTTTAGGAAACAACTTAATAAAAATTTACAGGCGCTCAACATTTGGGGGTAAATGTTATATATTTTTGGTTTTTCTGACTGGAGTTCTAAATTTAAATTCGTAAAAATTGGTAATATATATTCAAGAAAGAGAAGGTATATTTTATTTAATGCTTCGACTCTAAAGTAATGCTGAAGAGCATCATACTGTTCAAGGATTCTAGAAACAGCGGAAATCAATGACAGCCATCTTGTTTGTGAAGCATGCAACAACTTATGAGGTTTAATATTAAAAAATGATTGAAATTTACGCAATTCTGATTGTCTTTTATGACAGCGATGCATATATGAATAAATACTTCTAACTAGCTTCTCTGGATCATATGGCAATTTTTCACATGCAAAAGAAGCACATAATGCTAAAGAATGACAAATACATTTCATGGTATAAAGATCAGGGATGTCATTAACTAAAAGTGTTTTTAGTGAATTATGCGCCCCCATCATTGTATTTGCCCCATTAGCTGCAAATCCGACTAAATTATTTTTAAAAGGAATATTATTTTCTACAAAAAAATTTACTATAACATTATATAGATTTTGTGCAGTTGCTGTCTCGACTAATACGAGTCCAAGAAATTCATCGATTATCTTGAACTTATTACTGTATCGAACTACTAGGGCTAAGTGTTTTTCTGAGGAAATATCTGTCGATTCATCAACCATCAAAGAAAATTTTTTAACTTTTAACTCTGAAATAAGGTGTTCAAAGCTTGCCTTTCCTGTAACATTATTAATAATTGCTGTACATTTTGTTCTGTCACAAGACATTTTTGAAACTTGCTAGGCTCCATAACAGATAAACAAATAGATTTGACAAGGTCAGTCAAATGATCAGAAACGTTAATAGCAATATTATGCTCCGCAATAAATTATACAATTCTAGTCTCATTTGGTTTAATTATTTTATCAGACGGAATAGATAATACTTTTTTTGACAAAGTTGATTGGCTACGCATTGCGTTCATTTTGTCGATATGTTTTTTTGATAGACTATGTTTTTTGACAGCAGCTACACCACCTATATCGCCTTTATTGCATATTTTACAATTAAAATGATGAATACCATGAGAGCTCGGCTTGATCCATTTTCCAAAATCTTCATGTTTCTCCCATGCGGCTTTGTATTTATGATCATATAACTTCTTTTCCGTTATTAAAGTTGAAGACTTATCTGAATTTCCATCGTCAAGTACAGAATCAGAAGCTGAGTCAGAGTCACGTGCTTCATCTTGTTTTTTTGTATCAACGTTGCTAGCTTGCTTGTGGTGAATGTGGACATGGACAAGTAACAGGTTCTTGTTTTTTCCTGATTACAAAATTGTCCATATTTCGCAGTTATTCTAAAGCGAAAAATAAAAATGTTAAAAATGATTTTGCAGGAATGAGCTTGAAAATATAATCGTGTCATACGTGAGGTTTAAATGTTTTTGAACTTAAATATGCGAGTAATTTTTTCATATCTGGCAAAATTTCTTGATAAAGACACAAAGTTAAAAATATTTTAAATACCTACCTTTAAGTTGATCAGAAACAACACTTTGCAATAAAAAAAATTCCACAGAGGCGCAAGTGAAAACAATAAAAACACTACTGCAAATACTGCCCAGATAAAATGCCGGCGGCGCCCACGGAACCTTCTTAAGTAAAGCGATTACGAGACTTCCCCGCGGAGCACGCGTTTTGCACGGGTATTCCCCGGCATTAGCAGTCTAGTTTTTGAAAAGTATAACGCTACAGTCACGTATATAATTATATACTTTATGTATATTGACAGACAGTAGATTTCTTTTGAATAAAAATTTAAATTTATAAATAGGCCAGTCCTATAAATTACCAAAAATAGGACTTTTCAAAAAAGTTTTCACCATATCACCAGATTGGTCTACAAATCACCAGTCTGGTGAAAACTCACCTGGCAACATTTCGAACTGCCGCACGTGGCTCGTGTCACTTATTGGAGTGTCCTAGAAAGCTACTGAGGCGCTACCAGTAGCCGACATGAAATTTAAATAGATAACACTGATCAACAGCCAAAAAATATCATAAATAAAATCAACAAAATATTACTATTTTTAATGTGCTAAAACCGGAATGAAACTTATTTTTTCAATATTAGTTCAAGTTTTAGAGATACGGTAATTATATGTCTTCCTGCTGTGACAGTGTTAATATACTGTACTTCACAAGAATGCACGTGTAATCGGCATGATTGTGTTACGTTATACATACGTGTACATTATATTGTTTTATATTAGCCATTTTTTCCTCAGTTGGCTGACAGCGTTCATGCAAGATGTCTCGAAAGTGTGTAAACAATCCAGATCAGTTTTGTTACGTGTGTGGTGATGTGACTTTTGCGTCTCAGAGACGGTCTATTACTCCACTAATAACAAAGGCATATCAGCTTTATTTCGGTTGTAAACTAGGTGATCAAGACAAACAGTGGGCACCCCACATCTGCTGTAATACATGTGCTTCAAGTCTGAGGAGCTGGTTAAATGGCAAAAAACGGTCTATGCGCTTTACTGTTGCAATGGTTTGGAGAGAGCCTACAAATCATATTAATGATTGTTACCTTTGCATGGTACCTTGTGTTGGACAAGCCACAGGTATGTCCAAGAAAAAAAAATCGGTTATTAACTACCCAAACATACCATCTGCGATGAGACCTGTGCCTCACAGTGACGAAAATCCTATTCCAAAACCCCCAGAATCCTACACTTGCGAATCAGAAAACGAATCAGATCATGGCGATCGAGTGATTCGTCAGGAAGAAGATATGCCATCAACGTCAAGAGATCCTGATTTTATACCGAGCACGTCATGCCACCAACCGCACAAAATAACACAGTTAGAATTGAATGGTCTTGTAAGAGATTTAGAACTTCCAAAATGTAAGGCAGAGTTACTTGGATCAAGACTGCAGCAGTGGAACTTGTCAGAAGACGATGTTTCGGTATGTGTTTTTCGTAAACGCCACAAAGACAGAACCATTTTTCAATATGGAGAATAACTTGGTTTTCTGCAGTAACATTAACGGCTTACTGGCGGCTTTAAATATAAACTATAACCCAGAAGAATGGAGATTGTTTATAGACAGTTCAACATTGAGTTTAAAGGTAGTGTTATTGCATATTGGAAATATTTTACCATCTCTTCCTGTAGGGTATGCAGTTCACATGAAAGAATCATATGACAATATGAAGTACCTATTGACATGCATAAAATACGATGAGCACCAATGGCATATTTGTGGCGATTTGAAAGTTGTTGCACTTTAACTTGGGCTGCAGCTAGGCTACACAAAGTTTTGCTGTTTTTTGTGTGAATGGGACAGTCGGCAAAGGCACTTCATTACACCAGACAAAACTGGCCTGTTCGTCAATTCCTAGAGCCAGGTCAAAAAAATGTACAGCATATGCCATTAGTAGATTCGAAAAAAAATTTATTACCACCACTGCATATCAAGTTGGGCCTAATGAAAAACTTTGTCAAGGCATTAGTTAGAGATGGGTCAGCTTTTCAATACCTGCGTCAGAAATTTCCAAGAGTAAGTGAGGCAAAGGTTAAAGAAGGTATTTTTGTTGGGCCACAGATTCGAAATATTTTGAAAGATACACATTGAAAACACTTTAACAGGTATTGAAAAAACTGCTTGGAATGATTTCCGTCTGGTGGTCACTAATTTCTTGGGAAATAGAAAAGCTGACAACTATAAAACCCTTGTCAAAAATATGCTGTCATCGTATCAAAAGATGGGCTGTAATATGTCTCTTAAGATACATTTCCTACACTCACACCTAGACTTTTTTCCTGACAATTGCGGAGCCGCAAGTGATGAGCACGGCGAACGTTTTCATCAGGATATTTCAACAATGGAAAAAAGGTACCAGGGAAAGTGGAATCCTTCCATGCTTGCAGACTACTGTTGGACTCTTGGTGGAGATGCTCCAGAAACGATCCATAAAAGAACAGCAAAAAGACAGCGCATATAGTGATCCTTATAAGTATATGAATCTTGTTACTTTTTTTAATATATCCTTAAAAATAATTTTTTTTTTCTAAACCGCAACTAATTTTTTTATTTCATTGTCATTTTTGGATTCAGCGCCCCAAAATTAACAAAGAAGTGCACTTTTCCCACAAGATACAATTAAAAAACTAAAATTTGTTGTCCAGTGAATTTATAAAATTCGATCGTTCGGGTTTGTCACACCCCACGTGTCGGATGCCGGGTTAAAGCAGCGTTGCGTGGGAAGTGCAGAGTCAACCTACCTGACACTATTTTTTCATTTTGTTTTCACTTGACTCCCATGGATCTGACCTATGCCTATGCAAACAAGCTATTTTCCAGAACCAGCTCGTCTCTACACATGATAAAATTAATTATGCGTCTACGATAGTCTGTTGTAGTTGTTCGTACAGCAGATAATCCAACTTAAACGACTGTACCTGATAAATTTCCTAGACGAGGAAATGATCAGTTTATTGCTCAATTCGAGCAGGATATACGGCAAAAGTTTATGGCAACATAAATAAACTGCCGGCACAACTGAACGAAAACTTGGTAGAAGATAAACTAGCATCTCATGGCTGTACTAAGTCTATAATCTTCGGGGTAACTTTTCCTGTCTGGCGTTCCAAGTTATTGAGTATGCAAATGGGTTTTAGCGATTTGCAATAGATGGCGCTGTCTTTGAGACATGTAGGAGAGACCGGGGCTAGTTTTCAGTAATTCTTTTTTTATTCGATCTGAAGCGTTATATGCTCAAATTTGGTGCATGGTCCAGTTATTGCTTCGTTCAAGATACCCGGATCTGGCCTATCAGTGACAGAGCTCGCAAGAAAGTCATCATCCGTGAAAATATCTCTGTTGTAAGGAAACACACCCGACACCCGAAATCCGGACTAAATTTTTGGTAGTAAATGTGAGGGGGTATGCAACACAGACCACTGAACGTTTGTCGTATATAGTCATGGTCTTTCCGGGATTATTTAAAACCCAAGCATCGCAGGAAGTATTTACATATTTCTTAAAAGGGCTGAAAACGGCGCGGTCAAGAGGTTGAAGTTTATGTGAACAGTGAGGGTAAAAAGAGAGCATGACAGTGCCATTTGCTTTGGCAAAATTCAGTCCTTCTATACTCAGATGTGATGCATGGTTATCTAGTAAAAGCAGGCACGGTCTTTCCACAGTACTTTTCACATGAAGGTGGAAAAATCTAAGAAACTCCAAGAAATGTGGCTCTTTCATCCAACCTGATGGGTTTGCTGAACCTTGCGAGCCAGAAGGAACCGAATTAAAAAAATGTGGTTTGAAATGTACCCGTGGAAAAATGAAAAAAGGAGGTATGGAATTTCCAATAGCTGATGCTGCACTTGCTAAAGTAACAAGAGTTCCTCTTTCTGATGAAACTATCGAATCAACCTGTTTGAATCCTCTTCTGGTAACAACGCGGTCGGGTATTTGGATAGTTGTAATCCCAGGTTCTTCATGTTCCAGATTTCGTTAGGCTTAAATTTATATTTTTCCATAACTGAAGCTAAATTATCAAAAAATGCCTTGACGTCCGTTTTATTGAAACTACTGGCTCTTGCTAAACTAGTTGCTTCCAGTTTGCAGTACAGGATGACGTTTCAGAAACGCACTAAACCAGTCAGGACCAGCTATATTATGAAGCAATTTTCCGGCATTTTCAAGGAAATAGCATTAGCAAATTCATATGCCAGTCCACGTACTCCCTTGGGTGATAATCCAAAATAAATATCAGATGCTTAGAGTACATGTTCCACTAGATGATTTTTAAGTTCAGGCTCAAATACTAAATGATTTTTGATGTAGCCAACTGAAATTGACGGCGCAACAACTCGATCATCAAGTAATTCAGACTCTGGAATTTTCTTACAGTATCTTGCTAAAGTACGGTAATTTACATTGAAGTCAGCTGCCGCTTTTCTTATTAAGGATCCTAATCTCACTAACCTAGCAGCTCTTAAAAGTACGTCAGGCGGCGCTTTGCACTTCTCAGTCTTCCTTTTGAAATTTCGAACCATGCTTATGTAACCTGAAAATATTAAAAAAATACATATACCTACGTAGAATGATGAGCAAAGCTAATCGTCTAGTGTGGGGGCTGGTTGTCACATGTGACAAGAGGACCCCGCTAATTTGGAACAACCTGTCCCGCTAGATAATTAATTTTTAAGGTTAGATAGCGTTACTAAATTAACAAATTCAAAGTAAATACTTACGTTAAGTCGTATTCGGATTATTGAAGAGCAAAATAAATTCAACAGATCTTTTTATTATCAAATGTAGTCTTGAAAAGACAAATTATGTGGCAAACGAAAAATTTACTCAGGTTAGGCGATTTGTTTATTTTTGTGCGTGCGACCTTGATCTACCAACGACTAATTTCGTACTGAATACAAGTGTTCTGCGCGGACGCAGAAACGATGCGTAGCGCGCCAGGCAACTACATCTTGCGGAGCCGCTGAGATTTAACAATTGTGACAACCAACCCATGTGACAACCAGCCCCGGTCTCCCCTATACATGGTATATAATTTTTGCTTTTACGTACACTGTTAGGCGTATTTTTCAAATAGACCCATATACAAGTATTTGCAGCAGGTATAGTTGTGTTTATACTCAAAATAAAAATTGTGTCGAGTAGGTTGACTCTGCAGTTCACACGCAATGTTATCTCATAAATGATTACATTCAAACATAAGTCTCTCTGAGGTAGCTACAGACATGTACAACAAAAAAATGAAGCTAAAGCTAGCCAAACAGTTTCATACAATTAGACATATGTACTTCATAGCTCCGACCCGTTTGATAATGCTAAAGCTAGTTTCTCTGTCTCTGTTATATACATATAACTCAAAATCGAGAACTCCGGCTAAGCACTCAGACGCACACAGAGTTTGGCGCATTAGGGTTACCATCGTCCCGACCGACCGCGTGCCGCGTCTATAGATATTTAAGTTTTGGAGGAAAATTTACGGGGAAAGCTATGCTGTGAGGAATATGTAAAAATAGGTGCAACCCACAATCCCTGATATTTTACCGCTACAGAAAAATCAATGAAAATGACCAGGTGCTTTCAAAACGTCAAAGAACGGAGTTCGAGCATTTTTTAGATTTTTTGCCCTTCACGCCGCGGCCGCTGGACCGACTTTCAGAGACTGCAATTTCATCCTTGGACTAGCGGTTGTCTCATCAACATCCGAGCGGTACTTTCCAGGTTACAGTCGGGCCAAGGGCTAGTGGACAGGCAGACCGACAGATAGATTGACAGACACACCGACAGACAGACAAAAAAATTGAAGTAGCTGTGCAAATATTACGTTTAATTGTAGTAGAACCAATATGTTAGTTAAGTCTCCCGTTCATATTATGTGTAACAATAATTCTAACATATTACAGTAGAACCCCGATTATCCGAATCGCGATTATCCGAAATCCGCTTTATCCAAAACAGATCGCATACAATAATTTCTCCGTTTTAACCGGGGTTGTACGGGAAATCGGCGCATGATCCGGTAGTTCCCCTTTCGGCGTTTGCGTCATTAGATTCGCTGCCGGTGATTCCTCAAGCGCGTTTGCGGAATTCACTGGTATGTGTTCGTGTATGTTTGTTTCAGTCAGGTTCATAATCGCTAAGATGGAGCAGCATAGAAATAAACGTAAACGCGTTGTTATTACCATAGAACAGAAACTTGAGGCAAATAGACGTTTAGATAGAGGTGATTTGCTTAAAAACGTGGCAAGTAATTAGGGAGTGGGCGTGAGTACCATTTCAGAATGGAAAAAACAATGCCAGAGAAGTGAAAAGTGATCCAGTGTTTTGGCATCATCGCAGTTGTCACGGAAAACTATAAAAAAGGCGGAATATCAAAAAGTGTATGATGCTTTATATCTGTGGAATACCAATTTCCGGAACAATTCTAAAGCAAAAGGCTTAAGTGAAGAATTGCCACTTATTGAGGCACCTGATAACTCTACAGGCAGTGATGCTTGCTGCATAGATGGAAAAAACGATACGGTATACGAGAATTAATAGTTCGCGGAGAAAAGTTATATGCCGATAAGTCGGCTGCATTAAAATTTGGAGAAAATTTTAAAGAATTAATGAATCAGTATGGTTTAAATCCAGAACAAATTTATAACTGCGACGAAACGGGCCTTAACTATAAATTGATACCGGCGAAAATTTTAGCTTCAAAACAAGAATCTGAAACTCCTGGTTACAAACGCAGTAAAGAACTTGTGACTATCCTTGCTTGTAGCAATGCTTCCGGTGCACACTAACTTCCTTTGTTGTCAATCGGAAAATCAACTAAACCAAGAGCATTTAGTTACTCGTCCGTCCCAAAGCTCTTCCAGTGTGGTATAAAAATCAAAAAAATGCCTGAATAGATGCCGCTGTATTTAAGGACTAGTTTTGTTCGCAAGACAGAACGATATTTGAATGACATCTAAGAAAATGTATTTTGCTATTAGACAATGCTCCGAGCCACTCAAGTGAGGAGAAACTCAAAAGTGGAGAAATGTGATGTTTTTGCCTCTTAATGTAACGTCACTGATTTAGCCAATGGGTCAAGGAGTTTTAGAAAATTTAAAACGCAATTACAGACGTTTGTTATTAGAGCAAATTTTAGATCAAGTTGATGATGGTTGTAACCTCGTTGATTGCTTAAAAGAGATAAACCTCAAGAATGTGGCATATTGGACAGCAGAAGTATGGATACAAAAATCTTGGTCGACAATAATTAAGCAAGAAATGGAATCTAGAACTAATAAAAACTGTTTATAACACTGGCGATGAGACAGTTTTAAGTGATGCTACTGACAATGAGACAGAAATCTCTACCAAAATATCACATTCTGAGGGTTTAGAAGCTCTACAAAAGGCGTTGACTGACGTTGAACAACAAGAAAGTGCCACAGTAGCTGCTATTTATCAAAAGTCGGAGGAATATTGCTGCCAAAAATGGGAACAACGCAAATTGTGTACAGTTAAAAATTGCTTCCTTTGTTACGGAATACTCTATTTCTATTAAAATGTTGAATAAAATCGTACTTTCATGTATTTTGATTTATGTTATAGGTGTACATTTAACCATCCGTTATCCCCTCAGCGAATGGGAATGGGAGAAATAATAGGTCGATTTTCTAGCTGTTAAATTTGGGTCGTTTGGTCGTTTGTTAATTCATGGCAATCTCGAAATTTGTTAAGTTCAATATCCTGTGTGTATAAATGATCATTATAGCTACACATACCTGAGGAATTGTGCGGGTTTGCAAGAAAATAGAATATAAAATGTATTTCAACCAATTCCTCATCTCTCTTTACATCATAATAGTAATCATTTGTTATAAATTCGTGGATTAATGAATTTCTTCAAAACAATCAAAACAGTATGGTCGTCCCCATCCTAAAACACCGATATGTGTAAAACATGTTAATCCCTACATCTCCGAGGTGCATAATGCAATTACTGTAGACTTAGACCTAAAAATGATTAGTAATTACTGAAAAATAAGAGCTAAAAAGAATTATAAATAGTGATAAAATATTGGAGGTTAAGGTTTTTGACTGGTGACTGGTGGGGATACAATGTAGGGATGGCGACGATAGACAATACATTGATGTATCGAAAACATCGATACATCGGACGTAGAACATCGATCTTTACGCATCGATGGTTTCATGACGATATATCGATATCGAGAGGAATCATAAACATCCGCAACCGTATACCCCGAGTCTATCCTTAACTGTGCTACCATCTCTAAGCGAGGACTGGCAGCTTCGAAATTGAAAGGCCCGAAAGCTATTTAGGTGTTTAGTAGTATTAATTTGAATATTATCATTACAGACGAGCACTGAGCCACTGAGTGGCCACTGAGCACTGTAGTCTTTTCTTCATTCTGTACTTCCCCAAGGGATATAATAAAATAGACTGAAAACAGCGCGTTTAATGATTTTCAGTTCTCAGAGAAAGATTTTCCCCTGCCGGCCCTTGACATCGTTTCGAAATATGAAATTCTGGAAACGCTATAAAAATAAAAATGAATACACAAAGCCTACTTACCTATTTCAGACAAAAATAAAAACAACTGCCACATAACGATTGTCACCTTGACATCATTCTGCAATCTGTCAAAGTAGTGATGGGCGTGCCTGCTGCACGGTATACGGTATCGATATTCGATAAAATATTTTTCTTTCTACAATGAACGCGTGGAAAAAACAAAATAAAGAGAGATCTAAAATAAGGAGTTATTGACAGCCTAAAATAGCCAGGCGCTAATAATTCCTGGCCGTATTTGAATATCTAATCAGGCACAGTAAAACAAAAATAAGACTTGGAATTAATAAAGTTTATTTCGACAGTTGGCAGAGTTTGCTCCACTGGGACGAAGTGTTGACGCATCCCACAGAATTATGAGTCACTTGTCGATATGATTAGTTTTAAAATATCAGGAGATAATCAGCTGTTATTCAAATCAGTGTATATGTTTTGTAATTCAAATAACGTCTAGTATAAATATAACCCAGAATATCTACTCAGTGAAAAAAGAAAAATATTGCAAATTTCTAGTTTTTCTGCAGGTTTTAGGTTTGCTTGTAGCGACATATATTTGGGTATTTCTGAATCGCTGTGGATATATTGTGGATGTTTGTTCAGTTCCTGAACAACGAAAAATATTCAACTTTATGGATGCATGGATATCAAAAAACCTGAATGGTTTTGTGGGAATATCAATCTAAGGTACTGAAGGTGATGAAAGGCAAGTAAACGAATGAATGTTTGGAAACGAGCAATATCTATGAACTTTCTGGTAGAGCCAGTCATCAAGTAGGTGCTTAATGGCTATCTGCAAGAGGTTTATAGGAAAAAACACTTAGTAGTAGATGTTGAATCAGTAGAATCGCATATCAATTGAAGAAAATGATATAAACATGAATAAAAAATCAACACTAGTAATTAAATCATGAATTTTATTCAAAAATCAAACATTTGTTTAAATTTTGAATGAATTATATGTAATTTCTTAATATTCAATAAGCTGATGATGTTTCAATGACAAGATGTCATCTCATACTTTGACAGTATTTTGTTTTCAACATTTCATAGCTATTGGTTGCTAAAATTTGTTGATTGGAACTTGAAGCTCATTAGCTCTATTTGACGGGCTGTTACCCTATAGGTGGAGAATAACGGACTGTTGTTGGTGAAATTGGCCCTTGATATTTATTTCCGTTTTATCCGAAATTTCGATTATCCGAAAGCACTTCGGTCCACATTATTTCGGATATTCGGGGTTCTACTGTATCACCGTAGTGTGACATTTTCATGTGCCCACTGAAGGGGCTAGTGGAGCAAGCTGTCATACAAATGCATCTTTAGTTTTCTGTTAGGGATGCATTAATTTGTGATTGCTATCGATTACCCTGTAAATGGTTAGCTGTTTTGTAATAAAGCTTAGTATCACTATTATTATTTACAAATTTCATAAGAGTTGAAGTGTGACTGAAACTGATAAGTCAATCATTGAAACATACCGTGAAAGTCTTATTGACGAGAGCACATGTCGCAGATGATTAAGAAAATTTAAAAGTTGATGTTCCTAATTATTGCATGATTGAAACCACGTGCGGTAGACCTCAAAAGGGTAATGATTCCGAGCTGCAAAGTCTACTTGATCAGGACTCCCTGCAAACTCAACAGCAACTTCCTGAAAAGTTGCGCGTTACTCGGCAAGCTGTTTCAGAGAAATTACATGCACTGGGAGAAATCAAAAAAAGGAATAGCGTGAGAGCGGATAGACACGTGTCTCTAGTTGCTTTTAAGGCACCCTGCGATTATCTTTTTCGATCATTGCAAAGCTTCATACAGAAGCATCACGTCCATGATGGTGAACTATGGAAACTAGTGAATCTTTCTTTCGTTGTGGAATTCATGAACTACCTGCACGTTGGCAAAGAGTTATAGAAACAAAGGGTGCCTATATTGATTAGGATTTGTGTATCTTTTCATCTTTGTAAATAAAAAAGTAAATGCTAGAAATGGGCAGAGATATAGTATGATGATCACTATAATGAAGTAGCTAGTGTTTTTTAAAAGGAAGAAAATTTAATATTGCACCCCAAAAATTGATAATTCACTGTGTGGCACCGAGCAGACCCAGCAAAGTCCAGGATCACCTGGAGTAGTCATTCCCGCTCACAAATACATGCAGCCTCTCCAAAGCGATAAGCGAGCATGAGGTTATACGTTGTTTTTGATTTTTGATGTTCCAGACACGCCACCCTCGCTCATCGTCCCAAACATAGTTGATACTTGTCTCTAGTGCTTACTCCATACCGGATACCGATGCCAATCATAGCTTAAATTTCGATTATAAGTGAACAAATTACGGTCGAGGGAATTTTTGCTGCCAATCGGACATTAAAAGACAAGCTAACTGCAGGGCCTGATACAATTTCATCATTCTTTGTTAAGGGTTGTATTAGAATATTGGTATTTCCTTTGCAGATTCTGTTTAACTTAATTTTGCATACATATATTTTCCCAGATAAATGGAAAGCTGCAAAGGTATGCCCAATTCCAAAAACAAAAAATTATAACTTAGTTTGTGCTTATAGAGCAGTGACTATCTTGCGAAACTGTTGGAGATCATATTGTATAACCGAATATATCTGTCCGTGAAATACCATATTTCGATCCATCAACATGGCAATGAGGCAACGCTCAACTTTAACCAGTCTAATGGAGTTCAGTCAATACTCATGCCAAAGATTGGATAACAGAGGACAGATTGACGTGGTATATACGAATTTTTCCAAAGCCTTTGATAAGGTTAACCATAATATATTGATTAGTAAGCTATATATAGCTAGGTTCTAATAGTACTTATATTGCGCTTTTGACTTCCTACCTTTTTGAAAGGAAACACTATGTTTTTTACAATGGATACTATTCGCATGTTTAGATTTCTACCAGCGGTGTTCCTCAAGGCTGTAACTTAGGACACCTACTGTTCATTCTTTTCGTCAATGTGTCTCTTTGGAATGTCTGAAGTTGATGTCTTCTGACGGTTTAAAGTTTTTCTCTACTATTTCTTCGACATAGGATATTGTGTTACAAGAACAAATCAACATTGTACTAAGATGGTGTGAAAATAGCAACCGTCTTCTAACTATTTCTAAATGTAAGGTACTCACTTTTTCTAGACAGACTAATCCTATGTTTTACAACTACACAATGGAGAATTGTGTATTGGAGCGTTGTGAAACTGAGAGATTTAGGTGTCTACTTTGACCGGGAACTCACCTTCAATTATCATATCAACCAAATAATTTCTAGTGCATCGAAAACGTATCGCTTCTTAATCAGAAACTGTAGGAACTTTGACAATATCTGCACATTGAGATCTTTATTTTTCAGCCTGATAAGGTCAAAACCTGAATATGGATCTCCCTGAGCCCTATTTATGAACAACATGTTGATGCTGTTGATAAAATTCAGAAACATTTTTTGAATTTTCTCATTTTCAAAACAGAGAGAATATACCCACAAGAGCTTCCGATTACAAAGACATCTTACAAAAGTTTGATTTTCAACCTTTAGAGCATCGACGGAGTCAATTTTCTGTACTGATTTTATATAAATTGTTGCGTGGTCAAGTAGACTGTCCCCAAATTCTCTTGCAGCTACAATTTCTGGTGCCGCGGTTAGCTTCACGAGCTAGTGTTCCTTTTTTATGCTAAAGAGCACAGACTAACTTATTATCAAAAGCACCAGTTAAGAGTTGCTAATAAAATTGCTATCGACTGTGACATTTTTGGTTGCAATTATAATGAGATAAGAATAAGACACGTTTTCTAAGGTAAGACTTACCATTTTGTATACTATATATATATATATATATATACAGGGTTATCCAAATTAAATGTCCACCATTAGTAACTTTGTTATTAGTGAAAATACAAAGTTGTTTGAATTAGCAAACTAGTAGCATTTTTAACGCTGGTAAAAATGAGAAATAAAAAAAAACAATTGAGAGTCGTTATTTTGATTTTTTTCAGTAAAATAACATTTTTTTAAATGGAAACCCCTGTATATTATATTTTTTTCTGTTAAAGCATCAAATTTTAAACAAAAAAGCTTACAATAACTTTTCTCCTAGGTTACAAATTGTTGAAGTTATGGCCTCCAATCTGAAACAATTAAATTGTATCGACAAACTTTATTTTCAACATCAACTTATAATCTTACAAAATACAATAACAATTTTTTTTAAAGAAGATGCTCGAAAACACCACCTTGTTCTTCAATACATTTTTGGGCACGTTTTTCAACTGCTCGAACTGTCTTAAGTATGGTCCTACCATCTATCTGGGTTATCTTTTCCCTAACTGCAGTCTTTAACGCGTCAAGGTTATCGTACCTTCGCTTGTAAATTTGGTTCTTTAAGTAACCCCACAAGAAGTAATCAAGTGGGTTTAGATCTGGTGATCTGGGAGGCCACTGTATTGGGCCATTTGTTCCTATCCACTGATCATTAAAAGTAGTACTTAGAAAATGATAAGTACCTCTGGAGTTGTGGGCAGGTGCGCCACCTTGCTGAAAATGCAGATGATGTCTACTTATAAGATCCAATTCGTCTGAGAAATTAGTCAGAATTTCTGACATAAATTCCACATATCTTTCACCAGTTAGGGTTCCCTCATAAAAGAACGGGCCAACAATTTTTGAACCAATTATACCGCACCAAACGTTGAAACTGAAACGGACTTGTGGGCCTCTTGGATGTACTAACAAAAGATTTTCTCTTGACCAATAATGGTGGTTTTTTCTATTAAACATTCCAGAATTTGAAAAATTTTATTCATCTGTCCATAAAAGGTAACGAAAGTTATTTACATTTTGGCGACAGAAGCTAAGATACCAATGGCAAAAAACAAGTCTTCTCTCTGGATCCCCTGCCAAAAGCGTTTGAACTGGTCGGTACTTATACGGAATAAATTTGTATATTTTTAAAATCCTTTGAACAGTACCATAACTGAAATTAGAGTCCTTGAGAATATCTGCTATTGAATTCTCACGATAAGCTTCAAAATATCCAATAACTGCAATTTCCGTGGCCTCGCTTATTATGAATTCTTTTTTTGCCCTTGTTTTAGCAAAAACATTTTCGTTGCCCCTAAATTTTCGATAAAGTCTCAGAAAATATCGTTCATACGGTTGAATGCGAGCGGGATATAATTCACTTGCTCTCAAGGAGGATTTTCTGCACACTAAATAGCATTCTAACATATCACACTTTTCTTCATGGGAGAACATTTTTCTTTAAATTAATGACACAATAAAGCTTATAAACAAGTATTTACACTAATGTTTGACATTATTTGATTTTATCATTGTTTTCCAAAGCCTTCTAGTTGCGAGTATGTCCAGTTTAACAATTTGTCGCTTATCTTAATGCTGTCAAATCGCGAACGCCATGTTGTTTTCATAGCCGTCTTAATATTATAATACTGCAAATAATTAAAAATATTTATCGTTATTTTGACTTTATTTTTGACTTTAGCGGAAAAGTCATTATGAACTTTTTTGTTTAAAATTTGATGCTTTAACAGAAAAAAATATAATATACAGGGGTTTCCGTTTAAAAAAATGTTATTTTACTGAAAAAATAACGACTCTCAATTGTTTTTTTTTATTTCTCATTTTTACCAGCGTTAAAAATGCTACTAGTTTGCTAATTTAAACAACTTTGTATTTTTACTAATAACAAAGTTACCAATGGTGGACACTTAATTTGGATAACCCTGTATATGCGTTGTTCGCATGGAAATACCTTTAGGCTAACTTTTATTTTTATGAATTGCTCTGTTATTGGCGATATGCTGTTGGGCAATACAGGATTATTATTATTATTATTATTAAAACACGCAAAGCAACCACGATAATGAGAAAATCCACCCAGGGCCGGTATTCTTGTTCGCCAAAACACAAAGCGTCTCAAGACGCTCACCGAGTATAACGCGATTTGCACTTGCTTTCGATGCGTTTGTAAAAATATGGTATTCCCATTTGTTTTACGATTAGCGTATTTGAAAATCGCTTGTCGACTTCGAAACTGGTGTATGCTTATCACTGTCTGCATTTATGTTTATATCTGGATGTTTGGTTTTATTGATACGATGGTTAGGTAGTTTATTGGAAAAAAAAATCCAGTTTACTGGCGTTACAGAAATTTTCTTGAAAACTGGAAGAGACAAAGATTCGAGGCCGATGATCCTTTGAATTCTTAGAGCTTGTGTAAAAATTGTTAAACTAAGTCAAAAAAAAAACAGAATGTGCCAGATTTGGAGGAAAAGTTGCAACCACTTTTGCCAGTGCCTTAAAGATCGCACGTGATAAGTAACCAAGCTAATGTAAGTAACAACAATGGACTACTTATACTCGCAGGACTGACAAAAAATACATATTCGATAGTGATGAAACACTGATGCTTTTATTATAAAATAATCTATTCTCTTACTACCCACTATAATGTTAATAAGCAAGTGAAACTGTCATCCAGTTAGTGAATACGGAGAGAATTTAAATGACGCTTTGAGTTCAATGTGATCTAGAGAGAAGCACGAGAGGTGTATAAGAACACATATGTTAGACAGAGATGAAGCTTTCTGCATAGCGAAGCTCATCACAACGTTGCCCAGCAACGCTGACGCGGAGGGTCATGGGAAACTGCCGCGTTGCCAGATACTTGGATTATGATGCATTTTGAAAATATCAGTTTTCGCCCAAACAATGTTTTTTAGCGTACACATTTTTGTACTGTGAATTGTGTCAAATATCTTTGGAATCGATTCCGCAGCTCCATTTTAGGTCGAAATGAATGGTCAGGATCATCACGTACATTCCAAGGTAAGGTGTCCACGGGTTGCCCTTTGAATGATGGTGAGCGACATCTATCTATGTATTGCTCAGTAAATGCCTTTCATTATAAGCTAGATGCGCAGGGCTCTTCTGTCATTCTCATTGCATGGGCTCAAGGTGAGTCAAACCCTCCCAAACCATTAGTAGGTGGCGCTTATCAATGCAAAGCAACATGATGTCTAGATGTACTACTTCTCGCATTAAGGAACCATAAACAATGCAGATGCAACCTCAATAGTCAAGGATCTAGTTCTGGGTAGATTTTTACGTTCTCGAGGTCGCTTGATGCTTTTGGGGCATTGAGCGAGGGTGACGTGTCACGAACATCCAAAACTACAGATCACCATCTATCACTAGAATTGACCACTGCGAGAGGATATCTACAGCAACTATCGGATGTAACTGCGAAGATCTCAGGTCGCTCTTCATAGCCTAGTTGCCACTGTGACTGCTAGAGGCTGACGTTTCTGGTGGTATAGTATATGTGGCTAGTTACCAGTAAACAAATAAAACATACTGTTCGTACATAGCACCACAGACAGCCAACCATGGACAGTTGTTTCCTGCTTTTTGTTAACTCATCATCATGATCTAGGCCTGATCACTGCGAGTGGTCGATTCTGGTAATAGATAACGCTTTGCGCTGTCTTATTCGATGGATCTCATAGAGGATAGTTGCTAAGTTGTCGTTTGTTGTCCCAGAGACAAGAGGAGGAGACAGAAAGATACTTACTATATGAAGGAATGTATATAAATAAATTACAGTTAAAAAATTTAAAAAAACACGCTCTTATAGCCAACCGAACTGAAAAGTAGAAAACAATTTTTAATTACAAAGAGTTTATATTACAGTAGTAGATGGTCGAATAATCAATCATAATTAGTGACCTCAAAATAAATTCTTAAAAAGTTATTAACAGATGAATTCAGAGTAAAAAGCTTGGGGTGCTTGATATATTAAATGTAACAATCATTGTTTTGGAAACTATCTATGAAAATGTAGTAAATGCAATGAACAACGTGAGAATGCACTACCTCGAAAAAGTATCTGCCTTCCTTGTGCTGCGCCGTGTGCCTCAACCAACAAGGATGAAAGTTATGCTCGAAGATTCCGTTAAATACATACAGGCCAAGCTAATAAAAGCGTGTTAAAAATTATCAGGATGATCTGGCCTTCTACCTCCATCTATGATAAGGAAGAAGTAGCTGTCCAACATAGCAACGATTGAACTATCTGGTCATCATCGCTGGCTATTATTATATTTGTCATCTGGGAAACGTCCTTCTATAACTTTTATCCTTGAAAGTTCCCCCTCTGCCTTGCCTGATACGCTTATCTGAAGGAAACGTTATTATAGGGATGAATATCTTTTTCCTCCTAGGGACGTTAAACATTTATTGCTTCTTGTCATATAAATTACAATTTGTAGCGTCATTAAATCCCCTTTCTTTGCACTGCGTCATATTTACCATGTAACTTTTCCGCAAAATTAACAGAAATGAATCGCTCATAATAGTATACACTAAGAAAAATGATGATTTATATTCGAACAGTTTGAGTCGTTGTGAAGAAGGAGAATGAAAGTTTTATAAGAGTTTTTAGGTGGGGAGGCTCAACAGATTTTGCTACTAGGTAACTCACCCCCTCCCCGTCCCAGGTAACTGTAAGGAATTTAAAACATGATTGAAAGAAAATTATATTATGGATTTTATATTTACTGTTAGATATATCAATTAGCATTTTCAGAACGTCTCCAAACTACATGTCTCTGATGTTGGATCTGGAGTTACATCCGTTGGCGTAGAGACTATGCCTATCATCGAGTTTTACCACTTACCAAACCGGTTTTTACTTGTCACGCCTACTGGCGATGTTATGTTTATTGGATGGTATATGAGTATCACGAAAAGCCCTGTCACTTATTTCCATTGGTCAGTCGGTCTGTAGGTCTGTCAATCTAGTATATCTATTAACAATCAAAATCTTCCTTTTTCTGAAAGTGTCAAGTGTATAGGTGTGTTAATTGATTAAAACGTGCGGCTTCGTGAACATTTAAATAACCTCTTACAAAGAAGTTACATTCGTCTGAGAACTCTGTATGCGAACAAAAATTTGCTAAATTTTAAGTGCAAGAAAAGTTGTGTGAATCTTTGTATTATCAATTTTTAATTATTGCAATCTAGTTTATCATCCTTGTTTGGATGTTGCAAGTCGTAACAGAATATCTGTAGTACAAAATAACTGCGTACGATTTATATTTAGTTTAAGAAAATTTGATCATGTTTCGGATCGTTATCCTTTGATAGGTTGGTTAAAGATGACAGATTTAGTTAAATACAACTATCTAACCTTTATACATAAGCTACTTGATTCTGGAGTTCCAATTTATTTACGTGAAAAACTAATTTTTAGGTATAATGTTCATCAACGACATATCCGTAACACATTCGCTTAACAATGCCACTTCATAGTTCATCTGTTTTTAACAGGTCCTTCTCATATAATGCATGCATGTTGTACAATAGCTTAGATTACAGAACAAAAAGCCTGCCGCGGTATAGTTTTAAAAAACACTTAAAAGTTCTTCTGCTCAATGGTGCTTCTTAAAGGTGTCTTTCTCAACCATTATATTTTTAAGCTAATTTTTGTTTAGGTTGTGATCAGTTACATGGGCATTTCCCTCCTTTTATTTTCTTTACAGCTGTACTTTTTTACCATCTATTATTCTCATGCAGTAAATGGTTAAGTGTAAGAATAGCTGTCATAGCTAAACTTCGCCATTAAGCTGCTCACTAATCTAATTATAGATAATAATATATGCATTATCTGTAATTTGTTTTTTCCAATAAAAGACGGTTTATTATTATTATCTGTCCGTCTGTCGGTCTACCCGATAACCTTTGACCTTGGAAAGTACTGCTCGGATTGGGATGCAATTTTCACACAAGGCTACTGGTATGCCAATAATGAAAAAGATTTGTACTTTTTGAAAACTTTTGTAGAGGTTGAACTTCGGGGATTTGGGTTTGAATAAGGGGGGGATCTTTTTGATGTTACCTTTGCCTTAAAATCTTAGAATGATAAACACATGTTTTCAATTCGCGTAGTCGTGCTAATTGATCTCACCGCCCGGCGCACCAGTCCGGCTGACTAATCTGTCCATACTGCAAAAAACAACCCAGAATGAACAATAATTCGCTGCAGCGGTGCCACGGTGGGCGCAGTCGAGCAGATGTGAACAGTACCTATCTGTATGGCAGGGAAATAATGTCTATGGACTAATTGTATGGGCCTATTTGACTGACTTGATCAGCTTAATGAGTGCCGATTTTCAAGTTTCACATATTGATTATACAGGGTGTTTCAGTTTATGGTAGCATAACTTTAAGATTCGATAGAAATTTTAAAATTAATGCATAAAGTCTATACAAACATGGGTCGAAAAATGCGTGGCTTCCGAAATACAGGGTGAATAAATTTACTTTCTAAAATATTTTTTTTTTAAATATTTTGAACAATATTTGATGTATAACAGTGAAAATTGGTATACAAGGGTTTTTTGGTACGACAAAACGAACCATGGGCATAGTTTTACTGTAGCCGCTAGAGGGCGCTCTCTACTGTACCTGTAGTGTATTAAAATGACCGAAAAATTTTTCTTAGTGCAATTTTTTGCTTTTCGAATAAAAAAACTGATTCTTAGCACTTTTCAACATAAAAAGCTCTCCTGTGAGTTTTCGTTATAGTTAGCCGTTTTTGAGATATTTCGATTTGTAAGGTTCGATGCATTTTTAATTATTTATGGGCAAATAATATTTTTTTTACATTTTCGATTTGGGCATTACAAGTAATTAAGATGATCGTTTAGATTATGTTTTTAAACACAGCAATAATTCCTAACTCCAAATAAACACAAAAAAACAGAATATTAATTTGTTTAATTTTCCAATATTATTTTTAACAAATTAAATTAATTATTTACAACTAAAATGCTATTGGATAGTTAGGACAAACATACAAAATCTAAAGTAGTTGCTCGAAATGTAAACCCAATTGTTCAATACACAATTCACATCTACGAATGATCGAACGTGCATTATTCAAATAAGACCTCATTTCTTCACATGCATTCCTGATTCTGTCTATTAGCATATCTCTTGTGGTTACGGGAGTCTGGTACGCTTTTTCTTTTAGAAATCCCCACACAAAGAAATCTAATGGATTTAGGTTAGGGGATCGTAGAGGCCAGGCGACTGGTCCTCCACGGCCGATCCATCTTTCTGGATAATTTTCGTCCAGCCAGTTTCTAACTATTCTCGAATAATGAGCTGGACAACCATCAAGCTGGAACCAGGCCAATCTTCTTAAATCTAACATAACATCATCCCACATATTTGCATGTTCAGCCTTTAAAACTTCCAAGAAGGTCGCAGCATTTAACCTTGCAGGCAAAAGGTAGGATCCAAATAGTCGGTTACGGTAGATACCAATCCACACGTTCACACTAAATTCATGCTGAAAATTTCTTTCCCGAACTGCATGCGGATTTTCATGCGACCAAATATGTTGATTATAAAAATTTACCACTCCACGTCTAGTGAAGCATGACTCATCAGTTCATAAAACGTTACTTAAAGACTCCCTATTATTATCAGTTCTATCAAGAATCCATTGACAAAATGTGATTCTTCGTTCTCCGTCCCCTGGCTGTAGTCCTTGCACAGGTTGCAAATGGTAAGGACGACTATGATCATTTCTAAGAACATGGTGAACATGGCTTGCTGAAATTCCCAAGGCACCAGAAACTCTCCTAACATTTGTGGTCGGATCTCTATCAAACTCACGCAGAATCATAAGGGTAAATCTGCGCTGACGAACATTTATGTTTTGACCCCTTTGGAGATTTCCAAAACCATTTTCAATTATTTGGCGATGCACTCGTACAAATACTGAGCGAGTTGGATGTCGTCTGTTTGGCAATCTTCGTGCGCATTCTCTGGCTGCTTCTGCTGCGTTTCCATTTACAAAGCCATACACAAAATGAATATCCGCTAACTCTTGATTGGAGAATAAAAATGGTATTTTTGTAAAACTTACAAAAAAAAACAGGTAAAAGAAAATAAATTTCGTGCATTCACAATTGCAAAAAAATATTTCAGGTTTCAACAGACAACAAAACAGACTGTCAAATAATTGAAGTTTAACCTTATGCTGCTTTCAATATCAAGAATATTTGCAGGCACAGCCTACTTCTAAAAATTATCGAGATACTGACTTTTTAACGTTATTTTATCATAAATAGTTAAAAATGCATCGAACCTTAAAAATCGAAATATCTCAAAAACGGCTAACTATAACGAAAACTCACAGGAGAGCTTTTTTATGTTGAAAAGTGCGAAGAATCAGTTTTTTTATTCAAAAAGCAAAATATTGCACTAAGAAAAAATTTTCGGTCATTCTAATACACTACAGGTACAGTAGAGAGCGCCCTCTAGCGGCTACAATAAAACTATGGTTCGTTTTGTCGTACCAAAAAACCCTTGTATACCAATTTTCACTGTTATACATCAAATATTGTTCGAGATATTTAAAAAAAACTATTTTAGAAAGTAAATTTAAACACCCTGTATTTCAGAAGTCACGCATTTTTCGACCCATGTTTATATAGACTTTATGCATTAATTTTAAAAGTGCTATCGAATCTCAAAGTTATGCAACGATAAACTGAAACACCTTGTATAGCTTTTGATTTCATTATTTCTACATATATTTCACAAATCTAGCATTTACCTTAGTCAGAGTCAATTATAAATTATTGAATTTTTAATGTTTACGTATTTATTAGAAATACAAGACCGTAAAAGATTGACATCGATTGCCACGAAAAAATATATATCATATATATATATACGTTATATATATATATATATATATATATATATATATATATATAATAAATATGCGCCTTTAACGAAGCTTCAAGTATTTGGATACACTGTAAGCGAAACGTATCGAAAATAAATTATAAGCTGCCGTGACAGGTTGGCGTTTATCGAAAAATTTATGACCGACGTTTTATTACTAGCCAGAAAGAAGCTTATATGTGTATATCTTTTGTCGTTCGGCGTTTGCGAAGCTGCTGGAACAAAGCCAAATTTACGAGCTTCCAACCCGTTACACATATTTTAAAGACCTTTAACTGCCACCGATAAGCGAGGGCGGTATTGTGAAGTGAACATTATTACTGAACTTCAGACATTCAGTTTTGTTGAAGTTTAATATTTCTATCGGTGGTTTGCATCGGTTCGCGGTAAAGTGCATCATCATAGTTATCTCTGAGTTAAGGTCTAACTCTGTTGTTAACCTACCCTTCAGAGTTGAGGATGGTACAGGTATTACGTCTCTTGAAAAGTGACATAATGTTGACTTTTGACATTATACTGTTTTTTTTGTGACATTATGTAGGTTTTTCTACAATATGTTAACTTAACGCTAGCTGATGGATACTTGTGAATTCGTTTTGTAAAGGGTGATTCAAATTGGGTTTCCACATTAAAAGTATTTAAAAACAAGAAGACATTGATAATTATAAAAAAGTATGTATTTGTCCTTCTAGGGCAGTTCATTACAGTTATGCTTGAAATATGATATCAAGTAAATGACCGCCGCGGCTCATGTGGCATGACGTAATCCGCTTCGAGAAATTTTCGACTACTCCGTGGCACAAATCAGGTCCTATGTTGGTAATTTCGCGTCTGATCTCCTGTTTCAGCTTGTTACGGGTTTAATTTGAAATCATACTCTTACCTCAGAATTCAAGATTTATTAGCTGAAAATTGTACACTGTGAGCGGTTACCAAGACTAGATTCACAATCTTAAGTCCTAGGTGCTATCGTGGTCCGTGGGATCAGCCCTAAACTTTGTCCAAACCTTGTAGGAACTGCCGTGAACCTGCAATAATCGTAAACACTAAACAAGGGTGGACATATTTCTAGTTTAACTACCTGAAGATTTTCTCTATGGTTTATACGTAACTCTCCACCTATTATCTCATTTTCTGGTTGAGGCCCCTTCATCTGAGAATTGTTTACGTCTTCGTTTCTTTCCTAACCTCAATGTTACATTTTGACAAGTGTTCGGTCCTTTCAGTCCTCCTCTCGAACTTTGTGTTTCGTGTCCAAGTTGAAGAAACTTCACTTTTTGGTCGCGGATCTTTACGCAAAATAAAGTCTAAGCGTTCTTCCTTTTACGGCGTTCTAGCCGACACTTTTAGGCCACACTCCAACAGAGGTAAGCAATTCGGCTTGCGTTAAAATGGACCCCGGCGCCATATTGGATTTTTGTTTCAGGCCTTTTCATCTTCTTCCAACTTTTCGTCTTCTTCACCTTACGTTTTCTCCACCAAACTACTGCTGATACCTTCAGATGAAGCCCTGACGACTTTTCCACGCTCTGGCCTGTAATGAGAGTTCCAAGCACCCCCTGAGGAAGGGAGCTGATTCAGCTGTTGCCAATGTCCACAGACGCCATGTGCTGAAACCCCGTCGAACTGCATCTATATACTTAAGCAGCTAATTTCACTTAATATGAATTATTTATCATCAGGGAAGTGCATCTACAACCACCCCCCCTGGCACGGGGGTAACAAGCTCCGCAATTGTGTTCGGGTTATTCTTGTACACTTTGCTCTTGAAGTACCCCCAAAGAAAACAATCTTAAGGGAGTTAAATCACAGGATCGCGGCGGCCAATTGATATCGCCGTTACGTGAAATAACGCGACCTGGAAACTTGCCACGCAGTAATTGTAACGTTTCTCCTGACGTGTGACCTAGGCTTAAATTCCTGTGTTATTTGGACTCTGTATGGGTGTAACTTCAAATGTTTTGTTAAAATCCGCTGTGTAGTGGAATAAGTAAGGTCCAGTTGCTGCGATCGGTGACGAATCGAGGTTCTTGAATTTTCGGCCACACTTTCGACAACAATAGCAATATTGTGTTCCGACCGACCTCTACGAGCCAGCCTAGGTATTTTGCTGTTAGCAACGGATCCCGTTTGCTCGAATTTTCGCACAAAATTCCAAACTGTCCTCTCAGACGGCCGATTTTGTGCGCCAAAAAATTCACGTAAAGCACGAAATGTATTCTTTCTTGATCGGCCGTTTTCATTATAGGCTTAGACAATTCTAACACGTTGTTCGGTCGCATATTGCTTCATAATTGTTTTGTTTACTAAGTGACATATAAATCCGAACACCCAGTTTAAATGGTTTTATTTTAATAAAATTTTGTATAAGTACTTAATGAAGCATAATAAGTAAATAAAAAATATAAATTTCAAAATGATTGCACTGCTTTAAAGCCCTTTGACCTTTAATAATGTGTGGATGCACCCTGATGTGCTACGCATTCTCTAACGCGCCTAGGCAAGCTTCTGATCAGGTGGTCAATGTCCTCCTGTGGTATCTCATTCCAGGCAACCACCAACTCCTCTCGAAGTGCTTCTAGAGTCTGAGGAGGACGTTGCAAATTGAGCAATCTCCTACCCATCATATCCCACACGTGCTTAATTGGGGATAAGTCGGGAGATTTTGGTGGCCATGGTAACAATGTGACATCATTATGTTGAAAGAAGTCTATTGCAACATGTGGTCGGGCGTCATCTTGTTGGAAAGTTGGATCTGCCAGGGTGTCAAGATAGGGTTCTAGAACTTCGTGGATATAACGCTGCGCGTTCATGTTACCTCTGATGAAGATTAAAGGTGACCTGGAACCATAAGCTATAGCACCCCAAACCATAACTCCAACAGTGTGATGAACATGTCTTTCAACAAAAAACTGTGAATTCCTCCTTTCACCAAGTCGCCTTCTAACCCTGGCACGACCATCGTGCATGCCTAAACAAAATCGATACTCGTCACTAAAGACAATACTGCTCCATTCCTGATCCCAGAGTGACCGTTGTCTGCACCACTCAAGGCGATAACGTCGGTGTTCTCGAGTTAAAGGGAGGACCCAGTGTGGCCGGTATGAAAACAAGCCAAAACTTCTCATTCGTCGGTAAACACTTCGCATGCCAATAGGTCTTCCGTGTTCTGCAAACCATTCATTTGCAATGGACCTGGTAGTGGAGAAACGGTCCCTTAAGGCCAATAATCTTAGGCGGCCTTCTCGAAGCCATGCCTGACAACACCTAACCACAGTGTCTACACTTCTTTGCACTCTAACTGCAATTGCCCGAAAAGGAAGACCAGCTTCCCGAAGTCCCACTATACGGTCCCTATCAAACTCACTAAGTTGACGAAATCGTACAGGTCTCCGTACTCAAGGCATCGTAACCGATCGTAAAGGATGTCAAGAACCAAAATCTGCCAACGTTGATTCTTTGCTGCGGCTGAAATATTCATTTTTAGAGCGTTAGTGAATTAAAAAAAAGCAGTATAAAAACCGGAATGTCCAACTGATAAGGCTGAAAAATTTTTCACGTGTTATTTACAGTAAGGTAAATACATTCACCAACTTTTATTGAAATAAAACCATTTAAACTGGGTGCTCGGATTTATATGTCACTTAGTATATTTTGACGTTAGACATGGCACGTTGTCGTTGACAAATTCAGTGGCGTTTCAAAAAAAAATTATTTGTAATGTGGAAACTCAATTTGAATCACCCATTAGTTGTATAATAATAATAATAATAATAATAATAATAATAATAATAATAATAATAATAATAAATGGCCTTTATTGTACCTGGCGGGTTACATCAGCACAAGCTGTTTTTCAGAACCAACCAGGGCTAAAAAAAAATTCAAGTACATGCAAATACAACAAAAATACTTAGAAGATAACATTTAAAGCAGAAAAAAAATTTTTTTACAGAATCGTAGCATGGTATAATGACCAAAAGACCAAAAGAGAAACGTGCAGCAACAGAGTACGTAGCAGAATCAAAAACCGTGATTAGAAGTAACTTTAAAAAAAGAAAATATTAGGTATATGGCGGAAGATATAAAAATTAAAAGTAAACTGTAACAAATGTGTAAGCAGAACACAAACAAATGAAAAGTGACGAGTGAGAAAACATGCACAAATAAACAAATATAAAAATAAAATTACATAAAAATACATGCTAGATGAAATCAAAAAAAAAATACATGCTACATGTCATCAAAGACAAAGAGCCTAACTTTTCTTTTGAAGCTGGACACAGATAAAGTTTTCAAAGCTTGAGGTACTTTATTGTAGAAATCGGGCGCCACATATGAAAAGGTCTTTCTGAATTGGGTTGTTCGGTGCCGAGGCAAGTCAAGAGTATATCCTACAAAACGCAGGTTCGCTGAGTGATGATCACATGTTGCTTCAGTTATCAATGTTTGGCTATAACGTGTTGTAAAATCTGCTTCAGAGACGGCACAGGTGGAGGTCTAAGCTGTAAGTTGTATACTATAGCTAGAAGGAAACGGCAGTGCATAGGTGCATTGTGATATGTTTTGATGACAATTCCATTGGTTTCTTGTCTAAAATACACTTACTTGAGATTCGAAGCTAGAAATTAGTCGCGTATTCACTTTTTCTTATTCATTCTGGAAATTACTTATGCAAAAAGAAAATCCCTGTTTGGTGAAGGAACAGATATGCTTCAGACTGGAATATTTATGAAAGTGAAAATGTTTTTACATTATCTTTTATTTCCAATCATTTAAATTTTATAGAAATGTATTTTGCGATGTCAATAGAAAATATAGCGCGGGCATAGTGGCTATTTCCCGTAATGCTCCTCAAAGATTTTGAAAATACAAAAAGCTAGACATATCCTAATTTATAACATTGAACATAGCCTGTCTTCAGAAAGGACAAAATACAGGGCGTCCCGAAAAACATGTGCAATATTCTACCAGCGGATTCTAGAGATTAAAATATGTAGAAAAGTTTATATAAACATAGGTCGACAAACGTCTCCTAAGGGCGCTACGGTCTTTAAAGGGGCTCCCCTGAAGATGGTTTTCCCTTAATATTTCCGAAACGTGTTGAGATAAAGACATAAAATTTGGTATTCTAGCCTAGTTTTTATGCTGGATTTAAAAATATTAACAATTTTAGACAGTTTTATTTGGAAGCGTATGTAACAGGGACGGACCCAGGTTATTTTAGCTCAAAAATTTGTGTGATTCTATTTTTGAAATTCAATTTCAGAATTTGAAAATTTAGGGTTTTCTACATAAAAAAGGTACTCTTATTGAATATCGATAAATTGTGCCATTTTTGAATAAAATCAAACTAAACAATTTGTCACATGATAGGAAATGTACTGCTAATTTAAATGAATTGTTAATTATACATAGTTAGCCATGATTGCAAACAAAAGTTGTTTTGATGTGTTATGACTTATTTTGACGTTAAGCTGGCATTGTTAGCAGTGTAAAATTACTAGATTAAAATCAAAATTTCTATTAAATCGATTTAAAATGCCAAGATTTACAGACCGAGAACTGACTGACATGTATTTTGTGTACGGGTTTTGCAATGGAAGTTTATTGGAAGCCGTAAGAGAATATCAAAGAATCACATAGTACCTGGACGTCCAATGTTTACTGATAGGTATTCACCGGAATTTGTCAAACCATGGAAGTTTTCAGCGCAGGGCGTAGGGCTCAGGAAGGGAAATCATCGTATGGATATTGCTTTAAATATGTTTGAAAATAATCCGCAAATAAGCATACGAAATGTTTCAGAAATTATGGATATACCTCGATCAATAGTAAGAAAAATTTATGAATACCTATTTGATAGTTATCCTAAAAATAATAATTTTAGATAGGAAGAATTACAAGAATGCAAGGATTACATCCTTATCATTTTAAACGGGCGCAGCATTTAACGGGGGCAGATTTTTTACCACGAATCGAGTTTTGCCAGTGGATATTAGCAAATGAAAATACTATTCCTAGAATATTATGGTCGGATGAGTCAATATTTAATAGGAATGGGGTTTTTGATTTCCATAACATGCATCACTGGTCAGATGAAAATCCAAAAGCTGTTCGCCGTACAAATTTCCAACATAGATTTTCATTGACCTTATGGGCAGGAGTAATTGGGGATCAAGTAATTGGGCCTATTGTAGTTCCCAATCGTCTTAATTCAGAGGTGTATCTGAACTTTCTTCAGAACGAGCTCATGGATATAATACCATTGGATGTGCGCCAGCTGTTTCAAGAAAATATGTTTTTTCAACATGATGGCGCCCCTGCACATTTTGGACGCAATGTTCGAAATTGGTTGAATGTCAATTTTCCAGACAGGTGGTAAGGCCGAGGAGGTCCGCTAGCGTGGCCGCCCCGTTCACCTGACCTAAATCCATTGTATTTCTATTTTTGGGGGTCATTAAAAGACCTAGTTTACTCGACTGAAGTAAATACTCAATAAGATTTACTTCAAAGAATCCATCAGGCTGCAAATGAAATAAGAAGGAAAAGGTTTTCCACTTTTCGGGCTACGCAAGCATTAGTACGTCGAGCGAGACTCTGTATCCAACAATATGGGAATTTATTTGAACACTTATTGGAAAGCTGGTTTTAAGAATATCCAACTATATATCTTCTTTTTTAAACAAATTTCAATTTCGTTTGTAGAAAAAATTTATTTCTTTTGTTTTTGTCTAAATATTAGCTATGTTGCAATAGAAATCTGTATTTATGTAATATTTACCACTTATTAAATTAGTCTTTTCGTTGCCATGGCTAATTATTCAACAATTCATTTAAATTCGCAGTACATTTCCTATCATGTGACAAATTCTTTAGTTTGATTTTATTAAAAAATGGCACAATTTATCGATATTCAATAAGAGTACCTTTTTTATGTAAAAAACCCTATATTTTCAAATTCTCAAATCGATTTTCAGAAATAGGATCACACAAAAATTTTGGGGCTAAAATAACCTGAGTCCGTCCCTGTTACATACGCTTCCAAACAAAACTGTCTAAAATTGTTAATATTTTTAAATCCAGCATAAAAAACTAGGCTAGAATATCAAATTTTATGTCTTTATCTCGACACGTTTCGGAAATATTAAGGAAAAACCATCTTCCCCTTTAAAAGACCGTAGCTCCCTTAGGGGACGTTTGTCGACCTATGTTTATATAAACCTTTCTTTCTATTTTAAGCTCTAGAAACCGCTGGTAGAATATTGCACACTTTTTTCGGGACACAGTGTATAAATAACCCATCGGGCACAACTAATAGATATACTTCATCGGCAGCATACTCAGTGATAATTTTCTCACATAGTAAATATACTGAGTGATAGAAAAAGGTAATCACCTACGTATGTCTAGTAGAATTCAAGAATTTTTTACATATCGATTTATCTTGCCATGAACAAGTGATGAAATGGCTAGGTTTAACTGTTAAGTTTTTGTGGTGGCTGCGTGTATTGTTTGACGATAAAGACGCATTCAGTTTTTTTTTTCAGAAGCCTTTTTGTAAGTGCTCAAAGTGCCTAGAGTGCGTAGAAGGCCGAGGACAGCGAGCGAGGGGTTCTAGAATCCCAGAGGGATCAGAGAGCGACAAGACCGCTGGTTAAGACTTCTGGCTCTAAGATACAGACTGAGTAGTACTCGATCCATCGCTAATCAGTGGTTTGAAGAGCATGGAAGGATGGTTGGTATGCGTACGGTATATCGCCGAATACATTTTGGTATTTTTTCTGATCGCCCACATTGGGTGCTACGTCTCACAGCTGAACATCGGCGTAACCGTTAGCTCTGGTGTACAGAAATACTGGGAATGGTATCAGGTGGTCTTTAGTGACGAATCCCGCTTCTGTCTGGGGATTCACGATGGTCGGGCAAAAGTGAGAAGCCGACGTGGTGAAAGACGTGATCCACAATTTGACAGAGAGCGTCACGTTCACCACACTGTGGGAGTTATGGTATGGGGTGCTATTGCTTATGATAGTAGATCACCACTAATTTTCATCACAAGCAATATGACAGCTCGACGTTATATTCAGGAAGTAGTGAAGCCTCATCTTATTCCATACTTAAACACCATCCAAAACCCGATTTTTCAGCATCGCTGGCCTTCATGGATCCACATCGTATCAATCGTTTACCTTGACCACCACGATCGCCTGACCTATCTCCAATTGAACATTTCTGGGACATGATAGGTCGCAGGCTCTTGAATTTGCAACACTCTCCACAGCACGATGCCCAAACGTGTACATACGTAGGTGTTTACCTTTTTTGTCATTCAGTATATCACTGATCTCATACTATGCAGACTAATACACATAATCATCCAGATGCGATCTTGCTACTCAACCAAGTTTCTTTCACATCTTCTTAGAGATAAACCCTACAGACTACTCGGCTTCACAAAACATATACTTGATCTCTGCAGCCAACAATGCGTGTAGTTGCGTCATTCCTCCATAGATGGGCGCTCACAGCCATCATAGCAAGCAAACGCGGAATGAACTGTTTAAACCCTAAATACCGAGACCCTAGAGACGAGCATTTTTTTCAAATTCAGCAGATGGGCCCTCTCCTCCAAAATATTCTCTAGATCTGCCCCTGAGTTCCCTGGGTAATTAAATCAGTGATAAGATATCTCTTGATGGAACGCTAGGTTTCCTTTGGTTGTTTCATATTTTTCTGTAACTGTCATTTGGACTGTTTTGTCTTCGTTTCTTAATTACCATGTCAAGCAGCACATATTTATGTAACTGACCCGATCAAAGATTCAGGATGGCTTGAAATTAATAGCCTGTTCAAACATTTAGTTTTGTCATTTATAAAATTCACCACTACGTTTATAGAAAAAGCTAATATTTGGAACAAGCATTCATGATATAAACTCTAGGTACAGGGTGGCGCATCGAAAACGAAACAGACGCATTAACTGGCAGCTCAGTTTTTTTTGGAAAAACGCTCACACCTGTCGATTATGTTTTCGAGAGGGACACAAGTTTGGCAAAAAATCACGTTACCACATGCAGCCCCCTGGGCGGGGGTGACAGCAACCCTAAAATCTTAAAAGGAAAGGGGGGTCGAGTGATACCTTATTTTAAAGGTCTTTCAATTCCCTTTATAATGATGTAAAGTACATGAGCTTCAGTTCAGTAGTTTTGAAGATTTATTGATTTAAAGCTTAAAGTAGACTTTAATAGGTACATCAGATTAGCTTGTACTACTTTCAGAAGAAATTTGACTAAAAGAATTTACTTAATCTGTAAATGCTTTCCTTTACTACGCCCATGGTGTGTTTATCATTTTGTTAAGGAAATATCTTGTACTTATTTTAAATAGGAGTTTAGTACATAGTTTGCGATTGATTTGACCAAACTTTTTTGCTAAAATAACTTGTAACGCTTTATTACATAAATTAAACATGGTATATTCCACAGCAGAAAGAGTTGAAATTATCGAAATATTTTTCGGAAATAATGAGTGCGCTAATAGAACAGCAGAAATATACTAAGTGACATATAAATCCGAACACCCAGTTTAAATGGTTTTATTTTAATAAAAGTTGGTGAATGTATTTATCTTACTGTAAATAACAAGTGAAAAGATTTTCAGCCTTACCAGTTGGACATTCCGGTTTTCATACTGCTTTTTTTTAATTCACTAACGCTCTAAAAATGAATATTTCAGCCGCAGTAAAGAATTTACGTTGGCGGATTTTGGTTCTTGACATCCTTTACGATCGGTTACGATGCCTAGAGTACCGAGACCTGTACGATTTCGTCAACTTAGTGAGTTTGATAGGGGCCGTATAGTGGGACTTCGGGAAGCTGGACTTTCTTTTCGGGCAATTGCAGTTAGAGTGCAAAGAAGTGTAGACACTGTGGTTAGGTGTTTTCAGGCATGGCTTCGAGAAGGCCGTACGCAAAGAGCAAGGGGCACTGGACGCCGCCGTAGAACAACAGACCGTGAAGATCGCCGCCTAAGATTATTGGCCTTAAGGGACCGTTTCTCCACTACCAGATCCATTGCAAAGGAATGGTTTGCAGAACACGGAAGACCTATTGGCATGCGAAGTGTTTACCGACGAATGAGAAGTTTTGGCTTGTTTTCATACCGGCCACACTGGGTCCTCCCTTTAACTCGAGAACACCGACGTAATCGCCTTGAGTGGTGCATACAACGGTCACTCTGGGATCAGGAATGGAACAGTATTGTCCATGCACGATGGTCGTGCCAGGGTTAGAAGGCGACGTGGTGAAAGGAGGAATCCACATTTTTTTGTTGAAAGACATGTTCATCACACTGTTGGAGTTATGGTATGGGGTGCTATAGCTTATGGTTCCAGGTCACCTTTAATCTCCATCAGAGGTAACATGAACGCGCAGCGTTATATCCACGAAGTTCTAGAACCCCATCTTTTACCCTATCTTGACACCCTGGCAGATCCAACTTTCCAACAAGATAATGCCCGACCACATGTTGCAAGAGTCATAATAGACTTCTTTCAACATAACATTGTTACCATGGCCACCAAGATCTCCCGACTTATCCCCAATTGAGCACGTGTGGGATATGATGAGTAGGAGATTGCTCTATTTGTAAGGTCCTCCTCAGACTCTAGAAGCACTTTGAGAGGAGTTGGTGGTTGCCTGGAATGAGATACCACAGGAGGACATTGACCACCTGATCAGAAGCATGCCTAGGCGTGTTGAAGAATGCGTAGCACATCAGGGTGCATCCACACATTATTAAAGGTCAAAGGGCTTTAAAGCAGTGAAATCATTTTGAAATTTTTATCATTTACTTATTATGCTTCAAGTACTTATACAAAATTTTATTAAAATAAAACCATTTAAACTGGGTGTTCGGATTTATATGTCACTTAGTATATTTAATGAGCGACATGAGAACAGTAACGTGCATCGAAAATACGTTCTAGGACTAAATTTCTGGAAACTGGGTCAGTCGCCAATAAAAAACGTAACATTGAAAATCCCATAAGGAACGAAGCAATAGAAGTGGTGGTTTTAGGGCAAGTTTATGTAGATCCTACATTAAGTACCCGCAAATTAGAGACTGTGTGTGGTGTTAGTCGACGTACTGTCCAACGGATTCTAAAGGCCCATAGTTTTCATCCGTATACAATTCACCTGGTACACACGCCACAATATAGATTATACTGTGCTATTAGAATAAAACAATATACAGGGTTTGTCCGGAAAGTAATAGCACTCATTTTCTTCCGCCATGACTGTACTTCGGTTGGATTCGGTAGAGGGCGTTCTTAGCTAACGAATGAGCGTCTGGTCAGTTGTCTCCGAACACTTGGAGAGTCACGACAGGCATTTGCGCGCGACGTGTTTCTCTGAGTGGTGCAAGCCAAAAATGCAGCGTTCGTTAGAGCAGTGGTACCCGATTAAATTCTGTGTGAAATTCGGTAAATCTGCGACAGAGACGTTTGATATGATCAAGCAGGCTTACCCAGGTGTTGTTTTAGCAAGAAGTGGTGTGTTTGGGTGGCACCAGGCCTTTTTGAAGTGCCGGGAAGAGGTCGCTGATGAAGACCGTGCTGGAAGACCTTCGACTTCGACAAACACCGATAATGTGACTCGTGTGCGCGAAGTTTTGAACTCAGACTAAGTATTCGTTTAATTGCCCAGATGTTAAATTTACCAAAATCTGTGGTCCATGACATTGTGACACAGCATTTCAACATGCGCAGGGTGCGCGCGAAGATGGTCCCAAAAGTGCTTACTGACGACCAGAAATTGCAGCCAGTGGAAGTGTGCCAAGAAAATTTGAATATGTGTGAAAGTGACCCCCAATTTTTGAATAACGTAATCACAGGTGACGAGTCGTGGATCTTTGAGTATGATCCCGAGACAAAGAGGCAATCTTCCGAGTGGCACATGACGGCGTCTCCTCGCCCAAAAAAGGCGATAATGAGCTAATCCAAAGTGAAAACGATGCTCATTGTCTTTTTTGACATCAAAGGCATCGTCCACCATGAATTTGTTCCTCCTGGACAAACCGTCAACGCCGAGGTTTTACGTGGAAGTGCTCAGGAGACTGGAACGAATGGTCAGTCGGGTCCGCCAAGACATCGCAGCCGACTGGAAGTTGCACCACGACAACGCCCCGGCTCACACCGCCTTTCTTGTGAAAGGCTACCTGACCAAGGCCGGCATCCCATCGCTTCCGCAGCGACCCTACAGCCCAGATGTGACCCCCCCGGACTCTTTTTTGTTTCCTCGCCTGAAAAGGCCGATGAAAGGCAAGCATTTTGAGACAACAGAGGGGATCCAAGCAGCATGCACCGCGGCTCTCAAGGCTATTCCGGAGAATGCCTTCCGTGACGCCTTCAATGCTTGGAAATCGCGCTGACAGCGCTGCGTCGACGCAGAAGGAGCCTATTTTGAAAGTTTTTAAAAAATTGTAACGATTGGCTCAATAAATTTGCATAAATCGACTCAGTCCTATTACTTTCCGGACAAACCCTGTATTATCGACTCACGCGTACCCATCCATTAGTTTACACTAGATAGAAGCGTTAGTGGAAAAGCAAGTTCAGGAATGGGAAAAATGCGATTTAAGCTTACCAGTAATCTCGTTTGGGATGGCCGTGTGTCAGGATTCGTGCAACTGCATTACTGGGTGAGGCAAGCAAAACAGTGAGGGCCATACGAGATGCATTATTCCATAAGTCCGGTCAATATGGTATTTGATGCCGGAAAAATATAAAACAGCAGGAACGTTTCAAACATATACACGGTGACACTAGAAGTGTTACACCCAGAAAAAATAATTTATTCAATTTGATTTTTTGGCAATGAGTAGACTTACATCAGTAATGAGAAAAAATTAATAATGTGTATGTCTAGAGCATTGATTCCCAAAGTGGTCTATATCGACCCCTAGGGGTCTATGACAACCTGCAAGGGGTCTACGTCAGCGAAAAAAAATTTGGGGGTCCATGAAATGACTATGGGGGTCCACGATAGTGGATCTCAATACATACACTGATAGTACCTATTTGCTTACATCATACTATCTTATAATATCAAAACATATACATTATTTATAATAGTACCTATGAAGTAAAAAATTTATTATATATGTTTATAAAATTGTGTAAGTTGTAGGATGTTGGTATTCGCTTTGTGGTCGCAATACATTTTGAACTTGTAAAAACCTGAGAGTCACAGTCTCAGAGCTTCGCTACCTTGCACTGACGTGTTCAATTCGTCACTCTATAAATACGAATGTGGGACAAATACGTTTATTCGTTTCCTGAATCTTGAAAAGGAAAGTGCTAAGAAAATATTTAAAAAAATATAAACAGATAGTATATCACAGAAATTATAGTGAGTCAGTGTTATTTTGTTTGAGAGTGCTGGAGAAAAGTAAGTACATTATTTTTTATTAAATTTTAGTTTTGTACTCGTAGTTAGCAAAGATAGATAAATTACGCCGCTGATGACTTTAGTTATTAGTAGTTAAATATTCAATCATGCAAAATTACACGAGTACTCCTCACTAGCTTCTTTTTGAAAATTTTAGCAATCGGTAATATAATTACAGTGCAATCTCCGTAATTCGAGCTAATTGTTGCAAGAAGATGTTCGAATTTTGGAATGTTTTCGGAAAAATCAAAAAATATTTTTAATATACAGCTGCTGGATTTTCTGTCTTATTTAAATAATTTAATTTTGCCCACCGATGACTGATGCCATGTCCGAATCTAAAAAGGATGTAGACAGTACAGTGTTGATTATTTGAAATATGGCTTCATTCCATCATTGCCGGACAAACAATCGCCTATGTGCCTTTTATGCAACAAAGTTTTGGGCAATGACGCTATGAAACCATCTAAACTGCAAGATCATCTGAGAAGATGTCACCCTGATAAAACAGAGAAAGATTTGAAATACTTTCAAACACTCAAAGTTAAATTCCAGAAGAGACCTACACTGGACAGAATGTTCGCATCGACGTCACAAAAAAATGATGATGGTTTGCGCGCGTCTTACAATATCTCGTTACTTATAGCAAAATCCGGAAAACCGCATACTATCGGAGAGAAGTTAATTTTGCCAGCTTTTGAAGAGGTTTTAAAAACTGTTTTACACAAACCTGCATCTGATATCATTAAAAGAATTCCCTTAAGCAACAATACTGTTGAAAGACGTATTGATGAAATGAGTTCTGATATTGTAGTAGATTAGTATTTGCAAACGACGCATTTCTCTATACAACTGGACGATTCAACTTTACCTGATAATGCAGCATTATTATTGGCATATGTTCGTTTTATTATGAATCAAGAAATCTACCAAGAACTGATCTTCGCAAGAACTTTGATAACCGACGCTAAAGCTGAATCAATATTTCATGTTTTGAATACGCGGTTATTTGCGCAGTTGTGTGAAGAAAATGACGAACAGTTTCATCAATTACTCCTTCACACTGAAGTACGCTGGCTGTCGAAAGGCTTATGTTTGACAAGATTTTTTGCACTATTTGAGCCTATTTTAGAATTTCTGGATATTAAAGATAAAATTTTAAAATAAAATTTAATGAAGAGGAAAACAGACATCGCCAGTTTACAGATTTGTTTACAAAATTTAATATGGTTAATTTGCAATTACAAGGCGACACTTTAAATTTGATTAAAATAAAGTCCATCTTATCAGCGTTTCTTGCCAGAGTTAAACTAATGAAGCAAAATATTGGACGGGGCGAATTTTCTCAGTTCCCCAATTTGTCACAGACAAGCTCCCAGGAAGACGACGTTTCAACTTACGTTCAACATTTAAATGCCCTCTATTCAGATTTTGAATCTAGGTTTGAGGATATTTTGACTATGGTAATACCACCGTGGATAATTAATCCATATGGTGACTTAGAAGAAACGAATGTCATAATACAAGAGGAGCTGACTGAACTAAGTACAAACGAAGAACTTAAGGTTCAGTTTAAAAACGGATATCGGCAATTCTGGCTGCAAAACAACATACCCGTTACTTATCCCCGTATTATGGAATATAGTGAAGAAATTTTTAATTTCTTTTCCATCGTCATACCTAGTGGAAAGGGGGTTCAGCGTTGTTACCAATCTCCTAACGAAAAAAAGAAACAGACTGGACATCATTAGCCGAGGAGATTTAAGATTAACCCTTACAAAATTGACGGCAAATTTTGATAATTTATTATTAAAGCATCAGGTTAATCCTTCTCACTAAAAATATTGACTTATTGCTTATGCTATTTTATTTATAGTTTATTTTATGTTTATTGGTGTCTGACTAATACATTTTTTTTTAAAGAACCCCCCTTTATAGAAAATATTTTTTTTTAATTATTCTGAAAATTCGTTAATTTTTTGCCTATTTTTAGATAACTTAAACGTATAAGAAGCGGAATTTAATCAAACTAACAGTGAAATTATTGTAGAACATACGTTTATGTTATAATTAATTAACGAACTCGTTTATTATACTATTTTAAGTAAAAAACTTTTTTTTTTATTATTTTTCACTTGCGGGCACTTATTCCCAATGCGGGCACTTATTGGTCAGACACCTGTTTATTTAATGTTACGTATATTTTACATAACAGATACAAAATTTTATTTTGAGTAGTTTTAATTTAAATTCAATTAATAAATGTATAAATTAACATGTGTTTTACTTTAAGTTTTTAACGCTAAACTTCACTACAGTTAGAAATTTACAGGAAATCAATATCAGGTAAGTAGGGGGTCTACCCAACACGAAAAAACATATGGCAAGGGGTCTACGACACAAAAAAGTTTGGGGAACTCTCATCTAGAGCAATATGGAAACGTGCGTTGAAAAAGGACGTGTGGACGGCTCTCTAGATACGGCAGTAAAGTGGTTTGTAGGACATCTTCAACATAACGCGCCGCAGTCGTATTGCCTTGAACAAAGAGAAGTAGTGATCGGCTACCATAGGCAATAGCCTCCAAGTCATTACTTCAACAGCCTTGTGTACATGCCTCTCAAAAGCAAATCCAATATCACGCGGTTCTCAATGGCGGCATCTCTATGACCATCGTGCGTACCTAGACAGAATCGCGATTCGTGGCTGAAGATGACATTCTGCCATTCTGCCACCCAATGCTGCCGTTGTCTGCTCCAGTTCAAACGTTGATGGCGATGAGGTGATTGCTCTACCTAACGAGCTGCTTCATTATTTAAGCACCGGTGGCGTTAAGAAGTTCCAAATTTTCCACAATGTGTTCCTTACTGGAGCTAGAAAGTTTCCTATGCACTTAAGATGGCTCATGGTTATAATTACGTGAAAGCTTTAGGCACTGCAACGGTAGATAACAGGAGTGATGACAGCATAACTGTAGGACGTTTTAATGGGAAAATATAAACTGTCAGCTATTTTGACATACCATTCTATCTTAAAAAAAGTTAATATATACTAAGTGACATATAAATCCGAACACCCAGTTTAAATGGCTTTATTTTAATAAAAGTTGATGAATGTATTTATTTTACTGTAAATAACAAGTGAAAAAATTTTCAGCCTTATCAGTTGGACATTCCGGTTTTGATACTGCTTTTTTTTAATTCACTAACGCTCTAAAACTGAATATTTCAGCCGCAGTAAAGAATCAACGTTGGCGGATTTTGGTTCTTGACATAATTTACGATCGGTTACGATGCCTAGAGTACAGAGACCTGTACGATTTCGTCAACTTAGTGAGTTTGATAGGGGCCGTATAGTGGGACTTCGGGAAGCTGGACTTTCTTTTCGGGTAATTGCAGTTAGAGTGCAAAGAAGTGTAGACACTGTGGTTAGGTGTTGTCAGGCATGGATTCGAGAAGGCCGTACGCAAAGAGCAAGGGGCACTGGACGCCGCCGTAGAACAACAGACCGTGAAGATCGCCGCCTAAGATTATTCTTCTTAAGGGACCGTTTCTCCACTACCAGGTCCATTGCAAATGAATGGTTTGCAGAACACGGAAGACCTATTGGCATGCGAAGTGTTTACCGACGAATGAGAAGTTTTGGCTTGTTTTCATACCGGCCACACTGGGTCCTCCCTTTAACTCGAGAACACCGACGTAATCGCCTTGAGTGGTGCAGACAACGCTCACTCTGGGATCAGTATTGTCTTTAGTGACGAGTCTCGATTTTGTTTAGGCATGCACGATGGTCGTGCCAGGGTTAGAAGGCGACGTGGTGAAAGGAGGAATCCACAGTTTTTTGTTGAAAGATATGTTCATCACACTGTTGGAGTTATGGTTTGGGGTGCTATAGCTTATGGTTCCACGTCACCTTTAATCTTCATCAGAGGTAACATGAACGCGCAGCGTTATATCCACGAAGTTCTAGAACCCCATCTTTTACCCTATCTTGACACCCTGGCAGATCCAACTTTCCAACAAGATAATGCCCGACCACATGTTGCAAGAGTCACGATAGACTTCTTTCAACATAATGATGTCACATTGTTACCATGGCCACCAAGATCTCCCGACTTATCCCCAATTGAGCACGTGCGGGATATGATGGATAGGAGATTGCTCAATTTGCAACGTCCTCCTCAGACTCTAGAAGCACTTCGAGAGGAGTTGGTGGTTGCCTGGAATGAGATACCACAGGAGGACATTGACCACCTGATCAGAAGCATGCCTAGGCGCGTTGGAGAATGCGTAGCACATCAGGGTGCATCCACACATTATTAAAGGTCAAAGGGCTTTATTATGCTTCATTAAGTACTTATACAAAATTTTATTAAAGTAAAACCATTTAAACTGTGTGTTCGGATTTATATGTCACTTAGTATATACCCTATTTAATCCATTACGGTGAAAATCATTGATATTAAATTTTTTACAATTGGAACTCTCATACAGTATACGTTTATAGTACAGCAACGTTGAACATTGAATAATTTTCAATATACTCCTACAAGGTCCAAACCGGGCTTAACTGTTTGCATACCTCTATTTGAAATGCGCCTCTAAGCATATGTCATATAGAGTACATATCGTACTCGTATGACCTATTTCGAGATGCGGCGGGGTTATAAAAATATAATTACTTTTATTAGACTGTAAAACGAAACATTCCCCGGAATGGTATGATATTGGATGGGATGCGAAATATTGCAAACATTATAAAAAGTGGCAGGGTACTTTCTATATAGGAACTCAATAACAGCATTTCATGATTTATCCAAGAACCCACAAAATTGGAAGCGATGAAGAACGGAACTAGCAGGGTTTAGAATATTATCAGCATTTTGTACAACTAACATAAAGTTTTAAGCTTTTTAAGAAGGGTAGCCGTTCTGTGTTTTTATCGTAATTTTCATCTTTGAAGTCAGAATACTGAGGGACCGCTACAGTCATAAAGAAGATGAAGGTAATCGTGGAGATACGCAACTGGTATTACGTAACACTTGCTTGCTGCACCATGGAGGTGGCGCTACTAGTGAAGTAACCAAATCCCCCAAGCACGCAAATTGGCTTCCAATCTATCTAAGGTCAATACGTGATTACTTAAAAACAATGCTTTATGTTAGTAGGAGTACGAAGTCTGGTGTAAAATAAAACGTCTCTATCGATTGACGTTCGTGGGTTGAGTGAGGCGATGACTGGCCGCGCTGTTGCCGGCTTCATGCTTTCGGTGGAGATTTCGGTACACGATAGTTGATCGCAAAATCGACGATGAGTTCGTAAGTTCAACCACGCATATAACCTTCTTTACGCATCAATTAATAAGTAATTTTTACGTCTTTCCGTTTTTGGTTCAGGCGGGATGGTGGCAGACTTGGTAGGCAATGATATTTATACAGGGTGTAAACATTATGATAGTCATTATTCAGATGGGTGATAGAGGGCGCTAAAAGAAGCAAAAAGTTTCATATAACACGGGGGTCAAAACGGAACCTTTTTTAGAGAAAAGCGACTTTAAAGTAAAATAAAATCTGACAACGCCGCAATGCCAGACGCAAATTACGACGGAACGCAGTGTAAATAAAAATGGAGTTGGTTATTTTTGACTCTTAGGTATTATTTCGTTATTTGATAATGTGCTCGTAAAATGCAAACAATTATAAAAAACGGACTTACCACTAACTGTCTCAGCGCTTCACCTGGTGTGTAAAAGTTTATTGAACGTATTAAAAAAATCCACTTATAAATAGGCAACACAATTTTGATACAAGCATTGCTTTCTTTTTAAAACCCACACTGCACCTTTTTTGTATTTAAAGAAGGTGTTCAAAATGTCGTCCTCCACTTTCCACACAAGCTTCATTACGATAAACCCAGCTTCTTATTACTCTAGGTCCTCGAAGTTGTCCATTTATTATTTCAGCCGCATTAAAATTTTTTTCGCGAAGTTTTGCTTCAGTTGTTATTGGACCAGCTCCATAAACCATGTTCTCCCCAATACCAGAAATCTATCGGATTGAGGTCAGGAGATCTTGCTGGCCATTTTCGAGGATCAGGAGCATTTCGACCGATCCAGCGATTTGGATAATGCTCATTCAAATACTGAATGACGCCTCTAAAAATGTGTGGTGATGCCCCGTCATGAAGAAACGACAAATTCTGTCTCGGTTGTAATGGCATGTTGTCTAAGGTCTGTTCCAAAAGTTCTGGTAGGTTATTGGCTAGAAAGCTAAGGTATCCTTCTCCTGAAAACTTTGGAGGTAACTCGAAAGGGCCAATTACCTGATCGTCAAGAATACCCGCCCAAATATTTACTTTAAAACGTTGTTGGAAATGACCTTCACGAATGGTATGAGGATTTTCTAGAGTTCACGTGTGAGTATTATGGAAATTTAATATTCCGTCCCGCGTAAAAGTACATTCGTCCGGATTTTCAATGTTTTTGTGCAAAAACCACTGACAGAATGTTAGTCTGCGAGGATAATCTTCTGGTAACAAGGCCTGCACTCATTGTACATGGTAGTGATAAAGCAAATTTTCCCGTAAGATTCTAAGGACTATGGTATGTGATAGTCCTACGCGGCAGCCTAATTCCCGAGTGCTGATATCTGTATCGATTTCCACGATATTTAAAATTTGTTCCTCCTACTCTACAGTAATCTGTCTTTTAAGAGTGCGAATATCAGTGGGCTGAACACGTCCTGTATTTCGAAGACTTTGGTACACTTGCACAAATGTCCTTCGGTCTGGGTATACTCGTTGGCGAAATCTATCGCGATAAATTTGAGCTGCAAGATTTGAATTCTGACGAGCTTTACTAACAACGTGTCGGCGAACTCTTGATTCGAGAACATTTTAAACAAACACGACGACGTACGCGAACAAAAACAAAACACGCCCGATGCCCGATAACTAACCACTGTTACCGTTTGCGATGGATTGCCGGTTCGATAAGAGTGATGATGACGCGCTGTTGTCATGTGTTTTATAAATATTTAACTTAACGAAATTTACTTACTTATTGACTATTTACAGGATTAACTTAATAAAAATTAATGCCATTGATTTGTTAATTACCCGACTCAAAAACGTTTTAGATTAGATTATAAAAATTAGTAAGATTGTGGTGATCATGGTCGATATAAAGCACTTAAAGTTGTAAACTATAAAGCCATATAGACAAAAATCTGTTGACTTATGGAGCATGGGTCATATGAACGTTTTGACTTGTTATGACCTCTCCTATTACCCATTTCAATAATGACTACCATAACGTTTACACCCTGTATTTAGAGGAGAAGATAATGTACCACACAGCAAATATTTTGCTAAGTAACTGATATGTGAACCTTAACGGTCTAGTGCTATTAGAGATTGTATGACAAATAACCCATTAACTATCTATTCACGGCATTATACTTAGAGTCAACGGAAAACCAAAGAAATCAAAATCAAGGTGATCACGCTAAGAAAGCTAATGCCGGAATGCAGTAATTGCAAGATAGAAATTCTCTATCCATATCCCTTTACGCATTTCGGTCGGACTAGAAACTCAGCGCTTCTGGCAGACACCTCAAAAAATGTCAGATTCCATTAAGCGCCAGTGCTGCTACGTAAAAAACCTATAAAACCTAAAAAAAAAACGGCAAAATTTAAACTTTGCCTAGAGAGTTCCTAGTATGCAAATGATACATTCCGCGTTTTTTGGTGATGAGCGTCCATCTGTGGACGAAATAAATCAAAGAATCGTTGCATAAGATTTTGTTATAATAATATAGGTAGAGAAGAACACATCACTGGCTACTATGTGAGAGAAGACATTTTAAAATATGACTACCGTTCATTGCTTTTTTATGGTGCTCTATTATACAGGGTGACTCCGAAGTTGAGTCATTTATTTTAACAGTGAGTAGATCTGATCAAAAGAAATGTTTTTTTCCTTTACCATTTTTCTGGTAAAATTAAAGTAACAAAGTTATAGCCCTTTGGAAGTTTGAGTACCGCCCTGTCTCAATAATAATAATATCGTGTGCTCGTGTTTGGCAACAACGGATATAATTCGCCTTATCGGTTCATCGCATCGGAAACAAAAAAGCGAAAGAATTTGGAACGATGTTTTTACAATTATTTTATTCAGTTGTATACATACAGTCAGTGTCAGTCGGTAACGCGTGAGTGAATAGTGGTGTCTGTTGCGTGGCTCAAACGAAATAAAAAATGGCACATGTTTATGCGGATCGGTTTCCCAATCGAGTGCAACCAACCCCTCGTGCCTTTGTTAATGTAGTACAAAGGGCTCGTGAATCAGGTGACATGCCGGTGCTCCAAGACTGCACGATCAAATACAGGTCCGCACTGAAATACTTGTCGGGAGGATACTTTATAAAACAAGGTAACTTTTTTTTTAATTTTTTTTTTTATTTTTACACACATATTTTGGTTTATCTTCCTTCTACAATCATTATCTGAAAATTAATGACTCAACTTCAAAGTCACCCTGTATAAAGTTATAAGATATAAATCTCCAAATTATCTGTATCATATTTTAGAGAAAAGATCCTCTGTTCGACATTTTTTTTAAGAAACGATAATTGTTATAATATCCCAGGCCATGTAACATCTAAATTCAAAAAAGCTTTCACTTACACAGCACCTTGTTTGTTGAATAAATATTTAGAACTTTTCCAAATTACTTCCAGTAGCAGTTTCAGAAAGGAATTCAAGAAGCCGCTTCTCCAATTACAAGCTTCTGAAGCTGAAGATCAAGAACTTACGATTCAATATTGTATTTTATTTACAACTGTACCTCAATTTTATAGATTACATTACCTATGTAAACTTATAGATAAGATGAATCGCATGTTTTTTAATTGTTATAATTTAGTGAATCTCTCTGTAATTGCTGTAGGCGACGGCGAAAAATGGCAGTGCCAATCCTCAGCCTTTTGGAGCGTTTTTTTTTAATATATATATAAAGACAGGACAGATTTTAATTGTCAAACAACTTACTGGTCGTTGAGGTTGCAGCCACAAAGTGTTTCAAAACGAACGTAGAGAAGATAGAACTTGTAATAAGTATAAAAACAAAAGGACGGAGACATTGGGCTTGTTGATAACGACAGATACCTTCGTTACATGTTAAAAATATCAATACACCCGAACATATTAAAAATTATTAAACATGAGAAGACATTTTAGGGAAACAATCGGAATGCAGTCTCTAACCTCCTACTTCCGCTACACGTGGAGAAGGGGACGGCACGGAAAGATAATGCGTCGACAGATGACAAGTGATTGACGCGACGGACCGTGGAACTGTAAATCTCATTGTCCAATTTGGGTATGAAGTATACGAGGGACGCTCGGTAAACCTCCACCCAAATTACTAAAATGCTGAATTAATTTGCTTTGGAAAAATGTGTAGTTAATATGAGTGTACGAATGTGAGATAGTGATACAACCTTGAAAAGATGGGTTATGTGAGTTTGTATTAAAGATTGTGAGTGAGAAATTTCAATTACCAGGATAGCAACTGGAAATGCATTCTAATTTTGTGACGATCTTGGTTCGATTTGGATATGTAGCCGTTCTAGCTTTTCGCAATTCAAGAGGTAGGAATAAATGGCACTGAGCTGCTTAACATCAGCCTTTTTATTCATGCAAGGATCTGTCATGAAAATGTGGGACATTTCTAAGAATAAACGTTTTGAGAGTCTTTTTTCTTTATCAAGAACTTCAATACTGTCATAATTCATAGAGTGACCTGTGTTGTTAATATGAGATGCCAAGGCACATCTCTCTGGATGTAATCTGGCGTCACTTTTGTGTGAAGTTATCCTGCCTTTCAGTGACCTCGAAGTTTGGCCTATATAAACTAAATTACAGTTGTTGCAATTAATGCGATAGACAGGGTTGGTTGAATCAAGCAATTGAACCTTATCCTTCATTTTGGACAACAAACTGTTGACTGTGAGCACTGATTTACAAGCAAAACGAAAATTAAAGGAATTATACAGCCTGATCAATTTTGGTGTTAGTTCTTTGATGTATGGCAGGACAACATAATTAACTCTGGAAATAGAAGCAAATACTGTAGTGCTGTTATTCTCATTGGTTGAAGAATTCATGGTTGTCTGGTTGGACTGACCAGTGTTGTCATTTTCACTATTGTTATTCGTCATTGGCAAATTCGGAGGATTATTATTATTATTATTATCATTATTATTATTATTATTATTATTATTATTATTATATGTTGGTTGCAGAATGCCGCGCGCTATCCCCTGGTCTAAGTCCTAGGCAAACCCTGAATTTATAGGGGTGATATATATTTTAACGCAAAATTAATTGGGCTGTGGATTAGGCTACTCGTATATATTTCTCAATTTGCCTAGTTGATATCTCAGAGTTCTCAGTACCTGCTTATAAAACACTATTCTGAGTTTCCTCTAAATATTCCTTTTTTCGATACGTACCATGCTTTTTGGATGGACCATATCCGTTTAAATTTCTAGCAGACTCTAAAAAGTGGACAGGTATTGAGATCCCCATACATACGATCCTTATCTTGAAAACCATGTATATACAGGGTGACTTTGAAGTTGAGTCATTAATTTTCATATAATGATTGTAGAAGGAAGATAAACCAAAATATGTGTGTAAAAATAAAAAAAAAATTAAAAAAAAAATTTACCTTGTTTTATAAAGTATCCTCCCGACAAGTATTTCAGTGCGGACCTGTATTTGATCGTGAGGTCTTGGAGCACGGGCATGCCGTCACCTGATTCACGAGCCCGTTGTGCTACATTAACAAAGGCACGAGGGGTTGGTTGCACTCGATTGGGAAACCAATCCGCATAAACATGTGCCATTTTTTATTTCGTTTGAGCCACGCAACAGACACAACTATTCACTCACGCGATACCGACTGACACTGACTGTATACAAATGAATAAAATAATTGTAAAAACATCGTTCCAAATTCTTTCGCTTTTTTGTTTCCGATGCGATGAACCGATAAGGCGGATTATATCCGTTGTCGCCAAACACGAGCACATAATATTATTATTGAGACAGGGCGGTACTCAAACTTCCAAAGGGCTATAACTTTGTTACTTTAATTTTACCAGAAAAATGGTAAAGGAAAAAACATTTCTTTTGATCAGATCTACTCACTGTTAAAATAAATGATTCAACTTCGAAGTCACCCTGTATAGATATCCAATAAAAAAAAAATAAAAAAAAATAAAAAAAAATGTTTACCTTGTTTTATAAAGTATCTTACCGACAAGTATTTCAGTGCGGACCTGTATTTGTTCGTGCGGTCTTGGAGCACCGGCATGCCCTCTTCTGTGAGGTCTTAAGTCACCTGATTCACGAGCCCTTTGTACTACACTAACAAAGGCACGAGGGGTTGGTTGCACTCGATTAAATGAGAATCATGTCCACAAGTTCACAAGTTCAGCATTTTCGTAAACATGTGCCATTTTTTATTTCGTTTGAGCCACGCAACAAACACCACTATTCACTCACGCGTTACCGACTGAAACATTGACTGAAATCGTGATAAACGTTTCAAATTCTTTCGCTTTTTTGTTTCCGATGCGATGAGCCGATAAGGCGGATTATATCCGTTGTTGCCGAACACGAGCACATAATATTATTATTGAGACAGGGCGGTACTCAAACTTCTAAAGGGCTATAACTTTGTTAATTTAATTTTACCAGAAAAATGTTAAAGGAAAAAAACGTTTCTTTTGATCAGATCTACTCACTGTTAAAATAAATGACTCAACTTCGAAGTCACCCTGTATAAATTTGTAAAATGAGTTGACCATATGCTGCTAGGTAATATGGCTGTTACGATGGAAAATTGTGTCTGAACGTCCAAATACGGCATATGGTTTCACATACATATCAATGCCAATATTCTTCTGTCACACGTCTCTTGGCATTTTACAGAATCTTAGAACCCTTTGCTCAAAGTTAAATCGCAAAATAAATTAGTAGGAGATCACGGAAATATTACAATGTTAGGAAATAGGTTCACTTGTCATGAAAATTGATGTAAAAATACTTCTAAGCCTCGTTTTTGTATCTTCCCGAACATCTCTGGTCGACGGTGTACCTGACCACAAAAATGGTGAATGTGCTATGTACCTTGAAATTTAAAATAATTCAACTTCAACCATTTCACACGAAGGTTGTGCCATTGAGGAATTTTACACCGCGAGATGTGAAAATTATTCAAGCAATTTAACGGAAGTCCGATTTCCATAAGGAAATTGCGTGGTTCTTTTTCTGTGGCGCGTCATAACTTGTACAAACGGTCATATTATGATACCTAGACCTAGACTATCGAGGCCAGCTGATAGATAAATGGGGTAATTTCATTAGTTTTTCGATGCACCTGATAAATCGAAAAAAGCGAAAATTGTAATCTCTACTGATGTAACGATATATCTTTGTCAATAGATACACCATCATCAAAAAAGCCCTTCAGTTCACTGTGTGTGTGTGTGTGTATGGTTTATGTGGAATTAGCTTTCCTGTAACGTATTTAAAAGCTTCGTAACTTAATTAACTTTTTTAAAGTAATAGGTAGGGGCCTTTTGATGTCATCGGTTTTAGATCGAGAGTAATTGCGCTGGTTCTATTAAAGTGTAAAATGGGTTGATCTTGATATACCCACGTGGAGGTCTGTGCAGTCTGGTGATTAGCGCGGCGAGACTGTAGCCCAAGGCTCGCAGGTTCGAATCCCCGCATCGGGTCTCTTGGATATATACAACGACTGTAACAGTAGTTTTTGAATAGTTAGAAATGGCGTAAATATATGATATTTATTATTTATATATAGGGTATCCCAAAAGTATGGACACGCCCGAATATCTCGGAAACTAAGGTTGGTAGAAAACAAAAGTTTCAGGAAATCAAATTGCGCATCTAATGATGACGGCCTTGAATTTGAAGTTAAAATTCGCCTTGATGATCATTTAAAGGGCAAGTTGATTTTTTCAAGTCGGTAAAATTTATTGCAGAAATAGAAAGCTGAGACTATTAAAGAAAAACTTTTAATGCAATAATTGCAGGATACCTAACGGCACATCTGATGGTGAACTTCATTCTGACCTTGGCTATGACCTTGGAGATCAACTCAAGGTCAAATTGAATTTTTCGCATGGAAACCTTCAACTTGGATCCCAGCGCGGGGGATGTTAAAAAATTCCACGTTCAAATATTTGGTTTGGTTTGGTTCGGTTTGGAGGCGGAGATAAAATCACAACTAGATATTATTTTAAGGCCAAATAACCTATTTTCGTTGCTCAGACTGAAGCGACTGATAATCTTTGCAAGTGAGAGATCTTATGGCCTTTTCTGCCTTTACTTTCCGATCACTGGACCACAACCTGTCTCGCCTACACTGACCGGACATTGGACTATCTTGTCTGTACTGGCCAGAAACAGACTTACCTCAGTATCTTGAGGAATCAGTCCAAGATCTCTTTTTCACAAAATTGAGGACTTAGAGGTGAAAAATAGTTTGACCTTGAATATATCTCTATCTATCTATATCTTGAATATGTCATAGTCAAGGTTAGAATGAAGATCATCATCACATGTGCCGTTGGGTGTCGTGCAATTTTCATATTAAAACTTCATTAATATCCTTCCTTTTTCGGCTATCCGCTGCTTCACAACATTCCATGAAAGAGCAGCAATTGACCTTGAAATAACCTTTAGATGTAATTTTAGCTTCTATGTTATTTATACCGTTGGAAAGGAATTGGAGGAAGCGGAGGTTCCCAACTTGGCTTTGAAATTGCCTTCTTCAAGGTGGACGTCAACGTAACATTCAAGGTCATCGCTAGATGCGCCAGTTGTTTTCTAAAGGCATTTATCTGAAGTTTTTTTGGCACCCCTTGATTCCACGATTCTTGGGTGTGTCTATAGTTTTGAATAAAATAGCAACATTTCTTGAATATAATAATATAGAACACCTTTGGAATCAAATTCCTTGCTGAGCTTTACCGTCTGCCACTCATCTTGTGTATCATAGTGTTACAGATTCTTTACTTTTTAAGGATGCTGTTGTTGGACCTTTTGGGCGAGGAGTGTGGCTTCAGCTGCAACTACGGCGGTTACTGCTACAAAGATTCCAACAAGATCAGAAGCCGTCTTCGGTATACTGTCTGATTTGATTTGCCTCTAGAATTTCTGTCGACATGTAGCGGAATTGGAAAGCTTTCTCATACACACACTGCACTCTACAGAATATTTCCTTTCATATTTGAATAAAACGAAGTCTAGTTCAGTCCCAATGTTCTCTGCGTACCCAATCATATTGCTTTTGTTGTTGCCGGTTCACGGCTCAACATTTCGACGTTTGCGAGTAAGTCTAACATCAACTATGCTATTTTATATATTGTCTACGCCATTATGTTCGTTTATTGTATAGGTATTGTTTACTTTGTTTACGAATTGTATACATTGTCTACGCATTGTATACATGGAAACGTATACAATCACAGCGTTGGTGCTACAAGGTCGGAAAAAATAATCTACTGATATATTCGCGTACTGGGACGTATCGTTTCAGGGAAAACAATTTAAAGTGGCATTTTTGAGGTCTGCATCTTTGAGAAGCAAGAGTATATTGACAAAGAGGCGTAAGCTTATTGAGAATGGAATGCATTGAAATCGCAGCTGCGGGGTAGAAAATCACCCCACATACCAGTAAAATATCCCAGTTTTCGGTGTAGGTTGTTTCCAAACAAAGTACGTATTGAGTATTTTTACCATTATGCATGAGCAGAAAAATCCCTCGTAAAGTTCAAACCGATACTTTTGTGCAGGCGATGTGGCGTAGCGTGACGTAGTTAGGATAATTATCTGGAATTTGATAGCGTCATTTTCCGAGGAACATGGCCAGATCTACTATCGAAAATTCATATTAAACGGTGTAATTAATTAATACTGTCGAATATATGCATATACATAAATTTATAACTTCATAAAATATTCCAATCGTAAGCGCCCCTTTATTTTAGAGAGATTCCAGTACCCATATTTTACTTTATCGTCTCATTTTGCATACATTTTCGATCGGTTATAAGGGTTTTCCTCATTTGTCCGATGCGTATACAATAATTTACATACATACATGCATATACCAAGATTAGATCTCTAAATATCTGATGTTATATTCCGTTTTATTGTGAAAGAGTCATTACAGTGGACCCCCGATAATCCAGCCTCAGTCTAATCGGGCGCCCCCTGTAAACCGACATGTCTTTGAATATGTATTGCATACATACGTATTTGGCAATCTTCGCTAATGTAGATCACGCAGGTTTGAACAGGTTACAACTTGTACGCGCCACCGCTATCGTGCTCGACGCGTAAGCATTGTTTTACTTATACTCTAGGCGCTGAAGAAAGAAACTAAACCCAAACAAATACACGCATATTGCTCGTGAGTGAGTGTTTAGGCGCAGGAGACATTACAGGACCGCATCAAGATATTATGGGTAGTCATCAAAAATTTCATACAAGATAATTATTATCTTTTACAGTAAATTTCAGTTAGAGATTCACAAATGAGTTAACTACACTTTTTAGTTTTTAGTAAGTAAGCTGCGCGCACTCATTCAGAAGAGGAACTTGAATCTTCTGAATCGTTTAAATGAATTATTAGAGGTTCAATTTGGGTATCGATGACATTGTCCAAATCCCACATTTTGACCTCAACCTTCTCCCGAACGTGGCGGATACAGTTTTTTCATTCCTCTGCCGTAACTCTATTGACTGCGATGTGAAAGAGATTTTTAACATCAGAAAATTTATAAGTATTATTATTCGACGCCACGTATTGCTTTATGTTGGCCCAAATCAGCTCAATAGGGTTCAGCTCACAATGGTAGGGTGGCAGTCTCAAGACAGTTTTATTTTGTTTTTTGGCCATTTCGTCGATCATTTTAAAATCGTATTGGTATTTATGTCTATTGACTATACTTATCAATTCACCCTTGACCATTGTTTCATCAAAATCGATCTGTTTTGAGGCCAGCCATTGTTGTATGTTTGCTTTTTTAGTTGCCATTGTGGGAATTTTTTCTATTTTTCTAGAATGGTACGGGGCATTATCCAGTACAATAACAGCGTTATTCTCCAGCTTTAGTAACATTTTTGAGAACCAATTTTCAAAGGAATTGCCGTCCATCTCCTCATGATAGTCCCCGGTCTTTTTTGATTCAAAGGCCCACAGTGCTTCGGGAACAAAGCCGTCTTCACTACCTACGTGACAAATGATCAGCCGTTTGCCTTTTCCTGGAAATAAGTTATTCCTTACATTATGGATTGATTAAATTTGAAGGAATGAGGCAATTGAGTTCATTTAGCTGAATTTAAGAGTCACGGAATGCTGATCAAAAACTGAAAAACGTAGAAAATTGAAGTTTGCAACTTCTCAAAACCTATTCAAAGCAAATTGACTGCACCCAAAAATGATAATAAATTTCAAAATAACGCTTAAAAGAGGGTCGAAGTTTTTTTCCTAATGACTACACTGCGAATGCACCATTTTTGGAGAATATCACACATTATCTGCTATCACAGCATATTATTTGCCCGAATTTATCAAAATTAAATTGCCGGATAGATGAAGGAGCTTACCTGCAGGATTTTTCAATCCAGCCGAAAGACCGTCTAGAAAAGCCTGCCTTGATGATGTTACTGATTTGTCGACCCAAACTTTCGCTTGAGTATGTCCAGCATTCACCCACGTTTCGTCCAAATAGTAAATTTTTCTTTTTTCATCGCGAAACTTCCGAATCTTCCTAAGGTATTCCCTTCTCCACACAACAATTTCTTCTTTCTCTATTAACATACTGTTTCTTCCCCGTTTCAAGAATCGAAAATTAAGTTCCTTCAAAAGTTTTCGGAATGTGGTTCTTTTAAATGATGGAAGATCCTCATCAGCATTAACTAATCTTAATATCTTATCTACTGTAGGTATCTCATTTCGGAAGAAAAAATTATGCACTTTCCTCCTGATGGCAGTTCTGTCAAAGTCATCTACTCCGTCCGTTATCCTTTTTCTTGCAGGATACGGTTTTGGCTCAGAAAGTGAGTGAGTGCTACTATATTCCTTAATGATCCTATAAACACTGGACCGACATACTCCAGAAATATGTGCTACCTTACATATAACTTCGTCCACGACCAAATTGGGTTTTTCTTGAATTTGGTTTTTGTATATATTTAATATTATTTGTTTTTCATTTGCACTTAAATGTAGCTTCTTAGCCCTTTTTTTGGGTGGGGTTGCGCTGATGTCAACCACTTCGTCGGCTGTATCTGTGTCAGACATCGTATCTTAGGCAATATATAAACAAAACGTTCCACTCGCGAAAAACGAGTATACGCTACTGAATGCGTAATGCGTATGCAATGCAATCCTGTGCGTGAATTAACTGTTAGATGCCTGTCGTGTCATCTACAATCACGTTTACAAGTCCAAACCTGTGCAGATTCGTAGAGCGCCGATGACTGCTAGTGACCTTGAATTTGTCTGTAGATCGATGTTACTCCAGTCAATTTAGGTTCAAAGTGGATGTTTTCTAAACCAATTTGTTGTTCCTACATCAAAAATATATCGATGATGTTTTGTACTGGGAGCTCATGAAAGATCAAGGTAACTTATTTTAACAGTCATCCTTTTTCTAGTCTCAAGATGACACGAAAAAGGGTCTGTGGATTCACTAGCAATACACTGCCGAGGATGTTTAGACCTAAAGTGACTGGAGTATATCCGTGGATGCTTTCGAGGGATCTGTTCACGTGCTGATCACTGTTTACGTTTAATGTCTTTCTTCAGCGCCCAGAGTTTAGTTTGAAATTGACTACTTGTGATAGCGGTACGGCCTAGCGTGCGTTCATTGTTTACTATTTATTCATTGTGTATTAAGTATGGTACCTAGTAATGTCATCACAAACTCGGAAGCGAAAGCACAAAACATTGACAATTAAAGAAAAATGTGATATTTTAGACCGCTTAAATCGCAATGAAACTTTCAGTAGTTTAGCAAGTAAATACGGCGTAGGCCGATCTACAATTTATGACATTGAAAGAAACTACGAGAAGATCAAGAAGTTCGTGTCAACTACTGACTGCGGGCCAAGCAAGAGACAGACACTCAAGAAAGCTGAACATCCAGAAGTGGAAGAAGCTTTGTACATGTGGTTTCTTCAGGAAAGAACTAGGCATTCACCAATTTTATAAGGAAATAACAAAAAAGGATGATTTTGTGGCTAGCAAAGGATGGCCAGAACGTTTTAAAAGTCGTCATGGCATACATTTAATGACTATTACAGGAGAGAAACTTTCTAACGATGCCACCTGCATAAAGCCCTTTAAATTAAGATTTTTGCAAAAGCTGAACGATATAAATCTTGACCCGTCACAGGTGTACAATGCAGACGAATCAGGGCTTTTTTGGCGTGTGATGCCTAACAAAACTTTCGTTTCTTGTAACGAAAAATCCGTACATGGACGAAAAGTAAGTAAAAAGCTACCACGTGCTAACGCTGCGGGCACACATGCGCTTAAGATGATGGCCATTGGGAAATCTAATAAACCACGGGCATTCAAAAACATTGATTTATCTGTACATTATTACGGACAAAAAAGTGTATGGATGACAAAAGACCTTTTCAAAAAGTGGTTTGATGAATGCTTCGTACCTCAAGTTAGAAAATGGTTAAAAGATCATAATTTTCCTCAAAAAGCGTTGTTGCTTCTTGATAACCCTCCCGGTCATTCGTCTGAAGAAGAACTAACAACTGAGGATAAATGCATCACTGCGATTCCGCCAAATTGCACTGCACTGATTCAACCAATGGACCTCAATATCATTCAGTTTGTCAAGCGAGACTATAAGAAAAACCTACTTCTGAGAGCCGTATCAAAAGACCAACCAATAGAAAAAACTTTAAAAGAATTTAATATGAAAGACTTGGTTTTTGCTCTGTGTCAGTCGTGGAATGCACAATTCAGTGTTACTTTGGAAGTTATAGAACAAGTCGCTACTGAAACACAGAAAGTTCGGAAGATTTGGAAATCTGGTGCCGTGAAATGGATAAAGAGGAAAATGTTTTTCATGAAATGTCTGACGAAGAGATTATAAAAGAGGTTTCTAATTATACAACAAACAATCAGGAAAATAACGATGACGTGATTGCAACTGCTCCACAAGTCACAGCACAAGACGCAATTAACGCCTTTGAGCTAGGTTTACAATGGGTTGAAGAGAATGGTACATCCTACAACGAACTATTACTTTTGAGAAGACTGAGGGACAAAGCTCTGATCTCGCGTTATAACAACCTTTAACAAAAAAATGATGAATATTTCCAAGCTTCATAATTTGATAAATTCATTAATGATTTTGATTAATAATTCTTGATCATTTTGGTACATAATATGTATGTGCATTTGTGCTTAATTTGATAAAAAAACGTAGGCTCTCTATTGTTGTTTAATTTACTAAATTCGACATACATAAACTGTGTATGATTTGTACTTCAAAGTACATACATATACATAACATATACATATAATCTTACCATTGGATATGTAATTTGTCGGATTACAAGGTACTCTTTTGTAAAAAAATCCGCATTATTGGGGGTCTTCAGCAGTACTCTATAATCCGACAAATTTGATAGTCCGACACTGCCCTGAATAATGTTTGTCGGATTACCGGAGGTCCACTGTATTACAATTCTGCCGATACATATACACGAAATAAATGTAAACCTAGCAACAATGAAGAGTCAGCATAGTTTGTCGGTAATTAGTTACCACCCATTGAATTTTTAAATGGTTACATAGATAGCACGACTTTCGTAACTTCCAAATCATTCTCATCACTTTTAGCTTCAACCTACGTTTATAACAAAAATGACGTCAAGTAGGTTGACTCGGCACTTCCCACGCAACGCTGGCATCAGTTCATAAGGGATTATGTTCAGTACAAGCTAGACCCTGTGAAAAAAAGGTAGTTCCAGACATGTATAACAGAGAAATTAAACGGATCAAGTAGGTACATAAGATTAGTCCAAAGATATTCTTTCACCTCGTGACGATAACTTACACGGTCAAACGAGGCAGTGTGGGAATAATGCCAGAACACTTACCAGGGCCGGTACAACCCCGGGGGCAGAAGCAGGAGAAATCTATGATATGTGCAATAGATGTCTAATACCATACCCGGAGAGGTTATAGGGGAGGTGGGCCATAACCTCCCATCCTCTAGTTTTTTACCTCTAATCATTTTCTTTAAAAATGATCAGGATCTTGAGAAACGTCAAAAATGAAAATTGGGCGATTTTTTTTTCGTTTTTGGTCGTTTTCTCCGTCGTCACTGGACCTACTTTTCAAAGCTACAACGATTTTTCATCCCCGGTACAGTAGTAACCTTGAAATAATTTCATCCAAATCCAAGTAGTACCAAACCATGGGCGCGCCAAGGATTAGCGGACAGACAGACAGATCGACGGAAATAAGTGACATGGTTTTTCGTGATCTACATAACATCGGAAAAACATTATATCCTATTCAAATTTTTTTTTTCAATTACAACACCTCCTCCCCAATAGGCGTGTTTAGTAAAAATATCCATTCAAAATTTCAAAAATTATTTTACACTACTGAGGTGCTAAGGTGTGCTAAAATTCGATCAAAAACCAAAAAAAGAGAGTGTATTGTGCGAGAGTAATAAATATATGGAATAGGTAGAGATAGATATAGATAACTGGGACTTTGAGTGGCGATGGGACAGCCTTGCAGCATCGACGCTTAGGCAACCAGTTACGCGCTCGTACGTGAGCTGTTGCAGCGATATCTAGAAATTTTTGTCAACGCGATGCAGCCTGGAAAACTCTGGAATGGTTCTCGGCTCGTCCTCAGGAGAATAAGTAATCGACCAGGTAGCGGAAGCAGGGAGACACTGTCAAGTCTATAGACACAGTCGCGCCAGTGGACAGCAAACGCGGAAAATGAAGATGAGTCATAGTCCAGTCGGAATAGTAATACATTTATTATAAATGCTATAAATTAATGTAGCAGTAATAAATTAGACTTTCAACAGTAAAACGCTGTTTTCGTTACATTACTTTCTCAATTAGCATATCACGATTGTGACTTGAGGGTTAGTTCTGCTCCTGGCAGAGCACTCTTGATCGGCGCTGCAAAGGACTGATGATCATAAAACGCAGAAGTATTCAAAAATAAACGCTATTGAAGATAAAAGTCTAAAAAAGAGCTAGTTACTCTACTTTGTGGAATGGCAAGAGAGAGTTCAAGAGGGGAACTGCCTTCATATCGGGAACCTCATCACCATGTGGAGCCTTACAGGATGGTCATTCCTGACATATCTTTTAGAAAATGATTTTATAACGCCAGTTCAGAATATACACAATCCTTATTCACTTTTTCAAGTGGTGACACCTAAAAATTTTATCAGATATAATAGTATTTCACAATTCCAAAAATCAGCTGATTCCACCATCTTAGAAATTGTTACGGCTAAGAGCATTAATTTCTTCAAGTATCCTCAAAACGTGTAAGCTATCATCTAGGTAATTTATAACTTATGTTATAAATTCCTGAGATTCGGTCAACCTAAAACATTTTATTAAAAATACGACGTATCGGCGACTTAAACGCCATCCTCAGGTACCTACATGTGAGCTTCTTAAATAGCTGGTAGAAATAACTCGGAAGATTATTCGATTAAGATTAGTATCAAAAGTATGTTTTAAACACATTTTGTTTCTAATCTCAGTCGTAACCCTGCGAACTCCCCTTAAAGTTTTGTTAGATTTGAGAAAGGTAGCAATTTCTCCCAGGCTTTGACTGTTTGCTTTGTAACGGTTGTCCACATTCTATTCGTAGAAAGAGAATTTAAACGAGTTTTCTTTCAGGACAAATCCGAATACGTTTAGCACGCAAGCGAAAGAACGACGAGTGAATTGCAGCAGTCTTGAAAAATGAACGGATGTAATATACAGGGCGTCCCATAAACAACACGCCAGTGTAACACAGAAGGTATATTGGCTTCAGATCAATCAGATAAAATCGATATGACCTTAGCAAAAGTTTTCTAGTTTTCACTTTTAAGTTATTTCAAAAAATCCCTACTTTTTGCTCCTTTTTCTGTGCAACCATTAATAGTTGGTTGAAGCAACCGAGTACTCATTTCATTGAAAACTAGCATGGTATGGTAAAAAACAAAATAATTATTACATTTTGTTTCAATGTGAAAACTTTTACTAAAGTTTGACTGATTACTGTGAAAAGAAATGTAACAGACTGAATGGGCAAATGATCTTAAAAAGTAGCCTATTTAATGCCCATTTGAAAAAAGTATAACATTTGTAGGTTCTTTCTACTAAAAATAAATAATTTTAAGTATTGTCATTTAAGTCGAAATACTAGAAATAAAAAAATAAGTGCAGCCGTTTTTTGTATCGAAATCACTACGGAATGAAACGACATAAACATGTCATTATCTATCTCGCTGTAATATTCACTGTTTGGTCGGTAGCATTATGTCAGCACGAGGAACTTTTAGCATACCATGCTGGTTCTCAATAAAATGAATATAAATGGTAGCCTAGGAGAAAAATCATAAGTTCGAAATTCTTTAGTCATAACAGGCCCAACATGAGCAAAAAGGTGTGATTATTTGAAAAAACTTAAAAGTGCAAATAGGGTAAACCTGTTGTTACTAATGTGTTACAGAATAAATAAAGGAGCGGTCATCAGTTAAACCTATCGCACTTATATTTGCCATGAATTATTTTACGATGGAGCACAAGGTAATTTTTTTAAAACATCAGGTGCCGCGTTTTTTATTGACATTTCTTGGCAAAATGCCTCAGTTCTGTTACAAAATGCCCGGAATAATAAAATGAAAGAAACCCTTAAAAAACAACAAACATTCTTTATTATAGGTTATAATCTCTCCCATCAAATAAGCAAAAATCTAAAAACAATATTTTACATGAAGTGGAAAGAGTCATACCACTCTCCCTCGCATAAAAGAAACAAAACCTTGAAAAACTTTAAAGTACTATTCTAGTCCTATCAGATACCTATTAAGTTGAAATAAACTTTATAATACATCCTAACAGCCATCGTATCTCTCTCATGGTTGGCGCTTCTTTTTACTTCTAATAGCTTCGAAATCGTGTATCCAAAAAGAGCAAGATGGACACATTATCCAATCTTCTTTAGAAGTCGTCTTATAATTATTTTCCATGCATTCCTTAAACCTGCTTTCATTTTCTTCTGATAATTCTTCATCGGAAGCATTTCGGCTTTCTTCCTCATCACTTTCACTCTCTGATGACTCATATTTTGGTTTATTTTTCTTTGCTTTGGCATTTTATTTGTTTTTTATTTCAATTGGTTTCTTTGAAGCTTCACTTTTTCACATGCTTTGGGTTTTTAGAAGTTCTTCTCCTCAATAACTTTCCGTTTTTGTATATTTTCTGGTGACGTTAAAATAACAGCTTTCTGTTTTCTCTTTAAAGTCATTGCAGGTAGGTTCGGTACAGGGTGTACTGTAGCCAAAATCTTCGTCGGCGTTTCTTTTACTTCAGGAAATTCCCAGAATATATACGGACGTTTCGGAGGCGTTACTTGAAGTGGTGGCTCCAGTGGTACCTTATTTGGCTTCGACATACTATACTACAACTATTTAAAACTGTAATGACTCATACGCGTGATCAACACGTGATCAGAGCTCGATCCCGGCTTCCTTCCAGTACAGCCGTATAGCGTACTACATATGTCGTTTCTGTGGCTTTGCGGTGGTCAACAGCACAGACAGAGATGGAAATAATGGCTGATTGTTCTCCGCCGGTAGAACCAATGAAATCAAAGACGCGCCTCGACCGGCAGACTCATAGGCGTCGGCAACGGATTCGAACATGTTTCGTTGAGCGATCGCATATTGTGTGTTTTTATAAGAATTGTTGTGTGATTGTTAATGTTGTGGTTTCTGTGGTTACGGTTTTGGTTATACTTAACCATGGAGAGTACAAATGGCACGAGTGGAAGTACTGAAAGCCAGGGAACAAGTAGCTTCGTAAAGCACTGAAGAGGGACGCGAAAGAAATCGTGCTCAACGTGTTCAATTATCTGAACAGAACTATGTCGCAGGGAGATGCACTCGCGCGTTGTGAAAGTATGACAGGCGTTTCAGAGTGGACCATTCGCAGGGTGGTGCATGAAAAGAAGAAAACTGGAGCTACTACTGATCCAAAGTTTAATTTGAAGGGATGAAAGGCCGTTAAATTGGATGACGATAGCAAAATGGCGTTAAGGTGAACCGTACATTCATTCTTCTTTAGGAATGAGATACCAACCCTCAAGGCTGTACATGCAGCGATCAAGGAAAATGAAATTATACCCCAAATGAGCGTCGAGGTAATGAGGAAATCCCTGCACGAAATTAATTTTCGTTACGAAACGCGTAATCGGAAGTCAGTATTGATAGAGAGACCTGAAATAGTCGCCTGGCGTCGAAAATACCTACGCGAAATGATTGAATATAGGCGACAAAGCAGAAAAATCTATTATTTGGACGAGACATGGGTAAATGCAGGTCACACAGTTAAAAAAACCTGGATAGACAAAAACGTAGTGAGTAACCGACAAGCAAGCATTGAAGGTTTGTCAACAGGTCTTCGTGGACCGTCAGCGAAAGGTCAAAGATTGATCGTAACTCATATAGTGGCTTTTTAGAAGAGTGTGACTTGATTTTCGTCTCTAAGAAAGTAGGTGATTACCATGACGAAATGAATGCCAGCTGCTTCGAGAGCTGGTTTCAAGGGGTGCTTCAGCGAGTTGAGCTCAACTCTGTGATCGTCATGGATAATGCTTAATACCATAGTCGTCGAGCCGAACGTGTACCGACTATGGGATCTCGAAAAAGTGACATGCAGCAATGGTTGCGCGAAAAAGGAATCCCGTTTGACGATTCATGTGTGAAAGCGGAATTGTATGAAAAAAATAAACAGCACAAACCTGCGAACATTAGTTACGTGACTGATGAGATGGCCCGTCAATGTGGTGTCACTGTGCTGCGGTTACCGCGCTACCACTGTGAACTAAACCCAATAGAGCTCATCTGGGCTCAAGTGAAGGGTTATATTGCGCGCCATAACACAACCTTCAAATTACCAGACGTTAAGGTTTTACTTGAGACTTCTACTCAGCTAGTAACGCCCGAAGCTTGGCAGAATGCTATCCGTCATGTTGTGAAGGAAGAAACAAAAATGTGGCAGCTTGACCACCACATCGACACCATCATAGAGCCAGTTATAGTCAATTTCAACGAGGAAAGCGATAGCGACAGTTTATTACTGTCAGATGTAAGTGAAAGCGACGATAAATAAAGGTAATTCCCAAATTTTTGACTTACAATATGTTTCAAACCACTCTTTATTAAGCATGTGACAAATCTAGTTCACCCATGTTAAACATTCATACCCCGCCTATGAACAGCCGACTACTGGTAGTTAAGTGATGTTCACGTGAACATCGATGAGTCATTACAGTTTTAGATAGTTATAGTATAGTATGTGGCTCTTCTTCAATCATTTGATGATCAGTTGCCAGAACTCCTCGTAAATTATCTGCTGATTCTTGCTCCAAAGGATTTTGATCGCTCTGATACAAAAAATAGGTCACTATATTCAATAATTTGTATAGTACTCATCGCAATATGTCTCAAGGTCGTATCTAAGGGTTTTACTATAATTTAGAATTAAATTCAAAAATCACACTCTCACGGCAGCCAAGTCGGAGAGGTACTATTTTCATTGCATGCGCGTCGCAACTAGTTGTCTATATAAGTCTGTTTGAGCGACAGCGTAGAAGGGGAATATTGCCCGCTGGGGCGTATTGTAGAGGTATCCTGTATTTCGAAAACTAGAAAACTTTTACTAAGGTCATGTTGATTTTATCTGATCTGAAGCCAATCTACCTCCAGTGCCATTCTGGCGTGTTATTTTTAGGACTCCCTGTATATCAGCTATCAGAAAAGCAGTTTTGTCAGGGTAGAAAATACCGCGTTATGCCGAATATTTGCTTTATAACCCTCTTTTACAAATCAGCGCAAATCAGCACCCTATAAAAGATCCGTATACCTTCTGACAAAGGAAAATTGTATAAAAATTCAGATAAAAGTGTCTAATGAAGCAAAGCCTAGTCTGCTCAAATTGCTAAGTAAACGTAAAACAGAATTATGTAAAAGCAGTCTGATTAAGCGACAAAACAACGCTGGCGTTCTATTCGAGAGGCTCAGGTAACGCAGTGATTTTCAATCCAGAGAATTCTGGAGTACCTTCATTATACACATAAATCCGGCCAACGCAAACTTTAGTTAAAAGAAATATATTTGTATATATATACATATACAGGGTGTCCCAGAAGACGACGTCAAGCCGAAACCGGGTGATAGGCAAAGTCATAAAGCTATCAGAAAAATATTTAAAAAAAATTTATGTATGTGTTTTGAAAATTATAGCTCTTTGAAAAAGATATAGAAATTTCACACCCTACGCCAGTCTGTCAACTCCTGTTACTACAAATATTAACTTTTTTTGGATTTTATTTTTACAATGTAATGATGATCTTCAAACTGGTGTCTCAACCTTACTGCCAACTTTTCTCGTTCAGGAAAAATTGCCACTTACTTCCCAACCAAGTATTCCAAAGTAAAACTTTGCTCAACCTTAACTGGCTGTACTGGAAGAAAATGTACTACGAGAGTTTGGCAAGTAACCTTAAAAGTTGGCACATTTAATAACCATTCCAAAAACTGATGAAAATTTTTCAAAATTTCCTAATTAAACAGCGATTATGAAAACGCAAAAGGACCCTTAAGAATAACTGTTTGCACAAGAGTGGGCGTCAAAATGCTGCTGATGATGATTTACCTTTACAGCAAATGGTCAAACTGTTTTCCGCAATACACGCTCGACATCTTCTTAACAAAGATCGGGTTATTAAACGAGCGAATCCACGGTTATTAACAAACTCAGCTGCTTCCAGTAGTCTTTGCCGTAGCTCAGCTACATTTTGAATCGGCTTGAAATACACTTTTTCTTTTACAGTTCCCCAGTAAAAAAATCTAAAGGATTCAAATCAGGAGATCGGGCTGGCCACGGTATCGTACCAGACCGCCTTATCCATCTGCCTGGAAAGTTTTGATCGAGATACTCTCTCACTGAGAGTGCATAGTGCGCTGGGCAGCCATCATGCTGAAACCATATGTCCCTGTAAATACTCAGTGGCACGTTCACCAATAAATTTTGTACATGATTTTTCAAAAAATCCTAATAAAATTCAGCAGTCAAAGTCTCTGGGAACTCAAACGGACCGATTATTTTACCAGTTAAAATTCCTGTCCAATGGTTTATCTTGAAGCGATATTGAGATATATCTTCTCTCATCAAATGTGGGTTTGCTACGTGCCACTCGTGTAAGTTATGCAGGTTCATGTACCCATCTTTCTTAAATGTGGTCTCATCCGACCATAAAATTTTTTCAAAGAACTGTGGATCTTTCCTGTGTCTTTCTAACATTGTGCGACAAAAAGCAACTCGGGACTCATAATCCCGGGGCAGGAGAGGTTGAACACGCTGTATGTGGTATGGATGAAGCACATCACTTACTTGCTATTGCACACTTTGATACCGATCAGTACTCCTTCGTTTACTGCGCATCTTTACATGTTCGTGCTTTTTTAATTCGTACTGTTACTAATTTTGGATTCGTGAACTGAACTGTTGATCGCTTGTGATTTGGATTTGGACTGTTTAATTGCTCTTCAAAACAACATTTGCTTTCCTTAGACTATCTTTGATAGCGTGATTGTGCAGTGCCGCTATGTCCGTGTACACCGTACAAGAATATGCTAACATGCACCTCATTTATGGGGAATGCAGATGCAACGCTAGTGCTGCAGCGACACTTTACTGTGAGAGGTACCCGAATTCAGCTCGTCATCCAGATCATCGAGTGTTCACAAATGTGCACCGCTTACTGTTCTCAGAGGGCCAACTACCAAACCAATCACACGGTGAGGGAAGGTCTTTCCTTCCTTACGAAGACGTGGTTCTAGGAGATGTCGAAGAAGACCCGAGTACTTCAGTGCGTGCAATAGAACTAAAAACAGGTGTGCCCAAAGGGCCCATAGAATCTTGCAAAAAAACGTGCTCCATCCATACCACGTACAGCGTGTTCAAGCTCTTCTGCCCCGGGATTATGAGCCCCGAGTTGCTTTTTGTCGCACAATGTTAGAAAGACACAGGGAAGATCCACGGTTCTTTGAAAAAATTTTATGGTCAGATGAGACCACATTTAAGAAAGATGGGGACATGAACCTGCATATCTTACACGAGTGGCACGTAGCAAACCCACATTTGATGAGAGAAGATAAATCTCAATATCGCTTCAAGATAAACCATTGGACAGGAATTTTAAATGGTAAAATAATCGGTCCGTTTGAGTTCCCAGAGACTTTGACTGCTGAAGTTTATTTAGGTTTTTTGCAAAATCATTTAGAAAATTTATTGCAGGACGTGCCACTGAGTATTTACAGGGACATGTGGTTTCAGCATGATTGCTGCCCAGCGCACAATGCACTCTCAGTGAGAGAGTATCTCGATCACAACTTTCCAGGCAGATGGATAGGGCGGTCTGGTACAATACCGTGGCCAGCCCGGTCACCAGATTTGAATCCGTTAGATTTTTTTTACTTGGGAATTGTAAAAGAAAAACTGTATTTCAAGCTGATTCAAAATGTAGCTGAGCTACGGCAGAGACTATTGGAAGCAGCTGAGTTTGTTAATAACAGTGGATTCGCTCGTTTAATAACCCGATCTTTTTTAAGAAGATGTCGAGCGTGTATTGCGGATGAAGGAAAACAGTTTGAGCATTTGCTGTAAAGGTAAATCATCATCAGCAGCATTTTGACGCCCACTGTTGTGCAAACAGTTATCCTTAAGGGTCCTTGTGCGTTTTCAAAATCGCTGTTTAATTAGGAAATTTTGAAAAATTTTCATCAGTTTTTCTTCAAATAAAAATTGTGCATAAGTTAACGAGTAATCTTCTAAGAGTTATACCATTTTGGAATGGTTATTAAATGCGCCAACTTTTAAGGTTACTTGCCAAACTCCCGTAGTACATTTTTTTCCAGTACAGCCAGTTAAAGTTGAGCAAACTTTTACTTTGGAATACTTGGTTGGGAAATAAGTGGCAATTTTTCCTGAACGAGAAAAGTTGGCAGTAAGGTTGAGACACCAGTTTGGAGATGCATTATTCATCATTACATTGTAAAAATAAAATCCAAAAAAAGGTAATATTTGTAGTAACAGGAGTTGACAGACTGCCGTAGGGTGTGAAATTTCTATATTTTTTTTCAAAGAAATATAATTTTCAAAACACATACATAAAATTTTTTTAAATATTTTTCTGATAGTTGTTATGACTTTGCCTATCACCCGGTTTCGGCTTGATGTCGGAATATTTCTTGGTATCCACGTTAATTCACAAATGAGATGGAAACATCATGTGTATGAACTATCAAGAAAATTAAGCAAAATTATTTTTATAATAAGAAATGTATCTCAAATGGTGAGTCAACCAATGCTGGTTACCTGCTACTATGGATATTTTCAATCCAGCGTGAGCTATGCTGTATTCAATTGGGGTCTCTCATCTCATGTCAAACTCGTTTCTGGACTTCAAAGAAGATGCTTAAGAGTTGTAGTTAATCTAGGGTACAGGGAGTATTTGGGAAGCTTTTATTTCATTAGGCTTATATTAAGCAGAATGAATCAAAATATGCAACAATGCAGATTTCCATAGCCACAATGCAAGAAATAAAGAAAATTTCAAATTAAAAAATCTGAGAATGACAACATCTAGAAATGCACGCAATTACTATAGCATAGTTTTTCAATAACATGAGAGAATTACAACCCAGCACATTTATGCGAACAATTAAAATAAATTTGTATCATTTCTCATTGGAGGAGTACCTCAACAATAATTTTAGATATCTAACAACTTAAGAATTTAACGTCTGTTGTTTTATTGTGGTACTGTGACTGTTTTTGATTATCTGATCACAGCACCCTTTTACATACTCATTTAATGTAGTACGCGTCTGAATGAATGAATGAATTATGAAATTAGAGTCATACAGGCCACCATGAGGAGCTGGCGCATAGGCCACTTAGACGGGCCATTATGCACCACCACATTCCCCAAACCTTAAGCCCCACCCTTCTAGCAAAATTGAGTATAGCCTTGAGTGCCAGCTCCTTAACATAGTCCCCAGTATAGTCTGCTAAGAACCTCACAGCGACACAGAACATGTGCTGATGTCGCCTCCTCTACCCCTCAGCGCTCACACCAGGGATCCTCAGCCATCCTCATCGGGTGCAAGTGGCGCTTCAGCGTGTTAAGGCCAGCAACCCTATGGGGTCTCTATCCTAGGACAAGCAAAAGCGTCCATCCTGAGCGCTTGGCCCTACGATGAGTTCACGTGCCTAAATGAGATGTCTGGAGATGCTACTCCATTTTTTAGAGTAGTGTCTTGACATCCACTTCTCCATTTCCCTACTTCTCCTAGTGAATAGAATCATAATATCAGAGATCGTTCTACAAAACTCAACTAACAATTATCACTCCTATTAGAGTTGCAAGAATGATTATACAGTATTCCTTACACAGCATTGTATACTATAAGAACATTGGCAAAACCCTCTTAGAACAGCTATACAAGCGGAATGGGCACACCTAATAGGACACTTCAGTCATTTAAGAGGTTGTGTAAGGGCTGCAGGTAACAGTTATACAACAAAAGTGTCAGCCCCTTGCAGCGGCTATAGGACATTTGCGTCAGTGCAAGATTCAGTTTTTGTCAACTATACAACTATTCTGTTACGTGATTCTACTTTATTGCAACCAAACTATTTCTTATGTATTGCATAGACGAAGTGAAGAATATATAACTAACACATTACAGTCACCTTGTTTACTTACATATCGGCCATTGTGAATTTCATACACAGGTATATGATAAACTTCTGCACTGTGATATAGGGCTATTGAATTACTTGCGCAGCAAATTTTATTGTGATTATCGTGCATAGTAGTTACGCAATTCCTACGGGCTTCTTATTTGATGCATATTTTGATAATGATCAAAAGTATGTCTAGATTTTTAAGATGGAAAACTGAACTTATCTGCGTAAAATCTTCCACAAATACTATATTTAGACACAATTACACTAATGTTTATCACTTTATATCTGTTATTTCGAACTGAAACATAATTATTTAATATTAAATAGAGGAATAAATGTTGGCCCAATATGGCTGATGGTTGTGTATAATCAAGGCATCGTCCATGTTGTCTTCAGTTTATTAGAATATTTTGGTGTTGTCTGCAGGTGTTATACAACAATTTGACAGATGTCTGAAATGAAATACCGACAGAGTCGAATGATTTACCCAGAATTTGTACCAGATCTATATCTTCTGTTTGAACAGTTGATAAAGCCTTTTGAACCAATATGCATGCGTTGTTTGTCTTAAATAATTGGTTATGGCATTTTAACAAAAATATGACAGCAGAAAGTTAGGTTATGGTGAAGTTGTATACCAAGATATTTAGCATATGTACAGCCTTTAACAGTTACTAAACAACAGTTGTATAAGTGTTTCCGTTGGGAGCAACAGTTAAAAATTTGTCCTATAAGGTGTTGTATAACTATGCTAATGAATATCTTAAACACCTCATTTTAGAGCAAATATGATGCAGAAAGCAAATTTGCATTCCACACAACATTAAGCCAACATTTTGGTGTTCAGGCAACAATAACAGAGCTTTTATGGCTGAACGGTTCTTTTACCAAAAGCTTATAGCTATATAGTTGGGAAGTGACACCTAACCACTATGCTTTAATCGTCTGCGTAGGCTTGCACATTAACATCCGCACTGCCTGTCTAACGAGATAGCTGTTGCTACCTGACCCTCTAGAGTGGATAGGATCCAATCAACCAGGAATGATCAATGTCCAAAAAGGTGACGAGTGCTACTTCTCGCTGATCTAGAGTCTCCTAATAAGCATCTACTATATTACATTTTAGATGTTTATGTAATTCTTGATTTGCATAAACACACTTTGTGTAGAATGCAAATAAACTACTAGGAGACTAGGAGTACTACTTTAGGTTAGTCAACGAATGATAATTAGACAACTCAGGAAAAGTATCAATAAAAAACTAAGCCTAGTGATCGAAAAAGAATGGTTGAACGATCTCAGCGAAGCAATTTTCCCTAATCCAGCCAATATTCTGTTATCCACTCATATCTTAGATATTAAGTATCTCCTCATCGCCTCATACCTTTTATGTTCATAATCACCTAATCTTGCACTTTACCAGCTACAAAAACGTGAAAGCCTGAAATAAAGAACTAAATATGGCAACGAAAGCACCGTCTTTACTGTTCAAAGTCTAATTTATTACTCATACACTAATTTTTAACACACTTGCGACTAATTTATGACATTTACAACCATGTCGACTGAACTATGTTGACGCATCGGTCGCTACCCGTTGACTGTCCCTTTGGTAGAGGCACCTGGGCACTTGTTTTGAAATCAGAATATTTGCGCGCTCAATCGACAGCGTCGAGATGACTATCGATACTTCTCGTATGCTCCCGATGTCGGCCGAAGCTCCTCAATGAGGCCGCAGTCGCTCACGCACAGCCCCATAACTCTGGCTGCCTAATCGTCACCGTTTCTGAACACCTATCGAATCTTCTGGTGGATGTATGAGGGTGTCTCGCTGGTACCCGGAGTTCCAGTTATACGAGAGCGTTACAATATCCACCTCTGCGTCTAGACTAGTAATATAGATCTCGCTCATCCGGCCACAGACGGCCAATCGTGGACAGCGGTTTCATGCCTTTTGGCAACTTACTGTTCGTCATTAAGGCACTTGCCCATTAGTCACTGTCTAATGGACGTTAGTCGAATATGTCAGTACTCGTTTCCCGGAAAGCAGACAATGTCAAATAAAAAGGGAAAGGGAAAGAGAAGAAAAATGGAGAAGAACAAAGAAGTGTTTAGTTTAAGAGGAAACACCTAGGCTTTTTGACTTGGTACACGGATTAATTTTGAGGTGAACTAAACAAATTTTTGATTCAATTTTGTTAGAGTGTAATTTTAAGTGTACTCAAAGTTCAAGCTAATTTTTGATTACAGTGCGAGCCGTGGCCTTCAATGTTTACGAACTTGCTCCACTGTGTAGTTCACTGAGTCGCGCAACAGAGGGTTGCTGTGCGCTTCCGCTTGACTATAGCGTCCCTGCACCTGAAGTTTGACATAATCCCTCAAGTAAGGAATCACAAGGTCTCTGTGTAGTGTCTCGTTTGAGACGTACCATGGAGCGTTGCAAATTGTTCGCAAAGTTCTGCTTTGCAGTACTTGAAGACTTTGCATATGTGTCATGGCAAGAAAACACCAAGCTGCACATGCATAAATAATGGCTGGTCTAATAAATAATCATTTTATATAGGTGAACTTTGCTTATCAAACTCAATTTGGAGGATCTGCATAACAAAGTTGTAGTGAGTAGTTGCCGAAACGCAATTTGGAATTTTGTTTTCAAGGTTGCTGTATGTTTCTGCAAGGTCATGCCTTTATCAAGGGTGACACCGAGGTACTTGGCAGAATTTGTCCATGGTACACGATTACCGTATATAGATACCTCTGCTGGAGGGCAGTGCAGTGTCGTCAGCATAGAGGTAGACTTCACAGTTGCTGGGGCAAGGGACATATAAATAAAAAGCGAATAAAGGATTGGTCCCAGGACCGAACCCTGAGGAACACCGGCCCATACTGGCCGTGTTGTTGACAAAACATTGTTAATTTTGATCCGAAACTTCCTTCCTTCAAGAAAGGATTTCAGTAATTCGAGAAGCCAAAAAGGAAAACCCTTTTGGATTAGTTTATAAAGGAGGCCCGCATGCCAAAGGCCTTTGAGACATCCAAAAGCAAGATGCCAGTACTCATGCTGAGGGTGAACCCTCTGGTTACATGTTCCACCAGCCTGACTGCCTGTAGCTCGGTACTATGCTCGGACCGAAAACCGAATTGAACGTCAGGAATCACATGGTGATTTGACGAAAAATTCTCAAGGTGACGATAAATCACCTTTTCGGCGAGCTTAGAAGGAGCTGACATCAGACTTTTGGGACGGTAATCCTGAGGAAATATCGAACCCACCTTCTTTGGAATCATGACGACCTCAGCAGTCTTCCACCCAGCAGGGAAGTATTGGATTCTGAGCGTCGCATTGATTATTGTCATCAAATATGTCAGGGCTTTCAGCGAGAGCAGCTTCAACGCCTTGTTGGTGATTTGATCCTCCCAGGTGCTTTACGCACCTTGAGGTGTTTAATATGACTTAAAAGCTCCGCTGGTGTGCAATGTGGAAACTCGGAGGGTTGCGATAATGTGCTATGTGGAGCCTCAGACGAATCTTCTCAAGAAGAGTCATCTGAAGAGGATTCATTGCCTCCGCTAACGCCGTTGGCCCTAAAATATCTCCTGACGGTTCGTACGATGTGCTGTTCCTTGTCGATGTCATTATGAAGATCATCGTTGGGAGAGAACTGTTTTTCCATGGCATCAGCGAAAACCTCGACCTTATCATTCCTTCGGAAGACTATGCCTTCAGGACCGTGGATGTGGAGGAGTTGTTCTCGTTTTCCGTTTCTGAGTGACTTTGCGACCCTCCAGAAAGGAATACTTGAATCAAGCATTCCTGCCAGAAACTCGCTCCATTGCTCTTTGCGGAGTTCGTGCAGTGCGTTTCTCACTTCATGGACAAGATTTGTAGCCCTACGAATGTCATCAGGATGACAAGACCTTTTTGGCTGCTTAATAGCGGTTTTTGTGTCAGAGATTTTCTGACGAATGTCCGCAGGCCAAAAAGGTCTGCCGTGTCGTTATACAGGAAGTACAGCGGCACGCTGTAGAGCTGCTTGAATGTGTTTGGCAACTTTTCAGCATGGTGCAACAACCGTTCTACGTCAAGATTATAAGGTCTATCGAAATAGGACAGAACTACGTGCCATGTATTACCCGAATCGACCACTGCCAGACTGAAAACGGCGAGCTGCCTGTTGGAAAGCTGCGAGGTCTGTAAATTCATTGATCAGACTGATTTTCTTTTAACATTTTGATTCAAATATAATCACAACTCCTCATAGCAGCCCTGGAACCCCGATACTGAAATAGATAGATAGATAGATATTTATTGAGCCAGAGAATGTACAATGACATTTTTGGTGAGTCGAGGATTTAAGACAATAAAAATACAATAATCCATTATAAAAACAGTTAAAATTCATACACAGTGCATACATATATAAATGACAAATAACAGCAAACTGACATCATGTTAAATTTATAACACCAGAATTGTACACATGAATATACAAACATGAGTAACATATTACAAATATAAAATATAAAAATTTAAAACTTGAAATAATCTACATTAACAGAAACGTTTCTGCAGTACATTTTGAAATCGTCAACAGTATATGGCGCTATGTCTGTTAAAATTGATTTGACCTTCCTTTTGAAAAGCTCCAACGGCAGACCGCTAACGTTCTCAGGAAGTTTATTGTAATATTCAATAGCCTTCAGCTGGTCAGTTACAGCCATTTGAACGTTTTCGACTGTCCCAACATGAGTTTCCTTGAGGTGATCTTCCAACTGCGGGTAGATAAAAAAGTCAGAATTCAGGCGAATAAGGAGGTTAAGGAACCCCAGAAATGTTTTTACTGGCCAAAAACTTATTTATTGACATTGCTGTGTGACGAGGAGTATTACCGCGACGCAACGCCCAGTTGTTCTTGATTTGATAAACGGTGGTGTGAGTCAAATTTCTGCTTCTTGGTTTACCTTCAATCGACTCTCTCCCTTCTGAAAATGTCTTGAGCCACCGAAAAATCGGAGCTCTTCAGCAAACACTATCTTTATAGGCTGTTTAGTAAGAGTTTCCGTTGCACTGTGCCGAAGACTCAAGCAAAACCTGAGAGAACTCCGTTGCTCGAAATTGATGTTAATCAACACAAAAAAAATCACTACGGTTGTCAACCAAATGACTCGAGCGAGTTCAAACTTGTACTGAAGACGGACCACATGTTCCCCTGTCTCCCGCGGAAGCCTGACGCATCCATTATTACCAGATCGAACGCAACGTTGCCAGTGCCGTCACTTAACTTACAGACCTCGTATATCACTAGCCTGTTCAATGAGGCATCTAGCAGCCACAGTGGTGACCCGGCTGACTGGAATACAGTTCCAAGAGACTCACTCTCGCAGTGGTTGATTCTGGTAATTGATAGCACTTTGTACCGTTTCATTTCCATGAGCTATTTACTTTCCACCTTGGAAAAATTGCTTTTTAGCTGCTATTGATATTAATAATATCTAATTAATAACAAAACGTAAGCAAACACTCAACAACTCAAGCACGACATATCTTTGAGTTTTGGAAGGATTTTCCACCTTTTCTCGCTAATAGATATATTCAATATCCCCTTTTTGAAGTAATCTACTGATATTTGGTCAATTGCTTGAAAATACCTCATTGCCTAATTTTCCTGGCCTAATAACCTAAGAATAAAAGTTTCTTGAATATAGCAGCTAATGAACAACTTAGGCCAATAATCCCTCCCTGCTTAGCAACTGATCCGTATTAACTATCCACCCTCCTCTAGTAGTTTGCTGGAATCTCCTTTGAGGATTGAATTGGCCTTCGCGCTACGTGAAGCAACCCTCTACTCAAAAGAACCCCGCCTCTTCTCGCTGCAGATTTTGGGACTAGGGACAGTTATCCTAACCAGTGTCTACACTAGACCTTATATGGATGTCGGCGAGATCAGCCTTGCGATGCCCCTTCCATTTCCCGGTCAAAAAAGAAATGTTTGAAAAGTCATACGAGTCCTAACACAAAAATGTTCGGCCATTATCTAATTTTATCTAAAAGTTTGTTTATTCGTGTAAGGTTAGACATTAATAATTTTTCTTTTATAAGATAATGAAAGGTTGGGAAATCTCAAAACTGGAGATACTACAGACCAAAATATGTTGTCCTAAACACACTTCAGTCCAAAAGTTGAGAGTCTGCGAGATTCAGGGTGTACAATTTTATTTTCTATTTTTTCTTATTGCTTGAGTAGTATTTCAGATTTTGGCATGAAATTCGGTAGAGAGACGTTTTCTAGTTTAAGGAACGAGAATCCGTTATTTTTTATGCCCAAACTTCTAGAGGGCGCCACTTACAGCACTATTTCGGTAAATAAAATATCATACCTTTTTTGAGCTATCCTGTATACAACAACTGACCAAAAATCTTATTTTTTCGTATTTCCTCAACAAAAAAGGTTTACTTGTTAGAAGTATATAAAGTTAGTAGTTTTCGAGATATTTGGTTTTAAATGTTCCACTGCATTATTTGTACCATGATGAAAAAACATTTTTATAACATAAATCAAGTTGCTTTGGATAATATCTGATTACGTTGCTGTGGTTTTCAATGTTTGTCATAATATTGCTTTAAACTTCATGAATAATTTTGAATTGACAATAAGTTGTAAAACATCATGGAGTATACGTTTGATGAATATTCTGATATGCGTTTAATGTACGGATTGGAAAGATGTAATGCCTTAAAAGCACAAAGATTGTACGCTGAGTGATTCCCTAATAGACTCCTGTGTTCAGACCCGATATTAAAAAGAAAATAATAGCACGCCATGGAAACAAAAAGTGCTTACAATTTGACGTTTTGATTTAAGAATCAATTCTGTGAATCAAATTGCTTTAAAATGTCGCGTGGTAAAGCAACAAACAGTGCAATCAGAGTTTTAATCATAAAATTATTTCATCAAGGAAAGAGTTTTCGGGATATTGCTGAACAAATAAATGTTGTCTACGGTGGCAGATATTGTAAAAACCTATGGAGACACAGGTTCAACTCAAGTTTCAAGACTTGGTGTTGGTAGGACACGTAAGATCAGTCCTAAAATGCAAACAGCTCTTGTTCGTATTTGTAAAGCTAGTCGTCGAGGTACTCTAAGGGACATGACAGCAAAATGGAATAAAGAAACAATAGGAAACGTTTCACGAGAAACGTGCCGTCGGTGGATTCATAATTCTGGTTTACATTTTTATAAGGTACGTAGGTTACATTTCAGGGATATATGGTATATGTATTTAGTAATATCTTTGCTTTAGGTAAAAGAAAAGCTATTGCTTACGGAAAAACAAAAGAAAAGGCGATGAGTCTGGGCTAAGGAACGGGCAAAGTAGACTTACGAAGACTGGAAAAGGATCAGTTTTAGCGATGAATCAAAATTTGATGTTTGTGTGGGTGACCACCGATCCCGGGTTATAAGAAACAAAAATTAACCGTTTTATAAAGGCGGCCTAAAGAGAAAAGTAAAGCTTCCATCAGATTTAATGGTATGGACAAGCATATCTGCCTTTGGCGTTGGAAAACTTTATAGACGGAACTGTAAACGCAGCTAAACATCAAAATATCCTTGAGACGAATTTGCTAGTGTCAATTCCAATTTTATCACCTAGTAGAAACTTCAATTTTCAACAAGATGGGGCGTCATGTCATATCCAAAACCACGGAAAAATGGTTGCAGTATAATAATTTTTCCGTCCTTGACTGGCCTTCCAGTAGTCCTGATTTAAATATTATAGAAACTGTATGGCACAAAATGCAGCAGCAGTTCAAAAAGAACATTTCTGATTTACTAGCAAAATTACAAAATATATGGGATTCCTTCAAGACGGACTTCTGCGAAAACCTTGTTAAAACAGAATTAATGCTGTGATTAAGGCAAGTGGAGACGTAATGAGCTATTGAAACAGTTCGTCCGAACATTTATGGGCCAGACAAATATTCTTGTTATCAATATAAGTTTAGTTTTATAGTTTAATCTCATACTACTTGATAAAAATTTTGTTAACCTGATGACCAAATAATATATTTCAATGTCTTATGAAAGAAAAAAAATATTTTGTAACCTTGAAGAAATAAACATCTTCAAGATAAAATAATAATGTCCGAACTATTATGTGTTAGGGCTCGTACACCGAGATATTAGTACATCCATATTGCTAATCAATTTTATATAATAATTTAATGAACTAACAAATTAAAATAGACGAACTTTCCGGCTTTTAGCTTCACTGAATTATTTCAAAATGGTTTCATAACACCGGCTGCTATTTTCGCTCAACGGATGGAACTGATAGAACATACAGGGTGGCGCATCGAAAACGAAACAGACGCATTTACTGGTAGCTCAGGTTTTTTTTTTTGGAAAAACGCTCAGACTCGTCGATTTTGTTTTCGAGAGGGACACAAGTTTGTCAAAAAATCACGTTACCACGTGCAGCCCCCTGGGCGGGGGTGACACCAACCCTAAAATCTTAAATGGACAGGGGGGTCGAGTGATACCTTATTTTAAAGGTCTTTCAATTCCCTTTATAATGATGTAAAATACATGAGCTTCAGTTCAGTAGTTTTGAAGATTTATTGATTTAAAGCTTAAAGTAGACTTTAATAGGTACATCAGATTAGTTTGTACTACTTTCAGAAGAAATTTGACTAAAAGAATTTACTTAATAAGTAAATGCTTTTCTTCACTACGCCCATGGTTTGTTTATCATTTTGTTGTTGAGAATAGCTATTGGAGCGTTTTTTTGTGGCAAAAAGTTATTTCTTGAAGAAAGATAAGGAAATATCTCGTACTTATTTTAAATAGGAATCTAGTACATAGTTTGCGATTGATTTGACCAAACTTTGTTGCTTAAATGACTTGTAACGCTTTATTACATAAATTAAACATGGTATATTCCACAGCAGAACGAGTTGAAATTATCGAAATATTTTTCGGAAATAATAAGTGCGCTAATAGAAAAGCAGAAATATTTAATGAGCGACATGAGAACAGTAACGTGCTTCGAAAATATGTTCTAGAACTTGTAGCTAAATTTCGGGAAACTGGGTCAGTCGCCAATAAAAAACGCAACATTGAAAATCCCATAAGGAACGAAGCAATAGAAGTTTTAGGGCAAGTTTATGTAGATCCTACGTTAAGTACCTGCAAATTGGAGACTGTGTGCGATGTTAGTCGACGTACTGTCCAACGGATTCTAAAGGCCCATAGTTTTCATCCGTATAAAATTCACCTGGTACAAGAACTTAATGAAGACGATTTTGATCAGCGATTACAATTTTGTGAAGATATGAGTGAACGAATTATAAACGATGAACATTTTCTATTCAACACTTGCTTTTCCAACGAATGTTCCTTTTTCTAGTAAACCGTCATAAATGCCGATATTCGTTCCGATTCTAATCGCAGAATTTATCATGAGGTTCATACACAACAGCCACAAAAATTAAATGTTTGGACTGGTATTTTTCTCGATCATTTAGTTGGTCCTTTTTTCTTACCTGGAAATTTGACCAGTGAAATGTATTTGGAATTACTGGAAGACGTCATAGATCCTGCATTAACAGCCATAATTGAAAATCAGAATGATCGGCGGTACATTGCGCATAGGTTGATGTTCCAACAGGATGGTGCCCCACCACATTACTCATTCGACAATATTTAGATCAGACGTTCCCAGATCGATGGACTGGTAGCACAGGTGCTATTGAATGGCCCCCAAGATCGCCAGATTTATCACCTTTGGATTTCTTTATGCGGGGTTATTTGAAAAGCAAAATATATGCTACTCAGAAAACATCATTATAAGACCTGCTACAAAAATTGTAAATGAGTGCCTTCAATTTACTCCTCAAATATTGCAAAATGTGCGGCAACGTTTTGACCAAAATCATTATTATTGCATGGAGCTTCATGGTGGCCATTTTCGACATTTACTTGCCTAACGGGTCAGGTCATTCTTCATTTTTAAATTACTTTGCTGCCAAATGTATTGATCTCCACAAATGATGATGTATTATTTTTATTATCAGTATATTAGTACGAGTACATTAACTTTATATCATTATAAAGGGAATTGAAATACCTTTAAAAATAAGGTATCACTCGACCCCCCTTTCCATTTAAGATTTTGGGGGTGGTGTTACCCCCGCTTAAGGGGGTGCACGTGCTAACGTGATTTTTTGCCAAACTTGTGTCCCCCTCGAAAAAAAAATCGACGGGTTTGAGCGTTTTTCAAAAAAAAAAGAAAATTGAGCTGCCAGTAAATGCGTCTGTTTCGTTTTCGATGCGCCACCCTGTATATTCTTTCTTGGCTTATCGTGGTTCTCAAGCTGAACTTTAGCTCTGAGAAACTCATCTCAATAGAAGCCGTATTGACTTTAACTGTGAGCATAATTTCGATTGTTATGTAAATATTTGGATGTGCTTCTGCCGAAATATTTTCCGATATGTATTGGATAAGTTATCTTGCGATATTGACAGAGCCTGGTGAGCTTGATTTTGAAAGCTGGAGCTTTTCATATAGTTAGAAAATCTTTATAATAATAATATTTGTTTACTGCTAAAATACAAGAAATAAAAGAATGAGTAAATACATTTTTGGCCCATAGGAGAGATGGCCATTGATATTGCTACTATACATATTATTGAAATATGAACAGAGATTTAACTAATCAACGAGTTATTTGATGTTTACATTTACTATTAATTTGTGTACGTCTGGTGTTATCAGACAAAATATCCATTCTTTTAACTTCTTCTTGAAATTAGTCTCGAAGCGTACACCATATCGACAGGTAAATTTATGTATAATTTTGGACATAATCAAATATATGATCGTTCTGTTATAGATATAGGCTCTTCTTAGTTTATGCATTGTGTGTTGATTATTACTTAATTTTTGGTCGTTATTAATTAATTTATGATAGTTGGTTATAGCACGTAAGAGATCAAGCTGTTTTAAGTCATATACGTGTATACTATCTTTGTATAAGATATCAGTTGGATACAATTTTGGTTTGTTAAATATGAGTTGAGCATTTAGCTCCGCATGCTAATATACTGTAGGTTAAATATGGCTCGATCAACGTATCATAACCTTTGGAGATATCTTTCTTGTAAAATGTTTTTGATGTATTTAATTGTGTATGAGACATATCTAACTTTTTTTAAATATACGAAATATGAACATCCTAATGCAAGAGTGGATCCAGGAACATTCCAAGGTATTTTATATCTGATGCTCTGCTAATTTCTGATGTTATTATTAACGATAGAGAAGTTTGTGTAATTTGGTCGATGCTTGGAATAGAAAGAAAATGGCAAAACATGTGTTTTAGAGTAATTAATGCTGTTATTAAGCCACTGGATAATTTTCAATTATACTTTTCAAATGAAACCAATCATCACCTTTATTTTGAATTGCTGTGTCATTAACGATACTTACTATTTGGCCCACACAGTCAATTTGTAATATACCACTTAAATATATATTAAAAAGCAGCGGACCCAAAACGGTTCCTTGTGGGATGCCACATTTGAAAATAATTCGTTACTGATGCTTGATACTTTAACGGATTGCTATCAGTTGAATAAACAATTTTTGTAGTGATGGGGACATTTTTCTCCAAAAGCCAACTCTCTCCAATGATTATTTATGGTTTACTGTGTTAAAAGTTTTTCTTAGATCTTAAATACAAAGACAATGAATTTTGTTATCAAGATTTTGGTGTATTTGATCAACAGCATCTAGTATTGGGTCTGATGTGAATGTATGGATAATTTTATACATTTCTGACTGTAACCACCTAAAATTGTAAGAATATACTGTATTTAAGGATCCCGCACAATCATCGTGGGAAATTATTATGGGCCAATTTTTACTTTCTACGCCACTGGGCGTATTGTAATTGCAAAAAATTTGGAACATGACGATGTTATATTACATGACGAAATTTTGGCTGCAATGGATGAAATTGACTCTAATGTCAATAAAAAAATACCTACTATTGGTATTTCTGTTGACCTGAAAAATGGCTTTGATACGGTTTACCATGTCGAGCAACTGAAAGTTATGGAAAGATTGGGATTTAGGGGAACGTCACATACCCTTTTAAAAAATTACTTACAGTAAAAAAATATAGATCAAGTGTGGTGTGCCTCAAGGAACAGTACAAGGCCCACACTATTATTTAGTCTATGCTTAAACGACTTATTTAAAATTAACAGTACTGGAAATATTATATGTTTTGCAGACGACACCCTCATATTATATAAAGCTGATGACTGGAGCACACTAAAGCAAATAGCTGAAAAGGATTTCATAAGGATCATTGACTGGTTTGATACTAAAATTTTAACTTCAAAAAAAAAAAACAAAATTTATTGCGTTTACATCCTATCCAAAATTTTTACCTACCTTCGAACAAATTTCCATTAATTATATTAACTACCAGTGCTGTCTAAACTATTTGAAAAGCTTATTTATAGGCAAATCATTACTTATTTCACAGATAATAATTTATTACCCAAGTTGCAGTCTGGATTCCGTAAAGGGTTTGGTACTAGTACCACGGCACTGTTGAAGGTTCTAGATAACATTTTTTTTTTCTGCGGACAGGGGTGAAACTTCGGCATTGGTGTTGTTGGACTTTAGCAAGGCCTTCGATACCCTGAACCATGCATTGCTGTGTGCAAAACTTTTCCACTATGGACTTAAACTTAAGACCATTCAACTTATTCGTAGTTATTTGGATGACAGATCGCAGTCGGTCTCAATTGATGGGCTTAAATCAAAACCCTTGAACGTGGATAGAGGAGTTCCTCAGGGATCACTTTTGGGTCCTTTGTTTTTTATCATTTTTACTTCAGATATGTTGGAGTGCTTTGCTGACATAAACAGTCATAGATACGCTGACGATACACAGATTCAGCTTTCTTTTGCTAAGTCGGACGCAATTGAAGCGGCTAGGAGGCTAAACGAGTGTTTGGATTCAGTTTTTAAATACTCTTTTAATCATGGCTTAAAATTGAATCCTAATAAATCAGCAATAATCTACTTTGGGCCAGCTAAAGATTGGGCGTCTGTAAACTTGGTGATAGCAATGGATGGTGTGGCAATATCGGTTGTTGAGGAATATAAAAAATTGGGCGTTATCTTTGATAACAAGCTTAGATTCCGAAGTCATGTGTCTAGGCTTCTACAAAAAGCCTCTTTTAATCTTCGCAATATTTACAAAAGTAAAGGTATTCTTAGTTTTAAGTTAGAAATGGTTCTCTGCGAAGCACTGGTCTTGTGTCACCTTAACTATTGCAACTTTGTGTATGGCCCTTGCTTAGATGTATTTACTAAGGATAAACTCCAAAAAGTGCAGAATTTTTGCATACGACTTATTTACCAGCTTAGACGTCACGATCATGTCAGTAATAAACTTTCCGAACTGAAATAGTTGAATGTTTCCAATCGAGAAAAGCTGCATTTTGCTTGCTTTCTTTATAAATTGATTAAAACTAAAATCCCTCCATATTTGATTGAAAAATTAACTCGTAGAAATCTGATTCACTCTCGTGCAACACGCTTTAATGTACTTTATGAAATACCTAAAATAACTAAAACCAAAGCTCATTTTCCTATAAATCAGTCAAACTTCTAAACCAATACAATATAGGTCAATTTGAAGACATGTCTCCTAATATGTTTAAACGAAAACTGCTTCTGTGAAGTATAAGTTGTTTATTATTGCTTATTTTCTTTGTATACGTACACCTGTAGTTATTGTTGTTCATTGTTGTTATGTAATATTCTAAAATTAATGTAAAACTTGTTTCTTGTCATATTACTTTTCCTTTTGGCTTGTTGTTACTTTTTACATGCTGGGTTAAGTTAAAATTTATTTAATTATTAATTATAATGACCAAAAAACAAAAATCGATAGAGTTAATACTTTTAAATATCTTGAAATATTTATGGACTCACGTTTAAAGTGGGATAACCATATTAAATATGTTATCAAAAAAATTAGATATGTTGCCTATAAACTCAAAGTGCTTGCTAACATTCTAACAGAAAGTTATCTGCGAATCCTGTACCATGCCTTATTTAAATAATGACTGTCATAATGTTTACACCCTGTATGTCTGACCTAGATATAGCACAAATAACTGTTTTGAAAGCCATTTTCCATAAGCCAAGATTATATCCGACGAATAACTTATATCCGGAAACAGGGATACTTGATACAAGACTACTTTATTTCTTACATGCCACCACCTTCTACCTTAAGTGTTGTAATGAAAAAAAAAATCTTATAAACACGAGCATAACACACGATTTCGAATAGGCTCATCTAATATCCAAAGACCACACAAAACATTATTCAAAAAATCATTTAAATTCTTAGCAGCTAAATTATATAACGTAGTACCAAACGAAATAAAAATACTTGATTTTGAAAAAAAATTTAGACGAAAATTGAAAGATTGGGTTTGTACTGAGCAGCGAATGACTATAAATAATTATATAGAAAACTAAAACTACAAAATTCCAATTACATTCATACTTTTTAAAATTTACAATAATTATTTGTTATACACATATGTTTCACTGTTACTTATTAACATATAATCCACACACAGGGGATGCCTTCTTTGGTTTTTTCATATTTGTTTGCTCATTTTTTGTATTTTGGCGAATAAATATTATTATTATTATTATTATTATTATTATTATTATTATTATTATTATTATTATTATTATTATTATTATTATTATTATTATTATGTATACCACTCATTTTCCGTCAATCGGTCTGTCCACTAATGTTTAGCACATTTATGAATTGTAAAGGCAACCACTATGTTAAGGACCAAGAACCACAAAAAACGTAAAAAAAATCGTTCAGGCTTTGTCTTTTGACGTTTAAGAGAATATTCATTTTTATAAAAAATAATGGAGGGGTATCTCAATACATCTCAATAAATCACCTCTTGGTATAAATTTCGCCCTCATAACTTAGATAATTTTTTTTATCATACGTGTCGCATATTGGACACGGCAACTTATCTGTACAAAGCCCAGTCTAGGCCTGACCATTCTCCTCTGGCGCTCTGAAGGGCACGAAAGACATTTCTGGAGCTATCAAATGGACTAATTGTAGTTTTGTTATGTATGTTTGTAGCTGACTTGTACCGATCATAACCATAACGGTAGCGTTGCGTAACATATGCAGAGTCAATCTACTCGGCGCCATTTTCTTCTGTTGAAACGAAAAGCTCAGTGAATTTGTTGTTATGTAAACACCTGTATACAACTAAAGGAGTATCGGACATGAGCGAATAAATTCGGTAAACTTGACATGTTCTGTATTCGGGGATAGCATGTTACCTTGGGATTGTAAATGTCAATTTCCACTAAGCTAAATTGCTTTTGGAAGGTCATCACCAGACGGGAGGTCTTTTAACTACGCCTTGCATTAAAAATGCGTCAGTCAAGATGACGTTTTGTTGACGTCCGCACATATTATAATTTAAGGCCACGGAAATTTATAACGGGAAGGATGACATTTCAAACGCAATACTTTTACGTAGGCTGAATCTGCCGAGGTGAAATCATAAATAACTCACATCGCCTCTTTTGAATAAAATATAAGGTTAGTAGCGTGAGGGGGAGGCTGGGAGCTAAGCCCCAGAGCAGATTTTTACATCGGACCGTATATCTATGCAGAAGTATTTTAGTGGAGGTCCGTTAGAGTTAAAAACACAAAAACCTCGGAACCCTCGGGGAATTTTGAGAATTGTAGTGTAATATGTGTAAAAAGTACTGTATGTTACCTTTATGCGCTTTTTGGTATTCCACAGAGCCACAAAAAATTGCGGTAAGTAACTAGTGAAGAGCATATACAATATAAACATTGAAGCGATCAAGTCTGTCGAACAGGCCCATACAATTAGTCAATAGACACTCTTTCCCTGCCGTAGCGGTAATTACCGTACAACTTGTGACGTTGCCGTTTCCCATATCGGCAGACGCGGCAGCAGAACAATCAAGCAGATTCTCACGCCGGGCGCTGAGCCGAGATAGCAGAAAAAGACGCAAATCGAATCATCTCAAGTTTTATCGACAAATGTATGATGTGTGAGGTAATACTAATCGTATTTATTGCTACAAACTAAAATAAGCTAGATTTAGCTCAAAGCTATTCTTACACCTAACATTCAGTAGGCATTGTACTCTAGCAATTCCAAATTCAACATATTTGTAAATTATTCTAAACTATCTGTTTGTATCTCAAGTGTATATTAACTAAGCGCTACCCTAAATTTTCGTATTGATGATTTTTTAACTGACAAAGGAAATGCATTGAAATCAAAAACCGACTGATACGTAAAGCTCTTATAGAAAGGCCTTGTTGGGTAGTCTTGAACGTTGTGTAGAATCACCAGGGTTGGGAGCATATAAATATACTACGAGCCCTTTCACACTTTATTTGGCCTACTTCAAGATTTGTACCAAAATATGCCTTTATAAACTAAACATGACGAAACTATTAAATTCTAAAACAATTTATTATCTCAAAAACATTTTAGATACACTCTAGTCGTAAGAAATACATATTTGAAATCACTTAGACCTATAACTAATAGAACATCTGAACAAATAAACAATGTGCGAATAAATGCGCGAAGTTAACAAAGCAACAATTAAAAGATTACCATTGGGTAACATCACCTTTATTTCTTATTACGGCTGAAATTCTTTGGGGCATAGTGTTAACCAAGTTTTGGCAAAAATTTGGTGTAAAACAATCCCATATTTCTTGAAACTTTTGTCTTAGTTCAGTGATTGTACGAGCAGGATGTTGTCGTAGAACCTTTTTCATCTCGTGCCACAAAGTTACAATAGGTGACAGATCTAGACTGCTAGAAACCCATTTCAAAAGTGGTACATTATTTTCTTCCATCCATTTTATAGCCTTTTTTGAGGTACGGCACGCTGCACCATCTTGCTGAAACACAAAATTTTGGCCGGATGTCAAACATTCTTCCATCATTGGTAAAAGCGATTCTTCTAAAATTGCCAAATATTTGTTTGTATCCATATTTCCATCAACAAAATGAAGTTTTCCTACTCATTTTGATGACATACTGCCCCAGACCATAACGGATGCTGGAAATTTCACTTTTCTCTTCAGACAGTCAACATGGAATGCTTCATTTTTTTTGCGAATAACTCTACTGCGACTGTCACCAATACAAACTTCGAATCGGGCCTCATCACTCCATTGTATTGCACACCATTGTTGAGGTGTCCATTGTCTATGTTCTTTAGACCATCTTTGCGGATTTTTCTTTTGCAATGGAGTTAATAGTGGCTTTTCTTTGGCCTATAAACAAGTTGTGCAACTTTAGGGTTTTTACTTCACTTTTTTTTATAAGAAAACTTACCTTGCTAGTACTAAATCCCAGTTTGTGGGCCTGTCTCTGAGTTGTGGACCTCGAAATTCTCCTTCCAACAGCGTCACTCCACAGAGCACTTAATTGTGAATAATTGACACGCCTGTTTTTCACGATTATTCTTCTTAATGCTCTTCGGTCGGCATTTGTGATATTACTTTTTTTCACATATCGTGGCTTAATATTAACTGAACCAGTTACGTTATATCTTCTAACAATATTTCTCACACTGTACCGCGATAAGTCTAACAAAGTTGCAATTTCTGAGTTTGATTTCCCAGAATTAAAAAAATTAATTATCAGTAACCGAATTTTCTCACTAGTAACATTTCCTCTACCCATTTTGAAAACCTTAACTACCCAAAACTATTTTAAACGTATTCTGACAGCTGTGATTAATAAAAACAATTGTCATGGCTTTTATTTTTCACAGCCACCTATGCGTTATTTTGCATTGAAATGAAAATAGGTTGATATGCTGTAATTGCAACATGTGTTATTTTTATGCTGCAAATTTGATTAGGGAGTGATAAAGTTTGTGTTTTCTACTATATATTATCAAAATATACATTGTTAATATTTTAAACCTATAACACCCTGCTACATTTTTATAATTTGTGTTTGATAAGAAAAAAACTGAGATTTCAATAGTTGGGCCAACTGAAGTGGGAAGGAGCTCGTATTATAAAAAATTGAGATATATCCCCACCCACTAATTTTTCACCCCTAACATGGCTATCGAAAACAGACAATTTTAGTTTTTTTCGTTCTTGATCTGAACCGAATTCCAAAAACTACAAAGGTTCCTCGTCTTTGGCATAGCAGTAACATTGTGCAAGAATCTCATACAAATCCGAGCGGTACCTTTAACGAAAGACAGAAAAAACGACAAACAGAACGACAGAAGGACCGAAAGACAGACGGACGGAAATGAGAGACAAGGTCTTTCGTCATGCATATGTCATAATATGTTATATTATAACAGCTAAAAAATATATCTCATTTTTGCTCCGTGGCCTAGGAAGTAAGAAGTGGTGTGTGCTGGGGTCCCACTATATCTTTTCCAAAATTGGGGTCGCTGGACAAATCTTCGAGAAAGAGATAAAAATCAACACAGGTACAAAAACTAATAAAGTGGTGTGAGCTGGAGGTGCCACTGTGTATTTTTCAGCTTAACATGAATCTGAAGTCAGAATTGGGGATCGCTGAACAAATGAGGAAGTAGTTTAGCCTTTAATACCACCGCTTTGGCACCTCCTTAGAGATCTCTATTACTCGTATGACTCTTACATTAATGTCTAAATTACTTTATTTGTCCAGCGACCGCCAATAGGCGAATCATCTCTAATTTGACGGAATAAACGAGTATATCTTACAGTATTTGCCTTAGGAAAACAAAATATATTGAATTCAATTTTCAAATGTGTAATATGAATATACAGGACCAATTTGAAAAGTATATTATTTATTTCTAATACGAAACGGTAAAAAACACTTTCAGTCATGTTGTGACGTCATATAAATTGTAAACACATAAACGTCACTCGTCTACAACTTTGTTTTCCTTAAATGTTTCTAAAAACTCCTAATCAACGTAAAAAGTTATCGTTTTTTCGAGCCTAGGAACATCAAGTCTTTTATCTAAGTACAGTGCGTCTGATATAATGGTTGACCAATAATTAATAATATACTTAGATAATGTTTCTTTTCAGAAGTCATTCAAAACTAAGCTTAGCGTTATAGCCTCTAAATGGTTTTATCTAATATTGTATTTCTTCGTACACATCTGCAAAAGAATCGTACGGTGGGGATGCTGAAGGTTACGTCCAACTTGAACGAGACGATAAAATCTGCACAGTTAAATGTAAAATATGTCCCGAACATAAGGTATCCTCCATGCTCTTGCGTATGTTTATTTCCCTGGGCACTCCAATCCACAGCTTTATGGGGGTATTTATCGATGTGTTTTCACATTCTCGGACGATACAATAACCATACTTGCTACATTTTTCGTGTAAGTAGTAGTAGACGTATATAGCTGCTGTTTTCAAATGGAAATGGGCCAAACGTGACGGACAGTGTCAAAAATATATTTTTAATTGAAAGTTTTGCGGTTTTTAGGTATCAAAAAATATAGTATTGATTTTTTTGGTCCAATAGAAATAAATATTAACTGTCACTTAAAAATAATGTCAACTAGCCTATTCTGGTTTCAGCTTCTTGTCATCTAACCACTCTTGATATTCAGTAAAAAATCATGGTTGTATCGCTTTGTATGACATACCATGCGGAAGCACAGGAATGAAGAGAGCTTTTTCACTGATTTTAAATTACACACCAAATTTTCCCTTAAACTCGCACGAAAAGCTACAAAACAATGGACAATGGAAGCATTCGGTAAACTACCTTCATTTTATAACGTGTAAGCGACATTTTGGTATAAACAATTGGGCTGCCGACTTTTCAAATCTTACCTTCAGGGCCGTTACCAGTGTGTTGTGGTTGATAATAGCTCGTATTCTGACTTCCAGCCTGTGACTTCTGGAGTCCCTCAAGGCTCCATATTAGGACCTTTGCTATTTATTATATATACGTCTGATATTTTTAAAACTATCACTTATTGCAAGATACAAGGTTATGCTGATGACACACAATTATACCTGTCGTTCGATCCTAGATTTATAAATACCGCATCTGCTTATATTAATCAAGATTTAGAAAATATTCAAAAATATTCATTTAATCACAACTTAAACCTCAATCCAGATAAATGTCAAGTTGTTATCTTCTCTCCGCCATGTTATGAAATTTTTATGCAGCATATCGACTTAACATTAAATGGAAAATCAGTCTCAGTAGTTAAAAGTGCAAAAAATCTTGGTGTTATTTTCGACTGTAAGCTCAGATTTGAAGAGTACGTCTCACTATTAGTGAAAAAGACTTACCTAGTTTTAAGGCTACTGTATCGAAATGGTGGTATTTTAAATTTTAAATTACGTAAAAAGCTCTCAGAGAGCCTAGTATTACCTATTTTAAATCATGCAATCACGCTTTATTATCCCTTCTTAACGTCTATTTTGAAATACAGACTTCAAAAGGTGCAAAATTGCTGTTGTAGATTTGTTTTTAGGCTCAAAAAGTTTGATCGAATCTCAGCTAAAATAAATGAGTTAAAGTGGTTAAAACTGGAATATACTCATAAATATTATACTTCTATTTTAGTTCACCGTATTTTATCATCACAGAGCCCTGCTTACCTGAAAAGAAAATTAGTCTTTAGGCGTGATTTGCATGATTTAAATACGAGGTTCACTAATAAACTTTCTCTTCCTAAGTTTCGTTTATCCTTATTTAGAAAATCTTTTTAATATAATGCTGTTACTATATACAATAGTATCGATGACGCGCTTAAGTTTAGTTCTGTACCGATGTTTAAAGTCCTGGTAAGGCAATTTTATTACAATAGCCAATGTAATGGATAGTTCAATAGTTTTTGATTATATACTCTTCGCTTTGCGGTTTTGTGTCTTAGGCTTTTGTTTATTTTCATTCAAATTATCTCATATTTTCTATGCTATTTTATATTTGATCACTTCTGATGATTGCATTTTATGTATTATCTGTGGCTTTCTTCCTTGTTAGCTTTTATTTAGGGTTAAGTAGAGTAGCTTAGGCTAGACTTCGCCCTGTTGCAGATTTCTGCATTGTATATAACAATGCTCAATAAAGACATAATAATAATAATAATAATAATAATAATAATAATAATAATAATTAATAATAATAATAATAATAATAATAATAATAATTTAGATAACTTGGAAACTATTTGTATAGGGAGATCATATATTGAAATAAATGATAAAAACAAGCAAGCAAAGGTGCTGTTATTGTACAAACGATGGTTTATCGCATGATTTTGGCTTTTTTCTAGGAATTTACATAACTGCACGTAACTTTAAAATGATTTGACTTTGCACTGAGACCTATATACCTCAATGCGTTGCAAATGGTGTGTGTTATCACCTTTTCAAACGAGGAGCAGCCTGTAATATACAGGGTGTAAACGTTATGATAGTCATTATTTAAACGGGCGATAGAGAGGTTTAAAAGAAGCAAAAAGTTTCATATTACATGGGGGTCAAAACGGCATTTTTTAGAAAAAAGCGACTTTAAATTGAAATAAAATCTTACAACGCCGCAATGCCAGACGCAAATTACGACGGAACGCAGTGTAAATAAAGATGGAGTTTGTTATTTTTGGCACTTAGGTATTATTTCATTATTTGATAATGTACTCGTAAAATACAAACAATTAAAACAAACTGTCTTACCACTAACTGTCTCAGCGCTTCACCTGGTATGTGAAACTTTATTGAATGTATTAAAAAAATTCACCTATAAATAGGGAACACAATTTTGATACATACATTGTTTTTCTTTTTAAAACCCACACTGCAATTTTTTGTATTTAAAGAAGATGTTCAAAATGTCGTCCTCCACTTTCCACACAAGCTTCATTACGAAGAATCCAGTTTCTTCTTACTCTGGGTTTTTTTCACGAAGTTGTGCTTCAGTTGTTATTGGACCAGCCCCATAAACCATCCCTTTAAGTTCTCCCCAATACCAGAAATCCATCGGATTGAGAACAGGAGACCTTGCTGTTCATTTTCGAGGATCAGGAGCATTTTGACCGATCCAGCGATTTAGATAATGTTCATCCAAATACTGAATGACGCCTCTAAAAATGTGTGGTGGTGCCCCCTCATGAAAAAACCACAAATTCTGTCTGCGTTGTAATGGCATGTTGTCTAAGGTCTGTTCCAAAAGTTCTGGTAGGTTATCGGCTAGAAAGCTAAGGTATCCTTCTTCTGACAACTTTGGGGGTAACTCGAAAGGCCAATTACCTGATTGTCTAGAATACCCGCCCAAATATTTATTTTAAAACGTTGTTGGAAACGACCTTCATGAATGTATGATTATTTTCTTGGGCCCACGTGTGAATATTATGGAACTTTAAGATCCCGTGCGAATATTAGTGGGCTGAACACTTCCTGTATTTCGAAGTCTTTGGTACACTTGCACAAATGTCCTTCTGTCTGGGTGTACCCGTTGGCGAAATCTGTCGCGATGAATTTGAGCTGCAAGATTTGAATTCTGACGAGCTTCACCGTAAACAAACAACATGTCGGCGAACTCTTGATTCGAGAACATTGTAAATCAACACGACAACGTACGTGAACAAAAACAAAACAAAATACTAACCACTATTACGGTTTGCGATCGATTGCCGGTTCGATAAGAGTGACGATGACCGACGCGCTGTTGTCATGTGTGTTTTAAATATTCAATTTAATGAAACTTACTTACTGACTACACATTTTGTCTTAACTTAGAAAAACTTAATGCCATTTATTTGTTAATTACCCAATTTAAAAATGTTTTAGATTAGATTATAAAAATTAGTAAGATTGTGGTGATTGTGGTCGATATAAAGCATTTAAAGTTGTAAACTATAAAGCCATTTAGACAAAAATCTATTGACTTTTTTACCATAGGTCACATGAACTTTTTGACTTGGTTTGACCCCTGTATTTCCCATTTCAATAATGACTACCATAACGTTTACACCCTGTAAACCTAGGTAATCGTAAATATCAGTAAACGAAATTGAAAGAAATTGAATATCAAAAAGCGCACTAAACTAATTTACAGAACAACAGAAAATCATTGATGTCCCATATTTTAAGGCCTTATATGCGCTCTCGCTCTAACATACGCAACTCTTTCTCTCTATCTTGCCCGTACAGATTAAATACAGGCCCTCGATGATCCTCTGTCCATCTTGTACAAGGAACACCAAATTTGTCTGACGGCTTGAGTTCAATGTGTATGAGAGAAGCACGAGAAGTGTGTATCAATAAATGCTAGAAAGAGATAGAAGCCGGTTAAAGAACGAAGGAGCGACGGAGACGCAAAAAGTCGTTCAATCTCCCGTGTTGCCGATATGTTACACCAGAAAAAAGTGGTTTCTGTGAAACCCAAGAAGGAGCTCCGTTCGAACATTTAATTTGATATTTTGTTTTTATTTTGATTAGAATAATTTAGTTCAATAGTGCTGGGTTATTGTTACATTTTGACACAGCGAGCGGTCGGAAAATGTAACAAATACCATTATGCAATACAAATTATCACTGTCTGCGTACGCAGGTGAAAACCATTTCGAAGCTGGACGATACTCCCCAATGAGGCCTAGATGTTTACTGACCAAAATCGCTCGACTGTGATCATGCAGGTGGAAACCTTGCCTTGGAATGTACGAGATGCGGTGTTGCCAAGCGAATGATGCAACGTTGCAGGATTTATGGCTATCCTGACATTTCATTTCGACCTAAAATGAATCGCCGATCCGGGATCGACCCTAAACAGATTCGATACAATTCATAATTAAAAAATACGCATATTTTCAACATTCGTCTTAATTCAAGTAATTCGTGTAACATATTGGCAAAGTAGCAGATCTCCGCGTCAGTATTGCTAGGCAACGCGGTGATGAGCTTCGCTATCCAGCCGACTTCTACATCTTTCTATCAGTTCTCTCTTGTACGTACTGAACTCAAGCTGTCAGACAAATTTGGTTTTCAGCGTATATACTTTTTAGCGTACAGTATTTTTAATGGACTGCAATGAAGATCTTTAATGTTCGTTAAGCTTACACCGGTTCCAAGTTCCTAAGATCACTCTGCTATCATGGAAACTGGCGTTATATTTTTCTTGTTTCTCAGTGCGGTATATTTTATGTACCCTATTTCTTTGTAAGATGGAAATATAAGAATCAAGGGGATATACAAATGTTTCTCATATTTTTCTTGTCATTGATAAAGGATTGAAAGGTTATTTCGGATTCCGCATCTTCTCTGACAGGTTTTATACAGTAGTTCCCTTTAGTCTCTCCCTCATTTATCTTTCAAGCTGGACGAGTTAACAGGTTGTGATTGAATTGAAATTTGAATCATACAGGGTGTTCATTTAACAACTTCCCACCACAGATTTATCGGAAAGCACTGATTAAAAGAAAAAACGCCGAGACACGTTAAAATATTTGTCAAGAGGGACAATTTATTAACTAAAAACTACTTTACCCACTTTCAGCCTCTGCCCTCCAGAGTCCTTCCTTTGAAAATGACAAGGGTCTCAAGTAGTAGCTTGTTTGAAATGTCTTTCGGAGTCCTTTATTTGACGTTTGATTTTTTCAAATCTGTAGACTCGTTTTCGAGAAAATTAGAAAAATCTTTATTTATATGAATCTTTTTATTACAATAAGTATTCAAAATATATAAGTGAAGAAAACGTAATTAGGGCTTCGAAAAGATTAAAGAACAAAATGGCGTCTGGATGTGATGGTATTCCAAGTTTTTTCGTTAAAGATTGCATTCATATACTAGCGAAACCGCTGGCTTCCATATTCAACCTAATTCTAAAATCAGAGACATATCCAAAAATCTGGAAGACCTCTAAAATATGTCCTATTCACAAAAGTGGAGATATCTCTGATATTTCCAACTATTGCCAAATAACAATCCTGTGCAATTTCAGCAAGTTGTTTGAGATCATCGCTTATGAAACGGTTTACAGCTCGGTCAGAGGTGCAGTGTCTATTAATCAGCATGGGTTTATGAGAGGCAGATCTACGGTCACCAACTTGGCTCTAATTACTCAGTACATTTCTGAAGTACTGGACGGTCAGGGACAAGTTGAAGTCATCTACACAGACATTCAGAAGGCGTTTGATCAAGTTGCTCATTATGCACTTCTGGATAAGCTTAAAACAGTGGATATGTCAGATGCAATTCATATTTGATGGATAGAAGCTTATTTGTCGAATATGGTGGTCATAGGTCGAGTTACTATCGGGCCACGTCCGGAGTACCTCAAGGGTCAAATCTAGGTCCAATATTGTTTTTGATATTTATCAATGACTTGTCTTTTGAACTGAAGTGTTTCCATTTGTTTTTCGCTGATCACCTTAAAATCTGCACGTCAGTCAAGACAGTCGCGGATTGCGTCATGTTGCAAGATTACTTAGCTCTAATTTCGTCATGGTGTTCACGAAACTGTCTCAGTCTGAATGTTTCGAAATGTAAAGTTATGACTTATACAAGAAAAGTTAACTATTTAATTTATGATAATTATAACATCAATGGTCAGGTTATAGACAGATGCACCTCTTATAGAGACCTTGGAGTCATTTTTGATACCAAGCTAACGTTTACTGAGCATATACTCAATATCTCGTCGGCTGCCACTCGACTACTTGGTTTCTGTATCAGAAACTGGGAGGGTTTCTCCAATGTTGATACATTAATGACTTTATTTTTTACTTTTGTCAGGAGCAAGTTGGAGTATGCGACTCTGATCTGGTCTCCTATATACCAAAATTCTGTCGTGATGCTTGAGGCCATTCAACGTAAAGCTTTAAAGTATTTTCACCTTAAATGCGCAGGTTCTTATCCAGAAAGAGGTTGTGACCATAGTGCCCTATTAGAGGTTTTCAATTTGGATTCACTGTCAACAAGACGAAATATATTTGCTTTGTCGTTTTTGCATGGCCTCATTCACAATAAAATTGACTGTCAAAATTTACCTGAAAAAATATGTTTCCGCGTTCCAAGGCTAGGGTCTCGACAACAAACGGCATTCTATTGTCAAGCTGGACGTACAAATGTTATGACAAAATCGCCAATTAATCTCATGTGCAGCGTCATGAACAGTGTTACTGAATCGTGTGATATTTACAGTTACAGTTGTGCATCGATTATTAACTGCTATAGATCATCCAATCTTATTTAGAATATGTAATACTATAGATTTAAGTCCAAGAACCATGTATCTTTAATTGTTATTTTTTTCAGCGTTTCCTGTAATTGGGTTTCACCTGTTGGAAATAAATAAATAAATAAATAAATAAATAAATAAATAATAAATAAATAAATAAATAAATAAATAAATAAATAAATAAATAAATAAATAAATAAATAAATAAATAAATAAATAAATAAATAAATAAATAAATAAATAGATAAATAAATAAATAAATAAATAAATAAATAAATAAATAAATAAATAAATAAATAAATAAATAAATAAATAAATAAATAAATAAATAAATAAAATGTTGCCGCTGAGGGTTTGCCAAACCTACAATTTGTTTTACGTGACAGCAGTTTGCCGAGAACATTGATTTTGGGCACCATGAATTTGAATCATTTCCACTCTTTCGGCTAGTGTGTAAACAATTCTGGAAGTGAAATCTGAATCAATAAATTAATTTTCACTATCCCAAGATTGCCGCAAAAGTAACTGACAGCAAATTAAATTCTTTCTTTCCCTTAGCAACATAACACAACTAAACAGGTATAAGAGTAAATACAGTTCGCCCAGGATATCTCTGTTGTTGAAAGGACTGCGGAAAGAAATTCGGGTTGTTATTTGATTGTTGCCACGTCTAATCTTCTAAATTGCTGTTTCCGTTTTAAATTATAAACGAATTGTAGATTTGGCAAACCCTAACGGGTAACATTTTGAACACTTATTCTAATAGAAAGTGTTTTTTTTTGGTGCGTTTTTGTTTTCAATCCGAACAAATTAAGATAAATAAAGGTTTTTCTAATTTTCTCGAAAACGATTCGACTGATTTTAGAAAATCAAACGATACGGCTAAATAAAGGACTTCGAAAGACCTTCCAAACAAGCTATTACTCAATACTCCTTATCCTTTAGGATTTTCAAGGGAATGACCCTAGGGGGCCGTCAAATCTTTTGACGTTTCTGGGCGTTTTTTTTAATCAGTTGCACAGCCTGTAGACCGTCAACGTGAAAGTGCAGAAATAATCTATCCTGAGTTGTTACTTAGCTGTGAAGTCTTATGGCCATATTCTATCTAATCCTAGTGTAAGTCTACCTTTTTTCCAGATTCTTGTGGATTTGGACGATATACCTCACCCAAGCTAAATCTGCAGAAGTCAGATCGACCTGTCCATCGTCCCCAGGAAGGTCTTCAGGATCTAGCTGCAAGTGTGATGAGATCAGCTCTATTGCGAAATGTAGATGCAGTGGTTCAGCTGTCACAGACGTTCCTGCAAATCTCATTGAAGACCTACACATACTGTAAGTAATATTCACATTATCACTCAGTTCCTAGATCAATGTTCTAACTTCTCTCTAATCTAAGCAAATGATGGTGTAACGTATATATACTGAGCGACAAAAAAAGGTAAATTTCTCCGAATATTTATAAAGTGAACCATACACGGTCAAATTTATTTGCAAATATGTTTGGAAAGTGGTTTGATCGCTTCAGCACACACGTTCAGACAAATAATCCAACAAAGTTGCAACTTTCATTTGATTATTGAGCTAATCAGCGAAGGTGTCGTTGTCATCTGTGTTAATATTGTGAAGAATTGTGTAGTAAGGAAGACTTCAATGAATATATATATATACAGGGTTCGAAGTTGAGTCATTTATTTTAACAGTGTGTAGATCTGATCAAAAGAAATGTTTTTTCCTTTACCATTTTTCTGGTAAAATTAAAGTAACAAAGTTATAGCCCTTTGGAAGTTTGAGTACCGCCCTGTCTCAATAATAATATTATGTGCTCGTGTTTGGCAACAACGGATATAATCCGCCTTATCGGTTCATCGCATCGGAAACAAAAAAGCGAAAGAATTTGGAACGATGTTTTTACAATTATTTTATTCAGTTGTATACAGTCAGTGTCAGTCGGTAACGCGTGAGTGAATAGTGGTGTCTGTTGCGTGGCTCAAACGAAATAAAAAATGGCACATGTTTATGCGGATGGGTTTCCCAATCGAGTGCAACCAACCCCTCGTGCCTTTGTTAATGTAGTACAACGGGCTCGTGAGTCAGGTGACTTAAGACCTCACAGGGGACGGCATGCTGGTGCTCCAAGACCTCAGGATCAAATACAGGTCCGCACTGAAATACTTGTCGGGAGGATACTTTATAAAGCAAGGTAAATTTTTTTTTTAATTTTTTTTTTTATTTTTACACACATATTTTGGTTTATCTTCCTTCTACAATCATTATCTGAAAATTAATGACTCAACTTCAAAGTGACCCTGTGTATATATATATATATATATACAGTATAGTCAATGAACTCAGTTTTTCTATTTCTAAATAAACCCACTTACATTTACAACTTAAACAACATATATAATTATAGATAATAAACATAATTCTTCAATTTTAGCTAAACTATCCTCAAATCAACAGTATTGACAGGTTTCACACGTAACGTGGGTCGCTGGAAAGATCTGCTATGCTTTCATACCTTTCAACGTTTTCTGTTTATTAAATTTGTTTATGTTGAAATCCTGTGAGTGTCGGTGGGTGACTAGATAATTGCCGAAGTACTATTCCATTTGAAGGTATTGGAGAAGGAGGAGGAAATGAATTAGGTGTTGAGGTGCTGGAACTTGAAAGTGAAGAGGTATTTGATGTTGGTATCGATACAGTATTTAGTGTAAGCTGATTCAATTGCCCCAACAAAAAAATGTCGTCTATAGCTTTTCTGGCATACAATTGTTGTGTATCCGATAGTTTTCGAAACAAACAGGCCCAGTACTCAGAAAAAGTCACAGCGTCGTCCTGCTGCTTCTGAGAATGTTCTAAATGTTCAACTGCTTTTTGTAGAAATCTCTCTTTACTTTCCGAAGTATTAACCTTAATTTTTTCAGGCTGTGGTGGTATATTCGTTGTTTCCCTGTCTTTGCAATCAATTAAATCAACTCCTGGAGACCGTACCTCTTGGTCCTTCCAGAAATCCAAGCAAGAAATATACCAAATGGATAGTACTACACATCGTCTTCACCTGCTCCGGATTTTACAGAATCAATTCTCGTCTATAGGTAGTTCGAATGCTATTTATTTTAGCGTTTAGTTTTTCCACAGTACCATCAGAATCGATTTCTTTATATTCCAATAACATGGTTTCCCATGCTTTGTTTTTCTACGATTTATTTTTGTACACGTCGCTTTTAATTTGCCACGGTTCGCGCAAACTTCGATATATTTCAAAAAACTGTGCCACTTTTCGTTGTTTGGAATCGTCATAACTTAGTACACGTCTAAACCCGATCAAAGACAACTCTGCATGATGCGACATGAGGACGTGAGTCTTGACACAGCCTACTAGACTTTGACGAAATGTTTTCAAACAATGCCACACACACGCAAATTCTCAGCTCTTGAAAAGGCCCCGCCCATACAAAATTTGGTGTTTGCAAACATTCAAACTTGTTTGATTATAACGTCACACACCCTCAAATATAATTTATTTGCAAACATATTTGCAAATAAATTTGACCGTGTATGGTTTGCTTTAGAATTCAAGAATTTCTTTAAGTGTTGGCAGGAACGAAAAAACTCTTTATATAAGATCTTTAGGTATTTATGAGACCTACAAAATCCGAATAATAGCAAAAATGTTATGGCCGAAAACCGAGAGAAACTGCAGGATCAATATACTAAGTGACATATAAATCCGAACACCCAGTTTGAATGGTTTTATTTTAATAAAAGTTGGTGAATGTATTTATCTTACTGTAAATAACAAGTGAAAAAATTTTCAGCCTTATCAGTTGGACATTCCGGTTTTTATACTGCTTTTTTTTAGTTCACTAACGCTCTAAAAATGAATATTTCAGCCGCAGTAAAGAATCAACGTTGGCGGATTTTGGTTCTTGACATCCTTTACGATCGGTTACGATGCCTAGAGTACGGAGACCTGTACGATTTCGTCAACTTAGTGAGTTTGATAGGGGCCGTATAGTGGGACTTCGGGAAGCTGGACTTTCTTTTCGGGCAATTGCAGTTAGAGTGCAAAGAAGTGTAGACACTGTGGTTAGGTGTTGTCAGGCATGGCTTCAAGAAGGCCGTACGCAAAGAGCAAGGGGCACTGGACGCCGCCGTAGAACAACAGACCGTGAAGATTGCCGCCTAAGATTATTGGCCTTAAGGGACCGTTTCTCCACTACCAGGTCCATTGCAAATGAATGGTTTGCAGAACACGGAAGACCTATTGGCATGCGAAGTGTTTACCGACGAATGAGAAGTTTTGGCTTGTTTTCATACCGGCCACACTGGGTCCTCCCTTTAACTCGAGAATACCGACGTAACTGCTTTGAGTGGTGCAGACAACGGTCACTCTGGGATTAGAAATGGAACAGTATTGTCTTTAGTGACGAGTCTCGATTTTGTTTAGGCATGCACGATGGTCGTGCCAGGGTTAGAAGGCGACGTGGTGAATGGAGGAATCCACAGTTTTTTGTTGAAAGACATGTTCATCACACTGTTGGAGTTATGGTTTGGGGTGCTATAGCTTATGGTTCCAGGTCACCTTTAATCTTCATCAGAGGTAACATGAACGCGCAGCGTTATATCCACGAAGTTCTAGAACCCCATCTTTTACCCTATCTTGACACCCTGGCAGATCCAACTTTCCAACAAGATAATGCCCGACCACATGTTGCAAGAGTCACAATAGACTTCTTTCAACATAATGATGTCACATTGTTACCATGGCCACCAAGATCTTCCGACTTATCCCCAATTAAGCACGTGTGGGATATGATGGGTAGGAGATCGCTCAATTTGCAACGTCCTCCTCAGACTCTAGAAGCACTTCGAGAGGAGTTGGTGGTTGCCTGGAATGAGATACCACAGGAGGACATTGACTACCTGATCAGAAGCATGCCAAGGTGCGTTGGAGAATGCGTAGCACATCAGGGTGCAACCACACATTATTAAAGGTCAAAGGGCTTTAAAGCAGTGTAATCATTTTGAAATTTTTATCATTTAGTTATTATTATGCTTCGTTAAGTACTTATACAAAATTTTATTAAAATAAAACCATTTAAATTGGGTGTTCGGATTTATATGTCACTTAGTATACTTCTTAATTACCCCAACAAAATTGGAGTAGAGATTTTTGAGAATTTCTAATTGTTCACCCAAAAAGCCTGTTTTCTGGCCATCACTACTAGTTTATTGAGCAATATACAGGGTTAGTTCTAAGGGCATTTTATAGAAAAATTTACCTTGACGGTATGAATCACAAACCACTCCGGAAGATAATTGTTATTTTTACGCAAAAAAGGATGGGTCACGTTTTTTCTTCTAAACAAATTCAAACATTTCGCATTTGTGGGTAATTCGCAACAAAAGATGATAGACACATCCGCTTTATTTTAAAATGTGTATAGTAACATGTGTTTTTCGACCAAAATATTCCAATTTTGTTGTTGTTTTTTAGAAGTATGAATCTTACAGATGTGAAGAATTTCAAGCAATTGCGTAAAATTATCGTCGCATTACCAACAAATGCCAAAACCTGCATTTTGCCTCGTTTTTCGGCCATAATATTTTTACTATTAGTCGGATCTTTTTACGTGTGGTCTCATTTTGTAGGTCTCATAAATACCTGAACATCTTATATGAAAAGTTTTTTCGTTCCTGTCAACACTTTCGATTGAATCTCAAAAAAAAACAAGTTTTCTCATTTTTTATTGTCAAATAAAAAGTTTTCCCGCAAAAATTGGTGTACCCATTCTATGCGTCTATGTTTTAAATACCCCCTTGAACAACTTGCACCAATAAAACCAGACTTTACAATTGATATGGTTAGACTAATATTACTCTATGACTACTGCAATATTTATCAGAAAAACCTATTTTTTGGTTATAGAAAAAAATTGGTAATTTGGAGCTTTTATTGCCATGCTTCACTTGGGTCGTACTGCTTGAACAGCAAGCATTTTGCTAATACCCAAATGTCTATTGAGTATCTCGAACTCACGCCGAAGCGTTCATCATTTTCCTATTAAGCCAAAATGTATTCGTACAAAGGATGTAATTAAGTTCACCTCATCCATTTCATTTCCAAGAAATTTGGGGAAAGTCTATATTAACTCTGATTTGATTTATAACGGAATCGAGGGAAGTGAGCTTGATGCTAATGTTTCAATATAAATAGGGCGTTGGAATGAAATATTATCCTAGCTCGTTTATCAGGCTATGTTACAAACGGTCGACAATGCGTCATATCGGTTCCCGTAGACAATTTGATCGATCACAGTTTTCAACTTTTATATCAGTGGAATAATGACGTCACGTAGGTTGACTCTGCCCTTTCCACGCAGCGCTGTCAACAGTTCAACGTGCTCGACGTCAGTTTTTGTATTAGTTATGCCTAAGCAAGTTATTTGCATGCACAAATACATAAAACAAATAAATACTACCTATCCTGATTAGAACTAATTAAAGAGTGTACGTTTATTCTATGATACCACTTGGTCGAAATAGTATACGGGTTCTGGCTCTGCCTTACAGACCGGGCAGGTTCTACCGTTAACATCGAGAGTAAAAGGCCAAACAACTGGGCTCTGAAAAGCGTGTGTCACGCAGAGTAGGCCTAAGCATGTTCTTATGGAGTTTCTCGATGCTGACTGGCAAGGGAGCAGTGCCACCATTTTTCTGCGGTGTTGTCATATCTAGATTTGATATAACAGTATCGAAATCTGTACTAATTAGTTGTACCTCTCTATGGGCGAATCCGCAAGATGTACTCGGGGCCGGCGCAGCTTCAGTGATGATGTGATTATTCTTTCTGATCTGCCTCAGTACGTCAAGAATACATTTTCGATATTACGTTCAATCTGTCACTTGTGAAGTCTAATATTCCATTGAAAATTGGAATATGTGGCAACCTTGGTAACACCGCTAGCATCCAACAGCTGTCCAACAGCCAACTAACCTCACATTCTGAGCCTCTATTATGTATCTTTCTATGCTATGTAAACTGAAAATTATTGATGTTTTAAACTTATATTTGTGTCTCGCGATTGTTTAGCGAAGTTTTCAAAATGCCTTACAAGTGCTGCGTTCCTAATTGTGTCGGTAATTACGGAAAGGGTCCGAAGGTACACGTATTTTCGTTTCCATTGAATGAAAACTGTCGTAAAAGATGGCTCAATGCAATCCCTCGTAGTGATTTAGTGGTTACAAAAAACACCCGAGTATGCAATTTGCACTTTGCCGAGGACCGCATCATTTGGGAATCCACCTTCCATGACGAAAAGACAGGTAACACCATTACTGTACCCGTTAAGTATCCAAAATTAAAGGCAGATGTAATTCCAAGTATCTTTGCAAATACCTTTAAAAGGACATATCAAGCATAAGAAGCAGAGATGAGAAATTGAGGGACAAGGAACAAGAACAACTACTTAAAGCACTGCAAACTAGCATTGATGATTATTCCTCCTATCAAAAATCAACTTGTTTTCAAAATTATTCAAACTTTCTCACAGTTTTCAGTTCATGGCAATGTCCATATGGGTGGCATAAAATTGTTCAGGATGAAGTTATATCATAACTCACTGTGTAATTGTTGATAAAGATCTCAATGTAAAAACATATATACAGGGTGACTTCGAAGTTGAGTCATTTATTTTAACAGTGAGTAGATCTGATCAAAAGAAATGTTTTTTCCTTTACCATTTTTCTGGTGAAATTAAAGTAACAAAGTTATAGCCCTTTGGAAGTTTGAGTACCGCCCTGTCTCAATAATAATATTATGTGCTCGTGTTTGGCAACAACGGATATAATCCGCCTTATCGGTTCATCGCATCGGAAACAAAAAAGCGAAAGAATTTGGAACGATGTTTTTACAATTATTTTATTCAGTCAGTGTCAGTCGGTAACGCGTGAGTGAATAGTGGTGTCTGTTGCGTGGCTCAAACGAAATAAAAAATGGCACATGCGGATCGGTTTCCCAATCGAGTGCAACCAACCCCTCGTGCCTTTGTTAATGTAGTGAATCAGGTGATTTAAGACCTCACAGGGGACGGCATGCCGGTGCTCCAAGACCTCACGATCAAATACAGGTCCGCACTGAAATACTTGTCGGGAGGATACTTTATAAAACAAGGTAAATTTTTTTTAATTTTTTTTTTATTTTTACACACATATTTTGGTTTATCTTCCTTCTACAATCATTATCTGAAAATTAATGACTCAACTAAAAAGTCACCCTGTATATATAACTCAGGTAATATTAAAACTCCATTATCTAATATACACCACTTGGATGATGTTCTGCATGTTCTTTCTGAGAATGTAGATGCTTCGAGGGAATATTCAGGTAAAGACCAGTTCAGAGCCACTATCAACCATGCTTACAATATTTTAAATAGCACAGAACTATGCACCTATATAACTACTTTAATATTTTTCACCAAGTTGCCTTCATATACCAAAACCACTTTTCTGAATTATCCATTATTTACATCAGGTAGAGTATATTAAATATGCTGCAATATTATTCACTAGCGCTGATGTACGGCACGCCGTGCTGTCGGCCGGCCGACCGGCCTACTCGTGGTGACGTCACGCGTCTGTTGTCAGGCCTTGTACTCTGGGTGGTAACGGTTCTACTGGATATGCAATGAATGCCCCGCATGCAGGCGACAAATTTATAGGGGCACCAAATACTTGGTTATTTGGTTCACGTTCCAAAAATATTTTAATTAATATTTTCCGTTCTGCACGCTGAGAGTAGATGCGGGTAGTGGAATGCTAAGTTGCCTACAGTGTCTGTGAGAACATGCCTACTTTTTACCATTTATTATGTTGACTACACTAGCAATGACATATCCGCCAACACCGGTTTGTTCGCAAGCGCGTATATTGTGAATTTTATTGTGAGGTGACTAATAAACTGCTTCAAACAAGTAAGTAAAAGAGTGAGCTAGCACATGTTAATCAATCTAAGATCCCTTGCACACCACGTTTCTTTTTCAGATGCTAGTCATGTTGAACAGCTTACTTTCATATTTCGCTTCGTTCATTGCTCTTCAAACGAAGTTGAAATTATGGAACATTTTTTGGGGTTTTTCAAAGTTTTGGATACTACAGGTGAAGGGCTTTTCGACTTTTTAAGAGAAGAAATATTATCAAAATTTGAAACAGATCTCCATGATATGACAGGCCAGGGCTATGACGATGGTGCAAGCATGTGTGCCTTCAAGCTCAAATTCACAAATATAACTCCAGAGCAATGTTTTTGCCTTGTTCAGCTCATACGTTGAATTTAACTGTTAATGATACAGCTAAAGTTTCTTTTTCAATTGTTCAGAAGCTGTTTAATTTTTTTCCGATTACCTTAAAAAGGAATGCACCAAACCTAACTTTGAAATCAGTAAGTGAAACTTAATGAGAAAGCAGAGTCAAAGCCATTCGCCCTCTTAGATTTCAATTTCCTGAAATTTGTATTGATTTGGTGGAAGATGATTCCAGAGATATGGCCACAAAATATTCAGCAATATTACTATTAGACAAAATTAAAACATTAAAGTTCATTTGTTCTATCATAATTTGGTATGATTTGTTAACAAAGATTAATATAGTAAATAATCCAAACACCTCTTTAAATGAATTCCAAAAAGAGATAGAAAGTCTTATTATATATTTTACTGAAAGAAGATTAGACGAATATTTTGAGATTGTTATATATGAGGCTGTAGCAGAAGCAGAAAAAAATTATATTGAACAAACATTATCAGTTTCATATGAAAGTACAGATGAATCAGTTTTGGATCCTAAGCAAAAATTTAAGATTTTTTCATTTTACAGTTTTGGACACAACCATTCCTCTCTTTGGTTTTTTTAGTGATCTCTGAAATCTGGAGTCTGATGTAACCAAACGGTCATGTATAGATTAGGATCTGGCTCTGCAAATTTAACATGAAAAAAAAATGTATCCAGATATTGTCGTGTTTTGATCAATTTATTATTAGTTACTTTCTCATAGTATCCTTTTTGTATAATATTCCAAAATCTAATGTTAATTTACGCATTTCTACTGTTGTGTTAGCCCCCTACTGTATTGCAGTGTCCTTTTTTATGTGACATTAAAAAAATAAATCCTTCAAACTGGTTCCTTTTATTTTTCTTTTTTATATTAATTGTATGGATGGCATATCACATTGTAAGAATATGTTATGATATAGGGCATCTTAAATTCAAAACATAGCGGCACCCAAAAAGTTATGCACGCAGGCGCTCACCACCCTAGTATCGGTCCTGCTTAAAAATTTTGAACAACGAACAAGTCCAAAAACTTTGATAGACAATGAAAGCATTACATTTATTAAGATAACTCTTATTAATTATACATACTGCTTTTTTCAAAGGAACATGTGTCCTTATAGAGCTGTTTGAAACAAACACAAAATAAGTCACCAAAGTGAAGCACTGGAAAAATCTAATCTGCACCGAAAATGAATTTTGATCACGCTCAAAAAAACGGCGTCAAGTAGGTTGACTACGAAACGCTGTCATCAGTTCATAAAAGACAACGTTATTGAAGCACAATCAACAAGTGGAACCATTAGTTCTATTAGATTTCACCAAGGCATTTGTTACGATAAGCCACAAACCTTTGATAGCCAATTGCAAATATTATGGTAATAACTCATTGAAATTCATGAGTAGCTTTCTCACAAATAGGTCTCAGAGAGTCTTTATAGGCATAGACTATTCGCCAGAATGGTTGATTTCTTCGGGAGTACCGCAAGGCTCAGTACTTGGACCACTTCTGTTTATCTTGTATGCAGGCTGTTCGAAAAATAGACGGAGATACTTTAGAGGGTGATTACTTGTTAAAAAATATGAACAAAAGTTTCTGTAAACATGGGCCCGCAAATGCAGAATTTTCAAGATACATGGTGATAATTTTTTTTTAATATCTAACCGGATTCTGTTGGAGTTATTTGCTGTATTGAGAGGCCGATTTTTTTATTTCTGTTTTCCAAGGCACTTGTGATTTCTTTAGCAAACATTAATAAACCAATTTTGTCCAGTGACATGCAATAAAACGGTTTTTTTATTTTTTTTATCAGCGAAAACGAAGTGAGCCGCGAAAAAAATTCAAGAGCCAAAGAAGTTATATTTTTAGATATAATAATAATATTTATTTGTCTCCAAAATACACAACCATTACACATAGAATTACATAGACGATAAATAAATGGAGAGCCCGCAGAAGGGTGCTTAATCAAACAACAAATATTGTCGCTAAGATGCCCCCGGGATGCCACTAGACCTAATAATTTTAGTCTACTTAGGCCCGTATCGTAAGTCGTTCCTACAATTGTAGCACGCCTTTATGGCCTCCTTGATTTTCATAGTCTTTTGTCTTCTTCACGAACGCTGGGGCATTTTGGATATCTGCTATTCCGTATCAGCGTCAGCGCTCTCGTATTGTGAAGTTATGTTTTCTTTTTGAATTGTAGGAAATTTCAGGCTGACAAAACAGATACAAATCATCATGAACAGCTTAATGCAAATAGATATTTGTGACATAACCTCAAAATAGAGCGCCGACACGGATTATAAGAAAACTAGGATCATCAAGGAAGCCATAAAGGTGATGTAGGAACGACTGACGATATGGCCCTTAGAGCTAAGTTAGCCTCTAAATATAACCAATAATATTGATAAATTTCAACAGAATCGTGTAAATATTTTTTAAGGTAACAATAAAAAATGTTTCGTTTAAACTCTGCATTTCCGGACCCATGTTTATAGAAACTCTTTTCCGTATCTTCTAACACGGAATCTCCATCTATTTTTTACTCTGTATATCCGATTTAAACAAGATTGTAAAGTACTGCAATATTTAATTCTTTGCAGATGAGTCACCACTAGATTTTAGCTTTGATCCAGTAATATGAATACTGCTGAATTTCAGATGTAGGAAGATTTGAAATCTAGTGAAACTTATGCCTCCGAACATAATCTTCACTTAAATCCGACTAACTCTGGAGTATTAATTTTTTCTCCTAAAAGACTTAGACGTCATATTAAAACTGACTTCAGCATAAGATTAAACGGCAGTGTTATTCAAATTGAGGAGGCAAATTTTACTAAGAAAATTATGCGAAACTATGATAATGAAAATTAATTACTGCGACCTAGTATATCATCGATTTTCAAATTCTGTATCTGTCAAACGTCTGCAAAAAATGCAAAAATGCTGTTCTAGGTTGATTTTTATCCTACGAAGGTATGATCATATTAGCTCGTATTAAGACAAGCAAATACTTCGTAGATGTATCCACTCAAGAAGTATTCGTTTTGTAAATATGTTAACCGAGCCTCTTCACAAGATACTATTCTTCAATAGGTGTCTTAGTTATAAAGTCATTATACCATACAATGCACTACCACTGCCTACGCCAACGATTTCAAAAAAGAAGCAAAGAAAATTATTTTTGAACAACAAATTTAAAGACAATCATCACACCTTATCTCTCTAAATTATGGACCATTTAAAACAATTTTGATATCATAGGTGGATTTATGTGATGTTAATATAATAGTCTACAAAATTTAGTTTATTTATACAGGGTGTCCCAGAAGTCGACGTCAAGCCGAAACCGGGTGATAGGCAAAGTCATAACAGCTATCAGAAAAATATTTAAAAAAATTTTATGTATGTGTTTTGAAAATTATAGGTCTTTGAAAAAAATATAGAAATTTCACACCCTACGGCAGTCTGTCAACTCCTGTTACTACAAATATTAACTTTTTTTGGATTTTATTTTTACAATGTAATGATAAATAATGCATGTTCAAACTAGTGTCTCAACCTTACTGCCAACTTTTCTCGTTCAGGAAAAATTGCCACTTATTTCCCAACCAAGTATTCCAAAGTAAAACTTTGCTCAACTTTAACTGGCTGTACTGGAAAAAAATGTACAACGAGAGTTTGGCAAGTAACCTTAAAAGTTGGCGCATTTAATAAGGATTCCAAAATCGTATAACACTTAGAAGATTACTCGTTAACTTATGCACAATTTTTATTTGAAGAAAAACTGATGAAAATTTTTCAAAATTTCCTAATTGAACAGCGATTATGAAAACGCACAAGGACCCTTAAGGATAACTGTTTGCACAACAGTGGGCGTCAAAATGCTGCTGGTGATGATTTACCTTTACAGCAAATGCTCAAACTGTTTTCCTTCAGCCGCAATACACGCTCGACATCTTCTTAAAAAAGATCGGGTTATTAAACGAGTGAATCCACAGTTATTAACAAACTGAGCTGCTTCCAATAGTCTTTGCCGTAGCTCAGCTACATTTTGAATCGGCTTGAAATACACTTTTTCTTTTACAGTTCCCCAGTAAAAAAATCTAAAAGATTCAAATCAGGTGATCGGGCTGGCCACGGTATTGTACCAGACCGCCTTATCCATCTGCCTGGAAAGTTTTGATCGAGATACTCTCTCACTGAGAGTGCATAGTGCGCTGGACAGCCATCATGCTGAAACCACATGTCCCTGTAAATACTCAGTGGCACGTCCACCAATAAATTTTGTACTTGATTTTTCAAAAAATCCAAATAAACTTCGGCAGTCAAAGTCTCTGGTAACTCAAACGGACCGATTATTTTACCATTTAAAATTCCTGTCCAATGGTTTATCTTGAAGCGATATTGAGATTTATCTTCTCTCATCAAATGTGGGTTTGCTACGTGCCACTCGTGTAAGTTATGCAGGTTCATGTACCCATCTTTCTTAAATGTGGTCTCATCCGACCATACAATTTTTTCTAAGAACTGTGGATCTTTCCCGTGTCTTTCTAACATTGTGCGACAAAAAGCAACTCGGGGCTCATAATCCCGGGGCAGGAGAGGTTGAACACGCTGTATGTGGTATGGATGAAGCACATCACTTACTTGCTATTGCACACTTTGATACCGATCAGTACTCCTTCGTTTACTGCGCATCTTTACATGTTCGTGCTTGTTGATTTCGTACTGTTACTAATTTTGGATTCGTGAACTGGACTGTTGATCGCTTGTGATTTGGATTTGGACTGTTTAATTGCTCTTCAAAACAACATTTGCTTTCCTTAGACTATCTTTGATAGTGTGATTGTGCAGTGCCGCTATGTCCGTGTACACCGTACAAGAATATGCTAACATGCACCTTATTTATGGGGAATGCAGATGCAACGTTAGTGCTGCAGCGAGACTTTACTGTGAGAGGTACCCGAATGCAGCTCGTCATCCAGATCATCGAGTTTCACAAATGTGCACCGCTTACTGTTCTCAGAGGGCCAACTACCAAACCAATCACACGGTGAGGGAATATCTTTCCTTCCTTACGAAGACGTGGTGCTAGGAGCTGTCGAAGAAGACCCGAGTACTTCAGTGGGTGCAATAGAACTAAAAAGAGGTGTGCCCAAAAGTACAGCCCATAGAATTGTGCAAAAAAACGTGCTCCATCCATACCACGTACAGCGTGTTCAAGCTCTTCTGCCCCGGGATTATGAGCCCCGAGTTGCTTTTTGTCGCACAATGTTAGAAAGACACAGGGAACATCCACGGTTCTTTGAAAAAATTTTATGGTCAGATGAGACCACATTTAAGAAAGATGGGTACATGAACCTGCATAACTTACACGAGTGGCACGTAGCAAACCCACATTTGATGAGAGAAGATAAATCTCAATATCGCTTCAAGATAAACCATTGGACAGGAATTTTAAATGGTAAAATAATCGGTCCGTTTGAGTTCCCAGAGACTTTGACTGCTGAGGTTTATTTAGGTTTTTTGCAAAATCATTTAGAAAATTTATTGGTGGACGTGCCACTGAGTATTTACAGGGACATGTGGTTTCATCATGATGGCTGCCCAGCGCACTATGCACTCTCAGTGAGAGAGTATCTCGATCAAAACTTTCCAGGCAGATGGATAGGGCGGTCTGGTACAATACCGTGGCCAGCCCGGTCACCAGATTTGAATCCGTTAGATTTTTTTACTGGGGAACTGTAACCGTGGATTCGCTCGTTTAATAGCCCGATCTTTTTTAAGAAGATGTCGAGCGTGTATTGCGGCTGAAGGAAAACAGTTTGAGCATTTGCTGTAAAGGTAAATGATCATCAGCAGCATTTTGACGCCCACTGTTGTGCAAACAGTTATCCTTAAGGGTCCTTGTGCGTTTTCATAATCGCTGCCTAATTAGGAAATTTTGAAAAATTTTCATCAGTTTTTCTTCAAATAAAAATTGTGCATAAGTTAACGAGTAATCTTCTAAGTGTTATACGATTTTGGAATCCTTATTAAATGCGCCAACTTTTAAGGTTACTTGCCAAACTCTCGTTGTACATTTTTTTCCAGTACAGCCAGTTAAAGTTGGAATACTTGGTTGGGAAATAAGTGTCAATTTTTCCTGAACGAGAAAAGTTGGCAGTAAGGTTGAGAACCAGTTTGAAGATGCATTATTCATCATTACATTGTAAAAATAAGACCCAAAAAAAGTTAATATTTGTAGTAACAGGAGTTGACAGACTGCCGTAGGGTGTGAAATTTCTATATTTTCTTCAAAGACCTATAATTTTCAAAACACACATAAAATTTTTTTAAATATTTTTCTGATAGCTGTTATGACTTTGCCTATCACCCGGTTTCGGCTTGACGTCGACTTCTGGGACACCCTGTATATTTTTGATGTTAATTTATTTTTGTTAAGGGTCAAGTGGCAGAATAATAAGCTAAACTTCGCCCTGAATAAAGATTTATTATTATTATCAAGTTTATCACCAGTTAAACCCTTCGAGGAAAAAATTAGTTACGAACGCGTACAATAGCAGAAGTTGGAAGTTGCTGCTCAAGAAGTCAGGATTTGGGGGATCCAACTGATCTGCAAGGAGCAAGGGGGTTGCTCTAGTCTGCGACGTCGCTAGAAGATCGCAGATCTGAAAATTGCAACACCGACAGTTGAAAGGTGAAAAATCCGATTTAAAAAAAAAAAAAACTGTAGTGGGAGCTCGTGGAGCCTTAATGAACCACAATTGTTGCAACATTAATGAATTGAACAACAAAAACAAATTGCGGTAAATTTTGAATCAGCCTTTTTGTGCCCGAAAAACGCGGAAGTTCCGGGATTTGAATAACTAAACTGTGAGAGTTGGGCGCGAAGTTTGGAAGTTCCTCTAACAAAACTCCCCCACCAGGATGCAATAACTATGATCTGCACCATACACTAGAAGCAACTACTACTAGATTGCCCCGGTATATGTCGTTGCACGATAGCAATGTGTCTGGAACAATCTCCGTAAAAGAACAACCAAGAAATCCATTCCACTTAAGAGAAAATATTTTTTATTTAATAGGTGCATAGAATTACCGGGGTGTAAGTGTTATCATACTAGCATCAAAAAATTGCGTTACAGCCCCTTCCACCTCCTCTACAACCCCCTAAACCCCAATTTATTACACCTAATTTTTTTGACCTTTTTCTCCACTGCCACTGGGCCGATTTTCAAAAACTAAAAAGGTTTTCTTGGCATAGTAGTAACTCCGTGTAAAAATCTCATCAGGAGTCTAGGATTAGCGGACAGAGCAGAAGACAGACAGATAGACCGACAGGCAGACCGATAGCTAGATATTGTTTATTCAATCTATTATTAAAAAATGTCATTGAATACTCCAAAAAAAAAAGTATACGTGCAAGACATATCAGTCAGAGAACGAATAGAAATTACATCACTGGAACATACATTGTTTTTAGAGTCCAATAAAAACAACCGCACTATTCATACACACACACCACATTTATAAAAAGAAAACACATATTGTAAAAAAGACATAATTGTAAATAATAACAAAATACAACAAATTAAAAAGTTGGATAAGGTGAAATGAAATAAAATAAAACTGGCGGCTAATTTCCCTGTGTATTTAAGAGCATATATTGTGATCGTTAGGATATTCATTGAGGGAATAGAATGCTTTTCGGACTGTTGGACTTAATAATGACAAAAAACGTAAACATCTGATTTTAAAAAAGCTACCTACAGTCCGACATACTGACATTACAGAGTGATGAAACTCTCGTAATTCGAAAGTTTTTGCGTATGTATTGAAAATAAACCGATTTGTCCTCAAACAGCTGATAAAGATTCTCTCTGGGAGCACATACTTGTACTTTAGCGATATGCTACAAAATGCTCAAACGCGGCCGCGATTCAAAATCATAAATCATTTCACAACCACCGTAATACTAAACATGCTATGATCCGTGCTTACGTGTGTACGTTCCCCTATCCTTCAACAAAGATCCCTGTAACCCAAGGCCCATCCCATATTTCATGTTACAACAACAGTGACGTACCCTAAAGGAATCATTTAAATTCAGGTCAGATTATGCTGTATTATATGCGCGTTTACTACTATTTGCATTCCCTACTATTCTTCGATGTCGATCTTATTTGATCTTTACACATCTGTAGATTTTTACACAACTACAATGATTAGGGTAAGTCCGGGGTAGTTGGCCATAGTCTTTTCTAAGCTCTATCAGAAATAAAATACTTGTGTTTTTATAATTGTATTTATTTTTCATTAAACTTTAAATAATCAACTATGATATTATAATCATAAAAGTAACAATTTCTACTGAGATCACCTTATTAATCTAAGTTTTTTAAAACACAATTGGCCACCTTTCCCAAGGTGACTTGGGGGTGATGGTCATGGCATTAGAGGTAAGATGGCCATAACTTAATTATAGGCTTATAGCTACTTTTTGGTCCCATTTTTTACATTTACGTCTGTTTTTCTTCTCTTCGCAGATCGTTTGAATTCGATGAGAACTGTTTCATAGTAGTGTTCATTACACCCACGACAGTTATCCTTTTCGTCTAACTTTCTTTTCTTATTCTTATCTGACAATTTTCAATGGGATATCGTCACTATTATCAGATAGTCTTCGAAGGGCTTTTCTTTTTACACATCGAAGAATATCTTTTATTGTCTCTTCTTTTTCCTTCTTTATTTTGGCATGTTTTCTTAGTTTTTCCTTTTTTGGACTTTTTTCTGCAACATTTTTTCTAGTTTTGATGTGTTTTCTGAAGTCAACAGGGTTCTAACTTCCTTTGCTTGATTACGCACTGCAATCAATTTTTGTGGAATAGGTAAAATTCGAGATAAGGTGTAATCTGGATCTTTACTGAACGAAGCCTCTTTCGGAGAGCTCGGGTGTGAAACATTTGACATCCTGGCAGTTTTTACGGAGACTTTTCATTTTGTGGAAACGATTTCAAGGCTATAGTTTGTATCACTGGTATAGGTTCCTTTCCATTGTCCACAGCAGATATAGTGTGGGAAAGCACTTGTGTAACAGAGGTATTCATCGAGTCACTGGTAGATTCTTGAATAAACGCATAATCTGGCACCGCTTCTGAGTTGCCTTAAATCCAGCAATTGCATTTTCCGACGTTGCTGCTTTTCCCCAAGCCTTGCTAAGTAAAGCTATGAAAGCTTCGATATTCAACGTTCTGGGTATTGGATAACCACAGTTCATAAAAGTGATGTTTTAATAATTGAAACACAGAGCGATCTAAGGGTTGCAGATAATGACTGGGCGTTGATATCAAAATAATGTCATTCTGATTGACATATTCCAACATGTCCACGGAGTAGCCAATTAACTCTCGTTTTCTTCTCCAAATAAAGTAGGTGGTACCATAGGTGCTTTCCTGTCATTTTATTTCTTTATTCTTCTTTCTAATGTTTTTCTAGGTATTTGGTTCTGGAGACCAGGCTGCTAGGCTAATATTCACGCTTGGATAAAAGATTTGCTCTCAGGCGAAAGGACTGGATGTTATTGAGTGTTATCACTGTAACAATTTTGTGCACTGAGGACATGATTTGGCAAGTCTCGTTACAAGGCCCAGATAAGGGCCGACCTGCAGTACTATTCAGTATGTGTTCAACACGAAATCACATACAGAGGCTCCCCTCCCTCTCTCCACAAGGATCTGTTCTTGCCATGTTAATATTTTCTATATACTGATGTAAGTTACTTCATATTTGTACTCAATTACACTACAAGTTGATGATGTACCCGGTGCAAAGCAAAAAAAAAATCACTATGACTGGAATAATTTTTCATATACCTGTATATTAGAACAACATTCTTTATCATTAAATCCGAAAAAGTCCACTTTTCCCTTGTTTGGCCTCAATGCAGTTCGAGAAACAATCAAAAATAATTTTAGCGTCACAATTAAAACGTTAGAAGAAATAAATAACCTTGGGTTAATACTCGATTCAAAATTGCGTTTCTGAAAACAGGTGCGTATGAATAAAAAAATGCCTTTTCTTCATCACACTGTTGTGTTGAATGCTTCCATCCATCTCAAAATGGTGTTACGGTCTGGTACTGTCCCACGACGTGGAACACGGAAGTGAAGGCTAAACCCACGTTGCGTTCGACCGACAGACTCGCCATTTTGAAAGTACCGACGTACAGTGAACACACGATGCTCAACGTTCCAAACCATCTTGCCAGCTGAAATGGCCCTTCTCCCACTATCCAACACGGGACCAGCCCATTCGATATAGTACACATTCGAAAAAAATGCGTTCTTTCTGACAGACCCTGTATTTAAATTATGACACTAAGCGAACTTTCAGCGAAAGTCTTGAACTGCCACAGTTCTCGTACGTTTCCCCTATTTACCATAGCAGTTTGGATGTAGATAGTCGCAGAAATATTAGAATTGTTCAAAATTCATGGCAAATAGAAAGTTTTTTAGAAACTAAATGGATTAATATGAGAAACAGATCCAAACTTCCAGCTATTACCTTATATTCGTATTACAAAATTATTACATATTAGAGACCTACCTACCTGTATAAAAAAATTGAATTTCGATCAAAAGTTCACATTATTTATATTAGATCCAAAGTCCCCATCACTCTTCCTACTCACAAAACCACTATATAATGATATGCGAATATTAAAGAGTGTGAATCCACACGAAAAATTAATGTTAGTTTGCTTTATAAACTATGGTCCAAAAATGTTTCCTTTCAAAAACTCGGGGTGTTGAAGTTTTAGGAAAAAAATGGAAATTAATTAATATTTTCAGAACCGCTTCAGATATTTCACTGATATTTAGTACGTAGTGAAAGTTAATAAAGCTACATATTTCTCAATGCAAAAATAACTTTTAGCTCTAATAGTAGCGTGCGTACGGGTATTGACTTCCATGTTTTTTTTAAAAAAAAATAGTACGCCAACGGTTTTTGTTGAGGATAGGTAAGCAAAGCAATTCAACTCGCCGTGGTCTTCGGTTCAGAATTCAGAATTTTATTGAGTACTTGTACATGAATGTGTAGATACGCGACAGGTGTATACCGGGCCTCCGCGTTCCGTGATCCGCGTGCGTGCGTTGGCTGCTGTTGTTGTTCAACTACTTCCTACGATTGACTCTTTACGACTAACTGCATTCCTAGTACGGCGCGCGTGGACCGACGGCTGTTACAAGCTTCCAGGTTAGGCGGTGTCTGGTCGTCTCGCCAGTAGCGGCGTGGCAGGGTGACGCTAGTACGCGTTCCAACAGTTTTTTGCCAAATAAAAATTATTTTTGAATTCCCCATTCAATTTAAAACAAATAATCTTTCATCAGTTGCTTTCTTTCGATGCACCATTTTTGAGTAAAAAAAAATAAAATTCAATCTATTGTCCCAAAAAATGTATGTACTAATTGAAGAATGCAATTTAGCAATAAATATCTAGTTGCTCTCGAATATGTCACTGGCTTTTGACATCTGACAAGTCTCTGTTATTCAAATCTGCTCGCTGTGACATCTTTTTCATTATTTAGTTCTTACAATCTTGTTAATAATGGTGAATTATTCTGATGCAGAAATGGGGGAAATGCATTACGTATATGGCCTTGCCGACGGTAATGGTGAGCAAGCCATCAGAGATATCCCGATCGTGCTGTGCCAGATAGTCTTGTTGACACTGGTTCTGTCCGAAAAGGAACATCTGAAGGTAGACCTCTAAGTGTGAGAACACCTGAAATGGAGGAAGCAGTGCTGCACGAAGTCGAAGAACATCCTGAAACGTGTACGAGGAAGATCGCTAGACACTTAAATATTTGCCATCAAATTGTTTGAAGAATTTTAGTGAATTTTTTGTTACATCCTTACCATATTTCAAAAGTACAGTATATAATTTTCCAAGGCGTGTGACCTTTTGTCAGGGGTATCTTCAAAAAATTGCACAAAATCCGCAATTTGAATCAATGATTCTGTTCCACAAGAGTTACCACCAAGGTCCCCAGACCTCAACAGATTAGATTTATTTTTGTGGGGCTTTTTTACGACACTAGTGTACACAAGTCCCATTAACACTGTAGAGGAATTAAGAGAAAGAATAGATGCAGCTTGTGATAGAATGGAGATATTTCAACGAGTGCGCAGTTCCATGAGAAGGAGGGCGGAAGTTTGCATATTAAGTGCAGGGGGCCATTTTTAACAATTTTTGTAATCATTTCATTGGTTTTAATGTTATGTTTATGTTATCAGTTGTTGTTGTTCATTACCCCTAATGTGTTTAATTTTTCCAATTAAATTAATAATAATTTTACAAGTTAGACAATAGAACGGTTTTTATTTTTTTACTCAAAAATGGCGCATCGAAGGGAAACAATTCAAGAGAGACCATTTGTTTTAAACTGAACGGCGAATTCAAAAATATTTTATTTGGTAAAAAACGTTGACGTACTATTTTTTTTCTGCAAAAATACCCGTACGCGCGCCACTGTTAAAGCTAAACATTATTTTTGTATTGAAAAATATGCAAATTTATTAACTTTCACTACGTACTGATTTTCAGTGAAATATCTGAAGCGGTTTTGAAAATATTAATTAATTTCCATTTTTTCCTAAAACTTCAACATCCCGAGTTTTTGTAAGGAAACATTTTTGAACCATAGTTTATAAAGCAAGCTAACATTAATATTTCATGTAGATTCACACCCTTTAATATTCCCATATAATTAAGGAGCACCCTGTATATGAAAGGAGTTTCAGCTACTTGATAGCTAAGAAATATAGAAACATCCTTCAGCAGTTTGTGGGACTGAGGGAAATCCTATTTAAAAAGACAATTACGAGTGTATCTTATATTTTTGAGAAACAGCAAGAATGAAATCATATCATTTATGTATTCAATTTTTATCCTTTAATTGATTCAGTTAAACGTTCAACTCATACTTTCTATTTTCATCATTTTATTTGTACAATTTTTTTGTATCTCTGCAAGGTTAAAGAGCACGCAATGTGAACTCCACCTTTTGGATAATAAAGACAATTTAATATTATTATTATTATTATTATCAAAACCTATGTGCTAATGGTTTTACTTGTTTCCTAGTGTAACTCAAGCTAACAATATTGAAATCAACTGAACTTATCTTTTGGTAAAGATCAGGATGCGTTAGAGAAACATATAAAGGTTATCAACGTCGAGCGATTGTGAAGCATCTGCAAAAAATTAAATATGGTACTCGAAACAAAATTACCGTTCCAGGAACACACTTTGAAATGTGTGCAGCGAGTTCATATGAAACTCAAAATGCTCTACACCCACACCGTCATTCACTTAGCCAATCACTGAAAATAAAATTATGTAACAGATAAGTGATATGGCATCTTAATTATTGGGATTGTTTGCATGGCCATGTCTTGGTAAGAGTGATGGAAATCGAATCGAAAGGGAACAAAAGTCATGCTTGAGATTTACTTATCGTACAAGGAAATACATGAAAATATCCCAGAAACTGCAAGATGAAAACTGATTATCTTCTGCTCAGAGAATGGTTGTCCGAATGATCGACGATTCTTGTCTAACGCACAGTATCGATACGCTTTTTTAGAATGACGTTCCTTATCTTCTCCTCAAACATCAACTTGAGTTTGAAACTTCCAGTATAACAGGGCAATATGCTGCAATATGGACAGATGACTTGACTTGATAATTATAGTCAAATATTGCTACAAAATACTGCTCGTTTGGATGCTCCATAAGGCATGCTAGATTGAAAAACTTCACTGGGATCATGTCGCGATAGCAACATTTTATGAGCTTTTTGAAGGCATATTTTTGATACGCCTCTGTTAGGCATTAGGCGGCGCTCGTGCATTGTTTCCAACGCCTCTTTGTTCTTTAATTTATCAACGTCGGCGTCGATCGAACGGAAAATCATATCAAGTTCATAGATCATCTTATCCGCAAAAAGGATGGTATTGAGACGGTTTCGTGTATACGATAATCCCTGCTGGGTATTTTTAACCATGACTAGGAAGTTCACTGAATTCAGTTTTTACGTACAATGCCCCCTCCCCCCATCTATTTTTTTGATAGGCCAAGTTAGCAAGGTGAAATTTGTGATAATGAAACTGGTGTATAAAAGTGGTAGTTACACATTTTGCGGAGTGCCCTTTATAAAAATATTATACAAAACTATACAGGGTGTTTTAGTTTATTGTTGCATAACTTTGAGATTCGATAGAACTTTTAAAATTAATGCATAAAATCTATATCAACATGGGTCGAAAAATGCCTGGCTTCCGAAATACAAGGTGTTTAAATTTACTTTCTAAAATAGTTTTTTTTTAAATATTTCGAACAATATTTGATGTAGAATAGTGAAAATTGGTATACAAGGGTTTTTTGGTACGACAAAACGAACGATGGGCATAGTTTTACTGTAGCCGCTAGAGGGCGCTCTCTACTGTACCTGTAGTGCATTAAAATGACCGAAAATGTTTTCTTAGTGCAATTTTTTGCTTTTTGAATAAAAAAACTGATTCTTCGCACTTTTCAGCATAAAAAAGCTCTATTGTGAATTTTTGTTATAGTTAGCCGTTTTTGAGATATTTCGATTTTTAGGGTTCGATGCATTTTTTGTTATCTATGATAAAATAACGTTAAAAAGTCAGTAAACGATAAAATAACGTTAAAAAGTCAGAATCTCGATAATTTTTAGAAGTAGGCTGAGCCTGCAAGTATTTTTGAAACTGAAAGCAGAATAAGGTTAAACGTCAATTAGTTGACAGTTACCTGAAACGTTTTTTTGCAATTGTGAATGCACGAAATTTGGTTTCTTTTACCTGTTTTTTTTTTTGTAAGTTTTATAAAAATGCCATTTTTATTCTCATATCAAGAGTTAGCGGATATTCATTTTGTGTATGGCTTTGTAAAGACGACATCCAACTCGCTCAGTATTTGTAAGAGTGCATCGCCACTTAATTGAAAATGGTTTTGGAAATCTCCAAAGGGATCAAAACATAAATGTTCGTCAGCGCAGATTTACCCGTATGATTCTGCGTGAGTTTGATAGAGATCCGACCATAAGTGTTAGGAGAGATTCTGGTGCCTTGGGAATTTCAGAAAGCCATGTTCACCGTGTTCTTAGAAATGACCATAGATGTCCTTACCATTTGCAACCTGTGCAAGGACTACAGCCAGGGGACGGAGAACGAAGAATCACATTTTGTCAGTGGATTCTTGATAGAACTGATAATAATAGGGAGTTTTTAAGTAACGTTTTATGGACCGATGAGTCATGCTTCACTAGACGTGGGGTCCGCATGCAGTCCGGGAAAGAAATTTTCAGCATGAATTTCGTGTGAACGTGTGGATTGGTATCTACCGTAATCGACTTTGGACCCTATCTTTTGCCTGCAAGGTTAAATGCTGCGACCTTCTTGGAATTTTTAAAGGCTGAACATGCAAATATGTGGGATGATGTTATGTTGGACTTAAGAAGATTGGCCTGGTTCCAGCTTGATGGTTGTCCAGCTCATTATTCGAGAATAGTTAGAAACTGGCTGGACGAAAATTATCCAGAAAGATGGATCGGCCGTGGAGGACCAGTCGTCTGGCCTCCACGATCCCCTGACCTAAATCCATTAGATTTCTTTGTGTGGGGATTTCTAAAAGAAAAAGTGTACCAGACTCCCGCAACCACAAGAGATATGCTAATAAACAGAATCAGGAATGCATGTGATGAAATATGGCCTTATTTGAATAATGCCATACCACGTTCGATCATTCGTAGATGTGAATTGTGTATTGAACAATTGGGTTTACATTTAGATTTTGTATGTTTGCCCTAACTATCCAATAGCATTTTAGTTGTAAATAATCAATTTAATTTGTTAAAAATAATATTGGAAAATTAAACAAATTAATATTCTGTTTTTTTGTGTTTATTTGGAGTTAGTAATTATTGCTGAGTTTAAAAACACATTCTCAACGATCATCTTAATTACTTGTAATGCCCAAATCGAAAATGTAAAAGAAAATATTATTTTCCCATAAATAATAAAAAATGCATCCAACCTTAAAAATTGAAATATCTCAAAAACGGCTAACTATAACGAAAACTCACAGGAGAGGTTTTTTATGTTGAAAAGTGCGAAGAATCAGTTTTTTTATTCAAAAAGCAAAAAATTGCACTAAGAAAAAATTTTCGGTCATTTTAAAACACTACAGGTACAGTAGAGAGCGCCCTCTAGCGGCTACAGTAAAACTATGGTCCGTTTTGTCGTATCAAAAAACCCTTGTATACCAATTTTCACTGTTATACATCAAATATTGTTCGAAATATTTAAAAAAAACTATTTTATAAAGTAAATTTAAACACCCTGTATTTCGGAAGCCTCGCATTTTTCGACCCATGTTTATATAGATTTTATGCATTAATTTTCTATCGAATCTTGAAGTTATGCAACAATAAACTGAAATACCCTGTATACAATTGATGACATTCTCACGACAAATTTGAATATGTTATAGAGTAAAATCTTATTGTTATTTTTGCTTGATTGTAGCTATTTGTATCACGAGTATCACAGCTTTTGTATAGCATTTGTAATAATTGCAAAGAAATATTAGTGTTATTATTTTGCCAGTAAATATACAAAACGCTCAACTTCGTCAGCTCACCAATCTGTATTTTCGACAGGTAGAGAGCTTTGTACTCTAGGGTTACCTTCGATCCTGATGCAAAAAATCCATGAAATTTTCAAATACATGCTAAAATATAGTGTAAATGGAACGACTATTACATGCCGATTTATTATATTTTGTATTGTCTGTAGCCAAAATTGTGTAGTTTTAGTGCATTTCTTTTTTCATTTGTCTACCGATTAATTCGTTATTTTGAAATGCGAAAAATACGAAATTATCTTTATCCAACAGCAGCAATGGTTGAATATCTGATACTGAAAATAGCGGACACCTTGCTTGAACTCTACTTGTTTTTTTCTAAATTTTGTTAAAAGCAGATACCTAATTGAGCATAATAAAGAAATGAATGCTAAAACGAGAACGTAAAATTACCATGACTCTACTGTCTGGCCAAATCAAAACCACATATATAATTAAATTATTTATTTATTGTACGACCTTTTCACCACCGCTGTGGTTTTTTTCAGGTACAATTGACAATTGTGACAATATACCTTCTCAGTTGTACCTAAATCAGACCACAATAGTGGTAATACTCACGCGTTACCGACTGACACTGACTGTATACAACTGAATAAAATAATTGTAAAAACATCGTTCCAAATTCTTTCGCTTTTTTGTTTCCGATGCGATGAACCGATAAGGCGGATTATATCCGTTGTTGCCAAACACGAGCACATAATATTATTATTGAGACAGGGCGGTACTCAAACTTCCAAAGGGCTATAACTTTGTTACTTTAATTTTACCAGAAAAATGGTAAAGGAAAAAATATTTCTTTTGATCAGATCTACTCACTGTTAAAATAAATGACACAGCTTCGAAGCCACCCTGTATATCTGGGGGTTGCATGGAAGAGCAACTAATTATATAATAAATATAATATAATAAAAAGACATTATTATTATTATTATTATTATATATACCGGGTGTCCCGAAAAAAGTGTGCAATATTCTACCAGCGGTTTCTAGAGCTTAAAATAGGAAGAAAAGTTTATATAAACATAGGTCGTCAAACGTCCCCTAAGGGCGCTACTGTCTTTTTAAGGGGCTACCCTGAAGATGGTTTTTCCTTAATATTTCCGAAACGTGTTGAGATAACGACATAAAATTTGGTATCCTAGCCTAGTTTTTCATGCTGCATTTAAAAATATTAACAATTTTAGAGAGTTTTGTTTGGAAGCGTATGTAACAGGGACGGACTAAGGTTATTTTAGCCACAAAATTTTTGTGTGATTCTATTTTTGAAATTCAATTTTAGAATTTGAAAATTTTGGATCTTCTACATAAAAAAGGTACTCTTATTGAATATCGATAAATTGTGCCATTTTTGAATAAAATCAAACTAAAAAAATTGTCACATTATAGGAAACGTACTGCGAATTTAAATGAATTGTTGATTAGCCATGACTGCAAACAAAAGTTGTTTTGATTTGTTATGACTTATTTTGACGTTAAGCTGACATTGTTAGCAGTGTAAAATTACTAGATTAAAATCAAATTTTTTATTAAATCGATTTAAAATGCCAAGATTTACAGACAGAGAACTGACTGACATGCATTTTATGTACGGGTTTTGCAACGGCAGTTCATTGGCAGCCGTAACAGAATATCAAAGAAGATTTCCCAATCGCATAGTACCTGGACGTCGAATGTTTACTGATATTCTCCGGAATTTGTCAAACCGTGGAAGTTTTCAGCGCATGCAGGGCTCAAGAAGGCCACTGGGAAATCATCGTATGGATATTGCTTTAAATATGTTTGAAAATAATCCGCAAATGAGCATATGAAATGCTTCAGAAATTATGGATATACCTCGATCAATAGTAAGAAAATTATATGAATACCTATTTGATAGTTATTCCAAAAATAATAATTTTAGATAGGAAGAATGACAAGAATGCAAGGATTACATCCTTATCATTTTAAACGGGTGCAGAATTTAACGGAGACAGATTTTTTACCACGAATCGAGTTTTGCCAGTGGATATTAGTACATGAAAATACTATTCCTAGAATATTATGGTCCGATGAGTTAATATTTACTAGGAATGGTGCTTTTAATTTCCATAACATGCGTCACTGGTCAGATGAAAATCCAAAAGTTGTTCGCCGTACAAATTTCCAACATAGATTTTCATTGAACTCATGGGCAGGAGTAATTGGGGATCAAGTAATTGGGCCTATTGTACTTCCCAATCGTCTTAATTCAGAGGTGTATCTAAACTTTCTTCAGAATGAGCTCATGGATATAATACCATTGGATGTGCGCCAGCAGTTTCAAGAAAATATGTTTTTTCAACATGATGGCGCCCCTGCACATTTTGGACGCAATGTTCGAAATTGGTTGAATGTCAATTTTCCAGACAGGTGGTTAGGCCGAGGAGATCCTATAGCGTGGCCGCCACATTTACCTGACCTAAATCCATTGGATTTCTATCTTTGAAGGTCACTAAAAGACCTAGTTTACTCGACTGAAGTAAATACTAAAGAACATTTACTTCAAAGAATCCATCAGGCTGCAAATGACATAAGAAGAAAAAGGTTTTCCACTTTTCGGGCTACGCAATCATCAGTTCGTCGAGCGAGACTCTGTATCCAACAAAATGGGAATTTATTTGATCACTTATTGTAAAGCTAGTTTTAAGTATATCTTCTTTTTTAAACAAATTTCAATTTCGTTCGTAGAAAAAATTTATTTCTTTTGTTTTTGCCTAAATGTTAGCTATGTTGCAGTAGAAATATGTATTTATGTAATATTTAACAATTATTAAATCAGTTTTTTCGTTGCCATGGCTATTTATTCATCAATTCATTTAAATTCGCAGTACATTTGCATATCATGTGACAAATTTTTTAGTCTGCTTTTATTCAAAACTGGCACAATTTATCGATATTCAATAAGAGTACCATTTTTATGTAGAAAACCCTAAATTTTCAAATTCTAAAATTGACTTTCAAAAATAGAATCACACAAAAATTTTTGGGCTCGAATAACCTGAGTCCGTCCCTGTTACATATGCTTCCAAACAAAACTGTTGACAGTTTTGTTCTTATATTTTTCAGCATAAAAAACTAGGCTAGAATACCAAATTTTATGTCTTTATCTCAACACATTTCGGAAATATTAAGGAAAAACCATCTTCAGGGTAGCCCCTTAAAAAGACAGTAGCGCCCTTAGGGGACGTTTGACGACCTATGTTTATATAAACTTTTCTTCCTATTTTAAGCTCTAGAAACCGCTGGTAGAATATTGCACACTTTTTTCGGGACACCCGGTATATATAATAATAATAATAATAATAATGTCTTTTTATTATATTATATTTATTATATAATTAGTTGCTCTTCCATGCAACCCCCAGATATACAGGGTGGCTTCGAAGCTGTGTCATTTATTTTAACAGTGAGTAGATCTGATCAAAAGAAATATTTTTTCCTTTACCATTTTTCTGGTAAAATTAAAGTAACAAAGTTATAGCCCTTTGGAAGTTTGAGTACCGCCCTGTCTCAATAATAATATTATGTGCTCGTGTTTGGCAACAACGGATATAATCCGCCTTATCGGTTCATCGCATCGGAAACAAAAAAGCGAAAGAATTTGGAACGATGTTTTTACAATTATTTTATTCAGTTGTATACAGTCAGTGTCAGTCGGTAACGCGTGAGTAAATAGAGGTGTCTGTTGCGTGGCTCAAACGAAATCAAAAATGGCACATGTTTACGAAAATGCTGAACTTGTGGACATGATTCTTATTTACGCGGCATCACGGATTTATGCGGATCGGTTTCCCAATCGAGTGCAACCAACCCCTCGTGCCTTTGTTAATGTAGTACAAAGGGCTCGTGAATCAGGTGACTTAAGACCTCACAGGGGAGAGCATGCCGGTGCTCCAAGACCTCACAGGTCCGCACTGAAATACTTTTCGGGAGGATACTTTATAAAACAAGGTAACATTTTTTTTTATTTTTTTTTATTTTTACACACATATTTTGGTTTATCTTCCTTCTACAATCATTATCTAAAAATTAATGACTCAACTTCAAAGTCACCCTGTATATGAGTGTCGTAAAATTACTATTTATGTAAAGACCTTTCCTAAGAACTTTTAGATTCAAAATTAAAGTAGATAATATTCAAAGTTAAAGTTTTAATTTAATGTTTTCTGTATCAATCAAAACATTTGGTCTGTGTTGGTCTATAGAATCCTGTTAACCAAGCTTATAATCGAGCTGAGCACTCAAATAATCAAAAAGTGGACTGAAATAGATCAAAGTTACTTCAAAATTGTCCAGGAAAAACCCAACGTTGAGGTACATGCCATCTCGCAACGCCGATGACTATAATGTAATAACACTTGTCGATCGATTATATTCAGTTTAAAAGGCTTTTTGCATTCTACAGAATTAAACATTCACCATTTTCGATAATTATCTGGATCATTAGGACTGTATGGAGCCCATGGGCCTTTATATATTTTTATATAAAATACGAATTGCATGTGAAATGTCAATAACTGTAGAACTGGCGGTTTAAGCCTCATCTACACGGGTATTATGCAAAAAATCTATAAAACGTAAAAAGAACCTATAAGATGTCATCTTGGAGACGAAGTAGTTTTTAGGGTGCATTCCACGTTTGCTCACTAGGATCGTTGTGACAGTCTATGGAGGAATAGCTCAACTATACGCATTGCTGGGTGTATACAGTTTTGTGAAGCCGAGTAGTCTATAGTTTTCATCTCTGAGAAGAAAGTTGGTTGAATAGCAAGATCGCATCTGGATGATTGTGTGTATTGGTCTGCATGTATATAAAATCAGTGATATTTGCTGTGTGAGAAAATCATTACTGAATATGCTGCCAATGACGTATATCTATTCCCTGTGCCCGACGGGTTATTTATATGTTGTCTTTTCGGAAGAATTCAAAGTTATCAATTAGAATTTTTTACATTTTTTTGTGTTTTCAAAAACTTTGTGTGTAATTACTGTTAGCACGTAGATATATACTTGTAATTCGACAGTGTACAATGAATATGATTATTTCTTATCTCTCTCATTTTTTGAATTCAGCAAATTTGCATATGTAACTTTCAGAATGGTTGAGAAAAAGTGGATGCGCAATTAATTTCTAGCTTTGAATCTCAAGTAAGCGTATTTGAGACCAGAATCCAATGGAATTATCAACAACAAATATTACTAGCACACAAATCCCTACTATGCACCTATGCATTGCCGTTACCTCCAGTAATGCCATCTCTGAAGCAGATTTTACATCACATCAGAGCCAAACATTGATAACTGAAGTCTCATGACGTTTAGGCAACACGTACAACTACAAAACGAGTTCACAACCTGTCCAACAGTTAGTGCTAAGTTAACATCTTGTAGAAAACCCTACATAATGTCACAAAAAACCAATATAATGTCAAAAAAAATCACCATAATGTCACTTTTCAAGATACGTAATACCCGCGCCGCTTTCATCCTGACTACAGACTGAGACTTAGGAGATAAACAAGTCATATACCTTATTCGATGGTTGGATCACTATAATTTGCACTAAATACTAGCTATTCGCGGTAAACGCCACCTATGAAGTAAAGGCACAATGACCGTCATTTATCTGAACTGCTAAACTTATATCTTGGGCCATAGAAGGTATGAATGGCCATCACACAAGCAGATGAAGCTGCAAAGACGTCACATCGAAGGCGCCACGTACTTTACGTTTAGGCAACACACCTAGCTGCTACAAGTTTATGAAAGCTAGCACGTTGCAGAAATGAGGGCGATAGCACGTTTCAGATTGCTCCTGACAATAGCATTTGATTACATTTTGTTACGTAAAAAGGGTATCGTTTAAAAAATATTTGGGAAGGGCACATTTAGTAAAAGCAATTTATAATAAAAAAGTTTTCGCACATATAAAATGGATATAGACATTTCAAAAACGCGCATTTCGTAAATCATATCCCCAAAGTGATAGAAAATATCAGCAAAACATCCATTTCACGTTTCACTAGTGGTATTGATTGTATAGACACCAATAACATTTTTACAACGTTCCTTTGGATGAGTTCTCCATTTAACGAAGATTTATCACCAAAAACAGAAAGTTGAGCAAAGAGCAGCAAATTTGTTCACGTTCCGCATGGAAAAAGATTCGCTAGAGGGATGAGAAGTTTATCACAAATATACTATACACGGTGACCCATTTCAATCTGTCCGCTCAAATATTTCGCAAACCATTCTAGAAAAAAATGCAAACAAGAGTTGAAGGGCTTCGAGGGGCAAAATTATGGTGACCTTGATAATGTCCGTGACGACGACCTTTAAAGTAATTTCAAGGTCATATCGAAATAGAAAAAAAAAACAAACCTCCGAACTTGACAAGGACACTTCTAGGTGAAATGAAGGCATCAAAAACGCAAAAATGTCCATAAGCACAGCTGTGAAGTTTGAAGATGACTTTGACCATGACCTAAACCAGTGGTCGCCAACCCGTCGATCGCGAGCTACCGGTAGCTCACAGATGCAATTCTGGTGGCTCACAGGATATTTTAAGTAGGTGTAAACATCATAGAAGCTGCCGTAAATTCTCATAATAAACACAAGCAGCGGCAACACTGCGGTGAGCTATCTGTTCGAGAACGAACTCGATTACTCTAAATGGAATAAATATGCAAAGTGCGGCGACAGTGCGCTCAACGGCACAACGTCCAGCGGTTGGGTTAGAGTTGACATGCAATCAAAAACATTATGAGCAGTAGTGGGAAGATGAAGACATACCATTTTCCGTTCGGAATTGGAAGAACAATATTTCTTTACAGAAGTTAAAAGCAAAAATGTATGTTTGTTATGTAATACATCTGTTTCCGTTGCTAAAGAAGGGAATATCCAGAGGCACTATAAAGCTGTATACTTTATCTGGAGTCACTTGAAACACTGTGAAATACCGGGTGCGTTTTATATATCTATATTTAACACGCTCTGTTGCTGCAAAAATCGCCAAATTTCGCAGCAAATATCCCCCGTATAAGATCAAAGGCAGTTTCACCGGTCCACGAGGAGTAAAGCACGCCTATGCGTAGACATAGCCAATGAGAAAGCGTGTATTTCAGAGCTCCGAACAAGTGCAGGTGGCTACTGAAAATTGAAACAGTTTAGCCAGTGACGTCTAGCGGTGAATAAACGTGTTTTCTTTAGTCTGTCCGTGTTTTTTCATAGATTTTATTAGTTTGTGTGTTTTTGACTTTTGAATACTCTGTTTACTTGTTGATTTGATTGTTGTGTTGATTGTTCTTGTGTGTCCTAAATATGGCTCTTTGGAGACCTTGGGAAAATGCTCCAAGCCACGAGGAGATGGTTGATGAACCTGTGCAGGCAAAATTCTTTCATAAAGATTTAGAGGAACAGACCCAAAGAGTAATCCTAAATATGTATGATTGTCTCCAAAACGAAAATCCAGATTCCTCGCAAAATCAAATTTTAAACAGAATTTGTATCCTGACAAAAATCAGTCGGTTTACCATTTATCGGGTTATAAAAAGGGGAGATGTAGTCAACCATTCCTTCCACAGAAAGCGCATAGGGCAAAAAATAAAAAGAATAGACGTGGGTTTTCAGGAAGATATTCGTCGTATAATATACGGATTTTATAAAGAAAATTATGTGCCCACGTTGGAAATGATACGGGATAAATTAAAAGATTATCCTGAAGATTTTTATAATTACAAATGCTTAGACTCACTGCACTGTATTGTAAAACTGTGTGGTTTTCAATACAAAAAATTAGATAAAAGAATGGTGATTATGGAGTCGTCTCGAATCGTTGAATTGCGCCAAGAATTTTTGCACAAAGTTAAAATCTATAGAGAGCAGAGAAGAAATCTGATTTACCTGGATGAAACGTGGTATGATACCCATGATGTTGTGCAGTACGGCTGGGTTGACGACAGCAACAAGTGCATTTTAAATGCACCATGCAACCGTGGAAAACGAATCATTATTCTCTATGCTGGCAGTGAAAATGGATTTATACCTAATGCCTTGCTGTTATCTGCCAAAAATATCAAAGAATCATGTGCCGACTATCATGAGGAAATGACCTCCGACTTATTTGAAAAGTGGATAGAGCAGCAGTTAATACCAAATATTTCCCCAAATTCAGTGATTATTATGGAAAATGCGCCATACCATTCCCGACAGAAAAACAAAATTCCGAATACAGGCACAAAAAAACAAGACATTATTGATTTTATGAAGGATAAGGGAATGGAAATACCACAAAAATCAACCAAAGCCATATTATTGGATCTTATTAAAAGACAAAAATTTGAAAAAGAGTATGTTGTTGACAATCTGCTTCAGCAAAATGGCCATGAAGTATTACGTCTACCTCCCTATTACTGCATTTTTAACCCGATTGAGTTGGTCTGGGCTGCTTTAAAAAAAAAGTAAGAAAACATAATCAGACCCCTCAATTAAGTGAATCGCTATTGGCCACAATAAGAGATGCAGTATCTCATATTGCTGCCACAGACCTATGGAAGCAGTGTTCTAGGCATATTATTGGAAAAGAAAATGAATATTGTGTTTTGCCTCCTGTAAATCCCGTTGTAATTCCTCTACAAGATGACTCTAGCGACAGATCCGAAGGCGAGGATGATATATAAATACCTATAATGTATGTCTTTATATACCTTTTTATATACCTACCTGCTATGTAAATATTTGCCTATGTCAAACGTTGGAATTCTGTAATTTTTCCATTTCTTAACTTTCAGTCAACATAAATTAAACTCCCAATATAAGTATTTTTTATCCCAAATCAAAAAATAAGAAGATAGTAAAATCCATTTATTGTGATATAAAAACATTATTAGTATCGTTCTAAATAAATGACCGCACGCCTATGATACCAAAGGTTTTTATGCTATTTCAAGTGACTTCAGATAAAGTATACATTCGAATTTTGAACAATTATCCCCACTACGTCCCTCAACCAGAACGGAAATACTGAAACAATTAAAAATCAGTTAATTGGACAACAAAGTTTTTAAAAATAATAGACAAAAGTAAGATTGCAACTGAAGCATCATACCGGGTGTCCCAGATAATTACACAAAAGAAGAAACCTTATGAAGACGGGGAAATGATAAATCAGGCGGTTTTAGAAGCTGCATATTCATTACTTACCAACTTTAGAAATGAAGATGAGATAGTGTCTGCTATAAAATCTATGCAACTTTCTGCTAATACAGTGATAAGACGAGTAGAAGTAATGAGCAATTATATAGTTTTACAGTTAAGAAATGACTCCGATAGCTGTGCCTATTTTCTCTGCAGCTAGATGAATTCACAGATGTTGTTGACAGCTCTCAGATGCCTGCGTTCGTCAGGATGGTTTTAAGTGATTTTACGATAAAATATCTTTTGAAGCTAAAAGGACAAACTACTGGGCAGGACTTGTGTTCTTCTTTTGAAAATATTATCTGTTCTCAGAAAATTCAAATAACGAAAATGGTAGGCTTGACTACTGATGGCGTTCCAGCTATGACGGGTGGTGATAAGGGTCTCGTGGTGTTATGTCGTTAATATTAAAGTTTTCCGCAATTTTTTTGTTGCCACTGCATTATACATCAGCAAGCATTATGTGGATATTTTCTAAGACTAAACAACGTTATGAAATTGGTAGTAAAAATTGTGAACAAGATTAGAGCTCAAGCGTTACAAAGAAGTTTATTCAAAACCTTGGCCGATGAAATTGACTGTCAATTCGGCAACTCTGAAGTCCGATGGTTAGGTAGGGGACGAGTGCTGAAACGTTTCAGTGATATCATACCTGCCATAGTTCAATTTTTCAAAGAACGTGATGAACCAATTCCCGAACTTTAAAATTCAATTTGGCTCAGGGATTTTGCTTTTCTGGTAGATATTACAGACATATTAAATAAACTTAATTTTCAGCTTCAGAGGAGAGACAAAGAACTAACAGAAATGGTTTTTGATATAAAAGCTTGAGTTTTGGGAACAAAACTTAATCGATGGCGATACCGGGCATTTTCCTATTCTTACAAAAAGGTCCATTAGAACTACGTGACAGTAAATATCATGTATAAATGGTCTCTAACTTGAAGGATACCTTCAGAAATCGTTTCGAGGACCTCAACGAAATTGGTATAGTGGCGCAATTTGTTGTTTCACCCTTCATGGAAATTGATATCCAACAGTTTGCAACTTCTGCTATGCACAATCTTAGCAAAGACATCGCTGCGACAGAAATGGGCGGTTCGATTAATTAAATCTGCAGATAGAGGTGATCAGCATCAATGTAGCTGTTAATCTCGCAGATGTTTGCGAAACAGATTTTATGATCGATGTTGTTGCCTCGAGTCCACCCCTACACCCAATCGTCCCAAGAGTTCTTTGTTGTGAAAGCTGGCTGGTGGTACCGCCTCGGTTGACTGGTCCTTCCCTTCTTTTTGCTTGTTAATAATGTTGGATAGACCTAAGGTGGCACGTTGGGAGAACGTCATTTTTAGGGATAAAGGAGCCCGGGATATGGTAAACCGTAGAATTTGATTCCGGATTCACGGAAATGCCGATATAAAATCAAACTCAAAAACAATATATATGTAAAGCATCCAACGTCCCTAGGTTGTCACATCTTATTTGTCATTTTAAGTGTCGGTCTGCTGGAGGCGCAATTTTCATATACCAACCAAAATCGATTGAATGTCATTTGCTTGGAAGCGATGGATTCATCCGCCTTCGCGCGAACCACTTTTAGCGTTTTACAGGAAGTTTATTCAGTTTACCTCGGTAGTAGGCAAGGTATTTGAGAGCGTTCCCTCTTCAATAAAAATGATGAATGCCTTGTTTTTTATTAGAGTATAATTCATTCACTTTTATATGAAATTTAGTAAGCTCATCGCTCAATAAAGACCGTTATTGATAATACGAGACGGTGGTGCCAAATTAAAAATGCCGAAAACGACTGAAATCTTTAAAATTACAAAAATAGGGAGATCTTGAAATATGGTGGCGAAAATCATAGTGGCGGAGGGTACTTCCTAAGCAGTCCGTTAATGACTATTGGATGATTGTAGAGTGGGGAAGGGGGGTGGTGACGTCACCAAACAATGTATTTCAAAAATAGATGATCAATTTTATAGCACGAATGAGGTTTATTTTGAAGGTTCATTTATACCATTTATGTATGAAAAATAATATAGCTCAAATGTTCACCACGACTGGATTTACAGACGTCCACGCGATGGTCGAAATTTTCAATGACATTTTGCAACATGGTCGGTTCTATGGCATTTATCTCGGCAATGATGTTGTTTTTGAGTTCTTGGAGGGTGGCTGGTTTGTTGACGTAGACTTTGCTTTTCAAATATCCCCATAAAAAGAAGTCCAAGGGAGTCGAATCGCACGATCTTGGTGGCCATGGCACATTTCCTCTGCGCGAAATCACGCGTTCACCGAAGAAAGACTGCAATCGATGGATATTGACGTTGGTTGTGTGGCATGTTGCACCGTCTTGTTGGAAATAAACATCGCCCATATCCATTCCTTCAAGTTGCGGCAAAAAATAGTCCTCTATAATCACGTGATGTCGCTCAGAATTGACGGTAACGGCGTCCCCGGCCGCATTTTCGAAAAAGTAAGGTCCGGTGATGCCTTTTGACCACAATGCACACTACACAGTCACTTTTTGAGGATGCATCGGCTGCTCTTGATACTCACAGGGATTTTCGTTCGCCCAGATGCGGCAGTTTTGCTTGTTTACCGTCCCATTCAAAGTGAAATGCGCTTTGTCGCTGAACATGATTTTTGATGAAAAATTGGCATCAATTTGGCGGTGTTCAAGGAGCCAATCTGAGAACGTTCGGCGCGAAAAATGGTCGGCCCGACGCAGCTCTTGCGTCAATTGGATCTTGTAGGCGTGTACATTCAAATCCTTGAGGAGAATGCGGAGCAAACTGGTTCTCGAAATGCCCAATTCTTGGGATCGACGCGTTGTTGATTGTTTCGGATCGTCTCTCACACTCTCCTTCACAACAGCAATATTTTCCGGTGTGCGAACGCTCCTTGGCCGGCCAGAGCCTGGCAGATTTGCCACAGAACCTGTTGCCTCGAATTTACGCACCAGACGACCGATGGTTGTTTCGTTTGGGCGGTTGTTGCGACCGAAATGTTCACGAAGCGCGCGAAACGTGTTTTTTATTTTTGCACCATTTTTGTGGTGCTCTTGAATAACTTTAATGCGGTCTTCAATCGAATATGACTCCATAGCGATCAGTGGTAAACATTCAACTAACAAAATGACATGTCGGTGACAGAAAACAAAGATGGCGTCTATGTCAAATTGACGTTTACTTTTCTGCGTCCCTATTGGACAACCCTTTAGTATGCCTCGGCATATACAGGGTGGGATCAAACTTGTGGGGGTTATTCAGTGTAACAGTGGAAAACATTTGAGTATAGGGACCCATATCCGGAAATGTGTCACTACGGCACTACGGCCCTAAGACGCGTTAAAATTTAAAAAGACGACGATTTGCCCAGATAGGATTTTGCTGCATTTAACTTTTGCCTTTTGTACATGATATCATCGCAACAATTATTTAAAATGTCTTCCTCCAACCCGAATACACCCTTCCTGTGGGGACATGTAAAGTCTTTGGTTTACGAAACTCCAGTAGAAACAGAGCAAGACGTAATTGGACGAATTACAGCAGCATTTGAAATCATTCAAAATGAGTATCAAATTTTTAATCAAGTCCTCCGAAATCATATGCGACGCTTAAATCGTTGTATTCAGGTTGGAGGAAGACATTTTGAACAATTGTTGTGATGATATCATGTACAAAAGGCAAAAATTATAATAACCCCTAGAAGTTTGATCCCTTAGTTCTGAAACACCCTGTACATAGATATGATCAAGCTTGTTAGAGAGAAAGAACGGTAGAAGAAAACATTTGCTGTAGAACAATCAAAATGATGTTTGCAACGATGCATGTTTCGAATCGAATTCAAATAGGAAGGAGTCAAGTCTAAATGTTTGCATTGCATTCTGTCTAGCCAAAATTGTATAGTTCTGGGCCGTATCGTCAATTGTTCCTGCAATTGTAGGACGCCTTTGTGGCCTCCTTGATTTTCATAGTCTTTCTGCTCTTCCAGAAAGGCTGGGATATCTCTATATTGCTGGTGTTCCATGTCAGCGTCAGCTCTCCCCTTCTCCTACTGTCATCTTTTTCTTCTTGAATTGTAAGGCAGGCTATACAGGGTGTAAGCGTTATGGTAGTCATTATGGAAATGGGTAATAGGGGGGATCAAAAATCAAGTCAAAAATTACATATGACCCATGTTCCAAAAGTCAATAGATTTTTGTCTAAATGACTTTATAGTTTACAACTTTAAGTGCTTTATATCGACCACAATCACCACAATCTTACTAATTTTTATAATCCAATCTAAAACGTTCTTAAATTGGGTAATTAATAAATAAATGGCATTAAATTTGTCTAAATTAAGCCAAAATTTGTAGTCTGTAAGTAAGTAAGTTTCATTAAATTAAATACTTATAACACAAATGACAACAGCGCGTCGGTCATTCATCACCCTTATCGAACCGGCAATCGATCGCAAACGATAACAGTGGTTAGTTATTGTTCGCGTACATCGTCGTGTTTATTTATAATGTTCTCGAATCAAGAGTTCGCCGACATGTTGTTAGTTTACGATGAAGCTCCTCAGAATTCAAATCTTGCAGCTCAAATTTATCGCATAGCATAGTCCATAGAATCCTACGGGAAAATTTGCTTTATCCGTACCATGTACAACGAGTGCAGACCTTATTACTAGAAGACTATCCTCGCAGAATAACATTCTGTCAGTGGTTTTTTGCACAAAAACATTGAAAATCAAAATTTTTTTGAAAACATTCCACTTGTAATGTACTTTTACGCGAGACGGGATATTAAATTTCCATATTACTCACACGTGGGCCCAAGAAAATCCTCCTACCATTCGTGAAGGTCATTTCCAACAACGTTTTAAAATAAATATTTGGGCGGGTATTCTTGACGATTAGGTAATTGGCCCTTTCGAGTTACCCCCAAAGTTGTCAGGAGAAGGATGCCTTAGCTTTCTAGCCAATGAGCTACCAGAACTTTTGGAACAGACCTTAGACAACATGCTATTACCACGGAGACAGAATTTGTGGTTTTTTCATGACGGGGCACCACCACATATTTTTAGAGGCGCCATTCAGTATTTGAATAAACATTATCCAAAACGCTGGATCGGTCGAAATGCTGATCCTCGAAAATGGCCAGCAAGATCTCCTGACCGATGGATTTCTAGTATTAGGGAGAACTTAAAGGGATGGTTTATGGGGCTGGTCCAATATCAACTGAAGCACAACTTCGCGAAAAAAATTTTAATGCTGCTAAAATAATAAATGGACAACTTCGAGGACCTAGAGAAAGAAGAAACTGGGTTCGTCGTAATGAAGCTTGTGTGGAAAGTGGAGGACGACATTTTGAACACCTTCTTTGAATACAAAAAGAAGTGCAGTGTGGGTTTTAAAAAGAAAAACAATGTATGTATTAAAATTGTGTTCCCTATTTATAAGAAGATTTTTTTAATACGTTCAATAAACTTTCACACACCAGGTGAATCGCTGAGACAGTTAGTGGTAAGTCTGTTTTTTTTAATTGCTTGCATTTTACGAGTACGTTATCAAATAATGAAATAATACCTAAGAGCCAAATATGAAAAACTCCATCTTTATTTACACTGCGTTCCGTCGTAATTTGCGTCTGGAATTGCGGCGTTGTAAAATTTTATTTTACTTTAAAAACGCTTTTCTCCAAAAAATTCCATTTTGATCCCCATGTGATATGAAACTTTCTGCTCCTTTTAACCTCCTCTATCGCCCATTTAAATAATGACTATCATAACGTTAACACCCTGTATAACAGATGATATAAATCAAAAGCATGAATAGTTTGATGCAAATAGATATTTGTAACATAACCTCAAAATAGAGCGCTGACGCGGAAGAGTAGAGAACTATGAAGATCAAGGAGGCCATAAAGGCGTCCTAAAATTTTAGGAACGACTGACTATATGGCCCTTAGGCCTCTTGCACACGACCGATCATTCCGCCGACCGGTTGTTTCTCCGCCCGGCAAAGAAATCGGGATTATCTTACACACGATAAGCGATCGGCCGGTTACGTGCCGTTTACTTTGCCTTCTGCATGAAGGCCAGTGCTGTACTGTCATCCGACGTAGAAACAGCTTGGCTATTTTCGTTTCGTGCATTGTCAAAAATGAAACGTGAAAAGAAGATCGCGCTTGTGTGTTTATTGTATAGACGAAGAAAATACAAGAAAGCTTTAGCAAGAAAATTATGGATTCATCCACTGGTAGCTGAAAGAAGTGCAGTAGGATCATTGTATACCTTGTTTACAAGACTACGAGAGCATGAAGCAAAATTTTTCAATTACTTTAGGATGTCTGTTGCAACATTTGACACAGCAACAACGTGTATTTAATTACCGTTTATCACGTGTCAGGCGTTATGTTGAATGTGGATTGGGTATTTTTAGCAACAAATGGAGAATCTTTCATCGACCTATAAACGTACATCCCGAATTCGCCATTGACATTGTTAAAGCATGTTGTATCTTGCATAATTTAGTACGAATGCGAGATGGTTTTAATATCGGCGATGTCTTAGAAATCATAAACCTCGAAGACATACCAACACAGCGAAATTTGCGAGGATCAAGAAGCGGGAAAGATATACGGGACCATTTCACAAAATATTTCAATAGTAATGAAGGATCTGTACCGTGGCAATTAAGTAAAATATAGTTCATATTGTTTCTTATCTTACATAGTTACATACCTATTTCGGCTTTTTCTGCTTCGTTCAGGTTTTCATAAATAAATGTATCGATGAATTCTTACAGGCGGCTTTAGTTTTATTCCTATCCTTAAAATCCTCTCTTGTCTTGTCCCATATCACGGGCCTTTCTTCCACCATAGAAATAAATGCCTCAATATCTAAATTTTCCATTTTGCACCTCATGACTACACTGTCTAAACGGAAATGAAACTACGACTCTGTACCACGGCGACAGTAGAATCCCCGTTCGTGTGTCAACAGGCATAAACTTGCATGCATTGAAATGAACGCGCCGGTTAATTTACCGACCGGCAGCCGTGTGTTCGCCGTCCAAATTTTAATATGAACGGCGGCCGGTCGGCAGAATAGCCGGTACCGGCAAGTGTGTTAAGTTGTATTCGAATGTGGGTAAAATAACATCTTCCGATTTTCTTGCCGGTCGGTGGAACAGCCGGTCGGCGGATTGCACGTTCGTGTGCAAGAGCCCTTAGCTCATACTTTTGTCTCATTTGTCTACCAACGCCTACCAAAGTGACAGCGTTGTCGTTTCTGACCAGAGAGGAGGAGGTGGAAGTTTCCTTGACTTATGCAATAATATCCTTATAAAACATACGAGACACCCCACAGACACGATGGAGTACCACCCTGCCCCTTTGACAGAATTCGACAGTTTATGACGAGGAGCTGGAGTCGTTAATTCTAAATAAGAGTAACTAGTTACTCCAAACGGTTTGGTTAGCTTCGTATATCATTCTCGAAAACTTAGACCTTCCGCTGACTTCGAAGCAAAAAGGGTTTTCGAAAATCGCCAAACGATAAAATAGCCCTGAATTTTGCCACATGGCTTGAATATTTCTGTAATATAGTCTAGAATTTTGAGTTGACAACTTTATCCGTTTCTTTTTACAGTTCATATTAGAATGCAGTTCTTGTGTTATTGCTCAAAGCACTGTTTTCATAAAAATGTTAGCAGTATTTTTTAATCACCTGGTGTAGTATACATAACGCCACCTACCTAGATACTAAATTGCGCCCCTCAGAGACCGTAAAAGTTGGGGTTTTATATTACAAAAAGAAATCTGCTATTCTTAAACTTAGAAAAGGCAAATTTGGTACACCTTATCAAAGAGCATTCGTCGGTAGTAAAGTTTAATTGTAGTATTTTAAGGGGTTGGAAAGGGATGATGCATCCTGAAAATGCGACTGAATTTTTCAGCACGTTGGCGGACCTAAAAAATTATTACTACATTTTACGTGAAACTTGATTTTTTCACTTTGGTTATTTTTCAAAAGGCTTTGTCGCTTCCAACAAAAATAACTAAAGACATGTACTGCAGCTGTGCTATTTGAAATTATCGAAAATTCAAACGTTTGCAATGTGACTGAAGCGTCCGACTTGTAAATCATGTAAAAAATTAGAACATCATGTCACGTGCCATAATCACGTAACCTTTTTTTACTATTTTCATCACTTACTAGTAATTTGAATTTCTCTTTAATCATGGTAGAGTGCCCAGTCCTAGGTCAAACCCTTTCCAATGATTTTCTTTTGGTAAATTCCATGGTTTATCGATTGTATAATTTCACATGTATCATCTTTCTTTCTCAGCGACTCAGTATTGTATTGAAATCTTTTGGATACTAATGTTATAGTACTATTAACGTCTATCTCAGAAACTTCCTCATAAAATATCGTTGGTCGCTCGTAGAGAGTTGGTTCTGCATTGTAGTTCTGCCCATTGGCAACCAGCGTGCCACCTTGTAATTTCTACACATACTAGCCGTACATGAATATTTGATTTCGTATCAAGATACCTTTTTTACCGGCTTTTCTCCGTTCCTTTTGTCGAACATACCCTCTTCAGGGCAACTCATTTAACCTTATTTCAAAAAGTTAGGTTTTCTGCGCTATTAACTTTCCTACGTTGATTGTGGTGTGGGCGTTTTTTCGTTAACATCCAGATTCTGGGATTTTAGAACCCAAACACCAGTTAGTGGTGGTAGTACCCCTTTATATAGTACCTTAAGTTTAGTGGATTTGGTTTCTTTTCCATTTTCTTATGGGATTTTAATCTTCAGCAGTATTTCTTTATTTTATATCATCGGACCACGTGCATTAATGCTTGCCCTGAAGAAGTTTGTTCGATATCTGCCGGAAGCCGCCTCCTCCCCTTAGCAAAAAACCCTGATGTGAACTATTGTATAGATATTATTTATATATTGGTTATGGCTGACTGTGTAGTTGATTTTTTTTAGCATCTTACGTATTTAAATATGGGGCAGTGCCTTAGTGGCACATTCCATCGGGCATCACATCACGTTGATAATGATTTTGATTTTTGAGCGGCCATAACTTTATTTTAGAACAAGGGATAGATTTCTGAGGATAGTTGATTTTTTTAGCATCTTACGCATTTAAATATGGAGCAGTGCCTTAATGGCACATTCCATCGGGCATCACATCACGTTGATAATGATTTTGATTTTTTAGCTGCCATAACTTTATTTTAGAACAAGGTATAGATTTCTGAGGGTATATCACCTTAGTACATTTTGATATTTTTTTCCCTATGCTATACTTTTCTTGAAATGTGTAGTTTTGTCTCAGACAGAGAGTACATAGTAGATGAACAGTCTTTCTCTCTCTAGAGTTTTTTTATGGTCATACCGTAAATTTTGGAGACCAAAGCAAGCAACCTTGTACCCACTACTGGCCACCGTTTTTTTGTTCTTCTTGACCTGAGCACTTGTGAGCTACATCTCGGCTGCGCATAGCCGTAACTAGGAGAGCCCATATAAGTTTATCTTAGGCGCAAAAATATCTGTAAAGCGTGTCCCATAAAACAATTCTCGGTCAACTAACTTTATTGTGCGATAGTTTTTTTTTTGGTAATATCCTTTCTATTCAACTTGCACTCCAGTAGCGGAGCATTACCTTGCGCTGTTTGCTGAGGTAATATATTGTGATTTTTTTTCAATAACTTGTTCTATTTGGCTCTCCATGTACTATTAATAAGGTTACGTCATTGCTGTTAGATTATTTTCTTTTGTGTGAGTGGTCAGGCAAAACAAGTTCCGATACCTCGGGGACTTAATCCGTCATAAGTCGCTGGCGCTCTTAACCGCCCCTACCGACCCTTAGACATTTATAGTGATTTACTTATTAGTCCATTAATTTCAAAAGAAAAGGAAAGAGGAATCATACCATCATTTCTTCTTGATTTAGAAAAAGACGTGGAAATCAATGAATAATTAAATAGAAAATCCAGCAATCTAAACATTAGAAATATTACACAATTCTAAGCAATGATAAGTTACAGGAATATTTCAGATTTGATCACCGTTTTCTCTCTGGCAAAAATCCTTGTCGAATGTTTAATTTACTCTAGTGATTGTCAAATTTGATGTTTAACTTATTAGCCATCGTTCGAATCTTAAGTAACAGGTGCAATTCATTCATTCCTTTAGGTATTCCGATTTTTGTTGAAAACGACAAAGTTTTTTTTGGAAAATAACAAGAGTAAAAAAGGTCTTTTCAAGTCCGCCAACCTGTTAAAACTTTCAATGGCGCCTCATCCCTATTGATTTCTCTAAAGTGCTGTAATTAGACTATAATTATTATTGATTAATGTTCTTTGATACTCTCTACACGTGTACCAAATTTGCTTTTTCTAGGTCAAGAATAATCTGTTAGGTGTTCTGATTTTAATTTTTTCCTAAAATTTAAACTCTATTATTACGGCCTACAATTACTCAGGGATGCACGTAGAATATAGATAAGTTGAATCAAATTACAATATTTTGTGTTCCCCTACATGTGGCGGTTCTTATGCGAAGCACCCCGTATCATTCGCTGCTTAATTAGATCATCCGAAATATAGCGGTGATATTATTTCTCTGAAAGTCCACATTAATTCTCCCATTATATGGGATTTACTCTATTAAGCTGATAACCACCATAAATGGTAGTAAGCCGTATCATTAGAGATATATGACCGTAAAGCTCTACACACTAAAATTTTACGCTCTTCGTGACACTCTGAGTGTGGTCGGCATTTCCTGATTGACGATGAATCCAGCGCTAGGTCACGTACCATATTTTCCGGAAAATGTCCTGTAAAAATGACGAGGCATGCATCGTAAAATGCCACTTTAACTTGCCATGCACCAGGGAAGGGAGTAGTGTAAACGCTAACAAATTGAAAAAATGGTGCATGTGATACAAACCGGTCAATTGAATATACTCGGCACTCTCACCATTTTTGAGCTTGGTGCGATTTAGTGTCGCGATTCTGTACTCGGTTACAATCGGCAACGATCAAAAAAATACTAACATCACTGAGGAGTTTGTCAGTTTGACATTTTTAAGGCTTGATCTACTAACCACTGTCTGTTAAGTCATCGATAACTTCTTAAGTTCTATAAAGTTCGCGTGATGATAGAATTTTTGAGCTACTTAGCAAAAGGAACAATAAAGTTTGGCCATGACGCGAGGGATGAAAATAGTTTGGGATGTTTTTAAACTGATGAGGACGTTTCAGAGAAATTATCTGATGATGAATATTGTGTCTGGTTCAGTAGGTTACATTTTTATTGATTTCATCATTATTATATTCAATTTTAAGAATAACATATAAACGAATCCATATTTTGAAGATCAGTACAGTTTCATATTATGGTCTTCTATGATGAGTCTTTTGTGAAAAAAAAATTAATGGTTTTTATGGAAGGTCTGATTTTAAGTCTAAATGTGGAACTTTATTTCTTGGAATTCATAGAAATAACTCTAAAGATATTTAATGATGTAGAAATATGCAGCGTGTTTCATGTGAAATTTATGATAAAAGGTACGTTTTGCGTTTTGAGATACCATGTATAAATAGAAAGATATTTTAGAATTCTTTTCAGATCGATGATAATAATTTTTTTGTAAACTAAAATTTATCTAAATATATTAAAAAACGTGGAGCTCCGAGGCGTCAAAGTTGGGGTCTTTCCACTAAATATCTAAGCAAAAGAAAATGGGAACCATACATTACGAGCCCCTTCCCACTTCAGTTGGCCCACTTCAGGATTTGTACCAAAATAAGCCTTTATAAACTAAACATGATGAAACTATTTACTTCTGAAACAATTTATTTTCTCAAAAACATTTTAGATACACTCTAGTCGTAAAAAATACATATTTGAAATCACTTAGACCTATAACTAATAGAACATCTGAACAAATAAACAATGTGCGAATAAATACGCAAAGTTAACAAAGCAACAATTGAAAGATTATCATTGGCTAACATCACCTTTATTTTTTATTACGGCTGAAATTCTTTGGGGCATAGTGTTAACCAGGTTTTGGCAAAAATTTGGTGTAAAACAATCCCATATTTCTTGAAGCTTTTGTCTCAGTTCGGTGATTCTACGAGCAGGATGTTGTCGTAGAACCTTCTTCATCTCGTGCCACAAAGTTTCAATAGGTGACAGATCTGGACTGCTAGAAACCCATTTCAAAAGTGGTACATTGTTTTCTTCCATCCACTTTATAGCCTTTTTTGAGGTATGGCACGCTGCACCATATTGCTGAAACACAAAATCTTGGCCGGATGTCAAACATTCTTCCATCACTGGTAAAATCGATTCTTCTAAAATTGCCAAATATTTCTTTGTATCCACATTTCCATCAATAAAATGAAGTTTCCCTACTCCTTTTGATGACATACTGCCCCAGAATATAATGGATGCTGGAAATTTCACTTTTATCTTCAGACAGTCATCACGGAATGCTTCATTTTTTTTGAGAATAGCTCTACTGCGACTGTCACCAACACAAACTTCGAATCGGGCATCATCACTCCATTGTATTGCACACCATTGTTGAGGTGTCCATTGTCTATGTTCTTTAGCCCATCTAAGCCGATTTTTCTTTTGCAGTGGAGTTAATAGTGGCTTTTCTTTCGCCTATAAGCAAGTTGTGCAACTTTAGGGTTTTTACTTCATTTTTTTTATAAGAAAACTTACCTTGCAAGTGCTAAATCCCAGTTTGTGGGCCTCTTTATGAGCTGTGGACCTCGAAATGCTCCTTCCAACAGCATCACTCCACAGAGCACTTAATTGTAAATAATTGGCACGCCTGTTTTTCACGATTATTCTTCTTAATGCTCTTCGGTCGCCATTTGTGATATTACTTTTTTTCACATATCGTGGCTTAGTATTAACTGAAACAGTTACGTTATATCTTCTAACAATATTTCTCACGCTGTACCGCGATAATCTAACAAAGTTGCAATTTCTGAGTTTGATTTCCCAGAATTAAAAAGTTTAATTATCAATAACCTTTCCTCTACTCATTTTGAAAACCTTAACTACCCAAAACTATTTTAAACGTATTCTGACAGCTGTGATTAATAAAAACAACTGTCATTGCTTTTATTTTACACAGCCACCTATGCGTTATAGTCTTATTTAGCATTGAAATGAAAATAGGTTGATACGCTGTAATTGCAACATGTGTTATTTTTATGCTGCAAATTAGATTAGGGAGTGATAAAGTTGGTATTTTCTACCATATATTATCAAAATATTCATTGTTAATATTTTGAACCTATAGCACCCTGCTACATTTTTATTATTTGTGTTTGATAAGAAAAAAACTAGCATTTCAATAGTTGGGCCAACTGAAGTGGGAAGCGGCTCGTATGTGATAAACTTCTTTTTTGCAGAAGCTCTATCTAAATATGCAATAAAATATAGGGTATTTTATTTAAAAAAATGTTTGCCATTGCACGAAGTTATGGTTCATTCTTTATTCTTTTTCTTAGCGTGGTCGGCTTGATTTAGATTTGTTTTGTGTTTTGTTTTACTCCAAGTATAATCCTGCAAAAAATAGCTATTAAGTAAGATATGCCACACAGGATGTAAGCTGCTTGCCGATTATTTATTGTGATTCTCATTACGCGTTTGATCCTAAGTTATTGTTACATTGAACTGTTGAATATAAAAAGTCCATTGTCAAAGTAGCCAATCTTCTTCTCTCTAATGCGAGGCCTGTGAATTAAGTTATGAGACTGGCAACGTAGCGTTCGATTAGGGCTTGGAGAGGAGACAGTTGAACATGTGATTCGACTTCAGTACAAGTTTGAACTCACTCGAGTCATTTGGGTTTTCGTTGCGGTTTTTCTTGTGAAACATACAAACTGTTTTCCTATTGTGTTCTAAAAACGAGTGACGTCAATTTCAAGTAACGGTGTGCTATCAGGTTTTGATTCAGACATGGGTACAGTGCAACTGAAACTCTTGATAAACAGGCCTACGGAGATAGTGTTTTATCAAGCGCCCAGGTTTTACAGATAGAATAACTTTTTTCCCCCGCGTCTCGTCACACGCCAGTAGCCTGCTGGATCTCTTTCTGACCACGCATCCTGCCCCTTACAGCACTGCCGTCCTGTCCCCCCTGGGTAACTCAGATCACGGTGTTGTGGAGGTTAGGTTTCGGTCAGAAGCCGCTGTGGCCGCAGAAACTCGCACAGGCCGCAAAACTTGGCATTACGGACATGCCGACTGGGAGGGGCTCAGAGACTTCTTCTCTAGCTTTCCTTGGAGAGATGTCTGTTTCACTGACGCGGATGCGTCGACTGTCTGTTCTTCAATAACCGAAATTATCCACGTCGGAATGGAGGAATACATCCCTCACACAGTGAAAGTTCCTAAGCCAGGGTCCAACGGCTGGTTCAACAAATCGTGTGACACTGCTCGCCAGCAGAAGATCAAGGCCCACAGAACCTACTTACAAAACCCCACTGTAGAGAACAGACAAGCCGACGTCGAGTCCAGAAACAAATATAACGAAGCGGTTCGCAATGCCAAAACCCAGCATGATATAAAAGTTAGGCACAGGGTAATGTCGCAGCGCAATGGCAGTCGGTCTTTCTGGACGCTGGCCAAGCAGATTGAAAAGAACTTCTCACACAGTAGCCTTCCACCACTTACGTGTCAGGATGGAACTATTGTATTCGACTCAAAGGCCAAGGCGGAAGTGCTAGCCAAGATCTTTACTGCCAACTCCACCATGGACGTCCCCACCAACGCCCAAGTGCCGTCAATTCAAAGGGTTCCCCACACTCACTATGCGGGAGGTAACATTCAGGCATAAGACCGTAAGACGAGTGCTCTTGTCGCTCGACATCAACAAAGCTTCTGGTCCGGACTTGATTCCTGCCATTGTACTGAAGAGATGTGCAGCTGAGCTTGCTCCAGTTCTTTCGCGTCTCTTCCAGATATCTTATGAATCCGGCACCTTCCCAGAAAACTGGAAATTTGCTCATGTACAGCCCATCCCAAAAAAAGGATCTAAAACCGACCCTTACAACTACAGGCCTATAGCTCTGCTTTCTGTTATGAGTAAGGTGATGAAGAGGTGCATAAATCGCGAGCTTCTGGACTACCTCGAACGTCACAGCTTGATTAGCGACAGGCAGTACGGTTTCCGGCACCAACGATCCACAGGGGACCTCCTAGCTTGCGTCACGCAACTGTGGAGTAAACTCATCCAGTCTCATGGTGAGGCTCATGTCGTTGCTCTTGACATCACGAAAGCGTTCGATCAGCTGTGGCACGCTGCCCTCTTGAGCAAACTTCCATCCTACGGCCTCCCAGAAAAGCTTTGCAGATGGGTGGCTGACTTTATCTCTGGCCGCAAGATATCCGTCGTAATTGACGGATTCTCCTCTTCATCCCACAACGTCAACGCGGGTGTTCCCCAGGGATCGGTCTTGGCTCCAACACTGTTTCTCTTACATATCAACGACCTCCTTTCCTGCACGATCAACCCAATCCACAGCTTCGCTGATGACAGCACTCTACATGCAGGAATTCAGAGTGACAAGCCGATCTCTGCCGCTGAGCTGGAAAAAAGAAGACTAGCGACGACTTCTTCTCTGACAAGAGACCTGGAGGCTATCACTGCTTGGGGACGCAACAATCTTGTACAGTTCAATGCTTCCAAAACACAGTACCGTACTTTGACGAACAAAAAGCGTCCTAGCGCTCATACAGTTTCGATGGACGGTCGAGTTCTACCAAAGAGCCATTCATTTCGGCTGGTCGGAGTCCAGATCACCGAGGACCTGATCTGGCACGAACACATCTCTTCAATAGCTGCAGCTGCTGGGAAAAAGCTAGGCTATTTGTTTAGGGCTAAGAAGTACTTTTCTCCGCATGACCTTCTCACTCGATACAAGGCCCAGATAAGGCCTAGCCTCGAGTATTGCTCACACATTTGGGGTGCTGCCGCCCCGACTACATTGTCCATGCTCGATGCTGTCCAGAGGAGGGCGGTCCGACTGATCGATGACTCTTCTCTAACAGACAGTCTCGGGACTCTTTCGCACCGGCGGGCCGTCGGCGATCTAGCTCTTTTCTATCGCTACACCAACGGGCTTTGCTCCTCAGAGCTCTCTTCCATGATGCCGCCGCGCGATGTGCTGGCCAGACAGACCCGCCTGACTTCGGCGTCCCATCCTAACCGTGTCAAACTTCGTACATCCAGAACTGGCCGATACGACCGCTCCTTTGTCCCGAGGGTGTCTAGATTGTGGAACAAACTACGGGAGGAAGCTTTTCCCAGTTCTACTAACCTTAGGCAGTTCAAAAATCGCATTAACAAAATTTCTTTGGGATCATCATAGCAGCCGCGGTGTTCCGGCATTTAGGCTTCTGCCTGCGCGGCTGTTTCGATATAAAAAAAAAAAAAACTTTAAGAGATTAAAAATCAGTAATTTGATCAAAACAAGAGACAGAGAAAAAATGGTTAAGAAACTATTAAAAGTTATTTATTTGGATGCAGCAATTTACTATATCTTGTTTTGTTCAAGTTTTAGTTCTTTTGCTAGCAACAACTAGAATTAAAAACATTGACCAATAAAAAGATCTGCTTTTAGACGGCTTAAGCTGCTTTTTGCTATCCACAAAAACCTTCGCCATTTTCGGTAATTGTCTAGAACACTGGTACTGTATGGAATCAACGCACTCTTACATGTTTTCTTAGATAAACATAAGTCTAATGCGAAGTGTCAATATGCAATTTCTACAGCATTCATACGATTTTCAGTATAATAAGGTTTTTTGAGTAACTGATTGTAAATCTGGGAGTACTTTATCTCTATGAAGGCATTTGAAGGTTACTTCAATGTCATATCAAGGGCATTTCCAAAATCCAAATGCCTGTCATTTAGGTAGTCCGAATCAGAGGTCAGTTAGTCACTATAAGGGCATCTAAAGGTTATTTCGAGATCATTTCAAGGACGAATACCGTATTTGAGTCTAGATGCGTGTCATATAGGTTCGGGGTCGTTAAGTTCAAATAAGAGATCAGTTTGTCTCTAATAAGACATTCAAAGAGAATTGTAATAAAAAAAAGTTGAATAACTGACAGCCTGCTATAACATGGCGGTATATAAGTTTGCGTTTCTGTATAGTCTGAAAAAATCTGATACTGCATTTTGTCTGGCACTATTACAAGGTTAACAAGCATTATTTATTTCAATTGGCACAATGGGCGAAATCTTATTATATCCGCTACGAATAATACTTATATAAAGAAGTAAAGCTAAAAGCAGTAATAGTCAATTCACGCTGTGAATGAAAACAATAATCATCACAGATTTCTATTTTACCAAGTTAAGGTTAGGTTATTATGATCCACACTCAGATACTCTAATCTTTGCAACATACAACACAAGGGATGATGAAGAGGCTCGTCAACTTTGCTGCTAAAAAGTAGTGTCGAATGATAAACCACAAACTTTAAGTTCAAATTCTGATTCCATGGCCAACTTATTGTTTATGGTATTAACTTGGAAACAAGTAATAATTTTCATTCACTCACGATACTTTGTATACCGGATCAAAGCAAATCGCATGCCTTCGCATCCTTCCACATAGCCTAATTTTGTTTGGTCTAACTAGTACGCCGTTACTATAATGACTTGACTGTTTGGAAAGGAGCTTTCCTGGTTGTTAGACGTGTTCCTGCCACATGTTTCCGCTTTGCGGAAGTTTTGACTTTAATATTCCGACGTCGAAACTTATTTTTGATGGAAAGTTTGAAGGCTGCACATTTAGTGCACACTTCCCTACTTTATGTTCGGACCGGAGAGGCGGTTTGGTCTGAAACATTTAATGGTTTCTTTCACTGGGGCATCGTATGCAGTTTTTATTAGAATATCTACCAAGGTTTTTACTTACTAATTTCGAGAATCAGATATCTTTTTTGGATATTATATGGCATGTGCCTGTAGAGTCTATCCGCTGATGCTTGACCCTCCTGTAATTTGGAAAGCTCTACTATGCCAAGAACGAAACTGCTTTGTGGTTCTTGAAAATCGATTCAGTAACGGCGGAGAAAATGGTTAAAAACCTTAAAAATTAATATCGCTCAAACTTCGCCTTTTGAGGTTTCCGAGGGTAAAAATTGGGGGGTCGGGAGATCTAGGAAGTTGGGGGAGGATGTAAATCAATTTTTTTGATGTAAGTACAATTATAAGGTTCCTACCTCGGTAATTATATGAACATATTAGAGAGTATCACACACCATAGATTTCCCCGTAATATTGCCCTTAAAACAGAATGATAGAGAAATGCTTCCGACATGCGTCGCTGCTTCTGTCAGCACGGCTCACTGGCGTAATACATTTGAAGGGTCGGCCGGAACAACGTTGTATGTAACAAAACAGCTCAGTGGCCGAAATTAAGAAAAATAAATTTGAACCATTTTTTTCAAATGACTGCGTCTATAGTTGGCCAGCAAAATTAAGGAACAATAGTTATACCAGGTTATTGTAATTCAAAAATGTGATACCTATTTTGCAGCTATGGGAACCATTTTTATGGAAAAGGCATGTAACAAGGTTGTATGATCGCGTTACTTACAACGTTGTTACAGGGAGGCTTTAAATGATTATAAGCAAAACAAGTATTTTCAGCAGTTCTAGTTATTAACCGAACCAAAGTACACAGTAACATATTTTTAATAACAAAAAAACACGTTCTAAGTTCATCAGCGTGTTTCGAAATCAAAACTGAAACTTAAATAAGTATTACTGGGTTACAGTTAATTTCTCATAAAATGTTACATACTTAAGCGGAATATAATCACTCATATCCTCAAGGTTTTTTAATTTTTCATCTTTGATTGGAAGAAGGTTGTGATACATTATAGGTAATTTCTCAGATGATATGATTTCAGTGGCAAAAGTCATTGTTTCTTTTCTTTTACAATTGCTTATGGGAAATGAATTCCAGGGGTGCATAATATTTTGAGATTTTCTCATTCTCAAAGTAGCTGGAGAATCAGCGATAAGTTGCCGCCACAATCCTTGTGTAATTTTACATTTGTGGTATTTCCATATACAACATTCCAAAGCTGTTAAATTCTCAAAGAAGGCTTGGTGCATCCAGACAACTTTAAAAGGATTTTTAACTTTGGCCTTAGGAATGACATTGACCCACTGGAATGGTTCATAAACCATAGATATTCTTTTTTGCTTACGTACATACAACGTTGTTACGCGGAAGACTGAAATGGCGCGCTCTACAAATTCGCGTCACAGTGATTGATGCGAATAAACTGGTGGGTCTATGTTGTCAACGGGTCCCAATAGGCACATACTACGTTGTTTTACGGAAATCTCATTTTATAGAAAAATGTTATACAGGGTGTTTCAGTTTATTGTTGCATAACTTTAAGATTCGATAGAACTTTTAAAATAAATGCATAAAGTCTACATAAACTTGGGTCGAAAAATGCGTGGCTTCCGAAATACAGGGTGTTTAAATTTACTTTCTAAAATGTTTTTTGTAAATATTTCGAACAATAATTGATGTATAACAGTAAAAATTGGTATACAAGGGTTTTTTGGTACGACAAAACGAACTATGGGCATAGTTTTACTGTAGCCGGTAGAGGGCGCTCTCTACTGTACCTGTAGCGTATTAAAATGACCGAAAAATTTTTTTTGGTGCAATTTTTTGCTTTTTGAATAAAGAAACTAATTCTTCGCACTTTTCAACATAAAAAAGCTCTCCTGTGAGTTTTCGTTATAGTTAGCCATTTTTGAGATAGATTTTTAAGGTTCGATGCATTTTTAATTACCTATGGGAAAATGGTATTTTTTTACATTTTTGATTTTGGCATTACAAGTAATTAACTTGATCGTTTAGATTGTGTTTTTCAACACAGCAATAATTCCTAACTCCAAATAAACACAAAAAACCAGAATATTAATTTGTTTAATTTTCCAATACTATTTTTAACAAATTAAATTAATTATTTACAACTAAAATACTATTGAATAGTTAGGACAAACATACAAAATCTAAAGTAGTTGCTCGAAATGTAAACCCAATTGTTCAATACACAATTCACATCTACGAATGATCTAACGTGGTATAGCATTATTCAAATAAGGCCTTATTCCATCACATGCATTCCTGATTCTGTCTATTAGCATATCTCTTGTGTTTACGGGAGTCTGGTACACTTTTTCTTTTAGAAATCCCCACACAAAGAAATCTAATGGATTTAGGTCAGGGGATCGTGGAGGCCAAGCGACTGGACCTCCACGGCCGATCCATCTTTCTGGATAATTTTCGTCCAGCTAGTTTCTAACTATTCTCGAATAATGAGCTGGACAACCATCAAGCTGGAACCAGGCCAATATTCTTAAATCTAACATAATATCATCCCACATATTTGCATGTTCAGCCTTTAAAAATTTCAAGAAGGTCGCAGCATTTAACCTTGCAGGCAAAAGGTAGGATCCAAATAGTCGATTACGGTAGATACCAATCCACACGTTGACACTAAATTCATGCTGAAAATTTCTTTCCCGAACTGCATGTGGATTTTCCTGCGACCAAATATGTTGGTTATGAAAATTTACCACTCCACGTCTAGTGAAGCATGACTCATCGGTCCATAAAACGTTACTTAAAACCTCCCTATTATTATCAGTTCTATCAAGAATCCACTGACAAAATGTGATTCTTCGTTCTCCGTCTCCTGGCACAGGTTGCAAATGGTAAGGACGTCTATGGTCATTTCTAAAAACACGGTGAACATGGCTTGCTGAAATTACCAAGGCACCAGAAACTCTCCTAACACTTGCGGTCGGATCTCTACCAAACTCACGCAGAATCATACGGGTAAATCTGCGCTGACGAACATTTATATTTTGATCCCTTTGGAGATTTCCAAAACCATTTTCAATTATTTGGCGATGCACTCTTACAAATACTGAGCGAGTTGGATGTCGTCTGTATGGAAATCTTCGTGCGTATTCTCTGGCTGCTTCTGCTGCGTTTCCGATTACAAAGCCATACACAAAATTAATATCCGCTAACTCTTGATTGGAGAATAAAAATGGCATTTTTATAAAACTTACAAAAAAAACAGGTAAAAGAAACTAAATTTCGTGCATTCACAATTGCAAAAAAATGTTTCAGGTTTCAACAGACAACAAAACTAATTGTCAACTAATTGATGCTTAACCTTATTCTGCTTTCAATTTCAAAAATATTTGCAGGCACAGTCTACTTCTAAAAATTATCGAGATACTGACTTTTTAACGTTATTTTATCATAAATAATTAAAAATGCATCGAACCTTAAAAATTGAAATATCTCAAAAACGGCTAACTATAACGAAAATTCACAAGAGAGCTTTTTTATGTTGAAAAATGCTAAGAATCAGTTTTTTCATTCAAAAAGCAAAAAATTGCACTAAGAAAAAATTTTCGGTCATTTTAATACACTACAGGTACAGTAGAGAGCGCCCTCTAGCAGCTACAGTAAAACTATGCCCATCGTTCGTTTTGTCGTACAAAAAAACCCTTGTATACCAATTTTCACTGTTATACATCAAATATTGTTCGAAATATTTAAAAAAAACTATTTTAGAAAGTAAATTTAAACACCCTGTATTTCGGAAGCCACGCATTTTTCGACCCATGTTTATATAGACTTTATGCATTAATTTTAAAAGTTCTATCGAATCTTAAAGTTATGCAACAATAAACTGAAACACCCTGTATACAACGTTGTTCCGGCCGACCCTTCATTTACCGATTTCGGGCTTTTGCGCTCTTAGTAACACAACTTGATTTCAGGATGATTGGTCATTCCTCTGCCTAGCGCAGCATTTCCGGTGTATTATATTACTTGCAATATCTAACAAGTTTCTTATAACAATCTCCCCCGATATTCAAAACAATTTCCTTTCTAATGAAACGAAAATTATTCTACCTCGCCGAGAATGTTTTATCGTACGACGAGTAACATAATATAAAATATGTATCTACAAATTTGTAAACATTGTATGCCTAAAAAATTTATTTCTTGATTGCAATCAAACTATATTTATGCTGGAAATGGAAAATACGTAGAAGAAAATAAGTTTGAGAATAAAAGAAGAAAGAGATTTACTTTATTCAGTCTAAAAACGTATATTGATAGGTACTGCAAGGTACCTTGGTCATTCCTCTGCCTAGCACAGCATTTCCTGTGAATTATATTACTTGCATTACCTGACAAGTTTCTAATATTAATATATTATACAGTATGATCTTACCGGGAAGTTGCGACGTTGCCAGATGGACTACCAGTAGAGCAGGGAAGTGATACCTATCGACTAATTATGCGGGCCTGTTAGATTGACCGGATTCGTTTAATTTCTCTGTTATACGTTTCCTTTAAGAACTGATGACGGTCTAGCTTTGGAAGAGCAGGGTTAACCCACTTGACGCCATTTTTCTACAAAAATTGTTAAACGTTTGTGTGAGAGCTAGATAATATATACTAAGTAACATATAAATCCGAACACCCAGTTTAAATGGTTTTATTTTAATAAACGTTGGTGAATGTATTTATCTTACTGTAAATAACAAGTGAAAAAATTTTCACCTTATCAGTTGGACATTCCGTTTTTTATACTGCTTTTTTTTAATTCACTAACGCTCTAAAAATGAATATTTCAGCCGCAGTAAAGAATCAACGTTGGCGGATTTTGGTTCTTGACATCCTTTACGATCGGTTAGTGAGTTTGATAGGGGCCGTATAGTGGGACTTCGGGAAGCTGGACTTTCTTTTCGGGCAATTGCAGTTAGAGTGCAAAGAAGTGTAGACACTGTGGTTAGGTGTTGTCAGGCATGGCTTCGAGAAGGCCGTACGTAAAGAGCAAGGGGCACTGGACGCCGCCGTAGAACAACAGACCGTGAAGATCGCCGCCTAAGATTATTGGCCTTAAGGGACCGTTTCTCCACTACCAGGTCCATTGCAAATGAATGGTTTGCAGAACACGGAAGACCTATTGGCATGCGAAGTGTTTACCGACGAATGAGAAGTTTTGGCTTGTTTTCATACCGGCCACACTGGGTCCTCCCTTTAAATCGAGAACACCGACGTAATCGCCTTGAGTGGTGCAGACAACGGTCACTCTGGGATCAGGAATGGAACAGTATTGTCTTTAGTGACGAGTCTCGATTTTGTTTAGGCATGCACGATGGTCGCGCCAGGGTTAGAAGGCGACGTGGTGAAAGGAGGAATCCACAGTTTTTTGTTGAAAGACATATTCATCACACTGTTGGAGCTATGGTTTGGGGTGCTATAGCTTATGGTTCCAGGTCACCTTTAATCTTCATCCACACATTATTAAAGGTCAAAGGGCTTTAAAGCAGTGCAATCATTTTGAAATTTTTATCATTTACTTATTATGCTTCATTAAGTACTTATACAAAATTTTATTAAAATAAAACCATTTAAACTGGGTGTTCGGATTTATATGTCACTTAGTATATATATATATATACAGGGTGACTTCGAAGTTGAGTCATTTATTTTAACAGTGAGTAGATCTGATCAAAGGAAATGTTTTTTCCTTTACCATTTTTCTGGTAAAATTAAAGTAACAAAGTTATAGCCCTTTGGAAGTTTGAGTATCGCCCTGTCTCAATAATAATATTATGTGCTCGTGTTTGGCAACAACGGATATAATCCGCCTTATCGGTTCATTGCATCGGAAACAAAAAAGCGAAAGAATTTGGAACGATGTTTTTACAATTATTTTATTCAGTTGTATACAGCCAGTGTTAGTCGGTAACGCGTGAGTGAATAGTTGTGTCTGTTGCGTGGCTCAAACGAAATCAAAAATGGCACATGTTTACGAAAATGCTGAACTTGTGGACATGATTCTTATTTACGCTGCATCACGGATTTATGCGGATCGGTTTCCCAATCGAGTACAACCAACCCCTCGTGCCTTTGTTAATGTAGTACAAAGGGCTCGTGAATCAGGTGACTTAAGACCTCACAGGGCATGCCGGTGCTCCAAGACCGCACGATCAAATACGGGTCTGCACTGAAATTCTTGTCGGGAGGATATTTTATAAAACAAGGTAACATTTTTTTTTAATTTTTTTTTAATTTTTACACACATATTTTGGTTTATCTTCCTTCTACAATCATTATCTGAAAATTAATGACTCAACTTCAAAGTCACCCTGTATATATATACGTCGTTTGTTCTTGAGTGCAACGTTGATATTTACTATTCGTCGTTGTTCGTCCGGGTTCGTCCGAATAGAAGAAAAAGTTACAAAAATGTATGTTCGGTTCGCATGAAGCTTTTCGCACACATTTCTTGTGCCTCTACCGATCGAAAACGGTTTACTTTCTCGAATCATCAGTAGTAGCTTTTTTATCCAAAATTGTTCATGCTATCTTAAAACATTGGAAATATAATATAAAATTATTTTTTTATTATAATCTTAATGTTGTACTATATGTCAAGAAGACAAAATTGTAATATATATTTTTTGGAGAAATATCTAAAGAAAAAGAAAATAGAAACCATATACAGGGTGGCCCATAAGTCCTTTGAGCTGGAAAAAAAGGAATAAAACCAAACTAGTTACATTATGCAGAATTATTATATTTTATCATCTTTATTGAATGGGATGTTTTAAAAATCACATCGTCTAAATGCAATCCATTACGATCACGGCACTCATATAAACGACGTCTAAAATTGTCGATGACTGCGCGGCAAGTCAATACTGTAATGCTTGCCATTTCTCTTCGGATATTTTCTTTCAGGACATCAACTGATCGCGGAGTGGTGTCGTACACTTTACTCTTGAGGTAGCCCCATAAAAAGAAGTCCATTGGGGTCAAATCTGGACTACGTGGTGGCCAGGAAATGTCTCCTCTTCGAGAAATTACTTTGCTGGGAAAAAGTTGACAGACGACGGGCATAGAAGTGTTGGAGGTGTGGGCAGTTGCTCCGTCCTGTTGAAACCAGGTCTGCGTATTATAGCCTGGAAAATTCTGCAACGCTGGTGCCAAAAACTCTTCTATCATTGCTACATACCGCTCCGAAGTAATGTTAATGCGCGACCTCTGTCGTCCTCAAAGAAATAAGGGCCTACGATGCCATGCGCTGACATAGCAGCCCAATCTGTAACTTTAGGGCTGTGTAAGGGCTTCTGATGCTTACGCCTTGGATTTTCGGGGCTCCAATAACGGCAATTTTGTTTATTTACATGCCCGTTTAAATGGAAGTGAGCCTCGTCCGAGAACAACACATTATTGAGCGAAGAAAATCGATTCAACATTTCATTCGCAAAGTTTAGTCTCTGAATAGCGTCATTATCTTTCAATTCCTGCACTAACTGAATTTTGTAAGCGTGCAGACGTAAATATTTCCTTAAAATCCGCTGTAAAGATGTTCTGGGTACGTTTAGTGTACTGGAACGCTTACGAGTAGACTGGGTAGGATTTTGACGAACAGACTGTGCCACAATGCTGATGTTTTCTTCAATACGAGTTGTCCTTGGTCGACCCCACCGCTGTTTATCTAACGTCGAACCAGTCTCTTCGAACTTAGCAACCCAGTTCTTAATCGTTTGAGCTGTTGGACACTTTGTAAAATTGTGTAAATTGTGGTATTCTCGATATTTACGCCGCGCAATGGTTGCCGAATCATTATTTTGATAAAACGCGCGCACACAAAAAGCACGATCCGCTCCAGTGAAACACTCCATGGCGACTGAATTCCCAGACACTGAAGATACTGCCCCCACCTCGCCCGCGCCGCTCACGCTCACCCGTTAAATTTTATTCAAATTTGAAATTTCAAAGGACTTATGGACCACCCTGTATTACAATTTATTTTCTCAAAAACTTTTTAGATACACTCTAGTCGTAAAAAATACATATTTGAAATCACTTAGACCTATAACTAATAGAACATCTGAACAAATAAACAATGTGCGGATAAATGCGCGAAGTTAACAAAGCAACAATTGAGAGACTACCATTGGGTAACATCACCTTTATTTTTTATTAGAGCTGAAATTCTTTGGCGCATAGTGCTAACCAAGTTTTGGCAAAAAATTTGGTGTAAAACAATCCCGTATTTCTTGAAGCTTTTGTCTCAGTTCGGTGATTGTACGAGCAGGATGTTGTCGTAGAACCTTTTTCATCTCGTGCCACAAAGTATCAATAGGTGTCAGATCTGGACTGCTAGAAGCCCATCTCAAAAGTGGTACATTATTTTCTTCCATCCACTTTATAGCCTTTTTTGAGGTATGGCACGCTGCACCATATTGCTGAAACACAAAATCTTGGCCGAATGTCAAACATTCTTCCATCACTGGTAAAAGCGATACTTCTAAAATTGCCAAATATTTGTTTTTATCCAAATTTCCATCATTAAAATGAAGTTTTCCTACTCCTTTTGATGACATACTGCCCCAGACTATAATGGATGCTGGAAATTTCACTTTTCTCTTCAGACAGTCAACATGGAGTGCTTCATTTTTTTGAGAATAACTCTACTGCGACTGTCACCAACACAAACTTCGAATCGGGCCTCATCACTCCATTGTATTGCACACCATTGTTGAGGTGTCCATTGTCTATGTTCTTTAGCCCATCTAAACCGACTTTTCTTTTGCAGTGGAGTTAATAGTGGCTTTTCTTTGGCCTGTAAACAAGTTGTGCAACTTTAGGGTTTTTACTTCACTTTTTTTAAACTTACCTTGCAAGTGCTAAATCCCAGTTTGTGGGCCTCTCTATGAGTTGTGGACCTCGAAATTCTCCTTCCAACAGCGTCACTCCACAGAGCACTTAATGCCCCTATCGATCGAAAACGGTTCACTTTCTCCCAACAACAGTAGTAGGTTTTTTCCCAAAATTGTTTATGCTATCTTAAAGCATTGAAAATATAATATAAAATTATTTTTTTATTATACTCCTAATGTTGTACTACATGTCAAGAAGACAAAATTGTAATATATATTTTTTGGAGAAATTTCTTGAGAATATAGTTAACTATAAAAAAAATCAAAAACATTATTTAAACATGACGGCACTGCAGCAATTTTTGCTAGACACATAGAATTTGAGGCGTTCTGCGGCACGCACTGTAGCTGCTGCTAATTTAGATCTACAACAGAAATCACCTATTTTAATAATACTATTAACCAAAATACATTAAAAACCTTGAGCTACATAATGTTTAAGTTTATAAGTCAGAAGAGATTATCACCAAGTCCCATTAATATTATTATAATCCATTTTTAAAATAACGAACTTAGACCAAAAGAACTGCTAACACTATACATCGAATACCAAGTTTGTTACTACTTTTAGTCATTAAAAGCAACATGGAACTATTTAACAGTAAAACGAAGGCTTCAATGATCTTTCAAAGCCAAGACTAAGCTAGTATTGGTCTTGGTGCTGGAGTGCAACATCAATCACTGGCATTGGATAGTATGGCAATCTGAGATAAATATGTTAAAACAAGTACACTTTTCAAAAATACAAAAGAAAAACACGACTACAGTAACTGAAAATGATGAAAAGAGAATCTAAGGACACCTTAAATGTCAGTACTCATCAATCTGTTAGGGCTGCAACCCGTGAAGGTAAGTTTTAAAGTTAGAGTTTAAAACCCGCCATTTTCTGAATTTCGGTATTCCCAATGTCAATCGAACTAGCATGTCAAATCTAGTCATGAAAAAATCCATCAAGTTGTTTAAGCTTAATCAAGCGGAATCGCACAGCAAATCTCTGTTGCGTGATTCAGTAGACTATACAGTCGAGCAAGTTCGCAAACATTTCAGGCCGCGCCTCGCACTGTGATAAAAATTGAATTGGTAATTCAGACCAGCCAACATTATTTCAGTATACAAAACCGACCAAAATTATTTTTTGGCGTTACAAAATAATTCGAGTAGTCAAAGCAATAATGCTTAAGCTATTTCAAATTATTTGCTTCTTTTCTTTGCTCTGTTTCTTCTTTCCTTTCTTTCCTTCTTTCCCTTTTCCCCTTAAACATGTTTGGTATCTGGGACAGACTAGCAGACCAACGAGACTTTTAACTAAGAGCAAAGGTCCACCGGACCGCTCTGACGAATAGTGACGAATAGTAGTAGTTGTTTAAGCTGTAGCCCGTGACATAGAAATCTCAATTTTCAAGTTTCTGGATTGAAATCCGCCATTTTGATTTTACAAAATTTCAGTATGTCTCGTGCCACTCGCCCTCAATAGACACGTAGGTAATATGTCGAAATCCATCAAGCCGCTTGGACTTCCGGAGGTGAAATAGTATTTTTGGCCAAATACGTGCATTTCCCGTCTGGAAAACATAACCCTTTTCTGTAGTAATATAGCGTGGGCATACTACAAATACTGCTTTATTCCTGGTAGATAATGCAATAAACACATTACCCATCTAGAGGATCCAATTATGACAAATATGCATGTTGACCTTTTGTTTTGTTTTCAGGGTGATCGATGACGCAGAATGCTTCGAGGTACTGAAAAGTGATTCCTTGGTACCTTATGCTTCAAGTCTTCGTGAGCTGTAAGTTCAAACTTCATTACCACACCTATTTCTGTTATCTATATACTAAATATATTTTGCACCTATTCATCCCTTTATTTTGAGTTTTTTCCGGGTCACCAATCTGTGAGCCGAAGTGATATAAGATATTGGATCCCAAATCCTCAAAAGCCTTCTCAAGGCACTTTTCTTATACAGGGTGTTCCTTAATGATGTTCCTTAATCTACATGAAAAATTAATGTTAGTTTGCTTCATAAACTATGGTCCAAAAATGTTTCCTTACAAAAACCCGGGGTGTTTAAGTTTTAGGAAAAAAACGGAAATTAATTAATATTTTCAGAACCGCTACAGATATTTCACTGATATTTAGTACGTAGTGAAAGCTAATAAAGTTGCATATTTTTCAATGCAAAAATAATTTTTAGCTTTAACAGTGGCGTGCGTACGGGTATTGACTCCGATATTTATTAAGAAAAAAACGGTAAGCCAATAAACCCCTCTACAGTGTTAATGGGACGTGTTCACTAGCGTCTTAACTTAGCCCAGCAAAAAGAAATCTGAACTGTTGAGGTCTGTGGACCTTGGTGGCCATTCTTGGGGCCCACCGCGGTCAATCCAACTATTTGGATAAACAGTTTGTAAATAATTACGAACCGCTACACTGAAATTCGCAGGTGCAACATCATGCATGTACCACATATTGTTTGTTATTACTAACGGAACATCATCAAGCAGCAAAAGCAACTGTTGTTGAAGAAAATTGAGGTAAGTCTGTCCGTCAAGTCGTCCCGGAAAGAACAATGGGCCAATAAATTGGTTGCCAATAATTCCTGTCCATAGGTTAACCGAAAATTGGTGTTGGAAATGGGTTTCGGTTACGGCATAGGGACTTTCTTCTGCCCACAATTGATTCAAATTGCGGATATCACTGACAAAGAGTCACACGCCCGGAAAAATCAATGGGAAGTAATGCCTGTACTCTTGAAATATGGTAAGGATATAACAAAAAATCCATTAAAATTCTCCAAACAATTTGATTTCAAATATTTAAGTGTCTAGCGATCTTCCTCGTACTCGTTTCAGGAAGCTCTTCGACTTCGTGCAGCTCTGCTTCCTCAATTTCAGGTGTTCTCACGCTTAGAAGTCTACCTTCAGGCTATTTACACACACACCGATTTTGGGCGTCCGGTAAAATATCGGCCGACCACATTTTAATAGTAAACCATAGGGAGCCATTGAAGCTTGCACACTGGCCGACCACCCACCGGCACCGGAAAAAAGCGGGTTAGCAGCAGGACATTGTCACTGTGATGCGCCGGTACCGCGGATATAGAGGCATACGTGTTTGAATAGGAGCTTGCACAGTCACCTATTATTTAATGGCCGTGATTATGACTACATATACGTTTACAATGGATAGAGAGATGAACATCGATAATGACATACTTATTGCGCTAGTGGAAGCAAGACCAGTTTTATGGGATAAAACATTGGACATATTTAAACATATTTAAAGGTAAAAACGCTACTAGAGAAGTATGGAACTAAGTTTGCTGCGAACTGAATGAGGATTTTAAAGAAACGGAGTCCAAAGAGAAAAATGAATCCAGAACTTTCGCTTAACTCTCCGTTGCTTTATACGCTGGTACAGTAACCACATTGCGACAACTCGTTGGGGATTCATTAAAAAAATATTGGAAATCAGCACTGCACCGGTAAAAAACCGGCGCGTGTGTAAGCAGATACTACCGATAAAAAATCCGTCGATATTTTACAGGCCGTCCAAAATCGGTGTGTGTGCAAGTAGGCTCAGATGTTCCTTTTCGGACAGAACCAGTTTCAACAAGATGACGTTGAATATTATAAAAGGTTCGACTATCTGGCAAAGCACGATCGGGATATTTTTTTTTCATATAGTAGTCTTCATACGGTTCGGTTGTGTTTAACCTGTGTCTACATTAATCTTTCGAAATCGAGGGCACAAGATCGAACTAAATAGTAAGATCTTACACTACGCTTTTTAAGAAGCATATCTGCATGAAACCATCAAGACCTTGGGCAGTAAATGCTCCTTCTGTCATTTTTTGCACTATTTTGCTTCGATACCTAGTTCGAGTGATCTTTTGTTGTGATTCTTGGAGAATATAGTATGGAAGATCAGGGTGAAATTACTAACCAGATCCTTAACATCCTACAAGAAATAAGAAGTGATCTTAAAGAGGTAAAGGAATCTCTAGCCACACAGAGGAATAGGATAGACGACATAGACTCTAGAATAAAGGACCTGGACACAGAAAACGCCGATTTGAAGCAACAGGTTGTTGTTCTTCGAAGAAAGGAACTGAAGAATAACATAATATTATTCGGACTTGAGGAAACACAGAACGAAGATTTGCTAAAGGACATGATAGCATTCTTGCATTCAAATCTTGCAGCTACGATCACTGAGACAGACATTAATAACATCTATCGAATCGGAATAGCAAACAGCAACACACCGAGGCCAGTCAAGTTAGAATTAGTTAGGAACATCGTTAAACAAAAAATAATAAAGAGCGCATATAAACTTAAAGGCACAAATATAGCCATTGCGGCGGATTTGATACCTGAGGATAATCAGTTGCAAAAAATTCTACGTAAACACTTGAAGATAGCCAGTGGGCAGAAACAGTCAGCAAAAATACATAAAAATAAGCTTCTAGTTAATGGTGTTGCTTATAGTGCCGAGGAATTAGAACTGGAAGAATATATTTCGGAACAAGAAGAAGAGGCAAAGACAGCAGAAACGCAAGAGACACCTTCACATGACAAAAAAGCAACTCTAGAGAAATCCGTGGAACCGAAACAATCATCTACTACGGCTACTGCGATAGTCTTCACAAGGTCGAAGCGACTGGAAAATAAGGTACAAGGTGAAAAAGTATTAATCCCGCCTTCAAAAAGAGCGAGAAATCAATGAACAGTTTTTCATTAATGTCACTGCAATCAACTATTGTCAATATTTTTATAGGTGGATGTTTTAAAGTAATTAAACCGAGGTTATTGTATTTCGTAATTGATATTCTTTTATTCTCGATTTTTCATCATAATATTTTAATGTGTTGGAATTTTATAGTTGTAGAATTTCTATTTCTTGCTTACTAGACTAAATATTTACTCTAGATCTTATTTTCCGGGTGCTGCGTATGTGTTTTCATCATAGTACATAATATTCATTATTTTTTATCTCTTATCCTTTTAGTGTATTTTTGCTTCCTGTTATTGTTTACTTTTTTGTTTGTAATTTGGAAAATGCCATCGTTGTTGAATGTGGTTCACCTCAGTATTAGATCTCTGGTTGCAAATATAGGGATGCTGCGTAGCTATGTTGATGATAATGACATCGATTTCATAGCTTTGAGTGAGACTTGGTCACATGATCAAATTGACTCTAAGTTGATTGACATTGATGGTTACACCCTTTTTCCTGCAGATCGAATTGGTAGAGGTGGGGGCGTTGCAGTATATACAAAAAAATGTTTCCAGAGTAAAATTATCCATATTAATATAGCTCCTGCCTTGGAACAGATCTGGATCTCACTAAAACTTAACCGGAAAACATTCATATTAAGTGTTGTCTATAGCCCCCCTTCTGCTAATGTTGTGGACATGCTTCGCGAATTGGAGTCAGCTGTGGATCTTTTTCTACCAGATAGTGATTTGTTCGCTATAACTGGTGATCTAAATATAAATATTTTGAACCTAGATCGTAAAACCAAGCTGTTGTATGATTTCCTTGAGGCATACTATTTGACACAGCTTATTGAATCTCCTAGTAGAATAACCAAATCTACGAGTACGTTGATAGATTTGCTCATAGTAGGTGATCCGGATGACTTCACTTCTGTCGATACACTTGATGTTGGTATTTCAGACCATTGTGTTTTGACTTTTAAAATTAATTTCCCTAAGGCGAGTAGATATGAGAAGTTTTTAAGATACCGCGATTATTCAAAGTTTGACGCAGATTTATTTTATAACGATCTAGATTCTGTTAATTGGAGCTCCATCTACACACTACCAGATGTAGACTCTATGGTGGATCATCTTGAAGTAAATCTTAAAACTCTCTTTAATCGCCACGCACCTTATCGTCAAGTGAGGGTTAGTAAGCCGCCTGCTCCTTGGCGTACATATAATTTAAAAATAATGATGTCACTTGTGTATTTGAGTTATACCCTCACCAAAAGAAATCAAAAATCAACTTAGATCTCTGGAAATTCTGCGCGAAAAAAAGTTATCTGAACTACCACCCAAGTTAAAGAATAGCAACACTGTCAACGCATATTTGAATAGCGCCCCAAATCTGGCTAAAAGTCAACTTCAAATTGATATGCTTAGAAAATACGATACCCACGTAATGCAAGCTCATGAAGATTCTTTTAGATTCACAACAGTTAGTTCCCATGCTGTGTTCAAATTTCTTAATAAAATTAAAAGCAGTGCTGTAGGATCGGATAATATTTCGTTACGTATGTTACTATTAGATTCCTCTGATTTGATAGAGTATATCACGTTTATTTTAAATTTTTCAATCGCATCTGGAACATTTCGTCTTGCATGGAAGCATGCTTTGGTGAGGCCAATACCTAAATGTAACTCACCTGATGAGCTCTCTGACCTAAGACCGATTAGTATTCTGCCTACCGTATCAAAACTGCTAGAACTCATCATGAAAGACCAAATGCTTACCTATGCTATTCAAAATAATATTATTACTAGCTTCCAGTCAGGTTTTCGTCCTCATCATAGCACCTCCACGGCTTTAATGAAGATTACGGATGATCTTATTAGAGCAACTGATCAAGGTAATTGCACTTGTGTTACTCGACTTCAGCAAAGCTTTCGAGACCTTAGTCCACGACATGCTTCTCACAAAATTGATATACTTCGGTTTTTCTTATAACTCGGTTCTACTTCTTGAGAGCTACTTAATAATTACTCTTCCTCGTTGAATAAGGTTTTCGGTGTTCCACAAGGTTCGGTCTTGGGTCCACTCCTTTTCAGCTTATACACAAGTGACTTTCATGATTTTGTTAATTTTTATCAGTCACATCATTATGCCGACGATACCCATATATATATATATATATATATATATATATCGTTCTCCGCATCCAAAGCTGTTACTGCACAGATTGAACTGAATAAAGATTTAAAATCTCTATATAACATATCTATAGAACATAATTTACAGCTAAATCCGAAGAATTCACAAGTCATGATTTTTGGCAATAAAAATAAAAGACCTAATCTGCATGGCACATTTTCAGTTACTATAAATGATGTATCTGCCAATAATCAGTGAAAACAAAAATCTTGGAATATGGCTGGACTCTGATCTAACATATACAAAACATGTTAGACACTTGTGCCAAGTCTCCTATAACGTGTTAAAACAACTTTATCCCAGCAGGAGTATATTATCAAAATTCATGAAGGTCAAACTATGTGAAGCTTTGATTTTGTCTAAACTGGCTTACTGTGACTGCATATATGGGCCTGCCCTTTTGCAAACAGATATTCTACGCATTCAGCGAATTCAAAATTCTTGCATCAGGTTTGCATATCGACCCTTGCAACGAAGACTATAGTAACTCAAAAACCCTTGCTTTTGACCTACTACTCGGTATCGATAGACCTTATCGGGTTCTCTTTGGTGGAATAATATGGTATCTCAGCCATGCAACTATAGGCAACCAACAAATCTTCTATGTCATATAGTAAGTATAATAGTGGCGGTTGTTCCCGCGAAAGCTACATCAAATTGAGTTACTTTAGTCTTCGATGCAAAAAATCACGGAAAGCCTAACTTACTGTTAAACCTTCTGTCTGACTAGCTATGATTTTCGCGGCATATTTTGAGGTTACGGTAATTAATAGCGAAAACGTTTCAAATATTAGCTGTATGAAAAGACTAGTTATCAAATCGAACTAAAATGAATTCAAGAACCAAAATAATACTGGCAGATGCAAAGAAGCTAAGTGCAGTTGCTGAACCATTAAATTCAGATAGGTTTGGTTCATAAATAATGATGAATTAACATAACAAAAAGGTTCAAACATAGCATCTGCTTCTTCTGCACGTTATGCATTGGGATCTGTCGCATCACCAGAATTCAACTACTACAGTCCTTGGTTTTGCTAAGACGACACTCACGTGTTTGTTTTTCATTCTTTCCTCTCCAAGTCTGTACCTGATACATACCTATATGACCTATATCGTACTGATGAGGGCTAAAGAGTCCTGTCTGCGGATGGTCGTGAATCCATTAGTATTAAATAAAAGGTAAAAGCGGAAAATTAGAACAAAGACGATTGTGGAGAAAAATTGAAAATGAATAAGATGAGAGCCTCATGAAATAAAATATAAGTGTGACACTACATTGATTATTTATGAGAGAATGAGACCGCAGAACAATACGGCTTCAGGAACTACCTTTGCTCTACACAAGCTTGCTTCCAATAGATGCTAGAAAATTAAATGGTTATTAGACCTATGTAAATCAAAAGCAAACAGTCTTCCTAGCAGTCCTGAGACTTACCTGCCTTTCATTTTTCTCTAAAAGCCAAGGAAGACAAAAAAATGCAAAGAGGACATAATATTTACAGTGCTTAAAATACATAAGTTGAGAACGGTGATAGTGGAGAACAGGAAGATGAATATAATTTGTTTGAAAAGTACTTTAATATTTCGATAAATATCCTACTAAGTCTAGAGCAAGTGTACTTTTTTCTTTAATTGATCCAACGAAAACTATAGTAAGTCAGCAAAATTTATAAGAAAATTGTCATTTTCGCTAGGTTTGTATAGTAATACCATTTATAACCTTCTATATACAAGAATTACTGCAATGTGCAACATATTTTTGATGAGATCGTCATTTTTCTGGCAACGAAATTCATCAGAAAAACGTCTAATGCCTATATCTCAGTTCAACCAAAACTGAGTTACGATAGTCTTCCTTGCAGGTGTCGATATGGTATCCGAAAGTATGACCACATCAGTGAGAGCCTTATGGATTGAAAACTGATCTCCTGCACGACCAAGGGCCTAAAGTATAAGCAAACCTCGCTACGTTTTAAAGGATAATATCCCAGTATGTTTCTTTTTAAGTCACCTTGTTCTTTTTTGCATGAATTGTGCTCTCACAAAAACTGCATTGGCCATGCTCTCGTATGTTCTGTTTTGTATTGCATATTATCTTTTTATATATATATATTTTGTATGAGTATTATTTTTTTGTGGGTTTCGTTGAAAAGCAGCTTAGGCTGAACTACGCCTTTCATCATTTTATCTTTAAAAAATTTTTTTTATCCTCAAGTTATTTATAATGATGAATAAAGACCATTTATTATTATTATTATTATATCTCTGGTGATAAATCCGTCTGGCTTGGTCATCAATGCCGTCGGCAATGTCATATACGTAATGCATTTCTGCCATTTCTGCATTTGAATAATTCACCATTATTAACAATATTGTAAAAACTAAATAATGAAAAAGATATCACAGCGAACAGATTTGAATAACAGAGACTTGTATGATGTCAAAAGCCAGTGACATATTCCAGATCAACTAGATATTTATTGCTCAATTACATACTTCAATTATTACATTAATTTTTTCGGGCAATAGAATGGTTTTATCTTCTTACTCAAAAATGGCGCTTCGAAGGAATCCAATTCAGGAAAGATCATTTGTTTTCGATTAAACGGTGAATTCAAAAATAATTTTTATTTGGAAAAAAACCATTGTCGTACCATTTTTTTCTTAAAAATATCCTGTACGCACGCCACTGTTAAAGCTAAAACTATTTTAGAGCTTACCCGCGGCAAAACTGGACAGCTGATGTCACCAACAATTACAATACCTTTGATAACAAGCAATTGTGGTCTCCTAGGACAACAGAAAACGACGATAAACAATTTTATTGTCAATAAATTTTGTAATATTGTTTTTAAACAGTTGCAGAATAATCTGTTACTCATTAAATAGTCGTGTGAAATTCCATTCGGGCATCTAATTTTTTCCTCTGACAAAAACGGAAAAACGAAAAAACATTGTAAATTAATAGTTTTTTAACAAAAAACATTCCTGCAGGTTGCCTCCAGCATTCATGCTTCTTGTCAAAATATTGCTTAGCAACGTGTTTTTTCGATTTTTTTTTTTCGGAAAAATTAGATGCCTTTATGATATTACTTATGAGAGCCGCTCATACATTTTTTTCTTGCGCCATTTGAAAAAAGTCCTGCAAGCATCAATGCTAATTGGTCGGACGATTGTTAAATATTTGGTTACCAATTGGTAGGATATCTGTCAAATATTTGGTGACGTCAAGATCAAAGCTGTCGCATCAGTCTGTATGTTACCTGTGACACATCTAAATAATGACACACCTAACAGTTGTCGATTTTACAACCTACACCTGAATACATTTTCCTTGTAGATAACTAGACCTAATTAGGAATTCAACTCCATCGGAAGACATCCGATATCACTTTATGCAAACTTCCTTCCTTTTATGTTAATAATGATGTGAAATCCCTCAGCCGAACCGCTTGAAAATATTTGAGAGGCTAAGCTTGGGGTGGATTCATAGAAGTCCTTTATTACAATAATCTAGTTACTTAATAAGGTCAAAAGGGGGATAAAGCCCGCAATGAAACGTGATAAGCTGAAGAAGCTTTATCTTGGTTTGTGAGATACCTGATGCAGAGTTGGAGAGTGAAACATCATTAATTTCGAGTACCAAACAAAAGAAGTCCATGTTGGCGATTTCACAGAAACACATCTCGATAGTTGTGGAAGTTGCTGGAAATTAACTCCTTACCTCTGTACGCGTCTGGTTAGCTCCTGCTCTGATAGTTACTGTCCATATTTGATGCATTTGAGAGACGGACAATCCATTCGTTGGTGTAACTTTCTTAACAAGAAGCTCCAAACTCCGACGCCGCCATTTAGGCCCGTATCGTCAGTCGACCCTACAATTGTAGGGCGCGTTTATGGCCTCCATGATTGTCATATTCGTTGTCATATTCCTTTCTCTCCTTCAAAAATTTCTAGATTACACTTGTCCCGTGTCAGCTTCAACGCTCTCCCATTGTGAAGATTTGTTTTCCTTTTAAATTGTAGGAAATTTCAGGCTGATAAGACATGATATAACTCAAAACCAAGCACAACTTGAGGTTTGTGACATAACCTCAAAATACAGCGCTGACACGGAGAAGTAGAAAACAATGACAATCAAGGTATCCTTTGGTGCTCCAAACGCTATCCCTCTTTGACATCACTTACATTTACAGCACAATTCTTACGAGTTATACGTATATACGAGTACCTATTGTAACTTATGACAAATCTAAGTCTGAGTAATACATTACTTATCCAGATTGCACTTAAAAAGACATTTATGTTCTGTTTGTTGGTCAATAGTATTTTGAAAAGTATGTAAAGCTTGATTGATTTTGTTCGGGGTTGGTGTTGCAGCGAAGCACCATGTTAGATAACCGCCTAAATTGGAAATAGACATTTATGGAATTTGGTTTGCGGTGCGCCTGTGGCCTGTCCAGAAAATGCGTCGATCGATGCTCAAAGTCAATACGACACGTCCTGCATCTCTTCCCGTGTATGTGTCTGACAAATCTAAGTTCGACAACGAAAGTCTGAAGAATAATTGAGGGGCCTGGAAGTAAAAGGGTTTAAGTATATTTTTAGTAGTTCTGAGATAAATGGCTTCAAAGTTTACTTGAATCTGAAAATTCCAGGAATAAATGTATCAAAGTATGATACTATATTAAGTTTATTTAAATGCCAATACAACATTACAAACAAAAAACATTTTCTTAATTTTGCTTTTTTATTGTCATTTTTGCAAAAATGTACTTGAATCATTATACATGTTACAAAAATTATGGTGGTAACATGATTCAAGTGCAACTACCGTACTAAACCAAACATTATTTAAAAATAATCTGTAACAAAATTTCTTATTCATAATCAGAATCTAATATTTAGATGTCTTCATCATTTTCTTCATCTGAATCAGCTGGTCTTGATTGGGGTTCATCTATATCAGGTACTTTTTGGCTTGATGTCAGGGTCTGTGTTTGTTTCTTTTTGCCTTTTTTGTTAATGCTTTCCCATCGTGCCTCATGTTTTTATAAAATGTATGGTGAATGGGCAGAATGTATTCCAATAAGCTAAGCAAGTTTTTGTACTTGGCGACTTTAATCTTTATTGAAGTGCTATTCAAAGGCTTTAGTAGTAAGCAACCGCTAAACACTACATCAATGTTTAGGGTACTCTTGTATCGAAATGTTAGTCTTTCTCTTTTATAGTAAGCAAACCAGCAAATTTCTTTTCATTTTAAGGGGTAACCGTCACTATTTTTTTTGGATCGTTCATTGAACGGCGAAAAAAGTAAAAATCGTCTTTGTTCATATTGTACACAATAAATTTGGCCGGTGTGCCTCTTATTACAGTCTCCCAATCTGCGGGGACAAGAACTTGAGGGCTTTGCCTTGTGATGAATCGAAGATATATGTGTAGCTTGAACAATAAAACTAAATAGTTTAGCAATGTTTTTATTCTTATTTTGTCCACCACACGAATCACTGTATGCAATAATCTTCGTAACTGTAGATGGAAGGCTTTGCACAAATTTTATTAAACATAATACTATCTCCTGTGAGCCCCTGGATGCAATAGTTTCGTTCCATCATACATATAACTTTTTCCAGTCAGTAAGTCAAAGACACAGAAATATACGTCCATAATTGACGAAGATAAAATACTTTAGAGGTGGTTAACAATGGCGTCGGCAATGCCTGTTGCAAATCAAAACAAATTACAGCCGTATTTTTAGAATCATTTTTATTTTGAGCAATATCAGCTTTTTTGGCATCTGTTGCTTTCTGGGCCTTTCTTTGGTGCAGCTCGAGGTCTTGCTTGGCATTTTTAATCACGTCTTCATTTGTAGAATATTTTATTAAATTTTGTAAATTGTCACAACGACTGCAGGTATCACTGTAGGGCTTGTGGAATCTTAAATTGAATTCCGTATTGAAAATATGCCTGTAACAGGACTCTTTTACTGGTAATTCTTGTTTGTCAATACAAAACTCCTGATATAATTTGTACATCTTATTGATACTTAATTCTCCTGAGAGATACCTTGCGTTCCCAATCAGTACTCATTTTGTTTATTATTATAACACTACCAACACTGCAAAATGCGTATTTTTAACTAAGAATAAGTAAAATGTTTAAATCACGTCACACGTAAAACATTAAAAATAGTTGCCAAAGCCTTAGAAGTAAAATGGTTCAGGTGCACTTGAATCATTTTACCACATACTGTATTAGTGGATATTTTGATATGTTCTCAAAGACTATGAGAGATGGCGCAAGGGAACGTTGCCTGCATTTGAATCATTTTACCACCAAGTTAGGATATGCTTTAGGTATGATATTCTGCACTTAGACCATTTAATTAAAAAAGTGCACTTGAACCTTTTTACTTCCAAACCCCTCAATTGTAATATTGAATTTCAAAAAATAATTGACTATACCTATTCGTATTTTTATGACCTGCTCATATAGAGAAGTGCTTGATTCTCTCAGTATTTGCTCCAATTACTTGATTTGTTTAAAGGGCAGTTCTAATCCTTAAGCTTAGTACACACTAGTTGCGCAATTGATCTATAGGCAGTCTGGTGACGGTCTCAAGACACGATCCAGATATATGGTCAATAGACATCCTTCCTTGTCTCGTCTAGAGTCTATACAATAATGCGAATTTTTCGGTCTCATGTTCGTTTTCGCCATCAAAGACATTGTTTTGTGTGGAATGGACTGGGATAATTATGTCTCGGGGTCCCTCAGAATGTTTTATTTTTTTTTGTTTCGGTTAACAGTGCAATGAAGTCTTTTAAGTTTTAATGTCTAATATTAATGCCACGTACTTATTTTGTTCTCATATAATAAAGTATTGCCTTTCTGAGGATTTTTGAGTATTTTCCATGTTTTTTTCAAGCTGGCATTGACTTGATAGAACACAATGGATTACGGAGCAATAATAGGATAAATTCGAGAAATTCCACTGATGTTGAAAAATTACCAGCCCAAAATATCGTTTGCAACCCGCCCCAGATGAAATCTTGAATCCGCTCTTGCCTCAGTGGTATAGTTGTAGTCACCGTTCTTGGTTACATCATCAACGCCATATGAAATCAGTAAACAGATCAAGCCTGCGTACCATGAGCGGATCTTAATTTTCCTAATTTCAAAATTATTTACTAATCGTAATTCTAAAAATCTTTTAATCCAGTACATAAACATAGGTGGGGTAGATTTTGTCCAGTGACATGCAATAAAACGTTTTTTTTCTGGATAGCGAAGTGAGATATAAAAAAATGCAAACAGAAAAGAAGTTGTATCTTTAGATGCTCAATCAATCAAAAAATATTAAAGTTACAAAAAGGCAGTGGCAAAAGGTGCCCCCCGGACGCCACTGGACCTAGTAATTATAATCAATTCAGAGCTAAATTAGCCTCTTAGTACAACATATATCATGGCCAAATTTCAATCGAGTAAATATCTTTTAAGACATTATTATTTTTTTTAAATTTATCTCCCTGTATCTGCATTTCCGGACCCATCTTCTTAAAACTTTTTTTCATATTTTTTAACAAGGAATCACTCTATAAAATGTTTTCGTCTATTTTCCGAACACCCTGTATATTTAAAAGGGTGTTTCGTTGTCTTAGGTTTTTGTTCTTTATCAGCCCTCTGCAGCGCCAAGCAAGACTGCTCTGTCAATAACAACAGTCGAGAGAAAAATTCTCTTGGGACAGGATTCGAACCCGCGCAGCTCATTGTACTATCACATATTGTAATGTGCAGAGCTGTGAATCGGATTGATCGTACAGGAGTGTTCGCATCAAGCACGCAGACGCCTACGTGGAAATCATAACACGTTATATGTACACGTACCAGCAATAAACATAGGATTAAAAGCTTACTATTAGTGATGGTCGACGAACGTTACTCGTGGATTGCAGAGACAAGCATGGGCGTACGGTTAGGGGTCATGACAGCGCCCGATGCAACAGTAGTGATTCCTTCAACCAACTACTCGATAACCTGGAAAGTAGGATCTAGGGGCAAAAAATTAATAAAAAGTGTCCAAACTTCGTTTTCGACGTCTCAGAGGATACTTATCACTTTTGAAAAAAATTAAGGGGTATAAAATTGAGGATGGAGTGGCTGTAGGGGGTGGGGTAGGTTATATGCCATTTTTTTGAGAATGGTTACTTATAAGCCTGGAGCCGTGGTAATTCTACGCACCTTTTAGATATTTCACTCACTAACTGTTCTCTACCTGAAATCAAGCATCTTAAAAACATGTATGCGACATGCACTTCTTATATTTCTAGATTTTTTTGAATTGGTTTTCTTTTTCTTGTTTTACTTGTTTAATTCTATTGTCCTGTAAATGGAATTGTAATAGTTTGTTGGGCAATAAATGCTATTATTATTATTTTATCGATATTTCTGACAGTATACAGGGCGTTTCAAATTCGACTCTAACCATTGGGATCTCGGAAAATGTAAAAGATACGAAGTCGCTTAAATGGGCATTTAGGTATTCAACAAAATGCCGCTCAGGAAGTTTCAATATTCAAAGTATTTGTATTTCTGGAGAGAGAGGAAAGAGCCGAATTTTCCCAAAACTGTTTTAATTTTTTACTGACTTTATTTGTTGCGGGATTTCAAAATAAATTGCACATTGACATTGCCATTTTTCTCCTCTACAAGAAGGTATAATTAGGATTTCAATATGACGTTTTGTCTCTATTTCTCCAGCATCAACTGTATTCTCTTTTTATAGACGCCACATTGGATTTTTGCACAAATGAATAGAGTTTCTAATTCTGATTTCAAAAATATATAATACTTTATACATTGACATTGTCAATCTTAGTTATTTCAAAAAAGCGCAAGAATGCCTTGAAATTATCAGATAATCAATTGTTTCCCATACCTGGCTTGTCCCAAAGACACTTGTATTTTGCCCTGACTTTATTCGAGTTGGGATTTCAAAATAAATTGCATGTTTTCATTGTTACTCTCCCCTAAAAGATGGCGTAGTCAAATCTTGAAATCGACATTTCTTCTTTCGATTTCCATCACCAACTTTGTTTAAATGAACTTGACCTGTACGATTTCGTCAACTTAGTGAGTTTGATAGGGGCCGTATAATGGGACTTCGGGAAGCTGGACTTTCTTTTCGGGCAATTGCAGTTAGAGTGCAAAGAAGTGTAGACACTGTGGTTAGGTGTTGTCAGGCATGGCTTCGAGAAGGCCGTACGCAAAGAGCAAGCGGCACTGGACGCCGCCGTAGAACAACAGACCGTGAAGATCGCCGCCTAAGATTATTGGCCGTAAGGGACCGTTTCTCCACTACCAGGTCCATTGCAAATGAATGGTTTGCAGAACACGGAAGACCTATTGGCATACGAAGTGTTTACCGTCGAATGAGAAGTTTTGGCTTGTTTTCATACCGGCCACACTGGGTCCGCCTTTTAACTCGAGAACACCGACGTAATCGCCTTGAGTGGTGCAGACAACAGTATTGTGTTTAGCGACGAGTCTCGATTTTGTTTAGGCATGCATGATGGTCGTGCCAGGGTTAGAAGGCGACGTGGTGAAAGGAGGAATCCACAGTTTTTTGTTGAAAGACATGTTCATCACACTGTTGGAGTTATGGTTTGGGGTGCTATAGCTTATAGTTCCAGGTCACCTTTAATCTTCATCAGAGGTAACATGAACGCGCAGCGTTATATCCACGAAGTTCTAGAACCCCATCTTTTACCATATCTTGACACCCTGGCAGATCCGACTTTCCAACAAGATAATGCCCGACCACATGTTGCAAGAGTCACAATAGACTTCTTTCAACATAATGATGTCACATTGTTATCATGGCCACCAAGATCTCCCGAATTATCCCCAATTGAGCACGTGTGGGATATGATGGGTGGGAGATTGCTCAATTTGCAACGTCCTCCTCAGACTCTAGAAGCACTTCGAGAGGAGTTGGTGCTTGCCTGGAATGAGATACCACAGGAGGACATTGACCACCTGATCAGAAGCATGCCTAGGCGCGTTGGAGAATGCGTAGCACATCAGGGTGCATCCACACATTATTAAAGGGCTTTAAAGCAGTGCAATCATTTTGAAATTTTTATCACTTACTTATTATGCTTCATTAAGTACTTATACAAAATTTTATTAAAATAAAACCATTTAAACTGGGTGTTCGGATTTGATGTCACTTAGTATATATATTATCTAAAACCTTATATACCCGTAGGTATAAGGTGTAATTACATTATTTCATTCTCTAAACTAATCAGTTATTATATACAAATTTAGCCCAGTCTTTCTTATTTCTCGCCCGGCACACTGCTTCGTTCCAACTTATTCCCCTGTTCTTGAGTATTTTCGCTAATCCATCATTCCACGTCTTTTTCGGTCGCCCTCTTGCCCTTTTCTGTTGAACTCTTGCTTCCCGTGTGAGTTTTACTGGCCTTGTATCCTTCATCCTTACTAAATGCCCAAACCATTTTAATTGGTTTTCTTCAATCCTTTGTAGTACAGATTCCACTCCCAGCTCTTCTCTAATAACTTCGTTTCTAATTTTGTCTTTCCTAGTGACTCCTTTGACTGCCATGAGATAGCTCTCGCTTCCAAATATCAATATGAGTCTGAATACTGTTCTGTACACGGTCATCCTTGTTTTTCTGCTTATCATTTTCTTCCTTAAGAAAGATGTTTTCAATGTGTGATAGATAGAGCCTAGATGCGTTCATTAATCTTTCGTTTATATCCTCTTCCATTGAAGCGGATCCGCACGTATCTTCGGCCGCTGTTATTATAATTTCTTTAAACTTTAAAGAATACCTGTGGACGTCTTAAATGAACTTATCAGATCTAAATTCAGTGATGTATCTCCTTAGATGGCCATGAATTTGTTGTTGGATAAAAATTATAAAGATATGAAAAAGTATACAAAACTTGATCACAAAATGAAAATTTTATTAGTTATTTTGTATGCATAGCCTGACTCTTCTGTGAGCATTGTTCACTATTCGATTTATTTTCCTTCTTCTCAGCCTTCCAAACTCTGTTGCTATGTTCAATTTGAGATCTCGTCTAGTATACTAGAAAAATGAAATCTGAAACTTCTGTTTTTCTGGAATAACTAAAATTTGGAAACGTCAATATCATATCTTTGAAATCAGAATTAAAAACTCTATTTATCTGAGCAAAATCCAATATAGCGTACTTAAGAAAAATGAAGTTAACGCCGTGGAGGACAAGGAACGAAACGTCATATTGAAATTCAAATTGAGCCTTCTCGTAGAGGAGAAAAAGTGGCAATGTAATGTGCAATTTATTCTGAAATCTCACCACAAATAAATTCAGGAAAAAATTAAAACGATTTTGGGAAAATTCTCTCTCTAGAAATACATTCTCTAAGCGGCATTTTGTTGATCATCTAAATACGCAGCTTTCTTTCTCTTACAGTTTTCGAGATTCCAATGGTTAGGGTACAAGTTGAAACACCCTGTATAGGTTCTTGATGGACGGCTTCCGAACGCCCACTAAACTAGCACAAATTTGGGGAATCCTGGACGGATAGCAGAACTATCTTAAAACAGGTTTATGGAAAAAATGTTAACCCAAGGCGCCCATTAATATTAACAGTTGATTAAGTTGATTATCTATTTCCTTTGGGTATAGGAATTACCTTGTTCCACTACAATCTTGTACTTTATCAAATAAGTGCCAAACAGGGGAACATCCGGGTCTAATGGATGGTCGAGCTTTACCAAGAACCGGAAGTCGTCCAAACTTGTGGGGGTTAAAATTAATGATGACATCATTCGGCAAGAACATCGACCCGTCAATTGCAGTAGCTGCTGGAATTAAGCCGAGTTATTTGTTTAGAGTTAAGAAGTGTTTTCTCTATCCGACCAACTAATACCGTATACATGAAGCTCAGCCTAGAATACTGCCTTCTTAGAGCTATTGCCTTAATTATATTTCAAGCTCTGCATTGTTAATCTGATGTTACGTTTTTTTCTCACGTGTAATTTTTCAAAAGCATAAAATACAAAGTGTACGGTTGCTACATAGTTGGATTATCATCGCTGTTGTGCATTCAAATTTTATTTAATCAATGTCAGAAAAAAAAGCGGCGCACGACGTTCAAATTCGCAAGCTCTTATTGGCCAGCAGGCGATAGATGCCTGAGCAGGCAGCGACATGCGAATATAAGCGGCGATGTGTGATCATATTTGTCTTGGCGTAGGAAGCGAGGGTATTATATGTCACGAAAAAACTCAGTAACTTAAATAACTTAATGAGTAGATACTGACTGTTCATTTTGCAACCGTAAATCCTCATATGAAATACCTTGCCCTCTGCTGAGGTTACTCTGTGGATGCTCAGCACAAATTGATATCGCTAAAAAGGGTTATAAGGTTAATATTTACATTAAGCCCTCTACAGACATGTAGAAGTGCCTTTCAAATCATCTATTACCATTTTCCAGTGTTTTTATACTTGAGGCTTGTTTATTCGTTAAAAATATTTGTAACAAGTTTATATACATATCTATCGCTAATTACAATCTAAGCACTTATCGTAAAGGTCCTGAATATATGTGTGCCACCATATATACTAAGTGACATATAAATCCGAACACCCAGTTTAAATGGATGTATTTTAATAAAATTTTGTGTAAGTACTTAATGAAGCATAATAAGTAAATGATAAAGCCCTTTGACCGTTAATAATGTGTGGATGCACCCTCATGTGCTACGCATTCTCCAACGCGCCTAGGCATGCTTCTGATCAGGTGGTCAATGTCCTCCCGTGGTATCTCATTCCAGGCAACCACCAACTCCTCTCGAAGTGCTTCTAGAGTCTGAGGAGGACGTTGCAAATTGAGCAATCTCCTACCCATCATATCCCACACGTGCTCAATTGGGGATAAGTCGGGAGATCTTGGTGGTCATGGTAACAATGTGACATCATTATGTTGAAAGAAGTGTATTGTGACTCTTGCAACATGTGGTCGGGCATTATCTTGTTGGAAAGTTGGATCTGCCAGGGTGTCAAGATAGGGTAAAAGATGGGGTTCTAGAACTTCGTGGATATAACGCTGCGCGTTCATGTTACCTCTGATGAAGATTAAAGGTGACCTGGAAGCATAAGCTATAGCACCCCAAACCATAACTCCAACAGTGTGATGAACATGTGTTTCAACAAAAAACTGTGGATTCCTCCTTTCACCACGTCGCCTTCTAACCCTGGCACGACCATCGTGCATGCCTAGACAAAATCTAGACTCGTCACTAAAGACAATACTGTTCCATTCCTGATCCCAGAGTGACCGTTGTCTGCACCACTCAAGGCGATTACGTCGGTGTTCTCGAGTTAAAGGGAGGACCCAGTTTGGCCGGTATGAAAACAAGCCAAAACTTCTCATTCGTCGGTAAACACTTCGCATGCCAATAGGTTTTCCGTGTTCTGCAAACCATTCATTTGCAATGGACCTGGTAGTGGAGAAACGGTCCCTTAAGGCCAATAATCTTAGGCGGCGATCTTCACGGTCTGTTGTTCTACGGCGGCGTCCAGTGCCCCTTGCTCTTTGCGTACGGCCTTCTCGAAGCCATGCCTGACAACACCTAACCACAGTGTCTACACTTCTTTGCACTCTAACTGCAATTGCCCGAAAAGAAAGTCCAGCTTCCCGAAGTCCCACTATACGGCATCTATCAAACTCACTAAGTTGACGAAATTGTACAGGTCTCCGTACTCTAGGCATCGTAACCGATCGTAAAGGATCTTAAGAACCAAAATCCGCCAACGTTGATTCTTTACTGCGGCTGAAATATTCATTTTTAGAGCGTTAGTGAATTAAAAAAAAGCAGTATAAAAACCGGAATGTCCAACTGATAAGGCTGAAAATTTTTTCACTTGTTATTTACAGTAAGATAAATACATTCACCAACTTTTATTAAAATAAAACCATTTAAACTGGGTGTTCGGATTTATATGTCACTAAGTATACAATCTGCTACAAATAATATCAAAATCTTGATTGCTACTTACTCTTTCAAAAAATGTATACAAGCATTTAAGGTCGAAAAATGTTATTTTTCAGTTAATGACTTCGTATCGATTTTCAGTTTTCTTTTGTATAATCTTATCTTGTATTGTAGTAATTGCTGTAACCAGTATTTTGACGTTTCAAATCCACTAGGCATGTGGCCTCTTCTGCCAGACCTAAGAGCCTAATATTTTAACTTAGATGACTGTGTCCTGTCAAGAGATCCACTATGGCCCCTATGGCCTTCCAATTAAGTCCGAGTTGGTCTTTTGTAAATGCGGCCCTTCGTTCCTTGATGAACTATTTTCCTGCCTTACCCTAATCGGCTGTTCCACCATTCTAGGGAGTTTTTCCTGATCCAGTATCTTATGGATTGCTTAGTGCGTGCTCTCGTCGCGCGACAGAAAGGCTCTGGACTTGTGGGACGATTGGCCGCACCCTGTTGGGCTAGCTCATCTGTCTTTCATTCCCTTTGTGCATTTCTTGTCCTGATACCCAGAGCAATATTACCTTGTTACCTGTCTTTGTCTGTGTTACTCTATCATGCCTTAGAAAGCAGCCTGCATAAGTCATCACGAGTCAAATCGGTTGATTTCCCTGGTTGATATTGACGATTACTGAGCTGGTACGCCTCCAGTACTATCCTATATGATTTGAGTGTTAGGTCTGATATATATATATATATATAGGTGAAAAATTAAAGCTTCCGCCTTTTGTTGGGTACTTCGACAAAATTTAAGCAAAGAGGACTCTTTATACTTTTTTAATTCTCTCTAGCTTTCAATGGACTTTGCCATCATCATCAGGAGCTGCAATCACAATGATAACAGTAGCAACAAAAGTGTAAAATGAATTTAAATTGACTCAACTTACAGTAGTATGTGAGGATGTTGCTAATTATTGTTTACGTATAGGATGAGGGAAACGTCCAGTAACATGGTGAGAGCTGGACGTTTCCCTCATCCTATACGTAAACAACAATTAGCAACATCCTCACATACTACTGTAAGTTGAGTCAATTTAAATTCATTTTACACTTTTGTTGCTACTGTTGTCATTGTAATTGCAGCTCCTGATGATGATGGCAAAGTCCAGTGAAAGCTAGAGAGAATTAAAAAAGTATAAAGAGTCATCTTTGCTTAAATTTTGTCGAAGTACCCAACAAAAGGCGGAAGCTTTAATTTTTCACCTAACTGGTCTAGACGACAATGACCACGTCTCAAGTTACAATATATATATATATATATATATATATATAATTCAGCGCTTCTGGCCTGAAGGCTCATGGCTTTTTGACAACTTCTTTCCACGCGCTTCTGTTTTTAGTCTTTTCCTCCCATTGTGGTATGCCCAGTCTTCGTATATCCTCTTTAACATTCTCCAGCCTTGCTTCTTCGGTCTTCCTCTTCTTCTTCTAGTGCCTTCTCATTCAAACAAAACTTTTTTGGCATTCCTATAAGACGGCATTCTGTAAACGTGTCCTAGCCAGCGCACTCTTTGAGCTCGGTTTTTTTGTATTATACAGGGTTGGTTATACATGAGCAAGAACTGATGTTCTTTATTAGTTCGCTTTCTCTATGTACCATCGTTGTTTGTTGTGCCCCCATATATTTTACGTAACATTTTTCTTTCCCAACGTTCCAATTTCTGTACGTTTTCCTGGCTTAACACCCAAGCTTCACTGCCGTAAAGTACTGATGGTTGGATAACCGTTTTGTATAGTCTTTTCCTTGTTTTCCTTGATATCCACCGTGAGTTTATCATCTTGCTTAAAGCTCCCACTGCTTTACTCCCTTTTGCTATTCTTTTTTCAATTTCTGAATCTTCTTCTGCTTTATCTGTTATTGTGACCCCTAGATATTCAACTTGATTTACCTTCTCGAAACAGTATTGTCTGCAACTACTTTTTATTGTTAACTTTCCTTCGTCGCTTCCTGTCATTTCTAGGTATTTTGTTTTGTCTTCGTTTATATGAAGCCTAGTTAGGTCTGATTCCCTATTTTAGGCAGGTATATGACCTGTGCCTTCCTCCACACACAGGAAACATATTTTCAGGCCAGTTTATCTGAAAGCAAAAAACCCTTCTCCTATCCTCTTCCAGGGTTTTGTGTCTCCATCTCTTCATAAATCCCTTGAAGTTGATGACCAGTCTTTTTAACCTACAGTATACCCCTTAGATACCTGATATTGGCACCTCTCTGATCCATGGAACATTCCATCTATCAGAATGAGGATTGCTGTTGGTCATTGGTCGATGGTGAGTAAACATTCGCTGTAGCAAATTGAGGGTAATTATGAGTAATTCTGATGAAACAATATACTTCACCCTTAACGGCAACATTCGAAATCAATTATTACAGTTCGTGGGTCAAGTGCTTGCCGTATCCGTAGAGTATGCTGGATAAGTTGATGTCATTAAAAGCGTGAAAACACATACGTTTCATGCAGCGGTGGATTCTGGATCCTCGTAATCGAGGCTGTAGCTAAAAGGCTAGAGAAAAGATACTATGTCCAGCAAAAACGAAGAAAAACAAGTAGATTCCATACAATATATTTATTAACCATCAGACAAACAGCATTTGTATAGGATTTGTCATTTGTACATAAAATATATCAACACATTGAAAGCAAGTAAAATATACACAAGGATAGAGGGATGAAATAAATTAAATACATATACATATATATATATGTATATATATATACAAATATACAGGGTGTTTTAGTGTATTGTTGCATAACTTTAAAATTCGATAGAACTTTCAAAATGAATGCATAAAGTCTATATAAACATGGATCGAAAAATGCGTGGCTTCCGAAATACAGGGTGTTTAAATTTACTTTTTAAAACAGTTTTTCTTAAATATTTCGAACAATATTTGATGTATAACAGTGAAAATTGGTATACAAGGGTTTTTTGGTACGGCAAAAGGAACCATGGGCATAGTTTTACTGTAGCCGCTAGAGGGCGCTCTCTACTGTACCTGTAGTGTAATAAAATGACCGAAAAATTTTTTTTAGTGCAATTTTTTGCTTTTGAATAAAAAACTGATTGTTCGCACTTTTCTGCATAAAAAAGCTCTTCTGTGAGTTTTCGTTATAGTTAGCTGTTTTTGAGATATTCCGATTTGTAAGGTTCGATGCATTTTTAATTATTTATGGGAAAATAATAGTTTTTTTACATTTTCGATTTGGGTATTACAACTAATTAAGATGGTCGTTTAGATTATGCTTTTAAACACAGCAATAATTCCTAACTCCAAATAAACACAAAAAAACAATATTAATTTGTTTAATTTTCCAATACTATTTTTAACAAATTAAATTAATTATTTACAAATAAAATGCTATTGGATAGTTAGGACAAACATACAAAATCTAAAGTAGTTGCTCGAAATGTAAACCCAATTGTTCAATACACAATTCACATCTACGAATGATCGAACGTGGTATAGCATTATTCAAATAAGGCCTTATTTCATCACATGCATTCCTGATTATGTCTATTAGCATATCTCTTGTGGTTACGGGAGTCTGGTACACTTTTTCTTTTAGAAATCCCCACACAAAGAAATCTAATGGATTTAGGTCAGGGATCGTGGAGGTCAGGCGACTGATCCTCCACGGCCGATTTATCTTTCTGGATAATTTTCGTCCAGCCAGTTTCTAGCTATTCTCTCCATCAAGCTGGAACCAGGCCAATCTTCTTAAATCTAACATAACATCATCCCACATATTTGCATGTTCAGCCTTTAAAGATTCCAAGAAGGTCGCAGCACTTAACCTTGCAGGCAAAAGGTAGGATCCAAATAGTCGATTACGGTAGATACCAATCCACACGTTCACACTAAATTCATGCTGAAAATTTCTTTCCCGAAATGCATGCGGATTTTCATGCGACCAAATATGTTAATTATGAAAATTTACCACTACACGTCTAGTGAAGCATGACTCATCGGTCCATAAAACGTTACTTAAAAACTCCCTATTATTATCAGTTCTATCGAGAATCCACTGACAAAATGTGATCCTTCGTTCTCCGTCCCCTGGCTGTAGTCCTTGCACAGGTTGCAAATGGTAAGGACGTCTATGGTCATTTCTAAGAACACGGTGAACATGGCTTGCTGAAATTCCCAAGGCACCAGAAACTCTCCTAACACTTGTGGTCGGATCTCTATCAAACCCACGCAGAATCATACGGGTAAATCTTCGCTGACGAACATTTATGTTTTGATCCCTTTGGATATTTTCAAAACCATTTTCAATTATTTGGCGATGCGCTCTTACAAATACTGAGCGAGTGGGATGTCGTCTGTTTGGAAATCTTCGTGCGTATTCTCTGGCTGCTTCTGCTGCGTTTTCATTTACAAAGCCATACACAAAATGAATATCCGCTAACTCTTGATTGGAGAATAAAAATGGCAGAAACTAAATTTCGTGCATTCACAATTGCAAAAAAAAACGTTTCAGGTTTCAACAGACAACAAAGCTAACTGTCAACTAATTGACGTTTAACCTTATTCTGCTTTCAATTTCAAAAATATTTGCAGGCACAGCCTACTTCTAAAAATTATCGAGATACTGACTTTTTAACGTTATTTTATCATAAGTAATTAAAAATGCATCGAACCTTAAAAATCGTAATATCTCAAAAACGGCTAACTATAACGAAAATTCACAAGAGAGCTTTTGTATGTTGAAAAGTGCGAAGAATCAGTTTTTTCATTCAAAAAGCAAACAATTGCACTAAGAAAAAATTTTCGGTTATTTTAATACACTACAGGTACAGAGCGCCTTCTAGCGGCTACAGTAAAAATATGCCCATGGTTAGTTTTGTCGTACCAAAAGACCCTTGTATACCAATTTTCACTGTTATACATCAAATATCGTTCGAAATATTTGAAAAAAACTATTTTAGAAAGTAAATTTAAACACCCTGTATTTCGGAAGCCACGCATTTTTCGACCCACCTTTATATAGACTTTATGCATTAATTTTAAAAGTTCTATCGAATCTCAATGTTATGCAACAATAAACTGAAACACCCTGTGTATATATACAGGGTGTTCCATAATTATTGCGACAAAATGATAGGGGTTGTAGAGGGCATCAAAATGAACAATTTTTCCTCATAAACCCCTGTTCGGAAATATGCCGTTTGGGCTGCAGCAAAAAAAAGATCAGTTTCTTGAAACAGCTTACCTACAGTAATTGCTCAAAGTGTCCTCCACCTTGCTCAATACACAGCTGTGCACGATTGTTCAATGATCGGCGAACTCTGTGGCATACCCCCGGTATGTCCTGAACATGTGCGGACGCGGCCATCACTCTTCCCAGTAGCTCTTGTTGGTTGGGAACAGGAGTTTCGTACACTAAAGCTTTCAGATAGCTCCAGATAAAATAATCCAGTGGGGTCAGGTCAAGTGACCGCGCAGGCCAAGGCACAGGGCCACCTCGGCCTATCCACCTATTTGGAAATTTGTCGTCCAAATACTGCCGCACTTGTAAAGAAAAGTGGGCTGGACCGCCATGGTGTTGAAACCACATGTTGGCTCTTATATTCAGTGGCACATTTTGTAATAGTTCCGGTAGCACATGCTGTAAGGATCGACCATAAGCATGCCCATCCAAACGTGGTGGAAGCAGATATGGCCCGATGATATGCTCGTCCACAATGCCGCACCAGATGTTAATTGAAAACTGATGTTGGTCTCTATGGATGGCTATGGCATGAGGGTTTTCTTCATCCCAAATGTCACTGTTATGGCTATTAAAATAACCGTCCTTTGTAAAACAGGACTCGTCAGTGAACAAAACGTAGCGACCAAAGTTTGGTTGCCTCAACTCCTGCTGCAGCCACCAACGGCAAAAACGTCGACGCGGCAGATAGTCTGCTGGACCCATGGCTTGGACTTTTAAAAGGTGGTACGGGTGTACGATAACAAAAATGTAAACACAGCAGGCTTTTTTTACAAACCGGTGAGACCATGAAATGTGCTAGACGAACATTTTGCAGCTGGTGAATTTTTTGTTTCTCCTATGAGCTCTTAAGGTAAAATTAACTGTAGTGCTCAAACGGCATATTTACGAACAGGGGTTTATAAGGCAAAATTGCATATTTTTATGCCCTCTACAACCCCTATCATTTTGTCGCAATAATTATGGAACACCCTGTATATATAGGGTGACTTTGAAGTTGAGTCATTAATTTTCAACTAATGATTGTAGAAGGAAGATAAACCAAAATATGTGTGTAAAAATAAAAAAAAAATTAAAAAAAATTTTACCTTGTTTTATAAAGTATCCTTCCGACAAGTATTTCAGTGCGGACCTGTATTTGATCGTGAGGTCTTGGAGCACCGGCATGCCGTCCATATGTGAGGTCTTAAGTCAAATGATTCACGAACCCGTTGTACTACATTAACAAAGGCACGAGGGGTTGGTTGCACTCGATTGGGAAACCGATCCGCATAAACATGTGCCATTTTTTATTTCGTTTGAGCCACGCAACAGACACCACTATCCACTACCGACTGACACTGACTGTTTACAACTGAATGAAATAATTGTTAAAACATCGTTCCAAATTCTTTCGCTTTTTTGTTTCCGATGCGATGAACCGATAAGGCGAATTATATCCGTTGTCGCCAAACACGAGCACATAATATTATTATTGAGACAGGGCGGTACTCAAACTTCCAAAGGGCTATAACTTTGTTACTTTAATTTTACCAGAAAAATGGTAAAGGAAAAAAACATTTCTTTTGATCAGATCTACTCACTGTTAAAATTAATGACTCAACTTCGAAGTCACCCTGTATATATATATATATATATACATTTAAAACGAAGCCAACATAAAAATCAGTATAAATTAATTAATATAAATAAATATCACAGAATAAAAAGTGGACTTGTATTCCATAAATAAATAAGTCTAGTTGGAGGTAAAGTCCTTCTCGGAGTATAAACATTTGTTAACTAAGAGCTCTTTATTCAATAATACTTGAAGATCTCTCTCTATTTTGCAGTTCCTTCGGTAACTCATTGAATACTTTTGGATCCACTTTATAGGTTGATTTATTCCCGATGCCATACTTTGCAAACTTTGTATATGTACTCGTATTATGACGCTGTCTTGTCGAATTTGAATCAACGTCGCTATCCAGATTAAATATATTTTCTTATTCAGATATACATGTTCTGAGAGTGCATATATTACGAGAGCAGATGCTATTAGGATTCCATATCTCTCAAACAACTATGGGTAGAAGCAACTTGTGCCATTGATCACACGATACGTTCTAATAATCTAATTCTGAATTTAACAAGCCCATAATACAGGGTGTAAACGTTATGATAGTCATTATTTAAATGGGTAATAGAGGGGGTTGGAAGAAGCAAAAAGTTTCATATAACATGGGAGTCAAAACGGCATTTTTTTTAGAGGAAAGCGACTTTAAAGTAAAATAAAATATGACAACGCCGCAAAGCCAGACGCAAATTAAGACGGAACGCAGTGTAAATAAAGATGGAGTTTGTTATTTTTTTGTTATTTTTGGTTCTTAGGTATTATTTCATTATTTGATAATGTACTCGTAAAATGCAAACAATTAGAAAAAACGGACTTACCACTATTTATTGAACGTATTATAAATAGGAAACACAATTTTGATACATATATTGTTTTTCTTTTTAAAACCCACACTGCCCTTTTTTTGTATTTAAAGAAGGTGTTCAAAATGTCGTCCTCCACTTTCCACACAAGCTTCATTACGACGAACCCAGTTTCTTCTTACCCTATGTCCTCGAAGTTGTCCATTTATTATTTCAGCCGCATTAACATTTTTTTCGCGAAGCTGTGCTTCAGTCATTATTGGACCAGCCCCTTTAAGTTCTCCCCAATACCATAAATCCATCGGATTGAAGTAAGGAGATCTTGCTGGCCAAAAATGTGTGGTGGTGCCCCGTCATGAAGAAACCTCAAATTCTGTCTCCGTTGTAAGACATGTTGTCTAAGGTCTGTTCCAAAAGGTTCTGGTGGGTTATTGGCTAGAAAGCTAAGGTATCCTACTCCTGATAACTTTGAGGGTAACTCGAACGCGTCAATTACCTGATCGTCATGAATACGCGCCCAAATATTTATTTTAAAACGTTGTTGAAAATGACCTTCACGAATGGTATGAGGATTTTCTTGAGCCCACGTGTAAGTATTATGGAAATTTAATATCTGGTCTAGCGTAAAAGTATATTCGTCCGTCGCTAGAACGTTTTTAAAGAAATCCGGATTTCAAATGTATTTGTGCAAAAGCCACTGACAGTATGTTAGTCTGCGAGGATAGTCTTCTGGTAACAAGGCATGCACTTGTTGTACATGGTAGGTATAAAGCAAACTTTCTCGTAGGATTCTATGGACTATGGTATGCGATAGTCCTACGTGGCGGCCTTATTCCCGAGTGCTGATATCTGCATTGATTTCCACGATATTTAAAATTTGTTCCTTTCGCTCTACAGTAATCTGTCCTTCACAAGTGCGAATATTAGTGGGCTGAACACTTCCTGTATCTCGAAGTCTTTGGTATACTTGCACATATGTCTTCTGTCTGGGTGTACCCGTTGGCGAAATGTATTGCGATAAATTTGAGCTGCAAGATTTGAATTCTGACGAGCTTCACCATAAACTAACATCATGTCGGCGAACTCTTGATTTGAGAACATTGTAAACAACACGCCCGATGCCCGATAACTAACCAGTGTTACCGTTTGCGATCGATTGCCGGTTCGATAAGAGTGACGAAAGGCCGACGCGCTGTTGTCATGTGTGTTTTAAATATTTAGTTTAATGAAACTTACTTACTGACTACAGGTTTTGGCTTAACTTAGAAAAACTTAATGCCATTTATTTGTTAATTACCCAATTTAAAAACGTTTTAGATTAGATTATAAAAATTAGCAATATTGTGGTGTTTGTGGTCGATATAAAGCACTTAAATTTGTAAACTATAAAGCCATTTAGGGGTCATATGAACTTTTTGACTTGTTTTGAACCCCCTCATTACCCATTTCAATAATGACTACCATAACGTTTACACCCTGTATATTGATATTAACTGACTTTCTGAGACTGTTCCAATTGGTTTTCCAATCGCTGAAAGAGCTCTTGAGAAAATAATTTTACCATCCTTTCTGTTATCGTGAAATCACATCATCATACTCGTACTTTTGTTTTTGTTTATGTTTATTAAACATTATTGCTAAAATTACATTCTTTAAAAACCACAACAATTACATACATCTTCATTGTCCATGAAGTGTTTATATTACTATTGCAATTTTTTGATTGGAAATCAATATTTCCTCTTGTATAATGCTTGTTGTAATGATTATTCAAAACTACGTAATGTTTTAAATGTAGTGGAAAAATATGATTTTTATTTTAAATATGAAAAGAGGAACTATATAGGGTATGAAATTATGTATATTCAACCACTATAATTTTTATAATATAGATTTTATTTTGATGAACTTACTTCTTATTCAATATTACTCTCATAGTTTCATCTTGTAAGACTTTTAATTTTGAGTATACAGCTATCCCTGACACTGAACAAGCTAGACAATACAGTGAATGCGGTAGAACAATAATTGTGTTGTACAATGTTCTTTTTGAATATGTACTAAGACTATTAGAAGTGTTATAAAAGTATTTTTTTGCAATTCTTGAAATAATAGTGATTCTAAAACTTTAGCTTATTATAAGCATATATTTATACCCAAATATTTAATTGATGTAACTGTTCCAATTATTTCACCATTTATCCCAATTATTGTGACAGTATTTCCATTTAAATATTCCATGCGCATTATCATGCATTTTGTTTTAGAAGCATTCACTTTTTATTTAACTTATTTATGATTTTTGCAAAGTCAGAATTTAGCATCTCTAAAGCAGTGTCCATATTTTCATCTGATATGTATATTAATGTATCATGTGCGAATATCTGAATTTTACAATAAACTAAAATATCACAAATGTCATTAATCTGAAAAATAAATAATTTACTCATCTTTGTTAAACACAAATTGAGTATGGACAAGACAAGCGATAATCCTTAGATAGCATACCGCTTCTAACCGATTTGAATTTTTTTAATAGAGTTTGATGGTTGTACTGAATATGTACTTTTTGTTACAGAACTCTGGTAAATTTGGAGAACTTCTACTACTTCGAATCTGGTGTGTTCCAGCAGTCTAGACATCTGCAGACACTGTAAGTTAATGTACAGCTTTCAATTTTGTCACAAACCACGTACATATTATCCCAACAGTTTGAGTAGTAGATGAATATCGGCATAGTTGGACTCGGTCCCCCGCATGGGTATCATGTAAAAAACCTATAAAACGTCAAAAAAGAACCTATAAGATGTCATCTTGTAGAATAGGTAGTTTTTAGGGTGCAAACAGTCATTCTAAGTTTGCTCACCAGGATCGTTGTGAACGTCCATCTATGGAGGAATCACTCAACTAAAATACACCCATTATTGGTTGCATATGTTTTGTGAAGCCAAATGGTCCGTGTCTGCAGTTTTTATCTCTGAGAAGAAAGTTGGTTGAATAGCAAGATCGCATCTGAATAATTATGTGTATTGGTCTGCATGTGTACAAAATCAGTGATACCTGCTGTGTGAGAAAATCATTACTGAATATGCTGCCAATGAAGTATATCTATTGCCCACCGGGTTATTTTTATGTTGTGCTTCCTGAAGAGAGGTTACGTTCAAAGTTATAAACAACGAAAAACTGAGGAGAACTACGGGAAATCATCACCGCGCCCGCGTTGTGTGTAATTACTGTTAGCATGTATGTGGCTTGTAATTCGACAGTGTACAGTGAATATAACTATTTCTTATCTTTCTCATTTTTGAAATTCAGCAAACTTGTATATATGATTTTCAGAATGGATAAGAAGAAGTGGACGCGCAACTCATTTCTAGCTTTGTATCTCAATTAAGTGTATTTGAGACAAAAACCCAATGTAATTGTCATCAACACATACAACTTACAGCTTAGACCTCCAGTCATGCCATCTCAGAAGCAGATTTTACATCACATCAGAGCCGAAGACGTCTACATGTGTGTACTTGCGCCATTTCTTCTCTAGTGGACGTATACTCTGTATAAACAATGACTCCTTCTGACTCTCAAAAAAGTCGTCAACAACTGCTTTTAGGCCATCATCTGATTCAAAACAGCTAAGATTTTTCTTAAGTAATTTACAGAGATAAACGTCAGACGGTGCCAAGTCTGGATTATAGGGAGGACGATCTATCCCAACGAAGCACACTTTTAGCACCCATATGCACGAACGCATTGTCCTGCAGAAGAAACACTTATCGATTGGAAAAACCGGGTTTTTCCGGTTGATTGCCTTAAGTCAATTTTTCAGCATAGATGTCCGCATTTATTGTTGTCCCTTTCGAGACATATTTATTAAGCGGGACGCCCTTGTTGTCCCAAAAAACTGTTGCCATTAATTTTCCAGCAGAGGGTTGCGTCCGAATCTTTTTGGGGGATAGGGACCCTTTATAAACGCAGTGATTGGATTCTGTTTTTCTCTCAGGATCCCAATAATGTACCCACGCCTTGATGATTATCTCAATTTACGCCAAAAAATTATCGGTCAGTGTTTCCAAATGACTTTCTGAAATTTTCAGCCTGCGCTATTTTTGTTCAGGTGTCAACAGTTGTGAAACCCACTTGGCTGACAACAAATTGTCGTATTACGCCGAATTCCGATATATTCAACTTTATACTAATGAGTCGAGCCTTCACACGTCGACCTTCGGGAATCATGGCCTCAACCTTTGTGAGTCATTTTAACATTTGTTCCCGCTTTGTGTCTTCTACTTCTAATATCGTCTGTGGATTCACGCCCCCATCGACACTATTTCGACCAACATTTGTGTGATGGTGCATCATCCCCGTAGGCGGCAATCATCCTCTCAGAAATCGTTTTCGGCTGATGACCCTCTTTTGTCAGAAATTTTATGACTCAGCGATACTTTTCGTTACGATTCACTTTATAAATTGAAAACTGGTTATCAAAATTGAATCAAATTTAGCAAGTAAGGTTAAAACACATGCCACTAATTGGATAAAGTCGAGCACTGTGAAGTATACACCACTGTTATGTCCTTAAAAAATCGGAAAAGTCCTGGGTTCGATGGTATTAAAAGCGAGCATTTGAAAATTATAGCCGAGGACATAACAGAACCACTCACTTACCTAATCAACAAATGCTTTGAATCTGGCACATATCCCTCAATTTTAAAAAAAGGTAATATAATACCGATACATAAATCAGGAACAATAACAGATGTTAACAACTATAGACCAATATCAATAATATCCAGTGTAGCAAAGGTTTTTGAAAAAGTTTTATCTACTAGAATGATTCGATACCTCACAAAATTCAAAATTTTAAGTGAAAATCAATCTGGATTTACAGAAGGGAAGGCTACATCGGACGCAATAACTAAAATTGTAAATCAAATACATCAAAATATTGATAACAGAATCCCTTCAATCTGCATTTTTGTTGATTTAAAGAATGCTTTCGATACAGTTAATCACAAATTATTATTAGAAGCATTGGAGAGAATTGGTTTCAGAGGAAACGCGTACTCACTGATCGAAAGTTATTTGACAAATCGCCCACAATCTGTGCAGATATCAGGATCATTTAGTAAAGAAATGTATATTAAGTGTGGTGTCCCACAAGGAACTGTCTTAGGTCCGCTGTTATTCAATATATATTTAAATGATATTTTCCAAATTAATTGCGTTGGTAAAATAACTAGTTTTGCAGATGATACTGCAATATTATATGAAGGCACTGACTGGTCTGATGTAAAAAATGTAATTGAAAATGATTTTATCAAAATTATTCGGTGGTTTAACAGTAGAAAATTAAGCATTAACTACTCTAAAACACATTTTTTGCCATTTGGATCTTATGCTAGACATCTGCCAAATTACACAAATTTCTCCTTCAATGTTAATGATCAAAAAATGCAAATTAATAGAGTGCCCAACATAAAATACCTTGGAGTGGTCTTGGATCCTCACTTACGATGGGACATCCATGTCAATTATATTTTAAGGAAAGTTAGATTTGTATCCTACAAAATTAAATACCTTGGGAATATATTGACAGAAAAATATCTTCGAACATTATACCATGCACTGATTGAGCCTCATCTCACATATGGTATATTAGCATGGGGAGCTGCATATTCCTCACATATCTATAATTTAGATGTTTTTCAAAAAAGTATTCTAAAAATGATATTTAAAAAACCGAAACTTTATCCCAGTGAAAAATTATACGCAGATGTTCGAATGTATGATATAAGACAGCTTTATTTCTTACACAGTATCACTCACTACCATAAATTTGTAAACACCGACCAAAAAATTAAACATAATCATTATACCAGGTACAAAATTCGTGGCACAGTAGTTCCTCAACCGCATAAATCTATAATGCAGCGATCATATCTCTATTTAGCGCCTAAATTTTATGAAATTATACCTAAAGACTTAAAAAATTTACGTTTCGAAAATTGTTTCAAAAGAAATTTAAAAAAATGGCTACATTCTATATCTAGGACTGAAATTCATAAACTCATAAATACGAACATTAACTAAATACATAATCTACTGTAGCTAATTTTTGTCCTTTTTTGTCATTTGCATTCTACAGTTTCAACTTAAATTTATTGGTCCATGTACAGGCGATGCCTTCTATTGGGCCTGTTTTGATTTTATATTTATTTACTCATATTGTTTGTTATCTTTGTACATTGAGTAAATAAATATTATTATTATTATTATTATTAGTTGTTGAAATAATGCCATCCACTATTATACCTTTACTCAGAATTCTTACTATGTATTTACTTCTTCAACTTGTCATTCGATGTGTGGAATCATATTTCTTTGAATTTATGCTTATACTTTTTATATGAGGATTGAATGGGAGTTACTGAGTAAATCTACTTGACATTTTTGGCTGCTGTTATTTTTTCTAGAAAGTGTCCATGTTTTAGTCTCTAGAGGAAAATTCGGGTACATTCGGGACGAAAAATTCTAGATCATTCTTGTTTACAGCAAATGAACATACCCCAACTTTTCCAAAATTGTCTACTTCCTTCTGAAAAATTGTACATTCTGATAATGATTGTACTTGATTTCGAGCTCTGACAATTTACTGGCAAATTATCTTCTGACTAATTTGACAGTCATCAAACAGTCAGAAGTTTCTGTACGAACAGCGGATTAATTGCCGGTAATCAGTCTTACCTCCCTCAGCCAACTCGTAACGTTCGCATGTACGTAATTAATACAGTCAGCAACGTGTCAGTGACAGCTAACTGCGTAAACTAGGTCATGACTTGTCGCCGACTATCAGTTTGCTGATCGTCAGCAAACAGGTTGTACGAACAAACCATAGGTAGATTTCTTTTCTAGTGTCCCCCGTATAAACGTGTACAGAGTGGCCAACTGAGAATGCGAGGTATTGTAACTGGGAATCTATCCACCGTAGAGGCTTGCGGCAACAAAGGTTCCTACTAAAACGGCCAAGAGACAAACCTGGGAAATATTTTCTGAAATGGCTGCTGGGAGGCGAAACTGCAACCTTAAATCTAAAAACGTGATGTTTCTGTCAATTCCGCATTATTGACATAACAAACTGATACCTGATCTTTAAAGTCGAGGATAATGAATGAAATTTTTTTTTGTTTGACAATTTTTGCTGTACCTCTAAAGATAAAGTGGTGGTTGGGGGTGTTCAAAGGCTTTCGAAAAAAACACCCTGTATCTTCGAAGCGGCTGAGCCGATTTTAACAAACTTGGTGAGAAGAGCTATTCTTGGGCTACAAATAAAAATTTAAGGGATTTCCATATAAAATCTTGCTTGGCCTAAATTTCAAGTGAGGAACAAGATATCAAGATGCGATCTTTGCGAGCTTGTTTAGACATCATTCAAATTAGAAAATTGACCATTTCTGCTGGAATGTCGAAGCAAGCCCTCTAGCGGCCACATTTAAGAAACTTGAAAATATTTTCCAGGTTTTTCTCTTGGCCGTTTTAGTCAGAACTTTTTTACCGCAAGTCTCTACGATGGATAGATTCCCAGATACAGTAGCTCGCATTCTTAGTACACACCCTGTACAACGAGTATTTTTACTTTTCTTTTTTCGAGATCTTTGCATTAGCTGCAATGCGTCTTTAAGAGCGCTTCAAATTCTATATACTTCAAGCAAATGGTTGCAATGTCGCCATTTTTTGATATTTTTTATGACAGCTTCTTTGTTAATTAATGCTCAATAATATTACTTTATTAACTTATCTTCCGCTAAAAAGCTTTGACCAAAAGAATCACATTTCGGGATGTAGCGCTCCCTATAATACTCCTGCTGTGTAACAGTCGTGGTAATATACTTACTGTATAGTTTTAAAGTCTCATCTTGATATACAACAAGAAACTCTTACCATCCAGAAAATTCATAAATTTGTAAATACCAGATGGAGTTATAGAAACTTCGGTATTATTAACAAAAGCTAATTCCGGCAGGAAAGTCGCTACCAGCCTCAGTGGTTAGGATACTCCTTTATTCTATTTCCTCAGGAATAATTAACTTTGTTCATTTTACCATTCTAGTCGGAAAAGCATCAATGAGGTTACTTTCTGAGCGTATTAACTGGTGGAATAACTTGAAGGAAATGGATTAAGTTTTAATCTGCACGGATGAAAATCAGTAATGGCTTGGCGGAAAATGGGACAATCAGAATTTTATCTTGTTATAAGTCTTCCTGCCAATGTGCTTTATATACGGACCATCTGAAAGTACAAGCATTTTCTGGATAACTTTTTAATTAAAGGTCATAGTTGAAAAAACTACTTCTGCTTGTATCCTAAAAAAGTGTGAAGTCTTCATGAGTGTACAGTAGATAAAAAGGTATCCAAAATAAAACGTCATGATCATATATACAATGTGTTTGGTCACGACATACCGATATTTAAGGGGGGTATTTTTCAGCTATTTTTATCGACAAATCCACCCCCCTACAATGTCCTACCTCACCCCTATTGAAATGGCATCGATATTTTTACGTTACGATTACGCTAGTGTATGTATGAAAATTGTAATAACTGAGTACATAAGTGTCACGTAACGTAGAAGACTTAGGATAACAAATTTGGTGTCATTTTGTAGATGACATAGTTAGCTGTAGAATTAGCACAAAAAAAGTACAACTTCACAAACTAGTTTTTGAATGGTATGCGAAAATGCACAAAATAATCGATTTTCTTGCATATTTTTTCTGCTTTTGTCTGTTTTTAAGTATGTTTGCCGGTTAGTATCAATACAAGTTTTTCAATAGTCGCTAGAACAACATGTTATCGTTCAAATGACACCAAATTTATTATTCTGTGACTCTTGTGTTCCCATTTATTACAATTTTCATACACGCCCTAGCGTAATCGTAACGTAATAATAAAAATGGCTGCCATTTCAAGGGGGTGAGGTGAGACATTGTAGGAGGGTGGTTTTGTCGATAAAAATAGCTGAAAAATACCCCCCTTAAATATCGGTATGTCGTGACCAAACACATTGTATATATAAATTATCGGCCTGAATACTCTGCAATCAGGCCTTCTTTTGGAAAAGGGTTTTAATCAAAAATTTTGGGGCATCAGAAAACCAGTTTGTCGCTGACCTCATAAGTATATGACCTAGATAATGACAATAGAGGTCGTTTGGAGAGAGAGTTTGAAAATACAAACAGCAATCAAAACCACATATCAAAAACTCTGCTTACAGTTGACAACACTGACACAAGCCTCTTCAGGTCATGCGATAATTTTGCACCGCTATGTCAATCATAAAACAAGTATTCATTTCCCGATAATCTGGCATCGAAAGAGAGAGAAAGGGCCGACAAGTTGTTCCTCAATGACACCTTCCAGATATTTTTATTTCTATTTGTTTTGAAAATCTATTTGCCTAACACAGTAAGGAAATTCCGTCGCGTAACGGTTTATGTTATGCTTGTTTACAATACCTATGCTGCTCAAAATTGCCTTACGGCTGAAAAGTACTCCACCCAGAAAAGTAGTGTCTTCACTTATTTTATTTAGGATTATACAGGGTGTTTCACAACTTATCCGACAAATTTTAACCACATATGCACTGTTACAAAAGAAGGTGATTTCTCAAAAAAATAAATAAATAAAATGTAATATGAGTCCTAGAGAAATCGAGATAATACAATAATACAAGTTAACAGTTCACTTATAATATACTTGTGAACTGGAGTATGGCATACCTCGTTTTTCAAGTATCCCCATAAAAAGAATTCCAGAGGGTTTAGATCGGGAGATCGTGGACGCCGTGCAATTGGTCCATCCCTTCCGATCCAGCATATCTGGTATACCTGATTCAAAAAATCACGAACTTCTAAACGAGAAGCCGTTCGCGAATTTAGCCCTGCTTCTATTTACGCTAAAACAATGTTCACCAACTCCTACTTAGTGTAAACATGTGCCATTTTTATTAATAAATAACTAAAAACCTTAAACTCGCAAAATACTTTAGATCGACCGTTCTTCATCCAGATCACCCACGATACAGATTAAGTCTTATTTACAGTATGAGAAAACAAAAAAATCCTGGTATTTTGTTTTCGTCAGTTGCTTTGTACATTTGCTACGATAAATTATTAATGCGTGTTCTAATATCACGACGATGAACGCAAAATGCTGATATTTATTTTTCAATTTATTATTAAAACTCAGGTTTATAACTTAATTTCTGTATGACATTTATTATTTTTTTTTGAGTAATCCACTTTTTTCGTAACAGAGCAATGTGGTTAAAATTTGTCGGATAAGCTGTGAAACACCCTGTATTGCTAAACTCCATTCGAGCTACATAATACTGAGAACGAATGCCTTGATGTAAGCCTAGCTGATATGGATTGTATCTACGTTTGTTAATAATTCTTTGGACATAAATTCTGCACTTAAAGGGAAATTTCGTTGCAACTTGATAGCACCTCCAACTGATTTTTTACTTTTGGATTACTTACAACTTACAAAGCAAAATTCGGCTCGTGCTGTGAAAACGTCTCCGCGACTTAACGCCTGGAGTACCAGTGGTGCTTTGACATGGTTGCCATATTTAGGGATTTTCCCCCAGATTTGGGGCTTTTTAGTTATTTGTAAGGAACTGTTGAGAAGCCTCCTTTGTGTGGTGACGAACTATTTAACGAGGGAGGGGGGACAGTAACATGTTCAATGATAAGAATTCGTGCTATTCTCCAAAATGCTGGTGAAAAACTCAACCTTTGTTCCAAAATTTTTGGAGGGGTGAGGGCGGTGTGTACAAGAAAGGTAGAAGGAAGATAAAAGATTAACCAAAATATGCAAGAATTCGTTCCAGGTGTTCTAGGAAAGGTAATGTCTTGAGTGCGATCTATAACAATGAAAAAAGAAGTTATGCGTAAGATCTGTAAGATTGGCACCTAACTGATTAGCTTTCCGGTTCCTACAGGGGAGATTTCACGATTTAGTTTAGTATCAAACTGTGTCAGCCTGAAATTATAATTTTCTCTAATCTTTGATCACTGCATTCTTAGACAAGCGTCAAGTTTTAGAATCGTTCCTTTTTCTCATTTCGCCTGTTCTCCAGGTATATAGGCTTTATTGATTGTAGCCTAATCAACAATTATTTTGTTTCCATAGATTATGCGATATCTTAGCCTGAATTCTTCTATTTATTAATGGCTTTATGTAAATTAGAACACATTGGAATTAGAGGTACACCACTCAAATTATTGGAAAATTATTTACATAACACAAAACACAAGGTTAAGATTGAATATACAACTAGTGAAGAAATGAGTGTAATGTATGGGGGTCCACCAGGAACAATACTTGCGCTCCTTCTTGTTATACATAAAGCGACTTACATAATCTATCAACAAAAGGTAAAGAAATAGAATTTGGAGATGACATCACCATCATCCATAACCCCTGAGTTGGACAAGAAAAATAATAGATAAAGAAAGACTTAGTACTTACAGACAACAGACTGGTTCGATAATTAATTACTAACTATTAATTGTAAAAAACCTTTTTTATTCCTTTCACCTCTTACACAAATAATTTATTGTTTTTGATTCAGCTAAATATATCACATAAACTTAATCGGAATTGTTTTAGACTGCTATCTTCGTTGGGATGAACATATCCAATATATTTAAAAGAAACTTAGATTTCTGTTATGTAAGCTCAGATACAACAGAACAATTTTCAGTGGAACTCAATTAAAAATTCTATTTCAGACATTAGTTGTATGCCACATAAGTCTTATCTGGGGTTCTACGAATAACAACCATCTATACAAGAAATACAAAGACTATCCATAAAAGCAATGCATAACAGACCTTTACTGTATCACTCCAAATCGCTGCTTATAGCATTAGAACCTCTGGATATAAAAAAATTATTTTGGTACAATGTTATATTAGAATTCCAAAAAACAAACATTCGACCATTTATAATAATTATGAATATGATACTAGACATGAAAATAAACAAATAACTATTGCAACATGAAAGAAGAAAATAATGTTGAAGTTTTTTATATACCTAGGTCCAAAACTATATGATAGGTAACTTACCAAGATATATTAGAAAAAAATGAATATCGTTATTGAAAATATACTAAGTGACATATAAATCCGAACACCCAGTTTAAATGGTTTTATTTTAATAAAATTTTGTATAAGTACTTAATGAAGCATAGTAAGTAAATGATAAAAATTTCAAAATGATTGCACTGGTTTAAAGCCCTTTGACCTTTAATAATGTGTGGATGCACCCTGATGTGCTACGCATTCTCCAACGCGCGTAGGCATGCTTCTGATCACGTGGTCAATGTCCTCCTGTGGTATCTCATTCCAGGAAACCACCAACTCTTCTCGAAGTGCCTCTAGAGTCTGAGGAGGACGTTGCAAATTGAGCAATCTCCTACCCATCATACCCCACACGTGCTCAATTGGGGATAAGTCGGGAGATCTTGGTGGCCATGGTAACAATGTGACATCATTATGTTGAAAGAAGTCTATTGTGACTCTTGCAACATGTGGTCGGGCATTATCTTGTTGGAAAGTTGGATATGCCAGGGTGTCAAGATAGGGTAAAAGATGGGGTTCTAGAACTTCGTGGATATAACGCTGCGCGTTCATGTTACCTCTGATGAAGATTAAAGGTGACCTGGAACCATAAGCTATAGCACCCCAAACCATAACTCCAACAGTGTGATGAACATGTCTTTCAACAAAAAACTGTGGATTCCTCCTTTCACCACGTCGCCTTCTAACCCTGGCACGATCATCGTGTATGCCTAAACAAAATCGAGACTCGTCACTAAAGACAATACTGTTCCATTCCTGATCCCAGAGTGACCGTTGTCTGCACCACTCAAGGCGATTACGTCGGTGTTCTCGAGTTAAAGGGAGGTCCCAGTCTGGCCGGTATGAAAACAAGCCAAAACTTCTCATTCGTCGGTAAACACTTCGCATGCCAATAGGTCTTCCGTGTTCTGCAAACCATTCATTTGCAATGGAGGTGGTAGTGGAGAAACGGTCCCTTAAGGCCAATAATCTTAGGCGGCGATCTTCACGGTCTATTGTTCTACGGCGGCGTCCAGTGCCCCTTACTCTTTGCGTACGGCCTTCTCGAAGCCATGCCTGACAACACCTAACCACAGTGTCTACACTTCTTTGCACTCTAACTGCAATTGCCCGAAAAGAAAGTCCAGCTTCCCGAAGTCCCACTATACGGCCCCTATCAAACTCACTAAGTTGACGAAATCGTACAGGTCTCCGTACTCTAGGCATCGTAACCGATCGTAAAGGATGTCAAGAACCAAAATCCGCCAACGTTGATTCTTTACTGCGGCTGAAATATTCATTTTTAGAGCGTTAGTGAATTAAAAAAAAGCAGTATAAAAACCGGAATGTCCAACTGTTAAGGCTGAAAATTTTTTCACTTGTTATTTACAGTAAGATAAATACATTCACCAACCTTTATTAAAATAAAACCATTTAAACTGGGTGTTCGGATTTATATGTCACTTAGTATAGTTTTATATGACGTTATTGATATTCATATAAGCATGATGTAATTTATGAAAAAAACTGCTAACATATAAATATCTTTTCTACATTGCTAATCTACGGTACAAAAGTCATCAAATCTATATTATATATATTTTTATGTTATGTGTTAGAATGATATACACAAACACGGATATTTACCTTTTGTGGCATTCAATTTATTCACAAATTATAATTGATTCGAATAAATATTATTATTAATCAAGTGTTCGATAAGAAGCATTCCAATTTGCTGAGAAAAAGTACATTTTGCGTTTTTAACCATCCTGTATAAGTGAACGTGAAAATTAGAAAAACTACAGAACGACTTCAAAGCTGAGGTGTGTGAATTATTTTGTTACAAAATTCAGCACTGCATTTTTCTAAATAAATGATTGATGGTTACTAGATTTGGGGGTTTTTCTTTTTTCTAGACAAAATTTCTATTTTGCATTGTTTGTCCAAATATGTAGTATAATTTGGGGCATTCCATTTAAAAATTACAATTTTGGTATCTGGGAACAGAATTAGGACACCCTAATTCTGAAAATGTAAATATCATATATAACCCATAAGTGATTTTTATCTAAAATACAATAATCCATCCTCGCATGGATGAGCCCCTGTACACAAATTTTATTCAGATTGGAACATCTGATAGATATCCTTGTATATTGTACCGATCAAAATCGAACCAGCTTTATTTACGACTGACTGTGGATTAAAAATGAAATTCGAACTCTTTGTATTTAATTTATTTCAGAAAGTTTTAGACACAAAGTGACTCGGTGTTTTCAGATAGCTAGACAAATGAAAGTTGCATTCACGAAAATTGTCATCATAATACAATTTTACAATGAATGCGCGATAGGAATAAAAATTAATTGAGATTTTCCGCATAAAGCAGGGTTAGGAAAGCAATAAATTTCCCTTTGTCGCAGTATAATCACATTAAAGTTGACAAAAGATCTTTCGCGACTTTATGGATGGTGGCACTGTCATCAATTCCGACCCTTTATTCCTTATAATGCCCCTAAAATTCAAATCTTACCCTCCGTCAATCCATTATCATTAGCATGTAACTAAAATGCTTTTAGTTGCAAGAAAATACAATTGGAAGTAGAATTTATACAAGTTGTATGGTAGTGTTGAGAAAATTTTGGTATTATGGGACACCCTATGGGTACCACTTAAAAGCTGATATTGGGAATAAAGACAAGACAAATTTTGATTATCCATGTTTCAATGGCCGCCAAATGAAACCACAGATATGACAGTGAAAGATTTACTGACGTTCCGGCTACCTCGACGAATGAAAGTACAATGGCAATAGATTAGACTTATCTGACTGTCCAGGTGACCCCGGTTTTCACCGCTAGTCACTTTGTGTTTTGAAAAACGGGGCAGATGAGTCCGAAACGTCAGTGAATCTTTCATTTACCATCTGTGGTTTTTATTTGTCTGCATGTGGAACATCAGCGAGACCAAGCACCTTTTGTGTAATTGTGTTAGTTTCGACAATAAAAGAGACACCATTTGGGCAGTTTTCTGTCATTGATCCTTTTCGAAAACACATCTTGTCCCGAATAATATTGCAAAGTACTTACATTTAAAAAAAAACTGATAATATGTCAATGGTCTAACAGACAACAATTTAATGTACAGAATGCCTGGAAAATTGAAATACAGATTAAGCATGTCAAGATATGCAATAACAATCTCATATATCGGCAGGGTTTTATGACCAAAAGATCAACTATTAGTAACTTAGCTTGCATGATACAATTTATCTCCAAAAAAGTAGACTGTCAAGACCAAGTTGATGCGTTATACACAGATTTGACTCTATCGACCACTGCTTAATTTTATCAAAATCACGATCAGCCTGACTATCCGAAGATAGCTAGTTTTCGCAGATGATTTGAAAATATTCAGTAAAATTGAAAATTACAGTGACTGTATGGATTTGCATTGAAATGAAATGGAAAGAAACTTATTATAAGCACTGCAAAACATCAAATTTTGAACCTTACTCTCAAGCTTAATCCTGTCCTGTTTATGCACTACATTTATAACACCAATCTGAAGATCCAGGGGTATATTTTTAACAGTAAATCGACGTTTTCTGGCCTTATAAGTGGAATAGCTTCTTCAACAAATAAGATATTGGGATACTTTGCCTGAAACTGGTGGTGTCACATTGATGTGCTACCCTTAAAACAATATACAGGGTGTTCCTTTATGATCTGCGAATATTTAAGGATGTGAATCTACGTGAAAAATTAATGCTAGCTTGCTTTAAAAACTATGGTCCAAAGATGTTTCGTTACAAAAACTCCGGGTGTTGAGGTTTTAGGAAAAAATGGAAATTAATTAATATTTTCAGAACCGCTTCAGATATTTCACTGATATTTAGTACGTAGTGGAAGTTAATAAAGTCGAATATCTTTCCATGAAAAAATAATTTTTAGCTTCATCAGTGGCGTGCGTACGGCTATTGACTTCGATATTTTTTAAGAAAAAAAATAGCACGCCAATGGCTTTTTGCCATTTTTGAATTCCCCGTTCAATTTAAAACAAACGATCTCTCTTGAATTGTTTTCCTTCGATGCGCCATTTTTGAGTAAAAAAATAAAAACCGTTCTATTGTCCGAGAAAATTAATCTAATAATTGAAGAATGCAATTTAGCAATAAACATCTAATTGCTCTGGAATATGTCACTGGCTTTTGACATCTGACAAGCCTCTGTTATTCAAATCTGTTCGCTGTGACATCTTTTTCATTATTTAGCTCTTACAATCTTGTTAATAATAGTGAATTATTCAAATGCAGAAATGGCGGAAATGCATTACGTATATGGACTTGCCGACGGTAATGGTGAACAAGCCAGACGGATTTATCACCAGAGATATCCCGATCGTGCTTTGCCAGATAGTCGAACCTTTTCTAATATTCATCATCGTCTTGTTGGAACTGGTTCTGTCCGAAAAGGAACATCTGAAGGTAGACCTCTAAGTGTGAGAACACTTGAAATTGAGGTAGTAGTGCTGCATGAAGTCCAAGAATATCCTGAAACGAGTACGAGGAAGATCGATAGACACTTAAATATTTGCCATCAAACTGTTTGGAGAATTTTAGTGGATTTTTTGTTATATCCTTACCATATTTTAAGAGTACTGGCATTCCTCCCCATTGATTCTCCAAGGCGTGTGACCTTTCGTCAGTGGTATCTTCAAAAAACTACACAAAAGCCGCAATTTGAATCAATGATTCTGTTCACGGACGAAGCTAATTTTTCATGAAATGCCATTCAGAATTCCCACAATAATCATTGTGGGCAGAAGAAAATCCCTATGCCGTAACCGAAACCCATTTCCAACACCAATTTTCGGTTAACGTATGGGCAGGATTTATTGGCAACCACTTTATTGGCCCATTCTTCTTGCCGGGACGACTTGACGGACTGAATTACCTCAATTTTCTTCAACAACAGTTGCCTTTGCTGCTTGATGATGTTCCGTTAGTAATAAGAAACAATATGTGGTACATGCATGATGGTGCACCAGCGCATTTCAGTGTATCGGTTCGTAATTGTTTACAAACTGTTTATCCAAATCGTTGGATTGGCCACGGTGGGCCGCAAGAATGGTCACCAAGGTCCCCAGACCTCAACAGTTTAGATTTCTTTTGTGGGGCTATCTTAAGACACTAGTGTACACAAGTCCCATTAACACTGTAGAGGAATTAAGAGAAAGAATAGTTGAAGCTTGTGATAGAATAAAAAACATTCCAAGGATATATCTAGAGGAGAGGGTATAAATATGGGCTACCATTTAATTTAATTGGCATATTTGACACATATTTGGTCTATATGGCTCAACTTTTTTTTTCTCGGATAAGCTGAACCTAATCTAACATGATGCTGTCAGTTTTTATTTTTTTTACATAAACCATATTCGATTTTTTATATGTTTAAATAAAATTGGCATCATAAAAGATATTGAGATAGTGATACAAATATGGGCTACCAGAAAAAATACCTACACATGGTAACTAAGAGCTTTATTCAAGAGCAAAATTTTGAAAAAACAGAAGCAGTTGGCAAGAACACATTAGATATTATCCAGTGCGACAAAAGTCACAAACATAATCATCTTTATCAGCACCTGCACAATCGACATGACACCACATATTGCACATTAAACATTGAACCCATAGTTCTCCTTTGCGGTCTTCGGAAAATTTACTTTCACAAAAGATGCATTCCGCATCTAAATCATCTGGTTCCTTTTGTCCAGGCAGATCATCCAAATCTAAGTCATCATCTGCTAACATCAGCTCTGTTTCATCGTCATCACTTTCAGATTCTCCTAAAGATTGCTGCTTTTTATTCTCCTTCGAAGATATGGACGATCTCTTTTTGGTTGATTGAGAAAACACCTTTTTTTTAATAGATTTAATCTTTTGTTTATTTTTATTGGCAGTGCTCAACAATAATTCATCTTTGTAAGGGGACGAAGTAATTACTGCTGCTTGTGATGCTTTCCTACCCCTATTACTTGTTTTTTTTTAAGATCGGAACTGGTGAAATATCGAAGTGAGTCACCATTTTTTTTTGATCCCAGATGGTCCAGGCTGAACGCTGTCGTGATTGAGTAGCTCTACATCAGATTGAAATTTACCACTTGGCCCGGGTTGAACGTTGTCTAGACTAGGAGGCTCTAGATCTGATTGAGATGTGCCCAGTGTGCTCTGATCGAAGTCATTTTCAGCGGTACAGTGTTCTGTTCCTTTTTCTATTTCGGCTGCAAGAAAGTCCACTTCGGAAAAAATATTCCTGTTAATCGGAAAAATTCCAGTAAGGCGGAATCCTTTTACGGCGATTTCTCCAGTCTGACTTTTGAGATAAGCCCTTCCCAAAAGTTCGCCCATATCATATTGGGTTAAGGGACGATGATTATGACGAATCCATTGTCTAATCTCTTCGCTGTAGTAAGATTTTAATGTACCCATGAAAGTTTTGTCAAGAGGTTGCAATTTATGTGTTGAATGAGGGGGTAATGAGATTATGCAAACATGATTTTCTCTCGCCATAATAACAACCTCTAAATTACGGGTATGACTATAATGTCCATCTAAAATTAGAAGAACAGGTGAAGATGCAGTTGGTTTTACCGTGTTGATGAAATGTTCGAACCACTGGGCGAATAATGAGGCCTGAACCCATCCACTTGGGTGAACTGTTGATATTGATCCTGGAGGAGTGCCTTTCATTAATTGCACATTCATATTTTTTCTAGGAAATATGAGCATCGGTGGAACGAAGTCTCCCCCTGCATTCATGCAGGTAATCAAAGTGATTAAAGACCCCCTTTCTAATGATGTTAAAGATGCAATTTGTTTTTTGCCCTTACGACCAACCACTTCAGCCACTTTATTTTGCACAACAGTTAGACCAGTCTCATCTACATTAAAGACGCGATTAGCTGGGAAATTGTGGTCTTCATATGCTTTCTCCAAAAGTGTAAAGAAGTTGTCCACACTCTCTTTGTTGAACCCTTTGGCACGTGCAAATGATGTCCCAGTAGGTTTTCTAACCGACAAAATTTTGTGTCTTTGCAAAAATAGATCTAAAAAGCCCCTTCCTGCTGTTTGTGTATTCCCAAAAGGATGCCTTATGCCGTTTTCTTCTGCTAAGTAAAATGCCATACGTTTAACGTCTTTGCGGGTTAAACCATAGAACTTGGCTTCCATTTCAAGAATATAGCGAACTAATGATTCTTCCAATTCTGGAGTCAAAACTGTACCTCGCCCTAATTTGATCTGAACAGCCTCCTCCACGCTAAGATGGTCCATTTTGGCCAATCGCTGCACTGTAGTTCTTGGAACGCCATAAGTTTTAGCTGCCTTTAGAGTACCCATAGTTTTTTCTCTTACCGCTTGAACAGCCCTTTTCGTATGGTCTACATCCCATGTCTTCCGTTTCTTGGCGCTCAACTTGGGACTAACAATAGCTTTTCTGCGTGGCATTCTAAAACAAGGTTCATGATTTCTACTACTGTTACAAATATGGGCTAGCCCATATTACAAACGTAATACCAGCCCATATTGCACATAACCTCCAAAAAGTTTGAAACTCCACAAATATTTTATATCTTATATCTGGGTAAAATTAAAAACAAAATCTAAAAATACGAACCTTATTTTCAATTGTAAGCTATAAAAATCCAGTTAAATTCTAAAGCCTACTTGGTTACAGCGACAAATAACCACCACTGCAAAACTTATAAACACTGATAAAGACCAAATCACACGAAACTGAATTGCATATGTGAAAAGAAGAATTCTGTGATCAGCAGGCGGTTAGGTGCTCTAAAGAGCATCTAATTGATACATTACTCGATAGATGACTCTAGGTGCATCAGAAATATCAACGTAGCCCATATTCCCCGCCTAGCCCATATTTATACCCTCTCCTCTACTAGTGCGTAATTCCGTAAGAAGGAGGGCCTTTTTCAACAATCTTTGTAATCATTTCGTTCGTTTTAATGTTATGTTTATGTTGTTAGTTGTTGTTGTTTATTACCCCTAATGTGTTTAGTTTAAGTCAATATCCGTACACACGCCACTGTTAAAGCTGAAAATTCCGAGTTCGGTTCAGATAATTTTAACAGAAGATTTGGGAATGAAACGGGTTGCTGCCAAGTTTGTTCCTCGGACTCTGACTGACAATCAAAAAGAACATCGGGTTGAAACAACAGCTGGAATCGGATCCAAATTTTCTGTCAAAGATCATCAGAGAGTTTCTGGCTAAAAATGGCGTGGTTCCGCTGCCTCACGCACCTGAATCGCCTGACCTGGGTCCGTGCGACTTTTTCTTATTTCCACGAATGGAAAGGGACATGAAAGGACGCCGCTTTGACAATATTGAAGAGGTCAAGAAAAAAACGAGGGAGGAGCTGTCAGACATTTCTAAGGAAGACTTCATACAACGTTTCGATCAGTGGAAGCATCGGTGATACAAGTGTATTAGTTGTAGTGGACAGTATTTTGTAGGAGATAAGGTTACTTTGTTGAAAAAGTTGAAAATAAATAGCTTTTAAAAAATAATTTCGGTTTATTTGGGTACCCTCTCGTATACATTTTTATTAGGAGTAAATTGCAATATGCGGCACTTGTTTGGTCGGCAATTTAACAGAATTTTCAATTTCAATTTCAGCTATTGGATCTGTCCAGTGCCTAAAATACATGCATTTCAAATTTTATGGCATATATCCTGAGAGGCGTCCCACACAACATGCTAGTTCAAGTCATGAATTTTGAAATTACATTACAGTGATTCATGGTCTGGTTAATAATAAACTTGATTGCCCGGAATTATTATCTAAAATCAATTTTGCGCTTCCTTTTTAGAGCGCTAGGGGTAGAACCAACATATCAGACATGTCTCCTGTTAAAAGGTTGTGTGATGTATTTGTGAAGGATGCGATATCAATAATGATAATATTTTAAGTAGTTTTAAACAAACATGTGCAGTGCTCAACCACTAGTGATTATTCTTGCAAATGGAGCCGTAATTTTTTGATATTTATTTTTTGTGCCAACTGTCATTCATGTTCATGTTTATGTTTTTTTCTCCTGGAATATTGTTTCTCATTAATGTTTCAAAACCATTTTGTAAAAAGAACTATTATATACAATAGAATCTCTAACTTGATGTTTATAATTGGATGTTTATGTGATTGGGAGCAAACTTGTTGGAATAAAGCTTGTTATTATATTAATATGAAAAAAATTCATTCAAGGTCCTTGAGATGCTTGACTTCCTTAATACAAGGGGGGGTTGAACTTGTCCTTGTTGGTATTCACCTTAGCACCAGGCAAAATTATGTATCGAGACCAGTTATGGTACATAAATTAATTACTGTAGATTCTAAAGCCTCGTAGGAAATAGTTTTACTAAGGCACATAGATTAGCCACATTTGTGCCGGCGAGTCTCTATACAACAGTACGCCTCTGGCTTTTGCAAAAACTTGGAGCGGGTATTCGTAAAGATGCAAATTATTTATTCTAACTGAAAATAGAAATGGATATGGCATTTTCTAACAAATATAACACAAAACTCCAAGAGACACTGTTCAAGCATACTCAATATGGTTTTGAGAATACATTTTTTTGGAAAAAAAAGTGTCACACAAGGTTTCGCTAATTTCATATAAGGATATAATATATCGTGGAGGTCTCCCAGGTTTATACAAACTTACATATTTTTGCATGAGCCTATCATTCAATTGTTTTAAAAACAACTGCAATATCATATACGTTTAAACATCGCTTTTAAATAACGTATGTCATAAAAGTTTTGGTACAAAATATTAATCGATCTTCTTAATAAAAAAGTTTATTTACACACTAGCTAGTTATCATAAATTACAACTCAATACTGAACTAAACTACATATACTATCGAATTATGTGGACTGACCCATTCTGCAGTACCAGACGCAGCTTTCTTAGAATGTCTCTATGAGGTTCTGGACGGAATTCAGATAGATTTCTCTCAGTTTTTCGTAAATTCGCCGACTTGATTGTTCTTCGTCTTGGGCTTCCAAGCCTCCTGAGAAACCTTCCCACACAGTAAAGGCCAAAAATCCTCTACTGGGCGAGCAAGTTTAGGGGATTATAGTTTTTGGGATCAAAAGGTATATTGTGTTGTCGGAGCCTTTCTTGGGTAACTCTTGAGTAATAGCATGTTACTAGGTCTGGCCAAAACACAATATGGTCATTAGTGTGATGTTCGTGGACAAGCCGGAGCAATTTGGAAAGATAGTTATCAATATAGCTCTGACTATTCAAAGCTTCACCCCTAACTCTTCCCACAAAAAGTTGGCATACACCCCTGTTAGAAATTTAGTACCAGACAAGGATTTTATCAGCAAATTCCGCTTTATGTTAGTATCTAACATTGTCGGGGCCAGTGGCGGCTCGTGGCAAAATAAAACAGGTTTTCTGCAAATCCGAACTTACCTATTTTTTATGTCAGTTCGATCCTGCGCTGCTTCTTGGCAGCAAATTTGTCGATCACCTTCCCGTTGAACTTGTCCATGGTCGAAATAGATTCCTTTGCAATGGACAGCATCGACAACGCTGTAAGGCGATCGTGGCTCATAGTATTACGAAGAAAAGTCTTGATTCTTTTCAATGTTGAGAAATTTCGCTCAGCCTCTGATGTTGACATAGGAGTTTGTAACAACGATTTCTAATATCTTTTTTGTTTCTTTTAGTGTTTCCTCCAAACTATTTTGTATCAAAAATTTCAAAAGAGACGGAGTGCTATGTAAATCTCGGCAATCGTTCCGTGCATAAATAACAGACAACTCTGTCTTTAAACGACTTTTTTCTAATTCGGGATAAGGCAAGCAGGTAGTTTCCAACTTGTCATCAGGAAACTTACCTCAGTATTCTCCAAAGTGTTCGGGGAAAAAAAGGGATGCTGCTACCAAATGATCTTTGAATTGAAATCTGTCATTTGCAGAATTCACTATATTGTCGCATACGTCTAATGCGGCAACTCGGTGATCGTGACTGTTATTATTACGTCGTCTCCTTTTGTTGCCTTGGGGTTCAGTGCAAATACTTTTGGCTTCATTTATTATGTCATCAATTCTATTTCTCACATCGAAAATACATTTTTCAAAGTTATCGATAGCCGTTTTAACTTGCGCTGGCTCGCTTTTTCTCTTCTGCAACTGGTTGAACAAGATGTCGACGTGAGGCATGACATGATGAAAAAATGTCAACCAAAACACGAAAACAGAATCATCTAACATACGGCGAATACCGCAAGCTGCCTTGCAGACGGTTTCATTAGTAAAATTTTCTTCTATTTCTTCCATGCATTCAATGAGTGATTCTCTGTTCTCAAACACTACATTTATTCTTCGAATACTAAAATTCCAACGAGTTGTTGCTCCTTGTGAAATTTCTTTGCCCACAATTCTGTTCAGTACCTCTACGCGTTGAGGAGAATAATTAAAAAATCCCGGAATATCTTCCAAATCCCCAATCGATTATTTTTGATAGAACGTACCTGTTTTTTGTAACGGTATCATTATGCTGTTGTATATTTCTCCAATATGCTGAATCTAACTGAGCTCTGATGCTAACAGTAATAAAGAAAATTCCATCGAATTATGAAGATGTGTTTTAGAGTTTTCATGCTTCTTAATTTTTTCACTCAGGTGCACTAAATCTGTCCGTCCAAGCTTTGTTACCCCCGAAAAGTATTCAAGGAAAGCAGAAAAGGGCATCTTCCTGTTGCACCCACAAATCCAGTCATTTCTAGTGTAAATCTCCCTGCTGAAATGCCGCGTATAGCCCTTGCCCCGACTAACCCCCTGTGTTCCTATAAATATGTCCGGCAGCCGTCTATCTGACACCTTCAGCTCAATTTTTTCTTCAAAAGGGTATTTCCAGAATCGTTTCACGCTGATAACTCTGTAAACCACATCCATTGTCTTGCACTACCCTTCTACACAGCCACAGTCATTCAGTTAGTCACTAGTCGTTCAGCGTAAGACCCAAAATACCTGAATAAAAAATTTTTCCGACCGATCAATCAGATATCGTACTTCGCACTAGATCTGTACGGATCTGCATAAATTTCAGCACATGTCGAAGTAGTGCACAGACCCTTTTTAAGTGGCCCATGAATAATGTTACGCTGCGGTAGCGACGAAAATGACAAGTACACAATTGGTCGATCATAATGCTGCAAAACAGACTCGACTCCGTGTCTTGCGGGGGCAGGCCGGTATTGTTTCTATTTGTGTGATAACATGGAAAATAAATAATGATCAAATTACTACTGCTTTTTTCTGTTAAGACAAAAGTTTTGGAAGTTCTGCAGCTTAAGGGGCCAGCCGCCCCTGGTCAGGGCATTCCTATACGTTGTCCGTCCAAAATCCGTCTTTTCCCTTAATTTCAGAATTACTCAAAGTGAAATACCACTCGTCAAATAATGATTTTTACATTGATGTACGAAGGATTTGCGCTTGGGGGTATTAGGGGCAGTTAAATCTTTTTCGACTTTTAAGACCATTCCTCCTCATTTCCAACGATATCGTACTTTTAAAAGGTCTGTATTGACAAGACAGTCTATTTGTTGACATGTCAACTTGATTTTTTGCCCTTCTCACCAATCCCTTTGGGATCTGTATAGTAAATGCACGAAGTCTTACATTTTTGGGAGATTCAGACATGGTATTCCCAACTAACAATTATCACTCCTATTAGAGTTGCAAGAATGATTATACAGTATTCCTTACACAGCATTGTATACTGTAAGAACATTGGCGAAACCCTCTTAGAACAGCTATACAAGCGGAATGGGCACACCTAATAGGACACTTCAGTCATTTAAGAGGTATCAGTTATACAACAAAAGTGTAAGCCTCTTACAGCCGCTATAGGACATTTGCGTCAGTGCAAGATTCAGTTTTTGTCAACTATACAACTATTCTGTTACGTGATTCTACTTTATTGCAACCAGACTGTTTCTTATGTATTGTATAGACGAAGTGAAGAATATATAACTAACACAATACAGTCATCTTGTTTACTTACATATCGGCCATTGTGAATTTCATACACAGGTATATGATAAACTTCTACACTGTGATATAGGGCTATTGAATTACTTGCACAGCAAATTTTATTGTGATTATCGTGCAAAGTAGTTACGCAATTTCTACGGGCTTCGCATTTAATTCATAGTTTGATAATGATCAAAAAATTTCGAACTGAAACATAATTATTTAATATCAAGTAGAGGAATAAATGTTTGCCCAATATGGCGGGTGATTGTGTATAATCATTGCATCGTCCATGTTGTCTTTAGTTTATTAGAATATTTTGGTATTGCATGCTGGTGTTATTCAACAATTTGACAAATGTCAGAAATGAAATACCGACAGAGTCGAATGATTTACCTAGAATTTGTACCAGATCAATATCTTCTGTTTGAACAGTTGATAAAACCTTTTTAACCAATATGGATGCGTTGTTTGTCTTAAAACATTGGTTATGGCATTTTAACAAAAATATGACAGCAGAAAGTTAGGTTATGGTGAAGTTGTATACCAACATATTTAGCATATGTACAGCCTTCAACAGTTACTAAACAACAGTTGTATAAGTGCTTCCGTTGGGAGCAATTTGTTGGCTAAAGTAGTAAATTTGCACAGCAAAACAACAAGGCTCGGGTTTGTTTTATAAACGTTACCATGGATGCCACAATACAACCATTCTGACTAACCTGCAAGTATGACGTATAAAATATACTAAGTGACATATAAATCCGAACACCCAGTTTAAATGGTTTTATTTTAATAAAATTTTGTATAAGTACTTAATGAAGCATAATAAGTAAATGATAAAAATTTCAAAATGATTGCACTGCTTTAAAGCTCTTTGACCTTTAATAATGTGTGGATGCACCCTGATGTGCTACGCATTCTCCAACGCGCCTAGGCATGCTTCTGATCAGGTGGTCAATGTCCTCCTGTGGTATCTCATTCCAGGCAACCACCAACTCCTCTCGAATTGCTTCTAGAGTCTGAGGAGGACGTTGCAAATTGAGCAATCTCCTACCCATCATATCCCACACGTGCTCAATTGGGGATAAGTCGGGAGATCTTGGTGCCCATGGTCACAATGTGACATCATTATGTTGAAAGAAGTCTATTGGGACTCTTGCAACATGTGGCCGGGCATTATCTTGCTGGAAAGTTGGATCTGCCAGGGTGTCAAGATAGGGTAAAAGATGGGGTTCTAGAACTTCGTGGATATAACGCTGCGCGTTCATGTTACCTCTGATGAAGATTAAAGGTGACCTGAAACCATAAGCTATAGCACTCCAAACCATAACTCCAACAGTGTGATGAACATGTATTTCAACAAAAAACTGTGGATTCCTCCTTTCACCACGTCGCCTTCTAACCCTGGCACGACCATCGTGCATGCCTAAACAAAATCGAGACTCGTGACTAAAGACAATACTGTTCCATTCCTGATCCCAGAGTGACCGTTGTCTGCACCACTCAAGGCGATTACATCGGTGTTCTCGAGTTAAAGGGAGGACCCAGTGTGGCCGGTATGAAAACAAGCCAAAACTTCTCATTCGTCGGTAAACACTTCGCATGCCAATAGGTCTTCCGTGTTCTGCAAACCATTCATTTGCAATGGACCTGGTAGTGGAGAAACGGTCCCTTAAGGCCAATAATCTTAGGCGGCGATCTTCACGGTCTGTTGTTCTACGGCGGCGTCCAGTGCCCCTTGCTCTTTGCGTACGGCCTTCTCGAAGCCATGCCTGACAACACCTAACCACAGTGTCTACACTTCTTTGCACTCTAACTGCAATTGCCCGAAAAGAAAGTCCAGCTTCCCGAAGTCCCACTATACGGCCCCTATCAAACTCACTAAGTTGACGAAATCGTACAGGTCTCCGTACTCTAGGCATCATAACCGGTCGTAAAGGATGTCAAGAACCAAAATCCGCCAACGTTGATTCTTTACTGCGGCTGAAATATTCATTTTTAGAGCGTTAGTGAATTAAAAAAAAAGCAGTATAAAAACCGAAATGTCCAACTGATAAGGCTGAACATTTTTTCACTTGTTATTTACAGTAAGATAAATACATTCACCAACTTTTATTAAAATAAAACCATTTAAACTGGGTGTTCGGATTTATATGTTGTATAAATTTGTCCTATAAGGTGTTGTTGTGTAACTATGCTATAAGAATATTTTAAACACCTCAGTTTAGAGCAAATATGTTGCAGAAAGCAAATTTCCATTCCACACAACATTAAGCCAGCATTTTGGTGTTCAGGCAACAATAATAGAGAGCTTTTATGGCTAAACGGTTCTTTTACCAAAAGCTTATAGCACTACTTTGCTAGTTGGGTTGCCTGCTCGCACTCCACTATTTTTCGATATATGGCTCTGCGTAAAATGTTTTCATTCTGGAATATTCGACAGATTCCAGCTCTGGATACACTCCCAACCAATTTGTAGATACATTTCCTTATTTATAATTCATACGACATCTTAAAGCGAAAACTTCAAAATAAATAAATGACAACTGACAGTAAAGCAAGTACAAACTTTTATTTCCAAAAGCAACTTGATATTACATATTCTGTGTTTGTTAAAATTAAAGCCAGTGATTTTTGTGCCAAAACTTCTAAAACATACGTTATCTTTTATTCGGCGTCGTTGTGTTGATGCCTCATTAACCACTTTTACCAAAGTATCAGAGTGTCCCTCGTATTTCTGAACGTGACCTCAGGATGTGAACGCTAATGCGGCGACTGCAGACACGACTTGCTTCAAGTATCCAAATTGCATTAACTGAGAAAATAGCTTTTAACTCAGCTTCATGAATTTTCATCAAGTATTCTGTCCGCGCGTTTAAGTTCAAATACATCGCGGAACACCTTTTGTTCCGGAAAGCGGCGCTGATGCACTGCCACTTATTATGTTACCGTGCAGGAAAAATAAATTACGCTGTTTTCATTTCAGTTTAAATGAGATTCTGAAAAAGACCATTATTTATCACCAAATTACTTTCAAGGGGGCTTTACGAAGTGTTTGTTTATTCCAGGTATATTCACAGGGCGCCCAAGCTGTTGAAAATCCAGCCCGATGTCTTCAGGGCGTATCTTCCCAGGCTAAAGATTTTGTGAGTATCTTGTTTTTTTTTAGGAATATCGTTTTAATTTTGTGAAAGTAATTTTGGAAAGCATCAAACAGCCAAAAGGTTACGTTCTTGATTCTTACTTCCTTCGATACTTTATATTCGCAAATAATTTCAAGTATGAGATATATTGTGGTTTTTGGACGTTACATGACGTGTACATCACGAAAAAACATGTCACTCATGTCTGTCAGTCTATTTGTCCGCTATTCCATGGACAGCGTATATGAATGAATCGTCGAATTAAGGACAGTCCGTCCACCATAAGCCAACGCATAGGCCGCTTATGGACAGCCTATAACTTGAAAAGTACTGCTTGGCAGTTCTATAAAAAACTTAAAAAAAACAACAAAAGAGTCCCATCCTGATGACGAAGTAGGAAATGCTTGACTCAAGCATTCCTCTCTGGAAGGTTGCGAAGTTGCTCAAAAACGGAAAGCGTGAACCAATCCCACACATCCTCGATCCTGGAGGAATTGTCTTCAAGACAGAAGAAAAGGTTGAGGTTTTCGCCGATGCCATGGAAAGACAGTCCTCTCCCAACTATGATCTTGATAATGACCTCGACGGGGAGCAACACATTGTAAGATCTGTCAGGAGATATTTTAGGGCCAAACGGCGTCAGTGACAGTCGCGCTACCGTTGGTGATTTTTCTTCATCAGAAGATTCTTCTTCAGAAGCTTCTTCAACCGAAGATCTGCTTAGCACATCAGCGGAATCACCCGAGATTCCTCATTGCAGACCAGCAGAGATTCAAGGTCATATTAAAGACCTTAAAGTGCGTAAAGCACCTGGAGAGGATCAAATCACTAATAAGGCGCTGAAGCTGCTTTCGCGGAAGTCCTTAACTTATCTGGCGATAGTCAATGCCATGCTAAGGATCTAGTACTTCCCATCCGCGTGGAAGAGCGCTGAAGTTATAATGATTCCAAAGAAGGTGGGTTCGATATGCCCTCAGGATTATCGTCCCATTAGCCTGCTGTCAGCTTCGTCTAAGCTCGCTGATAAGGTGATTCTACGTCACCTTGAGAATTTCTCGTCAGATCACCATGTGATTCCTGACGTGCAATTCGGTTTTTGGTCTGAACATAGTACGGAGCTACAGGCAGTTAGGCTGGTGGAACGAGTAACCAGAGGATTCACCCTTAACGAAAGTACTGGAATCTTGCTTTTGGATGTCTCAAAAGGATTTGACAAGGTTTGGAACGCGGGCCTCCTGTATAAACTAATCCAAAAGGGCTTCCCTTTTTGGCTTCTAAAACTACTGAAATCCTTCCTTGAAGGTAGGAAATTTTGGATCAAAATTGACAATGTCCTGTCGACAATACGGCTGATTACAGCCGGCGTACCTCAGGGTACGGTTCTTGGACCTATCCTTCACTCACTGTACATCCATGACGTCCCTAGTCCCAGCAACTGTGAAGTCTATCTCTATGATGACGATACTGCATTGGTGGCTCAGTCGTGGTCTGGTGACCTAGTGCATGACAGGCTGCAAAGTGCGGTGGAGGAAGCATTAGATTGGGCGGATCGGTGGCTAATTGAAATTAACCATTCGAAAACGCAGGCAATCTACGTCGCGTCGTTCCGATTGAAGTTTCAATGAATGGACTTCGTATACCATGGGAATCCTCCGCTAGGTATCTCGGTGTCATTATGGACAAAGAGATGACTTGGGGGAACCATACAGAACCGCTATAAACTAAATTCCAAATTACGTTTCGACAGCTTTACCCATTATTATGTAAACGTTCAAAATTAAGTTTGAATAACAAGATTCGACTCCTCTATAAGGTGGTCATAAGACAATCAATGACTTAAGCATGTGCGGCTTGGTGTTTTATTGCTAAAACACACATGCGAAAGCTGCAGGTTCTGCAAAGCAGGATGCTGCGCACTATTGCCGACGCCCCATGGTATGTCCCTAACGAAACTCTACATAGAAATCTCCATGTCCCATACCTAAAGGACTACATTAAGCAACAGGCGCAGCGGCGCTATAGCCTAGCGGAATCGTAGAGAAACCCTCTGTTGCGTGAATCAGTGCACTACCCAGTCGAGCAAGTTCGCAAGCACACAAGGCCGCGGCTTGCACTGTAATCAAAATTAATTCGTGAACTTGGAACAACCAAAATTGGAGCATTTTGACAAAATCTTTAGAAACAATCGAATATTTTTAGACCATATCAAAATCTGTGAAGTGATTTTAACAATGCCTGAACGCTGCCTATCCTAAAAGATTCTCTTCTCCCCCTTTGCTCTCGTTCTTCCTTCTCTCCTTTCCTTCCCTTTTTTCCTTAAAATTGTCTGGTTTCTGGGTTACCAGACCTGACAGACTTACAAACTGACACTGTGACTCAAGAGCTAAGGTCCCACGGACCGCTCTGACAACCAACGATGACTTGACTTGATGTCAAAAGAATCCGACAAAATGTCATCTTGCAGTCCAGGTAGTTTCTAGTGGGCAAATAGTTCATTGCACGTCTGATCACTGCGAGCGTCATCAAAAGCTTCCTTCTATGGAGGAATGAGTCAATGACATGGCATGCTCAAGCATGCATTGTTGGTTGCAGAAAGCCAAGTAGTGTTCATCTATGAGAAGATGTTGATTGACTAGCAATATCACATCTGGACGATTATGTTGTGTATCGGTCTCCATGTGTATAAAGGCGTATGATGTTTTGCTATATGAGAAAGGTATTACTGATTATGCTGCCAATGAAGTAAGTCTATTAGCTGTGCCCGACGGGTTACTTATATGTTCTCCTTTTTTTTTGGATTTTCAAAGCTTTGTGGAGACTTATGGGAAATCACCACATCTTATTACTGTTAACATGTATTACGACTTGCAATTCTACAGTGTACTGAGAATATAATTGCAGTATGTGGCAGTATGTATGTATAAAAAGAGGATTCCAGATAAGTTAATTACTTTACCAACCAGGGATTTTCCTTTTTTTATTTCATTTTTAAAAATCAGCAGATCTGTATATGTAATTTCCAGAAAGATTAAGAAGAAATTGATACGCAACTAATTTCTAGCTTTGAATTTTTTTTTTAATATCGAAGAAGCCTAAATGCCGGAACACCGCGGCTGCTATAATGATAAGGTTATATAACTGGGAAAAGCTTCCTCTTGTAGATTGTTCCACAATCTCGACACCCTTGGGACAAAGGAGCGGTCGTATCGGCCAGTTCTGGTTGTACTAAGTTAGACACAGTTAGGATGAGACGCCAAAGTCAGGCGGGCCTGTCTGGCAGGCACATCGCGCGGCGACATCAGGGAAGGGAGCTCTGAGGAGCAAAGTCCGTTGGTGTAGAGGTAGAAAAGAGCTAGATCGCCGATGGCCCGCCGGTGCGAAAGAGTCTGTCTGTTGGAGAAGAGTCATCGATCAGTCGGACCGCCCTCCTCTGGACAGCAAACGTGCGTGCAATACTCGAGGCTAGGCCTTATCTGGGCCTTGTATAGAGTGAGAAGGTCATTCGAGGAGCAGACTTTCAAAAAGCGTTATGCTATGACCCGCATAAATTGAGGAAAGTGGAAAAAACTGCTGTGACAACATGCGTAGCTGCAAATGCTTGATTTTGGTGAATCAAATACCACGAAAATAGATAGGCTTTGATGGTGAAGGAGGATTACCTGGAAAACAAAGAAATTCCATTTTTTGACCAAAAGTAGATTCTATTTGATGCACTCCGAAGGTGAAATAAGTCCTTCTGTTTGGGAAACGGTAACTTAAGTCAAAATACCTTTATTCCATTTACCGATGAATATAATCTTATAAAAAATAGGCTTAGAGAAAGATATTCAAACTTTCACTCCACCATCATCTTCGATGCAGTTACATACTTCTTGGGCATTATCTTCATCATTGTCTTCATCACTATTCTCTTGTAGCTCTTCAATGGGCTCTGGAAAAATAGGACGAAGCCATTGCAATTCCTCACCCTCACGCCATCTTTCTGTGGATAGCTGCACCAAAAGGTTATGCAGACTTTTCAACTTTGTCCTTTTTATTTCATGATTCAAAGGCAACCTTGGAAAACTCAAGTTTTCAATCTTCTTGTTTTTTTTAACAACGTCAAGTACTTGGCGTTGGCATCGTCATTTCTGTAAAAGGTTTCTGCTTTCACCGCTACATGTTGTTTTGAAGTCCGTTTTGTCAAGATTCGCTTAGCATGACTGATTGATTCGATTTTCTTAAAAGTGGACAAAGCGGATTTCAGGTCATATATTTTCCAGTCAGTCCCAAGCTTTCGAACCAATCCGATTTGAGAATACAACTCCCAGTATTTGCTGCTATGGGACCTAATAAGCTTCTCACATCGTCCAAAAATGCGATCCGCTGGCAGGTATGAATGGCCTCTTATTGGAAAAACCATTCTTATAGATTGCAGGCCTTTTGGTTGCTTCTTTATGTAGCCACATCATTATCATGTGAACTATGTGACTGTTCTTGTTTTGGCATCCACATCCATCAGAGAACAATGTCAATTCTTTCAAGTTTTTTGGAAATTCAGCCTTTCTGAGAAAATCGTAAAGAGCAGAACCAACTTCTGTGGCACCCCTTCCTGCTTGGTGTTCTAACCATGAGTAGAAAATTGGTCGCTTGCAAGGTATGTCTGTGATACAGAAAACATACAAGAAGAGTTGCTGTGCATAGAATGCCTCTGAAATCGGTACTTTAGGGAGAGGTTGTACCTGCTGAAGATCGAAGCAGAATGCCATGCCGTCTTCAGATTTTTCCTTCATCATTTTAAAAAACTGCTTTGCTCGTAACTTATGTACTCTTAAATTTGTAATAACAGTTTGCTTTTCGCGTTGGCCGTTCACCATAGAGAGCAGATTTAGGTGCCGCGTACAGAATCCACAAACATCGGTCGCCGGTGTACCGAATCCTATGTTAAAGTCATTCGAAAAAAATGCGACTAAAGTACTTGTAATTTACTTTATAGCTTACTTCAACGCTATCATTGTATAGCCTATGTAGTATGGTGATATTGTACTCTGCAGATAAATATATCCTTTTAGATTTCGCTCTTCCGTAGTGACTCTCTTGCCCCTTTAAATTTGCGATGAATGCTTTCACTTTTTTGCGCTTTTCCACATTTTTCTGCGAACGTCTGTCACCACCACGATTTTCAGAAATACCCGATCCAGCTTTCATTTGCCTAGAAATATTTTGTATGCGTTTCTGACTAATACCAAAAATTTTTAAAAACATTTTCTGACAAACTATTTTCTTGCTGTTGGAGCTCCACACATTGTAATGCACAGTAATGTTGCGGTTTCTAGTAAAGCTTTGGTCTGAACGTTTCTTTCTCCTAGGAGTTCCAATTTCAATTAAATGAGACAGTTTCGTATCTTTCTTAACCTTGTCTTTTTGTGAATAAGACTTTTGTCGGCAGCGCCTTAGATCTTCGAAAGGAATATCCTTACATGAAAGTTTTTTATTTCTGCCATGCTTACAGGAGACTTCGAAACCATCAAGGTTGGGATCAGGGTTAGCGTATCTAGAAATAAAACCGCAAACTATGAGAAAATTCCCCAAATAACATAATTTACTATATCTACCGTATTTCTTTCTGCCGCTGCCGTGATGTTGCACCCCATTTTCGTTTTCTACTGCCTCTGTCTTGATCACCAACAATATGCTCTTCATCCATAATAGTGGTCCGACCGATCTAACCCACTCGATATCACTATGCTAACTGAAGCAAGTTACGACAGGATTACAATCTTGAGACACGTGTCCAAACAAAAGGGTTTACTTGCTGCTCATCCTAAATATACTGGACAAACAAAAAGCGTTCATGCACTAACTAGCTTATCAAAGTCTATTTGTTTGTCCAACGCAGAAAAACATAACGCTCTTGAAAGTCTAGACGTATTAACGGGCGTTATATTTATCGTTTAACATCGTTTTGGATGTCCAAGGAGCGGTTGACAAATGGAGATGAACCTATACATTTGATCGCCATCTTTTGGCCAATTTCGTAAAAACTGCACTTAATGCTTTTTGAAAGTCTGCTCCTTCGGCAAAAAGTACTTCTTAGCCCTTAACAAATAGCCTAGCTTTTCCCAGCAGCTGCTGCTATTGACGAGATATGTTCGTGCCAGATCAGGTCCTCGGTGATCTGGACTCCGGCCAGCCGAAATTAATGGCCCTTTGGCAGAACTTGGCCGTCCATCGAAACTGGATGAGCGCTAGGACGCTTTTTGTTCGTCAAAGTACAGTACTGTGTTTTGGAAGCATTGAACTGTAAAAGATTGTTGCGTCCCCAAGCAGTGATAGCCTCCAGGTCTCTTGTTAGAGAGGATGTCGTCGCTAGCCTTCTTTTTACACCTCAATGGCAGAGATCGGCTTGTCATTCTGAATTCCTGCATGTAGAGTGCTCTCATCAGCGAAGCTGTGGATTGGGTTGATCGTGCAGGAAAGGAGGTCGTTGATATTCGTATGTAAGAGAAACCAGTGTCGGAGTCAAGACCGATCCTTGGGGAACACCCGCGTTGACGTTGTGCGATGAAGAGGAGAACCCGTCAATTACGACGGATATCTTGCGACCAGAGATAAAGTCAGCCAGACACCCATTTGCAAAGCTTTTCTGGGAGGCCATAGGATAGAAGTTTGCTTAAGAGGGCAGCGTGCCACTGCTCATCGAACGCTTTCGTGATGTCAAGAGCAACGACATGGGCCTCACCATAAGGTTGGATGAGTTTACTCCACAATTGCGTGACTTAAGCTAGGAGGTCCCCTGTGGATCGTTGGTGCCGGAAACCATACTGCCTTTCTCAGGGGACTTAAATTGCACTGAACTTAATCCTTTATGAACTGATGACAAAGCTTTTGTTCTCAGCATGATAATAAGCTTGTCTCGAAATTCCATCGGAATCCGTGAAGTTTTTTCCGGGTTAGGAATTGAATCGATTGTAGCGCACACAGTGGACAAAAAAGACAACATCGTCGGCCTGATACTGGAATATAGGCGTGGTCTCAATGGTGCAATCTGTGTCAACTTTGGGACAATGGTCCAAACATTTCGTTGTCATCATTCGTCATATCAGAATAGAAGCTTTATTTTTTTCCAGTATCAAAAGTATACTCTCATTTGGAAAAATAGACTTGACCTCAAAATGACCTTGAATGACTAGGTCTAGGCCAATTTTAAAGTACCTGTCAAACAGTCGGGGAAGAACCGTAAGCCTAGGCTTGGGTAGAATTTTGTTTTGACTCATTCTTTTCGATTATTTTACGTATCTTGACTTTTTGAAAAATAATAAATACAGTGAAGCCCGCTTATAATGGACTCGGCGGGACTGTGACAAATAGTCTATTATAGGCGAACGAAAGAAACACTTTTTTTAATGAAAAAAGCAGCAGAAATAACATATTAAAAGCTTAAAATGTGTTTGTTTAACATGTATTACATAAATGAAGATACATACAAGGTTATACCTGTACGTAATTTTGAAATTTGCATTTTTTCAGAATCTGATACAAACATTACAGGCATACGTACTGTGTAGGTATGTGTAAAAACCGTAAATTATTTGGTAAAAAAGCTAGTAATTTTCATTTGAACAGATTGTTTATTTGTATAATTATTTAGAACAGCAAGTTGAATTTTATTTAATTTGGTAAGTGTGGCTGTACTGTCTTCTTCTTGCTGAAAATAACGTTGCAACTTTTTCACGCAGTCTAATGCCTCCTCAGTTGTCACTGGAAGCTCTTCCTCATCGTTGTTTTCTAGTTCGTCTTGCTGTTCGTTATCAACGGATCCTTCATTAACCAAATTGGAGTCTGACAATTCCTGTGTTGCTATTAAATTATTGTCAACATTTACATACTCACTAAATTTGTTTATATTCAGTAAACTATTAATTTTCAGTAAATCACTCAATGGAATTTCATCTTCTGGATCAAAATCGTTGACTATTTCAGTTATGTTTTTAACTAAACCACCATGGCGAAAACAATTACGAATCGTTTTCAATTCCCATGCAATAGTAAGCAAATTTATAGCATCTAAAATGGTGACAGCTTTGGTAATGTTGACATCTTCTTGAAGCTCCATAATTTTCATCAACATATGTTTCCGACTCCAAATGACACCCTGGTCCATTGGTTGCAGAACTGATGTCACATTGGGTGGAAAAAATTGAAGGTTGATGTTACTAAGTGAAATATTTGGATGAGCGGGGCAGTTGTCTACCAAGAGCAAAATTTTACGATTTTTCTTAACAAGGTTCTACATTTTTAAACATTCTTCAAAAATTGATGAACTCATCCAATGTTTATTATTTCCAACATAATCGACGGGAATTGTTTTAACATTTTTGAAACACCTGGGATTCTTAAATTTCCCTGAAATAAAAGAAAATGTCATAAATTCTTTGCAGCACTGCCACTGAATGTCAAAAACATTATAACATGAATTTCTACCGTTTTTCAGTAGCAGAAGCATTAGCACAAATCATAACAGTTATTCGCTCTTTCGATAGTTTCCATCCATTGCAAGTTTAACTTTTTAATTTATGAGGTTTATCAGGTAGCGTTTTATAAAATATCCTGGTTTCATTTGCATTGAATATGATATCATCTGAATAATCACTGGATATTACGGGCCTAACTTGACAAATCCAGTGATTGGTAACGTTCTTGTCAACTGAAGCTGACTCACCACACATTTTTCCAAAAACAATGTTATGTATTTTCTTAAACCTGTCTAGCCAACCGGAACTACATTTGAAGTAATCTCCAATCAATTTCCCAAATTCTTCAGCCTTTATTTGTAGCATAGGTCCACTTATTGGAAAATTATTAGCACGCATTTGTTGAAACCATTCAAACAGCGTATCATCAACTTGGGGATGCATCGATAGCCTCATTTTTTCTTTTGACTATTGGATTTCCAGTTATTTTTAATTTTGTCACGGTTTTTCCAAATATTTGACACAGTAGATTTTTTTATAGCCAAACGAGCACATATATTTGCTTGAGATGAACCCTGCTCAAGCTCACTAATTATTGTGAACTTTTCGTGTAAAGTGAATGCACGTTTCGCACTTTTCGACATGTTTTTAACTCTAATAAATACAGTAAATACAGTAAACACTGTTCGAATGCAAACTGTGAAGCCAAACCGCCGTAAACGATTGCATCAGCTAAATCTGCTCCGTGGAACCACCAAAAAAGCTCACATATAATAAATTAAAATAGTTCGCTATAAGCGAGGGTCTATTTTGAGCGAGTCTATAATATCCTAGGATTTTACATGCAATTATTTATAGGACCTTAAATTGTGTCCATTATAAGCAAGTTCATTATAAGTGGATTCCACTGTATATCATTAGTGACGTCACTTCTGATGGCTCGTTTACACAGTGCGAGCTAGCGTACGAGTCAGCCTGCCGAGTAGCTGCAGTGCAGTAATTCGCATAAATACGGACGTACCTACGAGTAACTCGTACGTGCGAGTTGGACAGTAGCTCGCATCCGAGTTACTTCAACAATTTTCGTTTTCACTCGCCTACTGGCCCGACAGCAACGCGCATATGGCAACAGCTCGGAAGCAGAAGCTGTATTTTATGTGTGCTGCGCCAAAAGCGTTTACCCAATTCGAAATGGGCTCAGAAAGGTGGTCTTCTGAGAATAATATTACATTCATGAATCTCTACAGAGAACAAGAAAACCTATGGAATTGTTTTGATAAAAATTATAAAAATAGAGATATGAGAAAAGCATCTTTGGAATACATTGCAAACGAAATGAGTCTAGTTAACACCAGTGAGGTAACTAAAAAAATAAAAAATTTACGATCTACCTATAACCAAGAACGCGCGAAAATTGAAAAAAGTAAAAAGAGTGGATCTGGGTCGGAAGATGTTTACAAGTCATCCTTAAAATGGTTCGATATAATGGATTATATAATGAAAACAATTAATTTGAAAGAAAAGAAAACAACAAGCAATCTGTTGAGTACCTGATATTTTATACCACTGAGATAGTTCATCACGTTTAATTATTATTAATCATATAATTTTGCCAGGTGACAGCACCTTCATTACAACAAAAAAATTTGTATTTTTCTCTCAATTTTTCAGCTGCGAACTTTGATCTGTTATTGATCCGCGAACGGGCGATTCTTGGTAACGCATTTATTTCTGGTCTTCACGTTCCTAGGTTCGTAGTGAAATTTACAATATCTTCATAATCTATGCTACCAGGTGGTGTGTAGGTGTGAAGTGAAGATTTGCGCAACCAGTTGTGCAGTACACATCTAGTTCGAATCATTTTTAATGCGGTTTCCTCTTGCAACAGGATAGGTTTTGCCAAAACACGGAATCGAGATACTAAAATACCAAATGCATTTTCTACTATGCGTCTTGCCCTAGTGAATCTGTAATTGTAAATTTTTTCGGCAATCGTGGGCTCATTGGGATATCGTTTCAATAAGTACGTCTTAAGAGGGAAAGCACCATCTCCCACTAGGAAGCCACCTTCTGGCAGTAATGACCCTTTTTGCAACACTGGATACAATGAGGAGGCTTGGAAAACACCACCGTCGGAATTTCGCCCATATGAGCCTATGTCCACATATTTAAAACAGTAGTCATGATCCAAGACTGCTAAGAGCACCAAGCTGTTTGTTCCTTTATAATTATAGTATTCACTACCACAATTGGGAGGAGCTTGAATTACCACATGTTTGCCGTCGATGGCTCCACAACATCCTGGAAAATTCCACGTGTGGTGAAATCCTACTTGTATGTCTTTCCATTCCCTTTTGTCTGGTACCTGAAAAAATATTGATTTAGTATTTTCATTTTAGCCTAACGATACACCTTCGGGGTCCAAAATTTTGGAAGATGATGTTAGTCGGGACATTGATAATAAAACTGATAATAAATCAATCGACTCCAGCGTCAGCTCGTTGATCAAAAATAAAAATCCAGTTCAAGTTAAAAATAAAATAAAGCATAACATTACCCAAGAAGCGAGTGGAATTTATTGCAGCAGCTATTAATGAGCTTAAACAACTGAATGGTACTATACAAACTTCCAGTTGTTCTCAGCAATGTGATGAGTACGATGTTATTGGAAAACATGTCGCTATTCAACTGAGAGAGCTCCCATTACTCGATTTTATAGACGCCAAAGATGAAATCCAACAAGTATTTTCCCGATACCGAAAAAAAGCTATATATGCCCGAAACACATCTGCTTTTTCCTCATATAATACATCGTCGCCAACGTCCTACATATCGCTGACATCACCAGGATCCAGTGTACCAAGTGATTCATTCCCAGGACCTGTCCCAATATCTGATCGGCCCGCAGAAACAGTTTCTCGGCAGCCAGTTCAAACAGTTGTTGGACAACCATCAAATGCATCATACGAGGGTATCCACTTTGGTGATCCACTAGTTAGAACAATGATAGATGCTGATATGAACAATATGCAATAACTTTTATCCTCTGTGTTACTTTTGTGTTAATTTTGTATGACTTGGTTTGTATTTAATAAATGAATGAATACATGTATCATCCACACTTGTATCATTGAATGAGTTAACTGAACCTTTGAAGTATCAACTCATGAAGCATTTACCACATTTCTACTTACCTGCAAATATTCGTCCAAAGCTTCATACATAACGTCAGAAACTTCTGGTATAAATTTTGATATGGAGGATTTTGAAATCCTGAAAAATATTGCTAACCGCCTGTATGATATTCCTGAGCTTAGAAAACACAGGGTTACTTCTAACTTTACCCTTGCTGGTATGGCATCTCTCATAAAAGTGTCTTGACGCTCTATTTTCATTTTTCAACTTGTTCGGGTGTCACTCTCAGCACTGCTTTATATTCTCGGGGGTCTTCATGATAAAGCTCCATGAAAATCGCACATTTTGCCCATATAGATCGCCTTGCCATCCAATCTCTAATCCAAACCTTTTTCTTGCTCTCCTTTTTTTTAAGTTTTTTGTAGGATTTTTCCAGTTCTTCACATAATAATATTGTCATAGACCTTATCACCGTTTTTTTAATCACAGCAAGTTGACTCAACATCGCGACAACTCGGAGGATACTGGGCAGCTACTATCATCGTGGAAACAACTAAGGCGAGTCGAGCTACTGGCATTCGAGTAGACCATGCGAGTAGCTGTCTACTGCCTAGTCAGCAGCTCGCACTGTGTAAACGAGCCATAAGATATTTTGTGTTGCGGTGTTAGGGTATTAGCTGACTTTTCTGCCCAACACGAACTTCAAACCTCCGTGCTTTCTCTATTTTAGGATCAATCTCTATAGGAACAATTCGTACTATTTGTTGATGACCAAGATATATTTATATATTTTCATTGTTCTTTCGACACATCCTGTATAGGACTATATCACTGGTTCGATGGTTTTATTCACCCCGTAAAGTCGCTGACCTAAAAAGAAAGGGTTATTTCCGTGAAGGTGACCGTCAGAGTCTGTCGGTGGTTTTTGCAATTTAGTATTCCCGTTTTTTCTCACATAATGCGGCAAGACTATATCACGGAGAATGAAGATTAATGGTGCTGAAACGTCTGGAAGCGAAATGAGCAGTGACCATATGGGACCGAACAAAAAATTATTCATGTAGGCATGTATTCCTTATCTTGTTGTGGTAGCTTGTACCTGATAAAGTGTTGACACGATTATTTAGAATATTTAGAACCGTATCATAGAGTCAACTAGTAATATGTACAAGAAAGGATAGCGTGGGGGAAAGGACTTCCTATACAGGGTGTCCGCAAAGTTGGGGTTTTCCTTTACACGACGAGTAGATCTTGAAAACATAAGCAATTTTTCTTAGTACCATATACACCAATGTCTTAAGGGAACCGAGATAAAGGGCTATGCAACATCAAAAATATCTGAATACCGCCCTGTAGCCGCGACATCCCCGCGTGGTACTACGACACTAGCTCAACCCGACGACAGAACTGGGTCGGGGTCAGTGTGTCAGGTCAGTATGCAACCTTCATCCGACGGTTACGGTCACGCGTGTAGAGGTAAACGAACCCGTATAATCGATTGCGTTTCAAAAAACAACAAGCACTAGAGACGTGGCTAGAGAAGTGCAAGTATCAAAAACTAAAGTGTGGCAAACGCTGAGTGAAGAGGGGCTGTATCCGTTTCACGTCCAATGTGTACAAGCCCTTCAACCTGACGATTTTCCAGCAAGAGTGCGGTTTTGTGAGTGGTTGTTGCATCAACATGACAATAATTCGGACTTTTTGAAGTGCATATTGGTGACAGACGAATCTACGTTCACGCGTAATGGGGCGAATAACTTTCGCAACACTCATGTTTGGTCAATAGAAAATCCGCACGCTGTCCGCCAGGCACATTTTCGGTCAATGTCTGGGCTGGCATGGTGAACGGTATGCTCATTGGACCATTTATTCTCCCAAATCGATTGGACTGGATGCGATACCTAGACTTTTCACGCAACATTTTGCCTTCCTTGTTAGAAGATGTGCCATTAAGTGTAAGACAATCAATGTGGTTTCTGCACGATGGTCATATTTGTTACCTCTGTTCGTGGCCTAAACCACCGCCGGCGTCTGCTCGGTAGCGCATCAACTGATTTCATTTTCTGTTGGAGCGGTATGCTTTCGGGCAGAGACGTACTTAGCCCTTCTCGTCAACTGGAGAGTGAGTACTTTTTCCTTTATTTTTTTTTACTTGGTCGTCCTCGTTTCACTACACATTACCTTTGTTATTTCAAGGGTAGTTGTTTCTGAAAAGGAAACCCCCAACTTTGTGGACACCCTGTACATGCCAAAAGCTACTGGTACACAAACGGCTCGATAACTGAAGACGGAGCAGGAGCCGGGATTTATGGGAAAGGCCAAAAACTACGATCTCTATACGTCTACGTAATATCGCAACAATATTACAGCCATACAAGTCTACGCAAAACAATAGTTAGGAATGATACTGCAAATCAGTCGACCGCGATCTCCTCAGATAGTCAAGCAGCCACAAAGGCATTAAGTTTATCGCAAACATCGTCTTATCTGCTATGGGATTACGTGAACGCTCTCAGAGACCAATAAAACAAGGTAACTTTGCTCTGGGTACACAGGACATGAAGGGTACAGAGGTAATGAAAAGGCGGATGAGCTATTCCGACAGCCACCAATGGTCTTATGGGTTCAGAGACCTTCCATGGAGAAATTGGACAAGAGAAAGTCCATAAAATGGTGAAACAGCCAATTAGTTCAAAATCAGGCAAAAGAGTTCATCAAAGAACGGAGGCCGCATTTATAGAGGACCCATTTGAATTTAGTAGAAATGTCATAAGGGCCATAGCGGGTCTCGTGACAGGACACTGTCGTCTAAATCAAAATATGAGGCTCTTGGGTCCCGCAGAAGAGGCGACATGCCATTTCTGTAGGTAGCATATGTAAACCTCTGTGTCACTGCGAAGGCCTGTTTCAGATAGTCCAACAGCGGAAACCTACATGCAAAGCCCCGGACCAAGGCTATGTCGTCTGATTAAGGCTGGACACAGTGCTTTAGAAAGTGTATATGGGGGTCACAATAGACCCATTCCTTCCTTCGTTCAGTCACAGACGGCCAACCATAACCAGCTGTTTCATGCTATTTGGCAACTCCTCAGCATGGTCTAGGCTTGGTTTCAGGTGGGACAAGAAACAAAAGCTGAGCAACTATCCTGTATCCAGAGTATAAGGTGTATCGAAAAAAACAGTACCAAGTGTTGTCTATTACCAGAATCGATCACTGCGAAAGTGAAAACAGCAAGCTGTCTGTTGAAACTGTATCCCATTCGCATTATCAGCCGATTCACCGTTGTTGCTTCTTGATAACGCTCCCGGTCATCCGATTCAAAAAGAACTAACAAATGAGCATAAATGCATCACTGCGATGTTTCTTTCGCCAAATTGCACTACACTGATTCAACCAATAGACCAGAATATCATTCAGTTTGTCAAGCAAGACTATAAGAAAAACCTACTTCTGAGAGCCGTATCAAAAGACCAACCAATAGAAAAATCTTTAAAGGAATTTTATATGAAAGACTTGGTTTTTGCTCTTTGTCAGTCGTAGAATGCGTTACCGTCATCAACTATTAAATCGTCTTGGAAAAAGTTATGGCCAGATATAGTCACCACTCCTAGCAACGTTCCACAAATCAGTGTTAGGTACTTCGGAAGTTATAGAACAAGTCGCTACTGAAACACAGATAAGTCCGGAAGATTTTGAAATCTGGTGTTGTGGAATGGATAAAGAGGAAATGTTTTTCATGAAATGTCTGATGAAGAGATTATAAAAGAAGTTTCTAATTATACAACAAACAATCAGGAAAATAACGACGACGTGATTGCAACTGCTCCACAAGTCACAGCACAAGACGCAATTAACGCCTTTGAGCTAGGTTTACAATGGGCTGAAGAGAATGGTACATCCTACAACGAACTTTTACTTTTGAGAAGACTGAGGGACCAAGCTCTGATCTCGCGTTATAACAACCTTAAACAAAAAAAAATTGATGAATATTTCCAAGCTTCATAATTTGATAAATTCATTAATGATTTTGATTAATAATTCTTGATTATTTTGGTACATATGTATGTGCATTTATGCTTAATTTTATAATAAAACGTAAGCTCTCTATTGTTATTTAATTTACTAAATTCGACATACATAAACTATGTATGATTTGTACTTCAAAGTACAAACATATACATAACATATATAATCTTACCATTGGATATGTAATTTGTCAGATTCAAGGTACTCTTTTGTAAAAAATTCCGGACTATAGGGGGTCTTAGGCAGTGCTCTATAATCCGACAAATTCGATAGTCCGATACTGCCCTCCATAATGTTTGTCGGATTACCGGAGCTCCACTGTATTATAATATAATGAAGCTGCATAATACAAAAGATCTTGGAACAAAGAAATGTCACAGCTCAATGGCATTCAGTCCTTTTACGAGTTAAGCCAAGCAGATCGACGACAATTCAGCAGCCTTAATGCCAATTCATACTCAGCCGGCACGTGATCCGCCCGGAGAAACTAAAAAGATTCTTCCTGGAATTTGGATGAACTAATTCACACTAGACCGGCATGTGGCCGTATTCTCAGAACCCTCGACGACGCCGTACCGTGATCATCGCATTGTTTTGGAACGATATTTTTCGATTTTAACGGCCGTATTTTTATGTAATTTCGTGAATATTTTGATATAATTGGTCAAAAACATGAATGATGAAAAACTAATTGAGTTTGTGCGAGTACATTCCGTGCTGTATAACCAGTCAAATTCAAAATACGTGAATTTCTTCTCGTTTCTTCTTCTTTATCTTTCGTATGTGGTAGACGGTCTCTGACTGTCCAACGCGGAGGTACCACCCGATGGATCGCCTAGGCGGAGCCAGAATGTGTGCATGTTGCATGTACGAGTACACGTGTTCCCTCGGCAGAGTCCGTGTGGCGTCGCCCTTTTCTCCTGTGTTTCCCCCTATAGCACCGCGGTACCCCATGGGTGTTTAGGCCTTAGGCCGTCGTGATAGTCGGAGTATAAAAAATATCCAGAATCAATGCAATAACTGCAAGTTCATCCTCTGAAAATTTTGCCATCTCGACCTCACGTGAACACAACTGCACTGTCAGAGCACGGAGAAAAATACACGTCAGTGAGAATCACTGGCACGACACGGCACTGTCACGTCACGGCTGAGTGTGACTAGACCTTTAAGTTGCATTTATAATGCGAACCGTGCTGGAGTGGAGCAAGGTATTACATGTATTAGTAGAGTGCCGTTAGATGTAAAAACCGGATCACCTAGGAAACGTTTCTAAACTCCAAAGACCCATAGACTCCGGACGAACAACTCCCGCATATCCACGGTTCTAGGGGCATAGTCTGTAGGACAGGGGAATAGGTCGAGGTTTTCGCTGATGGAATGGAAAGTCAGTTCTCTCCCAACTGTGACCTTGATAATGACCTCGACGAGGAGCAACATATTGTAAGATCCGTCAGGAGATATTTTAGGGCCAACGGCGTCAATGGCAGTAGTGCCTCCCTTAGTGATTTTTCCTCAGAGGAATCTTCAGAAGATTCCTCAACTGACGAGCTGCACGACACATCAGCGGAATCTCCGGAGACTCCGCATTGCACACCAGCAGAGCTCCAAGGTCATATTAAAGACCTCAAGGTGCGTAAAGCACCTGGTAAGGATCGAATCACTAATAAGGCGCTGAAGCTACTTTCGCGGAAGTCCTTACCTTATCTCGTGGCAATAATCAATGGCATACTAAGGACCCAGCACTTCCCAACGGCGTGGAAAACCGCTGATGTCATAATGATTCCAAAGAAGGTGGGTTCGATATTCCCCCAGGATTACCGCCCCATTAGTCTGTCAGCTCCTTCTAAGCTCGCTGAGAAGGTGATTCTACGTCACCTTGATTATTTCTCGGCAGACCACAATGTGATTCTTGACGTGCAATTTGGCTTTCGGTCTGAGCATAGTACGGAGCTACAGGCCATAAGGCTTGCAGAACGAGTAACCAGGGGGTTCACCCGTACTGTACTGGCATCTTGCTTCTGGATGTCTCAAAGGCATTTGACAAGGTGTGGCACAAGGGCCTTATCGACAAATTGATCCATAAAGGCTTCCATTCTGGCTTCTAAGACTTTTGAAATCCTTCCTCGAGGGTAGATAATTTTGGATCAAAATTAATAACGTTCTGTCGACAACACGGCCCATCAAAGCCGGTGTTCCTCAGGGTTCGGTTCTTGGACCAGTCCTTTATTCACTTTTTATTCATGACGTTTCTTGCCCCAGCAACTGTGAAATCTATCTCTATGCTGATGACACTGCCCTGGTGGCCGAGTCGTGCTCTGGAGATCTAGTTCTCGTCAGGCTGCAAAGTGCCGTAGACGAGGTATTGGAATGGGCGAATCGGTAGCTGATAAAAATTAATCATTCGAAAACGCAGGCAATCTATTGTACAAAAAACGTAGCGGCGCCCCATCTGAGGTTTCAGTGAATGGAGCTCGGGTACCATGGGAAAGCTCTGCTAAGTATCTCGGTGTCAATCTTGACAAGGGAATGACCTGGCAGAAATACACTGAAGCGTTAAAAACTAAGTTCCAAATCTCGATTCGGCAACTATACCCTATGCTACGTAGAACATCAAAATTAATTTCGATCAACAAGATGGTTAGTAGACCAGCGATCACTTACGCAAGTGCGGCTTGGTGTTTTCTCGCCAAAACGCATTTGGTTAGCCTGCTGGTTTTGCAGAACAGAACCTTGCGTACCTAAGGGACTACATCAAAAAACAAGCGCAGCTACGTTGTAGTCAAGCGGAATCGCATAACAACACTTTGTTGCGCGAGTCAGTAGACTACACAGTCGAGCAAGTTCGCAAGCACACAAGGCCGCGTCTCGCACTATGAACCAAATTAAATCGTGCGACTTTAGGTCCAACCAAAATTATAATTATTCTCCAACAACCAATCCCAAAATTAATTTTAGGATCAATTTAAAATTGCCAAATACTAATTAGCAATGCCAAGCCACCCCTCAAATTGATGCACTCCTTTTTTCTTTGCTCTCCGTCCTTTGTTCCTTCCGTTCTTCTTCCCTTCTTTCTCCCTGACTTTGATTGGTATCTAGGCAACCAGACCTGACAGACCTACCGACTTACAAGACTTCAACCAAGAGCAAAGGTCCTACGGACCGCTCTGATAGAAAATGACGAATAGAAGAACAAGTACACAGTATTTGATCCCATGCGCGGCTGCTTCGGTGTAAAATAAATCCTGCGAAAGATTTTTTGAATACAGTTGCTAAATACAGATTCTGCAAGTTATGCGATGTAAGCCTAAAGCACTCCACTGTAAGTCCGTTAAGTCACAGGAAGCGAGCCGACCCAGACTTAAAAGCTTACAAACTGCAGAGTTCTGTGCACCGGGTATTTGTAACACAGCTTTTAATACCTTTTAGTCTTTCGTCTATTATGTGAGAGTTTTTAATTTGCATTTGTTTAATATGAGTTTGAAACTGCAGTTTATTATTTATATGCTGTATGTACATTTTTTAAATTTTTGTTTATTACGTGAGTGTTTTTTTGCCTGTCATAATACCAGTATAACCATTATCATTTATTATTATACGTCCTTTATTCTGTAATTTATTTACTCCAACCATGCCAACCCTTTGATAAATGGTGATTTACGGAATACAACAAATTACGCTGCCAGCGGTAGCCTTCGCTTAAATACAGGTAAATCAAACGCGGTACCGTTTCGCTCTAAGGTAAAAGAGGATATTTGAAATCAGGTATTGAGAGCAAAAATTGTGATCAGGTAATACAATTTTCACAATATGCAAAAAATGGGATTATACCTTGATGAAAATCTTAGGTTTTAAAAACATCTCGATAATGTCAGCAAAGCTCGTTATCTTAGGCAGAGATTACTACGAGCCCCTTCCCACTTCAGTTGGCCCACTTCAAGATTTGTACCATGACGAAACTATTTACTTCTAAAACAATTTATTTTCTCAAAAACTTTTTAGATACACTCTATTCGTAAAAAAAAATATTTAAAATCACTTAGACCTATAACTAATAGAGCATCTGAACAAATAAACAATCTGCGAATAAATGCGCGAAGTTAACAAAGCAACAGTTGAAAGATTACCATTGGGTAACATCACCTTTATTTTTTATTACGGCTGAAATTCTTTAGGGCATAGTGTTAACCAAGTTTTTGCAAAAATTTGGTGTAAAACAATCCTATATTTCTTGAAGCTTTTGTCTCAGTTCGGTTATTGTACGAGCAGGATGTTGTCGTAGAACCTTTTTCATCTCATGCCACAAAGTTTCAATAGGTGACAGATCTGGACTGCTAGAAACCGATTTCAAAAGTGGTACATTATTTTCTTCCATCCATTGTATAGCCTTTTTTGAGGTATGGCACGCTGCACCATCTTGCTGAAACACAGAATCTTGGCCAGATGTCAAACATTCTTCCAACACTGGTAAAAGCGATTCTTCTAAAATTGCCAAATATTTGTTTGTATCCACATTTCCATCAATAAAATTAAGTTTTCCTACTCCTTTTGATGACATACTGCCCCAGACCATAATGGATGCTGGAAATTTCACTTTTCTCTTCAGACAGTCAACATGTAATGGTTCATTTTTTTGCGAATAACTCTACTGCGACTGTCACCAGCACAAACTTCGAATCGGGCCTCATCACTCCATTGTATTGCACGCCATTGTTGAGGTGTCCATTGTATATGTTCTTTAACCCATCTAATCCTATTTTTCTTTTGCAGTGGAGTTAATAGTTGCTTTTCTTTGGCCTATAAACAAGTCGTGCAACTTGAGGGTTTTACTTCACTTTTTTTATAAGAAAACTTACATTGCAAGTGATAAATCCCAGTTTGTGGGCCTCTCTATGAGTTGTGGACCTCGAAATTCTGTCGCCTGTTTTTCACTTTTATTCTTCGGTCGGCATTTGTGATATTACTTTTTTCACATATCATGGCTTAATATTAACTGAACCAGTTACGTTATATCTTCTAACAATATTTCTCACACTGTACCGCGATAAGTCTAACAAGTTGCAATTTCTGAGTTTGATTTCCCAGAATTAAAAAATTTAATTATCAGTAACCGAATTTTCTCACTAATAACCTTTCCTCTACCCATTTTGAAAACCTTAACTACCCAAAACTATTTTAAACGTATTCTGACAGCTGTGATTAAAAAAAACAATTGTAATGGCTTTTATTTTTCACAGCCACCTATGCGTTATAGACTTATTTTGAAATCAAAATAGGTTGATATGCTGTAATTGCAACATGTGTTATTTTTATGCTGCATGATCAGGGAGTGATAAAGTTGGGGTTTTTTACTATATATTATCAAAATACTCATTGTTAATATTTTAAACCTATAACACCCTGCTACATATATAGATAAGAAAAAACTAAGAATTCAATAGTTGGGCCAACTGAAGTGGGAAGGGGCTCGTATGCTAATCGATCAACATTGAACACAAATATCAAGAAAAAGTTATGTGAATTTGTCCTATTACAAACATCTTGCTACAATGTTATTTATTTTTCATGTCTTGATTACCTGCCCTAACGCAGTTTACAAAAAATGCAAAATTCGTACTGTCGACATGTAAACAATCTAAGAAAGTTTGATTTCTCACATGTAATGCAGGTGATGATACTACTCAGTCATTTGAATTCAGTTTGATTAAATTCACAATTAATATACGTGTAAACGTTATGATGGTCATTATTTAAATGGGTGATAGAGGGGTTTGAAAGAAGCAAAAAGCTTCATATAACATAGGGGTAAAACGGCATTTTTTTAGAGAAAATCGACTTTAAGTAAAATAAAATCTGACAACGCCGCAATGCCAGACGCAAATTACAATGGAACACAGTGTATATAAAGATGGAGTTTGCTATTTATGGCTCTTAGGTATTATTTTATTATTTGATAATGTACTCGTAAAATGCAAACAATTAAAAAGACGGTACTTACCACCAACTGTCTCAGCGCTTCACCTGATGTGTGAAAGTTTATTGAACGTATCAAAAAGATCGACTTATAAATAGGGAACACAATTTTGATTCATACATTGCTTTTCTTTTTAAGACCCACACTGCACTTTTTTGAATTTAAAGAAGGTGTTTAAAATGTCGTCCTCCACTTACCTCACAAGCTTCATTACGACGAACCCTGTTTCTTCTTAGTTTAGGTCCTCGAAGTTGTCCATTTATACTAAGTGACATATAAATCCGAACACCCAGTTTAAATGGTTTTATTTTAATAAAAGTTGGTGAATGTGTATTATTACTGTAAATAACAAGTGAAAAAATTTTCAGCCTTATCAGTTGGACATTCCGGTTTTTATACTGCTTTTTTTTAATTCACTAACGCTCTAAAAATGAATATTTCAGCCGCAGTAAAGAATCTACGTTGGCGGATTTTGGTTCTTGACATCCTTTACGATCGGTTACGATGCCTAGAGTACGGAGACCTGTACGATTTCGTCAACTTAGTGAGTTTGATAGGGGCCGTATAGTGGGACTTCGGGAAGCTGGACTTTCTTTTCGGGCAATTGCAGTTAGGGTGCAAAGAAGTGTAGACACTGTGGTTAGGTGTTGTCAGGCATGGCTTCGAGAAAGCCGTACGCAAAGAGCAAGGGGCACTGGACGCCGCCGTAGTACAACAGACCGTGAAGATCGCCGCCTAAGATTATTGGCCTTAAGGGACCGTTTCTCCACTACCAGGTCCATTGCAAATGAATGGTTTGCAGAACACGGAAGACCTATTGGCATGCGAAGTGTTTACCGACGAATGAGAAGTTTTGGCTTGTTTTCATACCGGCCACACTGGGTCCTCCCTTTAACTCGAGAACATCGACGTAATCGCCTTGAGTGGTGCAGACAACGGTCACTCTGGGAATGGAACATTATTGTCTTTAGTCACGAGTCTCGATTTTGTTTAGGCATGCACGATGGTCGTGCCAGGGTTAGAAGGCGACGTGGTGAAAGGAGGAATCCACAGTTTTTTGTTGAAAGACATGCTCATCACACTGTTGGAGTTATGGTTTGGGGTGCTATAGCTTATGGTTCCAGGTCACCGTTAATCTACATCAGAGGTAAATGAACGCGCAGCGTTATATCCACGAAGTTCTAGAACCCCATCTTTTACTCTATCTTGACACCCTGGCAGATCTAACTTTCCAACAAGATAATGACCGACCACATGTTGCAAGAGTCACAATAGACTTCATTCAACATAATGATGCCACATTGTTACCATGGCCACCAAGATCTCCCGACTTATCCCCAATTGAGCACGTGTGGGATATGATGGGTAGGAGATTTCTCAATTTGCAACGTCCTCCTCAGACTCTAGAAGCACTTCGAGAGGAGTTGGTGGTTGCCTGGAATGAGATACCACAGGAGGACATTGACCACCTGATCAGAAGCATGCCTAGGCGCGTTGGAGAATGCGTAGCCCATCAGAGTGCATCCACATATTATTAAAGGTCAAAGGGCTTTAAAGCAGTTCAATCATTTTGAAATTTTTATCATTTACTTATTATGCTTCATTAAGTACTTATACAAAATTTTATTAAAATAAAACCATTTAAACTGGGTGTTCGGATTTATATGTCACTTAGTATATTATTTCAGCCGCATTAAAATTTTTTTCGCGAAGTTGTGCTTCAGTTGTTATTGGACCAGCCCCATAAACCATCCCTTTAAGTTCTTCCCAATACCAGAAATTCATCGGATTGAGGTCAGGAGATCTTGCTGGCCATTTTCGAGGATTAAGAGCATTTCGACCGATCCAGCGATTTGGATAATGTTCTTTCAAATACTGAATGACGCCTCTAAAGATGTGTGGTGGTGCCCCGTCATGAAGAAACCACAAATTCTGTCTCCGTTGTAATGACTTGTTGTCTAAGGCCTGTTCCAAAAGTTCTGGTAGGTTATTGGCTAGAAAGCTAAGGTATCCTTACAAATCAATATCGTTATTAATGTCTTAGTTGTGGAAGCGACAGCTGTACGTTTCTTATAATGGTATCGAATCGTTTCGATACAATTTGTCATCTGGGGTCCCATAAGATTCTAACCTGGGCTCCTTATTATTTTTGATCTTTGGGAATGATGTATGTGATTATATTGATTGTGTTAAACTGTTACTTGCTGATGATTTGAAACTGTATGTTAATATTAATAGTGAAAGGGATTGTGAGTATTTACAAACGCAACTTTGCCGTTTGGAAGATTGGTGTATGCTAAACAGGTTACACTTGAATATTGCTAAATGCAAGGTAGTTACTTTATCCCGAAAGCTACGTAAAATAGAATATTCATACAGTATTGGGGGAATTGAGGTCACTCGAGTTGATACTGTTCGTGATTTGGGTGTTATGTTTGACACTAGGCTTAGTTCTGACTGTCATATAGATAATGCTGTGAATAATGCTAATAGGGCCTTAGGTTTTCTCATCAGAAACTGTAACCTAATCAATGATTTGACAGCACTAAAAACTTTGTGTTATGCTTATATAAGATCCAAGTTAGAGTATGCATCCCTAATATGGAATCCATACTGTAACTGTTATATAAATAGGATAGATTATGTTCAAAAAAAGTTTCTTAAATATCTAGCTTTTAAGTGCGATAGAGTCTACCCTCAACGTGGTTCGGACTATCAAATTCTGTTAGATAGATTTAAAATGACGTCTTTGAATGTTAGAAGGAAGCACAGCTCTGTTATTTGTTTGTTTAAACTCTTGGATGGAGCTATAGTTTCTTCGGAATTGTTATCGTAACTACAGTTTTTAACGCCAAGATCCGTTTCAAGATGTAACGTTACTTTCTCTTGCAGTCGTGCTAACACAAATTTGATTTTGGTATCATCTGAAAGGGTTATGCGTTTGAATTATAATAGTATTTGTAAGTTTTGTGACATATTCATATGTTCTAGTCCGGTGCTCAAATGTGTTCTGCGGGAGCGCCTTAGATAGTTAGGCTCTTGAAATATTTCTAATTTAAGATTTTGACATATAAATGGAATATTATCTGTTGGGCAATACAGGCTATACATAAAAATAAAATAAATAGAAAGTAAATTCGTCCTTCGCTAGAATGTTTTTAAAAAAGTCCGGATTTTCAATGTTTTTGTGCAAAAATCACTGAGAGAATGTTAGTGTGCGAGGATATCTTCTGTTAACAAGACCTGCACTCCGTTGTACATTGTAGGGATAAAGCATCCCACAAACCGGCGCGAAATAATCGCGGCGAAGTATTTGCAACGAAATTCAGAGCGAAATTCGCAATCTGTTTCGCCTGTTTATTCATACCAAAGCGTCTTATTCGCTCCGCGAACGTGAAGGTTTCGACAGGTTGGGTACATTTTATTTTTGCCTTTTGCAATGAGCTCGTCTTCAGAAGAAGAGGAGGCACTTCTATTTCTTGCTTTAGAAGAGGAACAAAATGCACGGTAAGTTATGTTTATTTAATGCCATTTGATAGTTGGGTGTGTATTAAGTTTAACGAAGTACATAAAACAAATATTTTCAATTTTGTTTAGGAAACGAAGGAAGTGGGTACTTGATATTAACTTGGAACGAAATAAATTTGGGGAATACCATACCTTGATGCCACAACTTCGGCTAGATGAACAGCGCTCTTACGTATATTTTAGAATGAGTGTTTCGATGAAATATTGAACTTGGTGAAAGATGACGCTTTAAGGGAAGTGTTTTCACAGTCTGTGCATGTGCCAAGAAAAGTGAATCAATGGCCTCGTTCTCTTTTTTAGGTTTTTTACCTTCAACATAATTAATGAGCTGTTGTACAGACGAAGATGGTGGTTCATAGCGTTTTCTGCTCGTTTTATATTTTGGTGTAGTTGCAGTCTGCGGAAAGGTGTGCCCTGGAGTAGTCACTGCTGTAGTGTTCAATGAAGAAGGTGATGCTGTCTGTGTTGCCGAGGCGTTCTGTGCATCTTCTGCATCTACATCAGCATTTTCATCTTCTCCATGGCCGCGGTCTTCGAAATTTTCGGTTTCTACATTTCCAGCCCTTTCCTGATATAGTTGAGTTAAATTCGGCAGTCTCATAATGTATGACGTCAATATCTTTCACATTAGACGACGTTTTGGTAAATGCCAAAAAAGGACGGAAAAATTCCATGTAGTAGCCTACTGCCATTTTTTTATGTTGCCCACTGCTTGGCCGGTCTTTGGTTTGGTAGATTTTATATATTTTGCAAATGTGTCTCTGATATTCTTCCACCTTTTTTTTACTTCATCACCTAAAAACGATTTTTTTTTATAGATTCCTTGCCACTGGTGACACCTTCTATACCATTGGGCATAGCTTTCGAGTTGGCTTTACAACAGTGAGTGCAATCGTAACCGAAGTCGGTGAAGCGATATGCAGACATATGGAGCATATATATTTACCAGAACCAACAGAGAATATATGGAAAAAATGTGCTGAAGAATTTGAAAATAGATGGGGATTTCCCAATTGCATTGGCAGCGTGGACGGTAAACATGTAACAATCAAGAGACCTAACAACAGTGGCTCCAATTACTGGTGCTATTTACATAAATATTCAATAGTACTTTTGGCCATTGTTGGCCCGGACTATAAATTTATATGTGTTGATATTGGTGGTTTCGGAAAAAATAGTGATGTGGGTATTTTCGAAACCTCAAACATGGGAAAACGATTTGAACAAAATTTAATGAGTGTCCCTGCACCTAGATTTCTCCCCGGGGCAAAATGAAATCTGCTCGTACGTCTTAATTGGTGATGAAGCATTTGCTTTAAAACCATACCTTATGAGACCATTTCCTTATAAGCAGACTTTAACAGACGTCAGAAAAGAGAAATACAATGTAAAACTTTGTCGAGCTAGAAGGGTCGTGGAAAATGCGTTTGGTATTTTGTCTCAAAAATGGCGAATATTTTACAGGCCATTAGAAACTAAAGTAGATACTACTATTCTAATTGTACGTACGGCATGTGTTTTATAAATTTTTTACGAAGTAAAAGTGGCGATGACAAATATTTTCAATTCTTAGATCCCCCAGAACCCGCGCTTGGAGCTTTTACTGATATAGCAAATGATCCTCGGCGGGCAGCAAGGCTGGCATTTTCTACTCGTGACAAATTCGTAAATTATTTTAATTCTGATATGCCTATGCCCAATATATAGAATGTTCGTTTTCACATTTGTGTAGACTGTAAATTATTTAACAAGTTAATAAAAAATATTAGGTACATACCATTTGTATTTAATTCTTTTCCTATTTCCATCCAAATCTTGTCTTTCTTTCTCACATTCCTGTATTCATCGTTCGACAAATCATACAAACAAGGATACTTTTTCACTATTTCTATCAATAATTCCGTTTTTGCCATTGCGAATTTTTGAAGAACGGCGTCAAAAACGCGGTCAAAGGCGAACTGAAATACGCCGCGATAAAAACGCTGGAACAATCGCATTCGCTCCGCACAAGTCTGAGCCTGTCCGTAAACCGCCGCGTTTTAATCTGATCGCGAATTCATCGCCGCGAAATTTTCGTAGCCAAAGCGAATATTTCGCGCCGGTTTGTGGGATGCTTAAAGCAAATTTTCCTGTAGGATTCTATGGACTATGGTATGCGATAGTCCTCCTACGCAGCGGCCTAATTCCCGAGTGCTGATATCTGCATTGATTTCCACGATATTTAAGATTTGTTCCTCCTGCTCTACAGTAACCTGTCTTTCACGAGTGCGAATATTAGTGGGCTGAACCCTCCCTGTGACTCGAAGTCATTGGTACACTTGCATAAATGTCCTTCTGTCTGGAAGTACCCGTTGGCGAAATCTGTCGCGATAAATTTGAGCTGCAAGATTTGAATTCTGACGAGCTTCACCTTAAACTAACAACATGTCGGCGGACTCTTGATTCGAGAACATTGTAAATTGTAAAAAAACGACGACGTACGGGAACAAAAACAAAGCACGCCCGATGCGCGATAACTAACCACTGTTACCATTTGCGATCGATTACCGGTTCGATAAGAGTGATGACGACGCGCTGTTGTCATGTGTGTTTTAGATATTCAATTCAGTAAAACTTACTTACTCACTGACTACAAATTTTGGCTTAACTTATAAAAATTTAATGCCATTTATTAGTTAATCACCCAATTTAAAAAAATGTTGGACTGTATTATAAAAATTAGTAAGATTGTGGTGATTGTGGTCGATATAAAGCACTTAAAGTTGTAAACTATAAAGCCATTTTTGACTTGTTTTTCAATAATGACTACCATAAAGTTTGCTGAGTGACAAAAAGGGTAAACACCTGTTGGTTATTAGAATTCAAGTATTTTTTACATATCGACTTGAACAACAAGTGATAAAACGGTCAGGTTTCAGCCTTCGCACATTTACGGTGACAACAGTTAAATGTTAAATTTCGTGTACTGAGAAGCCTTTTTGTGATTGTTCAAAATGCCTAGAGTGCGTAGAATTCGCCGGGTGTCCCAGATAAGTGACTTTGAGAGGGGTTGAATTGTCGGGTTGCGTGAAGTCGGTCTGTCGATAAGATAAGTTTTTAGGAGGACCAACAGATCCTTAAGAGGTATACTGCAGTGTGAACGAGCGGCGACTCAGGAAGGCCAAGGACAGCGAGCGACGGGTCCTGAACATCCCAGAGGGACCACAGAGCGACAAGATCGCCGGTTAAGACTGCCGACCAGTGTTGTCAGTTTTACTGAATTTTCAGTAGATCTACTGATTTGTATATTGATCTATTGAAACATTTTTGTAAACTACTGAATAAACTATGATGCCTAATTAATGTTATTATTATTGTTAATTTTTACTTCAGAACCTAGACCTTGCGTAATATTGTCGAAGAATCAGTCATCGATGATGACCCTAAATAAATTCGAAAGCGTCTTAGCGCTTGATATTATGTTGGTAATACTTTACAGCCCAGACTACTGATGTAAATATTCGAAATATTTTGCTAACCGGTTAGACGGAAACGGATGAATAGATTCGGATGAATCTTCCATGGATGAATCATCCGTAATAATAATACGAATCATGGCATCATCCATAACAGCAGTGGTTTTATGCGACCTGGAAACACGGACCGTATTCCTACATCACTGGACCAGACCACAGCCACGGGGAATCACCGGTTATTATTGCGTAAACGACTACGGGGACCGGGATTTCCCAGCTCTGCGCGATAACGCCGGGGTTTTGGTTTTTTCTTCGTTTTCACCTTCACAATTCGGTTTGATCTCGTATCCAGTAGTTGTGTTGGATACTTTATTTTTTTTTATCATTTCGTATAAGCGCACGTACAAAAATGAGGTAAGTTCACTTTTATTAGTTAATATTGAATTAATTCTAAACATGTAACGTATTATGTTTTTAGTTCAAGTGAGTACCATAACTCTGTAAATGAAGGGGCTGGTCCCTCAAAGAAAAAAAAAATTAAATATAATCAAGTATTTAAGAAAAGCTGGGCCGAAGAGGAGCAATTTAAAAAGTGTATCAAATAGGGAAAAGATGAATACTTTGATATGTGCCGCGTGTGCAATAAAGATGTTTCTATTAAAAATACTGGCAGATTAGCACTAGTTCGGCATCAGGATAGTGCGATGCACATGAAACTATCCAAATCTCAGAAAAAGCAGGGATCATAACACATATGGCGGTTCTTAAAGGAGGCCCAAATCAGGAAACCAGATTAAAAACGGCAGACTTACATCTCGCAGCTTTGGCCGCTGAGCACAATTTGTCATATAATGTGATGAAGCATTTACCTGCAGTAATAGATAATAGATAATGAATGGCGATTACTTCGAAATACGGATTTAAATTTCAGTTGTGATGGAGATGTAGAAACATTCTGGTCAAAAATTGAAAGTATGCGCTACAGCGACGGAATTTCCATGTTTCCTGTTTTAAGTAGATTTGTTTTCAATTTGTTAATTTTACCACATTCATCGGCAAATGTAGAAAGAGTTTTTTCTGCGGTAAATCTAATGAAAACTAATCAAAGAAATAAACTTTCAACTACGCGTATTGTGGGACATCTACACATAAACAATTATTTAAAGTCTAGAAAATTAAATTGTACAAACGTTACATTTACAACAGAAGCAATCAATTTACATAATAATGATATGTATAAACCAAAAAAGTACAATACTTTATCAGATTCCGAATAAATTCTATTTTTTATATAAGTACCTCTAGTTTCTTACGTTTAATGTTTTTACTGATTTTGTATTTTTGGAGTTGTTTATTATTTTTACTATTTACTGCTGTTTTTTTATGTACTCGTATCTGATGAGTATGTGATAAGTAACTTTATTTTGTGATAAGTTTTTTTTAAATTAAGAATTAGGTATAAGTTAAAATTTTTGTTTTGTGTACATACTCCTATATTTTGTTAAGCACACAAATTTTCTCTATTTATAAAAAATACATATTTTTTCGAGTTCATAGGTCTTTTTTATTACCCCTTCCTAAAATTTGCATAAAATATATATCTACTGAAATCTACTGAATCTTTGGCAACCCATTTACTGAGGAAATGAATATCGAACTGGCAACACTGCTGCCGACTCTGAGAGGCAGATCCAGTAGTATTCGAGCCATCGCTAATCAGTCGTTTGAAGAGCATGGAAGGATGGTTGGTATGCGTACGGTATATAGCCGAATACTACAGTTTCGCCTTTTTTCTGATCGCCCAGATTGGGTGCTACCTCTCACAGCTGAACATCGGCGTAACCGTTAGCTCTGTTGTAGAGAAAGCATTCTATGGGACAGGGAATGGAGTCAGGTGACGAATCTCGCTTGTGACCCACAATTTGGCAGAGAGCGTCACGTTCACCACACCGAGGGAGTTATGATGTGGGGTAATATTGCTTATGGTAGGCCTACACCTCATCGTATTCCATACCCAAGAACCATCCAAAACCCGATTTTTCAGGAAGACAATGCCAGACCGCATGCTGCCAGAGCAGCGTTAGCCTTCATGGATCAACCACTCCGATCGCCTGGCCTATCTCCAATTGAACATGTCTGGAACATAATAGGTCGCAGCTCTTACCCACGAAGTTGATGTAGCTTGGAATGAGATACCCCAACAGGATATCGACCACCTTATCAGCACCATGCCCAGGCGTGTCAATGAGTGTATAAAAATTGAACCAGCTTTTGCAGTCAGTTGACGAATCAATTTAGTACAATATACATTATAATCATTTTACTAGTAAGTGACACTGAACATATGCCAAAAATGATCTAAATCGGATAAGCATACGTCGGTGTTTAGCTTCTTTTGTTACTCGGTATATTAGAGTATCCTATTCCGGAATATCTTTTGGAAAAAATTCCATGAAAGTAGCATATTCACATACAATTTCAAGTTACGATTAAAGATAAAAATGCATTTGTTGTTATAAAATGATAACTTTGTCTCTTAGTGATCTCTGTGCACACCATGAAATAATGAGATGAAAGGGATTCAGAATACTGCCCCAGACAGGCAGTTGAAAGAAGGGACATGCGAGCTTAAGCGACTCATTTAATATCCCAAAGACCGCAACCGCTCCTTGGTAACCTAATTTACGTGAGTTGTCGTTAACCTAATTTTTGCGGCAGGTGACGCTAGAAACGATCCGTTTCCTCATCAATCATTTTTCTGCCAGCCACATGAAGCAATCTATCAGCTTACGGCTCACTTTTCACCTCGTAACAGTGCGCATTGTTTTTTGTCGGGGAAACTCACCGTCTGAGGTTCACAGGTACCGGGTTACATCCAACGTCTTTTAGCACTACGCAAACAGAAGGGTGCCATAGGTATAATTTGTGAATATTCATCTATGTATCTGTCTATCCAAAACGAATGGTATGGTGCGCCATATCCTCTAGCGGTATTATACAGGGTGGCGCATCGAAAACGAAACAGACGCATTTACTGGCAGCTCAGTTTTTTTTGAAAAACGCTCAGACCCGTCAATTTTGTTTTCGAGGGGGACACAAGTTTGGTAAAAAATCACGTTAACACGTACAGCGCCGTGGGCGGGGGTGACACCAACCCTACAATAAATGGACAGGGGGGTCGAGTGATACCTTATCCTAAAGGTCTTTCAATTCCCTTTATAATGATGTAAAATACATGAGCTTCACTTCAGTAGTTTTGAAGATGCTTAAAGTAGACTTTAATAGGTACATCAGATTAGTTTGTACTACTTTCAGAAGAGATTTGACTAAAAGAATTTACTTAATAAGTAACGCTTTTCTTCACTACGCCCATGGTTTGTTTATCATTTTGTTGTTGAAAATAGCTATTGGAGCATTTTTTTTGTTGCAAAAAGTTATTTCTTGAAGGAAGATAAAGGAATATCTCGTACTTATTTTAAATAGGAATTTAGTACATAGTTTGCGATTGATTTGACCAAACCTTGTTGCTAAAATAACTTGTAACGCTTTATTACATAGATTAATCATGGTATATTCCACAGCAGAAAGATCTGAAGTTATCGAAATATTTTTCGGAGATAAATATTTAATGAGGGACATGACAATAGTAACGTGCATCGAAAATATGTTCTAGAACTTGTAGCTAAATTTCGGGAAACTGGGTCAGTCGCCAATAGAAAACGCAACATTGAAAATCTCATAAGGAACGAAGCAATAGAAGTGGGGGTTTTAGGGCAAGTTTATGTAGATCCTACGTTAAGAAACCGCAAATTGGAGACTGTATGTGGTGTTAGTCGACGTACTGTCCAACGGCCCATAGTTTTCATCCGTATAAGATTCACCTGGTACAAGAACTTAATGAAGACGATTTTGATCGGCGATTACAATTTTGTGAAGATATGAGTGAACGAATTATAAACAATGAACATTTTCTATTCAACACTTGCTTTTCCGGCGAATGTGCCTTTTTCGTAAATGGCATAGTAAATCGTCTAAGCTGCCGATATTGATTCGATTCTAATCCCAGAATTTATCATGAGGTTCATACACGGCAGCCACAAAAATTAAATGTTTGGGCTGGTATTTTTGGCGATAATTTGGTTGGTCCTTTTTTCTTACCTGGAAATTTGACCGGTGAAATGTATTTGGAATTACTGAAAGACGCCATAGATCCTGCATTAACAGCCATATTTGAAAATCATAATGATTGGCGGTACATTGCGAATAGGTTGGTGTTCCAACAGGATGGTGCCCCACCACATTACGCATTACGTGTTCGACAATATTTAGATCAGACGTTTCCAGATCGATGGATTGGTAGAAGAAGTGCCATTGAATGACCCCCAAGATCGCCAGATTTATCACCTTTGGATTTCTTTATGTCGGGTCATTTAAAAAACAAAATCTATGCTACTCAGCCAACATCATTAGAAGACTTGCGACAAAGAATTGTGAATGAGTGCCTTCAAAGTACTCCTCAAATATTGCAAAATGTGCGGCAACGTTTTGAGCAAAATCTTTATTATTGCATGGCGAGTCATGGTGTCCATTTTCAACATTTACTTGCCTAACAGGTCAGTTCATTCTTCATTTTTAAATTACTTTGTTGCCAAATGTATTGATCTCCACTAATGATGATGTATTAGTTTTATTTAAGCTTTAAATCAATAAATCCTCAAAACTACTGAACTGGTACATTAATTTTATATCATTTTAAAGGGAATTGAAAGACCTTTAAAATAAGGTATCACTCGACCCCGCTTTCCATTTAAGATTTTGGGGGTGGTGTCACCCCCGCTTAGGGGGCTGCACGTGCTAACGTGATTTTTTGCCAAACTTGTGTCCCCCTCGAAAACAAAATTGACGGGTCTGAGCGTTTTTGAAAAAAAATTAGCTGCCACCCTGTATATATATATCGAGAAAATTATCATGCGGAGAAAGGTATATAACAAAAACTTTTGGCGGATTTTGATCATTATTTTCCTATTTTTGTTATATAGCTTTCTCCGCAAGATAATTTTCTCTTTGTAGATCCTTTGGGCTTGAAGTACCACAGCAAGTGGCTATAACCGGCCGCGTGGTTGTTGTCGCCTTGAAAATTCGAGGTTTTCTAGCCATTTTATACTACAATGTGTTAGGTTGGCTCTTGTTGTGGACTTTTTTTCCTCTCCATCTTCATTTCCTCAGGTTACACCCGTATCCGGGTGTATGGGCATGTGGATCTACTTTTGTAGTTGCATATGTGCATTCATTTCGGGCCTGATGAAGCCAACCAGCAAAAATACGTATCGCTCGGGTTACCTATCCTATTTTCTGCTCGAATCCATTTTTTCCGGATTTTGCCCATTATTTCCTATTTTTGATATATATATACAGGGTTATCCAAATTAAGTGTCCACCATTGGTAACTTTGTTATTAGTAAAAATACAAAGTTGTTTAAATTAGCAAACTAGTAGCATTTTTAACGCTGGTAAAAATGAGAAATAAAAAAAACAATTGAGAGTCGTTATTTTGATTTTTTTTAGTAAAATAACATTTTTTTAAATGGAAACCCCTGTATATTATATTTTTTTCTGTTAAAGCATCAAATTTTAAACAAAAAAGTTCATAATGACTTTTCCGCTAAAGTCAAAAATAAAGTCAAAATAACGATAAATATTTTTAATTATTTGCAGTATTATAATATTAAGACGGCTATGAAAACAACATGGCGTTCGCGATTTGACAGCATTAAGATAAGCGACAAATTGTTAAACTGGACATACTCGCAGCTAGAAGGCTTTGGAAAACAATGATAAAATCAAATAATGTCAAACATTAGTGTAAATACTTGTTTATAAGCTTTATTGTGTCATTAATTTAAAGAAAAATGTTCTCCCATGAAGAAAAGTGTGATATGTTAGAATGCTATTTAGTGTGCAGAAAATCCTCCTTGAGAGCAAGAGTGAATTATATCCCGCTCGCATTCAACCGTATGAACGATATTTTCTGAGACTTTATCGAAAATTTAGGGGCAACGAAAATGTTTTTGCTAAAACAAGGGCAAAAAAAGAATTCATAATAAGCGAGGCCACGGAAATTGCAGTTATTGGATATTTTGAAGCTTATCGTGAGATTCCAATAGCAGATATTCTCAAGGACTCTAATTTCAGTTATGGTACTGTTCAAAGGATTTTAAAAAAATACAAATTTATTCCGTATAAGTACCGACCAGTTCAAACGCTTTTGGCAGGGGATCCAGAGAGAAGACTTGTTTTTTGCCATTGGTATCTTAGCTTCTGTCGCCAAAATGTAAATAACTTTCGTTACCTTTTATGGACAGATGAATCAAATTTTTCAAATTCTGGAATGTTTAATAGAAAAAACCACCATTATTGGTCAAGAGAAAATCTTTTGTTAGTACATCCAAGAGGCCCACAAGTCCGTTTCAGTTTCAACGTTTGGTGCGGTATAATTGGTTCAAAAATTGTTCGCCCGTTCTTTTATGAGGGAACCCTAACTGGTGAAAGATATCTGGAATTTATGTCAGAAATTCTGACTAATTTCTTAGACGAATTTGATCTTATAAGTAGACATCATCTGCATTTTCAGCAAGATGGCGCACCTGCCCACAACTCCAGAGGTACTTATCATTTTCTAAGTACTACTTTTAATGATCAGTGGATAGGAACAAATGGCCCAATACAGTGGCCTCCCAGGTCACCAGATCTAAACCCACTTGATTACTTCTTGTGGGGTTAATTAAAGAACCAAATTTACAAGCGAAGGTACGATAACCTTGACGCGTTAAAGACTGCAGTTAGGGAAAAGATAACCCAGATAGATGGTAGGACCATACTTAAGACAGTTCGAGCAGTTGAAAAACGTGCCCAAAAATGTATTGAAGAACAAGGTGGTGTTTTCGAGCATCTTCTTTAAAAAAAATTGTTATTGTATTTTGTAAGATTATAAGTTGATGTTGAAAATAAAGTTTGTCGATACAATTTAATTGTTTCAGATTGGAGGCCATAACTTCAACAATTTGTAACCTAGGAGAAAAGTTATTGTGAGCTTTTTTGTTTAAAATTCGATGCTTTAACAGAAAAAAATATAATATACAGGGGTTTCCATTTAAAAAAATATTATTTTACTGAAAAAAATCAAAATAACGACTCTCAATTGTTTTTTTTATTTCTCATTTTTACCAGCGTTAAAAATGCTACTAGTTTGCTAATTCAAACAACTTTGTATTTTCACTAATAACAAAGTTACTAATGGTGGACACTTAATTTGGATAACCCTGTATATATATATATATATAATTCCGAGTGGTACAAGGACATGATTGACACTTTTTTGCTCATATTGTAAGAACAGAATGGCGATATAAGAAATAAAAAATTAAACACCAAAAGTGTTTCTAGTCTCTCTGTTAGTTGTGACCCTATTTGCTTGAGTATCCTTGAAGGAAAGATCCAGATGTTCAACTTCACCATCTCAATGCCAAACTGTTGTGTCTTATAAAATTATTTTTTCACGAGACAAACAACATGGTTTCCTTTAGGTATCAAAGTGTTATTTCTGGCATTTCTCATCCATGAACTAGGCATATACAACGTTAGAAATCGAGGATTGCATAACAGTCAACCAGTATGTTGCAACCACTGTTCTGGGCCGGTATTCTCGTTTTTTATCTTGAAAGTGATACGTTTACAAAAACGCTTAGCAAAATACGTCTTAAGTCATCTTGGCAACGGAGCTGTTTCAATGTTATTAAAATACTATCGGTTGAGAAAGAGGACCAGCTGAGAGTTAAAGTACGACTTATAACTATTTAAAGTAGATCGCTTCCACTAGCAAAGAAACGCAATGCAGATAGTATCTATAAAAATAACTCCACATTCATATAAGCGTCTATTTAATATATTAATTGGAGGATAGTTAGCTTTGTTTATTGATATTATAATACGTAGAGAATAAACTAAAGTGCTCTTTCGATAATCCGCCATTATAAAACCCAGGCTAGCGGCGGATTGCCAAAAATGGCGGATTACCGAGAATAATGAATTACACGATGTACGTATGTATATATTTACATATTGTATTCCATAAATAACAGACTTAGTATTTTATACTCTGTACCGATTTATTGGGTTTGTTTTGTTGGACATAGATACATATCATGTATACACAAATTATGTATTTTGAAGGTACTTTTCCAAAGTAGTTTGTCTTTCCCCATGGTAGATTTTAGCAATTACATCTTCTCGGAGTCGTCTCAATGAAGTTAATGTAACCAGTGTAGAATTATTTTCTTCGGCCCATTGAATAGTCATATTAATACTTTCCAAGGCTTCGTCATACCTGACAGTACAAACAGTGGTAACATCTTCTTCACCATCTGAAGAATCCGCATGTTCCGCTATTGCCTGGATTAAATCTGTATCATCCATGTATGGTTAGTACTGTTCAGGATTTGAACGTCCCACTTTGTACATTTTCGCGACCTCAGTAAACGAAACGCCAAGGTCTATTTTTCGTAAAATTTCCATTTTTTTTACTAAAGTCAATGTCTCATGTTTACGTTTTGTACTAGTTGCCGCCATTTTTTCCAAATATACTAAGTGACATATAAATCCGAACACCCAGTTTAAATGGTTTTATTTTAATACAATTTTGTATAAGTACTTAATGAAGCATAATAAGTAAATGATAAAAATTTCAAAATGATTGCACTGCTTTAAACCCCTTTGACCTTTAATAATGTGTGGATGCACCCTGATGTGCTACGCATTCTCCAACGCGCCTAGGCATGCTTCTGATCAGGTGGTCAATGTCCTCCTGTGGTATCTCATTCCAGGCAACCACCAACTCCTCTCGAAGTGCTTCTAGAGTCTGAGGAGGACGATGCAAATTGAGCAATCACCTACCCATCATATCCCACACGTGCTCAATTGGGGATAAGTCGGGAGATCTTGGTGGCCATGGTAACAATGTGACATCATTATGTTGAAAGAAGTCTATTGTGACTCTTGCAACATGTGGTCGGACATTATCTTGTTGGAAAGTTGGATCTGCCAGGGTGTCAAGATAGGGTAAAAGATGGGGTTCTAGAACTTCGTGGATATAACGCTGCGCGTTCATGTTACCTCTGATGAAGATTAAAGGTGACCTGGAACCATAAGCTATAGCACCCCAAACCATAACTCCAACAGTGTGATGAACATGTCTTTCAACAAAAAACTGTGGATTCCTCCTTTCACCACGTCGCCTTCTAACCCTGGCACGACCTAAACAAAATCGAGACTCGCCACTAAAGACAATACTGTTCCATTCCTGATCCCAGAGTGACCGTTGTCTGCACCACTCAAGGCGATTACGTCGGTGTTCTCGAGTTAAAGGGAGGACCCAGTGTGGCCGGTATGAAAACAAGCTAAAACTTCTCATCCGTCAGTAAACACTTCGCATGCCAATAGGTCTTCCGTGTTCTGCAAACCATTCATTTGCAAATTGACCTGGTAGTGGAGAAACGGTCCCTTAAGGCCAATAATCTTAGGCAGCGATCTTCACGGTCTGTTGTTCTACGGCGGCGTCCAGTGCCCCTTGCTCTTTGCGTACGGCCTTCTCGAAGCCATGCCTGACAACACCTAACCACAGTGTCTACACTTCTTTGCACTCTAACTGCAATTGCAATTGCAATTGGATTCCTCCTTTCGCCACGTCGCCTTCTAACCCTGGCACGACCATCGTACATGCCTAAACAAAATCGAGACTCGTCACTAAAGACAATACTGTTCCATTCCTAATCCCAGAGTGACCGTTGTCTGCACCACTCAAGGCGATTACGTCGGTGTTCTGGAGTTAAAGGGCGGACCCAGTGTGGCCGGTATGAAAACAAGCCAAAACTTCTCATTCGTCGGGAAACACTTCGCATGCCAATAGGTCTTCCGTGTTCTGCAAACCATTCATTTGCAATGGACCTGGTAGTGGAGAAACGGTCCCCTAAGGCCAATAATCTTAGGCGTCGATCTTCACGGTCTGTTGTTCTACGGGGCGCCAGTGCCCCTTGCTCTTTGCGTACGGCCTACTCGAAGCCATGCCTGACAACACCTAACCACAGTGCCTACACTTCTTTGCACTCTAACTGCAATTGCCCGAAAAGAAGGTCCAGCTTCCCGAAGTCCCACTATACGGCCTCTATCAAACTCACTAAGTTGACGAAATCGTACAGGTCTCCGTACTCTAAGCATCGTAACCGATCGTAAAGGATGTCAAGAACCAAAATCCGCCAACGTTGATTCTTTACTGCGGCTGAAATATTCATTTTTAGAGCGTTAGTGAATTAAAAAAGAGCAGTATAAAAACAAGAATGTCCAACTGATAAGGATTATATGTCACTTAGTATAACTGTATACACTTCTGCACGCTGTTGTTTCGTACGTGGCGGACTGCGGAGAGTTGGTAATTCGCAGTAATTCTCAAAGCAGAGACGGCGGATTACCAAGTTAAATGTTTAAGAATTTTATAATAAAAGAATCAATGTTTCCTTATCATTGTACTATATCTAGTTTTTTGCCAGTCTTGCAAGTCCAATTAGTTTAATATTATTATTTACTTTTGTTTGATTCTTTCCAAAGGTGGTTGCAACGTTTCCACTAAATTTCTGTCATCTTTTGTTGCAAATTACTCACGAATACGAAATGTTTGAGTTTGTTTAGAAGAAAAAAAAGTAACCCATCCTTTTTTGCATAAAAATAACATTTATCTTCCGGAATGGTTTGCGATTCATATCGGCAAGGTAAACTAGTGTATTTTGCTTTAAAATGCCCTTTGAACTAATCCTGTATATTGCTCAATAAACTAGTAGATAATTAGAGATTCTCAAAAAGTACTTGACCAATGTACTTCAATTCTGTTGTGGTTATTCAGAAGTACGAGTCCTACGAATTTGAAGAATTTCAAATATCTGCGAGAAACCACGTCGCATTACCAACAAGTGCTAAAACCTGCAGATTGCCTCATAAATACCTAAAAATCTTATATAAAAAGTTTTTTGTTTCTGCCAGCACTTTCGATTGAAAAAACACGTTTTCTCTTTCTTTGTTGTTGAATAAAAAGTTTTCCCACAGAAATGGGTGACCCATTTCATGCGTTCACGTTGTGAATACCCCCTTGAACAACTTGCAGCAATAAAACCAGACTTCACAATTATTTCGCAAGCCAGGGGGATTTTCGTCTCATATGATTAGACTATTAATATATTTTCATTTACAGGCGAATTGTCAATACAGCGCTGGAAGAAATGCCAAATCTCAACGGTTTGAACACGACATCGGTGCTACATATGATGTAAGTATGACTAGATATGAAACATGTTTTACCTAAGAGGGCAGTTAGTGATAAAAAAGCTTTTATAGGTTAACATGTTATTGTCTCAATAACTTTAACCTATATCGATCAACTGAAACAGCTTTACCTGGTTATTTGGTCAATCGAAAGTTTTGATCATAAAAAATTTACGTGTTGCTAGGGTAGCTACTGCCGTTACACGTTATTACATTGATGTACGGGGCTGATCCGAAAAGTACTCAGCCTTACCGCCCGATGGCGCCACTATCGCAAGAAGAATTTATGTAGTACCACAGCCGACGTCAACTACGAGCCGTGAACAAAGAAATCTGGCAACGTAGGTGGTAGTGTTACTCCCGCCGCTGCTTGCTGCATCGACGCAACTCGTGCTCAAAACGCCGAGAAAACGTAACCTTTTCAATTTGTGATTTTGGAATCCCAGAGGCTGTAATTAAGAGATAAGCTTGTTTTCTAAGCTTCAAAGTGATCGGTGACTATAATATATGAGAAATAGACTCCAGTTGTAGTGCTTCTGTGCTTTAAAAATAAACTAAGAAGTGTGACTGTGGCTGTTCGCGCCTCAGGACGCTAAGGATTTCAACTATTGAAAACGTGCAAATTCAGGTTGTATTTTTCTTTTTTCATTTATCAAGTATTTGACGCAGACAATATGCCTCGTTGTTGCTGTGTTCCTTTATGCAATGCAAACGATAATTCTGCTTTGAAAACAGAAAGCTATGTTTCAACTTTTCGCTTCCCAAGTACCAAAAGTCTGAAAAACAAATGGCTTATGGCAATTCCCAGAAAAAATTGGACACCTTCAAAATATTCAGCTGTGTGCAGTCGTCATTTTAGAGAATCGGATATCATCAGGACAGAAAATATAGTTTTGGCGGATGGAACAGTCCAAAATAATATACCTTTGAAATATCCAAAATTGAAAGAAAATGCTGTTCCCTCCATTTTCCCAAACTTGCCATCATATCTTTCAAAAACTGAAGCACCCAAAAGAACTGACCCAATGCAAAGAAAACAAAAATTAATTGAGAAACATGAAAAAGCTATCCAGAATTTCGATGATATGGATAAGATCAAAGATAAATTTAGTTCAAAAATGTGGATTTGAAGTTATTTGTGTTGTTACTGATAATCACCGAATTAATAGAGCAATGTTCAGGAAATTAGCAAAGGATTCATCAGAAAATTATTCTATTCCAAATCCACATAATCCTGATAAGAACATATATTTAACTTATGATGTTGTGCATATTTTCAAGAGTATCAGAAATAATTGGATTAATTTAAAAAACCTAGACAAAACTTTTGTATATCCTAATTTTGACAATAATGATATTATTCAGTATGCTAAATTTGAAAACATTCGTGCTGTATATCAATTGGAAAAAGAAGCTGTAGTTAAGAAAGCATATAAATTAAATTATAAAACATTGCATCCAAATTCATTTGAAAGGCAAAATGTAAATTTTGTAGATAATTTATTCCATCACTCAACAATAGCTGCTATGAAAGAATTAAAATTTAATGATGCTGCACACTTTTTGGAAATAATCAGGAATTGGTGGGATATTGTCAGTAATACAAGTGTAATAAAACGAGAATTGAAGCGAAACGAATTTTGTAAGCCTATTACCAATAAATATGATTATAGAGTACAATTTTTAAAAAAAATCCTGATATGGTTAGAAAAATGGCATAATCTAGAGAATAATAATGGACACCTGACACCAGAAACGTATACAGCTCTATATCAAAGCACGCTGACTCTACTTAATATACTTGAATATTCATTTAATCAATTTGACATTGAGTATGTATTGCCTGGAAAATTCACCACTGATAATTTAGAAAAACGATTTGGCAATTATAGACTTTTATGTGGCTGCAATTACAATGTGTCATATGATGAAATTTTAAATGCTGAAAAGAAAATACGGCTGAAGCATATTTTCAATGAAAAGAAATCGTCATTTTCCTTAGCAGAAATTAAAACAAGGTTCCAAAACTGCTTAGAAACTCAAGAAAATTTTAACTTCTTGGATACCAAACAAAATCCTGAAGTTTTGGATATATTTAATGAAGTATTTGAGACAAATTACTTAGCCAATTGTGAAATAGAGGATAGTACTAAGACTTATATATCTGGATATGCTTCACACGCTATCTCTAAAAACCTAAATTGCGAGATATGCAAATCGCTAATAGTTAAAGAAAAAGGTTCATTCACAACAAATGTTTATTTTGATCATTTGCAAAGAGGAGGACTGTCAATTCCAACCAGTTATGTACCAATCATATTCTACCATATGTATGCCATTTTTGAATCTATTATTAATGTAGATAGATTGGAAATGTTCTTCTTGAAAAGCAATAATCAAAAATTTATTTTGTCTCAGTTAACCTTGCTCAGCATTCCGTCTGACTTTATATACAGTGAATTTTCTTTAACTTGCATCTGTGGCCGCAATTATGCAGATATTTCATCTAAGCTTTTGTCTATTTTTTCAAACATAATTTTGAATGATTATGTAAAATTGAAAAATAACAGTAAAACTGAAAGTAAATGTATTAAAAACTAACAGGTAACTCCACATTTCCAAGCTGGGCCTGTTGGAACACAGTGTGCTGATACCAAAAAACGTTAACTAAATACTTTTAATTAGGTTAACTGCATTAGCGACTCATATATATATCACGATTATTTCATATTTTTAAATTTTTGTAGAGCTATTTCATATTCAGATGATTTGTATCGAATCGAACTATCCTCTTTTTCAAAATTAAATTTAGTTCTTGAACGTTACACGTAGACGGAGCACACAGCCGCTGGCGGCCGACGTTCACAGGTATACTACTACTATTGAAAACTGTAATGACTCATACGCGTGATCAACACGTGATCAGAGCTCGATCCCGGCTTCCTTCCAGTACAGCCGTATAGCGTACGACATATGTCGTTTCTGTGGCTTTGCGGTGGTCAACAGCACAGACAGAGATGGAAATACTGGCTGATTGTTCTCCGCCGGTAGAACCAATGAAATCAAAGACGCGCCTCGACCGGCAGACTCATAGGCGTCGGCAACGCATTGGAACGTGTTTCGTTGAGCGATCGCATATTGTGTGTTTTTATTAGAATTGTTGTGTGATTGTTATTGTTGTGGTTTCTGTGGTTACTGTTTTGGTTATACTTAACCATGGAGAGTACAAATGGCACGAGTGGAAGTACTGAAAGCCAGGGAACAAGTTGACGGCTTCGTAAAGCACTGAAGCGGGACGCGAAAGAAATCGTGCTCAACGTGTTCAATTATCTGAACAGAACTATGTCGCAGGGAGATGCACTCGCGCGTTGTGAAAGTATGACAGGCGTTCCAGAGTGGACCATTCGCAGGGTGGTGCAGGAAAAGAAGAAAACTGGAGCTACTACTGATCCAAAGTTTAATCTGAAGGGACGAAAGGCCGTTAAATTGGATGACGATAGCAAAATGGCGTTAAGGCGAACCGTACATTCATTCTTCTTTAGGAATGAGATACCAACCCTCAAGGCTGTACATGCAGCGATCAAGGAAAATGAAATTATGCCCCAAATGAGCGTCGAGGTAATGTGGAAATCTCTGCGTGAAATTAATTTTCGTTACGTAATCGGAAGCCAGTATTGATAGAGAGACCTGAAATAGTCGCCTGGCGTCGAAAATACCTACGCAAAATGATTGAATATAGGCGACAAAGCAGAAAAATCTATTATTTGGACGAGACATGGGTAAATGCAGGTCACACAGTTAAAAAAACCTGGATAGACAAAAACGTAGTGAGTAACCGACAAGCAAGCATTGAAGGTTTGTCAACAGGTCTTCGTGGACCGTCAGGGAAAGGTGACGAAATGAATGCCAGCTGCTTCGAGAGCTGGTTTCAAGAGGTGCTTCAGCGAGTTGAGCCCAACTCTGTGATCGTCATGGATAATGCTTCCTACGATAGTCGTCGAGCCGAACGTGTACCGACTATGGGATCTCGAAAAAGTGACATGCAGCAATGGTTGCGCGAAAAAGGAATCCCGTTTGACGATTCATGTGTGAAAGCGGAATTGTATGAAAAAATTAAACAGCACAAACCTGCGAACATTAGTTACGTGACTGATGAGATGGCCCGTCAATGTGGTGTCACTGTGCTGCGGTTACCGCCCTACCACTGTGAACTGAACCCAATAGAGCTCATCTGGGCTCAAGTGAAGGGTTATATTGCTCGCCATAACACAACAGACGTTAAGGTTTTACTTGAGACTTCCATACAGCTAGTAACGCGCGAAGCTTGGCAGAATGCTATCCGTCATGTTGTGAAGGAAGAAACAAAAATGTGGCAGCTTGACCACCACATCGACACCATCATAGAGCCAGTTATAGTCAATTTCAACGAGGAAAGCGATAGCGACAGTTTATTACTGTCAGATGTAAGTGGAAGCGACGATGAATAAAGGTAATTCCCAAATTTTTGACTTACAATATGTTTCAAACCACTTTTTATTCAGCATGTGACAAATCTAGTTCACCCATGTTAAACATTCATACCCCGCCTATGAACAGCCGACTACTGGTAGTTAAGTGATGTTCACGTGAACATCGATGAGTCATTACAGTTTCAGATAGTTATAGTATAGCACTACCATGCCGTCCGAGCGCGGTGTTGCCTTTCTTTCATCACGGCTCGTAGTTGACGTCGGCTGTGGTAGTACATTCGCATAGACGGCAGCTGTGAAAATTTCAGTCGAATCGGACTCGTAGTTTTGTTTTGATCGCGTGTGGAATCAGGCGTGTCGGCGTATTTCAGAAAAATGGAAACAAGAGCAGCATCGGTCAGAGATTCGATTCTTGTATTTGGTAGCTCAGCGAAAGAACGCTTGGATGCTGTGTACAGTGACCCTTCCTCTTGGATAGCGACCGTCAAGAATTGGCTTGACAAGTTTCAAGGTGGTCGCACGTCGGGTTTTGATGAGCCACGCCCAGCTGCCCCGAAAACGGCTACCCCGGAGGGTAACGTGACAAAAATCCACGATATCGTATTGGCAGACCGCCGAGATAGCTGAGACAGTAGGCATATCAAAAGATCGTAGAAGCAGTTTAAGTGTAAGGAGTTAATGCGTCGTTTCGTGACCGTCGATGAAACATGGATCCACTGGTATACACGAGAGACCAAGGAACAGTCGAAACAGTGGTTTCACCCGGCGAACGTGTCCCAAAGAAGCCGAAGACTGTCCTATCGGCCCGAAAAATGATGGCCATGGTTTTCTGAGATTCACAAAATTATATCGACTAGCTCACACATCCGCCGTCACCACGGCCAAATTGGTCATACTAGGCTAGGAGCATCGCTGGATCAAGTGATTTGAGCTAAAAGGAGACTATGTTGAGAGATAAATCGAGACTGTACAAACATTTTCGTTTTTCTCTTGTTCGCTAAGTACATATCGGACACCCCTCGTAGATCAGTGATTCTCAACGTGGGCCAAAGGATATTCGCTCTCAGGGGCACTGGCGCAGACAAGCCTCCCATCATTGTAATGCCTTGCTAGATACATTGTTGTATGACTTTCTAAAAAACATATACGGTGAAATTCAAATTTGGATGACGTCGTAATGTGTACGAGCGCGATATGTAATGTATGTTAGAAAGAAATAGAGGCACCTAGTTGCCTAACAACCCGAGTATACAAAAGTTATACGATCTAATTGTAATATAAAATGTTTCTTGCAATGTCGTGTTTGTCTCAGAAAAATAAGGTTATATATTTTTAAATACGGACTATATATTTTTGCTAAAAATGATAGTCGTTCTTTTTCTGACTCCAAATATGTATTATTTCCATCATTTTTTACTAGAAACCCTCATTTTTTAATTTTAGATCTCCCATAAAGTTTTTAGTAACTTCTATACAGGGTGTTTCAGTTTATTGTTGCATAACATTAAGATTCGACAGAACTTTTAAAATTAATGCATAAAGTCTATATAAACGTGGGTCGGAAAATGCGTGGCTTCCGAAATACAGGGTGTTTAAATTTACTTTCTAAAATAGTTTTTTTTTAAATATTTCGATCAATATTTGATGCATAACAGTGAAAATTGGTATACAAGGGTTTTTTGGTGCGACAAAACTAACGATGGGCATAGTTTTACTGTAGCCGCTAGAGGGCGCTCTCTACTGTACCTGTAGTATATTAAAATGACCGAACATTTTTTCTTAGTGCAATTTTTTGCCTTTTGAATAAAAAAACTGATTTTTCACACTTTTCAACATAAAAAAGCTCTCTTGTGAATTTTCGTTATAGTTAGCCGTTTTTGAGATATTTCGATTTTTAAGGTTCGATGCATTTTTAAATATTCATGATAAAATAACGTTAAAAACTCAGTATCTCGATAATTTTTAGAAGTAGGCTGTGCCTGCAAATATTTTTGAAATTGAAAGCAGAATAAGGTTAAACGTCAAATAGTTGACAGTTAGTTTTGTTGTCTGTTGAAACCTGAAACGTTTTTTTGCAATTGTGAATGCACGAAATTTTGTTTCTTTTACCTGTTTTTTTTGTTTAAAAAAATGCCATTTTTATTCTCCAACCAAGAGTTAGCGGATATTCATTTTGTGTATGGCTTTGTAAATGGAAAAGCAGCAGAAGCAGACAGAGAATACGCACGAAGATTTCCAAACAGACGACATCCAACTCGCTCAGTATTTGTAAGAGTGTATCGCCAAATAATTGAAAATGGCTTTGGAAATCTCCAAAGGGATCAAAACATACATGTTCGTCAGCGCAGATTTACCCGTATGATTCTGCGTGAGTTTGATAGAGATCCGACCACAAGTGTTAGGAGAGTTTCTGGTGCCTTGGGAATTTCAGCAAGCCATGTTCACCGTGTTCTTAGAAATGACCATAGACGTCCTTACCATTTGCAACCTGTGCAAGGACTACAGCCAGGGGACGGAGAACGAAGAATCACATTTTGCCTGTGGATTCTTGATAGAACTGATAATAATAGGGAGTTTTTAAGTAACGTTGTATGGACCGATGAGTCATGCTTCACTAGACGTGGAGTGGTAAATTTTCATAATCAACATATTTGGTCGCATGAAAATCCGCATGCAGTTCGGGAAAGAAATTTTCAGCATGAATTTAGTGTAAACGTGTTGATTGGTATCTACCGTAATCGACTATTTGGACCCTACCTTTTGCCTGCAAGGTTAAATGCTGCGAGCTTCTTGGAATTTTTAAAGGCTGAACATGCAAATATGTGGGATCATGTTATGTTAGATTTAAGAAGATTGGCCTGGTTCCAGCTTGATGGTGGTCCAGGTCATTATTCGACAATAGTTAGAAACTGGCTGGACGAAAATTATTCAGAAAGATGGATCGGCCGTGGAGGACCAGTCGCCTGGCCTCCACGATCCCCTGACCTAAATCCATTAGATTTCTTTGTGTGGGGATTTCTAAAAGAAAAAAGTGTACCAGAGTCCCGTAACCACAAGAGATATGCTAATAGACAGAATCAGGAATGCATGTGATGAAATAATGCTATATCACGTTCGATCATTCGTAGATGTGAATTGTGTCTTGAACAATTGGGTTTACATTTCGAGCAACTACTTTAGATTTTGTATGTTTGTCCTAACTATCCAATAGCATTTTAGTTGTAAATATTTAATTTAATTTGTTAAAAATAATATTGGTAGATTAAACAAATTAATATTCTGTTTTTTTTTGTGTTTATTTGGAGTTAGGAATTACTGCTGTGTTTGAAAACACAATCCAAACGATCATCTTAATTACTTGTAACGCCCAAATCGAAAATGTAAAAAAAATATTATTTTCCCATAAATAATTAGAAATGCATCGAACCCTAAAAATCGAAATATCTCAAAAACGGCTAACTGTAACGAAAACTCACAAGAGAGCTTTTTTATGCAGAAAAGCGCGAAGTATCAGTTTTTTTATTCAAAATGCAAAAGATTGCACTAGGAAAAAAATTTCGGTCATTTTAATACACTACAGGTACAGTAGAGAGCGCCCTCTAGCGGCTACAGCAAAACTATGCCCATGGTTCGTTTTGTCGTACTAAAAAACCCTTGTATACCAATTTTCACTATTATGCATCAAATATTGTTCGAAATATTTAAAAAAAACTATTTTAAAAAGCAAATTTAAACACCCTATATTTCGGAAGCCACGCATTTTTCGCCCCATGTTTATATAGACTTTATGCATTAATTTTAAAAGTTCTATCGAATCTTAAAGTTATACAACAGTAAACTGAAACACCCTGTATAATAAAGTTTATACCCATCGTTGTGAAGATATTTGAGGTTTATGATAAGATTCTAGAAATTGTAATTATAAGGGGTTCCGAGGTTGAATAGCTTCAAAAGAAAGTTGTTGAATGTTTTCAATTCTGTAAATAGTATACTTAAGGTTAGATGTGCGTAACAAGGCCGTGTTAAATGGTTCTCATTACGGCCACTCGGCCTTATTTGTAAAACACTGTCCTTTATGGGAGCCGTCTCAAATTAAGGTGATATTTTTTTAGATACTATAATCGAAATATCCCTTCTAAGAAAATGGCGCTGTGGTCAGCCAAAGCGCTTGAACAGGCACTGGATAGTATAAACAGTGGAATGTCGGTAAATCAAATAAAATAAATCGAGAACACTCCAGGTCCATCCGGTTTAGCTGTAACAACAAAAAAATCAAGTGAATCTGAAATTGTTCAAAGTAAAAGGTCGTAGAAGAATAAAGACGAAGACTGGTACTGTTTCATATGCAATAAGGATGAAATACGGGACATGCGTCTATCTATGTATGTGTGGAAAAAGGAACTGATTCTAGAACCAGTTAACATTAATCAACTGAGCTGAAATTTTATGCGTCTGTGTATAATATGCTTAAGATATGTCCATGAGGAATGTGTAACCTTGTGTAGAGGCAATAAGGTATCATGTGTTTGTCATCGATGCGAAGACAAAATCTAAGATTCTGTATGATTTTAAGTATTATTTTTTTAAACAGGTCGATTTTTTTATCTATCTGGAATCTATCTGAATTTAAGAATTATTTATTGTTGTTGATTAGAAATATAACTTCGTTTATTCAACAGTCTTGTCTTATATTTTGAGCGTGGATTTATTATAAACCAGATCATGGCCTAATTTGGCTACCTGGGTTCCTAATAAAGCCAACGGCAGTGTTTCAAAGAATGTATATTTTTTATATGAAAAGGAAAGTACTCGCAGCTTATTCACTGAACATACTTATAATAATACCTTTAAATCGTTTCGCAAACATTTATGAAAAACGACTTAAAAGACGTTGAATAACTATTTAGTAAAAATATTATACTCCAAATATTTATTAAATATTTGTTTAAGAAAGCAAATATTTAAGTAAGATAAGAATACTATTAAATATTGAATAAATATTTAATGCATGTTTCGTCCTATCGAGGTATCGATCTTTACCATGATGTTACCGTTATTTTCACAATGTATGAAGTTATAACCACATTTAAGCCAGATTCTTTTTCATAAATACTACTTACAAAATCTATTTCCTTGAAGAGGCTGAAGACATCAAGTACAGGGTGCGGCAGAGAGGACGGACGTTTTTAGGATGGGTAGTACTCTCCGCCTCCGTCTAAGAGAGAGGTGGGGAGGGTGCCGTTTGACTCGTGAGATCCTATCATTATTTTACCAGTTGTCGTTATGGAGCCTTGGACGGTGGAGCACCGCGTTTTCGCCTATGATTGTTTAGTCCGAAATAATGAGTCAGTCATCGTCGTACAGCGTGAGTTTCGTCGCCACTTCAACATTCATCGGAATAGAGCTGTTCCCTCTCGAAACACCATCACTCGTTGGGTTGAATCACTTCGCAGGGTGGTGAACTGATCAACAGAAGACCAAGAGGAGTGCCGCGAACAGTTCGAACTCCTGAAAATGTTGAACGCGTTCGACAGGTCTTTCTTCGCAGTCCGACTCGATCTGCCCGGAAACATGCTGCTGCACTTCGCCTTAGTGATCGTTCGGTAAAGCGAATTTTCCACATGGATCTCCACTTTCACCCAAGTTCAGAGAGTGATGTTGGAGAGAGTCTTCCAAGAACGCCTCCAGCACTGCGTCAACGATTTCGGCCACCACATGCCTGATGTGATTTTCCACACTTGACTGCCTCAAATGCTATCTCCTTGTGAACTGATTCCATCAATAAATTTGTTTTCGAGTAAAAAATAACTATTTTATGATTTTTTTAAAACCGTCCATCCTCTCTGCCGCACCCTGTACAATGTATACAAATCGTTATAGATATACGAAAGTGGTCTGAATAGTTTCCGACGTGAACACTTTCAACACTCTGATGGCGCAGTTTAAGTGCAATAGATCCGAGTCTTAGCTCCGATTAATTACTGAAGATGAAACTTGCCTACACCATTGTATGCCCGAAATAAAAATACAGTACAAACAGTGGACTGTAAACGGGGAACCGGCTCAAAAAGAAGCAAATACTGTTTTTTCGGCTGGAAAGGTGATGGCGACTGTTTTTTTGAAATATTCATGGAATTATTTTAATCGATCATTTTCAAAAAGAACCATTACAGGAGCATACTACGCATCATTACTTGACAAACTAAAGACAGATCTTGTGGAAAAACGGCCATATTCACAGGACCGCCTCACGCAGCAGCGGTTGCCATGGTGACAATCCACCAATTACGGTTTGAACTGCTTGATCATCCGCCTCACTCATCAGATCTAGCCCCAAGCGACTTCTTTTTGTTTCCTCATCTAAAAATTGCATAGGGAGGGCAGAGATTTTTGTCAAATAAAGAGGCAGTCATCTTCGTGAACAATTATACTAAGTGACATATAAATCCAGTTTAAATCGTTTTATTTTAATAAAAGTTGGTGAATGTATTTATCTTACTGTAAATAACAAGTGAAAAAAATTTCAGCCTTATCAGTTGGACATTCCGGTTTTTATACTGTTTTTTTTTTTAATTCACTAACGCTCTAAAAATGAATATTTTAGCCGCAGTAAAGAATCAAGGTTGGCGGATTTTGGTTCTTGATATCCTTTACGATCGGTTACGATGCCTAGAGTACGGAGACCAGTACGATTTCGTCAACTTAGTGAGTTTGATAGGGGCCGTATAGTGGGACTTCGGGAAGCTGGACTTTCTTTTCGGGCAATTGCAGTTACAGTGCAAAGAAGTGTAGACACTGTGGTTAGATGTTGTCAGGCATGGCTTCGAGAAGGTCGTACGCAAAGAGCAAGGGGCACTGGACGCCGCCGTAGAACAACAGACCGTGAAGATCGCCGCCTAAGATTATTGGCCTTAAGGGACCGTTTCTCCACTACCAGGTCCATTGCAAATGAATGGTTTGCAGAACACGGAAGACCTATTGGCATGTGAAGTGTTTACCGACGAATGAGAAGTTTTGGCTAGTTTTCATACCGGCCACACTGGGTCCTCCCTTTAACTCGAGAACACCGACGTAATCGCCTTGAGTGGTGCAGACAACGTTCACTCTGGGATCAGGAATGGAACAGTATATTGTCTTTAGTGACGAGTCTCGATTTTGTTTAGGCATGCACGATGGTCGTGCCAGGGTTAGAAGGCGACGTGGTGAAAGGAGGAATCCACAGTCTTTTGTTGAAAGACATGTTCATCACACTGTTGGAGTTATGGTTTGGGGTGCTATAGCTTATGGTTCCAGGTCACCTTTAACCTTCATCAGAGGTAACATGAATACGCAGCGTTATATCCACGAAGTTCTAGAACCCCATCTTTTACCCTATCTTGACACCCTGGCAGTTCCAACTTTCCAACAAGATAATGCCCGACCACATGTTGCAAGAGTCACAATAGACTTCTTTCAACATAATGATGTCACATTGTTACCATGGCCAGCAAGATCTCCCGACTTATCCCCAACTGAGCACGTCTGGGATATGATGGGTAGGAGATTGCTCAATTTGCAACGTCCTCCTCAGACTCTAGAAGCACTTCGAGAGGAGTTGGTGGTTGTCTGGAATGAGATACCACAGGAGGACATTGACCACCTGATCAGAAGCATGCCTAGGCGCGTTGGAGAATGCGTAGCACATCAGGGTGCATCCACACATTATTAAAGGTCAAAGGGCTTTAAACTTATTATGATTCATTAAGTACTTGTACAAAATTTTATTAAAATAAAACCATTTAAACTGGGTGTTCGGATTTATATGTCACTTAGTATATTTTGCAGAGAAAAACGCCGAGTATTATTGGGACGGGGAGCATCGCTGGGAGGGGGAGGGGGAGCATCGCTGGGAGGAGTGTGTAGAGTAACAAGGAGATGTTTAAAAATAAAAAAAATGTCTCGTATCTTTGTTAGGTCAAAAACTATTCTTACCAACTTCGTATGCCTAATCAGGGGTTTGCGTCGTCAGAAGACATCGTATCTCCCCAGAGCTGTAAATGAAATCCCGTCCCAAAAATAGAATTAATGCGCGACGAACCCTCAAGTCACTCGCGCTAAGTATATGAATTTTTCATCCCTTCTATAATTTATTAGCCGGGTATAAAATTAGTTTTAGGTACGTTGATGTTTGTGACACAAAAACGCAAACTAGCAGAGAGGAAGTTTCAGTTAAATTCCATTTGCAAAGTTATCAAACAAGGTAAACGGATTAAACTTTCCCGAAGTGCTTCGAGTTCAAGGGTGCCAGTCGTCAGCCGACTGAAGAGCCATGGCTTACACCCTCCTAAATATAAATTAGTTACCAGAAATCTTGAGGATAGATTTGCTTTTTGCCTCCAAGTGGTAGTAGTAGTGGTGGGGAGACGAAATGGATAATGCCCAATGCGGAATTTCATCGTACATAAAGTTTCATTCTTTCCAGCTAGTGTAGTCTGACTTTTATGTATTTATTCATAAGTTGTAATAATAACATTGCCCTGCGTAACCTATACTGAGTGACACCTACGTATGTTTATACGATTTGAATAATTTTTGGTATGCAGGGTGTTTTAGTTTATTGTTGCATTACTTTAAGATTCGATAGAACTTTTAAAATTAATGCATAAAGTCTATATAAACATGGGACGAAAAATGCGTGGCTTCCGAAATACAGGGTGTTTAAATTTACTTTCTAAAATAGTTTTTTTTAAATATGTCGAACAAAATTTGATGTATAACAGTGAAAATTGGTATACAAGGGTTTTTTGGTACGACAAAACGAACCATGGGCATAGTTTTACTGTAGCCGCTAGAGGGCGATCTCTACTGTACCTGTAGTGTATTAAAATGACCGAAAATTTTTTCTTAGTGCAATTTTTTGCTTTTTGAACAAAAACACTGATTCTTCGCACTTTTCAACATAAAAAAGCTCTCTTGTGAATTTTTGTTATAGTTAGCCATTTTTGAGATATTTCGATTTTTAAGGTTCGATGCATTTTTAATTATTTATGATAAAATAACGTTAAAAAGTCAGTATTTCGATAATTTTTAGAAGTAGGCTGTGCCTGCAAATAAGGTTAAACGTCAATTACAGTTAGTTTTGTTGTCTGTTGAAACCTGAAACGTTGTTTTGCAATTTTGAATGCACGAAATTTAGTTTCTTTTACCTGTTTTTTCTTGTAAGTTTTATAAAAATGCAATTTTTATTCTCCAATCAAGAGTTAGCAGGATATTCATTTTGTGTATGGTTTTGTAAATGGAAACGCATCAGAAGGAGCCAGGGAATACGCACGAAGATTTCCAAACAGACGACATACAACTCGCTCAGTATTTGTGAGAGTGCATCGCCAAATAATTGAAAATGGTTTTGGAAATCTCCAAAGGGATCAAAACATAAATGTTCGTCAAAGCAGATTTACCTGTATGATTCTGCGTGAGTTTGATAGAAATCCGACCACAAGTGTTAGGAGAGTTTCTGGTGCCTTGGGAATTTCAGCAAGTCATGTTCACCGTGTTCTTAGAAATGACCATAGACGTCCTTACCATTTGCAACCTGTGCAAGGACTACAGCCAGGGGACGGAGAACGAAGAATCACATTTTGTCAGTGGATTCTTGATAGAACTGATATAATAGGGAGTTTTTAAGTAACGTTTTATGGACCGATGAGTCATGCTTCACTAGACGTAGAGTGGTAAATTTTCATAATCAACATATTTGGTCGCATGAACATCCGCATGCAGTTCGGGAAAGAAATTTTCAGCATGAATTTAGAGTGAACGTGTGGATTGGTATCTACCGTAATCGACTATTTGGACCCTACCTTTTGCCTGCAAGGTTAAAAGCTGCGAGCTTCTTGGAATTTTTAAAAGCTGAACATGCAAATATGTGGGTTGATGTTATGTTAGATTTAAGAAGATTGGCCTGGTTCCAGCTTGATGGTTGTCCAGCTCATTATTCGAGAATAGTTAGAAACTGGCTGAACGAAAATTATCCAGAAAGATGGATCGGCCGTGGAAGACCAGTCGTCTCCACGATCCCCTGACCTTAATCCATTAGATTTCTTTGTGTGGGTATTTCTAAAAGAAAAAGTGTACCAGACTCCCGTAACCACAAGAGATATGCTAATAGACAGAATCAGGAATGCATGTGATGAAATAAGGCCTTATTTGAATAATGCTATACCACGTTCGATCATTCGTGGATGTAAATTGTGTATTGAACAATTGGGTTTACATTTCGAGCAACTACTTTAGATTTTGTATGTTTGCCCTAACTATCCAATAGCATTTTAGTTGTAAATAATTAATTTAATTTGTTAAAAATAATATTGGAAGATTAAACAAATTAATATTCTGTTTTTTTGTGTTTATTTGGAGTTAGGAATTATTGCTGTGTTCAAAAACACAATCTAAACGATCATCTTAATTACTTGTAATGCCCAAATCGAAAATGTAAAAAAAAATATTATTTTCCCATAAATAATTAAAAATGCATCGAACCTTAAAAATTGAAATATCTCTTTTTTATGTTGAAAAGTGCGAAGAATCAGTTTTTTTATTCAAAAAGCAAAAAGTTGCAGTAAGAAAAAGTTTTCGGTCATTTTAATACACTACAGGTACAGTAGAGAGCGCCCTCTAGCGGCTACAGTAAAACTATGCCCATGGTTCGTTTTGTCATACCAAAAAACCCTTGTATACCAATTTTCACTGTTATACATCAAATATTGTTCGAAATATTTAAAAAAAACTATTTTAGAAAGTAAACTTAAACACCCTGTATTTCGGAAGCCACGCATTTTTCGACCCATGTTTATATAGACTTTATGCATTAATTTTAAAGGTGCTATCGAATCTTAAAGTTATGCAACAATAAACTGAAACACCCGGTATATGTTCAGTGTCCCTTAATAGTAGAATGACTGAATTTTCAGCTCGATTCGTCAACTGACTGCAGAAGCTGGTTCAATAATGTGTTGAGGATCCGCGATTTCTTATAAACTCATTGACACCCCTGGGCATCGTGCTGATAAGGTGGTCGCTTTCCTGTCGGGGTATCTCATTCCAGGCTACTGCAACTTCGTGAGTAAGAGCTTGCTACCTATCGTGTCTCAGACATGTTCAATTGGAGATAGGTCAGGCGATCGTGGTGGCCAAGGTAGACGGTTGATGCGATGTTAATCCATGAAGGCTAACGATGCTCTGGCAACATGCGGTCTGGCATTATCTTGCCGGGATTTGGATGGTGTTTAGGTATGGAATAAGATGAGGCTCCACTACTTCCTGTATACAGGGTTATCCAAATTAAGTGTCCACCATTAGTAACTTTGTTATTAGTGAAAATACAAAGTTGTTTGAATTAGCAAACTAGTAGCATTTTTAACGCTGGTAAAAATGAGAAATAAAAAAAAACAATTGAGAGTCGTTATTTTGATTTTTTTCAGTAAAATAACATTTTTTTAAATGGAAACCCCTGTATATTATATTTTTTTCTGTTAAAGCATCAAATTTTAAACAAAAAAGTTCATAATAAAAATAAAGTCAAAATAACGATAAATATTTTTAATTATTTGCAGTATTATAATATTAAGACGGCTATGAAAACAACATGGCGTTCGCGATTTGACAGCATTAAGATAAGCGACAAATTGTTAAGCTGGACATACTCGCAACTAGAAGGCTTTGGAAAACAATGATAAAATCAAATAATGTCAAACATTAGTGTAAATACTAACTTGTTTATAAGCTTTATTGTGTCATTAATTTAAAGAAAAATGTTCTTCCATGAAGAAAAGTGTGATATGTTAGAATGCTATTTAGTGTGCAGAAAATCCTCCTTGAGAGGAAGAGAATACTACAGTGAATTATATCCCGCTCGCATTCAACCGTATGAACGATATTTTCTGAGACTTTATCGAAAATTTAGGGGCAACGAAAATGTTTTTGCTAAAACAAGGGCAAAAAAAGAATTCATAATAAGCGAGGCCACGGAAATTGCAGTTATTGGATATTTTGAAGCTTATCGTGAGAATTCAATAGCAGATATTCTCAAGGACTCTAATTTCAGATATGGTACTGTTCAAAGGATTTTAAAAAAATACAAATTTATTCCGTATAAGTACCGACCAGTTCAAACGCTTTTGGCAGGGGATCCAGAGAGAAGACTTGTTTTTTGTCATTGGTATCTTAGCTTCTGTCGCCAAAATGTAAATAACTTTCGTTACCTTTTATGGACAGATGAATCAAATTTTTCAAATTCTGGAATGTTTAATAGAAAAAACCACCATTATTGGTCAAGAGAAAATCTTTTGTTAGTACATCCAAGAGGCCCACAAGTCCGTTTCAGTTTCAACGTTTGGTGCGGTATAATTGGTTCAAAAATTGTTGGCCCGTTCTTTTATGAGGGAACCCTAACTGGTGAAAGATATGTGGAATTTATGTCAGAAATTCTGACTAATTTCTTAGACGAATTGGATCTTATAAGTAGACATCATCTGCATTTTCAGCAAGATGGCGCACCTGCCCACAATTCCAGAGGTACTTATCATTTTCTAAGTACTACTTTTAATGATCAGTGGATAGGAACAAATGGCCCAATACAGTGGCCTCCCAGATCACCAGATCTAAACCCACTTGATTACTTCTTGTGGGGTTACTTAAAGAACCAAATTTACAAGCGAAGGTACGATAACCTTGACACGTTAAAGACTGCAGTTAGGGAAAAGATAACCCAGATAGATGGTAGGACCATACTTAAGACAGTTCGAGCAGTTGAAAAACGTGCCCAAAAATGTATTGAAGAACAAGGTGGTGTTTTCGAGCATCTTCTTTAAAAAAAATTGTTGATGTTGATGTTGAAAATAAAGTTTGTCGATACAATTTAATTGTTTCAGATTGGAGGCCATAACTTCAACAATTTGTAACCTAGGAGAAAAGTTATTGTAAGCTTTTTTGTTTAAAATTTGATGCTTTAACAGAAAAAAATATAATATACAGGGGTTTCCATTTAAAAAAATGTTATTCTACTGAAAAAAATCAAAATAACGAGTCTCAATTGTTTTTTTTATTTCTCATTTTTACCAGCGTTAAAAATGCTACTAGTTTGCTAATTCAAACAACTTTGTATTTTCACTAATAACAAAGTTACTAATGGTGGACACTTAATTTGGATAACCCTGTATAGCGTCGGGCTTTCATATTGCCTCTGATGAAAATTACTGGTGATCTGCTACCATAAGCAATCGCACCCCATACCATAACTCCCACATACCAGAAATTCCTGACGATTTCATCACTTGTTGTTCATGGCGAGATAAATGATATATAAAAATTTTTTGAATTCTAATGAACACACGTAGGTGCTTACCTTTTCTTGTCACTCAGTATATTTAAGCTACGAATCTCAAAGAACCAATATCTGAGCTTATAGGTTCTTTACGCCAAAGTAGCCACGCAGGTAGAATAATAATAATAATAATAATAAGCGTTTATTGCCCAACAGTTTAACACCATTTACAGAGCAAACTACTATAAAGAAAAACAAAATCACCATGAGGTAGCTTGTGAAGAAGAAAAAAACAATAATAATTACAAGTTCATGTATTAATAACAGAAAATAAATATAGCTACAGCTTAAAAATAAGACACGTAAGATAAATAAAAAGTGAGCACGCAATTTGCACCTATGTTACATAAGAATATGTCACATACATCGGCTATTTTATTCAGATTCACACCCATCATGTTGTCAGGCGCTTTCGACAATAAGTTTGTTTGAGCTCTTTGACATAAAAAAGGAACATTATACCTTGATGTTAGCCGTGGTACCAGAAACTGTATTTGTGAAAGTATTGTAGGGCAGTCTATTAGATTATGCAGTAATTTATATAAAACTATAACTGCTGATTGCTTACGCCGTTGTTCTAAGAATTGAATTCCAAATTTCTGAAGAAGGATGTTGTATTCCGTACCTCTAGTAGGATATTTGCCATCGATCTTAAAACATGAAAATTTTAAAAATTTCTTTTGAAGTTTATCAACAACATCAATATACTGCTTGTAAATCGGACTCCATATCAAAGATCCATATTCAAGCTTAGACCTAACCAAGCTAAAGTATAATGTCTGCAAAGTCGAAACGTCACAAGATTTACAATTCCTGATAACGAAGCCATAGGTTCGGTAAGCGCTTGGAATGATTCGATTGATATGCTCATTAAAGGTTAGATGTTGATCAAAGTAGATACCTAAGTCTTTCACAGTTTCACTGCGCTCAAGAAGATGTTCGATCATTGTATAATTATATACCAAGGGGTTGGTTTTCCTTGAAAAAGTTACTACTTTACACTTACTTATATTAAGATGAAGTTGATTCTTGGCACACCAGCTTTGCAATTTATTTATTTGACCTTGAACAAATGCACAGTCTTCCAAGCATGAAACGGATGAATAAAATTTTAGGTCGTCTGCGAACATTAACTTAGAGCAAGCCAAAGATTCGCACAGATCATTCACAAACAATATGAACATCAGTGGTCCTAAATTCGAACCCTGTGCTACGCCACTGGTTGACACATAAACATGTGATATGTAGCCATTATAAAAAACATACTGTTTCCTTTCAAACACATATGATTTTAAGAGCGCTAAGTAAATGTTGTTGAAGCCCAGGTACTTAAGCTTTCGGAGCAAAATACTGTGGGCTGACACTATCGAAGGCCTTGGAGAAATCGGTGTACACCACATCTACCTGTCCTCTATTGTCTAATCTATCGCACAAGTATTGGCTAAATACCATTAAGATTGTTAATGTTGAACGCTGCCTTATAAAACGATGTTGATCGATGGAAATATTATTTTTAGTGGACAGGTATATGCGGTTGTACAGTAAGATCTCCAAGAGTTTTGCAAAATTATTGAGTATAGATATAGCCCTATATTCACTGATACAGTGATAATTTTTTAACTTTGGAATTGGGCAAACTTTGGCAATTTTCCATTTATCGGGGAAAACAATCGTTGTTAGGATTAAATTGAAGATAACCCGTAAAGGATGAACTAATTTCTTGATACAATCTCTAACAATAAAAGATGGGATTTGATCAGGTCCAGCAGTCAATTTACTTTTAAGCTTTCTACAGGCCACTAAAACTTCCTCATCTGATATTGGCTCACAACTAATGTCGACGAGTCCACTATCACTGAAATCAAAGTTCAACTCAGTATCGACATTAGCAGTTGAGTAAACGCTGGGGAAAAAATCAACGAAGGCGTTGACTATACTTTGCGGATCACCAAATGATTCGTTTCCATACAACATTCTATTGGGAATCCTAGAAGTGTTGTTTTTTCTATATACGAAAGACCAGAAAGACTTAGGGTCATCATTTAGCTGATTCTGAATGGTTTGAAGATAGATATTATATGCCTCTTTGGTTTTAAGCTTAAATATTTTCCTAAGTCTGCCGAATTCTTAGTAATCTTCGTTAGCATCAGACCTTTTAAATTTTTTGTGCGCTTTGTCTTTATGTTTTACTAGTTTTATAATTTTACTGGTGTACCAAGAGGGATATTTATGCCTGAAATTTTTATATTGTGGAACGGTCGCATCAAATAATTCGTAAAGTTTGGTATAAAATGCATTAATTGCATCATTTGTGTCACTAGTGTTATCCAAGAAATCCCAATTAACCAATAACAAAGAATTATACAGCGAAAAAAAGTTAGCACGTCTAAAATTATATCTTTTTTGGTCAGTACTGACTGTGACGTATTCACTATTTTTGCAGACAGTTTTTAATGTTACAGACAAAGAAGGATGATACACGTCTTCATTCACTAATGGAGCTAAATCTCTATAAACAATACAATCAATGTTACTTATTACTAAGTCCAGGATTCTATCATATTGGTTATGAATATTATTATACTGTTTCATGTTCCAGAAGTTTGCGTCATTTAAATTATTTTCCACAAAGTTTGGAGAATTGAAATCACCCAGAAAGACATCATGTTTGGAATGCATGATTTCCCAGTTTTCAAACATTTCAAAAAAAGCTTAAAATATATCAACATAAATATGTGGTGCAGCATATATGACAGCGAAATAAATATTCTGATGAGATACAATGCATTTGCATACCAAAAAATCTATTTCTGGGAAACTTGTATCAAACTGCGTAGTATCTAATACAACAGAGTTAAGAGCCGATTCAAATGCCAGTAGTACACCACCACCCATTGACAGGTTCAATTGATTATGTTTTCTGTCCTTACGATGAACGTCAAAAGAATTGGGAAATAATTCGAGAGAGTTTACTTCGGGCTTTAGCCACGTTTCGCTTAAAGCAAATACATTATACTCACAGCCACTCACAGCAGGATAGAATTTGTTAATTTTGCTGTTTAGCCCTCTAACATTCTGATAGTACACCGTCAAAAAATCATTACATTCACTATTGGGCCGACCTAGTTTAAAGGAACAATCCTTGGTACATTGTTGATGAACTTGATCCTACAGTTATTACAGCCTAAATACCAGGGCACCGCAGCTGCAATGACGATCCCAAAGAACTTTTGTTAATCCGATTATTCAGCTTCCTAAGTTTAGTAGAACTGGGAAATGCCTCCTCTTGTAGATAGTTCTACAATCTCGACACCCTCGGGAGAAAGGCGCGGTCGTATCGGCCAAGAAGGCCAGGATGGAAGGCCATGGTCAGGCAGGTCTGACTAGCAGGCACATCGCGTGGCGGCATCGTGGAGGAGAGCTCTGAGGAGCATATCCCATTGAGCAAGAGAGCTAGATCGCCGATGGTGTGAAATGATTCCGAAACTTACCTGTGCTTCGTATAGAGTGAGGTGGTCATGCGGAGAAAAGTACCTCTTACGTCTAAACAATAGCCTAGCTTTTGTCCAGCAGCTGCCGTTAATGATCAAGTCCTCGGTGATCTGGACTCCGACCAGCTGAAATGAACGACTCTCGGCCTCCAGGTCTCTCGGCAGAGCGGAAGTCGCTGCTAGTCTTATTTCTTTCTAGCTCACCAGCAGGGATCTTCTTGTCCTGCATTCAGGGTGATGTCATCAGCAAAGCGGATTGAGTTATAGGTTATTGATATATGAGAGGAACAGTGTCGGAGCCAAGACCAATCCCTGGGAGCACCCGCGTTGACCACGTGAATGAAGAGGAGAACCCATCAATTACGACAGATATCATGCGGTCTACACAGATTCTCTGGGAGGCCATAACATGGAAATTTGCTGAAGCTCATCGAACGCTTTCGTGATATCAAGAACAGTGACATGGGCCTCACCATAAGATTGGACGAGCTTACTTCATTATTGCGTGATGTAAGCTAGGAGGTTCTCTGTGGATCACTGCTGACGGAAAGCATACTGCCTGGCGCTAATGAACCCGTGACGGTCGAGGCAGTCCAGCAGCTCGCGATTTATGCACTTCTCCTCATCTTGCTTATAATAGGAAGCAGAGCCATAGGCCTGTAGTTGAACGGGTCGGTCTTAGATTCCTTTTTTGGGATGGGTTGGACATGAGCAAATTTCCAGTTCTCTGGGAAGTCGCCGGGTTGTTAATCTCTGAAGAGACGTAAAAGAACTGGAGCAATGTATAGGTCTTCAGTCAACGTTTCGCTTTTTTGTCGGTTTTGTCGGGATATTTCAACAGGTCCTCACCCAATAATAACTTTGCGTATTCAGCTACAAGAGAAAGACCTACTTTTTAGTCCACTTGGAAATAAATACTTTTTAATGTACTGTTTCAGTCACCATGTTATACACTCAATCGCTAGCGCTGAAATTGACAACTTGTATATGGGCATCCACACTTATCGTGATTTTCATAAGTAATATCATAAGGGCATCTAATTTTCCCGAAAAAAATCGAATAAATACGTTGCTAAGTAATATTTTAACAAAAAGCGTGAGCTCCGGTTGGAACAAAATCCAAGGATTTTTGCACGTGCATGAATGTTTTTTGTTAAAATAATTACTTTACATTGTTTTTTCGATCTTTTCACAAGAAAAAATTAGGTGCCCGAATGGTATTTGACAAGACTAATTCATGAGTAACAGATTATTTTGCATACACAGAGCTTATAAAACATACTAAACTGAATTCAAATTCAAGAAGAGATGTAAATAATAACAGTTAGCGCGTGATCTCTCGGTAACAGGTGGGGACAACACCTCTTATTGGTCAATTCGCCTTTAAAAGTCAAGCGGTCGCCTGGCGGAATAATGCGCCGGGCAGGGGCAGGGCAGGCAGATTTGCGTTCAGGCCACCGACCGTCGGGTGTATCACTGCGTATTCACCTTGCTTGGTTGTTGCTGTTGTTGTTGTTAAGTGTATTTTAGTAATTTGTTAAGTTTCTGTTTGTTATTGTTATTCCTCGTTATTATTTGTTTTGAACCAATCCTGAACATGTCCAGTACAGATACTGCTGACGAGGCTGTAGGCTACTTCCTTAGCCCCCCTAGAAAGCAATAAAAAAAAGACATCTTACCGTAGACATGAAAGATGTCATATTGAATACATTCAAGATAGAGCGGAAGGAAGACTAAACATCAACTAACCCGAAAATAGCTCTGAAAGTGGCAGATAAAATTGGGGTATGCCAAGCGACAGTGTACAATGTTTTGAACGAACATAAGAAAAAGCATGCCTTTTTCAAGCCAATGATGGGTAAATATCGCAAAAGTATCATAAGATCGTTGGATGACGCTGACAAGCATGCGATTCGGAGGAAAGTGCACGAGTTCTTCTTCAGAAACGAAATACCGACAGTTGATAAAGTACTACGGGAGGTTAACGAGGATGCTATGTTACCAAATTTCAAACGTTCGGCTATTCATAAACTTTTGAAGCATCTTAATTTCGAATGGAAGAAACGAGGTCGTAATAGCTTACTTATGGATAGAGAAGAAATTGTTCTGTGGAGGAGAGAGTACCTGACCAAAATTAAATCATTCAGGGATCAGTACAGGAAGATCTATTACCTGGACGAAACCTGGATTAACGCTGGGCACACTACTCCGAAGGTATGGGTTGACAAAACTGTGACTTCATCCAGAAGGGCATTTCTAGATGGACTGTCGACCGGATTGAAAAATCCAGCAGGTAAATAGATCGAGGTAGTTCACGGTATCAATTTTTGCGCACAATATCTCTCTATCTTCGCACCTACAAGACGTGCATGTGTACTTAGCGGATTTTATCTTTCTAGACAAAGGAAAAAGGCTCATTATTTGCCACATTGAGGGTGTAGATGGCTTCGTGGATGACGGCTTATGGTCTTTTGAGTCAAAAAAAACCACTGACTACCATGAAGAGATGAACGGGGAAGCATTCGAGAAGTGGTTTTCAGGCATTTTACCACGTCTTGGTTGTTTTGGATAATGCTCCCTATCATTCTCGCAAAATAGAAAAAATCCCAACTTCAGCTTCTAGGAAATCAGACATTCAGAGCTGGCTCCGTTGCAAAAATATAACTTTCGACCCTTCCTTACTGAAAATACAACTATTAGAAATTGTTAAACACCACAGACCAAGACATGATAAATATGTCATAGATGAAATGGCCAAAGCACACCACAAAGCAGTACCCCGTTTGCCGCCTTGCCACTGTGAGCTCAACCCCATTGAGCTCATATGGCCAAATGTTAAGAATGTTGTTGCTGCACACAATACAACATTTAAATTTTCTGACATGCAAGAGCTGTTCAGAATTGCTATACAGAGAGTCACACGAGAAAGATGGCAAAAAAGTGTGCAGCATATTCAGGAGAAAGTGGAGGTAGCAATGTGGGAGCTGGACAACATAATTGAGAGAGATTTTGAATCCATCATCATAAACATTAATGACGATAGCTCTTCAAGTGAGTCTGAGTAAGTTTTGCGTTTTTGCTTTGTCACAGAGTACATGTTATGGGAATCCTAGTTATAGTGAAATATTAACTTACAGATAAACTACAGACAATGCAAGCCCGAAGTGAACCTTCAAAATCTATTTTCAATTGATTGAACAGCCTTATATTTATTCCATGTACAAAAGTATCATCTCTACCCCTCCTTGACTACGGATTCATTGTGCATAGTGAGCAGCTGGTTACCTCTGGTATGTATTTCTCCATGTTGTCTAGTTTGAAAAATCTGTAGAAAAACTTAGCACCCCTTCAAGAATAAAAATTAGATTTTGCGACACCCTTAACTATAACTACTTCACTATATTAGATAATTTCGTTAAATACTGTCATCTTTGTTTTACAACACGTTGGTGGTAGTCCATCATCCGGAGGTAGCCCTGAATGCGGCCCTGTACGCCGTCCTTGCTTTTGGCAATCACGCATTCATTCTATCTTGGGCGTAAGTACACTATATACATTAAAGTATTTTTTTAAAGTACCTGGAAATTCTTTCGTTTCGCATTACGAGCTTCTCTACTAGACCTAAAAATGGAATTAATGGATCAAATATTATTTGCACTTTATAAAATACATCTCTTGCTATTTTTGCAACGGTACTTCATATTGTCTTCACATCTAGTTCGTTGTAATGTTCACCGTTTTCTTTCTTCATATTCTACGCCCAATCTTTCAGGATTAGATTCAGTTGCTCTAAACTTGTAGTTTCCAAAAGCTCGTATTTCTTTGCATTGCAGAATTCCGTGAAATGTTTCCATATTGACGTATGGGTTTTACCGCTATTGTCCGGTACACTTTTCTCAATTGCCAGAGCAATATTATTAATAATAATAAATGTCTTTATTAGCAACAATAGGGCGAAGTTTAGCCAGTTGGTTACTATTACACTCAACCCTATTGTGTGATTAGATATGTATATACAATTCAAAGTCACATTCATGCAAGGGAAAAAATACAATCAATTGATAAATCCGCGCTATATTGGTTTACCAAAAAGGAACCAGTCACGAACTAATGTTGATGCTAATGAAAAACTAGCAGTAGATTTAAGCGGCGTTTGTGATTGGTTTAGATACCACGGGTTACACATAAACTGTAGCAAATCGGCCATAATTACCTTCCGCTCTAAGAAGAACGAATTCAGTGGAGATGCTATAAAGCTATGCCTCAATAGTGAAGAGCTCACACACAAAATATCGGTATTAAACTTAGGAATAATCTTTGATGAGCACTTAACTTTTCATGATCATATTTCTAAGGTTGTACAGAGCTCTTTTGCTAAACTAAAAAGCATCTACAGCTTTAAGCACGTGTTGTCTCAAGATACTAAAATTAAGCTTTGCGATTCACTCATTTTAAGTAAGTTAGAATATTCCGTGTTTGGTCCTTGTTTGACTGAAGCCGAAGCTTACAGACTTCAGAAAGTGCAGAACAGCTGTATTAGATATTCTGTTGGAATCCGAAGAAGGGAGCTAGTGTCTCCATTTATTCAAGAAGTGAATTGGTTGACGATGAGGCAGAGGTGGTTGGTTCACATTTTATGTTTGGTTCATAGCATTTTATTGACCAAATACCCTATATACTTAAATAATAAGTTATCCTTGAGAAGTCAGCATCATGCAGCCAACCTCCGTTTCGTTGGTTACACCCTTAACACGCCCCATCATATAACCACCCTATTTACTAAGAGTTTCTCTTTTGTTGCACCCAATCGCTATAATATGCTCCCTGTCAGCTTTAAAGTTTTATCTGTTCCACTTTTTAGGTCAAAAGTAAAAAAAATTGTTTTTGAAAATATGTCATAATACCTTATATTATTTAGTTTTTAACTTATGTAATGGTGTAACTGTTAACTGTGAATATATATGATTTTTTCTTTAAATTAAAAAAATGCCTATTTTTGGCATAATAGATTTTTCATTATTGTTACTCAACAATGTTTATGTATCCCAGATTTTGTATTATAATTTTGTTTGGCCCTGGTTGGTATGAAAAACAGCTTTTAGCTGACACCCGCCAGGTTAAATAAAGGCTATTATTATTATTATTATTAATATTGAACGGATGACAACAAAAAAAAACAAAGATAATAACAACTAATTATGATACATCTAACAGCTGGACTTTAACCAGCTTCCTGAATGTTACTACACTTTTACTTCTCCAGGTAGGGTAGGTTGGGTTGTATAACCTCACAGCATTTAAAGTGAAACATTTTTGAAACAAAGGCATTGTCAGATTATTAGAAATTAGAAATTAGAAATTAAAAATTAGAAATTATAAATTAGAAATTAGAAATTAGAAATTAGAAATTAGAAATTAGAAATTAGAAATTAGAAATTAGAAATTAGAAATTAGAAATTCTTTATTAACGCATATAGCATTTAAATATAAATAACAATACAAAATATAAAATCATTAATGGTGCATGATCACAAGAGGGCGGTCTACAATCTTAAACACTACTAGATACAACAAGACCAATTATTACTGTACTGCATTTCTCACTTTATTCGCAAAAATCCTAAAACTATCATTGAAAAAGTCAATTTTATTGCACTTCTACACTACACTATTTGCTTTCATATACATTCGAGTTATAGGAGAATTCACACCATAATTTGTCCTATGATATGGAATATGAAATAATGACTTACTTCTTGACTGCCTTGACGGTATATGAAAACCAACCAGAGCAAGGAGATCAGGTGCATTAATTTGATTGTTAATGATCTTAAAAAGTGTGCAAATATCAAACATATCTCTTCTGTTTACAAGTGGCGTTCAGTTCAGTAGAGTCATTAGGTCCTGACAATTAATGTCATCATAAGGAATGCCAAGCTTTAGCCCTATTCTCTTAAGAAATTTTATTTGGATTCTTTCAATACTATCTCTGTGCACAGCATAATAAGGATGCCGAACAGAGCTGGCATATTCAAATAATGATCTTACTAAAGCACAGTAGACATCTCTCACAATAAAAACATTATTGACGTCCCTAAGACTCCTAAAAACATCTTAACCACTTGGTATCTATCTGTTGCATTACTCTCAAGCCATTTAAGTAGAGTGCCATATATGCCAATTGACCTCAGCATGCTTACCAAGATACCATGATCAACTCTGTCGAACGCCTTTGAGAAATCAGTGTATACAGCATCCACTTGATATTTATTCTCAAAGGCATTCAACAGAAGGTGCTCATAAGTTAGGAGATTTGAGACAGTTGATTTTCCCTTAATAAAGCCATGCTGCTCATTAATTATAATATTCCTGACACATGGAGATTGTTTGTCATAAATTATGGACTCAAAAACCTTAGCAATAACTGAAATCTTAGAAATAGCTCTATAATTTTTTATATTTGACTTATCCCCTTCCTTAAAAACCGGTGTTACATATGATCTATTCCAGACAGTGGGGAAAATACCCGTGACAAGTGACAAGTTAAAAATTTTACATAAAACATCAGATAAAGCACATTTACAATTTTGTAATAAAATTGCCGGCATTCCATCAGGACCAACTCCTAAGTTAATACTCAAGGACTCAATTTTATTAAAAACTTCTATAGAAGATACACCTAAATTAGTAAATTTGTCAGACTTGCAATTTTGATTAATACCGGAGCCCTGCTTTTCTGAATATACAGAAGAGAAATGCTGTTTAAACATCTCTGTGATTATTTATGGATCATCTGTTTCAACATCGTTAAGGCACATGGATTTTTTATATTCAAGATCCTCCTTTTTGGAATTGACAAATTTCCAAAAGGACTTTTTATCTTGTAGTTGGCCTTCAAGTGTTTGAATAAATTGTTGATATGAACTCTAAAATTCTGCATTGTGATCTTAATTTTGAAAACTTTACATAGTTTTCTTCTGTTTTTAAGTTTTTAAACATTTTGTGAGCCATTTTCTTTTGTATTATTAGATTTTTTAATTCATGATTCATCCATTTTGGAAACTTAGGTGTTTTAAATCTGGAAACTGGTGTAAATTGAATAAAAATTTGATCCAAGATTTCATAAAACATAGAAACTACAACATTGACATCATCACATTCAGGCAAAAAGCTCCAGTCAACAAATGGCAGACAAATATTTATTTGGTTAAAATCAGCAGACTTATGATTAAGGTAAAAGTAATCACACAATGGGGATATGTCTGAATTATTAAGCTTAAAATAACACTCAAATGCTGGATGCGGTAAATCAAGTTTTAACAAAGGTTGGGGACACACATTAACATTTACATTTGGATGATTACAGAACATTGAATCTAAGAAGTTTCCATCAACATTTGGTATAGTTATTAACTGGTATAACCTTAAATAAGCAATACAGTCTGCAATGGCTGTTACTTCGCTTCTTAACAGTCCCGTAGGAACTGACCCAGTTTCATACTTTTGCCATAAAGCATTAGGAAGATTAAAATCACCCAAAAATATCATTAAAATCATCTGACTCGAACAGGTGTATAAGGGAAAAACAGAAGCTTTCATAAATGTCAACTGATGTAACCCCTGGAATATACGAATTTCCCAATAAAATCCTGTGAGACCCAATAGTCAGTTTGACAAAAAGTTGTTCAACATTTACAGTAGGCGGTGTTAATAAACGACAAGAGAAACAATTCTTAATCGCTACCAACACACCACCCTGGGTTTGACTTGTGCTTGTCATTTCAGACCTGTCACATCGGAAAACTATGTAGCCATCTAGACCTAACTCACTTGTCAAAATTTCACTATTTAAAAATGTTTCGGTCAACAAAATAATGTCAAAATTTTCGGAAAGAATACTGCACATTAAATCAGATATTTTTGTTCTAATTCCTATAACATTCTGATAATAAAACCTTAACTTCCCACTTAGGTCTCGTGGTTGATCCCTGCAACTCGAAAATTCTGTTTTGAGGTAGGTTCATTTACATTGACAGCTTGGATAGCTTGGAACTTTCTCCGAAACAGAAATGGTCTATATATTACATTATGTGGCCAAAAATTACAATTATCAAGAACATTATAATAACATTCACAAATTCCAACCTTAAAGGACTTTGACATGGATTTAGAAGGGAGCTCCTCCACTACCAAAGTCTTGTGCCCCGCAACATCAATTTTTTGCTTAGTATAATCAGATATTACATTATTATTATGCCTCAGATCTTTAAGATTAATGATTCCTCTAGTTACCAATTTACTATGGAGGTAGATGGACTTTTTAGTACACAATATCTTATGCACAATTACCTTAAGACTATATTCAAATTGTTGATCCATTTTTAGCCATTTCAACTCCTTGATCTTAGAGGAGACATGACTATATTTTCGAAGACCATACACAAACCTACAGCAGTTGTTTTGCATTCTTTGGATCATACACCGATTCATCGAGTCAAGACAAGGATAGTATAACGTTAAAGCGTAGTTGAGGCTGGACATTATCAAACCTTCAACTAGCTTCTTATACATTTTAAAGTTCAAAATGAATCTATTAGCATATAGCGGTCTTAATTTGTTGTAGGTGGACTTCGATAGAAGACACACATGTTTATCAAATCTTAAACTAGAGTCGAATATGACACCAAGATTTTTTGCTTGTTCCACAATAGGAACGAGCTCGTTGTTGATGCTCAATGCAATTCTGTCCCTTACTCCGTTATGGAAATGTTTCGGATAAAAAAGTATGCAAGTACTCTTATCCGGATTAATCTTCAACATGTGTCTTTTACAAAAATCAGTGATGTTGGCTAGATCACAGTTTATCTTATATGACACTTCATCTAGATGAGACAAGCCAAAGTAAGCGTAAGTTTGTATAGCACAATGCTCAATACATGAATGTAAATCAAAAGTATATATCAAATACAGTAAAGGACCTAATATAGAGCCCTAAGGGACACCTGAAGAAACGGCAACAGCAGATGAGACACCTCTAACTGTCTTCTCCTTTTGTCCAATATACTTTAACTTACTCAACAAAATTTTTTGGTTAACAGTGTCGAACGGCATAGAGAAGTCGACCATAACTAAAACGGTATTAATATGTTTATCCATATTATCTAAGATATTGTCTGTCAAATGGAGAAGTGAAGAATCACTGCCAAAGCGAATCATTTTTACTGCATAAGCTGACTAGCAGTATTTAAAAACAATATTACAAAATTTATTGCCAATAAAATCAGAAAACTTGTTTAGCGTCGTTTTCTGGTGTCCTAGGAGACCATGACTACCTGTTATAAAAGGTATTGTAATTTTTGGTGACAGCAGCAGTCAAGTTTTGCCGAAGGTAAGCCCGAAAAAACTGCTGACAGGTGCTGTCATACAATTTTTCCATTTAGAAACCATTTGTAATCCAAAATTGCGCATTAGTGATTGATAGAAATCAAGCGAGGGAAATAGTTATGGTAATATCGAGGACATGTCAATTTACCCGTTTTTAAACATTTTCTGTAAGTTCACAAGACACTCGCTAGAACTACAACATGAAATTCAGCTTGGATATTTGTAGTACATGTCAATACAGATCCATGGAAGAAGATTTTTGAGGCATAACATAGGATAAAAATTCCAAAATCGTACGGCACTTATTCACCGCAATGGAAGTCGGAAGCGATACCATTCTAAACGGAAATGTATCATGCAATAAAGTTGCAAACAAAATATTCAGGGAGCAGCGTCGTCTCCAACAGATTTGGTGCCTCAGGCATTTAGGATTGCCTCTGCCCCACGAATACGTCGAAAACAGTTTCGAAGTTGTCGTTATTAAAATTTTGTTTGCTGCATACAGCGAACTCCATTAGATTTTAAGGTAAATATGCATGTAGAGTAACGGGAGGTTTTTGTTTGCATTTGAAACGCGTTGACACTGTTGACAGTATTACAGTCAAGCGCAGATCCAGGGCAAGTCATGGGGGTCATGATGCACTGCTTTAAAGTCCTTTGACCTTTAATAATGTGTGGATGCACCCTGATGTGCTACGCATTCTCCAACGCGCCTAGGCATGCTTCTGATCAGGTGGTCAATGTCCTCCTGTGGTATCTCATTCCAGGCAACCACCAACTCCTCTCGAAGTGCTTCAAGAGTCTGAGGAGGACGTTGCAAATTGAGCAATCTCCTACCCATCATATCCCACACGTGCTCAATTGGGGATAAGTCGGGAGATCTTGGTGGCCATGGTAACAATGTGACATCATTATGTTGAAAGAAGTCTATTGTGACTCTTGCAACATGTGGTCGGGCATTATCTTGTTGGAAAGTTGGATCTGCCAGGGTGTCAAGATAGGGTAAAAGATGGGGTTCTAGAACTTCGTGGATATAACGCTGCGCGTTCATGTTACCTCTGATGAAGATTAATAATTCCGTATTCTGCAAACCATTCATTTGCAACGGACCTGGTGGTGGAGAAACGGTCCCTTAAGGCCAATAATCTTAGGGGACGATCTTCACGGTCTGTTGTTCTACGGCGGCGTCCAGTGCCCCTTGCTCTTTGCCTACGGCCTTCTCGAAGCCATGCCTGACAACACCTAACTACAGTGTCTACACTTCTTTGCACTCTAACTGCAATTGCCCGAAAAGAAAGTCCAGCTTCCCGAAGTTATAACAAAACACAAATATCTCATGTATATCCTTGACCTACGTATGTATTAGGTATTCTAAATAATTCTTTGTTAGAAGTACAAAATATGTCACAGGAGGTACAGATTCTATTGAAACATTTGAAACATATTAACAACTCTGAACGTGAAGTGAGTACGCGACGCAAAAGGTACACTGATGTTGATCTTTCCAAGAAGTGAGGGACTGTCCATTAGATTATTTAAAAGCTTAAACAAAAATATCAATATAGCGCAAGTCCTACGCTGCTCCAGAGTTATAAGGTCAACACGACTGTATAGCTCGGTATTGGTAACACCCCTTTCTGGGTAAATTCCGTCAATTTTATAAACTAAGAACTTAGAAAACCTTCTCTGTACTTTCTCCAAACAACTCTTTTGGTACTCATAAAAAGGATTCCAAACTATGCAAGCGTACTCCAGTTTAGACCTCACAAAAGCAAAATACAGTAGCTTAATGGTTCTTATGTTATGGAAATGTCTACAGTTTCTAACAACAAATCCATATAACTGTATAGAATGTGAAACTAATGGTTCAATACGTTTACCAAATGTCAACTTGTAATCTAAAATCCTTAATTTCGGTACAACACTCCAGAGATAGGACATTTAACAAGTATATAAAGTGATAGGTACTTTTCCTCCTAGAATAACTGATTATTTTACATTTGGGTACATTAAGAAATAACTTATTGGTATCACCCCAGTGCTGGAGGATGTCCAATTGAGTCTGAAGGAAAGTACAATCATTCAAATCATTGATAACGGAACATATTTTCAAATCATCCTCAAAACATAAACGCTCACTCTGCAAATCACCACATAAATTTTTGATGAATAGCAAGAACATCAAAGGACCCAAATTTGAACCTTGCGGACCACCGGATGAGGCTAACGAGGCAAACGAAAATTGTTATAAGAAACAAATTACCATCTCGAACATAAATGAGATTCAAACAGGTCCCTAGCATCACTAGAAAAACCAAATTTGATTAACTTTCCATCATGATTGAATCGATTGAAGGCCTTAGGGAAGTCCTTCTAGATGACGTCAACTTGACTACTGTTGTCCAATGCCTCCGAAACAATAACAACATGCAATATTTTGGACTCCCATTTGAAATAATGTCAGGAAAAAGTTAGGGTCATGTTGTTGCTGGAGGACGAGAAACAAAACGTCATAATAGGTATCATGTAACCAAATAAGTTCGTGCGATTGCTGTATATCGCACATTGCCATGGATGTTGTTGATCGATACCGATTGTTTGTTACATGTTGTCACTTTAGTATGAATCCTTCTTTTCTCACAACTTGCAGAAATGTTCGGAGTGAGTCCTGAAACTATTCGTTTGCATCTTCATCAGCTAGGAAAGACGTGGAAGTTAAGCAAATGGGTCCCACATGAACTGACAAATAATAACAAATTAAGTCGTCTTACCATTTGTTCAGCAAACATTTCACGCAACGCTGATGAACCATTTCTTAATCGGCTATTAACCTAAAATGTAACTTGTATTCGAATTCTAAGCATTCGTATCATTTGTTGTCGGCTACTGATTCGATACCACACACGCCCAAGGCTTCCATGCGTCCAAACAAGGGAGTTCTACAATACCGGCATACAAAAAATGGTTCCACGTTGGCAAAAGGTCACTGAATCTGTCGGTAATTACTTCGAATAAATAGTGTCTTATTGTTTCTCAATAAAAGTTTATATTTTTTACCAAAAACCGCACGAACTTATTTGGTTATCTGATAGATAAATAGATAAGACTTGCGAAAATCCAGGTAAGGTTTGTTGAATGTATTCAATATCTTGTGTTAGTAGTTGATAGTCAGGGATTTGTGTATTACATATCAACATTATTTCTATTACAATATAAACGGTCTCCTCTCCTGTATACTAGTTAGCAAATTCCTCCTTGACAAGAGATCTGGAAGTTATCACCCCTGGGGAAGCAACAAGCTGGTACAGCTTGAAGCTTCCAAAGCGTAGTACTGTACCTTGACTTGGCAGAAGTACTCTAGCGCTCATCCAGTTTTGATGGATGGCCCGAGCTCTGCCAGAGAGCCATTCGTTTCGGCTGCTAGGAGTCCACATCACCGAGGACTTGATTTGGTTCGAACACATCTCGTCAATCGCAACAGCTGCTGGAATCATCATTTCTGCTGTGAAGTAAAAGGGGAAAAAAGTTGGAAGAATTAATGAAATGCCAAAGAAGGCGAAGGTTAATGTCTACGCATGCGCTATCTGTGGTGTTACAGACTTGATGCAAAATTTTATTTTTAAAAAGCAAGTTATGCCATTTCTCATCAGTTGGGCAAAGTGGAAATAGAGGGAATATACCTTTAAGAGGCAAACTATTGATATACCGCCAAAGTAAAAATTTTTTAAGACTCCACTTGTATCTGTGTACAAATCTGTCCCTCGATCACGTCCACAGCACCATCGCCAGCGTACAGTTATACGACGTACGATTACTATGTAAATACGCTGGTATACACCCTAACCTGTAGTGTAGGTCAACAAACCATCACACTCGTAATCGATTACTGTTCAAAGAATAAAAAAAATGGCACGCTCATACACCATTAGCGAACTAGTCGACATGCTGTTAATTTCCGGTGAGTGTCATCAAAATGCGACCGAGGCTTCGCGAGTGTATCCAGATCGTTTGCGCAGACGTCATCATCCAAGGCCCCGTAGATTTGTTTACCTTATGCAGAAACCTAGACAACCCCGAATGGTGCAAACTGAGGAAGAAGTGCTGACGAGAATCCTTCGACAAGCACTAGGGGTGTGGCTAGACAAGTGCAAATGTCAAAGACTGAAGTGTGGAAGACGCTGCATGATGAAGGATTGTACCTGTTTCATGTGCAACGTGTACAAGCACTAAAAGCCGAGGATTTTCCTGCAAGAGTGCGGTTTTCTGAATGGTTGTTGCACCAACATGACCATAATCCAGAATATTTAAAGTGCTTATTAGTCACAGACGAATCCACGTTCACGCGTAACGGGTAAATAACTTCCGCAAAACTCATGTGTGGTCAGTAGAATATCCTCACGCTGTCCGTCAGTCACACTTTCAACAAAGATTTTCTGTGACTGTTCGCGCTGGCATGGTAAACGGCATGCTCATTGGACCATTTATTCCAATACATATACCTTTTACAGAACATTTTACCAACCCTGCTTGAAGATGTGTCTTTGAGTGTAAGACACTCAACGTGGTTTCTCCATGATGGTGCACCGCCCCATTTAAGACGCGAGGTGCGTAAGCTCTTAAATGAATCATTTCTGAATAGGTCGATCGGACGTAATGGACCCGTAGCATGGCCTCCGCGATCTCCAGACTCAAGATCGTTACTTTTTTCTTTGTGGCGGAATGAAACGCTTGTTGTACAAAACTGAGATGCACAAGAATGCGAATTACGTCTGATAACACTGATAAACATAGGATTTGGGACTTGGCAATTTTTGGGTGTGTTTTATGTATTTTGCGACACTTAAATCAAATCTAAAAACAGAATTTTTCTATCACCCACAGATATTCGGTAACATCTACTTTTAAGAATTACAATACGTAACATCTCATATTGGTGCATTTCTCGGCGTTTATACGATGACGCACATATATAATGTTAAGACTTGTCTATTCCAGTTTATTATATGCGAGCTTTATGTTTAGAGAGCATATTGCGATTATTAGTAGACTAACGGCAGCCGAGTCAGTTACGTTTTCTCTCTTGAAGAGTACTGAGATGTTCTGAGTACTGTTAATTTTAGTTAAAACGGTGTTGTTGTTTTTAGTTTATTGTGATCGAGACTAGCTTAATAGACAATGCCTAGAAATTGTGTAAATATTGCGAACAGTTTTTGTTATGTGTGCGGAGAGCTAACTTTTATATCCCAAAAACGTACTGTTACTCCCCTTGTGTCGAAAGCATACGAACTTTATTTTGGAATTAAAGTTGGCGACCAAGATGAACTATGGGCCGCTCATATACTAAGTGACATATAAATCCGAACACCCAGTTTAAATGGTTTTATTTTAATAAAATTTTGTATAAGTACTTAATGAAGCATAATAAGTAAATGATAAAAATTTCAAAATGATTGCACTGCTTTAAAGCCCTTTGACCTTTAATAATGTGTAATGTGTGGATGCACCCTCATGTGCTACGCATTCTCCAACGCGCCTAGGTATGCTTCTGATCAGGTGGTCAATGTCCTACTGTGGTATCTCATTCCAGGCAACCACCAACTCCTCTCGAAGTGCTTCTAGAGTCTGAGGAGGACGTTGCAAATTGAGCAATCTCCTGCCCATCATATCGCACACGTGCTCAATTGGGGATACGTCGGGAGATCTTGGTGGCCATGGTATCAATGTGACATCATTATGTTGAAAGAAGTCTATTGTGACTCTTGCAACATGTGGTCGGGCATTATCTTGTTGGAAAGTTGGATCTGCCAGGGTGTCAAGATAGGGTAAAAGATGGGGTTCTAGAACTTCGTGGATATAACGCTGCGCGTTCATGTTACCTCTGATGAAGATTAAAGGTGACCTGGAACCATAAGCTATAGCACCCTAAACTATAACTTCAACAGTGTCAACATGTCTTTCAACAAAAAACTGTGGATTTCTCCTTTCACCACGTCGTCTTCTAACCCTGGCACGACCATCGTGCATGCCTAAACAAAATCGAGACTCGTCACTAAAGACGATACTGTTCCATTCCTGATCCCAGAGTGACCATTGTCTGCACCACTCAAGGCGATTACGTCGGTGTTCTCGAGTTAAAGGGAGGACCCAGTGTGGCCGGTATGGAAACAAGCCAAAACTTCTCATTCGTCGGTAAACACTTCGCATGCCAATAGGTCTTCCGTGTGCTGCAAACCATTCATTTGCAATGGACCTGGTAGTGGAGAAACGGTCCCTTAAGGCCAATAATCTTAGGCGGCGATCTTCACGGTCTGTTGTTCTACGGCGGCGTCCAGTGCCCCTTTCTCTTTGCGTACGGACTTCTCGAAGCCTTGCCTGACAACACCTAACCACAGTGTTTACACTTCTTTGCACTTTAACTGCAATTGCCCGAAAAGAAAGTCCAGCTTCCCGAAGTCGCACTATACGGCCCCTATCCAACTCACTAAGTTGACAAAATCGTACAGGTCTCCGTACTCTAGGCAACGTAACCGATCGTAAGGGATGTCAAGAACCAAAATCCGCCAACGTTGATTCTTTACTGCGGCTGAAATATTCATTTTTAGAGCGTTAGTGAATTAAAAAAAAGCAGTATAAAAACCGGAATGTCCAACTGATAAGGCTGAAAATTTTTACACTTGTTACTTACAGTAAGATAAATACATTCACCAACTTTTATTAAAATAAGACCATTTAAACTGGGTTAGTATATATTTTGTAAGAACTGTGTAATGTTGTTAACAGGTTGGTTAAGAGGCGACAATCGTAAAATGCCCCTTGCGGTACCAATGGTTTGGAGAGAACCGAGAAACCATACTACTGATTGCTACTTTTGCCTCACAAAGGCGGGTTCGAATCCCGTCCCAGAAGAAATTTTTCTCTTGGCTGTGGATGTTGTGATTGTCGGTAGGTGGTAGACGGTCTCTGACTGTCGAGCGCGGTACCACCCGGCGGATCTCGTAGGCGGGGCCAGAATGTGTGCATGTTGAATGCACACGTGTTCCCTCGCCAGAGTCCGTGTGGCGTTCCCCCTTTCCCTTGTATCCCCCTATAGCCCCACGGTACCCCATGGGTGTTTAGGCCTTAGGCCTTCGTGGTGGTTGGAGTATAAAAAAAAATTACCATCAGCTTTGCGGCCCGTTAAGCGTAGTGATGAACTTTCTGTTCCAGTTTCACCAGAATCTTGGTCTTTGGATGAAAAAGTCGCATCCACCGATTCTGAAACTGATGGTACAGAAAGCGTAAAAATTTCCAATCCTTCGTTTGACCTGCCAGGATGTTCAACAGCGCCGCATTTGATCACACAGGGCGAATTTAATGACTTAGTTCGAGAATTAAATCTGTCAAAATCCGAGTCAGAACTTTTAGTGTCAAGATTAAAATCATGGAATCTTCTCCACGGTAATGTTAACATTATTTTTCACCGAAAATGGCAACAAGACATCACACACTGTTTCCGTCAAAAAAGGGTGTTGATATATTGCTCCGATGTCAACAATCTGTTTGACGCGTTAGAACAGAAACATGATCCAAATGATTGGCGCCTGTTCATTGATTCCTCTAAGCTTAGTTTAAAAGCGGTATTGGTACACAACGGTAATAAATATCCATCTGTACCTATAGCGCACGCAGTTCATATGAAGGAATCATAAGAAAATATGCGAGTTAGGCTAGAGCATATCCGTTATAATGAATATGGATGGGGGATATGTGCAGATTTAAAGGTAGTAGCCCTTCTTCTTGTAATGCAACTGGGATATACCAAATATTGTTGTCTTCTTTGTGAATGAGACAACCATGTGCGAGATCGTCATTATGAATAGAATGAGTGGCCGCTACGTCAGGTATTAACTCCGGGCCTCAAACACATTGCTCATGAACTACTAGTTGATCCCAAAAACGTGTTGCTTCCACCTTTTCAGATTAAGTTGGGACTGATGAAAAATTTTATGAAAGCTATGGATCGAAATGGAAGAGGGCTTCTGCATTTAAAACAAACATTTGCGAGACTTAGTGAGGCAAAAATTAAAGAGGGCATATTTCTGGGTCCACAAATATGGAAAATCGTGAAGGATGATGTATTTGACAGTGCTCTAAATGAAACTGAATTACGAGCTTGGAATGCTTTTAAATCAGTGACTGCAAATTTTTTAGGCAATGTAAAGGCGGACAATTATACAGATATTGTGAGTGAACTAATTAATGCTTATAAAAGAATGGGATGTAACATGTCTTACTTTTTGGATTCTCATCTCGATTTTTTCGGGAGGATTTAGGTGCAGTAAGTGATGAACATGTTGAACGGTTGCACCAAGACATTTCTGCTATGGAAAAACGGTATCAAGGCAAATGGAATATCAATTTGCTTGCTGAGTATTGCTGGACATTGTTAAGAGATACTTCAGGAGCAACATATCGCCGTAAAACATCGACAACAACATTCTCAGATTAATGTTTATTCGAGTGTTTATTAGTACTCTTGCACACATATCCTTATAATTTAGGAGTGTAAACAACAAATAAAATGCCCTGTTGCAAGAAAACCGTGGGCGATAGAAAAAATCGAATGCTATTTCCGGCTTTTTGGGTACGTTGTACATAATGACTACCCTGTTTTGTCCATGTCACAAAAAAATATTTCAATTTTGTTCATCAGTCTAATTGAGCAAGCTACTGCATTCCACTTTAAAAGCCTGCACCAATGCTTGGCTACGTCGAGCAAGCACATGTGTTTTTGAATCCAACGGCGACAATTTCTAACAGTAGGTACTTATAAAATACGTTCATCAAGAAAAAGTGACAGCGACATCATATTTTCGATCTCTTTTTGATTATTTTTGCTACATGAGCTCCTCGCATTTTACGACCGAGCCTTACTTGGAATTTCAATTCAACAGATCAGTGAGAGCTTCTTCATTTATTTTTTTTTACTTGTTCGCTCACGTTTCACCACATATTACCTTCGTTCTATCAAGCGTAGCTGTGTCTACAAAGGAAAACCCCAACTTTGCGGACAGCCTGTATAGAACTTGCACACGTGGCTAATTTATAACGAAAGATATTCGAAGTTCCGTGTAATCTCCTCTACTAATATTATGCATCGTTAGACATGCCGAGTATATAAAACGCATACAAATGTACGAAACGTATACGCAGCAGATGGCAAGGAACACTTTTCAGCTTTAGCCGTTTCCATAAGTGCAAATTCTTGAAGCATGTCCTTGTTAGCTGCTTCTCCAAACAGCTCAACTTTACGACTCTGCGAAAATCATGATACGAACGTGTGGAGCTCAATCAGAATTTCGTATTTACGAGTCTCGGAAGCAGAATACCTTAAACAGGTAATGTACTTCCAGAGAATAATAATAAGCAAATGGATGGGACGGATCATAAGAACTAACAATCGTGGAGTGACCTTAGGAGACTGTCTCACTATCAGTACTAACTGTGATCCATCAATATATATTATTATAAGAGGTACCCAAAAATAACGGGAATAGCATTTCAGTGGGCGGAGCTTGTGTAGTACACATTTCTGCCCCTAGAGGGCTTCAGCGCAACTCATAATCAGTTCACTGCCACCCAGGTGGGTGAAACTCATATGGGCGAATGGAAAACAAAGCAGTGTTGCAGGTGCATAATATGACAACCATGTCGCACCCTCAAAAAATGGCGGCTTATTCATAACTAACGTTGTCTGATTGGTCAGATTCAAATTTCCGGCGGGTTTCTTTCTGTGCTTTGCAAAAATAACCTTACTTTTTCAGCAAGTCATTTTCGTTATGCGTAACATTTAATTTTAATTGAATAAAGTCCCTATTATGTTGTTTGAAACATGGGTCTTTTGTCAAGATTTGTGAAGTATAAAAATGTAAGTACCCAAAGCTGTAATATATTTCTAAATACTATAAGACAAACTCCAAATCAAAAATTTCTTTTCTTAAGGTGATCCAAAGTGATCCCAGTCAGTAGCCAGGCTTCTGCAGATGCTGAGGAAGATCAGAGATGCAGCGGTTACTCATTTGAAGAGTGTAATATTTGAAGATCATACCTGTTGGAATCTCCACATAGCTTTTTGAACAGTGGAGCACTACGAAAAGTTCAGCTACCGGTGTCAACCCCTGTGTTCCTGAGAATTATCAGAAGTTTGGAGATTACTTGTGATCTAACCAGAAGGCTTTTTGTCCAAAATAGTTTCCATACTTCATTTCAAATCATCTATTCTTAGAGCAGCAGGGTTGATATGCAAAGATCAGTATAATTTCAATGAAATCAAAGCCATATATTATTGAACAATAACATGGGTGCCCACAGGGCGATGTCAGATGTGCCGTGGTCTCTTCTGTGAATCCGCTTTGACTTTAAAATTTGCATATTTAGCATGGTGTTCTATACAAGGGCAGGTACAATTTCACAAAAAGTTATGTCTTGATGTCCTGTCAGTATCCATGGACAATAAAATTATTGTTCTCATAAAAAAAGAAATCTGAATTGTACTAAAGTATCAACACAGTTTCAATTTTTATCTAATTTTTGATTTATGCAGGTGCCAACAAAGGCTGGGGAATGAAAACATCTGGACCATTATAATGTTAATACTGATTTGTTTGTAGAAAAATGTATGAGATTTATATAATAAATATATATTTAGGTATTTGCAGTATACGTTTTTCTTCTGAACCTTTCCAGATCAGTAAGTAGATATGAGTGATCTCATAACATTTGTGTTATTCACGGTTGCTATTTTAATATACAAAAAAGCACTTATTCGTCAAGATAGCGCAAAATTTTAATAGCACATGCTGTTATAAGATCTCGCATATCCCACTAAATTTTTATACGTATACATAAAAGTATAGCAATCTCAGATTTATTTGTAGAGCTGGCAACGTTGTCGCACCCTCAAAAAATGGCCGCTGACAACCACACAAGTCACCGTGTTGCCATTGAATAGCATGTAATTAAACCTACTTCAGTGTATATGTTTTGTGGTGCCGCCTGAGTTGTCGATTTGCTTTGTTTTGTTCCTCTGTAGCAGCGTTGCCAGACGTACGATAATTATCTTTTCTGTACGATAATTTCAAGTACTACTGTACGATGTACGATACTATGTATAGAATTATAGCTAAATGTACGATAAGTCTGCGACTGAGCTTTTTTTACTCACAGATGTTGAATCAATCTAACAACTACGTTCAATTAACACCATCAAGTAGTGGTCAATGTTGCCGCTTGGTAGACAAGCGCGCGTACCCCACTCTGTATAATGGGTTGCCTAGCATCACGCAGACTATCTCGGCAAACGGGAAAAATTGCCGTCAATCAGTTCTCACGTTCATGTATTGACATGACGTGCATATATTTATTTACCTATGAGAATTCGATTAAATGAATGCGACGTATCCCGTTTTTATGACTTTTGAAACTTAAAAAACAAAAGGTCGTTTTCAGTTATTCTCGATATTTAACCGGTTTCATTTCAATAACGGTAATATGTCGGATTCCGAATCTAGTGGCTCTGGAAGAGAGAAGCACAACAAAAGATGCGATACTCTCGAGTACAGAAAACAAAAAGGAAGGAGCGGAATCTTCGAAGAAAGCCTAACATAGACAGCAAGCTTATAGGAAAGAGTGGGAAACAAAAGAGAGTAACCCGTGGAATTCCAATAAACAAAAAACGTTTCTAGTGTAAAGCCTCTCGAATTTTCAGTTAGATGTTCAGCACTAAAAATGCTGTTTCAAGTTAAGTTTTTTCATTACACGCCTACTGACGGAGAAGTATTGTAAACACGAAAATTTTCGAAAATCTTTTTCGGATGTTATATAATAATAATAATAATAATAATAACAATTAACGTCCTTTATTTGTAATATTCTTACAGGAGGCGAGATTTAGATAATATATCTATTATACCATCTAACCCTCTCAATACGAGGTTAAAAAAACGATTTGTTGAAAATTAATGCCCGTATACAATAGCGATAAAATAAAGTATAATCTAAGTAAAGACGTAAGGAAAATATGAGGCCACTTATGGGTTACAACAGATTTCGCTGCTGATCAAGTAGAACTTCTTTCACTTTCTTCTTGAATTTGGGTAATGGATTGGTTTCTTTTAAACTGCGGTCTAAAGAATTTTATGATTTGATCGCATTGTAGATATATTTATTCTGAAATAGAGATGTGCTGTGGCGTGGAATTGAAAAAGTTTCTCTATATCTAATATTAATGCCATGCATATTCCCTCTACGTATGAATTTGTTTACTAAATATTACGGTGTTCTTGAATAAAGAACCTTGGGTCAGATTAAGGAGGTGGTACTTATACATTTCATCAATTCAATATCTTTGAAAACAAGAAAGATTCACATAATTGCTTTCTCGCATATTTATGTAATATAGCCTTATTTCCAAATAAAACTGTGAGAATAGCGTAGTACTGAGAAATTAGATAGTTTACGTGTACAAGAAATTTTAAGCCATCATCCATTATAATACCTAGAGGTTCATCAAATGATCTACAGGAACTAATTTATTAACTTTTAAATGTATGTCTATGTCCTTTTTTAAAGTATTATTTTTTATGATATTTGCGTATACCAACATATTTGTCTTCAAAGGGTTCAAACGAAGATTATGACTACTACTGAACTTTTCAATTTGGATCTTGATTAATTTTACTATTTGCTGTTTCCAACTCGTTATTCCTAAATGAATAGAAACTTTGAGTATCGTCTGCAAAAAATTGTATGCTACATGATTTTACCTCTGATTCTAAATCTGAGATATATAATGAAAATAATGGGTGTCCTAAGACTGATCCCTGTGGTACACCAGAACAGATTTTTTGTTCTGTAGAGTACTGTTGATTTGGACGAACTTTTTGATACCGATTTTCAAGATAGGTTTGAATAAACGAAAGAAGTTTGTCAGAAAATCCATAATAACTGCATTTAGACACAAGAAGTGAGTGATTAACGGTGTCAAATGCTTCAGTAAAATCAAGAAGAATGAGAGCTACTGCTTTTTGGTTATCAAGTGCCATTGTTATATTGTCTGTTAAATCACAGAATGCTGAAGCTGTATTATGGCCTTGTCGAAATCCAGATTGTTTAGATCAAAATAATTTTGTTAGAATATAAGTAGGCGCATATTTACGCGTTCCATGTCGCTCATTTTCGTCGGTCTCTCTGTCTCTCTGTCCTTGACCCATCAATAACTCGGAAAGAACCGGTCGGATTTTGACTAAATTTTCACATGGAGCTACTACTATGGACTATAAGGACGAATAAGCTTTATAGTTTATGAAAATGCTCAAACTTTTTTTTTCTTCTTTTTATTTGACGATCCAGATGATCCTGATCATTTTTGGAAAACTTTTTGTAAGGATCAAAAATTGCGGGTTAGGAGTTGCTGGGGAGTGAAGGAGGGTATATCTCGATTTTATGATGCTGGTATATTTATACGCCTCTAACCCCAGTAATCCCACTGACCTATTAGGCGTATTCCACTCATCATAGATTACATTCTCCCTTAAAGGTTAAAAATATTTCCAATAGCCTTCAGCACTGCTGTATGCCCTGTCCATTGTGTACGGTGAAGGTCAATATCATCATTCACGTCATTGCAACGATCATGTGCGCCAGCAGTAATTCCTCTTAGGGGAAGGAGGAAGGTTATTTGATTTTTCGTTATACATGTTCGTAACTAACTTTTTCCTCAGAAGGGCTTACTTGTGCCAAACGCAATCCTGTACGGATTGATGGCAGCGTTGCATGTGAAGTACAGAACCAACTTGCTTGACGCTATTTTTTTCTAATTTTGTTGTTGTCGTTGCCTTGACGTTGACAGTTTTAACGTCTGTGAGGAATATCAAACATGTCAAGATCGTCTAATAAGAACTTGACTGTGCCAGTTTTTATCCCTCACTAATTAGAGCCACTAATATTCAATAATTCCCCACTGACAGTTGCTTACGTGTCGTAATTATGGAATATTTTATTACAGAGATTTGGAGCACAATAATATCCGAAAAATCCAAACCCGACAAGTTAGCAACGTGAAAGCTGAACAGTTGTAAGTATTCCAATTTAATCAGAAGCACGGTAATACATGAAAGCACGTTTTCAGATTGTTGAACTACAACGACTTACAAGTAGTTGAAGAGGCTGCATTTGCCGGTTCGGAGATAGCAAATCTGTGAGTATTCGTTCTTTTTATTTTTACAAAGGTTTTTCCAATAAGGAGGAGTCGGTGTTGGAAGTGAATAAAAAAAGACTAATGTGAGATTTTAATGAACATATACAGCTCGGATCCAACAGCGTGTTAGCGTGGGTTGCAGGAAAAAATGAGGAAAGGGGACAGAAGGAAAGAAAAGAGCGAGAGGATAGGATTGCACCTCCGTCAATACGTGATGCTGGTTCCGCGACTAGTTAACTTCGAGATTTTAATGCAGCTGATTTCACTGATTAACAGCCAAAAAATATCCTAAATAAAATCAACAAAATATTACTATTTTTAATGTGCTAAAACCGGAATGAAACTTATTTTTTCAATATTAGTTCAAGTTTTAGAGATACGGTAATTATATGTGTTCCTGCTGTGACAGTGTTAATATACTGTAATTCACAAGAATGCACTTGCTACATTTTTATATTCGGCAAGGAAAGATGATGTAATCGGCATGATTGTGTTACGTTATACTTACGTGTACATTATATTGCTTTATATTAGCCATTTTTTCCTCAGTTGGCTGACAGCGTTCATGCAAGATGTGTCGAAAGTGTGTAAACAATTCAGATCAGTTTTGTTACGTGTGTGGTGATGTGACTCTTGCGTCTCAGAGACGGTCTATTACTCCACTAATAACAAAGGCATATCAGCTTTATTTCGGTTGTAAACTAGGTGATCAAGACAAACAGTGGGCACCCCACATCTGCTGTAATACATGTGCCTCAAGTCTGAGGAGCTGGTTAAATGGCAAAAAACGGTCTATGCGCTTTGGTGTCCCAATGATTTGGAGAGAGCCTACAAATCATATTAATGATTGTTACTTTTGCATGGTACCTTGTGTTGGACAAGCCACAGGTATGTCCAAGAAAAAAAAATCGGTTATTAACTACCCAAACATACCATCTGCGATGAGACCTGTGCCTCACAGTGACGAAAATCCTATTCCAAAACCCCCAGAATCCTACACTTGCGAATCAGAAAACGAATCAGATCATGGCGATCGAGTGATTCGTCAGGAAGAAGATATGCCATCAACGTCAAGAGATCCTGATTTTATACCGAGCACATCATGCCACCAACCGCACAAAATAACACAGTCAGAACTAAATGATCTTGTAAGAGATTTAGAACTTCCAAAATGTAAGGCAGAGTTACTTGGATCAAGACTGCAGCAGTGGAACTTGTTAGAAGACGATGTTCGGTATCTGTTTTTCGTAAACGCCACAAAGACTTAGAACCATTTTTCAATATGGAGAATAACTATAACCCAGAAGAATGGAGATTGTTTATAGACAGTTCAACATTGAGTTTAAAGGCAGTGTTATTTCATATTGGAAATATTTTACCATCTCTTCCTGTAGGGTATGCAGTTCACATGAAAGAATCATATGATAATATGAAGTACCTATTGACATGCATAAAATACGATGAGCACCAATGGCATATTTGTGGCGATTTGAAAGTTGTTGCACTTTTATTTGTGCTGCAGCTAGGCTACACAAACTTTTGCTGCTTTTTGTGTGAATGGGACAGTCGGGCAAAGGCACTTCATTACACCAGACAAAACTGGCCTGTTCGTCAATTCCTAGAGAAAGGTCAAAAAAATGTACAGCATAATAATATATAAGGCATTAGATAGAGATGGGTCAGCTTTTCAATACCTGCGTCAGAAATTTCCAAGACTAAGTGAGGCAAAGGTTAAAGAAGTTATTTTTGTTGGGCCACAGATTCGAAATATTTTGAAAGATACACAGTTTGAAAACACTTTAACAGGTATTGAAAAAACTGCTTGGAATGATTTCCGTCTGGTGGTCACTAATTTCTTGGGAAATAGAAAAGCTGACAACTATAAAACCCTTGTCAAAAATATGCTGTCTCTTAAGATACATTTCCTACACTCACACCTGGACTTTTTTCCTGACAATTGCGGAGCCGTGGAATCCTTCCATGCTTGCAGACTACTGTTGGACTCTTGGTAGAGATGCTCCAGAAACGATCCATAGAAGAACAGCAAAAAGACAGCGCATATAGTGATTCTTATAAGTATATGAATCTTGTTACTTTTTTTAATATATCCTTAAAAATAAAAAGTTTTTTTTCTAAAACGCAACTAATTTTTTTTATTTCATTGTCATTTTTGGATTCAGCGCCCCAAAATTAACAAAGAAGTTCACTTTTCCCACAAGATACAATTAAAAAACTAAAATTTGTTGTCCAGTGTTCCCAAAGACCTGCGGTCTCTGAAATATGCACAATATAGCGTTCAATGGCGTTAAATAACATAATCTAGGTGGCCGATTCAGTACAACTCTGCAAGTTATAGCCATTCCCGCATTTCGTTGAAACCACTGAATTCGGACTTAGACATGGAACATATACCAAGATCTCTGGAGAAGCTAGGCACTCGTAGCTACGAGGGATGTCTTTTAAGTTTTGCATATAGAAACATAGTAGGCCGCGCGGATCGAACGTCAGTACTGAATCTTAACCTGACTCTTTAGTAAACTTAAATTCAAAGTTTCACAACAATACGTGCAGTGTTCTCACGATAGTGAATTTTTAAGTGTCACCAAGTCATTGGAAAAATGGAACTCAGCCGAGAACATTTTCGCGGCGTAATTTATTACAACTTTCAGAGAAAGCCTTGCTGAGTTACTGTCTGTTTTCGGCAACGAAGCGCCACATCAGTTAACAATTTCCCGTTGGTATGGAGAAGTCAAATGTGGACGGGTGAGTCTTAGTGACAATCCCGGAGTGGGTGCACCAAGAACGACAGCCACCCAGGAAAACGTCGATGCTGTGCGCAAACTCATCATTGAAGATAGATATGTGACATAGAGATTGAGGCGTCCTTGAAGATCTCAAAGACGTCAATTCCAAAAAAATTACATGCAGAATTAGGAGTAAGAAAATTAGTTTCTCGTTGGATACCCCCACTTATGAGCAGAAAGCAGCCAGGGTTAATTGGTGTCAAAAAACGCTTGACCGCTTCAATTCCGGAAACAAAAAATGTGTACAGCATTGTTAGTGGTGATGAATCGTGGATTTACTGTTATGAACCAGAAAATAAACGACTGTCGGCTGTTTGGGTGTTCCAAGCCAACAAAAGTCATCCACTCTCGAAGTGTTTCGAAAAAGATGGTCGAGACATTTGTGTCAAAAGCGGGTCATATTGCAGCAATTCTTCTTAATGAGCAAAGAACTGTTACTGCGGATTGGTATACCACCATTTGTTTGCCAAAAGTCATCACCAAGCTTCGAAAAATCAACCCCGAAAGAAGAATCATCCTCCACCAAGACAATGCAAGCTTGCACACAGCCCAAAAAATAAGGCAGTATTTAACGGAAGAAAACGTGGAATTATTGAACCATCCTCCATATAGTCCCGATCCAAGTCCTAAAGATTTCTTTACTTTCCCGAAAAAAAAACAGACTGCGTGGTCAAAGGTTCCAGTCACCAGAAGAAGCAGTTGACGCATTCAAAAATGCCGTTTTGGATCTGCCAGCAAACGAGTGGAATAGGTGCTTCGGAAATTGGTTCGAGCGCATGCAGATCTGTATTAATCTTCGTGGAGAATACTTCGAAAAATAATAAGGTCATTTAAAACTACCTACCGTGTTGTTTTATTTCCATATGCAAAACTTAAAAGACATCCGTCGTAAACTAACTAATAGTGGGACAACAGACAATGAAGGTAACCATGAGAGTGCCGCAGAGCTTCATACTAGATCCGTTGTTTTAGTAGTAACGAGGGAAGAACTCTAGAAATACTTTTGGCATATGGAATAATGATAATTACCAGGTAGATTTTACAAAACTGCTTGTAATCAGCTCCTAAGGAAACGTAAGTGGTTATACTTTATGACAGACAGAAGCTAACATCACTAGCCGTTAAGGTTGAGAACGCCAAGATTTGAAGTAAACATGCGACAAAATTTTTGGGTGTGTGGCTCAACAAAGATCTAAAAATGGCTAAAGATGCAAGACGTGCCACTGATAAGGCCAATAAAGTCGTTGCATCCTTGATACGATTGACGGTCTCTGCTAAAGACCCAGTAGTGAGATGCGTGGGATTATGGCAGGGGTAGCTAAGAATTGAGGACAACTAACATAGGAGGGTAATGCTTAGAAGCCAGAGAAACGTAGTGGTATGCGTGGTTTGCACTTACAAGACTGTCTCAACCAATGCCCTGCTGGTGGTGGCTGGAATCCCGCCAATCGATTTGCTAATTGGAGAGGGATGCGCTCTTTATAGGAAGGGCATCTAAGCTAACGATGCTTTTTGTCAGATTGCAGGAGAGGTGGGATATAACAGGCCATGGTGCATGTACTAGAAGACTGATCCCAAATATTTAAACTTGGATTGACAAAGGAGCGCCGCGGATAATGATAATAATTTATTTGCTAAATAGTACAAGTTTCAATGATTGTATCAATGACAAATAAAAGTAACGCCGCGAAAGAAAAATATTGTGTGTGCTCATCCCATTTTTGTCATTTCTATATCTGTTGTTATAAATACCGTCTATCACTGATTTGGTAATGCACTATGTGATTTTAGACTCATGCACTCACATACTTCGGTGTTGATGAAAACAACAAAACTTTGAACTGACGCAGTGGCACTTTAAACTAAATACAATAATAAATTAGATTAATTAAAATACTAACATAGAACGACGTAACTCACACACTAAAAAGGCTTACTAGACTAAGCTATAGTGAAAAGATACATAAATAATTACAGTATTAACACGTTGAAAGCGTGCATCAATGGTAAAGGAGCAAAAACCTAAAATATAATAAAAATGATATTCCAAAACTGGTAGTTACACGTGTGTTGTACATAACAAAGGTAAATATACATCGAGTGTAGAATATAATAAAGTTAAATTGAAATTGAAGTGTCCATCAAACATGGTATAAAGTATAGAATAAAATATAATTAAACTTAACAACGTTAAAATTATTCACAGAACGGTGGCCACGCTTGGGTTGTAAAAAGTGACGTGTATAGTGTTTTGCCTTCTATACATATAATTATGTATCATGCTCTTGAACATAGGTAGGTAGATTAATATACTACACAGTTTCTCAAATGACACGGTTGTCTTGAGAGCTACATAAAGCGAGTAGGAAAAAGAGAGTACGCAAATTGGGTAAATTTCAACTGAGATGAGGATACTGCTTATCATCTACTCGAATGTAGTAGATGGGTTGACTACCAGAGACAGCTGGAATTGACGATCGTATAGTCAGGTCGCGTTATACTACTACCTGATAGGAACAATATGCTGCATTCTATGCGCGTCAAATCTACTTGGCCAATAAATATTAGCGAGAGTGATTTTACTGCTCCGTAGGTATATGGGTGGCCCATCCATGTGTGGATATTACTCATGAACAAATACATATTGGGAAAATCTATTTATGGCATGTCATACATGACATTTGGGGGAACATATTCTAAAATATTGGTAATTATACAGGGTGTCCCAATTTTGACTTACATATCACAGTTGTGACCTTTTAAATGGAATGCCGCAAACTTTATCGCATATTTGGATAAACCAATTTGAAAGAAGAAGATGTATATAACATACTATGAGATTTTGGTAATTAGCTACTGAGATGTAAGGTGTTTTCTCCAGAAAAACCGTCCACTTCGGCAACCCCCTCAATCCACCATTTCAAAATTTGGAGTACCGAATTTTGTATCAAAAAAAACTTACACACTTCAGCTTTCATCTTATTTGTAACTTTTTTGAATTCTCATTTTTGCTCATACAGGGTGGTCAAAAACGCCATATGTACTTTTTCTCAAACATTTCAAATGCATCACCCTGTATATTTGTCCAAGTTTGGATTCCATTTCTTATAAGGTTTTTTTTTGGTATGAGGTATGATTCAAATGAAATCACTAGATTTTCAGTTATTAAGCTTTTAATAGAACAACACTCCAAAATTTAGGGGAAAAATCACATCATCCATGGAAACAAAAGACAAACAGTGGGCTAGTTCCATATTGCCACTAAGATTTGACGTAAAAAATAATAACAATCTGAACAGTATAAATCAGCTTTAAGCGTAATAGAGAAATACAACTATAACGACATAAACAAACAACTATCACTACTCAATACCTAATCTACAAAAATTGCTCGTTAATATCGCCATCAAGTTGAACACACTCAGCATGTGTTCCCTTATGTTCAGAAAAGCATCCTTAATCCTTTCGTTCATATTTTTCGGGGTAGATGGTGGATATCTATAAACCTCTTGCTTGTGAATAATCTTTTAAGCAGAAGTTCTGCATGTATCAGTTTCTGCTCCAATTTGCCGTGCACTTAAGCGGAGATTTTGCTGCAACTTTAATAGAACCTCCAACTGATTCGCCTCATTGTTGAAACTTGGATTATTTATACATTTTTTACAATATACGACTGCTCCACTTGATTCAAAACGTTCTCGTAGTATGGAAAATGTTTCCGGCCTTGTATGTCGCATATTAGGGCACCGTTGCTTACAAATGCGAGATGCTAGGAAACTATTTATTTGGGCTTCGCTCAAAACGGATACCATATTCACCATTTCTTCTTTAGAAAAATTCATTTTCAAACACGTTTTTATTATAATGCTCACAAAGCTAATTTTGACAGTTTGTAACTAATCAACAATTTATTTGTTTCCAAGGATCAAAAAATCTTATAAAAAATTGCATCCAAACTTGCACAAATATACAGGGAGTTTGGAGTTTTTGAGAAAAACGACAATTTGCTTTTTTGACCACCCTGTATGAGCAAAAATTAAAATATGAAAAAGTAAAAAATAAGATAAAAGCTGAGGTATGTAAGTTTTTTTGATACAAAATTCAGCACTCCAAATTTTAAAATGGCAGACTGATGGGTTGCCGAAGTGGGGGGTTTTTCTAGACAAAACACCTCATATCTTGGTAGCTAATTACCAAAACCCCATAGTATGTTATATCAATTTTCTTCTTTTAAATTGGTTCATATAAATATGCAAAAAAATTTGAGGTATTCCATTTGAAAAACCACAACTTCGATATGTGGGTCGAAATTGGGACACCCTGTATCATGGTCAATATTGTAGAAATGTGCTCTCAAATGCCATGTATAACATCCCATAAGCAGATTTTCGCAAAATGTATCTGTTTAAGGTAGTGCCCATACCGTTCAAACTATGGCTTGTCATTATTCTTGATGTTGAAAAAGAACTAATCAGCGATGCTGCTGGACAAAAATCTACACCAAACTACATTTTGCGGATGGATGACCACTTAAAATCGCAGGTCTTTGCTAATAAGCCGCAAATCGTTATACTATTGCTATCAAAATTCGCATAACCCAGACAATAGGTCCAACTCTGCCAATTCTATGCATCACAGCTTGAAAATTGGTCATCTGGCATCTATTGTGCGAAGCCCGCAACGGTAATATTATTTCAAAATACCCCAGTTCGATTGAACTGTGGTAATTTTCTGAGTCTGAATCGCAAACAGACAGCTCGACTCTGATTATTCGGTTCAAACGACTCGATATAACAGCATCCGTGTAAGAGGGTGACTGCGCCTCTAGATCCCAGCTTTCTCACGAGCTTTGCACAGGTACTCACCCTGAATCCTCAAGGCAGCCGTGTAATTATCTTTGCTTTCGGGGATATACCTGAGGAGGATTGTGCCTGAGGCGATTCTAATTAGAATCTCGTTTTTTAACAAGGGGCTATGAATTGATCTATTTGAGCAGCCCTATGTGAGATAGGACAGCGCGGTCCGTCACCTTGTCAAGGCCCAGGTACAGTAGGGCGTTTGCTTGGCTTTTACCAATGGCAGCTATATTCATTCCTGCAGGGGTGGCGTAAGGTGCTGTAGGTACCGAACGCAAGGTGCACCCTCAAAGTCAACCCAGGTTTTGCCGAATGGACTCTAAAGTTGAGTTTTTTGAGTTATTTTTGATAATTGATAAATTTTTAGTATACATACAGGGTTGAGTCATTTATTTTAACAGTGAGTAGATCTGATCAAAAGAAATGTTTTTTTCCTTTACGATTTTTCTGGTAAAATTAAAGTAACAAAGTTATAGCCCTTTGGAAGTTTGAGTACCGCCCTGTCTCAATAATAATATAATGTGCTCGTGTTTGGCGACAACGGATATAATCCGCCTTATCGGTTCATCGCATCGGAATCAAAAAAGCGGAAGAATTTGGAACGATGTTTTTACAATTATTTTATTCAGTTGGATACAGTCAGTGTCAGTCGGTAACGCGTGAGTGAATAGTGGTGTCTGTTGCGTGGCTCAAACGAAATAAAAAATGGCACATGTTTATGCGGATCGGTTTCCCAATGGAGTGCAACCAACCCCTCGTGCCTTTGTTAATGTAGTACAACGGGCTCGTGCATCAGGTGACTTAAGACCTCACAGGGGACGGCATGCCGGTGCTCCAAGACCTCACGATCAAATACAGGTCCGCACTGAAATACTTGTCGGGGGGATACTTTATAAAACAAGATAAACTTTTTTTATTTTTTTTTATTTTTACACACATATTTTGGTTTATCTTCCTTCTACAATCATTATCTGAAAATTAATGACTCAACTTCAAAGTTGTACGAGTATATATATACAGAGCGACTTGTAATGTCACGTGTTCCTGTTAAGGAGTGATAGATTAGGTCAAAAGCAACCGATTTGTCCTATCATGTCTTATTCAAAAGTTAACCATTTTTGAGTTATTTGAATTTTAAGTTTTTTATTTTTTATTCCGATTTCAGACGGTTAAATTTGAAATACAAAAAAACTACATGTTTGATTTTGAGTTTTTTATTATCGTCCCATAGCGGACATTCCAATAGTTTATAATAAGTAATAAAATGTTGAAAACTTACAAAAGTTTTAAAATTTCGCTTTTGAAATGTTTAATTTTCTTATTTTTTCGCTAACTTATTCGATAAAAAATGCAATTTTCTGTAAAAAAATCTGCTAGTAATGAAATGTGCAAAATATGTAAATAATATCTCTACCTAACAAGCTTTCATTTGAGGTATAAAAGTTACAACTAACTCAAGTACAAAGACATAAAATTAAAAAAAGATGAGTAAAGTTGTACGAACGATAATTACGTAGGATAAATGAAAGGGTTTTATTTTAATTACAGTTTTATTTACTTACATTTCCTTTAGTATTTTACAGATTCTGCTCAAATTGTAATACCCTGTTACGAATACACGCCCGCATTCTCTTACGTAATTCACTTTTGGTAACTCTAGTTGCTTTTTATTTGGTCAGCTGCACTGATTATCCTTGTAATTAATTCATCGCGCGTTGGTACGGGCGAAACATCGTACACCAGGCTTTTCATATGTCCCCACACATAGTAATCCATCGGTGTGAGATCTGGGATTCTTGCTGGCTAGGCAATGGGCCCGCCTCTGCCAATCCATTGATTTGGAAATTTAGAGTCTAAATACGCCCGTACTAATGTACTGTAGTGTGCGGCACAGCCGTCTTGCTGGAACCGCATATTTTGTCTCGTCAGCAATGGAACGTCTTCCATTAATGGAAACAAGTGATTTTTCAAGAACTCTTCATACACTTCTCCATTTAAATTGGCGGGCAGTAAATGAGGTCCAATTAAATATCCATCAATGATGCCCATCCACACATTGACTGAAAACCGGCTCTGAGACCCCGTCGGTCTTATTTTTCGGGGGTTTTAAAGCTTCTTTATCAGCCCAGTAATGAGCATTATGGTAGTTAGTGATCCCGTCCTTATCAAACTTCGATTCATCGGTCCACAGAATTTTCTTAAAATAGTCTGGATCTTCTGTATCTGCATGTAACATGTACCTGCAGAAATCTAATCGTCTTTCAGGATCGCCCTCTTCAATCACATGCACAGGCGTGTAGTGATAAGCGTATAATCTTGCAGTATGCACAGTAAACCTTACTTTGTATTGTGATATACCCAACTGAGCAGCCACAATGCGCGTAGTAGGGTCTTCCTGAAACACACGAAGGGTTTCCTCTTCATCTTCAGGAGGATAGACTCGGGGTCGACCAGCATCACTATGTTGCCTTTAAACACGTCCAGTTTGGCGGGTGCGCCGATACACAGAGTCAAACACAGTAACATGAAGTGTTCGGCGATTCGGGAAACGTTGCCGATATTCACGGCGGGCAGCTGCAGAATCGCCGTTACAAAGTCCATAACAGAACATTATGTATGCGTATTCTTCATTTGTAAAAGTTTGTCCGTGCTCGCTATGGCGAGGTCCTGGCGGATCTTCTTCGTCTGCCATGATGATAAAGAAACCACTCGAAATGAACTGGGAAACTCGAAAATAATAATCGTGCGTAAAACGTGTGCGCGTACGCAGTAGTTGATACCAACTAAACCTAATTCTCACTCGGCGTGCGGCGATGACGTAACTACAATGATGAATAATAACAGCTCTCTCTCTCTCACTCATCCACTAAGTCAGCTCTTCTCGCTCGCTTCCTCGTCGAGCCGATGCCATAAAACAATCATGGCATGCGAGTCCTCTGAGGACAGAAACGACTTGTTCAAACAGGTAATACAAATTCCTTAAAAATTCAGCCTCTGTGGGTGTCATTGTTGTTTCTCTGCATGTACTTCAGATAATTGAACGCTTAATACCTCAAATGAAAGCTTGTTAGATAGAGATATTATTTACATAATTTGCACATTTCATTACTAGGAGATTTTTTACAGAAAATTGCATTTTTTATCGAATAAGAAAATGATACATTTAAAAAGCGTAATTTTAAAACGTCTGTAGCTTTTCAACATTTTATTACTTATTTTGAACTATTGGAATGTCTGCTATGCGACGATAACAAAAAACTCAAAATCACGCATGCAGTTTTTTTGAATTTCAATTTTAACCGTCTGAAATCGGAATAAAAAATAAAAAAAATAAAATTCAAACAACTCAAAAACGGTTAACTCCTGGATAGGACATTATAGGACAAAATCGGTTGCTTTTGAACTAGTCTATCACCCCTTAACAGGAATACGTGACATTACAAGTCACCCTGTATATACGCGAGTTTGCTGCGACTGTCGTCGTTTCGAAGTCCTCTGGAAGCCATGGCTTTTGTGACATCGTCCTTCCAGCTTCAGGGGGGTCGCGTTTTGTTCTTCCCGGTGGGGTCCACTCCCATACTCTTTTAGGATATCTGTTATGGTTCATTCTTTCTAGATGACCGTACCAAGCCAGCCGCTTTGACACTATCGTATCGACTATAGTTCCATCTACATCCATTTCTTCTTTTATTCGGTCATTACGTATATGGTCTGACTTTGAGTGTCGGCTGCTTCTTCTCCAGAAGTCCATTTCAAAGCATAGAAGTCTGTTCTTTTCTTTTTCATGTAGCTCCCAAGTTTCTGCTCCGTAAGTGCTGAAACTTTCCACAATTGAACAAATACATAGCTTTATCATTTCTGCTTGTTATTTTATCGTTTCATAGGAGCGCGTTTAGTTGACGTATCGCTCTTCTTTGATTGTTCTTCCAATTTTTAGTGAATGGTGTAATTGTTATCATAGGTCTTGATGCGCTACTCAGGTTTCATCGCAAACCACCCCTACGGTTAGATCTTTGAGGGGAAGGTGTTTGAATGAAGTGTGAACACACCCTAACGTGTGCAATAGGCTAAAGATATCATATGTCATCATCACTTGTCACTTGCCTATTGTCCATAGCACGAAATGTACGCTCCCAAAATATTCAATAAAGGATTTGCATAAATCTACATGCATCCGCTGTTTCAATAAATAGAACAGCAACACAAAACAGTTTGTACTTTTTGCACTTTAATTTTTATAATCAAATATGTTATAATTGTCGATGTGTTGAATTTACTGGGAAATTGAAAGGCGGAAGAGATACTGCACTTTCTTTATTAACTACTAATTTTTGGGCAAACGAGCGGAGGGTCGCTCTCTAACCCATCACATACCCTTTCTGATTAAAAACCAATATTTGTCAAACCTTAGCCACAACCAGCTATATTTGGTTTCATGTATGTACTTCCTTATTTGCTGGAAATCCCTTGCATAGGATAAAACTCCATGTTTTTTGTCCGCTAAATAATACCATATACGCAGGAATGACCGGCAGGGGTATCACGTAACCTGAAAAGTGACATTATGTCGATTTTTTTTGACATTATGCCGTTTTTTTTTACATTATGTATTTTTTGTACACGATGTTAACTTAGCACTTAGTTGTACGTGTTGCCTAAACGTCATGAGGCTTGTGATCAATCTTTGGCTCTGTTGTGATGCAAAATCTGCTTCTGAGATGGCATTGCTGGAGGTCTAAGCTGTAAGTTGTATGTGTTGATGATAATTACATTTGGTTCTTGCCTCAAATACACTTAATTGAGATTCAAAGCTAGAAATTAGTTGCGCATCCACTTTTTCTTATCCATTCTGGAAATTATATATACAAATTTGCTGAATTTAAAAAATGAGAGAGATAAGAAATAATTATACAGGGTGGCGCATCGAAAACGAAACAGACGCAAATCACGTTAGCACGTGCAGCCCCCTAAGCGGGGGTGACACCGCCCAGAAAATTTTAAATGGAAAGGGGGGTCAAGTGACATCTTATTTTAAAGGTCTTTCAATTCCCTTTATAATGATTCAAAATTAATGTACTTCAGTTCAGCAGTTTTGAAGATTTATTGATTTAAAGCTTAAATAAAACTAATACATTATCATCAGTGGAGATCAATACATTTGGCAGCAAAGTAATTTAAAAATGAAGAATGAACTGACCCGTTAGGCAAGTAAATGTTGAAAATGGCCACCTTGACTCTCCATGCAATAATAAAGATTTTGCTCAAAACGTTGCCGCACATTTTGCAATATTTGAGAAGTAATTTGAAGGCACTCATTCACAATTCTTTGTCGCAGGTCTTCTAATGATGTTGGCTGAGTAGCATATATTTTGCTTTTTAAATGACCCCACATAAAGAAATCCAAAGGTGATAAATCTGGCCATCTTGGGGCCATTCAATGGCACCTCTTCTACCAATCCATCGATCTGGAAACGTCTGATCTAAATATTGTCGAACACGTAATGCGTAATGTGGTGGGGCACCATCCTGTTGGAACATCAACCTATTCGCAATGTACCGCCGATCATTCTGATTTTCAATTATGGCTGTTAATGCAGGATCTATGGCGTCTTCCAGTAATTCCAAATACATTTTACAGGTCAAATTTCCAGGTAAGAAAAAAGGACCAACTAAATGATCGCCAAAAATACCAGCCTAAACATTTAATTTTTGTGGCTGCTGTGTATGAACCTCATGATGAATTCTGGGCTTAGAATCGGACCAATATCGGTAGTTATCATGATTTACTACGCCATTTAAGAAAAAGGAACATTCGTCGGAAAAGCAAGTGTTGAATAGAAAATGTTCATCGTTTATAATATTCGTTCACTCATATCTACACAAAATTGTAATCGCCGATCAAAATCGTCTTCATTAAGTTCTTGTACCAGGTGAATTTTATGTGGATGAAAACTATGGGCCTTTAGAATCCGTTGGACAGTACATCGACTAACACCACACACAGTCTCCAATTTGCGGGTACTTAACGTAGGATCTACATAAACTTGCCCTAAAACCTCCACTTCTATTGCTTCGTTCCTTATGGGATTTTCAATGTTGCGTGTTTTATTGGCGACTGACCCAGTTTCCCGAAATTTAGCTACAAGTTCTAGAACATATTTTCGATGCACGTTACTGTTCTCATGTCGCTCATTAAATACTTCTGCTGTTCTATTAGCGCACTGATTATTTCCGAAAAATATTTCGATAATTTCAACTCTGTATGCTGTGGAATATACCATGGTTAATTTATGTAATACAGCGTTACCAGTTATTTTAGCAACAAAGTTTGGTCAAGTCAATCGCAAACTATGTACTAAATTCCTATTTGAAATAAGTACGAGATATTTTCTTACCTTTCTTCAAGAAATAACTTTTTTGCCAAAAACAAAAAACGCTCCAATAGCTATTTTCAACAACAAAATGATAAACAAACCATGCGCTTAGTGAAGAAAAGCATTTACTTATTAAGTAAATTCTTTTAGTCAAGTTTCTTCTGAAAGTGGTACAAACTAATCTACCTATGTACCTATTAAAGTCTACTTTAAGCTTTAAATCAAGAAATCTGCAAAACTACTGAACTGAAACTCATGTATTTTACATCATTATAAAGGGAATTGAAAGACTTTTAAAATAAGGTATCACTCGACCCCCCTTTCCATTTAAGATTTTAGGGTTGGTGTCACCCCCGCCCAAGGGGCTGCACGTGTTAACGTGATTTTTTGCCAAACTTGTGTCCCCCTCGAAAACAAAATCGACGGGTCTGAGCTTTTTTTCCAAAAAAAAACTGAGCTGCCAGTAAATGCGCCTGTTTCGTTTTCGATGCGCCACCCTGTATTCACTGTACACTGTCGAATTACAAGCCATATACATGCTAACAGTAACGCGGGCGCGGTGATGATTTCCCGTAATTCTCCTGTTTTTCATTATTTATAACTGTGAACATAACCTCTCTTCAGAAAGCACAACATAAAAATAACCTGTCGGGCACAGCCAACAGATATACTTCATTGGCAGCATATTCAGTAATGATTTTCTCACACAGCAAATATCACTGACTTTATACACATTCAGACCAATAAACATAAATCATCCAGATGCGATCTTGCTATTCAACCAACTTTCTTCTCAGAGATAAAAACTACAGACAAGGACCATTTGGCCTCAGAAAAGATATGCAACCAATAATGCGTGTAGTTTAGTTGAGTGATTCCTCCTTAGATGGACATTCACAACGATCCTAGTGAGCAAGCGTGGAATGACTGTTTGCGCCCTAAAAACTACCTAGTCTGCAAGTTGACATCTTATAGGTTTTTTTTGACGTTTTTTAGGTTTTTGCGGGTCTCACAAGACAAATAGCTTGCTACCCGTGATATGTCAAAGTCCTGTCGCATTTCGATCCATAAAGAATGCAGATGCAGTATTAGTAGTCAAAGATTGCATTGGTGTGTTACGACAATAGTTGTGGATAGTTTTTCGCATTCACGAGGACGATGCAAATATGTCATACTCATTCAAATCTGTCGTTTCGTTTCTTGCTCTCCCGCTTCAACTTTATTTTCTCTCAAAAACGACATATTGGTGCCACAGGTGAAAAAAGTATTTAATTCTTATTCCAAAAGTCTATAATAGGTACGTCATACAATGATATTGCTATGCCTGTTATTAATAAATAATAGTTTAAAAAAACTAAAATAACACCCTTTCATAATATATAACCGAACTAAAAAGTAGACAAAAAGTTTTGGGTATCAAAAGTTTATATGTATAACAGTAGTAGATGGTCGAACAATCAATCATAATTAATGACCTCAAAATAAAATTATAAATAAATTTAAGTTAGACAGTTTTGTTTAGAAGCGTATGTAACAGGGACGGACTCAGGATATTTGAGCCCCAAAATTTTTGTGTGATTCTATTTTTGAAATTCAATTTTAGATTTTGAAAATTTAGGGTTTTCTACAGAAAAAATTATTAGCCATGGCAACGAAAAAACTAATTTAATAGTTGATAAATATTACATAGATACATATTTCTATAGCAACATAGCTAACAGTTAGGCAAAAACAAAAGAAATACATTTTTTCTACGAACGAAATTGAAATTTGTTTAAAAAGACATACAGTTGGATATACTAGCCTTACAATAAGTGTTCAAATAAATTCCCATTTTGTTGGATAGAGAGTCTCGCTCGACGAACTAATGATTGCGTAGCCCGAAAAGTGGAAAACCTTTTCATTTGCAGCCTGATGGATTCTTTGAAGTAAATCTTCTTGAGTAAACTAGGTCTTTTAATGACCCCCAAAAATAGAAATCCAATGGATTTAGGTCAGGTGAACGTGGCGGCCACGCTATAGGACCTCCTCGGCCTAACCACCTGTCTGGAAAATCCAATGGTATTATATCCATGAGCTTATTCTGAAGAAAGTTCAGATACACCTCTGAATTAAGACGGTTGGGAAGTACAATAGGCCCAATTACTTGATCCCCAATTACTCCTGCCCATAAGTTCGATGAAAATCAATGTTGGAAATTTGTACTGCGAACAACTATTGAATTTTCATATGATCAGTGATGCATGTTATGGAAATTAAAAGCACCATTCCTAGTAAATATTGACTCATCCGACAATAATATTGTAGGAATAGTGTTTTCATTTGCTAATATCCACTGGCAAAACTCGATTCGTGGTAAAAAATCTGCCTCCGTTAAATGCTGCACCCGTTTAAAATGATAAGGATGTAATCCTTGCATTCTTGTCATTCTCCCTATCTAAAATTATTATTTTTAGGATAACTATCAAATAGGTATTCATAAATTTTTCTCACTATTGGTCGAGGTATATCGATATTTTCTGAAACATTTCCTATGCTTATTTGCGGATTATTTTCAAACATATTTAAAGCAATATCCATACGATGATTTCCCAGTGGCCTTCCTGAGCCCTGCATGCGCTGAAAACTTCCATGGTTTGACAAATTGCGGTGAATATGAGTAAACATTCGACGTCGAGGTACTATGCGATTGGGAAATCTTCTTTGATATTCTCTTACGGCTGCCAATGAACCGCCATTGCAAATCCCGTACATAAAATGCATGTCAGTTCTCTGTCTCCAAATCTTGGCATTTCAAATCGATTTAATAAAAATTATGATTTCAATCTAGTAATTTTACTCTGCTAAAAATGTCAAAATAAGTCAAACAAAAAATCAAAACAACTTTAGTTTGCAGTCATGGCTAACTATGTATAGTCAACAATTCATTTAAATTGGCAGTACATTTCCTATCATGCGACAAATTCTTTAGTTTGATTTTAATCAGAAATGGCACAATTTATCGATATTCAATAAGAGTACCTTTTTTATGTAGAAAACCCTAGATTTTCACATTCTAAAATTGAATTTCAAAAATAGAATCACACAAAAATGTTGGGGCTAAAATAATCTGAGTCCGTCCCTGTTACATACGCTTCCAAACAAAACTGTCTAAAATTGTTAATATTTTTAAATTCAGTATAAAAAGCTAGGCTAGAATACCAAATTTTATGTCTTTATCTCAACACGTTTCGGAAATGTTAAGGAAAAACCATCATCAGGGGAGCCCCTTTAAAAGACCGTAGCGCCCTTAGGGGACGTTTGTCGACCTATGTTTATATAAACCTTTCTTCCTATTTTAAGCTCTAGAAACCGCTGGTAGATTATTGCACACTTTTTTCGGGACACCCTGTATAAGGTTTCATTTCACGCCTAGAAAGATATGAATGAAAATAACAGCTTCAGATGGTACTTTTACATTACTAGGATATAAATAGACTGAGCTATTATTATATGGCCATCAGCGATGCAAAATATATTTTCGATGTAACCTGCATATGAATTTACGTAATAACAAAAAAAAAATGATCAAATTAAATGTCTTGTTTCCAGAATTACAAAAACAAGCGACGAGCAATAAAAAACGTATATTTTTTCTGAAATGATTTGCAGCCCTCCTCAATTACCGTGCCAGTCAGATACGGTATCAATACCGTTTACTGCCCGTGACAGGGAATAATTGGTCGACTTTGATATTCCGGAACATAATACGCGTGTAGACACGCGTTCTATTGGTGTGCACCGTTGGCGTATTTAGAGGGAGTGGGTTGAGGGTAGTGCCACCCTAGACGCCCATGTCCGCCATTTTTTCAAGAAAATGTGTTTCAGAAAGACCTGCCAATAATCCTAGGGTAGAAAGTAAACCCGAAATAACATAAAAGGTTTCTGTAAATATGGATCCGAAGATCCGTGATACAGGGTGGTGAAGTTTTATTCACGAAATTTAAAAGAACCTAGAAAACGATATTACTGACCACTTTTCCACTATTTTACTGGTATCTTCAAATGAAGAACATTCTAACATCGCTACTCTTGGTAACAACCAGGAAAATTACCAATATTTTGTTGACAATTCAAAACTAATATCAAATGTCAAACAAGAATCTTGGGAAAAATTATACTCTATAATTAACATAGACAAATCAAAGGGACTGTTCATAGAGAAAATAAAAAAACTAATAGATATTAGTACCAATAAAGTAATAATTAGTCACAAAGAGAAAAGCAGAAATGCCTGGATTACCAAAGGATTAATAACATCGGCAATAAAAAAAAAAGACTGCATAATGTGATGAAACTAACGCCACCTACATAAAATATCGACTGCTACAATCAACATAAAAATAAATTTATAGAGCTTGCAAGGCAAACAAAACGAAAACATTACCTAAATAAATTGAATAATATGTGTGTGACCATTATTCTCGTTAATTTCAGTGTTTTCGGTATTTTCTAGTGCTAAAGTGGCCGGCAAATTCTGAATTTCTGCAACAATCTGCGCAATTATGTGGTCGTTCCTATCTTGAAGAAATCACAATGAAAATCCAATAGTACAACTTAATTTGAATGAAGCAATCAAGATCCCGAAATTCACGTAATTTACCACTTATCGGATCAGCAGATCTAAGACAGCAAAACAAATAACACTATAAAGGCAGCCACACACTCAAATATTTTTGAATACATGTCTAACAAAACGATGGAAATTCAATACAAATGGTGTAAAAGGGAATTTTCTTCTCTAATATGCATTGCATGTTTTACAGTTTATCATAGGAGCTGCATGGAGAAGAAGAAAAATTACATTGAAGTTGGAAAAAACCATATTCTGTTCAGAAAAATGTGAAAAAGAAGAAACAGTTAGAAGACGCTAAGATTGAAAAAATCTATAATGAGAACAAACAACACTATGTATTTATGGAAAGCCTGAAATCAGAAACAGAACAAAAACTTGTGGATAGCCCAGATAGAGGTATTAATTAAAAGCAGCGAAGAAAAGGACGATTACATCAAAAGGCTTAAGAGAATAACGTTGGATATGGAGGACGAAGTAACAGATGCTGAAAAATGCTACGAAACTAAAATTCAAGAGCAACGTAGTTTTATTGAGGGACTGAATAAATGATCCTAAGCGGCTTTGGACAGCTATTGATGAGATTACTGGAAAAACTAAATTTAAAGAGCGTGTCACTGAGTTAAATGCAACATCGGGAACAGTATTAAAAAATACTCAACAAATATGCGATGAATTTGTACAATTTTTTACTGACATAGGCGCAAATTTAGCAAGTAATATACAAGCAAATGTGCCCAGTACTCAGCTTCCAAAAAGATCTTTGAACTCGTTTATTTTGGATAAAGGCGAGCAATGTGAAGTTGTTATGGCCGTCAAAAATCGAAAAAGTCGTGGGTTCGCCGGTATTAAAAGCGATCATTTGAAAATTATAGCCGAGGACATAACAGAACCACTCACTTACCTAATCGGCAAATGCTTTGAATCTGGCATATATCTCTCAATTTTAAAGAAAGGTAATATAATACCGATACATAAGTCAGGAAAAAAACAGATGTCAACAATTATAGACATTAGACAATAACATCCAGTATAGCAAAAGTTTTTGTAAAAATTTTATCTACTAGAATGATTCAATAATTCACAAAATTCAAAATTTTAAGTGAAAATCAATATGGATTTACAGAAGGGAAGGCTACATCGGACGCTAAAATTGTAAATCAAATACATGAAAATATTGATAACAAAATCCCTTCAATCTGCATTTTTGTTGATTTAAAGAAAGCTTTCGGCACAGTTAATCTCAAATTATTATTAGAAGCATTGGAGAGAATTGGTTTCAGAGGAAACACTGATCGAAAATTATCTGTCAAATCGCCCACAATCTGTCCAGATATCAGGATAGTTTAGTAAAGAAATGTATATTGAGTGTGGTGTCCCACAAGGAACTGTCTGAGGTCCACTGTTATTCAATACATATTTAAATGATATTTTCCAAATTAATTGTGTTATAATAACCAGTTTTGCAGATAATACTGCAATATTATATGAAGACACTGACTGGTCTGATCTGAAAAATATAATTGAAAATGATTTTATCAAAATTGTTCGGTGATTTAATAGTAGAAAATTAAGCATTAACTATCCTAAAACACATTTTTTACTATTTGGATCTTTTGCTGGACATGTGCCAAATTACACAAATTTCTCCTTCAACATTGATGATCAAAAAATGCAAATTGTTAGAGTGCCAACATAAAATACCTTGGAGTGGTCTTGGATCCTCACTTACGTTGGGACATCTATGTCAATTATATTTTAAATAAAGTTAGATTTGTATCATACAAAATTAAATACCTTGGGAATATATTGACTGAAGAATATCTTCGAACATTATACCACGCACTGATTAAGCCTCATCTCACATATGGCATGCTAGCATGGGGAGCTGCATGTTCCTCACATATCTATAATTTAGATATTTTTCAAAAAAGTATTCTAAAAACGATGTATAAAAAGCGAAACTTTATCCCACTGACAAATTATACGCCGATGTTCGAATGTATGATATAAGACAGCTTGATTCCCTACACAGTATCACTCACTACCATAAATTTGTAAACACCGACAAAAAATTGAACATAAGAATTACACAAGGTACAAAATTCGAGGCACAGTAGTTCCTCGGCCGCATAAATCTATAATGCAGCGGTCATATCTCTATTTAGTGCCAAAATTTTATGAAATTGTACCTAAAGGCTTAATAGATTTACGTTTCGGAAATTGTTCCAAAAGAAATTTAAAAAAGTGGCTACATTCTATATCGAGGACTAACATTCATAAACTCATAAATACGAACATCAAGTAAATACATAATATATATTGTGGCTAATTTTTGTCCTCTTATGTCATTTGCATTCTACAGTTGCAACTTAAAATTATTGGACCATGTACAGCCAATGCCTTCTATTGGGCCTGTTATGATTTTATATTTATTTACTCATGTTGTTTGCTCTCTTTGTAGATTGAATAAATAAATATTATTATTATTATTATAATTATATTCTTCGGAGCGAGTAAAGATACTGAGTTAGGATTTTAGACGATCGGTGAGCCCATAACCAGCAATATACACACAGAGTCTCCCAGCCTAAACTAAACAAGGGACGTAGAAACTGGGGTACCTGGAGTCCTAATAGAAAATATTTTTTACGCCACTGGCCTTTTCGGAGATATACAAGATGTGCATTTTATAAAATAACATCCAATTTTTCATGCATTTTTTTTATTAAGGATTTTTTATCAGATCACTCGTTTTGGAAACATTTAGCTTTGTACACACAATATTTTTGTGATATCGTCTTTTTGACACTGGTACAGTCATGAATCTGGATTTCAAATATGATGGATTAGCAAAATTCGCCTCAAAAAACATCAGCAAGGCAGCGAAACATGTGAACACAATTTGCCTCCTTTATTTTGCATCCAGACAAGCAGCACCAACTTGTCATAGTGAATCGCTCTGTATACATCCAACAGCCGCGCCACTCATTTCCGAAGGCCATGGACTACCTGGTTGCTATAGTACATTAAGTATCTTCGCATATGCTTAGAAAAATATTTTCCGCATAATCTCATTCAAAAGACATTTCTAAAGTAATATGAGGAAAGAAATTTCACAAATCGAGATTCTAATCAAAAAATAGCAAAAAGAATCATCTTGTGGTATGAGAGGAATAGCACGCTTATGCTGGAAATGTACTCATACCTTGCAACACAACAAACTTGGAACAAAAACATAAGATAAGCACTGAGGCACTTAGTACAAACTCAATTCACTGATCACACTGTATTCATTCTGTCCATAGCTCGGAATCTATTGATCCTTATCTACATATGTCTATATCATACTTCTTACTGTATGTTGACAAAAGGCTTCAAAGGGTAGAAAAAAAGCTTTTATATCTAAATATCTTGATTGCGTTTGACTTCTGCTAAACCTATGCTTATAGGCTAGTCCTTGACCTGCACCTGTGTCCGTATGTCAGTTCAGCATGGTGCATGTTATAAAGTCAGCTTTGTTTGGTGTTCAAGATCAACAAGACCGGAGAAAGTTTCTTCTAATATAAATCGCTCCATATTATTGATACGCATGGAGCAATGTAGTGGCATTACTGTCTAGTTATTAACGTATAATGTTTGTTTCAGAAGCCTAAAAGGTAACTTTAGACTGAGATATATTCACAGAAGAGCCTTCCATGGACTTCAAAGCCTGCGTTTCATGTAAGTACCTTAATTGCTACATTCTAAGTCCTTTTCATCTGAATGGTGCGTATAGATGTGACTAAAAGACAATGTTATCATTTTTTTGTCAAAAATTGCATTTTATTGTGCATGTTTTCTTAAATCGTAACTTGCTAACAAATATTAGTACAGCTACGAAATTTTATGTCAGAATTTTACTTTTTTTTCCGATAAATATTTGATTCTCTTGAAACCTTTTGCAGCAAATTGAGTTTTCGAGAAATGCAAAGTTTTTTCAAGAAAGTGATGAGGAAGAGTAATCACCCTCCAAAGGTCCTGAAGGATCAATTTTCTCAGTCCAAATGAAAACAAAGTGGCATTTTTTTTACCTCAACGTACCAATAAATATAAAGCTGAAACTCCAACGATCCCATTATTTATACCTCGCTGCGTAAAAGCTTCTTAATATTTTCTTCCAGAGATCTGTCGAGCACGGCAATCACGTTTCTTCCAACTGAGGGTCTGCGAGAGATCGACACCCTGAAATTACAGAACACAAAGTCCTTGAAAGTTTTTCCTTCGGTGTTCAATTACCAGGTGAGCAACGGAACCAGGTGTTTGTGAATGTGTATGCAAAGTTTACGTCTGCATCGTTATCATTTATCCAAACAGAACTCGGTTTGGGGTTTTCATATGTCCGGACATAAAATAATATATGGAGTGATAAAGTGGCGACAGTCCAGTGTTGCGTGCAAAAAGGTCGCAGTGGAATGGCCCTTGAGACGGGCTTAAGTTGCCAGTTTTTCTTTACAACAAGCAGCCGCGCAGGCAGAAACCTAAATGCCGAGGCACCAAGGCTACTATGATTATCTTGAAAAAACTACGTTAAGCCTCAGGTTAGTAGAACTGGAAACGCCTCCTCAGGTAGATTGTTCTTCAATCTCAATACCCCAGGAATAAAGGAGCGGTCGTATCGTCCAGCTTTGGATTACAAAGTTCGACACGATGAGGATGGGAGACTGATGTCAAGTAGTTTCTCTGCCAGGCACATCGCGCCGCGGCATGATGGAAGAAAGCTCTGAGGAGCAAAGCCCGTTAGCATATCGGTAGGTAGGAGCTAGATCGCCTCAGGCCTGGCGGTGTGAAAGGGTCCGGAGGATATTTATTAGAAAAGAGTGATGAGTCGGACAGCCCTCCTCTAAACATCATCGAGCATGGATGAGGTTTTCTCATCGCTGATATAGTTGGTGGTGCTCTTTGTCTTTTATCATTACATACCGTTATCATCTCCGAAGATAATACCTTTTTCACGATTTCGCTATTAAAGGGGTTTCCATTAAGGACTTGACAGCTTTCTTTTTAAATAAAACGCAAACCATTTTAGATATCTCGAAAATGTTATTATTGGGTTGAAGCACAGCCGACGTCAACTACGAGCTGTGATGAAAGAAAGGCAACACCGCGCTCGGACGGCATGGTAGTGCTACCTGTGAACGTCGGCCGCCAGCGGCTGTGTGCTCCGTCTCCGTGTAACGTTCAAGAACTAAATTTAATTTTCGAAAAGAGGACAGTTCGATTCGATACAAATCGTCTGAATATGAAATAGCTCTAAAAAATTTAAAAATACGAAATAATCGTGATATATATGAGTCGCTAATGCAGTTAACCTAATTAAAAGTATTTAGTTTACGTTTTTTGGTGTCAGCACACTGTGTTCCAACAGGCCCAGCTTGGAAATGTGGAGTTACCTGTTTGTTTTTAATACATTTACTTTCAGTTTTGCTGTTATTTTTCAATTTTACATAATCATTCAAAATTATGTTTGAAAAAATAGACAAAAGCTTAGATAAAATATCTGCATAACTGCGGCCACAGATGCAAGTTAAAGAAAATTCACTGTATATAAAGTCAGACTGAATGCTGAGCAAGGTTAACTGACACAAAATAAATTTTTGATTATTGCTTTTCAAGAAGAAAATTTCCAATCTATCTACATTAATAATAGATTCAAAAATGTCATACATATGGTAGAATATAATTGGTACATAACTGGTTGGAATTGACAGTCATTCGCTTTGCAAATGATCAAAATAAACATTTGTTGTTAATGAACCTTTTTCTTTAACTATTAGCGATTTGCATATCTCGCAGTTTAGGTTTTTAGAGATAGCGTGTGAAGCATATCCAGATATATAAGTCTTAGTACTATCCTCTATGTCACAATTGGCTAAGTAATTTGTCTCAAATACTTCATTGAATATATCCAAAACTTCAGGATTTTGTTTGGTATCCAAGAAATCTAAATTTTCTTGAGTTTCTAAGCAGTTTTGGAACCTTGTTTTAATTTCTGCTAAAGAAAATGACGATTTCTTTTCATTGAAAATATGCTTCAGCCGTATTTTCTTTTCAGCATTTAAAATTTCATCATATGACACATTGTAATTGCAGAAACATAAAAGTCTATAATCAAATTCAAGCGGATAACCAAATGGAAATGGTATTTACCATTTTGGGTTGGTATTTACCAATCCGTTCAAGCGAGTGTAGTTATCAGTTTGGTTTAAGATCCGTGACGTCACGAATCAGCTGTTATATGTCATAGTTATCACCGCAAAATTGTGGTATTTACCCAACTCAAGAGTAGTTTTATATTTACCTGGTTATTATTTGAAATGTGACAAGTTAGAATTTTGCCGGGTATTGGATATTGTTATTGTACTTCAGCTTCATTTTTGAGAAAAATGATACAGGCTGACTTCACTTTTACCATAAAGTGGAGCACCTTATTAGTTATACTCATTACGGTTGTTGGGGACACTTTAAATATAGTTCCTATGCTTAACAAAGTATCCTGTGTAGCCATATACCACAAGAATATTAAAATATGGCCATATAAACTCACTAGATGATATCCATCTGTATACGGTTTTGCTAATTTCTTTTTTCATCATTTCTGCTGAATCAATAAATGTTTTCTTTGACATGTGGAAAAATTTAGAGAATTGAAAGTTATCATAGCTACAAAGCGATGGTTTCATCATTAAAAAAAAATCTGAAAAATACATTTCTCCCATGAATATTATGAAAGGTTTCTTATTTAAACTTTCCATATACAGTTGTAGACGAAAAAGCACCGATTATTAAGTGATAATAAAAATAATCAGAGATTATATACGCGCTTTTCTAAAATAAACAACTTGCAACAAAACCGCGGTTAAAACCAACGCGTTCAAGCGATTCGTGTAACTGACAACATCAACCCGTGTGTCATCTTGAACCATATTATAACCGCGGCACATAACACAGAAATTTTGGTTATTCGCTTGGATTTGATTTATAATTGCCAAATCGTTTTTCTAAATTATCAGTGGTGAATGTTCCAGGCAATACATACTCAATGTCAAATTGATTAAATGAATATTCAATTATATTAAGTAGAGTCAGCGTGCTTTGATATAGAGCTGTATACGTTTCTGGTGTCAGGTTTCCATTATTATTCTCTAGATTATGCCATTTTTCTAACCATATCAGGATTTTTTTTAAAAATTGTACTCTATAATCATATTTATTGGTAATAGGCTTACATTTCGCTTCAATTCTCCTTTTATTACACTTGTATTACTGACAATATCCCACCAATTCCTGATTATTTCCAAAAAGTATGCAGCATCATTAAACTTTAATTCTTTCATAGCAGCTATTGTTGAGTGATGGAATAAATTATCTACAAAATTTACATTTTGCCTTTCAAATGAATTTCGATGCAATGTTTTATAATTTAATTTATATGCTTTCTTAACTACAGCTTCTTTTTCCAATTGATATACAGCACGAATGTTTTCAAATTTAGCATACTGAATAATATCATTATTGTCAAAATTAGGATATACAAAAGTTTTGTCTAGGTTTTTTAAACTAATCCAATTATTTCTGATACTCTTTAAAATATGCACAACATCATAAGTTAAATATATGTTCTTATCAGGATTATGTGGATTTGGAATAGAATAATTTTCTGATGAACCCTTTGCTAATTTCCTGAACATTGCTCTATTAATTCGGTGATTATCAGTAACAACACAAATAACTTCAAATCCACATTTTTGAACTAAATTTATCTTTGATCTTATCCATATCATCGAAATTCTGGATAGCTTTTTCATGTTGCTCAATTAATTTTTGTTTTCTTTGCATTGGGTCAGTTCTTTTGGGTGCTTCAGTTTTTGAAAGATATGATGACAAGTTTGGGAAAATGGAGGGAACAGCATTTTCTTTCAGTTTTGGATATTTCAAAGGTATATTATTTTGGACTGTTCCATCCGCCAAAACTATAGTTGAAATCCTTAGCGTCCTCAGGCGCGAACAGCCACAGTCACACTTCTTAGTTTATTTTTAAAGCACAGAAGCACTACAAATGGAGTCTATTTCTCATATATTATAGTCACCGATCACTTTGCACACATACACACACTTTGAAGCTTAGAAAACAAGCGTATCTCTTAATTACAGCCTCTGGGATTCCAAAATCACAAATTGAAAAGGTTATGTTTTCTCAATGTTTTGAGCACGAGTTGCGTCGATGCAGCAAGCAGCGGCGGGAGTAACACTACCACCTACGTTGCCAGATTTCTTTGTTCCCGGCTCGTAGTTGACGTCGGCTGTGATTTGGCTCAGCGATTTGGGCACCGTTGGATTGCCGGAGGTGGAGCAGTTTCTTGGCCTCCTAGGTCACCCGATTTAACGTCGCTAGGTTTTTTCCTGTGGGGACATGTAAAGTTTTACGAAACTCCAGTAGAAACAGAGGAAGACTTAATTGGACGAATTATAGCAGCATTTGAAATAATTCAAAACGAGTATCAAATTTTTAGTCAAGTCCGCCGAAATCATGTACGACGTATAAATCGGTGTATTCAGGTTGGAGGAAGACATTTTCAACAATTGTTGTGATGATATCATGTACAAAAGGCAAAAATTAAATGCGTTAAATCCTATTTAGGCAATTCATCGTCTGTCTAAATTTTTACGCGTCTTAAGGCCGTAGTGCCGTAGTGACACTTTTCCGGATATGGGTCCCTATACTCAAATGTTTTTTACTGTTACACTGAAGAAGTTTGATCCCATAGTTCCGAAACACCCTGTAGAACAAAACTGCTAGTACTTGACCATTAGAGGGAAATTTTGACCGGTAAATTGATATTTTACGTCGCCATTAAAAATATTCCCTTTTTAGAACTGCGTAATTCCTTGGACATGCTGACTAAACACAAACCGTGCGTTTACTAATAGAACAAACGAGCACTGCAATGCGTTAGCTAGCGCGCGCCCAACATGCACGTTTTGACATGTTCAAAGGCAACTCGCACGGGTTGCCCTGGTTTTAGATACATAAAACTTTATTCACATTGGCAATGACAAAAAAGAACTTTAATTTTTTTAGGCCACAGAACACAAAAATGTTCAATGAATAATGTCTCACTTACTCTACATATGTAATACACTATTATTTGAAATTATACTTCATTTACACGGATGAGTATAGGGCAAATCGTGTTACACTTCAAAAACAACATCGCCATGTAATTTTCCTCCTGTCATGTTGAGCAATGAACGAGTTGCAATCTGAAAGCGTAGTTTGTACTATTCAGCTAGATTTATGTAACTTTTCCTTCTAATTTAATGGTACGTAGAAAAGTTTCTGTCAGAAATATATCATTCGGAGCTTGAAGAAGCTTGAATAAAAATTTAATGTCGCCCATGTTATGAAAATGCGACTTGTTCGTTTTGGAGCTTCCGTACGTAGAAGATGACATGGATATAGTACAGGCGGTTTAGTAAAAGAAGAAACTGTGCCGGAAGTTGTTGTACTCGGTATACAACTTCGTCCAGTGTAAGCGATTGTACATGCGTTGAGGAATAGCTCAGTACCGATTGCCGGGTGGCGGTACAAGTCCGACAACGGGTCGCTTCAGGTCTATTTAAAATCATTAATAAGCAAAAAGAAGATGGCAGACAAGGACTAGTTAATCGAGGCGGTACCACTCGTTGGCTTTTTCTACGGTGTCTTAAGAATGTTCACATGTCCCCGGTTTCCTTCCCTGATCATTCCTAACAAAGAAATTAATGAAGATGGATCTTTCGAGTACTAAGACAAAAGCTGTTTCACGAACATCTGCGGATGAGGTTCACCAATTTTCTTTCTTAGCGGAGATCAAAATCTTCGATTCTGCAGCGACTAACCATCTTAGCTTTCCAAATTATGAGCTGCACTCAAATCTAAGAAAGAACGGGGGAGTTGTAGCTTTTGTCCGGTACTTTCCTGCTGCAGAGACGTTTCATCGAAATCAGGCCGGGAGGAAACTATGTGGCCTAAACTCCAAAACACCCCAAAATTTATTTGCTCACTTTATCGCTGTCTCTCGGACTATAACTGGGATAACCTACTTGGAGTTGTACCTAAGAGCGACTCACTTTGACTGGAAGGAGTCGAGATCAATTAGGACTTGACCTGGCACGAACACTGTCCTACCAATAGCCAAAAAGTTAAGCTACTTGTTAAAGGCTAGGAAGTACTTCTCCACATGACCTCCTCACATGTTTGGGGTACTAGCACCCCGACTACATTTTTTACACTACACTTTCCGGCCATAAACTCACTCCACCCTCGGAATGTCCGGGTGGAGGGTGGGCTCGAGGGAACAACGTCGAAGATAAAATTTCTTTTACGAACATCTGCGGGATTAACAGCAACATTGCTGCTGTTTATCACTACCTGCAATCCAATCGTCCCGCCGTGCTTTTCTAGGCGGAGCCAAAAATCTCAGAGTCTGCCCCGATTGACCATCTCGACTTCCCAAACTGCGCGGCGCACTCCAATCTGCGAGAGAACGGGGGAGTTGTGGCGTTTGTCCGCAGCAGCCCTTCCTGCTCCAGAGATGCCTCTTTGGAATCAGATCGGAAGGACATTCGGTGGCTTCGCCTCAACCCCAATTTTATTTGCTGCCATTATCGCTGTCCCTCGGACCATAACTGGGATGAGCTACTTACTTACTACATAATGAGCTTTGGTTGGGCTCAAAGAAGACCGATGCAGCAGGTCGTGCAGTCGAAGCGTTCCCTCTTACTCAAGGGCTGACCCAGCTGGTGACGAGCCCTATTTTTTCCCCCGCGCCTTGTCACATGCCAGTAGCCTGCTGGATCTCTTTCTGACCACGCATTCTGTCCCTTACAGCAGTGCTGTCCTGTCCCCCCTGGGTAACTCAGACCACGGTGTTGTGGAGGTTAGGTTTCGGACAGAACCCGCTGTGGTAGCAGAAACTCGTACAAGCTGCAAAACTTGGCATTACGGACATGCCGACTGGGAGGGGGTCATAGACTTCTTCTCTAGCTTTCCTTGGAGAGATGTCTGTTTCAGTAACACGGATGCGTCGGCTGTCTGTTCTTCGATAACCGAAATTATCCACGTCGGAATGATGGAGGAATACCTGTATATCCCTCGCACAGTGAAAGTGCCTAAACCAGAGTCCAACGGCTGGTTTAACAAATCGTGTGACACTGCTCGCCAGCAGAAGATCAAGGCACACAGGACCTTCTTACAAAACCCCACTGTAGTTAGACACAGAGTAGTGTCGCAGCGCAATGGCAGTCGGTCTTTCTGGACGCTGGCCAAGCAGATTGAAAAGAAAGGGAGAAAAAAGCTAGGCTAATTGTTTAGGGCTGAGAAGTAAAGTACTTTTCTCCGTCCCGACTACATTATCCATGCTGGATGCTGTCCAGAGGAGGGCGGTGCGGCTGATCGATGACTCTTCTCTAACAGACAGTCTCGGGACTCTTTCGCACCGGCGGGCCGTCGACGATCTAGCTCTTTTCTACCGCTAATTATATGGTCGGAACTTCAAACTTCGTTTTTAAAAAACTTTATTAGATTCCAACAATAGTTTACATAGACCGAACTGGAATTACAGTGTGTGATGAGCTAGTAAAAAGGAATACAATGCAATTATTATATCAATTAATAAAGTGCTAAATGACGGCAACATAACTCCTCCACCCTTAAGATGAAGTTTTGGAGGGCACAAACAAAACTTCGTGCCTCTGGGGTTGCATTTTGATTTCTTCTAACTGCTGGCTTCTTCTTGAATGGGGCTTTCATCGTCTGAGTGAATAGTTACGTTTTCAGCTCGTTCACTCAAGTCTAGCAAATTGCGTACTGTTTGTTCATCACCTACATTATTTTCTATAGACGTTTGGTCATCTGCATGTTTTTCGGAAAAGTCTTTATTGAATGTTTTCATGTATCGGATAAATGGGGACTCTTCTTCATCTTAGATTTGTGATGTAGAAGGTTGTGGGTCAATTTCGGTAGCGTGAATTTGAATACGAGAAAGTGAATCAGCATTTTTATTTTCTTTACTTTTTTTGTATATAACTTCATACTCAAATTCGGATAATTTTAAGCGCCATCTTTGTAATCTAGAATTTGGTTCTTTTAAACTCATTAACCACTGAAGTGGTTTGCAACCTGTTACAATTTTAAATTTTCGTCCAAAAAGATAATGTCTAAAATACTTAGTTCCGTAACTATTGCTAAACATTCTTTTTCAGTCGCACTGTAATTTTGTTCAGAATCATTTAATGTTCTAGATGCATAAGGCATCAAAGAATTAACATCCTTTTTGGAAATTGCAATGCAAGAGCTCTTAAATGTTTTGTTATAGTGGAGTGGAATCGTTCAATAAGTGAATTACTATTTGAATTTTTGGAAGTTGTAAAATGTAGCTTTATCTTATGGAGTTTTGCAAACTCTTTTATTAAGGAGTTGTTGAACTCAGTACCAGAATCTGCAACAATTTGGATGGGCAAACCATTAAATGACATGAATTTGATTAAATTGTCTACAACAGAGATAGCATCAGCTGCTTCGATTGGGAAGGTTAAGTGAACAATTTGGAATGGCATTTTAGCTGTCGGGGTAATCTCAAATTCAATTCTAGGTGGATGTCTTTCATATTTGCCTTGCTGGCAAATATCGCAAGTATTGACGTATAACTTCACGTCATCATCAATGTGGGGCCAATAATATTTTCTTTTAATTTGGTTTACAGTCTCAATGATTAGTTTTGGTTTCCTGATTATACTTCATGATTTCTTCTTGTCTCAAAACGTCAGTAATATTTTCAAGCTTTTTACTGCACTTAATTTGAACGCAGAATTTTTGGATGTATTAGATACAAGGTTCGCGAGATTTTTATACATTTCGTCGTCAGGATTATCTTCAAAATAAAATGCATAAGTACTTTTTGGTACACCGTAGTCTTTCAGAAAGTGTATAATAGGAGTTAAATCACCAATAACAATATACAATGTGTATAAGAATTTCTTCAGATCCCATAAGGTTTGAAGTGTGAATTTTCTGGGCATAATAGCTTTTTTAACAAAAATTTGGTACTTGAAAACATTGATAGGTTTTTCTACAGGGTTAACTTATTTCTTCAGTCGTACCGGCTCGTCACGGAGGTTCGTGATTCCCAATTAGGAGTTCGGACTCAAGGGCTAATCGGCGAAAATCCCTTTGGGAATCCTACTGCGGGCTGCGCCAATTATGTGGTAGGAACTTCAAACTTCGTTTTTAAAAAAACTTTATTTGATTCCAACAATAGTTTACATGGACCGAAACGGAATTACAGTGTGTGTGCTCGCTGTGACTGAGCTTGAATGACTGTCTCATAATTAAGATACAATCGTTAATATAAACTAAAAGTGATGAGCTAGTAAAAAGGAATACAATGCAATTATTATATCAATTAATAAAGTGCTAAATGACGGCAACATAACTCGCTACACCAACGGGCTTCGTTCCTCAGAACTCTCCTCCATGATGCCACCACGCGATGTGCTTGCCAGACAGACTTAGCTGGCTATGGCCTCCCATCCTGACCGTGTCGAACTTCGTACATCCAGAACTGGCCGATACGACCACTCCTTTGTCCCGAGGGTGTCTAAATTGTGGAACAATCTACAAGAGGAAGTTTTTCCCAGTTCTACTAACCTTAGGCAGTTCAAAAAACGTATTAACAAAATTTCTTTGGGATCATCATAGCAGCCGCGGTGTTCCGGCATTTAGGCTGCTGCCTGCGCGGCTGCTTCGATATGAAAAAAAATATAATCCATGCTCGATGCTATTCGGAAGAGGGTTGTCCGACTGACCGATCACCCTTCTCTAATAGACAGTCTCGGGACCCTTTTGCTCCATCAGACCGTCAGCGATCTAGCTTTCTTCTACCGCAACGCCAACGGGCTTCGTTCCTCAGAGCTCTCCTCCATGATGCCGCCTCGCGATGTGCCTGCCAGACAGACTTAGCTGGCTATGGCCTCCCATCCTGACCGTGTCGAACTTCGAACAACCAGAACTGGATGATTTGACCACTCCTTTTTCCCTAGTGTATAGGAATTGTGGAAGTAGAATCTACATAAGGAGGCTTTACCAGTTTCACTAAACTTAGGCAGTTCAAGAATCGGATTAAGAAATTTAAAAGTAACTCTAACTAAGACTACTACTAGATAGTTTTTCCCGGAAGGTCTACTGAAGAACTGATCTAAAAATGCTATTGTGGGATGAAGAAGAAGTAAAACGTTGAACAATAATTATGGAAGAATGATTACCACAATGTTTTCATTATGTCCAACCATGGCCTTAATCAAAGATCAAGAGTTGAAAAATTAACGAATACAGGGTGGCTCATCCATGATGGATGGAATATTAGTCATAAACAACTACATTTTGGGAAAATCTATTCATGGCATATTGTACACGATATTTGAGGTCACATTTATAAAATATTGGCAGTTATACAGGGTGTCCCAATTTTGACCTACATATCAAAGTTGTGATTTTTTAAATATGATGCTTCAAATTTTATTGCATATTTGGATAAACAAATGCAAAAGAAGAAGATTGATATACATACTATGGGGCTTTGGTAATTAGCTACTGAGATGTAACGCGTTTTCTCCAGAAAAACCGTCCACTTCGGCAACCCTTCAATCCGCCATTTTGAAATTTCGGGTGCTGAATTTTATATCAACAAAAACTTACACACCTCAGCTTTTCTCTTATTTGTTACTTTTTCGAATTTTCATTTTTGCTCATACAGGTTGGTCAAAAACGCGAGTTGTACTTTTTTCAAAAATTTCAAATGCACCACCTTGTATATTTGTGCAAGTTTGGATTCAATTTTTTATAAGATTTTTTTGGTATCAAGTTTGATTCAGATAAAATCACTAGATTTTGAGTTATTAAGCTTTCAATAGAACAACACACCAAAATTAAGGAAAAAAATCACATCATCCATGGAAACAAAAGACAAACAATGGGCTAGTTCCATAGTCTCACTCAGAATACAGATTCGACGTAAAAACTAATAACAATCAGAACAGTATAAATCAGCTTCAGCGTAATAGAGAAAAACAACTACAACAAACAACTATCACTACTCAAGGCCTAATCTACAAAAGCTGCTCGAAAATATCTCTACCATGTTGAATACACAGCCGTAGTCTTTGGATAAATGACCGTTGCACATCCCTTAGCATGTGTTCCCTTATGTTCAGAAAAGCATCCTTAATCCTTTCCTTCATATTTTCCGGGGTAGAAGGTGGATATCTATAAACCTCTTGCTTAACGTAGCCCCATAGAAAGAGGTCCATCGGTGTCACACCTGGTGATCTAGGAGGCCAAGATATAGGCCCATCACGACCGATCCAACGATTGTTACTCCAGCTGTCCAAATACTTACGCATACGATTATGATAATGCGCAGGTGCGTCGTCATGTTGGAAGTACATATGCATCCGAGTTTGCAGGCTGACATCCTCCAAAAGCAAAGGCAAATGCTCGATCAAAAAATTGAGGTATTCTGTACCTGTTAATCTGTTGTCGAAAAAGAAAGGCCCGATAACTTGTCTGCCAATAACTCCTCCCCAAACATTCAAGCTCCATTTATAAATCTATTTGCCTAACCCAGTAAGGGTTTTCCGTCGCATAATGGTGCATGTTATGCCTGTTGACAACACCTATGCTGTTAAAAGTTGCCTCATCACTGAAAAGAACCTTATCCAGGAAAGTCACATTATTCTGCTAAACTCCATTCGAGCTGCGAAGTCCTGACGACGAAGGCCTTGATGCAAGCATAGGTGATAAGGATGGTACCTATGCTTGTGAATAATTCTTTGGACAGAAGTTCTGTATATATAAGTTTCTGCTCCAGTTTGCCGTGCACTTAAATGGGGATTTTTCTGCAACTTTAATAGTACCTCCAACAGATTCGTCTCATTGGTGACACCTGGATTATTTATACATTTTTTACTATATTCTGCTTCACTTGATTCAAAACGTTCTCGTAGAGTGGAAAATGTTTCCGGCCATGGATGTCGCATATTAGGGTACCGTTGCTTATAAGTGCAAGATTCTAGGTAACTATTTCTTTGGGCTTCGCCCAAAACGAACACCATATTCACCGTTTCTTCTTTAAAAAAATTCATTTTCAAACACGCTTTTATTATAATGCTCACAAAGCTAATTTTTACCGTTTCTAACTAATCAACAACTTATTTGTTTCCAAGGATGATGCGATATTTTAGGGAATTGAGCCGTTCCATAAAAGACTTGCTACGAACCGAAAAAATAGTCGTAAAAGCCCTTATGTGCCTAGTATCATAAAAAGCTTATAAAAAGTTGAATCCAAACTTGCATAATTATCAGGGTGATGCATTCGAAATTTTTGAGAAAAGCTACAATTTGCGTTTTTGACCACCCTGTATGAGCAAAAATGAAAATTCGAAAAAGTAACAAATAAGATAATAGTTGAGATGTGTAAGAATTTTTAATACAAAACTCAGCACTCCAAATTTCAAAATGGCGGACTGAGGGGTTGCCCAAGTGGGAGGTATGAATTTCGTTCTTTTGAATTGGTTTATTCAAATATGCAATAAAGTTTAAGACGTTCGTTTTGAAAAATCACAACTTTGATATGTAGGTCAAATTGGGCCACCCTGTATAATGGCCAATATTTTAGAAATGTTGTCTTAAATGTCCTGTAAAACATCCCATAAATAGATTTTCCCAAGATGTATTTGTTTATGAGTAATATTCCACACATGGATGGGCCACCCTGCATAAGTTCACAAATCAGCATTAATGACGTTACTTCTGCTTATGACAGGATATTGGAAATTATGGTCAGCCGATAGAGCAGCTGTGATAGATGTCAGATAAGGATGTCAGGTTAGGAAGAATACAAATCTTCCACGATGTTTTTTCACGGTTAGAGTATAAATTTCTCAGCTAGATTGTATCACATCCTATTCATTGACTAGTGAGGTAACGATTTTACCAATAGTCGGTTACTAGACATTTTATCAACTTCAAGGTATTAATATTGATTATTTTGCAGAAACATCGAATTTGTCTCTCGAAACGATTTGCTCGTTAACACGTACGAGTAACAAGAACGAAAGTTAAACTTTTTTATAGCAGATTGTTGATTAAAGATATATTATACTAAGTGACATATAAATCCGAACACCCAGTTTAAATGGTTTTATTTTAATAAAAGTTGGTGAATGTATTTATCTTACTGTAAATAACAAGTAAAAAAATTTTCAGCCTTATCAGTTGGACATTCCGGTTTTTATACTGTTTTTTTTTAATTCACTAACGCTCTAAAAATGAATATTTCAGCCGCAGTAAACAATCAACGTTGGCGGATTTTTGTTCTTGACATCCTTTACGATCGGTTACGATGCCTAGAGTACGGAGACCTGTACGATTTCGTCAACTTAGTGAGTTTGATAGGGGCCGTATAGTGGGACTTCGGGAAGCTGGACTTTCTTTTCGGGCAATTGCAGTTAGAGTGCAAAGAAGTGTAGACACTGTGGTTAGGTGTTGTCAGGCATGGCTTCGAGAAGGCCGTACGCAAAGAGCAAGGGGCACTGGACGCCGCCGTAGAACAACAGACCGTGAAGATCGCCGCCTAAGATTATTGGCCTTAAGGGACCGTTTCTCCACTACCTGGTCCATTGCAAATGAATGGTTTGCAGAACACGGAAGGCCTATTGGCATGCGAAGTGTTTACCGACGAATGAGAAGTTTTGGCTTGTTTTCATACCGGCCACATTGGGTCCTCCCTTTAACTCGAGAACACCGACGTAATCGCCTTGAGTAGTGCAGACAACGGTCACTCTGGGATCAGGAATGGAACAGTATTGTCTTTAGTGACGAGTCTCAATTTTGTTTAGGCATGCACGATGGTCGTGCCAGGGTTAGAAGGCGACGTGGTGAAAGGAGGAATCCACAGTTTTTTGTTGAAAGACATGTTCATCACACTGTTAGAGTTATGGTTTGGGGTGCTATAGCTTATGGTCCCAGGTCACCTTTAATCTTCATCAGAGGTAACATGAACGTGCAGCGTTATATCCACGAAGTTCTAGAACCCCATCTTTTACCCTATCTTGACACCCTGGCAGATCCAACTTTCCAACAAGATAATGCCCGACCACATGTTGCAAGAGTCACAATAGACTTCTTTCAACATAATGATGTCACATTGTTACCATGGCCACCAAGATCTCCCGACTTATCCCCAATTGAGCACGTGTGGGATATGATGGGTAGGAGATTGCTCAATTTGCAACGTCCTCCTCAGACTCTAGAAGCACTTCGAGAGGAGTTGGTGGTTGCCTGGAATGAGATACCACAGGAGGACATTGACCACCTGATCAGAAGCATGCCTAGGCGCGTTGGAGAATGCGTAGCACATCAGGGTGCATCCACACATTATTAAAGGTCAAAGGGCTTTAAAGCAGTTTGAAATTTTTATCATTTACTTATTATGCTTCATTAAGTACTTATACAAAATTTTATTAAAATAAAACCATTTAAACTGAGTGTTTGGATTTATATGTCACTTAGTATATAATACCTTAATTTGTTCAGTTTCTGAAGGAAGCATGGCTGACATACCCGTACCATTGCTGCGCATTCAAGTTTCCGCAAACTCACAATCGTGGAGAGTACGAAAAGCATGCTAGGTTTGTTGAGCAGCTACATGAAGCCTGCGATTCGAAGAATACTACTGTAGGAAATATTTTTAAGGTGAGAAGTTATTTTATCAACGACATACGATTATAATATTCAATTTATATTTAAAGACAGTTCTATCTGGACGGAAAAGCTAAGGACGTGAATCCCTCCTAAGCGTGGATTTTGGTGTTGGTTTTGCTCTCATAGTAGTAGAGTAGTAATTTGGCCATAGGAAGTTTTAATAACAATTATCCAATACAACAGGCATACTTAGTATTTTTACACATTTCGTTAAGAGTACATTTCTCGGGGAAAAAGTATTTTGAATCAGCCTGATATTCACTTGGAAAGGTCAGTTCAATTTTTCATTATGATTCAATCAATTGAGCTTCTGCCTTCGCCTTAACCTTTCCATATACATCATATCGTTAAATTTGCATGAAAAATCTCCGTGGTAAGTTCGAAATATGTTGTTTTCAAAATCAAGATTATGCAAAGCGAGTTAAGCATCCCACAAACCGGCGCGAAATAATCGCGGCGAAGTATTAGCAACGAAATTCAGAGCGAAATTCGCAATCTGTTTCGCCTGTTTATTCATACCAAAGCGTCTTATTCGCTCCGCGAACGTGAAGGTTTCGAATGTTGCGTACATTTTATTTTTGCCTTTTGCAATGAGCTCGTCACCAGAAGAAGAGGAGGCACTTCTATTTCTTGCTTTAGAAGAGGAACAAAATGCACGGTAAGTTATGTTTATTTAACGCCATTTGATAGTTGGGTATGTATTAAGTTTAACGAAGTACATAAAACAAATATTTTCAATTTTGTTTAGGAAACGAAGGAAGTGGGTACATGATATTAACTTGGAACGAAATAAATTTGGGGAATACCATACCTTGATGCCACAACTTCGGCTGGAAAAAATGTGCTGAAGAATTTGAAAATAGATGGGGATTTCCCAATTGCATTGGCAGCGTGGACGGTAAACATGTAACAATCAAGAAACCTAACAACAGTGGCTCCAATTACTGGTGCTATTTACATAAATATTCAATAGTACTTATGGCCATTGTTGGCCCGGACTATAAATTTATATGTGTTGATATTGGTGGTTTCGGATAAAATAGTGAAGGGGGTATTTTCGAAACCTCAAACATGGGAAAACGGTTTGAACAAAATTTAATGAGTGTCCCTGCACCTAGATTTCTCATTGAGCAAAATGAAATCTGCTCGTACGTCTTAATTGGTGATGAAGCATTTGCTTTAAAACCATACCTTATGAGACCATTTCCTTATAAGCAGACTTTAACAGACGTCAGAAAAGAGAAAAACAATGTAAGACTTTGTCGAGCTAGAAGGGTCGTGGAAAATGCGTTTGGTATTTTGTCTCAAAAATGGCGAATATTTTACAGTCCATTAGAAACTCAAGTAGATACTACTATTCTAATTGTACGTACGGCATGTGTTTTACACAATTTTTTACGAAGTAAAAGTGGCGATGACAAATATTTTCAATTCTTAGATCCCCCAGAACCCGTGCTTGGAGCTTTTACTGATATAGCAAATGATCCTCGGCGGGCAGCAAGGCTAGCATTTTCTACTCGTGACAAATTCGTAAATTATTTTAATTCTGATATGCCTATGCCCAATATATAGAATGTTCGTTTTCACATTTGTGTAGACTGTAAATTATTTAACAGGTTAATAAAAAATATTAGGTACATACCATTTGTATTTAATTCTTTTCCTATTTCCATCCAAATCTTGTCTTTCATTCTCACATTCCTGTATTCATCGTTTGACAAATCATACAAACAATGATACTTTTTCACTATTTCTATCAATAATTCCGTTTTTGCCATTGCGAATTTTTGAAGAACGGCGTCAAAAACGCGTTCAAAGGCGAACTGAAATACGCCGCGATAAAAACGCTGGAACAATCGCATTCGCTTCGCACAAGTCTGAGCCTGTCCGTAAACCGCCGCGTTTCAATCTGATCGTGAATTCATCGCCACGAAATTTTCGCAGCCAAAGCGAATATTTCGCGCCGGTTTGTGGGATGCTTTATTCTGCTCATTGATTAACAAATTCCTAAAGATAGCTTACTATATTTCAACTTCCAAAAAATTAACCGAGATAAAATGAGATATACGAGCATCAACTACATGAGAATGTGACTAGTTTAACGGTTAGAGGAGCAACATTACATAATATCGTGCCTAAACAAATAAAAGAATGCCATCATGACGTCAAACTAAAAAAAGATGTGAGGTCTGTTCTACGAGGGATATCTTTTAAGTTTTGCATATGGAAATAAAACAACACGGTAGGTAGTTTTAAATGACTTTATTGTTTTTCGAAGTATTCTCTACGAAGACTAATACACGTCTGCATGCGCTGGAACCAATTTTCGAAGCACTTATTCCACTCGTTTGCTGGCAGATCTAAAACGGCATTTTTGAATGCGTCAACTGCTTCTTCTGGTGAATGGAACCTTTGACCACGCAGTCTGTTTTTAATTTTTGGGAAAGTCAAGAAATCGTTAGGACTTAGATCGGGACTATATGGAGGATGGTCCAATAATTCCAGGTTTTCTTCCGTTAAATACTGCCTTGTTTTTTGGGCTGTGTGCCTTGCTTGCATTGTCTTGGTGGAGGATGATTCTTCCTTCGGGGTTGATATTTCGGAGCTCGGTGATGACTTTTGGCAAACAAATGGTGGTAAACCATTCCGCAGTAACAGTTCTTTGCTCATTTAGAAGAATTGTTGCAATACCTTTGACCTTTGACACAAATATCGCGACCATCTTTTTCGAAACACTTCGAGAACGGATGACTTTTTTTAGCTTTTCTTCATCTTGGAACACCCAAACAGCCGACTGTCGTTTATTTTCTGGTTCATAACAGGAAATCCACGATTAATCACCACTAACAATGCTCTACACATTTTTTGAGTTTCCGGAATTGAAACGCTCAAGCGTTTTTTGACACCAATTAACCCTGGCTGCTTTGTGCTCTTCAGTCAACAGGTGGGATATCCAACGAGAAACTAATTTTCTTACTCCTAATTCTTCATGTAAAATTTTTTTGAATTGAGGTCTTTGAGATCTTCAAGGACGCCTCAACCTCGCGAAATATCACATGTCTATCTTCAATGATGAGTTTGCGCATAGCATCGACGTCTTCCTGGGTGACTGCCGTTTTTGGTGCACCCACCCTGGGATCGTCGCTAAGACTCATCCATCCACGTTTGAATTCTCCATACCAACGGGAAATTGTCGACTGATGTGGCGCTTCGTTGCCGAAAACAGACAGTAACTCAGCAAGGCATTTTTGTCTGTTGTAATAAATTATGGCGCGAAAATGTTCTCGATTGAGTTCCATTTTCTAATGACTTGGTGACACTTAAAAATTCACTATAGTGAGAACACTGCACGTATTGTTGTGAAATTTTAAATTTAAGTTTACTAAAAAGTGGGGTTAAGATTCGTTAGTGACGTTCGATCCGCGTGGCCTACTATGTTTCTATATGCAAAACTTAAAATACATCCCTCGATTTATTTATAATAAATGATTTAATACATTTTTCCTGATTTCGACCACTCACCTAACATTGATCGCAAACCTAAATTTTTCTTTCCTTTTTCCTTAATTTGTTTGATGTTTCAAACCCAAGCGCAAGTTGCTTATTTTTGAAACTTCCTGCTGACTGCACTCTACATTTATTTCATTATGTTGTTGTGTTTTTTGGCAATAAAAGTTATTATTATCATTACTGTTATTATTATCATTATACAGGGTGTTTCAGTTTATTGTTGCATAACTTTAAGACTCGATAGAATTTTTAAAATTAATGCATAAAGTCTATATAAACATCGGTCGAAAAATTCGTGGCTTCCGAAATACAGGGTGTTTAAATTTACTTTCTAAAATAGTTTTTTTAAAATATTTCGAACAATATTTGATGTATAACAGTGACAATTGGTATACAAGGGTTTTTTGGTACGACAAAACGAACTAAGGGCATAGCTTTACTGTAGCCGCTAGAGGGCGCTCTCTACTGTACCTGTAGTGTATTAAAATGACCGAAAATTTTTTCTTAGCGCGATTTTTTGCTTTTTGAATAAAAAAACTGATTCTTCGCACTGTTCTGCATAAAAAAGCTCTCTTGTGAGTTTTTGTTATAGTTAGACTGTTTTGAGATATTTCGATTTGTAGGGTTCGATGCATTTTAAATTATTTATGGCAAAATAATATTTTTTTACATTTTCGATTTGGGCATTACAAGTAATTAAGATGATAGTTTAAATTGTGTTTTTAAACTCAGCAATAATTCCGAACTCCAAATAAACACAAAAAAAACAGAATATTAATTTGTTTAATTTTCCAATATTATTTTTAACATATTAGATTAATTATTTACAACTAAAATGCTATTGGATAGTTAGGACAAACATACAAAATCTAAAGTAGTTGCTCGAAATGTAAACCCAATTGTTCAATACACAATTCACATCTACGAATGATCGAACGTGGTATTGCATTATTCAAATAAGGCCTTATTTCATCACATGCATTCCTGATTCTGTCTATTAGCATATTTCTTGTGGTTACGGGAGTCTGGTACACTTTTTCTTTTAGAAATCCCCACACAAAGAAATCTAATGGATTTAGGTCAGGGGATCGTGGAGGCCAGGCGACTGGACAATCTTCTTAAATCTAACATAACATCATCTCACATATTTGCATGTTCAGGCAAAAAAATTCCAAGAAGGTCGCAGCATTTAACCTTCCAGGCAAAAGGTAGGGTCCAAATAGTCGATTACGGTAGATACCAATCCACACGTTCACACTAAATTCATGCTGAAAATTTCTTTCCCGAACTGCATGCGGATTTTCATGCGACCAAATATGTTGATTATGAAAATTTACCACTCCACGTCTAGTGAAGCATGACTCATCAGTCCATAAAACGTTACGTAAAAACTCCCTATTATTATCAGTTCTATCAATAATCCACAAAATGTTATTTTTCGTTCTCCGTCCCGTGGCTGTAGTCCTTGCACAGGTTGCAAATGGTAAGGACGTCTATGGTCATTTCTAAGAACACGGTGAACATGGCTTGCTGAAATTCCCAAGGCACCAGAAACTCTCCTAACACTTGTGGTCGGATCTCTATCAAACTCACGCAGAATCATACGCGTAAATCTGCGCTGACGAACATTTATGTTTTGATCCCAAAACCATTTTCAATTATTTGGCGATGCACTCTTACAAATACTGAGCGAGTTGGATCTCGTCTGTTTGGAAATCTTCGTGCGTATTCTCTGGCTGCTTCTGCTGCGTTTCCATTCACAAAGCCATACACAAAATGAATATCCGCTAACTCTTGGTTGGAGAATAAAAATGGCATTTTTATAAAACTTACAAAAAAACAGGTAAAAGAAACTAAATTTCGTGCATTCACAATTGCAAAAAAACGTTTCAGGTTTCAACAGACAACAAAACTAACTGTCAACTAATTGACGTTTAACCTTATTCTGCCTTAAATTTCAAAAATATTTGCAGGCACAGCCTACTTCTAAAAATTATCGAGATACTGACTTGTTAACGTTATTGTATCATAAATAATTAAAAATGCATCGAACCTTAAAAATCGAAATATCTCAAAAACGGCTAACTATAACGAAAATTCACAAGATAGCTTTTTTATGTTGAAAGGTGCGAAAAATCCTTTTTTTTATTCAAAAAGCAGAAAATTGCACTAAGAAAAAATTTTCGGTCATTTTAATACACTACAGGTACAGTGGAGAGCGCCTTCTAGCGGCTACAGTAAAACTGTGCCCATGGTTCGTTTTGCCGTACCAAAAAACCCTTGTATACCAATTTTCACTGTTATACATCAAATATTGTTCGAAATATTTAAAAAAAACTATTTTAGAAAGTAAATTTAAACACCCTGTATTTCGAAAGCCACGCATTTTTCGACCCATGTTTATATAAACTTTATGTATTAATTTTAAAGTTCTATCGAATCTTAAAGTTATGCAACAATAAACTGAAACACCCTGTATACGATCATAACGTAGGTCCTAGAAGTTTTGGCACAAAGTATTTAGTGGATTTCTTTTAATGAAAAAACTGACTTAAACACTAACCAGTTATCATAAATTACAATTCACTACTCAACTAAAATATACTATCGAATTATATGGAGTGGCCCATTGTTCTGTACCAGACGCAACTTTTTTCGAATATCCCTCATGAGGTCCTAGACGGAATTCAAATCAATTTCTCTCAGTTTTTCGTAAATTCGCCGTCTTAATTGCTCTTCATCTTGAGCTTCAAAGGTTCCATGATAAGCCTTCCTAGACATTAAATCCCGAAAATCCTCTATTGAGCAAGGCTGCAGCAAGTTTTGAGAACAAAACGTACGTTGTGTTGTTTTGGGTATCTCTTGAGTAATGGCATGATGCTAGGTCTTGCCAAAATATTATATGGTCATTAGCAGGATGTTGGTAGACAAACCAGAGGAATTTGGAAAGGCAGTAATCAATATACACCTAAAACTGACTATTCAAAGCTTCACCTCTCACTCTTCATACAAATCGTTTTGATGCACTCCTGTTAGAAATTGTGCACAAGATAAGGACTTTATCTGCCAATTTTGCTTTATATTTGTGTCTAACGTTGTCCGTATAAAATCCGTCGTTTCCTTTCATTTCAGTATTACTCTTCTTCTTCTTCTTCCTTTTTTATTAATAGGCTCATGTCTGTCTTACTTGGGTTTTTAGCGTCAATTGATGTTGTTTGACCATCTCGGTCGTCCCATTGATCTTCTTCCATTTGGCGATTTGTCTCTTTCTATTTGTACTGTTCTATTTTCTTTCATTCTTTTGGTCCACAGGTTTATTTCCTCAATACCACATCTCGCTAGTATTCCATCACTTCTTACTCTGTCTCTTAGAGTTTCGTTTGTTATTTTTCGTAAGACTTTCATTTCTGCTGTTTCCAATAATCTTTGTGTTTTCGCAGTATCTGCTCTTGTTTCCGCAGTGTACGTCATTATCGATCTTATTGTTGATTTATATATCTTAGTTTTTGTTTCTGTTGTGAGGTATTTGTTTCTCCAGATTGTATTGTTGAGATATCCTGCTGCTCTGTTCGCCATGTTCACTTGTTTTTGTACTTCTTCTTCCACTTTTCCATAGCTTGACAGTTTGATTTCCAAGTATTCCGTTTCCATCACTTGTTCTATTATTTTGTTATTTAGGACCAGTTTATATCGTCTCGGTTCCGCTGATATCAATATCGATTCAGTTTTTTCTGTTGAACTCACCATGTTGTATATGAGCGCCACTTAGAATTCTTTAATTAATTTATGTAGGTAATCTTCATTTCCGACTATTATTATGGCGTAGTCGGCGTAGCATATAATCTGCATTTCCTGTTCTCCCATTCTATATCCTCTTCTTCTTTTAACTTTATTTATCAGATTATCAGATTAAATATTAGTGGGCTCAGCGAATCTCCTTGTCTAATGCCAGTTTCATACTTGATAGGTTGCGAGAGTTTTCCTTTACATCCCACCATAGCTATGTTATCTTTCTATATATTTTCAATATTTTTTACTAAATCCAGTGGTATTCCCCTGTCACATAATAAATGTATCGTGTCCCGAATTCTCACTCTATCAAACGCTTTCTTCAAATATATCAGGCACATATATGCTGGTTTGTTGTATTCCAGCGACTTTTCCTTTGTTTGTCTTATTACAAAAACTGCATCCGTGCATGATCTTTCTGTCCGGAATCCCTGTTGTTCCTCTTGCAGAGTTATTCGTTCGTTTATCTTTGTCGCTATTATTCATGTTGTCAATTTGAGTGTAGTATTTAACAGACTTATTTGCTCGATAATAACAGGGGTCCTTCTTATCTCCTTTCTTGAAGAACAACAGCATGATTGCTCTCCTCCATTCATCTGGTATTGTGCTCGTGGTGATTATTTTTTTTAATAAGGAGTTGCAGTTGTTGTACAAGGTAATCACCTTCATACTTTAAGAGTTCATTTGGTATTTGATCTTCTCCTGGTGGCTTTATATTTTTTAATTTATTTATTCCTTTTTCTTTTTTCACATCTTCTTGGGAGATTTCAGTCTTTTCATCAGTTATTATATCTGGCGTTTCTGGTAAAGATTCTTCGTTTTCTTTTTTAGGCCACCCATGTATCCTCTTTTATGTGTTCTATTTCAACTAGTTCTTTCCTTTCGCTTCTTTGTTGTCTTATGAAGCACCATACTTGATTCTATTGTCCGTAGAAATCCATCTCTAGTCCTTTTGTGAATCTTTCCTAGTAATCTGTTTTTGTTTTTCTTACCAATTGATGAGTTTCAGTTCTTATTCTCTTATATTCTTCATATGATTCATTGGTTTTATCTGACTTATATTTTAGGAAAGCTTTTTTTTGGTGACATTTTTATTTAATCTCTAGTGTAAACCATGGTGTATTCGTTGACCACTTCTTGTTTTTGTTTATTATTTTCGTTCCAAGGGTTTCTCGGGCAGCGTCCAGAATGTTTTTCTTAAGTAGTCTCCAGCTAGTTTCTACATTACTTTCATTTTCGATATTTTCTATTTTTATCTTCTGTTCTATATATATAGTATATGTATTTCAGTATTACTCAACGTGAAATACTTTTCGTCATCTACAATAATGGTTTTTCCATTGGCAAAGTGTGCCTTCCTCAGTTGATGACAGCATCTTGGTTTACGAAGGGACTGCACTTGAGAGTATTTGGTGCACTTAAGTCTCTTTCGATATCTAAGACCATTCCTCCTCAATTTCAATGATATCGTACTCTTAGAAGATTTGTATTGATGAGCCAGACTCCTTGTTGACATTCCAACCAGTCTATCTGACCTTCAGACTGCTTGCACTCCGCTATTGTTAAAAAAGGTAAATAAGTGGTTCTGCGTGAAACTTTTTCATCCTGGAATATTCGACAGACTTCATCGTTGGGTACTCGCCAAACCGATATGCGTTTACTCTTTCTTATTTCTAATTTATACATCTTATAGCGAAAACTTCAAAATAAAAAAGTGTCAACTGACAGTAATGTAATTAAACAAACTTTTGTTTCCCAGAGCAACTTGATATTATTTTGTGTTTTTTAAAATTAAAGCCAATGAATTTTATAGCAAAACCTTTAGGTTATACGTTATAGTTAACTACAGTACCGTCTACAGACACGAATCTTCTTAAAGTTCTAGTTATTGCGGTGATTAGAACCAGCATTCCTTGCACTTCGAACAGGTTTACTATCGCTTACGACCTTACCTCCAAGTTGAACCAAGAAACTTGGATCTAAATGGTGTTAAAAAATCGACCTCTAATATCGGTCACTACTTTATTTTTAGGGACATGAAGATCTTTCATTGGATGCCCTGTTTCACTTCATACCACTAAATGCAAGTCTTGCTATCAACTACGAAGACAATGAGATTTGGGGAGATAGGAATGAAGTGTTTCACAATACAACTAGCTTGTCTTTCCCAGCAACTACTGCGCTTTGTGGAGAAATCTATAAGAATTATCATGAGGTAAGCAGTAGATAGATTGATAGGTAGATAGATAGTAGCTTTATTGTCCAACAGTGGCTCATCAACAGGACAATATTATACAAAATCCATACAAAAGATACAGATGTCATTGCACTACGAGCCCCTTCCCACTTCAGTTGGCCCAACTATTGAAATCTTAGTTTTTTTCTTATCAAACACAAATAATAAAAATGTAGCAGGGTGTTATAGGCTTAAAATATTAACAATGAATATTTTGATAATATATAGTAGAAAACACCAACTGTATCACTCCCTAATCAAATTTGCAGCATAAAAATAGCGCATGTCGCAATTACAGCATATCAACCTCTTTTCATTTCAATGCAAAATAAGTCTATAACGCATAGGTGGCTGTGAAAAATAAAAGCCATGACAATTATTTTTCTTAATCACAGCTATCAGAATAAGTTTAAAATAGTTTTGGGTAGTTAAGGTTTCCAAAATGGGTAGAGGAAAGGTTATTAGTGAGATAATTCGGTTACTGATAATTAAATTTTTTAATTCTGGGAAATGAAACTCAGAAATTGCAACTTTGTTAGACTTATCGCGGTACAGTGTGAGAAATATTGTTAGAAGATATAACGTACTGGTTCAGTTAATCTTAAGCCACGATATGTGAAAAAAAGTAATATCACAAATGCCGACCGAAGAGCATTAAGAAGAATAATCGTGAAAGACAGGCGTGCCAATTATTTTCTCTGTGGAGTGACGCTATTGGAAGGAGAATTTCGAGGTCCACAACTCATAGAGAGGCCCACAAACTGGGATTTAGCACTTGCAAGGTAAGTTTTCTTATAAAAAAAGTGAAGTAAAAACCATAAATTTGCACAACTTGTTTATAGGCCAAAGAAAAGTCACTATTAACTCCACTACAAAAGAAAAATCACTCCTACTTTGGATCATGCCCTTCTGTTACAGATTCTGATGAAGATATTTTCAACACAGCGATATCACTAGTGGAGTTGGAATGCGCCCTCAAAAAGTCTCTTAACACAGCCCCCGGACATGATAATATCAGGTATCCAATGTTGTCCACTCCATTGATACAGAAGTTCAACTTGTACAGTACGCTGATGATTTCTGTATCTACATTGAAAAAAAAACCATAGAACAGTGCGTACGAACTATGAATAGAGATATGATAGAATTCTCCAGATGGTTCGGCGACACCGGTTTTATAATTTCCAATTCTAAATCGGTTGTTTGTTTTTTCTCGCGCCACAGAATGAACATGAGTTACAATATAGAATTAGGGGGCATAAGCAATATTGTCTCCGTAGTTAAGTACCTTGGTGTCATCCTTGACAGAAACTTATGTTGGAAACAGTTTATCTCTTATATCATTACGAAATGCAATGTAAGCCTCAACTTCTTTCGTATGATCGCTAAAACTTGATGGGGTGCCGACCAAAAAAATTGCCATTTTATTTTATAGATCTTATATACGGTCAATAATTGATTTTATGGTTCCATTTTGTATGGAACAGCCTCAAAAGCACTGCTCCGTAAATTAAATATAATCCAAAATAAATTTATTAGGATTTGTTTGGGAGCAATGTGCTCCTCTCCGATCGAAGCGCTGGAACTACCACTCCATCTCCGTAGGGAAATGCTTGCCAAAAAAATTCCTTCTCAAACAAATATCACAGGATATACTACTGCTTTCAAAAGGATGCCAGCTGAACACTTTTGACCTCACTGATAAGTACTGGCAGAAGAAACATTCTCCTCCGTTGTGTGCAGCCTTCCAGCAACTAAATCTAGGTTCAAGAGCTCTCAAAAATCTCTACAACACAGACGATATTGATCTATTCCAGTCTTTGAAAAATAATTACATAACTATTCCCAGTTACGGTAACAACTCTCATATCGATAAAACCATTCTCTTGTCCATATGCAATAGTCACAATGATTATAAACATATCTTCACGGATGCTTCTAAGTCTAGTTCTGGTTCAGGTTGTGCCTTCTACGTTGTTGATGATGATTTTTCTGCAAAGTTTAGACTACCAGATTTGTTCACAATATTCTCTACCGAAGCTATGGCTTTCATTCAAGCATTACACTATATCCAATTTAATAACATCCAGAAAGCTGTAATATTTTCCGATTCACAAGCTGTCCTTGTAGCCTTAGGGGATAGTGGTCTCTCGTTTAATGACAGAGCAGATGAATTGGCTAAACTGAGCATCACAGAAGGTATCGTACTTCAAGTCACTCCATCGGTAGAAGATTACAACTGATTTTTCAAAAAACATATGTTCGAATCCTGGTCCCGGGAATTGAAAAAATATTGCTCATCCCACCCGTCCAGATACACTTCCATCCAACCAGATATACCTCGATTATGTTGGCATGATAACTTTAAGATTCCGAAGAAGTACATATCCTGTATTACTCGTATGAAAATTGGACATGGCTCCTTCCCTTCGCACCTCGCTAGGTTGAAAGTAATACCCACGGAACTTTGTGAGCATTGCAGTGTCAAAGGAGATTTGGATCATATTTTTTTCGGTTGTATTAAGCATCTTACACACTGTGACAATCTTTACCTAAACTTACTCGTGCTCAGGTTCCCGGCTCCATACAATATACAATCACTTCTCTCGCTACAAAAACCTGAAGTGACTTCCTGCTTTATGGAATTCATCTAAAACTCTGGTATCAAAATCTAGAATCGCTAAAATAATTCAATTTATTCTCTTTGTCTCCCTTTATCCGCCATCCATACAGAGTTAATGGTTATAAATTATAGTGTTACCTATATAAGTTTTTCCTCTGTCCTTTCGATATACGTATTTTCATTCTTCTTACCGGGCGAGAAGAATGTGTGACCCTGTCGAATACTTCATATTTCCTATTCTCCTGCCATACTAGATTATTTTTCCTCGTGTGGCTTTCTCTACGAAAACTTTTTGATCACAATATTCTAATTGTATGGTATATAACTTTTTTCTGGTTGATGGGTTATATCCCAGTGCTATTATTTAAAAAAAAAAGAAAAATCTGCTTAGATGGGCTAAAGAACATAGACAATGGACACCTCAAAAATGGTGTTCAATACAATGGAGTGATGAGGCTCGATTCGAAGTTTGTGTTGGTGACAGTCGTCTTAGAGTAATTCGCAAAAAAATGAAGCATTCCATGTTTACTGTCTGAAGAGAAAAGTGAAATTTCCAGCATCCATTATGGTCTGGGGCAGTATGTCTACCAAATGTCAACTTGTAATCACAAATCACACCTAAATCCTTAATTTCGGTACAACGCTCCAGAGAGCCCATTTAACAGGTAAATAATGTGATAAGTAATTTTCCTCCTAGAATAACTCATCATTTTACATTTGGGTACATTAAGAAATAACTTATTGGTATCACACGATGTCCAATTGAGTCTGAACGAAACTACAATCATTCAAATCATTGATAACGGAATATATTTTCAAATCATCCGCAAAAAATAAACGCTCACTTTGCAAATCTTCACATAAATCATTGATGAACAGCAAGAACAGCAAAGGACCCAAATTTGAACCTTGCGGAACACCGGATGAGGCTAAGTAAGTATCAGAAAGAAAATTATTATAAGAAACAAATTGCCACCTCGAAGATAAATGAGATTCAAAAAGGTCGCTAGCATCACCAGGAAAACCAAATTTGATTAACTTTCCAAGCAATATACGAGTATCACGATTTGTTCGATCGAAGTCCGTGTAGATGACGTCAACTTGACTATTGTTGTCCAATGCCTCCGAAATATATTGCGTTATGGTAACTAGATTTGTAGCAGTTGTACGGTTTTTAATAAATCTATGTTGATGTTGTGAGAGTTGATTATAACTATAAATACCATTGAAAAGTATTATCTCAAAGCCCTTCGAGAACATGCACAAAATGGAGATCGGACGATAATTTTCAATGTTGAACCTGTCTCCAGTTTTTAGCACAGGAGACACTTTGGCGACTTTGCAAAGGTTCGGAAATTTCTTCGACCGGATACACAAATTAAAGAATTTTGTTAAAAAAACACGAATGCGCCGGCACAAACCTTGATCAAAAAGGATGGAATATTATCGGGGCCTGAAGTCATTTTGTCCTTAAGTTTCTTAATAGCAATCATTACTTCATTGTCTCTATGTAGACACTCTTGAAAAATACTCTAAAGCCATTCACAATGGCTTGCGGATTATCAAATAATTCTTTGAGGTAAAACATCTTTCCATGGATCCTAGAAGTGTTCTTTTTTGAATTCATATATGACCAGAACCTCCTAGGATCATGCGATAATGAATTTTGAATACCTTCAAGGTAGTTGTCGTATGCATAATCTGGACCTTAATCAATTTGCGTAGCGGCTGAAATTCGCATTCATCAGCTCCCCGACCAAAGCCTCTGAATTTATTTCTGTACTTAGCCTTTTGCTTGTGTTGAAGTAGCAACACATAATAGGATAGATGAAATGAAAAGAATAAAAAAGTAATGGAAATCCTACATAACGGTATCAAAATCTTATCGGTCCGCAAATGTTATCTAGTCCTCCACCATAGTGACTGGACTATACCTTCTCTGGCCGTTTTTGTTCGCGTTTTTCTCTAAATTCATTTACTTTCAAGAACACCATGTCTTGCGAACTTTTGAAGCCTGGAAAAAGCGAACTGGGAGCGTATTCACAAAATGAATTAACCTTATAACGTCCTTTGTTAACGAGTAAGTGGTCGAGTGAACCTAACGAATATGTTTTTAGCGCAACAAACTAAATATTCGTAAAAATCCAAAACAGAAACTGTTTTAGAAAAGTTTTATATGGATAACTTCCACAAACATAAGCAAATTTGAAAGGCTTATTTACCATTTCGCGCGGTTTTCAAGGTTTTCTGACTTTTCATCAGGGCAACATCCCAACTAACAATTATCACTCCTATTAGAGTTGCAAGAATGATTATACAGTATTCCTTAAACAGCATTGTATACTGTAAGACCATTGGAAAAACAGCTATACAAGCAGAATGGGCACACCTAATAGGACACTTCAGTCATTTAAGAGGTTGTATAAGGGCTGCAGGTAACAGTTATAAAACAAAAGTGTAAGCCTCTTGCAGCCGCTATAGGACATTTGCGTCAGAGTAAGATTCAGTTTTTGTCAACTATACAGCTATTCTGTTACGTGATTCTACTTTACTGCAACCAAACTATTTCTTATGTATGTAAGGACGAAGTGAAGAATATATAACTAACACATTACAGTCACCTTGTTTACTTACATATCGGCCATTGTGAATTTCATACACAGATATATAATAAACTTCTACACTGTGATATAGGGCTATTGAATTACTTGCGCAGGAAATTTTATTGTGATTATCATGCAAATTAGTTACCCAATTTCTACGGGCTTCGTATTTGATTCATATTTTAACAATGATCAAAAGTATGTCTAGATTTTGAAGATGGAAAACTGAACTTATATTCTTTAAATCTTCCACAAATCCTATATTTAGACACAATTACACTAATGTTTATCTCTTTATATCTGTAATTTCGAACTGAAACATAATTATTTAATATTAAATAGAGGAATAAATGTTTGCCCAATATGGCGGGTGGTTGTGTACAATCATGGCATTGTCCATGTTGTCTTTAGGTTATTAGAATATTTTGGTGTTGCCTTCAGGTGTTATACAACAATTTGACAAATGTCTGAAATGAAATACCGACAGAGTCGAATGATTTACCCAGAATTTGTACCAGATCTATATCTTCTGTTTGAACAGTTGATAAAGCCTTTTGAACCAATATGCATACGTTGTTTGTCTTAAAACATTGGTTATGGCATTTTACAAAAATATGACAGCAGAAAGTTAGGTTATGGTGAAGTTGTTTACCAACATATTTAGCATATGTACAGCCTTTAACAGTTACTAAACAACAGTTGTATAAGGGCTTCCGTTGGGAGCAATTTGTTGGCTAAAGTAGTAAATTGCACAGCAAAACAAGGCTCTGGTTTGTTTTATAAACGTTACCATGGATGCCACAACACAACCATTTTGATTAACGTGCAAATATGCCATATAAAATAGTTGTATAAACATGTATGCAACAGTTAAAAATTTGCCCTATAAGGTGTTGTATAACTATGCTATAAGAATATTTTACACACCTCATTTTAGAGCAAATATGCTGCAGAAAGCAAATTTGCATTCCACACAACATTAAGCCAGCATTTTGGTGTTCAGGCAACAACAATAGAGAGCTTTTATGGCTGAACGGTTCTTTTACCAAAAGCTTATACCACTACTTTGCTAGTTGGGATGTACGTGAAATTGAGGTCATCCTCGCTACGCTATATCGAAGGTATGAATCATTTTTGTATCATTATAATGGAACTTTTTAAACCAAACTTCTGAGATCTTCCTTAGGAAATAATTCTATCGTTGACGTCCATCTTTACCTTGAGTCGTAATGAAAAAAGGGTATCTCAACAAGAGCGCTGGATTTGAATTTGCCGCATTTTTTTTGTACAAATGGTATGGTTTTTATTTCATGACAGTTGACATGTCCAGACCAAGCGATTAGACATCATGGAGGACTATTCAGTCCAGCAACGTTTAATTATTGTGAAAACTTACTACAAAAATGGAGAAAATTACGCGGAAACAGTTCGCAAATTACGTACAACTTTCAGTCGCAATAATGTGCCAAATGAGTCAACAGTTCGCCGTTTAATTACAGAATGACTGAACTATACTTTAGCACATATCGCAAATGTTACATTTCCTATTTTAAAATGAAAGATTAGGATGTAACTTGCACGAAAATATCATTTTTTCTTCATGAAACCCACTGTTTGCTATTTTATATAACTTCAAAGTTGCATTTTGTGTGGTAACACTGTGGTATAGAATACTGCTTTATAAGCTGCTTTTTTTTGTTTACACAGAAGATTACTCAAAATATATATAATATAACATACTATGTAAATTACTGTGACACTGTTCATCGCAAAAATGCAATTTTGGATTATTTTTGTGATGATAATAGTTTATTGTTAGTTAGTAATATCTTTTATTTTAGATAAATATTCCCATCACTACACCACCATCACTATCCTACTCTCTCCGTCTATTTGCGATGTTGCCAAATCATGGATAGTTATATACCTACCCTAATTTGGTTTGTCAAATTCTTACTTATATACTAGCCCAAAAATGCGCAATCGGCACAGGATTGTCATTAAAATGCGATTTGGAGGTGTGGCCGGCAGGTTTTGCTGTACTAAATCCACTTAGTGCAATACCATAGCGTTAGCTAAACACTTTTTTGAGGAAGGCCTTATGCCTTTTCAAAAAAGTACTTCGGTTATTGTTTTTCCTATATTATAGCTATAATCTATATTTACTTTTTGTATGTATGTACTTAAAAATTCATTTAAAGTGAAGCTGTTGTCACAAAATATACCTACTTAAATGTGATATATATGAGAAATAACTGAAAAAGTAGCTGTTGTCAATAACTAAATAATGAAAACATAACAAAGAACATTGCACGTTTTTTGATGATTTGATGAAATGATCGTTGATCTTTATTTAACTATAATGTTGGACGATGATATGTTGGGTGGACCTAGCGAGGTGGTCCAAATCGACGAATCAAGGTTGTTTTTTTTATATGCAATGACCGCTGGTGCCTTTTGTATTTTCTATGCACGCGAGCCGCTGGTGCATTCTCCACTGTTTAGACACATACTGTTCAAAATTTCATCTAGTTTTTGGTAAATATTGGGGCAATTGCTCATAAAAGAAGCCATTTACAATAAACTGAGACTTTTATTTTGCAAATAAAATCATTTTTATCACGTACTTCTCCCAAAAAAGGTACAACTTGACAAAAATGGACATCATTCATCTTATCTGTCAAGAAATGAACGTTATAAAATGACCATTCAGAATTGGTTGTACTTTCAAATATTTTTTTATAAACGCAAAAACTTTGATCTCATTGAAAATACGCGAAAAAAAAATAGTTAAGGGATTTCAAGAAGACTGAAAAATGACAACGCAACACTTCTACACAGTTTACCAAGTAAATACTATATTTACGTATGTATTTTGAACTGTTGTTTCAGCGAATAAGCTAATGTGTCATAACACGGCTGATTATTTTGAACCTTTTTTTTGCAAAAAACAACGATTTTTAACAGTTTCCAATCTATTTTCCTTAGCACTATACAGTGTATGTTATATTCTTATAATCTACAGCATCAACTTTTGCAAAAAGCAAAAAAAAGCGTATAAGACAATATTCCATTCTAGAGTATTACAACAAAAAATGCAACTGTGAAGTTCTATCAAATAGCAACCAGAGGGTTCCTTATAATAAATAAGTTAATATTTTCAGGCAAGTTACATCCTAATATTTCATTTTAAAGTAAGAAATTAAGTATTTGCGATATGCGCTAAAGTATAGTGCTACCTACAGAATTTGAGACAAAATTCACGTTGCTGAATGTGAAGCCTACTGCTCGTCGCCGTCCTGGTTGGTCCCTCGAAAATATAGTCGCAGTGCGAGAAAGTGTGGCCGAGAATCCAGGCACACTCGGCATCGTGGCCAAGAATTGAACCTTACTAGACCCACTCTGCAACTATTTTTCACAAAAGATATATACACCGTGAATTCGTTGATTGGGCGCTTGAGCATCCCCAAATTGCAGCGGATTTCTCGAAGAAAATATTATTTTCTATGATGAAACACATTTTCAACCGAAGGGGTACGTCACTAAGCACAACAGCCGAATTTGGGGCTCTAAAAACCCTCGTGTCATAATCGAGCAACCAATGCATCCGCCGCGAGTTACCGTTTGGTGCGCATTGTGGAGTGGCCGAGTGGTTGGACCGTATTTCTTCGAAAATGCAGCTGGAACTTCGGTAACTGTTAATGGTGTGCGGTACCGAAAAATGTTAACCGAGCTTTTGTCGCCCCAGTTGGATCGAATTGATGTGGAGGATACCTTCTTCCAACAAGACGGTGCGACCTGCCACACAGCACGCGAACCAATGGAAAATTAGGCACCAAGATCATGCGATCTAACGCCAATGGACTTCTTCCTCTGGGGCTATGTAAAGGAAAAGGTGTTTGGGAACAAGCCACAAACAGTTGAACGCCTTAAAAAGACATACTACACGTTATCGATGAAATAGGGCCACAGTTGTACGAAAACGTTATCCAGAATTTTAAGAAAAGACTGACCCTGTGCCAGAGGTTTCGTGGTGGCCATTTACCGGATGTCCTATTTCATGTTTAATCGATACTATTCCTCTTCATGTTGAAATATAAATTTTCGCTTAATTCGAAAAGAAATTGTGTTTTTCTTGAAAATTAAATCCGGCGCTCTTGTTGAAATGCCCTTTAGTTTACTACGAAATTTCGCTCAAAAGATAAGATTTTTGTTTTCGCTGGCCATACAAAAATTTTGTGTCCCGAAATTGAAGGATCATCCTGCAATTATAGATAGGTTACGTCGTAGCCTACTAGAAGGTAAATTTTTGTTTTATTATTTATTATTTAGTTTACGGAATTTTTGGACAGATTGGTTTAGTGTTCCTTTCACTCTACATGGTCTCAAAGTCTGACGTGAAAAGGGGTTTTAATAAAAATTCTGACATCGGCATGAATTTTATGCAGTTTTTTCGCCACTTCGAGGAAAAATAATACAAGATAAAATGCTCATTTCTGAGCGTTTTAAAACAAACCTGGTGCAGAGAAGTTGATATTTGTAGAAATTGCACGGGCTTAACTGAATAAAAGCTAGTTTTTTGTTTGAATTGAATGCTGACAATCTCGAAGACTATAAGACTCTTAATAAAAAATAAAAAATATTATCTTCTAGTAGAAAATGACGTGACCTATCTACAGTTGCAGAATTATCATTCAATTTCAGGACACCCTATATATATTTTTATATGACCTTCTAGAGGAAAAAGTTATACATGAAAGTTACAGGGGTCCAATATGAACTGTTTCATGTAATATTTGTATTTTTATATCAAGTGTCTCAGAAAACTATAGTAGTTATAAATGGTTCTTTAAGCTTATTACCTTTGCCAAAAACTTGGAGTTTATGTGCCATTTAATCATATGTATTCCGTCCCTATACCAGCCTGCATAGGAGGCTAGATGCAAACTGGTTCAATCTGGGATACACACAGTAAATCGCACAAGCTGAAAATGTGTATATAGGGAGTTAGTTCTGTTTAAAAAAATTCAACTTTATTCGAAAATACTTTTCAGAGATATTCAATGAAAAACTTCATATTAGACCCTTTAACTTTTATATACAACGTTTTCTTCTGAAAGGCCATAAAAACTTAGAGGGGGATCAATTTACAGCCGTCCCACAGCATGCCTTAATCGCTCTCTTTAAGCCCTAGATACATAAATAACTACTTTCACTTCAATTTGTCGAACAGCGAAACGGGTCACTAGGATAGATAATATAATATTTATCAAGATAGTAGGACAAATAGCATTTTCTGTATTCCAGGTGAAATGTCACCCAGCACCAGATGCTTTTAACCCCTGCGAAGATCTTATGGGTAACTGGGCGCTCCGTATCCCAGTATGGATAGTTGCTTCAAGTGCCTGCGCAGGCAACCTGTTCGTCGTTCTGGTGATCGCTACGTCCAGGTTCAGGCTAACTGTGTCCAAATTCCTCATGTGCAACCTTGCCGCAGCCGATCTGTGCATCGGTCTGCATCTGTTGCTTATTGCCGCTGTGGATGCTTGCTCCATTGGGGCCTATTTTAACTACGCCATCGACTGGCAAGAAGGTAAGATGTCGCCCAATAAATCGATGCCCTCTCTAGTATTCTCTGTGATCGTTTAATGTATAGTTTTTTATGCAATGTATGTTTTGTCCTACCTAGATAATGCTGATGATTGCCTACAAGCGTGAAACAGCTGTATTCGTTTCGTCGGACGAGCAAAACAGTATTGCGTGTATTTTTTGTTTAGGTGTAGGCAGTTGGATGTAAATTCGCATGAAGTCGGATATATAGGGTGGCCCATCCATGTGTGGATAAACAAATACATTTAGGGAAAATCTATTTATGGGATGATATTCATGACATGTGAGGGCACATTTTTAAAATATTGGCTGCTATACAGGCTGTCCCAATTTCGAACTATATATCAAAGTTGTGATTTTTCAAATGGAATGCCTGAATATTTATTGCACATTTGGATAAACCAATTTAAAAGAGGTAAATTGATGTAACATACTATGGGGTTTTGGTAATTAGCTACTGAGATATAAGGCGTTTTGTCTAGAAATATCCCCCAGGTTGCCAAACTCCTCGGTCCGCTATTTTGCAATTTGGAGTGCTGAATTTTGTATCAATAAAAACTTACACGCCTCTGCTTTTGTCACATTTGTTACTTTTCCGAATTTTAATTTTCGCTTTTACAGGGTGGTCAAAAACGCAAATTGTAGTTTTTCTCAAAAATTTCAAATGCATCACGCTGTATATTTGTCCAAGTTTGGAAGCAATTTTTTATAAGCTTTTTTTTGATACTAGACACATAAGGGTTTCTACGGCTATTTTTTCGGTTATTAGCACGTCTTCTATGGACTGGCTTAATTCCCTAAAATATCGCATCATCCTTGGAAACAAACAAATTGTTGATTAGTTACAAACTGTCAAAATTAGCTTTGTGAGCATTATAATAAGAACGTGTCTGAAAATTAATTTTTCTAAAGAAGCCGAGTGTGAAGCTGTTTTTGGTTAAAAAGTTGTCTCCCTTGACAAATCTTTTGACGTGTCTCAGCGTTTTTCCTTTTAATCAGTGCTTTTCGATTAACTTAGATATGCCTACAGCTCAAATAAATTATAATAAAGTATGTTCTCTGCAAATTCATTCTATATAAAACATATATTAAACAAATTTATTATTTTTTAAATTTTATTTTATGAAAAAGTGTAAAAAAATCCCGTAAAAAATATGGTACACTAGGTACATAGGCGAACATTAAGGTTTAGTATGGAAGGACAAAAAACATTTTACATGCATCCCTACATTACACTTAGATCACCTTGTTTTTGCTCTATCATGACATAAGCCACATCTACTTGTTGGCTTTTCTTGTGGTATCGCAAAATGATCTAAACGATCGTAACGAATTCATCAGCCGAAGGACGTCCTCTAGAAAAAGATGGCGGCTTCTTGTTTTGTTAAGGCTGTGGCAAGCCGCCGTCTAAATACTAATTGATCCATATGTCCTCCGTGCGATCTATAAAGTTGCCAGGAATTATGAACAGCCATATCGATACACTGGCTGACCAATGAAAAATACCACTTCTTACCACGGATGGAAATGCGATACAGACCAAAATTTTGATCACAATGATCAACGCCGCCCATATTTGCATTGTATACATTTACAAGACGAGGCTGTTCTACCTAAAATCGAAAGCATTTTTGAAAACATTAATTTTCTTGCAGATTGTGTTCCTTACCTTAATACTTTATTTATCCTTTTGGGAGTATCGCTTTGCAAAAGCGAATTGGTTGCAGTGCTGCGGCATTTGAACAGAGTGTTACTAAATTATTGTCATGCCATTTTACTGCCATTATGTTTGTATCGGAAATTTTGTTGTAATCGTAACTACCTCTTTTTCCTGTTTCATAATTTTAGAATCTTTGAATTGGACGCCTTGTAAACGATTTTCTTTAGCAGTACCAGTCGCAAATAAATTTTTTTCTGTCAATTTTACGATAAGAGGGAGAGAAGTGAAAAAATTGTCGAAAACCAAATGAAATTTTTCATTTGGCCATTTTCTCCTCAGTGCATCAGAATACTCTAATACCACACCAGCACCAACCCCCAAATCTGCATAATTCTTACTAATGTTGGTTGACGATCCTTGGTAAGGTTCAACCCATTAAACGTAGCCTTGTCTTGGTGCGCCAACCCATAATTTATAGCCGTATCGTATAGGCTTTCCGTGAATGAACTGTTTGCAAAATAAGGAACCAAAATAAGGAACCATTGCCTCATCTACGTTATGAATTTCTGTCAAAATTCCCTTATTTCATACTTTTGCACCTCTTGTTGGCGATTCTTTTGCCTGGCATATCTATTTGTTTGCGTTATGCGTGTTATAAGTTCGCCGTCAAAAGTGAAAACCATTCAAGTGGAGTCTTATTTTGTTCAAGAATTTCTTCGAAGTTTCCTGGAACTCCTTGTGGTAGATCCTCCTTCACCCATTTGTACGTTTTCCGTTTCTTTAGCTTTTTATTTTTTATTTTTTTAGCCAATTCAGACAATGGAATATTATCTTTGGAATCAGATGAAGATACGCTAAATTTTTCATGAGGTATGTTTATCTCAGCAGGTGCTTGTAATTGTGAACCCGGTAGATTATCAGCTGACATTACATTCTCATCGCCGGAGTCCTCGTCTGTGAGAATGTCACAAGTATTGATTGGAGGCATATCAATGTGATATTATCCACATTTGCTACTACATCTTCATTATCCTCCAGCATAGCAAGGGCTTCCTCCAGAGAAAAGCCCCTAAAAATGAAACAGGCATGTATTTTCCTGGCGTACAATATTTTGCACACTCAAATATAATGACGCAATTGTGAATCCAAAATAATAACATATGTAATTTGGCATTATAACTGGTAAAAAGCATGTGTGTTTTATTGTTAGAAGCAATCAAAACAATTTTTTTATTTACGTAAAGACCATATATTTACTTACTTGGCAAATCGTATTCCATATTCAGCCATGTCACAAAAAATAAAAACTTCTTCACAAAATCGCAAAAAAATCTCAATACAACGATAACACCCAACCGCACGTTACGATTTACTAAGGCTTACTGAATACGAGTAGATCTGTGCTATCACCGCGTCAAAATAAGCACAGGTCGTTGCAAGTCGCGACTTGTTTACGGTGTACCATAAATTGTACGCTAGGGATATCTGGGTTAATCCATGTTGGGAACATTTCAAATGTCCTCCTTGTATCTAGTATCAAAATCCTGCCCAACCAGTGATTTCTTGGTCTAAGGAAGCCTTTCTCAGGAATATCATTATTACAAATGGTTGTTTCGTATGCAAGGCCTAAATACTGCGAATAGTAATTGCTATGGAAAAAGAAGTATGAATCCTTACATATGAAAAGGGAGCTTGTAATCATCATTTATTGCATTACTTTATTGTTGATTAATAAAAAAAAATTGATGGCACACAGGTGCCACTAGCTGTCATAACATATTTGTATTAACCATTCAGTTGGTTGGACATGCAAAAGCAATTTCACTTTAAATTTTCGACATTTATGAATATAGAGTGAAAATTACTGATCAAATCAACGAAACTGAGTCAGTCAACAAACGGATCTGAAGCATAGTTCGATAATCATATAGCTGCGAAAAGATTCAACCTGCACCAAAAAATGTTGAATGCAGAATGCAAATCTTGGAAAGAATGTTTGGTTAATTTCCTTAAGAATTAATTTTACTCACTGGATCTTATGGTGCACCCTCCTCAACTTGGATGAATTTAAATCAAACGTCAAATGTACTTTATGATCTTTTCAATCCGCATTTAGGAGTGATTTTACTTTTTTATTCAACGAGACAGATGATATTTAATTATGAATACTTTTGGCAGTTTCTTGCCTTGTCTGTTGTCGTTATTGTAATATCGGAAATTTCCCCCACCCCGCTAGATGAACTGTGCACAGTTCTTAAATATAATTTTTTGATATGTTGAGAATCACGCGTCAAAAACTTGAGGGTTGATTTGGAACTAATTTTGTGATTGGTTTGCAATTGGCACGTTTGTTTGTTTAAGATTTATTCAGCATGATTGCTACAATTATATGTTTTCAAAAAAACATAACAAATACATAACATAACAAACAGTCAAAGCAAAAACAAAACTTGCATCTCTAAGAATCTCCACTGTCCAAAAAATGTTCCTTTAACTCTCTTAACATCTTTAGGTTACAAGTAGACTTTATATCATTATTTAAAGTAATCCGTTCTGAAATATTGATTTGATATGTATTGCAAGCTTGACAATGGATGTATGTATAAAAATTGTTGTAATGATTACTTAATTCCATGTAATGTTCTAAATGTTGTGGCAAATGATGATTTTTTATTTTAAATACGAAAATAAGAACCAAATATGAAATTTTTTATATTCAACCACTGCAATTGTTGTAACATAGATTTTATTTTGGTGTACTTATTTTTATTAAATGTTACTCTCATAGCTTTATTTTGTAGGAATTTTTAGAATACAGCTTTATTGGTAGCACTGATCAACAGCCAAAAAATATCCTAAATAAAATCAACAAAATATTTTGAATGTGCTAAAACCGGAATGAAACTTATTTTTTCAATATTAGTTCAAGTTTTAGAGATACGGTAATTATATGTGTTCCTGCTGTGACAGTGTTAATATACTGTAATTCACAAGATTGCACGTGCTACATTTTTATATTCGGCAAGGAAAGATGATGTAATCGGCATGATTGTGTTACGTTATACATACGTGTACATTATATTGTTTTATATTAGCCAGTTTTTCCTCAGTTGGCTGATAGCGTTCATGCAAGATGTCTCGAAAGTGTGTAAACAATCCAGATCAGTTTTGTTATGTGTGTGGTGATGTGACTTTTGCGTCTCAGAGACGGTCTATTACTCCACTAATAACAAAGGCATATCAGCTTTATTTTGGTTGTGAACTAGGTGATCAAGACAAACAGTGGGCACCCCACATCTGCTGTAATACATGTGCTTCAAGTCTGAGGAGCTGGTTAAATGGCAAAAAACGGTCTATGCGCTTTGCTGTGCCAATGGTTTGGAGAGAGCCTACAAATCATATTAATCATTGTTACTTTTGCATGGTACCTTGTGTTGGACAAGCCACAGGTATGTCCAAGAAAAAAAAATCGGTTATTAACTACCCAAACATACCATCTGCGATGAGACCTGTGCCTCACAGTGACGAAAATCCTATTCCAAAACCCCCAGAATCCTACACTTGCGAATCAGCAAACGAACCAGATCATGGCGATCGAGTGATTCGTCAGGAAGAAGATATGCCATCAACGTCAAGAGATCCTGATTTTATACCGAGCACGTCATGCCACCAACCGCACAAAATAACACAGTCAGAATTAAATGATCTTGTAAGAGATTTAGAACTTCCAAAATGTAAGGCAGAGTTACTTGGATCAAGACTGCAGCAGTGGAACTTGTTAGAAGACGATGTTTCGGTATGTGTTTTTCGTAAACGCCACAAAGACTTATGGAGAATAACTTGGTTTTCTGCACTAACATTAACGGCTTACTGACGGCTTTAAATATAAACTATAACCCAGAAGAATGGAGATTGTTTATAGAGAGTTCAACATTGAGTTTAAAGGCAGTGTTATTGCTTATTGGAAATATTTTACCATCTCTTCCTGTAGGGTATGCAGTTCACATGAAAGAATCATATGCCAATATGAAGTACCTATTGACATGCATAAAATACGATGAGCACCAATGGCATATTTGTGGCGATTTGAAAGTTGTTGCACTTTTACGTGGGCTGCAGCTAGGCTACACAAAGTTTTGCTGTTTTTTGTGTGAATGGGACAGTCGGGCAAAGGCACTTCATTACACCGGACAAAACTGGCCTGTTCGTCAATTCCTAGAGCCAGGTCAAAAAAATGTACAGCATATGCCATTAGTAGATTCGAAAAAAATTTTATTACCACCACTGCATATCAAGTTGGGCCTAATGAAAAACTTTGTCAAGGCATTAGATGGGTCAGCTTTTCAATACCTGTGTCAGAAATTTTCAAGACTAAGTGAGGCAAAGGTTAAAGAAGGTATTTTTGTTGGGCCACAGATTCGAAATATTTTGAAAGATACACAGTTTGAAAACACTTTAACAGGTATTGAAAAAACTGCTTGGAATGATTTCCGTCTGGTGGTCACTAATTTCTGGGGAAATAGAAAAGCTGACAACTATAAAACCCTTGTCAAAAATATGCTGTCATCGTATCAAAAAATGGACTGTAATATTATGTCTCTTAAGATACATTTCCTACACTCACACCTGGACTTTTTTCCTGACAATTGCGGAGCCGTAAGTGATGAGCACGGCGAACGTTTTCATCAGGATATTTCAACAATGGAAAAAAGGTACCAGGGAAAGTGGAATCCTTCCATGCTTGCAGACTACTGTTGGACTCTTGGTAGAGATGCTCCAGAAACGATCCATAAAAGAAAAGCGAAAAGACAGCGCATATAGTGATTCTTATAAGTATATGAATCTTGTTATTTTTTTTAATATATCTTTAAAAATAAAAAGTTTTTTTTCTAAACCGCAACTAATTTTTTTATTGCATTATCATTTTTGGATTCGGCGCCCCAAAATTAACAAAGAAGTGCACTTTTCCCACAAGATACAAGTAAAAAACTAAAATTTGTTGTCCAGTGATAGTGGACAAGATAGTTGAGCAATATATCAGGTAACCAAATAAGTTCATGCGGTTTTTAGTAGAAAAATATAAATTTTTATTGAGAAACAATAAAACACTATTTAGAAATAATTACCATCATATTCAGTGACCTTTTGCAAACTTGGAACCACTTTTTGTATGCCGGTATTGTAGAAGTCACTGGATTTGGAGTACAAAAATTGGCGCACTGCATTTATTACACCATATCGAGTTGTGAACTGTCGGTGCCTCATACAGTTTTCAAGAGACAAAAAAAAGGTGGACTGGACTGGACGAAATGTCGGCAGAATATGGCGGGTCCGGTAACGTTGACCAGCCGTGTTCATACATTTTTTCTATAGTCACTTTTGCGGTATGAGGCTTGGCGTTATCCTGCAAGAATATCACTTTCTTCCAAATGGTCAAAGAAGGCTGTTTCTGGATGAGTGCTGCTTGTACTCGTTGAAGCTGCTCACAATACAAGTTAGCAGTGATGGGACCCCTTTCCAAAAACTCATAATGGACAATTCCAGTTGCTGTCCACCAAACATACAACAAAACGTTGTTAGGGTGCAAGGAAGCCTTGGGCGTGTGTGGTACCGAATCAGTAGGCGACAACCAATGATACTAACGCTTAGAATTCGAATACAAAATCCATTTTTCGTCGCGGTTTGATAACCGATTAAGGAATGGTTCATTAGCGTTGCGTGAAATGTTTGCTGACCAAATGGTAAGAAGACTTAATTTGTTATACAATACAATACAATACAATACTTTATTGGTGTTAGTGTACGTACTGTACTTACACACGTTAGTTCGTAACAAAATGGTTATAGTAGGTATACATAGATGATAATCTTTTTATCCACCTTGCGGATGACAAAGGTGTATATATAATAATATATAAAAAGATACCGTGAAATGATAAAAATAATTTAAAAAGCAATAACAGATACAGCACATATCAAAATTTGTCAGTTCATGTAGGACCCATTTGTTTATCTTTTACGTCTTTCCTAGCTATGAAGATGCAAACGGATAGTTTCAGGACTCACTCTGAACATTTCTACAAGTTCTTGGCAGGTTGTCCTCGAATTTACATCCACAACCTGTCGAAGATCCTCGTTGTTGTTGAGATCTCCCGAAGAAAATGTTTTGAACCACTTCTGTGCTGTTCGATGACTAACGGCATCATCTCCGAATGCGGTACATATTTTCCGTGCCGCCACTGCAGCTTTTGTACCAAGTTTGTACTCATACAGTAAACAACTTCGAATTACTGTTTTATTCGTCGCCATTTTCAATTATTAAAACTAGGTATGTAACAATTTTCAGCAACTTTTTATGTGTATGAGTAAAAAAGGATTCATACTATTGACAACAGATAAACAATCGCTATCGATCAACAACATCCATGGCAATGTGCGATATACAGCAACCGCACGAACTTATTTGGTTACCTGATAGTACATGCAGCAGAATAATATTGCATTATACACTGTTTTTGTGGGATATGTACTATGAGACGCCCTATAAATGTATTCTGTTTTTTTTTTATTTTTGAAATAATGTATTCATAGTGATCCTCAAACATGTTTTGGTCGCACTAATTCTGAGATTTTAAATGTTAAATATTTCAACGTCTATTTTTTCACACAAAGCCGCAATTTTTGAGACGGTTTGAAATATTATTTATGGAAAATATGCGAATATTGTTTTGAAGGGCCAAGAGAAGAGGGTATCTGCAACGTTTTTATTTTATGCAACAATGGCTTTTAGAGTTAGAAGTTACTCGAAATGGAACCTAATTTTATCAACAAATCAGTATGTGACTTCACCCCTCTTTATGACAAGATATATGACATTATGGTCAATTATTTTGGCTGCGACTCCTTGTTAACAAGAATTTGGGTTCTCACTCTTGGACTATAAAAGTGTGTGATACCTTTTAACAACTGCATCTGTCAAAGGTGTTATAGAATAGTTAAAAGATGATATTACTTCGTTAATGACAGATAAAAGGTGTGACGTCAACTGTTAGGCCGTCTATGTAGGAAAATTCGAATTGTCAACTTAAAATATTATTTTGAAACGATTGTCTTCGATCCTTTTCAGTATTTTGATTGGGCAGTTCAACCTACGAGTGGTCAAAAATCTGTACACATTTCTTTGAACCGTTGAATCATCAAGTTCCATATAAAAACATACAGGATGTTCATTTGAAGACCTCCCATCACAGATTCATCAAAAACCACTAATAAAAAAAACGCCGAGACACATCAAAAGATTTGTCAAGAGGGACCACTTTTTAACTAAAAGCTAATTCACCCCCCTTTCAACCTCTGCCCCCAGGGTCATCCTCCTAAAATTTTTAGATGGCAAGGAATATCGAGCGATAGCTTGTTTGAAAAGCCTTTCGAAATCGTTTATTTTGACGTTTGATTTCTTAAAATCGATCGATTTGTTTTCAAGAAAATTAGAAAGATCTTTATTTATCTTAATTTGTTGATAGAAAACAAAAATACAGGAAAATATCAGTTGCTATTTCAAAATGATTCCAGCTAGGGTTTGACAAATCTACAATTCGTTTTTATTTGAATCGGTAACTACCAACATAAACAGCAATTCAGAAGATTAGACGTAGCGACAACCAAGTAACAACCCGACTTTTTTCCGCATTCTTTTCATCAAGACACATATCCTAGACGAACTGTATTTATTGCTATACCTGTTTAGTTATTTGTTGCTAAAGGCAATAAATAATTTAATTTGCTGTTAGTTACCTTTATGATAATCTTGAGATAGTGAATATTAATTCATTGATGCAGATCTTACTTCTAAAATGTTACTAAATTTACTCACTATGTTCTCCTGGTTCGGCAATGACTAGATGACGAGTTTCCAGATAGATCGATAGGGCGAAGAGGGCCTATAGGATGGCCTGCTAGATCTCCTGATTTGACATCATTAGACTGTTTTTGTGGGGCCGTTTGAAATCTATTGTGTTTACTTCCCAACCTGAAAGTTTGGATGAACTTCGTCAACGCATCATCGAAAGCTGCCATTATATCCCACAACATGATTCGGAAAATGTCAGGAATTTAAACATCGCCTATATCATTGTTTGTCAAATAACGGGCAACATTTTGGACACTTATTGAAATGAAAAATGATATTTTCGTGACCTGTTGTTCAGTCCGCAATGGCAAACTATGTTGGTAGAAAAGTCAAGCCCTAATAAAGTTATTGTTGGTGACGGGAACAGCTTGAAGTTCGTGGTGTAGGTAGTGTTGTGCTATATGCCTTAGTTGGAAAGGAAATTAGAAAAATGTATTGTACGTCCCATACTTGAAGTATACTTTGTTCTCAGCAGGTTATGTTTTGGATAAAGGTTTACATCTAGTGTCAAATGATGAACAATGTCAGTCTATTGATGATAAAGGATAAAGGTTTGTGCAAAAGCAACACGTGCTAATAAACTGTATAGTATGAATTTTATAAACAACAAAGCTGGTAGTGCTAGTCTATCAGTCTTTGATACTAATGACAAATTTGATTTTATGGGTTGTCATTTGAGTAAAAAAGTAGAAAAAGTATCTTTCTGGCATGCAAATCTGGCACACCAACATTTGGATCACATCAAACATGTGCTGAGGAGAAATAACATAAATTATATAGATGATAGCCAGAGTTTTGTATGTAAAAAGTATGACAGGAAAACAGCATCGTATACAATTCCCAGTTAGTGGATCGAGAGCATATATAGCACGTGTGAAAAGAGAAACTGGACATAAATTTAAAACCCTTAGAAATGACAATGGACTATAATTTATGAATTAAGATTTGAAAAGATTTTTGGAAGAAAAAGGTTTAATTCATCAAAGAAGTGTTGTATACACACCTCAACAGAATGGACGAGCAGAAAGAGAAAAGCGTACCTTAGTAGAACCTGCTCGTACAATGTTAAACTCGTCGCACAAAAAGTTTTGGGCTGAAGCCGTGAATACAGTCTGTTATACATTGAATAGAACAAGTCTTAACCCAGTAAAAAATATTTCACCTTATGAAGCTTATTACAAGAAAAGTGTGGAATTTGTTTTATTTAAAGAATTTGAGTGAAGAATATAAGCACATCAGCACTAAGGAAAAACGTTAGAAATGGGATTCAAAGAGTATTGAAGGCATTTTTCTAGTATATGGTGAAGACGTTAAGGGATTTAGAGTGTATTTTCCTCAGAGTGGCAAAGTAGGGACATTATCTTTCTATCAAAAGCAAAAAGTGAAAATAATGGAGAAAATGTGTGTGTATTAGAATATACGGCAGAAGAAAATAATGTTTCAGATTTTGAAGATATAGAGCAGAGTTCCCCAAACTTTTTTGTGTCGTAGACCCCTTGCCATGTTTTTCCGTGTTGGGTAGACCCCCTACTTACCTGATATTGATTTCCTGTAAATTTCTAACTGTAGTGAAGTTTAGTGTTAAAAACTTAAAGTAAAAACACACGTTAATTTATACATTTATTAATTGAATTTAAATTAAAACTGCTCAAAATAAAATTTTGTATCTGTTATGTAAAATATACGTAACATTAAATAAACAGGTGTCTGACCAATAAGTGCCCGTATTGGGAATAAGTGCCCGCATTGAAAAAAAAATAAGAGGGATAAAATAAAAGAAAAAGTGAAAAATAGTAAAAAAAGAAGTTTTTTACTTAAAATAGTACAATAAGCGAGTTCGTTTATTAATTATAAGATAAACGTATGTTCTACAATAATGTCACTATTAGTATGATTAAACTCCGCTTCTTATAGGTTTAAGTTATCTAAAAATAGGCAAAAAATTAACGAATTTTAGTGTGTACCTATCCTTGAATTTTCAGAATAATTAAAAAAAATATTTTCTATAAAGGGGGGTTCTTTAAAAAAAATCAATGCGGGCACTTATTCCCAATGCGGGCATTTATTGGTCAGACACCAATAAACATAAAATAAACTATAAATAAAATAACAAGCAATAAGTCAATATTTTTAGTGAGAAGGATGAACCTGATGCTTTAATAATAAATTATCAACATTTGGCGTCAGTTTTGTAAGGGTTAATCTTAAATCTCCTCGGCTAATGATGTCCAGTCTGTTTCTTTTTTTCGTTAGGAGATTGGTAACAGCGCTGAACCCCCTTTCCACTAGGTATGACGATGGAAAGGAAATTAAAAATTTCCTCGCTATATTCCATAATACGGGATAACGGGTATGTTGTTTAGCAGCCAGAATTGCTGATATCCGTTTTTAAACTGAACCTTAAGTTCTTCGTTTGAACTTAGTTCAGTCAGTTCCTCTTGTATTATGACATTCGTTTCTTCTATGTCACCATATGGATTAATTATCCACGGTGGTATTACCATAGTCGAAATATCCTCAAACCTAGATTCAAAATCTGAATAAATGTTGAGCGTAAGTTGAAACGTCGTCTTCCTGGTAGCTTGTCTGTGACAAATTGGGGAACTGAGAAAATTCGCCCCGTCCAATATTTTGCTTCATTAGTTTAACTCTGGCAAGAAACGCTGATAAGATGGACTTTGTTTTAATCAAATTTAAACTGTCGCCTTGTAATTGCAAACTAACCATATTAAATTTTGTAAACAAATCTGTTAAATGTTTTCCTCATCATTAAATTTTCTTTTAAAATTTTATCTTTAGTATCCAGAAATTCTAAAATATTCTCAAAAAGTGCAAAAAATCTTGTCAAACATAAGCCTTTCGACAGCCAGCGTACTTCAGTGTGAAGGAGTAATTGATGAAAGTGTTCGTCATTTTCTTCACACAACTGCGCAAATAACCGTGTATTCAACGCGTTGCTTCGGATTCGGTTTACTGAATCAATGACTAAATGAAGTGATTAATGCAATCTAACACTCAAATTTTTAGCAACTAAATGTTGTCGATGGATGACGCAATGTATTGCTATCACCCCTGACACATTTTGTTTTAAATATCTTATAAATCCACGATAACGTCCAACCATGGCAGGTGCTCCATCTGTAGCTACTGATATTATATTTGATAAAGGAATTGCTTTTTCAATGAAGTAATCCTTCAAAACATGAAATATTGGATCACCTTTGGTGTCGGTTATCAAAGTTCTTGCGAAGAGCAGTTCTTCGTAGATTTCTTGATTTGTAATAAAACGAACATATGCCAATAATAATGCTGCATTATCAGGTAAAGTTGACTCGTCCAGTTGTATAGAGAAATGGGTCGCTTGCAAATAATTACATAAGAAGCTTTCAATATCGGAACTCATTTCATCAATACGTCTTTCAACAGTATTGTTGCTTAAAGGAATTCTTTTAATGATATCAGATGCAGGTTTGTGTAAAACAGTTTTTAAAACCTCTTCAACGGCTGGCAAAATTAACTTCTCTCCGATAGTATGCGGTTTTCCGGATTTTGCTATAAGTAACGAGATATTGTAAGACGCCCGCAAACCATCATCATGTCTTTGTGACGTCGAAGCAAACATTCTGTCCAGTGTAGGTCTCTTCTGAAATTTATCTTTGAGTGTTTGAAAGTATTTCAAATCTTTCTCTGTTTTATCAGGGTGGCATCTTCTCAGATGATCTTGCAGTTTAGATGGTTTCATAGCGTCATTGCCCAAAACTTTGTTGCATAAAAGGCACATAGGCGATTGTTTGTCCGGCAATGACGGAATGAAGCCAAATTTCAAATAATCAACACTGTACTGTCTACATTTCTTTTTAGATTCGGACATGGCATCAGTCTTCTGTGGGCAAATTTAAATTATTTAAATAAGACAGAAAATCCAGCAGCTGTATATTAAAAATATTTTTTGATTTTTCCGAAAACATTCCATAATTCGAACAACAATTAGCTCGAATTACGGAGATTGCACTGTAATTATATTACCGGTTGCTAAAACTTCCAAAAAGAAACTATTGAGAAGTACTCGTGTAATTTTGCATGATTGAATATTTAACTACTAATAACTAAAGTCATGATTGATGTAATTTATCTATCTTTGCTAACTACGAGTACAAAACTAAAATTTAATAAAAAATAATGTGCTTACTTTTCTCCAGCACTCTCAAACAAAATAACACTGACTCACTATAATTTGTGTGATATACTATCTGTTTATATTTTTTAAAATATTTTCTTAGCACTTTCCTTTTCAAGATTCAGGAAACGAATAAACGTATTTGTCGCACATTCGTATTTATAGAGTGACGAATTGAACAAGTCAGTTCCAGGTAGCGAAGCTCTGAGACTGCGACTCTCAGGTTTTTACAAGTTCAAAATGTATTCCGACCACAAAGCGAATACCAACATCCTACAACTTACACAATTTTATAAACATATATACTAAATTTTTTACTTCATAGGTACTTTTATAAATAATGTATATGTTTTGATATTATAAGATAGTATGACGTACGTAAATAGGTACTATCAGTGTATGTGTTGAGATCCACTATCCATTCATTTCATGGACCCCCAAATTTTTTTTCGCCGACGTAGACCCCTTGCAGGTTGTCATGGACCCCTAGGGGTCGATATAGACCACTTTGGGAATCAATGATATAGAGTAACCCATAGTAGATGAAGAAAATGAACTTCATGGGAGAACTGAGTTAGCAAGCAGCGAAAGAGGCATTACGGAAACTGAGACAAGTCAAAGCCACACAAGAGAGATAGAAAGAAATTATGTAAAGCCACTTACAAGAGTTGATGATTATCATGTAAGTTTGCTGACATTAAGCAATGAAGAGCCAGCAACCTGTGAGGACAGTCAGTCAGTGATAAAGTTGTGTAATAACCCAGTTTCATCATAAGTTGAAACATGTAGACATAAGAGTACATTTTGTTAGAGATAAGATCTTTTCGAAAGTTGTTTATGTTGAATATGTAAGCAATCTGGATCAATTGGCAGATGTATTCACAAAGCCACTTGGTAGAATCAAGTTTACCAGGTTTTGTAACGAATTGAGTGTACTTGTATAGGTATGAATCTTTTTAGTTATATGTACATATTTTAGCAAAGTTGCCATTGAGGGGGTATGTTAAGTCGGCAATGGCGAACTATTTTGATATTAATGAAATGTCAAGCAGCATGACAATTGACAATGAGCTGTCACAAGTTGCCCGCGAATCAGTCTTGACACGTAGTAAGTTTTAAGTTCTTGCTCAAATAAACTTAAGTAAGTTAAAGCCTGTGTCCACTTATTTTGAATGCGCCCTGCTGACAGTTGTTTTCTATATGGACAAATTAAGATAAATAAAGACTTTTCTAATTTTTCGAAAACGAATCGACCGATTTTAAAGTCAATATAAAGAACTTCTAAAGACCTTTCAAACAAGCTATTACTCGATGCCACTTGTCATTCAAAATTTTTAAGTGGATGACCATGGAGGGCACAGGGTGGCAGGGGGTAACGCAGGTTTTGGTTAAAAAGAGATCCCCTATGACAAATCTTTTGATGTGCCTCGGCGTTTTTTCATTTAATATGTGTTTTTCGATAGATCCGTGGTGTTTTCAAATGAACACCCTGTATAACAAGCTGCAATATGTATTCACAATCGTGCTTTTAATGTATCATCCTTTCCATTAGATTTTTGCAATTCCGATGAATCGTAATTGTATCGACGCTGCACATGTTATTGGAGAATCAGTTTATTTGAAACAAATTTTAATATTCTCTCGATGTATGTAGCTGGGTAGTCCATTTGAATGTATCAATAATTTAAACATCGGAAAATTTCAGGTAACGGATGTACCGTGGCTGGCTTTCTGACGATACTCGGTAACGTGCTATCCGTGTACACGTTAGCTGTGATCACTACGGAAAGGTGGTATACGATTACATGGGCGATACATCTCAACAAGGTAAGTGCTTCCACTACTACAGTCAAGTTTCCGTTTTTTTTTTTGGTAAACGTATCTAATTTTCCCTATACAGGGTGCTCTGTACCTTAATGGACACAGAGAAATGGTAGGTAGTATGGACCAACGAATTTGTATAATTTAGAAGGAGTTAAGTCTATACAACTTATCCGACAAATTTTAACCACATATGCACTGTTATGAAAGAAGTTGGTTTCTCAAAAAAATGTATCAAAAGTCCTACAGAAATTAAGTTATAAACCTGAGTTTCAATAATAAATTGAAAAATAAATATCTGTATTTTGCGTTAATCGTCGTGATATTAGAACACGCATTAATAATTTATTGTAGAAAATGTACCAACTGACGAAAACAAAATACCAGGAATTTTTAGTTTTTTCATACTGATAAGGACGTGTGAATAAGGTTTGATCTGTATCGTCGGTGATCTGAATGAGAACGGTCGATTTTTGTGAAGTTTAATAAGGTAGTACTTTGCAAGTTTATGTTTTTAGTTATTTATTAATAAAAAAAGGCTTATGTGTACACTAGTGAAGAGTTGGTGGACACTGTTTTAGCGTGCAGAGAAGCAGGGCAAAATTCGCGAGCGGCTTCTCGTTTACCGATTTACGAATAGGCACATACATCACGAAACATTTAGTTCAATTGTTTCACGTGCACGTGCTGGTGGAGATTTGCGCCCAAGCTTGCACTGCAGTCAATGGAAACAATTTTCAACAGCTTTTATAAGTGAACTGTTTATTATCTCGATATCTGTAGGACTTTTATTACATTTTTTTTTTTTGAGAAATCAACTTCTTTCGTAACAATATATAGATACAGATAGATAGATAGTCTTTATTGTCTTTTGGTCATAAATAGCTATGACATAAGACTTGTCAACATTACATATACAATACATAAGTATGCGATATGCAAAAAAGAACAGGTAGTTAATTAAAACAGTAATTGAGATAATAAATAATAAACAAATAAATAAATAAAATAGGAGTCATTACAAACGCAAACAAATTCTTAATGACATCAAACGAACATGAAAACAAAAATCAATTTTAAATAAATAAAAACAATTGAGCACTTAAAATGTCTAGAAGAGGAGCAATAAATGGAATGTTTCTTTTCCGTTGAGCTTAATAAATAAATAAAAAAATGTGGTTAAAATTTGTCGGATAAGTTGTGATATAATAATTAGAATGATAATAATAATCACAATAATAGTAATAATAACTAATAATTGCGATCCCATTGCTATGTACACCTTCGGGGCCATCGACTGGACAGTGGACGAGCTGCGACAACTCGTCACCAAGTTTGCATCTCAAGTCCTGAATTCCACGTATACAGGGTGGTTTTCTGGTTTTCCTCGAGGGCTTCATTAGAAAGATTTTTTCAATATCTTCAAAACCGTCAACGGGAATGAACCAAATGTGTGGAATTGCCTAAATATTGCCCACATTAAAAAGTGCTTACATAAACTTAACGTGCACCAGTAGCGGAGTTGCAGGGGATTAGTGACATTATTTTTCCAAATTAATATAGTATGCCACTGTATTTTTCTTTAGAAACGCGCAATTTTACCGCATTTTACCTTCAATTTGTTACAAATAATTACTCTTCTCTTTTTTTTCCTATAGTGCACTGTTTTCGAAAAAATAAAATGACTTAGCAAATTCTCGGGAGCAGTAGTAGAAAGATTCACTTAGCACATTTGACTACATAAACAGAATAATTGTAAACAACTTAGAATTAGTAAATTTAAGCCATATGGTGTATGATGTAAATACTGGGCAAGCTATAGTTGTAGATTTAACAAGTGATTCCTCAATTTTACTTTAAATTTTGTCAAAGTTTTATTTTATCTCTGTGTATAATTTATTATATTCAGTCAACCCTTGATGGAATACAGATTTGTAGCATATGTTATACTTTTTGGTCATTAAATGAAAGTAATCTTTCATTCTGGTATTTTGTAAATGATGGTCTTCATTTGATAATGTTAAATAAGTTAGACTTGATGGAAATGTATTATTTTTTATTTTATAAATGAATATCATTACAAGATATTTGATAAAATTTTTTACATTGAGCCATTTTAATTTGCTAAGCTAATTGGAGTATATTTATCTTTATTCAGTATTATTCTCATGCACTTATTTAGTAAAATTTGCTGTTTTTAAAAAATGTAGTTATTTGCTAAATATAGAATAGTCGAACAGAACAAGAACTTTAGAAGAATGATGGTATTATAGATAATTTTTCTGCTATATGTACTCAGACATCCAGAAATTTTTGATAAATATCCCACTTTACTACTAATCTTTTTCGTAGTGAATATAAAAAATTAATCGAGAGTCAACAAAAACCGCCGGGTATTTAAAATTTTCTATGAATTCAATATCTTCACCATCAATATTCAGTTGAACATTTGTACATTTTTCTTTCCGATTAACATAGCTTTCGTTTTATTTGTATTTAATTTGAGTCTGTTAGATGTTAACCATTTTGAGGCAAGTTTCAAGTCTTCGTTTATATAAGAGATACCAGTCTGAATATTTTTAGTACTATATAAATCATAGTGTCATCGACGAAAATCTGAATTTTGCTTTTGTTGACTATGGCAGGTAAATCATTTATGTATAAAATAAAAAGAAGTGGTCCCAGGATACTGCCTTGTGGAACACCCAACGAATTTTCAATTTTTGATGAAATAGTGTCATCAACTTTTGTAACTTGCATCCTTTTAGACAAATAATTTCTAAACCAATCTAAAACACTTCCTGATATACCATATGCCTTCAATTTACCTAACAAAATATCTCTATCAATCGTTTGAAATGCCGTCTGGAAAGCCGTTTCTGTGGAATATTTTTTTCGAAAGCCTGCTTGCGCCTCCACTAAAATTTTGTTTTCTGCTATAAACTGCATTAATTGGTCATGCGCTATGGACTCTAATAATTTTTCAATGTCTGGTAACACATTTACTGGTCTCATATCGCTGCATCTTTTAGAATTTTTTATTTTGGGAACTGGTGTTATTGTACAGCATTTCAAATTTTCAGGAAAAGAACTGCTTCTCAGTGAACAATTGATCCAATTTAATACAGGATATCCCAAAATCTTGAAACAGTTTTTCAGCACGATTTTAGTAGTGATTTCGGCACAGTTGTTATTTGATTTTAGACTGTTTACTTTTTTTCTTAGATAATTCAATGATACGCTGTGAAATTTTCCCATTGGAAACTGATTTTCATATAGTCAGGTGCAGCATTGACAGTACTCACAATATCAAGAAAACTTTTTCACAAAATATCCACTTAGTTTGTTTGCAATCAACAAAGAATTTGTTTCGGTACCGTTTTCGAATTGAACTTGATTTACACAATCATGCGGCTTCGAATTGATCAGTCTTTTTAAAGCTTTCCACATCTTTACACTGTCGCACTGTTTATCGTAGTTTTTCCTTTTTTCTTCTCTAATTACATACAAACATTTATTCCGAAGAGTTTTATATACCTCCCAATCATCATTTGATTTTGTGAATATACCTTGTTTGTATTGTTTGTCTCTCAAATTTTGAGCTGCCTCAATATTTTTGTTATACCAGGCTGTATCACCGTAGATTTCCAAACAAACTCCAACCTACCCCAGAGGTTTGTACGCGTTCATTTCTAAGTCTTCGGCAATATAGAATTGAAAAACTTCCCGATTGTGTCCGGCATACTGTTCAAGAGGAACTGGAAGTGATTAATTTGGCGTTGGATGATCCTAGTTCAAGTACTAGGCGGATTGCAGCCCAATCATCATGTTCGCAAAGCCTTGCGTGAAGAATTTTAAATCGGGAAGTTTTACATCCTTATCATCGGCAAAATGTGCAATGTCTGCAATCCGGCAACCTAGTGCAACGGCGATATTTTTGTCAGTGGTTACTGCAAATGCATAATCATAATGCAGATTTTATTGATTTGGTTTTGTGGTCAGATAAATCGCTTTTTACGAGGAGTGGAACCTTTAATTCTCATGATGAACATATTTGGCCGTTAGAAAATCCCCGTTCTGTAAGGATCCAATTGTTTCAACTCAGATTTTCTAGAAATACCTGGTGCAGCATTTTCAATGCCCAACTGTTTGTGCACGTTTTGCTACAAAGTTCAAATGCAAACTCAAACTTAGCTCTTCTAACATAGGAAATGTGTTAGATGATATTTCGTTAGCAACGAGAGTACGAATGTGGTATCAGGACGACGGTGCCCCACCGCATGTTCGTCGTGACATAACCGCATGGTTAAATAGACAACGATGGATTGGCAGAAACGGACCCGTTACATTGGCTTGCGAGGTCTCCTGATTTGAACCCCTTGGATTTGTTTTTGTGGAGCGCTTTCAAACAACTGGTGTATGCTGAATAGATAATGCGTTTCATCAAATTCAAGCCAGAATGGTGGTCTTTTTGAACATTTATTGAAATAAAATATAATATAATTTTTTTTTGTATTTTTACGAAAACAATGCATTCTAGGAAACACACAAGAGTAATTATTTGTAGCGAATTAAAGGTAAAATTTGAAAAAGTGCCGGGATATTGAGTCTGCATGCTGGAATTACTCATTCCCCACGGTCGAGCTGGTGCAGGCGACTAAGCCCAACATAGTTCTTATCTACCACGAACAGAAGGCGATATTCGTTATTGAATTTTCGGAAAACGGGCCAAATATCAGGAGCCCCTGCGCAGGCTTCGGCCAGATCTCACTGTCAGTCTGCTAGCCATGGTTCTTGGGTGGGATGAGGAATACACTGCTATCTGCGATTGAGTACATGCCTCAGTTGTACACTTATTCCAAGGGCATCTATGCATAATCTTCACGTTCGTTACCGTTATACTTCAACCATGCCAATACATCGCAAAGCACTGTTCATACGATATTTCATTTAAAATGCAACTTTATCTTACAACAGCTCAGACCAGGATCTAAAGTCGATCTAGTCTTCCCGGACTTTCAAAATACAGATAAAAATATAGTATGTTTACAAGAATTGCTGAACAGCCGCCAGCTTAAGGAGTTCTTTCGTTTTCATACTTTGTATTTTTGATCAGTTATTTTTCCGTCGCTTTATAACCTATTGTAACAATAATGAATAGTTCTGTTGGCGCCATCTGTTGGGAAACTCTCTACTCGCCAGAGCTTCATGGCCGATCTCTTTACGGTTTTACGCGGATCACGACCGCACATGCCGCTTGGCGACATCTGTTGAGGACCATGCCAGTGACTCGACTTCTAGATCGACGCGAAGTGACCTGGACGATTCTGGAATGCGGCTATGTGGCTGACCGGAATCTTCTCGACCCACGATGCGGACTATATAACTCGGCGGCCGGGAGAGGGAAGCAGACTAGAGGAGAGTAGAGCAGAGTGGAGTATACAGTATATTCAGATAAGAGATAGACCGGGCATAAACAAGACCACGTGATCATCGAACGCTGTAACATTCGGCAGGGACGTATTAAGAGTCACGCAGTACATATTTTAGATAGTAGATGCTGCTTTGCGTAACTTTGTAGTAAATTAGCACAATTCGATGTGTATACGATTAGTGATGGATATAGGATCATGTGGGGGTGGGGTAAGAAATATATAATGATGTAAATATACATAAGGGTTTCAAAATTTTCGCTTCGATTTCCAGCTTCGGATGCCGCCTGATGTTTGGTGAAATACAGTCGAATATAATCTCAAAATGGCGTTTAAATTAGCCTAAATTAAAAATAATCGTATATCTCTTAAAATTGCTTTTAGAATATTGATTAGTATATTTTTTGATTTCTAGGTAAATATGTAACCAAATTAAAACGTTCAAAACGTAAAAAAATGTGCATGGTTAAACATTGTCAGAAAGTAGATTCTTGAATAGGTTTTGCCAAAATGGGTTCAAAAATGTCAATAATTAATTAAAAAATACAGTAGCTTTATAATTACTTATAACTTACCGAATTTGATGAACGACATCTTTTATTGGAAAGATGAGCTTGATGAGCTTTCATCATCGCTACTGCCTGAAGCACCAACGTCAATAATGAATGGCTCGACTTGTTCCTCTAAAATATTGTCCAGTTCCCACATTCTCTTTTCAACTTTGTCTTTCACGTGCTTAATACAGTTTTCCCATTTTTGCGCTGTTATTAATTCTAGTGCTTCTTTGAAAAGTCCTTTGAGGTCACAAAATTTAAAAGTTGTATTGTGCTTAGCTATATAATTTTTAACCTCTGCCCATATGAGCTCAATGGGATTGAGCTCGCAATGGTATGGAGGTAAACGGAGCATAGGTTTATTTTGACTTGCTGCCATTTCGTCAATGGCGTATTTTTGATATTCCGCCTTGTGATCCTTGACAATTCTTAATAATTGTACTTTCAGCATTGCTTCTTCAAAGTTGATATTTTTCGAGCGGAGCCAATTTTGAACATCAACTTTCATTGAAGCCGTTGTTGGGACCTTCTCCATTCTTCGAGAATGATAAGGCGCATTATCCAACACAATTACTGCGTTTTCCTCTAAGTTCGGTAAAATTTTTTAAAACCACTGTTCAAACGATTCGCCATTCATTTCCTCGTGGTAATCTCCAGTTTTCTTAGACTCAAAGCACCACAGACCGTCAACAACAAATCCATCCTCACTGCCAATATGGCAGATAATGAGCCTTTGCCCTTTACCTGGAAATCGAAGTACTAACTGGTGTAGATTTACATATTTCAATAAGCGAACCTTTTTCAAATGTTTTCATCACATTCAGCGAAAAAACATTGAGACATGAGTATCAGATTGCTATAATTGGGATTATTTAGTCATATTGCAAGAAAGAATATTGAACAAAAACGTCCAAAGAAATATCAAATTGCAATGATGCACACGACATACGTAACACGTCTGAACCTGAATGTGACTCTGCCTTGATACGACTGCTCTGCCGCTCGGCATAGGCATTTAATTGCGAATTGACCAATGAGGGCTCCTGTTTTATGTCGAGACGGCGGCGTTAGCGTGAAAATCACCCGAACCTTTTGTTTACATCCGGTCTATCTCTTATCTGAATATACTGTAGTTCAGTCAGGGGCGCGACATAATTTTGAACATCAACTTTCATTGAAGCCGTTGTTGGGACCTTCTCCATTCTTCGAGAATGATAAGGCGCATTATCCAACACAATTACTGCGTTTTCCTCTAAGTTCGGTAAAATTTTTGAAAACCACTGTTCAAACGATTCGCCATTCATTTCCTCGTGGTAATCTCCAGTTTTCTTAGACTCAAAGCACCACAGACCGTCAACAACAAATCCATCCTCACTGCCAATATGGCAGATAATGAGCCTTTGCCCTTTACCTGGAAATCGAAGTACTAACTGGTGTAGATTTACATATTTCAATAAGCGAACCTTTTTCAAATGTTTTCATCACATTCAGCGAAAAAACATTGAGACATGAGTATCAGATTGCTATAATTGGGATTATTTAGTCATATTGAAAGAAAGAATATTGAACGAAAACGTCCAAAGAAATATCAAATTGCAATGATGCACACGACATACGTAACACGTCTGAACCTGAATGTGACTCTGCCTTGATACGACTGCTCTGCCGCTCGGCATAGGCATTTAATTGCGAATTGACCAATGAGGGCTCCTGTTTTATGTCGAGACGGCGGCGTTAGCGTGAAAATCACCCGAACCTTTTGTTTACATCCGGTCTATCTCTTATCTGAATATACTGTAGTTCAGTCAGGGGCGCGACATAAGGATTAGTCAGACATAAATAGTGGTGTACATAAATTATCAATCTAGTCAAGATAAATAAATTAGTGCATTTCTTTTTATGGAATCCAGTGTGTTAATCTACACCTAAAAGAATCCAGAGAAACGCCATTATCTCTACTTTTTATAACTAAGTGGGCGTTACTCATTGCATTGGATCATGGCATGATCTATCTATCTGCACTTTCTTTTTGTTCTTGTATATCTTCTTTTTTTCAACTTAATGTTGTACGTTGTTAGATGGTGAAATATCAGGACTAAATCTCGCCCCATGTTTTGGTCAATACAGATTATTATCATTATTTTTATATCGATTTTCCGTGTAATCCCCTATCTGACTTGTGGTATTCGGAAAATAGGGAATCATGTTACAGGTTGAGTTTCTTCATCAAGTCATTGTTGCCATTTATAATACGTATGACGAATGGCTCTATAATCCCGACGAACACATAATGTATGACATTTAAAGGATCATCGTATATTCACTAGTATTAATTCAACATTAAAACATAAACCAGTCCGGCACGGGTATTACGTATCTTAAAAAGTGACATTATGTCGATTTTTTGGCATTTTACAGCTTTTTGTGACATTAACATATAGTCAACGCCAAACAAAGTGGCGTGCACGTCATCAAGGTGGGTGTGTTGAAAAATTTACATTGTTGCCAAACTTTTTGTAAAATAGTAAAATTTATTATTTACATATCTAGGTTTATAAGCAATATTAACCTCAAATGAGAACAAAAATAATAGTATAATAAAATTATAGATCTGTACTTGCATAATCATTAAGTATGACAATTATTGATCAGATGACACTATGAAACTACCATATTTAATTGATAGCTTAAAGGTACTGAATAAAAATCCAAATGGGGTCCTCCAAATTTTATGCATGGTATTTATTTTACAGAATTCATACAGAAAAATGCATTCTAAAATTAGGTAAGCTACTGGTGTAAGCTTTTTCTGTACAATAAAGTTAGTCGGAGTTTCTTTCTTCAGCGCTGTCTGAATCTGAATCTTCATCACTCTCAAAGTTGATTATTAAAGGTTCGATGTCTGGTCGATCAAAAATTCGTTCTCTTTCATACCATTTAAAAATTTCTTGCTCAGTATGTCGAACACTATTTTTCCACATGTCTGGGGTAACCGTTTGTAGAGCCTCGTTCCACATATCCAAACAGTCTTTTTCACTGTTACCATCTCTACCAATATGTCTGTTATAGTAACCTTTTGCTATGCCCCAAATTAACTCAATAGGGTTAAATATACAATGGTAAGGAGGCAGACGAAGAACTTTGTGCCCATGCTGTTCCGCCAATTCATCAATCACGTATATTTTAGGTGGTTTGTTTCTAAAAAAGCAGTTATTTTAAGAATAGGAATAAACAAAAGAAATATAAACTGTCGACCAAAATATATATAATTAAGAAGCATTATGTACCGAGCAACAATACTCAATAGCTCTGTTTTAAACATTGTGTTTAAAAATGGTATGTTTTGATTTGTCAACCAGTCTTGGATATTTTTTTTTGTCCATGCATTGTTGGGCACTTTGTTCAATATCATGCTGTGATAAGGGGCGTTATCCAGTATAATCATAGATGGACTCTCCAATTTTTCTAATAACTGATGTTGAAACCATTTCAAAAAATTGTCCTGGTTCATCTCTCCATGGTAATCGCTCAATTTTGTTTTCGAAGAAAATATCGCTTCACTACCCTCAATAAACCCATTTTCATTTCCAGCATGTAATATAATGTATCTAAAATATATTAGTTTTAAATTTTATAGTGCAAATTGTGTAAAAGTACATACCTTTTACCATCTGTTTTAATAGCTTTCACGCTTTTTTTGTTTCCATTTTGCCAAGAGCGACCTATGGTCCCATTTTGAAATATCCAAGTTTCATCGAGGAAGACAATCTGGTATAAGGCCTCAACCTTGGCTTGATTGTATTGCCTTAGAAATTCCACCCTTTTCAAAGCTATACTTGGTAGTTCCATGAGCCCTCGTCGCGGATTGTCCTTAAGTCACTTAAATCCAAGATCTCTAAGCAACCGCCTTAAAGACGTGGCACTACCATCAAATAATGCCCTATCTCTTAATCGAGACCATAAAGTTTGTATCGTAACTTGTTCTTCTGAAACCATGTGTAATATGACATTATAATTTAGTTAACAAATTAATGCAAATTTCTGATAAGTTATTATAATAAGATCTTACTTTTGTGATACATATTATAGATCACTTCTCGAATGGCACTTGTATCCAATGTCGCTGTGTCGGTTACACGTTTAATATAACTCCGCTTTTTCTTGGGCGATTCTAAATTTGCATCACTTTTCACACCCTCGGAAATACGACTAACTGTCCTTAAACTAATTTTTAAAGCAGCAGCAACACGCTACAAAAATGAAATAAAATTTCACTATTATTAATATACATTACATATAATTATTAGTAACCTACCTCTTGAACAGCATTTAAAGGCAACAAAGGCCCGTTGTTGTCCCTTTCTTGCTCAAAGTAGTGCATTAACGAGGCCACGAGTTCCTTACACCGACTATTTAACTGTTTGGGCATCTTTATATACCAAAATTGCCTTTATCTACTCGTAAAATGAATAATTTTGTTTTGAAACAAACAGTTGTTGATTTACAGTATGCGGGGCCAAAGGATTTATAAAGATTTGAAATGCCACAAATTGATTCAGTGTCAAAATTAATACAAATGTTAGTTCCCAGTTTAAATAAGTTTCAAGGTGACAATGTGTCAACGCTGCGAAATCGGTTTAGTGCGTTTACATGTCGATAAGTGATTGGAGCGTTTGCAAAACATTTTATTTCGCATAATGCGTCTAAATTTATCAGAAAGCAACTTATGTGATATTTTAATAACAATGTTTATATGACTATTAACCATAATAAGAGAGTAATGACCATTTTACAATTTATATATCACATTAATATGAAACTGCAATAGAGCAATTGTTTGTGATAGAAACCTAGGCATTAGGTCGGGGAATTTTTATCGTGATGACGTGCACGCCACTTTGTTTGGCGTTGACTATTTGTAGGTTTTTCAATAAGATGTTAAATCAGCACTAGATGATGTACACGTTGTGTACTCGTTTTGTAGTTGTACGTGTTGCCTAAGCGTCATGACGCTTCAGTTATCCATGTTTGGCTGTGATGTGATGTGAAATCTGCTTTAGAGATGGCATTACTGGAGGTCTAAGCCATAAGTTGTATTCTGTAACTAGAAGGAAACGGCAACGCATAGGTGTAAAGTGAGAAATTGTGTGCTAACAATATACATATCCATTCTAGAAGTTACATATGCAAATTTGCTGAGTTTAAAAAATGAGTGAGGTAAGAAATAATTATATATTCACTGTACACTGTCGAATTACAAGTTATATACATGCTAACTAGAATTACACTCAATGTGGGCGAGGTGGTGATTTCCCGTAATTCTCCTAAAAAATTTTGGGAATTAAAAAAAAACGTAAAAAATCGTGATTATAACTTTGAACATAATCTGTCTTTAGAAAGGACAACATATAAATAATCCGTCGGGCACAGCTAATAGATAGTCATTTGCAGTATATTCACTAATAATATTCTCACATAGCAAATATCACTGATTTTACACACATGCAGACCAATACACGTGATCATCCAAAGGCGATTTTGATATTCAACCAACTTTCTTCTCACAGATGAAAACTATAGACTACTCGGCTTCACATATGCAACCAACAATGAATGTAGGTGAGTCATTCCTCCATAGATGGACTCTCACAACGATCCTATTGAGCAAACGTGGAATGACTATTTGCCCCCTAAAAACTATCTAGACTGCAAGATGACATTTTATACTTTTTTTGACAAACGTTATTATACGTTTTTTACATAATACCCGTGCCGAAAGGGTTAGAACACATATGTGAAATTTTAAAGATAAACCGATTTTTCTAGCGTTTGAAACTTCGTACTGCCGTTCGAGTAATGGGAGCAGGTTGGGCTTGTGCACTGACGATGGCATCTCTGCCCCTGCTAGGAGTCAGCGGGTACTCTAAAACGAGTATATGTCTGCCCCTGGAGAACAACGACCAGGCAGATGCTGTCTATCTGTCCACACTTCTGGCTTTCAACGCTATCGCCTTTGGACTTATATGCGTTTGCTATGGGAGTATGTACAGATCTATAAGGGAAGGTAAGTTAGTAACCTTAGGCCATGGTGTACTCCGAGGTGGTCAGTTTATGTTATGTAGGCATATATTATATATATACAGGGTGTCCGCAAAGTTGGGGTTTTCCTTTACACGACGTGTAGATCTTGGAAACATAAGCAATTTTTCTTAGTACCATATACACCAATGTCTTAAGGGAACCGAGATAAAGGGCTCTGCAATATCAAAAATATCTGAATACCGTCCTGTAGCCGCGACCCGGGACATCACCGATTGGTACAAGGTCTCAACCCGACGGCAGAACTGGGTCGGGGTCAGTGTGTCAGGTCAGTATGCAACCTTCAACCGACGGTTACGGTCACGCGTGTAGAGGTAAACGAACCCATATAATCGATTGCGTTTCAAAAAACAACAAGCACTAGAGACGTAGCTAGAGAAGTGCAAGTATCAAAAACTAAAGTGTTGCAAACGCTGCGTGAAGAAGGGCTGTATCCGTTCCAGGTCCAACGTGTACAAGCTCTTCAACCTGACGATTTTCCAGCAAGAGTGCGGTTTTGTGAGTGGTTGTTGCACCAACATGACAATAATCCGGACTTTTTGAAGTGCATATTGGTGACAGACGAATCTACGTTCACGCGTAATGGGGTGAATAACTTTCGCAACACTCATGTTTGGTCATTACGCAACATTTTGCCTTCCTTGTTTGCCTGCGTCTGCTCGGTAGCGCATCAGCTGATTTCATTTTCTGTTGGAGCGGTATGATTTCGGACAGAGACGTACTTAGCCCTTCTCGCCAACTGGAGAGTGAGTACTTTTTCCTTTATTTTTTTTTTTACTTGGTCGCCCGCGTTTCACTACACATTACCTTTGTTATTTCAAGGGTAGTCGTTTCTGAAAAGGAAAACCCCAACTTTGCGGACACCCTGTATATACAGGGTGGCGCATCGAAAACGAAACAGACGCATTTACAGGCAGCTGAGTTTTTTTTAAAAAACGCTCAGACCCGTCAATTTTGTTTTCGAGGGGGACACGAGTTTGGTAAAAAATCACGTTAGCACGTGCAGCCCCCTAAGCAGAGGTGACACCACTCCCAAAATCTTAAATGGAAATTTATTCTGAAAGTAGTACAAACTAATTTGATGTACCTATTAAAGTCTACTTTAAGCTTGAAATCAATAAATCTTCAAAACTACTGAACTGAAGCTCATGTATTTTACATCATTATAAAGGGAATTGAAAGACCTTTAAAATACGGTATCACTCGACCCCCCTTTCTATTTAAGATTTTAGGGTTGGTGTCACCCCCGACCAGGGGTTAACGTGATTTTTTGCCAAACTTGTGTCCGCCTCGAAAACAAAATCGACGGGTCTGAGCATTTTTCAAAAAAAAACTGAGCTGCCAGTAAATGCGTCTGTTTCGTTTTCGATGCGCCACCCTGTATGTTATATTTGTTATATATATAAAGCGTGACGTGGCCACGACTTCGGGAACTAGGTGTATAACGGCAACGGCGACTGTTCAGTAACAAAATCACTTGCTATGCATGTTCTAAGGGTATCATCTAATAGCAATATCATGTTCTAAAGTCGTGCGCAAATAATATACGACGCATCAATAGAATGTACTAAGAACATATTACAAACTGAGAATATTTCTCCCAATGCTTCGTTCAGCCATGCTTCCTCATTAGCGACGTCTGCTCCTCAAAAACGTGACAAGAAGAGCTAAAGGGCAAAATAGATTCTCCTTAACGTTTATAAGAGCGGAATTTTAGAGAATTCTGAAATGAAAATTCATGATATTGAAAGACGTGTGGCAAACAAAACAGGCTTAAGTATATCCTAAGGCAATTTTCAACATCGTTAAAGAATATAAAAAAAAACACACAAAATTGTCTCCCCACAAAATAGGATGCATTGCACGAAGCTGTTGAATACAGTTGATAACTCTGATCGGAACGCTATCAGAAGCAAAGTCCATCAACTTTTTACAAGGCAGGAACTTCCCAACATAGACAGAGTATTACAGGAGATTAATAGTGATGAAGACTTACCTACTTTCAAAAGGACTACATTCTATAGTTTACTCAAAGAACTTCACTTTGAGTATAGAGAACAGGGCAGAAATAGTATTTTGATGAACAACCAAGAGATTATTTTGTGGAGAAGAAGTTATTTAAAATCAATAAAGAAATACCGCGACCAGCGCAGCAAGATTTATTACCTGGATGAAACGTGGATAAATGCAGGACATACAAAACCTGTATGGGCTAACTCTACAATCAAATCAGCAAGATAAGCCTTCTGAGATGGACTAACCATTGACCTAAAGAATCCGTCAGATATCTGTATTTAACCAATTCGTCATTTGTGTTGGAAAAATGGTGTCATGTAGATTGAATCTATGAGCCCACGCTGAAAACTCAGCTACACTAAACTGGTAGATTAAGCATCAACACCTGTTAGATAATCTGCTTATATACTAAGTGACATATAAATCCGAACACCCAGTTTAAATGGTTTTATTTTAATAAAAGTTGGTGAATGTATTTATCTTACTGTAAATAACAAGTGAAAAAATGTTCAGCCTTATCAGTCGGACATTCCGGTTTTTATACTGCTTTTTTTTTAATTCACTAACGCTCTAAAAATGAATATTTCAGCCGGAATAAAGAATCAACGTTGGCGGATTTTGGTTCTTGACATCCTTTACGATCGGTTACGATGCCTAGAGTACGGAGACCTGTACGATTTCGTCAACTTAGTGAGTTTGATAGGGGCCGTATAGTGGGACTTCAGGAAGCTGGACTTGCAGTTAGAGTGCAAAGAAGTGTAGACACTGTGGTTAGGTGTTGTCAGGCATGGCTTCGAGAAGGCCATACGCAAAGAGCAAGGGGCACTGGACGCCGCCGTAGAACAACAGACCGTGAAGATCGCCGCCTAAGATTATTGGCCTTAACGGACCGTTTCTCCACTACCAGGTCCATTGCAAATAAATGGTTTGCAGAACACGGAAGACCTATTGGCATGCGAAGTGTTTACCGACGAATGAGAAGTTTTGGCTTGTTTTCATACCGGCCACACTGGGTCCTCCCTTCAACTCGAGAACACCGACGTAATCGCCTTGAGTGGTGCAGACAACGGTCACTCTGGGATCAGGAATGGAACAGTATTGTCTTTAGTGACCAGTCTCGATTTTGTTTAGGCATGCACGATGGTCGTGCCAGGGTTAGAAGGCGACGTGGTGAAAGGAGGAATCCACAGTTTTTTGTTGAAAGACATGTTCATCACACTGTTGGAGTTATGGTTTGGGGTGCTATAGCTTATGGTTCCAGGTCACCTTTAATCTTCATCAGAGGTAACATGAACGCGCAGCGTTATATCTACGAAGTTCTAGAACCCCATCTTCTACCCTATCTTGACACCCTGGCAGATCCAACTTTCCAACAAGATAATGCCCGACTACATGTTGCAAGAGTCACAATAGACTTCTTTCAACATAATGATGTCACATTGTTACCATGGCCACCAAGATCTCCCGACTTATCCCCAATTGAGCACGTGTGGGATATGATGGGTAGGAGATTGCTCAATTTGCAACGTCCTCCTCAGACTCTAGAAGCACTTCGAGAGGAGTTGATGGTTGCCTGGAATGAGATACCACAGGAGGACATTGACCACCTGATCAGAAGCATGCCTAGGCGCGTTGGAGAATGCGTAGCACATCAGGGTGCATCCACACATTATTAAAGGTCAAAAGGGCTTTAAAGCAGTGCAATCATTTTGAAATTTTTATCATTTACTTATTATGCTTCATTAAGTACTTATACAAAATTTTATTAAAATAAAACCATTTAAACTGGGTGTTCGGATTTATATGTCACTTAGTATATTATTATTAGTTTTCTTGAATACTATACATGGAATAATTATTTCCAGGAAAAGAAACACGATATGTTATCTCTCGCATTGGCAGTGAAGATGGATGTGTGCCCTCTGTCCTATCGGCATTTGAGTCAAAGGAAACAACCCACTACCATGAAGAAATGGACGCGAGTTCATTTGAATGACGGTTCCCAAAGCTTAACGACAATACCGTCATTGTACTTGATAAAGCTGCATGCCACACTAGAAAACTAGAAAGAATTCTCACAATGTCGACAAGAAAGGCAGAAAGTCAATAATGGCACCTATCAGAAGACATAAGCTTCAATGAAAATATGGTTAAAGCATCTAGTCAGGCAGCACAAATATAAATATAATATTAATGTTATTGACGGAATGGCTAAAACCCAAAATAAGACCGTTTTAAAGCAAATATAAAAAAATATGTGGCTTCAAACAAAAGAACGTTCAAATTCTCTGACTTGAAAATTTTGTTTTATGAAGCTGTCAACAGAGTGACGGCAAACCATTGGAAAGATTGCATCCGTCACGTTCAAGAGGCTATCGAAACATAGATATGGCGTCTGGACAGTATGATCGATATTCAAATTGAACCTGTAATAATTAATATTAACCATTCGGACGATGATTCAAGTAAAGGGTGTCTCAGAAATATTTTCGTTTTTAGATCAGTCCTCTGGCGGAATACGCATGCTCCGGAGAAACGAGACAGTTGACAAACGTTTGGCAACATTGTTAAATTTTAGTTGCAATGGAGCGTTTTACAGGGCCGCAACGTGCTTTTTGTGTTCGCGAGTTCTATAAAAACAAGGATTCTTATGTGCTTGTACGTCGTTTGTACAGAAATCATTATAACATAGCAAGAATGAGAGATGTCCCAAGCGCAAATTTAATTAAATATTGGGTAAGGAAGTTCGAGAGCACTGGAAACACGTGTATTAGTAAACCGCCTTGACGGCCAAGGTCAGCAAGATCGAACGAAAATATTGAACGTGTGCGCCAGTCCGTTAACGAGGATCCCCGGCAATCATTAAGACTGCGTGGAGCGTCTCTAACTTTGCATAAGTCAACTGTTCATCGCATTATTTGCAAGGATTTGCATTTTCACCCATACAAGATTGTTGTTACACAACAATTAAAACCACAAGATCCCGCTAATCGATTAGAGTTCTGTAGAACAATGAGAGAGCATTTTAACGGTTACAACAACATATGGTTTTCTGATGAATCGAATTTTCACATTAACGGGCATGTTAATAAACAAAACTGCCGATATTGGGCCGAGCAGAACCCGCAAAATCTTCATGAGACGCCATTACACTCGCCTAAAGTTATCGTCTGGGCTGCTATGTCAGGGCAAGGAATCATTGGCCCGTATTTTTTGAAGACAATCGTGGCCAAGCTCAAACTGTAACATCTGAGCGCTACTGCCACATGATTAGGACTTTTTTAACTCCAGCTATACAGAACCATGGTGGCTACAATAGAAACACGTTTTTCCAGCAAGATGGAGCGACTTCTCATGTCACGAATGAATCCTTGGATGCTCTTCATCAGTTATTCCCAGAGAGGGTCATCAGTCGCAGAGGAGACATTAACTGGCCACCGAGAAGTCCCGATTTGACACCAGCAGATTTTTTCTTATGGGGATACCTGAAGAGTAAGGTATACACCCCACCGCCACAAGATTTGAGAGAGTTGAAGCAAAAAATAACAGATGAAATAAACGCCATTCCTCGAGCAATGCTTCGGAGAGTGATCGAAAACTTCAGTTCGAGATTAAGAGAGTGTGAAAACATGAACGGTGCTCATTTATCCGATACTCTTTTCCATAAATAAAATTAATGTTTAGGCTTTCGTTTGGTAATAAATTTATCTTTGTAAAAATATTCTAAGTATTTTTATTTATGGCATAAAATAAGAAAATATCTCATTTACTTCCAGCGAATAAAGGAGTGTGAAAAGTATATGTACTTCATTCTATGAAAATAATCATTTATTTTGTTAGATTATTCCAAGACCATTAAGAAAAATACGGACCTACACATTCTCGCTTTTGGACATGTTGTGTCTTGTCTGGGCGTGAACGGACAACGAGTGGGGTATAACCCCTGTTTCAAATATAATAAGATGATCACCCCTGTCAACTCCAATTTCAAAACGAAGCAGGATAATTGAAATCTAACAGAGCAAGTTAACTATTTATTTATTCATAACAGAATATACTGGATGGGTAGGGTAAAACCTTGTTCTAAGCAAAACTTTTGTTTTTAGGTCGACGTACTGGCTCGACTACCTCCGTCCGCAGCGATCTGACAGTGGCCAAGCGCATGGCCCTTTTGGTCTTCACAGATTTCGCCTGTTGGGCGCCAATAGCCTTTTTTGGTCTAACAGCACTCCTAGGATATCCACTTATTACAGTCACACAAACCAAAATCCTCCTGGTCTTCTTCTATCCGCTTAACTCATGTGCCAATCCCTGCTTGTACGCGCTACTGACGCAGCAATATAGGAGAGATTTCTTCATTCTGATGGGTAAGTACTTGTCACCTAATCATCATCATATGCGACAATTAAAAGTGAAATATGGTTTACGTAGAATCGTCTCTAGAAGCATAATGTATGTTTCTTATTATAAGAAGATATAGCTGATAATGGATGTGAACTTCCGTGACACTTCACGATCATCTCTGGAAATTTGAGGCGTTCTTTTATTCATTTAACCTGTTTAAGTGATGGGCGCATTGTATATACCATGTATAATAAACCATTGTATACGCGTATACAATAGTGAATATATACGTCTCGATTTTCACGTATACAATGTATAAAATGTATATAATGTATACAGTAGCAAATCATAGTTCAACTACTTGCATACAGTGTTGACGAAGATTTCCATTTGTACGAGGAAGAGAAAGAGGGGGAGAAGTGGGGACCACTTGTGTAGAAAGAACTTGCTGCAACGCCTTGTTTTCTAGGCTCAAATACACAATCTGTTTAGGATCAATTCTAGATCGATCCTAATGCTTCTCCGATTTTAGGTTGAACTGAAAGTTCAGGATAGATACAAATTCTGCAACACTGCATAATCGGTTTGACCGTGGAAGCAGTTTATAAATAATGAAAAATGTTACCGGTAATCTGTATAATTCAGGTATTCTATACAATACCTAGGCAGTATATAGAATACCTGGGTTGCCCAGGCAATGTATGAAATATTATGGATATTATTATCCATTACAAACTTAACCTAGGTAATGAATACAATTCCTAGGGATTGTATAGAGTATAGTCAACGCCAAACAAAGTGGCGTGCACGTCATCACGATAAAAAATCCCCGACCTAATGCCTAGGTTTCTATCACAAACAATTGCTCTATTGCAGTTTCATATTAATGTGATATATAAATTGTAAAATGGTCATTACTCTCTTATTATGGTTAATAGTCATATAAACATTGTTATTAAAATATCACATAAGTTGCTTTCTGATAAATTTAGACGCATTATGCGAAATAAAATGTTTTGCAAACGCTCCAATCACTTATCGACATGTAAACGCACTAAACCGATTTCGCAGCGTTGACACATTGTCACATTGAAACTTATTTAAACTGGGAACTGACATTTGTATTAATTTTGACACTGAATCAATTTGTGGCATTTCAAATCTTTATAAATCCTTTGGCCCCGCATACTGTAAATCAACAACTGTTTGTTTCAAAACAAAATTATTTATTTTACGAGTAGATAAAGGCAATTTTGGTATATAAAGATGCCCAAACAGTTAAATAGTCGGTGTAAGGAACTCGTGGCCTCGTTAATGCACTACTTTGAGCAAGAAAGGGACAACAACGGGCCTTTGTTGCCTTTAAATGCTGTTCAAGATGTAGGTTACTAATAATTATGTGTAATGTATATTAATAATAGTGAAATTTTATTTCATTTTTTGTAGCGTGTTGCTGCTGCTTTAAAAATTAGTTTAAGGACAGTTAGTCGTATTTCCGAGGCTGTGAAAAGTGATGCAAATTTAGAATCGCCCAAGAAAAAGCGGAGTTATATTAAACGTGTAACCAACACAGCGACATTGGATACAAGTGCCATTCGAGAAGTGATCTATAATATGTATCACAAAAGTAAGATCTTATTATAATAACTTATCAGAAATTTGCAATAATTTGTTAACTAAATTATAATGTCATATTACACATGGTTTCAGAAGAACAAGTTACGATACAAACTTTATGGTCTGGATTAAGAGATAGGGCATTATTTGATGGTAGTGCCACGTCTTTAAGGCGGTTGCTTAGAGATCTTGGATTTAAGTGGCTTAAGGACAATCCGCGACGAGGGCTCATGGAACTACCAAGTATAGCTTTGAAAAGGGTGGAATTTCTAAGGCAATACAATCAAGCCAAGGTTGAGGGCCTTATACCAGTTTGTCTTCCTCGATGAAACTTGGATATTTCAAAATGGGACCATAGGTCGCTCTTGGCAAAATGGAAACCAAAAAAGCGTGAAAGCTATTAAAACAGATGGTAAAAGGTATGTACTTTTACACAATTTGCACTATAAAATTTAAAACTAATATATTTTAGATACATTATATTACATGCTGGAAATGAAAATGGGTTTATTGAGGGTAGTGAAGCGATATTTTCTTCGAAAACAAAATTGAGCGATTACCATGGAGAGATGAACCAGGACAATTTTTTGAAATGGTTTCAACATCAGTTATTAGAAAAATTGGAGAGTCCATCTATGATTATACTGGATAACGCCCCTTATCACAGCATGATATTGAACAAAGTGCCCAACAATGCATGGACTAAAAAAAATATCCAAGACTGGTTGACAAATCAAAACATACCATTTTTAAACACAATGTTTAAAACAGAGCTATTGAGTATTGTTGCTCGGTACATAATGCTTCTTAGTTATATATATTTTGGTCGACAGTTTATATTTCTTTTGTTTATTCCTATTCTTAAAATAACTGCTCTTTTAGAAACAAACCACCTAAAATATACGTGATTGATGAATTGGCGGAACAACATGGGCACAAAGTTCTTCGTCTGCCTCCTTACCATTGTATATTTAACCCTATTGAGTTAATTTGGGGCATAGCAAAAGGTTACTATAACAGACATATTGGTAGAGATGGTAACAGTGAAAAAGACTGTTTGGATATGTGGAACGAGGCTCTACAAACGGTTACCCCAGACATGTGGAAAAATAGTGTTCGACATACTGAGCAAGAAATTTTTAAATGGTATGAAAGAGAACGAATTTTTGATCGACCAGACATCGAACCTTTAATAATCAACTTTGAGAGTGATGAAGATTCAGATTCAGACAGCGCTGAAGAAAGAAACTCCGACTAACTTTATTGTACAGAAAAAGCTTACACCAGTAGCTTACCTAATTTTAGAATGCATTTTTCTGTATGAATTCTGTAAAATAAATACCATGCATAAAATTTGGAGGACCCCATTTGGATTTTTATTCAGTACCTTTAAGTGCTTTAAGCTATCAATTAAATATGGTAGTTTCATAGTGTCATCTGATCAATAATTGTCATACTTAATGATTATGCAAGTACAGATCTATAATTTTATTATACTATTATTTTTGTTCTCATTTGAGGTTAATATTGCTTATAAACCTAGATATGTAAATAATAAATTTTATTATTTTACAAAAAGTTTGGCAACAATGTAAATTTTTCAACACACCCACCTTGATGACGTGCACGCCACTTTGTTTGGCGTTGACTATACATGCTGTTCCATCGGCAATGTATAAAATAAATACAGGTAACCAAATACGTTCGTGCGGTTGCTGTATATTGCACATTGCCATGGATGTTTTTGATCGATAGCGATTGTTTGTTACCTGTTGTCACTTTAGTATGAATCCTTCTTTTCTCACACTAGGAAACACATGGAAGTTAAGCAATCGGGTTCCACATGAACTGACAAATGTTAACAAATAGTCGTCTTACCATTTGTTCAGCAAACATTTCACGCAACGCTAATGAACCATTTCTTAATCCGTTATTAACCTGTGACGAAAAATAGATCTTGTATTCGAATTATAAGAGTTCGTATCATTGGTTGTCGCTTACTGATTCGGTACCGCAGACGCTCAAGGCTTTCTTGCACCCAAACAAGGTATTGTTGTTGTTTGGTGAACATCAACTGGAATTGTCCATTATTAGTTTTTGGAAAGGGACTAAACCATCACTGCAAACTTGTATTGTGAGCAGCTTCAACGAGTACAAGCAGTACTCATCCAAAAACAGCCTTCTTTGATCAATCGGAAGAAAGCGATATTCTTGCAGGATAACGCCATGCCTCATAGCGCAAAGGGGGCCCGAGAAAAAATTTCTGAACTCGACTGGCCTTTTTTTGGCTCTTGACAACTGTATGAGTTACCGACAGTTCGCAACTCGAGATGGTGCAGTCCGCCAACTTTTTTACTCCAAATCCAGGGAGTTCTACAATACCGGCATACAAAAATTTGTTCCACGTTGGCAAAAAGTCATTTAATGTGATGGTAATTACTTCGACGAATAAATACTGTCTTATTGTTTTTCAATAAAAATTTATATTTTTCTACTAAAAAACTGCACGAACTTATTTGGTTACCTGATAGATCTTGGTCTAAATTTAACAATGTTAACCGGCATACCTTGAAAACGACGAGCAAACGAAACAAGTCATATTATTTAAAATCGACTCAATTAAAATTAACACTTAAAGTGCTCCTCAAAAATAAGCTTTATGAAAAGGGTACAAGAAAGCACCTTTCTGTTACTACAGTAAAAATCACAGTAAAATTAACGTGGAACTAAAAATTATTCTGGCTTTAAGTAACATAATAATTTTCTTTGCTTACAAGTACGTAAGTACGTAACACGTATATATACTCAAGAAACAAAACAATTCTGTAAAAATATAGGCAGTGTAGGTCTACTGCTTAGTCAAAGTTCTATTAGAGTAAAAAAAATTCTAACATGTACTTAAGAGGCAAAAAAATCCTCTGAAAATAAGTAGGTTCTGCATAGTCATCCGTGAAAAAATTATTTATTTTTACATGAAGAACTATTGGGACATTTTGAAGTGCACAAAATCTTCCTTGTTCTCGTCTTTTACATACATTACCGTGTGCGCATCCGGTATTGTGTAGAATACCTAGGCAAAGTATAAAACAAATAATATTTCATGCATTACCTACACGGTTTAGGTATCCTATACATTACCTAGGTATTGTATAGAATACCGGATTATACAGAAAGCCGGTAACATATACAGTTTTAAATAAAATACTAACAAGAAATGAACCCTAGTTTATCGATTTCTTTGTTCTTGGAGCGTGCAACCATATTTTTTTAAGTTGTCGGTTCACTGCTTACCAACTTACTGACGTTTGCGAATAAACCTAACCTCACTTATGCTATTATATACATTGTCTTCATCATTGTATACATTGTATTCATTGTATACGCAATGTATACATCGAGACGTAGACAATTAATATATGTATTTAATTAGTATCTGCGTAAACCTCCATTTTCGAGATATAAGCGATACAATAAGTGCAAAATATGACATTTTCGCCCCTTCGAGCGGAGTTTTTGGAATTCGTTTAAAAAAACGTTTAATAAATTCTGCAGTTGTATGTCTCGTGCTCACACAGTTTATACATTAGTGATGCACTATATTAAGCTTGATCAAGCCATGACTTTCGAGGTACTCCAGAAGGTCTCGATTTATCCATTACGTTACATTATAACAGAAAGCAGAGCAATCGGCCTGTAGTTGTTAGGGTGGGTCTAAGGGCCGTATCGTTAGTCGTTCCTACAATTATTTGTCTAAAAGGATGCAAGTTATAAAAGTTAATGACACTATTTCATCAAAAATTAAAAATACGTTGGGTGTTCCACAGGGCAGTATCCTGGGACCACTTCTTTTCATTTCATACATAAATGCCATAGTCAAAAAATGCAAAGTTCAGATAACTCTATGATTTATATAAGTACCAAAAATATTCAGACTGGTATCTCTTATATAAAGGAAGACTTGAAACTTGTCTCAAAATGGTTAGCATCTAACAGACTTAAATTAAATACAAGTAAAACGAAAGCTATGTTAATTGGAAAAAACAATCTACAAATGTTCAACTGAGTATTGATGGTGAAGATATTGAATTCATAGAAAATTTGGGGATTTTTGTTGACTCTCGATTAAGTTTTGATGTTCATTATGAAAAAGTTATAAATAAGATTGGTAGTAAAGTGGGATACTTATCAAGAGTTTCTGGATGTCTGAGTTCATATAGCAGAAAAATTATCCAAAATACCATCATCCTTCCAAATTTCTTGTACCGTTCGACTATTCTATATTTAGCCAAGAATTCCATTTTTGAAAGACTGCAAATTTTACGAAACAAGTGCATGAGAATAATATCGAATAAAGATAAATATAGTCCAATTAGACAAATGCGTAGCAAATTAAAATGGTTCAATGTAAAAAAATTTATCAAATATCTTGTATGATGTAAATGATATTCATTTATAAGGTAAAAAATAATATATTTCCATCAAGTCTAACTAATTTAACATCATCAAGTGCCGACCATCATTTACATAATACCAGAAATAAAGATGATTTCCATTTAATGACCAAAAAGTATATCATATGCCACAAATCAGCATTCCATCAAGGGTTGATTGAATATAATAAATTATACACAGAGATAAAAGACCAAAAAACTTTGACAAAATTTAAAGTAAAATTGAGGAATCACTTATTAAATCTACAATTATGGCTTGGCCAACATTTATATCACTCATCATATGGCTTGAATTTACTAATTCAAAGTATATAGTTTATAATTATTCTGTTTATGTAGCCACATGTGCTAAATAAATCTTTCTACTACTACTACTAATTGTAGGACGCCTTTATGGCCTCCTTGATTATCATAGTATTTTCTCTCCTCCAGAAAGGCACTGGAATTTCTAGATTTATACTGCTCCGTGTTAGCGTCAGCGCTCTCCTATTGTGAGGCTAGGTTACCTTTTCGAATTGTTGGAAATTTCAGGCTGATATAACAGATGATATAAATCAAATGCATGAACAATTTGATGCATATAATTATTTGTAACATAACCTCAAAATAGAACGCAGACAAGAAACAGTAGAAAACTATAAAGCTATATAAGCGTCCTACAATTGTAAGAAAGACTGACGATACGACCCTTAGATACTTTTTTTGGTACAAGTTGGGCATGAGCAATTTTACAGACCTGTGGAAATTGCTGAATTCGTAAGATATCTGGGAGAGATGCAGAAGAACTGGAGCAAGCTCCGCTGGACATCTATTCGGTACAACGGCAGGAATCAAGTCCGGACCACAAGCTTTTTTGATGTCGAGCGGCAAAGGCACCGGACTTACGGTCTTATGTTTGAATGTTCGGAATTGGAACCATTGGAATCGATTCCCTCAATTCCGTCTGCCAGTATCGTTTCTTTAAAACAATTCGTTCACTAAAGACTCTAGTTAAGAATATAAGTATTTTCAGTAAATAAAGATTTAAATCTTCTTAACTTTGGTGAAAGGTGATTGTTGTCTGTTTTTAGGACGATATGGTCTCTGCAAAGATAGAGCTGAAAGGCACAAAGGAGCTATTGGAGGTAAGCCGCTTCCATATAGTGCAGCAGCTCAGTATCGGAGAACGGGTGGTAGCGGAGGCACGGGAGGGATAATTGTTGAAGGAAATTGTGCGAAAAAGGCTACAGGTAAGCTTTACGAAGACATTTGGGGAGAGTCACTCATCAAAGGTCAAAGACAAGTCACAAGATTTCAACATTCCAACCACTTTTCAACTTACTTCTCATCCATGGACAAAGCCACTCCAGTGTATTTTGCTTTACTTCGTTAAATCAGCAGTAGATACTTAAAACTTACCCGCACGGGTATTACGTATCTTGAAAAGTGACATTATGCCGATTTTTTTTTGACATTATGCTATTTTTTTTGACATTATGTAGGTTTTCCTACAAGATGTTAACTTAGCACTTAGTTGTACGTGTTGCCTCATGAGGCTTGTTATCAATCTTTGGCTCTGATGTGATGTAAAATCTGCTTCTGAGATGGCATTACTAGAGGTGTAAGCTCTAAGTTGTTTGTGTTGATGATAATTACTTTGGGTTCTTGTCTCAAATACACTTAATTGAGATTCAAAGATAGGAATTAATTACGCATCCACTTTTTCTTATCCATTCTGGAAATTACATATACAAATTTGCTGAATTTAAAAAATGAGGGAGATAAGAAATAATTAAAGCAGACGTTCGATAACGTAAACACGGGATAATGAAAACTTGCGTTAATGTAAACACAAACTTCGTTCTATAGGATCAAACGGAACGCGCGATAACGTAAACAATGTGTACGCTCGATAACGTAAACAACTCTCGGCGCACGGAAACAGCGCGACGGTAAAAGGCTGAAGCCTCGATGATTTATGTCGGGCGTCGGGGAGTCCCCGATTTATGATGTAGAGTGTAGGGGATTCACCTCTGCGATAAAATACGACAAACTCGGTCAGTCGTATGATCGTTTAGGATACGTTTATACATACGTATGTATTTCATTTTTGAACTTAAGTGAACATTGCACGCGTTAATATATTTTACGACTATGGCAACCACATCCTATAAAAGAAAGTGTTTAAAGTTGAGTGAGAAAGTGAAAATCATAGACGAATTTGCACTACTTGCGGGAGTCACACAGTTAGCAAAAAAATATGGAGTATCGAAAGCAACAATCTGTAAAATTAAGCGTATGAATACTCAAATTTTACAAAGAACGTGCAATACATTTGGAGGTCCGTGAAAAAGAAAAACTTTAAAAAATGCGAAGGCACCTAAAATGGAAAATTCCCTGTATAAGTGGTTTTTAAAACAACGGGAAAATCATGTCCCAGTTAGTGGCGAAGTACTTAAACAGAGAGCGAGACTGTTAGATGAAAAACTGAAAGAAACTGAAAATTTCATAGCTAGTGATGGCTGGCTACAACGATTCAAAACAAGATATGGAATTCGACTGCTGTCTATATCTGGTGAAAAATTATCAGCACAACCACAATTAGTGCAACCATTCAAAGAAAAATTGATGAAAACAATGACCGAGCTAGATTTAAGAATGGAACAAATTTACAACGCAGATGAAAGTGGCCTTTATTGGAAAATGTTACCAGAGAAAACCTATGCTGCATCATTTGAAAAATCTGCCCCGGGAAGAAAGCCGGAGAAACAACGAATAACGTTTCTAGCCTGCACTAATGCTAATGGTTCACACAAAATAAAGCAACTGGTAATTGGGAAAGCAAAAAATCCGCGCTCATTTAAAAATGTTAATATCCCTGTTGATTATGACTGTTCAAAAACCGCTTGGATGACTAGCAGTATATTCCTGAAATGGTTCCACAGGTGCTTTGTCCCTCAGGTATGACAATCAATTATCACAAATGCTCTATTCATAATTTGAGGATGTGTTTTCAATTTGTAGGTAAAAGGTTTCCTAAAACAACAGAAGCTTCCAATAAAAGCGTTGTTACTATTGGATAATGCACCAAGTCATCCTCCCGAGCAACAACTGAGGAGCAGGGATGGGTCAATTTTCGTCATGTAGATGGACCAGAATATAATAAGACTCGCCAAACTATTCTATAGGAAGTTTCTACTTTCGTCTGTCTTATCAAAGAATCCTGAAAACTTATCTGAGGCTTTAAAAAAAGTAACATTACGAGAAGCTGTTTTAGATTTACATATGGCCTGGAATGAACTTAACCAGCAAACTATTCAAAAATGTTGGAACAATCTCTTTTGTACCAATAATGAAGATGATGAAGAAGACAATGTCCCCTTAAGCGTAATTAGAGAACGTTTGCGATCCAATAATGATAATTTTATTAGTGTGTCATTGGATGTTGTTGATTTATTGAAAACAGTGAATCCCAACGTTGTTTGTACTCCTGCTGATATTAATTTATGGAACGAAGATAAGCAGACGAATGATGCTGATAAGAAGGAGGATATGGACAGTGAGGATGATGAGAACGATCCCATTGAAGTCAGAAGTGTAGTGACTGACGCGCAAGCTATACAAGTTTTTAACCAAGCTTTAGATTGGGCTGAAAGAACAGAAGTTTCATACACGGATATTTTAGTTCTTCGTAAATTATGGGCGCAGGCATTGGAAGACAATGCTAAGCGCAAATTTACGCAGACAAAAATTGTTAATTATTTTTCTTCTAATTAAAAAAATACTTATCGCTGTTAGAATATTTGTTTATTTTGTTATAAATAGTATGTATTAAACGTTTCTTTTAATAAATCAAATATTATATAAATCACGTTCGCTAATGTAAACATTTCGATAATGTGAACCACACTTGGATTAAATTAGTTTACATTATCGAGCGTCTGCTGTATATTCACTGTACACTGTCGAATTGTAAGTCATATACATGCTAACTGTAATTACACATAATGCGGGCGCGGTGATGTCCCGTAATTCTCCTCAGTTTTTCGTAATTTATAATTTTGAACATAACCTCTCTTCAGAAAGCACAACATAAAAATAACCCATCGGGCACAGCCAATAGATATACTTCATTGGCAGCATATTCAGCAATTATTTTCTCACACAGCAAATAAGACTGATTTTATTCACATGCAGACCAATACACATAATCATTTAGATGCGATCTTGCTATTCAACCAACTTTCTTCTCAGAGATAAAAACTACATACAAGGATCATTTGACCTCACGAAACATGCAACCAATAATGCATGTAGTTTAGTTGAGTGATTCCTCCATAGATGGACGTTCACAACCATCTTAGTGGGCAAACGTGGAATGACTGTTTGCGTCCTAAAAACTACGTAGTTTGCAAGATGACATCTGATAGGTTTCTTTTGACGTTTGATAGGTTTTTTACATGATACCCGTGCGGATCGTATTGTAATCTACGAATCGGCATCTGTGACGTCACTTATGACAAGATATTTGAGTTCTGAGAATCAGCTCATTGTTCTGCATTCTTCAACGAGCTAAGGGCTATTTCTTTTCGGGACGCAATGGCGACGTGAGCACCACTAATATCTATACATGTTATTAAAAACCGTGCCTGCTCAAGCAGCTTGTTGTCGACTTTGCATGTCAGCCCGCAGCAACTTCACTGCTTGTTAGTTAGATAGTTAAGGGAAGCACTAAATGTCAGATAGATAACTAATTAAGAGGACACTTAGGACGGCGGAAAAGTTTGATGAAGTTCAAGACTATCACTTCCAGAAGTATGAACAGAGATACTTATTCGGTATCTTCTTGCAGGGTCGTTCATTTTAGATAAACTCATTTATTTTTCCTAATGTTCATCAGAAATTGCAGTATTATCTTTGAAGGGTGTTTCCAGCATTTATAGACACAAAGTAGAGAAGCACATTTGAATCGATAATTTCAAGAACCTTTAAGAGATTCATATGTCGAATGATCTTCACAGATTATTAATGGTAATCATAATGGCAAAAGCCCGAAAAACCGTTCTGTACTTTGTCACTTTAGCAAACAATATAGGTAATATATTTTGTAGACGGTATACGGTCCCTGGCTGGAGGTGGAGGTACCACCCAGCGGATTTCTAAGGCGGGGCCAGAATGTGTGCATGTTGGATGCACACGTGCTTCCTTGCTAGAGTCCGCGTGGCGGCACCCTTTCACCTGTATCCCCCTATATCCCGTCGGTACCCTTAGTTGTTAAGACCTTAGGCCTCGGTGGTGGTTCAAGTATTAAAAAATATACTTCACTATAGTTCTTTTCACGGTTTTTGTCAGTTATGTAACAATGCCATACAGGTTGACTAATGGTATCAGATGCATAGCTTAACTATCCTGATGAAAAATGCCCACTATGCAAGCCAATCCATGACGCAGCTGCTACTCACTCTTGCATACTCATAGATTGGCTGATACAGACCATGGTCATGATCACAGTTGATTTTTCACTCATCATCACTGTCTGCAGTCGTTTTTTTTGTACTATTTAAAGACTTTATTTGCCTCTTTATTTATGGGTCTGCAGGTCTGGTACATCTCAACAATTCAGATCCACCAAGCAGAATATTCTGAAAACCAAAAAACACGCGCCATTTGTTGCTCAAGAAACCGATACCCTATAAGATATAATTTAATTCTCAAGGAGACTAAAATCTCAAGAGATTTTTGTCTCATGAGGGATTTATCTTGGATGAGTTTCCATAGAACATGAGGATTTCTCTGAAATACTCGAGTTATGCTATTTGCAATATTTGCTCTCACGTGAAACAGTGTGTTTCTCAGCTCAGCTGTTTCCACAGTACATACGTGAAAGAAACGGAGAAAACTATGATTTATCCACTTAATCAAAGCAGTTACCTCTCAACGTGAAATAATGACAGTGATGCACATGGTTGCCACATTAATTAAAACTATTAGAGTCTAGGACCTTTTACAAAATCTACTTTGTCTTCGATGCCTTACGGCAACCAGCATTACGGAGCGTATGTTCTGTAAACACTAGAGCTAGTATAAATTCTATTTACTACCTAATACCTCTCTTACGGACTATAAACGCAATAATGGAGCTCCTTGATCTCGTGCGGTCTCAAAATATTTCGTCCGAGAAATGACGAATCCTTTTGCTTGTCGACCCAGAGGTTTCTAGTAAAATGCTTAAAAGGACATCTCAAAGTTTAGAAAAAAACGGTTTTTATAAAATAAAAATGCAAACATTGAGGCAAAAAGAACGAAAATACACCTGACAAGCTTTGCGACAATGCCACAACACAGAAAACTGTTACCAACATAAGTGTACCCGGGAAATTTAAACTATACGTACCAATTTAGGATCTATTTTGCATTAAGGTTTGCATTCAAATTCATTCAATATGACGTAACTACTTTGTTTGAGTGAATTAAACTATTTATCATTATCAAATAATTGCGGGTTAAAGATGCCAAGAGAAAGGCACAGAAGACAAGCTTGTTATTATTATTATCTTGCTAACAAGTCCCGTACTGTGAACAAAAGACTTCCAACAGGATTGGGTTGATACAGGGTGGCGCTCAGTTTTTTTTTTCAAAAACGCTCAGTCCCGTCGATTTTGTTTTCGAGGGGGACACAAGTTTGGCAAAAAATCAAGTTACCAGCCTCCTAAGCGGAGGTGACACCACCCCCAAAATCCTAAATGGAAAGAGGGTCGAGTGATACCTTAGTTTAAAGGCCTTTCACTTCCCTTTATAATGATATAAAATTAATGTTTTTCAGTTCAGTAGTTTTGAAGATTTATTGATTTAAAGCTTAAATAAAACTAATACATCATCATTAGTGGAGATCAATACATTTGGCAGCAAATGAAGAATTAACTGATCCGTTAGGCAAGTAAATGTTGAAAATGGCCACCATGGCTCTCCATGCAATAATAAAGATTTTGCTCAAAACGTTGCCGCAAATTTTGCAATATTTGAGGAGTAATTTGAAGGCACTCATTCACAATTCTTCGTCGCAGGTCTTCTAATGATGTTGGCTGATTAGCATAGATTTTGCTTTTTAAATGACCCCACATAAAGAAATCCAAAGGTGATAAATCTGGCGATCTTGGGGGCCATTCAATGGCACCTCTTCTACCAATAGATCATGGAAACGTCTGATCTAAATATTGTCGAACACGTAATGCGTAATGTGGTGGGGCACCATAATGTTGGAACATCAACCTATTCGCATTGTACCGCCGATCATCCTGAATTTTCAATTATGGCTGCTAATGCAGGATCTATGGGGTCTTCCAGTAATTGCAAATTCATTTCACCGGTCAAATTTCCAGGTAAGAAAAAGGACCAACTAAATGATCGCCAAAAATACCAGCCCAAACATTTAATTTTTGTGGCTGCTGTGTATGAACCTCATGATACATTCTGGGATTAGAATCGGACCAATATCGGCAGTTATGACGATTTACTACGCCATTTAAGAAAAAGGAACATTCGTCGGAAAAGCAAGTGCTGATTAGAAAATGTTAATCGTTTATAATTCGTTCACTCATATCTTCACAAAATTGTAATCGCCGATCAAAATCGTCTTCATTAAGTTCTTGTACCAGGTGAATTTTATACGGATGAAAACTATGGGCCTTTAGAATCCGTTGGACAGTACGTCGGCTAACACCACACACACAGTCTCCAATTTGCGGGTACTTAACGTAAGATCTACATAAACTTGCCCTAAAACCCCCACTTCTATTGGTTCGTTCCTTATGGAATTTTCAATGGTGCGTTTTTTATTGTCGACTGACTGTGGAATATACCATGGTTAATTTATGTAATAAAGCGTTACAGGTTATTTTAGCAACAAAGTTTGGTCAAATCAATCGCAAACTATGTACTAAATTACTATTTAAAATAAGTACGAGATATTTCCTTATCTAACTTCAAGAAATAACTTTTTGCCACAAAAAATCGCTCCAATAGCTATTTTCAACAACAAAATGATAAACAAACCATGGGCGTAGTGAAGAAAAGCATTTACTTATTAAGTAAATTCTTTTAGTCAGATTTCTTCTGAAAGTAGTACAAACTAATCTGATGTACCTATTAAAGTCTACTTTAAGCTTTAAATCAATACATCTTCAAAACTACTGAACTGAAGCTCATGTATTTTACATCATTATAAAGGGAACTGAAAGACCTTAAAAATAAGGTATCACTCGATCCCCTTTTCCATTTAAAATCTTAGGGTTGGTTTCACCCCCGCCCAGGGGGCTGCACGTGTTAGCTTGATTTTTTCCAAACTTGTGTCCCCCTCTAAAACAAAATCGACGGGTCTGAGCGTTTTTACAAAAAAAACTGAGCTGCCAGTAAATGCGTCTGTATCGTTTTCGATGCACCACCCTGTATATTGAATACTTTATTGAAACTACTAGAAGAGGCAGATCAGGGATGTTATTCCTTCTTCTCCGACTGTCCGCTGCCGATTTTCGGTATTTGCTGGACAAAGTTTGCAATAGAAAAATAAGACACACATATGCGAAATGCAATTCCAGCAACTGACGAGCAGTCCTACAAATTGGGATAAGATTCATATAACTCTAATCAGTCTACTATCATGGCTCTACTCCAATTGAAACTAGAATTTTTCCTATCCAAACATCCTTTTTCATTTGGTTCACTAATTTCCCTTTACATAAGTTTTATGTTTTATCGCACGATATAGCAATGTGACTCAAGGGCAGCAAATGAAATAAATGTCTCATGTGATATACCATACTTACACGTTGAAACTTCTCAACTCTCATGAGACATCGTTTCACAAGATTATCTCATGTATGTTTCTACGATGAAATAGTACTTTTCATGAGGTTCTTATTTCACGAGATAAAAGTATCCTGGGATCTGCCCCTTTAGACCTTAAGCGACGATATTCCATTTTCTTTCTCGTTTTCAGGTAACAATCATCGAGGTTCCACTATGACAACAATGGTATCAGTGGAGTGCCCCATAGTGAGATGTAGTTCGAGGACCAGCAGTTCCAGATTCAGACCGGAATCGATCATCGCTATGTCAGAGTTCACCACCATCAAACAGATTAACAACTATCACGAATGTCATAAAATAAATTCGGAAAATTTGTAATTGATGGTACAGCACTGTAAGATTAGATGAGGGATTGTCCAAACAATAGGCTAGTTGATACTTTTTTTTAATTGATCTTAAATAGCTAGTCATTTTTCTATTAGATTATGCTTTTTCAGACCTTAAAGATCATTCAAAAATATATTCTTCTTAGACAGGAGAAAACTGTCCGCTATGTTTGTAATAAAATAATAAAGTAAAAATCGTTATTGCATCATCTAAGAATTTAAAAATACATCGATTAAGATCCCAGAAAAGCTGTGGATCAGAGTGCCATGGAAATAAATATACCCAACACTTTATTGGAGCATACCTTATGTTCGGAACGTATTTTACATTTTACTGTGCAGATTTTGTACAGCATCATCACCGTACGATTCCCTTGCAGGTATGTAAGAAACAATACAACACAATATTAGATACAATCATTCAAAGGTTATAACGCTTAGTTTTGAATCACTTCTGAAAAGGAAGATTATGTAAGTCTATCACTTATTCTTTCTTTTTATGTCTGTCATATCAGATGCACTGTACTTACAAGTCTTGAAGAAATATGGGTTGAGGATAAAAAAATACCAAGCATCAGCGTCGGGAAATTTGTGCTTTCTTCTTTTACGAATTGTTTTTTTTTCAATAAAACAAGAAAACGACAACTTTTTACGTTGATTAGGAGTTTCTTTAAAAAGAAGACAATGTTAGTCCACGAGTGACATACGGATGACGTTTCCTTGTTTACAATTTGTATGACGTCACATCATGGTGTGCGTTTTCAACTCATTATATTAAAAATAAAAAATATCGATTTTTTAAATTAGATAGAGTAACACAAACGTCCCAGAACGGCTATGTATTTTCTCGGGTAAGGCATTTTCGGAAAAGATCAAGGTTGGAGCTTCAGTAACTTTCAGCAAGGAATTCAATGGTGACCTTGAATTTGACCTTGATTTACACCTGCAAGGTTAATTCATCGTCTACTTTATTTTTTCAAATAAATATTTTTGATGCCGGAAATCGAAAATATGGATAAATTTACGTTCATCTATAACTAAGATATAAGGTGAGGATGACTACTGAAAGTCAAATAAAGATCAAATGTGTGCTGCTATGAAACTCACAATGTCAAGTCTTTAGTAGATTTGAACAAGGAGATCAACGCTGACCTTAGATTTGACCTTGACCTTCAATTTCAAGGTCTTCTCAACGTCAACTTAAATTTTTTGAATGAAAATTACTATTTTTGATGCCGGTAATCAAAAGAACGGAAAATTTTACGTTCGAATACGAATGGAAGTCCAAGGTCAGAGGGTCATTTAGAGGTCAAATGTGTACTGCTACGAAAACCTCGATAAATTTCACAGGATTTGTCATGAAATCAACTGTCAAGGTCAGGTCATTGGTTAACTCAATTTTTGTACTGGAAATCTCTGTATTTGACGCCAGCAATCGAAAGAGCGGAAAATTTTACGTTCAAATACAAATATAAGAGTCGTATCGTCAGTCGTTCCTACAATTTATTGTAGGACGCCTTTATAGCCTACTTGATTTTCATGGTTTTCTACTGTTCCGTGTCAGCGCTCTATTTTGAGGTTTAGTTACAAATATCCATTTGCATCAAATTGTTCAAGATTTTGACTTATATCATGTTATACAGCCTGAAATTACCTTCGATGCAAAACGAAAACATCGCCTCATAATAAGACAGCGCTAACGCTGACACGGAATACTCGTAGTAGAACTCTAGCAATATACCAGCCTTTCTGAAGGATAGAAAAGACCATGAAAATCAAGTAGGCCATAAAGGCATCCTACAATTGTAGGAACGACTGACGATGCGGCCCTAAGACCAAGGTCAAGGTGACCACTAAAAGTCAAATGGAGGTCAAATGTGTGCTAATAGGAAAACCACTATGAATCTTATAGGATTAGTGATGAGAAGTAACTATCAAGTTCTGGTCTTTAATACATTTTCACAAATAGCGGTGATCTTGGATTTGACCTTGAGCCTTACCTTCAAGGACATTTCAAGATCAACTCTATTTTTCAAAATAGAATTGTCGCAATCCAGATAGCCTGAAATTTTATGTTTAAAAGCGTATTGGAATTAGAGGTCACATAAAGGACAAATGTGTGCTGCTAAGAAAACCTCGATAAATTTCACAGGATCTATAATAAAAACAACTGTCAAGGTCAGGTCTATGCTATATTTGACGCCACCAATCGAAAGAGCTGAAAAGTTTACGTTAAAATACGAATCTGAGATCAAGGTCAAGGTGACCACTAAAAGTCAAATGGAGGTCAAATGTGTTCAGATAGGAAAACCACTATGAATCTTATAGGATTAGTGATGAGAAGTAACTATCAAGGTCAGATCTTTAATAAATTTTCACAATTAGCGGTGATCTTGGATTTGCCCTTGAGCCTTACCTTCAAGGACAATTCAAGATCAACTCTATTTTTCAAAATAGAATTGTCAACAATCCAGAGAGCCTGAAATGTTATGTTTAAAAGTGTATTAGAATTAGAGGTCACGTAAAGGACAAATGTGTGCTGCTAGGACGAATAATGACGAAAATAACTGGCAAGGTCAAGTCATTGGGTAAGTCTTCACGGTGGTCATTACAAATAACTTTAACCAATACTGTTCTTGTGGATTTCTATTTGACAAAATTCAGCTTGAAAAAACCTTGAAGGTTGAAATTTACTACGGGCTTGATCCTGATAGTTATTTTCATCACTAATTCTGTTAGATTTATAGAGGTCTTCCTAGCAACACACATTGGACATTTGATAGTCATACTGATCTTGAACTTTAACTGTGCTTGATCATAAAATATTCTGTTCTTTCGAGTTTCCATTTCAAAAATAAACTTGACCGTAAATTAGCCTTGAAGGTGAAGGTCAAGGTCAAATTTAAGTTTACCGTTGAATTCCTTGCTGAAAGCTATTCCAAAAACACCTTATGCGAGAAAATACAGACCAGTTCCTGGACTTTGGTGTCACGCTGTATATCATCTTACGCTTTTAAACATTGAAATCGATATATTTAGTTTTCATATAGGAATTACTGTAAGAAACACTCATTTATTCTATAAAATGATGAATGAATCAAGTAGCCTATTGTCTGGATAGTTATAATTTCTACTCTTATTTTATTTATGCTGTAGACTACGGCGAAGGATCAAATCGATTATTCCGTTTCTATCTTAAGACAATTCTCTTATGGGACCACAGATTTGTACAGTAACTTATATTTGTTATTACTTATTTAGTTTTCTCAACGTAGATCTCGAAAGCGTTTTATATCATTGTTAATGCTCCTAACATTTCTGTACCCAATTGTGTATGGTGCATGAGATTTCGCAAAAGTATATAATCAAAATTAAATATATTTCCAGTACGTGTAAATAGCATTTGCAATATATTTATTTAGTATAAATGTTATGAAACAGTATTTCTGCATTTTTTTTTCGCTCATTACTTGACGTTACTGACAATATTTCTAAGACAGGAGGTACTTCACAAAATAGCACGATATTTTGGGCCAGTCGTGTATTCGCAAAATCGAAAACATATTTGTCCAAAAACGGGACAAAACAGGGTGCAAACGTTATGATAGACATTATTTAAATGGATGATAAAGGGGGTTAAAAGAAGCAAAAAGTTTCATATAACATGGGAGTCAAAACGGCATTTTTTAGAGAAAAGCGACTTTAAAGTAAAATAAAATCTGACAACGCCGCAATGCCAGACGCAAAGTACGACGGAACGCAGTGTGAATAAAGATGGCGTTTGTTATTTTTGGCTCTTAGGTATTATTTCATTATTTGATAATGTACTCGTAAAATGTAAACAATTAAAAAAACGGACTTACCACTAACTGACTCAGCGCCTCACCTGGTGTGTGAAAGTTTAGAGAACGTATTAAAAAAATCCACTTATAAATAGGGAACACAATTTTGATACATACATTGTTTTTCTTTTCAACACCCACACTGCACTTTTTTGTATTTAAAGAAGGTGTTCAAAATGTCGTCTTCTACTTTCCACAGATAGATAGTTTATTGTCCTATTAGATCATGTTACACGTGTCAATATCAATTTGAGGGTCATATATGCGTTTGAGCAAATATGCCAGAAAAATACTTATAATTATAAAATAAATAAGGACATTACCATTTCAAAACATTTTAGCAGGTTAAATCACATTATAGGTACAGCCCAAGAATAGTAATGAGTTCAATCTGTAACAGTAAAAATATATACATATTCAGCGACTTTTTTTATCACAAAAAATGTTCGTCTAGCCGGTAAGAATCATTGAAGCTGATACAAAGATAAGCGGTAGGAGAATCTGTTAGAAATACATAATATATAAACACAATAAACATCCAGCAGTGAGGACAAATGGTTAAAAGCTTAAAAAGAAAACATACATACTTTCCTTAAAACTCGAATAAAAAGTGAAAGTAAATTACATTTACTCCACGATAATAGACAATTCACTGATAACGAATTGATTAACAGCTTAAAAGAATTTAAAAAACAGATACTTTCATGTGTTAGTAAAACTCATGTAGAGAGTAAAAGCATTTTTCAACCAGATATTTCCTGAGATATTTTTTTAGCGCAAGGATATTAGTGCTTCTCCGCAACTCACTCGGCAGATTATTGTATACCTTAGTGCACGCTAGAGTGGGAGATTTTTGGAATAGGGCAGAGTTATATGTCGGTATACTCAGATCATGCCCTGTTCTAGTGTTGTGTTGACTATTAATGGCGTTGTTACGAAGAAATCTATTGCTATGTTCAAATGCGAAGATGTCACATTTGTAGATAAAGATGGAAGTTAATATAATATTACTTTACAAGAGTCCCTCTTATTAATATTAAAAATTAATCGAATTACTCTTTTCTGCAGGATGAATAATCTGTTAATCATTGTTGACTGTCCCCATATGATTATATTGATAGTGAGGTGAGAATAAATTAGCGCGTAATACATATCTAAGAGTGAGTTTGGATGGATGTTAGGCTTTAATTTCAATATTGCAAAATAAGCACTGTTAATTTTGTTGGAAATATGATTGATTTGTGGTTGCCAGCTTAACTTACTATCAACATGAGTTTTTTAGAAGACAGTTTGATCTGAAAAGCTATCAATATCCATGCGTGGTTTCTTGTTGAAGAAATGAATTTCAACAGTCTTATCTTCATTCAAAATGAGGCGGTTAGACCACTCGCTCATTTCACTTTTGACTTTCTCAATAGATTCGAGAAGATCCTGCGGTGTCCTGGCACTGACGACGATAGATGTGTCATCCGCATAATTAATCATGAAGCCAGACAATTTCTAGTCATTTATGTATACAATGAAGAGCAGTGGTGCCAGTACTGAGCCTTGTGCCGCACCTATATTCACGGAATATTGAGTTGACGTATGACCATTGACCTTCGTTTTCAATTTTCTATCTGTGAGGAAAGACTGGATCCAGCTGAGAATAAAATCCCTTATACCTAAGCAGTACAATTTTTCCACGATAAACGAAATATCCATTATATCGAATGCTTTCGAAAGGTCAAAAAATAGTCCAGCAACGTATCAGTTTTCATCTACTTCTCTATATATATATATATATATATATATATATGGGAAAAAAAGTCCAAGGTCGCCGTTTCTATAGATCGTGAGGGTCTAAACCCATGCTGGGTATCTGATAAGGTTATGGCGATTGAGAAAACATAATATACGTTTATACAGACATTTTTCAATGACTTTAGAGATCATCGATAAAAGTGATATTGGTCTGTAGTTTTCAAGGTCTGTACGGTCACCCTTTTTGTATACGGGAATAACAATAGCTAGTTTCAAGCATTTCGGGAATTTATCTTGCTTCACTGATTTATTAGTAAGGACTGATAAGGGGGAAGATATTTCACGTTTCACAAACTTTATCACACGCGTTGAAATTCCATCATTTCCACTGCTTCTTTTATTTGGAAGGCTGCTGATTACTTCCACGATCTCTTCAGTGGTGACATCCTCGTAGAACATTGATGATGCTACCCGATTTTGTGATGGACATCTTGACACACAACCTTCATTACGACGAACCCAGTTTCTTCTTACTCTAAGTCCTCGAAGTTGTCCATTTATTATTTCAGCCGCATTAAACATTTTTTGTTGTGCTTCAGTTGTTATTGGACAAGCCCCAAAAACCATCCCTTTAAGAAATCCATCGGATTGAGGTCAGGAGATTTTGCTGACCATTTTCGAGGATCAGGAGCATTTCGACCGATCCAGCGATTTGGATAACGTTCATTCAAATACTGAACGACGCGTCTAAAAATGTGTGGTGGTGCCCCGTCATGAAGAAACCACAAATTCTGTCTCCGTTGTAATGGCATGTTGTGTAAGGTCTGTTTCAAAAGTTTTTTAGGTTATTGGCTAGAAAGCTAAGGTATCCTTCTCCTGACAACTTTGGGAGCAACTCGGAAGGGCCAATTACCTGATCGTCAAGAACACCCGCCCAAATATTTATTTTAAAACGTTGTTGGAAATGACCTTCACGAATGGTGTGAGGATTTTCTTGGGCCCACGTGTGTGTATTATCGAAGTTTAATATCCCGTCTCGCGTAAAAGTACATTCGTCCGTCACTGAAATTTTTTTTAAAAAATCCGGATTTGCAATGTTAGTCTACGAGGATAGTCCTCTGGTGACAAGGTGTGCATTCGTTTCACATGGTAGGAATAAAGCAAATTTTCCCGTAGGATTCTATGAACTATGGTATGAGATAGTCCTACGCGGTGGCCTTATTCCCGAGTGCTGATATGTACATTGATTTCCACGATATTCAAAATTTGTTCCTCCTGCTCACGAGTGCAAATATTAGTGGGCTGAACACTTCCTGTATCTCGAAGCCTTTGGTATACTTGCCCAAATGTCCTTCTGTCTGGGTGTACCCGTTGGCGCAATCTGTCGCGATACATTTGAGCTGCAAGATTTGAATTCTGACGAGCTTCACCGTAAACTAACAATATGTCGAGAATATTGTAAATAAACACGACGACGTACGCGAACAAAAACAAAACAACACGCCCGATGTTCTGCTCGACAAAACGATAAAGTAATTTATCTATGCAAAACGATAACTAACCATTGTTACCGTTTGCGAGCGACTGCTGGTTCGATAAGAGTTTTAGATTAGATTATAAAAATTAGTAAGGTTGTGGTGATTGTGGTCGATAGGAAGCACTTAAAGTTGTAAACTGGGTCATATGAACTTTTTGACTTGTTTTGATCCCCCCCCCTATTACCCATTTCAATAATGACTATCATAACGTTTACACCCTGTATGACGCCGAAATCAAAGATATTTTTACGCAGTAGGGAAATAAATTTTTTATAAGATAAGAATTTATACGATTCGCCTGACTCAAAGAAAACTTTGCATATCGGAGCAAATACCTCCGAAGAATATAACGCTTCCTGTTTGCTGTGAAAGTACGATGAGGTTTGTCATTTTCTAGAAATTGTGAAAATATTCTGATTTGTTTTTTTGCACAATCTCATTCAAAAAGGATCCATTTTAACGAACCTGCGTATTACCAGGTCCAGAGCTGCATAAATCGTTGTTTGAACAATTTTTTAATAAACAGATTCCAAAAAGTGTTTTTTGTTTAAATTTTTTGGGTAAATGAAAACAAAAAAGGTTCTGAACTTGTAGCTATAGTTTTAGACGTTGAAAAACAATAGGAAAAACAGAACTTCTAATGCTGTCAACGTTCTTAAATATTCAAAAAACATTTATTAACAGAACTCCAATGGGGAATAATCATTATAAACTCAGAAGACTGCAAAATAAGACGGCTGCCGGTTGCAGAATTACCCAAAACATTTTTTTTATACCGAAGCAGCCTCGCATGCAAAACTCTAAGCACCAGAGAAGAGCGGCTGCTACGATCCATAGCTTTGGATTTGTGATTCATAATACCAGAAGCCTTACATTGTTAGTCCCTCGCAGTGACACAAGAGATGCACTGCAATTTTCTCATGGTCTCTGCAGAATTGGCATATGACCTTTTCTGCTAGATACATTTTACTACAAAAGAATTTACTACAAAATAATAGACACCTAAGCTATAAGCTTGTGTGTGTCATACAATATACAAATTCAATGCATGGCTAATGGTCATAAGGTATATTATGAGCAAATGTATAGGTATACAAAAAAGAAATAAAAAAAACATTAGATAGAAACGAAATTACTGAGCTGAGTCAAGCTACCGTCGATGCAAGCATGTCAAAGTTATTTAAGATGAACTTCTTAATTCTTTTTTTGAAACTATACTTCGAGAGGATTTTATATTCTAGGGGTAATTTATTATACAACCTAATACCATCAAACTATGCATTTTTGGCAAACAGATTTATTCACTCTGGTATAGGTGTAACTTATATTTATTTTAGTTCCTGTTTCATAAGCGTGACTGGTTGGAACATTGTTTCGGGAGTGAACAAATTTTAGAGCAGCAAAGATATATAAACCTCTAACATTCAAAAGATCATTTTCAATGTAAACAAATCTGCAACTTGACCTACATGGGATACGAAAAATAGTCCTGACAATATAATTTTGCATGGTTTGTAGTATTTTTAAAGTACTAGTGTATGCGGCTCCCCAAATACTTATCCCGTAAGTTAGTAGAGACCCCACAAACGAGTTATATATTGAGAGAAGACACTTTCTGCTTAAAATATGCCTAAGAATGAAAAACTTATAAATAATTCTCCTTAATTTCGATGCCAAAAGTTCGGCATGACTGAAGTATCTAATAACTGCAACTCTTTCGACAGTGTCAGCACTATCATTTATAATTAATGTTCGGTGGTGTAATGGCATGCCTGCTTTGGTTGGAGAAAACGTTACATACTTAGTTTTAGATATATTAAGTTTAAGTAAATTGTTATCCAACCAACATTTGAATTTATTTAATGGCAACTTGGCATTCCGTATTGCGTCATCCCTTGAATGACCAGTGCAAACTAAAACAGTATCGTCTGCATATGATATCATTTCACAGTTGAAATTACATCGAAGTAGTTCATTTATGTATATGAGGAACAGTGTTGGTCCTAAAACCGTCCCCTGAGGCACACCTATTTTGTTCTTTTGAATGTTGCTTAAATTTGACCCTACCTTAACTTATTGTAATCGATCAGCCAAATAGTTCTCAAATTAGTTCAGAACTCCACTACGCACTCCAACACTTTCTAGTTTCTTTAATAAAATTGTATGAGATACTGAATCGAAAGCCTTTTGAAGATCTAGGAAAGCTGCAACAGTCTTATTTCCATCGTGAAAATTTTCAAGCACTTGTCCTGTATGTTCTTGTAGAGATTGCTCTGTATTGCAATTTTTGCGGAACCCAAATTGACAGTTCGATATTATGTCATATTTCTCAAGAAAAGAACAAAGTCTGTTATTCAAACACTTCTCAAAAATCTTCCCAAATACATTGACAACTGAAATAGGTCTATAATTGAACATATTGTCTTTACTTCCAGATTTAAATATTGGTGTCACTATGCTTTCCTTAAATTGGCGAGGAATTACTGAGGATCTGAAACAGAGGTTGATAATGTGAGTTATAGGGTGACTGATATACTTCATGATCATCTTGATAGTTTTAGTGTGTAAGCCATCTTTTCCGGGTGCGCTATTATTTTTCAGATTACAAACTATTTGTTGTAACTCTATGTTATCCACTGGAGTTAGAAACATAGAGTGAGCAATGTTGACGACATGAGGAATTTATTCTTCCCCACTGTCGGCAGTTGTAGATCTGTTGGCTTTCGGTGTCAAACTGTAACGCAGATACCGATTTTTTCAAATCGTGAGCACATTATTTGTCGGATTTTCGTCACTTAAATTTCCTGTAATTACTGGGATCAGAGGCTTCTTTATAATAGAACGTATTTGACATACCAAAGATGATGCAACATTCAATATCATGAAGGGGAAGCTCTAACCTGCACTGTTTAAGCACTACAATTTTTTATGGAAATGTTTAGGAACCCCTGAAACGAGTTTTAGCAACTGTTATTTTTTTCGTTTTTTACCTATAGCGCCACCGCCACTGAGCTGATGCTGCAAAGCTTTGGCATAGTAGTAACTTTGTGTGGAAATTCCATGAAAGTCAGAGCGGCAATCTCCAAGTTATAGACGGGCAAAGGGTTAGCAGACAGACAAACTGAAATGAGTTATATAGTTTTTCGTGGTACGGATGCTAAGACCTGAAACACGTAACATCTCATTTTCGAAATTTTTCGCGATTACAATATTTTCTCGCCCAATAGCTTAGGAGGTAAGAATAATGTGAGAAATTTATAAAGAAAATCATCAGCCTAATATTCTGTATCAAAATCTATTCACCCCTTGAATATAAAACTGAAGCATACATTGTCCATACCACTCAGTAACAATACATCACCTTCATTCATCTTTAAATGGTCATTTGGATGTTTCAAGTTCAAGACAACTCTACCATTCTCGAACCCATATTGAACATATGCAATTATCGGAAAGTATTTGATAAACCAAATCGTAACTAAAAGAACGTAATTCAGCGTAGCCCTGAACCAATCGAAGCTCATCATAGTACGTAATATAAAATGAGTAAAGTAGTATTTCGTCTTTTCATAAACAGTGATTTGCAAACGGAACGGCCTCATTTCTTCAGCAGGTTCATCTTCGTCTTGCAAAAGGTACATCAGATACGATATCATGGCCTCATACTGGACAACAGGGCTTCCGATACCTTTCAATAAATGTCGAGTCATCTTCACAAAATTGGCATCTAGCTGATGAACTGATGGTCTGTACACGCGGTTTATCAGAAGATTGCAAACGTCTCTAGTTTTCTGAGCTGACCCTTGCCATAGATTGAACCTAGAATATAAATATGATGTCAACGTTTTTCTGGTGTTTGAGCAATCACGAAGCTCATTAGAGATTCAAATTATTAAGAGAGATTGTTGAGATGGATTTTGGGCGAACTTACCGACATACCAAGCAGCACTGAACTGAAAAATTGAGAAGCAAAAGCCGCATGAATCCATCTAGAAAGCCGAAAGGAACAAACCCATTAGCATATCGATAGAAGCTGAATGTTGAAAAAGTGTTACCTATAAATCGGCTAAGCGCTTTATGTATGGAATATACAGGGTGGCACATCGAAAACAAAACAGACTGGCTGCTCAGTTTATTTTTAACGCTCAGACCCGTCGGTTTTGTTTACAAGGGGGACACAAGTTGACACCACCCCCAAAATCTTACATGGAAAGGGGGTTCGAGTGATACCTTATTTTAAAGGACTTTCAATTCCCTTTGTAATGATATAAAATTAATGTACTTCAGTTCAGTAGTTTTGAAGATTTATTGATTTAAAGCTTAAATAACCTACTACATCATCATTAGTGGTGATCAATACATTTGGCAGCAAAGTAACTTAAAAATGAAGAATGAACTGACACGTTAGGCAAGTGGATGTTGAAAATAGCCACCATGACTCTCCATGCAATAATAAAGATTTTGCTCAAAACGTTGCCGCACATTTTGCAGTATTTGAGGAGTAATTTGAAGGCACTCATTGACAATTCTTTGTCGCAGGTCTTCTAATGATGTTGGCTGAGTAGCATAGATTTTGCTTTTTAAATGACCTCACATAAAGAAATCCAAAGGTAATAAATCTGGCGATCTTGGGGGCCATTCAATGGCACCTCTTCTACCAATCCGTCGATCTGGAAACATCTGATCTAAATATTGTCGAACACGTAATGCGTAATGTGGTGGGGCACCGTCCTGTTGGAATATCAACCTATTCGCATTGTACCGCCGATCATTCTGATTTTCAATTATGGCTGTTAATGCAGGACCTATGGCGTCTTCCAGTAATTCCAAATACATTTCGCCGGTCAAATTTTCAGGTAAGAAAAAAGGACCAATTAAATGATCGCAAAAATACCAGCCCAAATATTTAATTTTTGTGGCTGCTGTGTATGAACCTCATGATAAATTCTGCGATTAGAATCGGACCAATATCGGCAGTTTTGACGATTTACTAGGTCATTTATGAAAAAGGAACATTCGTCGGAAAAGCAAGTGTTGAATAGAAAATGTTCATCGTGTATAATTCGTTCACTCATATCTTCACAAAATTGTAATCGCCGATTAAAATCGTCTTCATTAAGTTCTTGTACCAGCTGAGTTTTATACGGATGAAAACTATGGGCCTTTAGAGTCCATTGAACAGTACGTCGACTAACACCACACATAGTCTCCAATTTGAGGGTAACGTAGGAACTACATAAACTTGCCCTTAAACCCCCACTTCTATTGCTTCGTTCCGTATGGAATTTTTAATGTTGCGTTTTTTATTGGCGACTGACCCAGTTTCCCGAAATTTAGCTACAAGTTCTAGAACATATTTTCGAAGCACGTTACTGTTCTCATGTCGCTCATTAAATATTTCTGCTGTTCTATTAGCGCACTGATTATTTCCAAAAAAGATTTCGATAATTTCAACTCTTTCTGCTGTGGAATATACCATGGTTAATTTATGTAATAAAGCATTACAAGTTATTTTAGCGACAAAGTTTGGTCAAATCAATCGCAAGCTATGTACTAAATTTCTATTTAAAATAAGTACGAGATATTTCCTTATCTTTCTTCAAGAAATAACTTTTTTCCACAAAAAAACGCTCCAATAGCTATTTTCAACAACAAAATGATTAACAAACCATGGGCGTAGTGAAGAAAAGCATTTACTTATTAAGTAAGTTCTCTTAGTCAAATTTCTTCTGAAAGTAGTACTAACTAATCTGATGTACCTATTAAAGTCTACTTTAAACTTTGAGTCAATAAATCTTCAAAACTACTGAACTGATCATTACATCGTTATAAAGGGAATTGAAAGACCTTTAAAATAACTCGGCCCCCCTTTCCGTTTAAGATTTTAGGGTTGGTGTCACCCCCGCTCAGGGGGCTGCACGTGTTAACGTGATTTTTTGCCAAACTTGGGTCCCCCTCGAAAACAAAATCGACGGGTCTGAGCGTTTTTCCAGAAAAAAAAACTGAGCTGCCAGTAAATGCGTCTGTTTCGTTTTCGATGCGCCACCCTGTATGGACATCGTCTCATAATTTTTACAGGATGGCCTCTTGCACAATGCCATTGAATCGTAGAAGCACCACATTTCTCTAAGTACTTGCTGGTAACAGAGTGTCGGAAAGATTGTATCCGTCACGTTCAAGACACAATCGAAACAAGTTTGTGCGATCTGAACAATATGGTCGATATTCAAATTGAACCTGTAATAATTAATATTAACCATTCGGACGATGATTCAAGTACTTCCAGCGAATCAAGGATTGTGAAAAGTATGTGCACTTCCATCTATAAAAATAATCATTTATTTTGTTAGATTATTCCAAGACCATTGAGGAAAATACGGACCTGTACAATCTCCCTTTTGGGCATGTTGTTTTGTTTGGGCGTAAATGGACTACGAATGAGGTATAGTGAATGTCGAAATTGAGTCGACAAGTCGAGCAGACCAAAGCAAATTTCCCAAGCCCAAGCAAAAAGTGACAAATCACAAAGCTAATTCCTTTTCTTGCTATGAAAAACAAGAAAAAATGAAATAAAACATAAGAAAATGCGTACAAAATATATTAATACTTAATGTGTACAAAATATGTATATATACAATATTAAAATGTATTGATAGGTGATGAGTGAATGGGCCCGAATATTTACACAAGGCTTAAATAATGTATTTCTAAAAAATACTGTTTACCCACGAACAATGATTAACAATCTCCAATCATCTAATACCTATTGTTCTTATAAAAATAACCACACTTTACATATCTTCAACCTCATTACCGGGTACCAGTAGATCAATGACGCCTAACCTACTCAACCTTCTTCAAATTCAACACCACTCTCGAATCCCTAAATCCAAATTCATAATAAGCCAAGAATGGGAAATTCTTCATCAGCCAAACAGATACATTATGAACGTAATTATGGAAAACTCTGAACCAATTGTACGCAAACAGAGTACACATCACATAGTGGGTCAGGTACATTTTGAATCTTTGGTAGGCAGTGAGCTCAAAGTAGTGAGGTTTCAGATCTTCCAACGAACAGTTTGCATCTTGCAGCAAGAACCATACGTAGCTTAAGGTAGACTCGTATTTCAAGCTGGGGGTCATGCACCACATTCCGTTCAGCATGTATCTGGTCATGGACAGGAAATCAGGATCTTTTTTTCCGATGCTCGGCCTGTAAACGCGGTCTATAAGGAGATTGCAGATTTTCCGTATATTCTGGACTGAACCCTGACATAGGTTAAATCTGAAACATACGTGAGGAGATGGTTTTCTACAGGGTATTTCATTTTATGGTTGCATAACTTTAAGTTTCGATAGAACTTTTAAAATTAATGCATAAAGTCTATATAAACATGCAGGGTGTTTAAATTTACTTTCTAAAATAGTTTTTTTCAAATATTTCGAACAATATTTGATTTATAACAGTGAAAATTGGTATTCAAGGGTTTTTTAGTACGACAAAACGAACCATGGGCATAGTTTCACTGTAGCCGCTAGAGGGCGCTCTCTACTGTACCTGTAGTGTATTAAAATGACCGAAAATTTTTGAATAATGCAATTTTTTGATTTTTGTATAAAGAAACTGATTCATCGCACTTTACAACATAAAATAGCTCTCTTGTGAATTTTCGTTATAGTTAGCTGTTTTTGAGACATTTCGAGTTTTAAGTTTCGACGCATTTTTAATTATTTATGATAAAATAACGTTAAAAAGTCAGTATCTCGATAATTTTTGGAAGTAGGCTGTGTCTGCATATATTTTTGAAATTGAAAGCAGAATAAGGGTAAACGTCAATTAGTTGACAGTTAGTTTTGTTGTCTGTTGAAACCTGAAACGTTTTTTTGCAATTGTGAATGCACGAAATTTAGTTTCTTTTACCTGTTTTTTTCTGTAAGTTTTATAAAAATGCCATTTTTATTCTGCAATCAAGAGTTAGCGGATATTCATTTTGTGTATGACTTTGTAAATGGAAACGCAGCAGAAGCAGCCAGAGAATACGCACGAAGATTTCCAAACAGACGACATCCAATTCGCTCAGTATTTGTACGAGTGCATTGCCAAATAATTGAAAATGGTGGAAATCTCCAAAGGGATAAAACATAAATGTTCGTCAGCGCAGATTTACCCGTATGATTCTGCGTGAGTTTGATACAGATCCGACCACAAGTGTTAGGAGAGGTTCTGGTGCCTTGGGAATTTCAGCAAGCCATGTTCACCGTGTTCTTAGAAGTGACCATAGACGACCTTACCATTTGCAACCTGTGCAAGGACTACAGCCAGGGGACGGAGAACGAAGAATCACATTTTGTCAGTGGATTCTTGATAGAACTGATAATAATAGGGAGTTTTTAAGTAACGTTCTATGGACCGACGAGTCATGCTTCACTAGACGTGGAGTGGTAAATTTTCATAATCAACATATTTGGTCGCTGAAAATCCGCATGCAGTTCGGGAAAGAAATTTTCAGCATGAATTTAGTGTGAACGTGTGGATTGGTATTTACCTTAATCGACTATTTGGACCCTACCTTTTGCCTGCAAGGTTAAATGCTGCGACCTTCTTGGATTTTTTAAAGGCTGAACATGCAAATATGTGGGATGATGTTATGTTAGACTTAAGAAGATTGGCCTGGTTCCAGCTTGATGGTTGTCCAGCTCATTATTCGAGAATAGTTAGAAACTGGCTGGTCGAAAATTATCCAGAAAGACGGATCGGCCGTGGAGGACCAGTCGCCTCGCCTCCACGATCCCCTGACCTAAATGTGTAGGGATTTCTAAAAGAAGAAGTGTACCAGACTCCCGTAATCACAAGAGATATGCTAATAGACAGAATCAGGAATGCATGCGATGAAATAAGGCCTTATTTGAATAATGCTATACCACGTTCGATCATTCGTAGATGTGAATTGTGTATTGAACAATTGGGTTTACATTTCGAGCAACTACTTTAGATTTTGTATGTTTGTCCTAACTATCCAATAACATTTTAGTTGTAAATAATTAATTTAATTTGTTAAAAATAATATTGGAAAATTAAACAAATTAATATTCTGTTTTTTGTGTTTATTTGGAGTTAGGAATTATTGCTGTGTTTAAAAACACAATCTAAACGATCATCTTAATTACTTGTAATGCCCAAATCGAAAATGTAAAAAAAATATTATTTTCCCATAAATAATTGAAAATGCATCGAACCTTAAAACTCGAAATATCTCAAAAACGGCTAATCATAACGAAAACTCATAGGAAAGCTTTTCATGTTGAAAAGTGCGAAGAATCAGTTTTTTTATTCAAAAAGCAAGAAATTGCACTAAGAAAAATTTTTCGGTCATTTTAATACACTAAAGGTACAGTAGAGAGCGCCCTCTAGCGGCTACAGTAAAACTATGCCCATGGTTCGTTTTGTCGTACCAAAAAACCCTTGTATACCAATTTTCACTGTTATACATGAAATATTGTTCGAAATATTTAAAAAAACTATTTTAGAAAGTAAATTTAAACATCCTGTATTTCGGAAGCCACGCATTTTTCGACCCATGTTGATATAGACTTTATACATTAATTTTAAAAGTTCTATCGAATCCTAAAGTTATGCAACAATAAACTGAGACACCCTGTATAATGATTAGATGAATGGCCTAGTGCAAAATGAAGCTTTGTAACATCAGAAGCTGAAAAACATGATCATCTTTTCTTTCTGTGTGTGGTTTCTGTTTTGATTTTTGAAATGATCCATTGGCAAAAAGGGTGTCTCAATAAGAGCTCTGGATTTGATTTTCAAGAAAAACACAATTTCTTTTCGAATTAAGCGAGTATTTATATTTTAACGTGAACAGGAAACTACGAAACCTCTGGCTCAGGGTCAGTCTGTTCTCAAAACTCTGGATAACTTTTTTGCACAACTGTGGCCATATTTCGTCGATAACACGCCGTACCTCTTCTTTAAGGCATTCAACTGTTTGCGGCTTGTTCGCATACATCTTTTCCTTCACAGAGCCCCAGAGGACAAAGCCATTTGGCTTTAGATCGCACGATCTTGGTGGCCAATTTTGATCGCCAAACCAAGAGATAACACGGTCTGGAAACTTGGTCCGCAGTAATACCGTTGTTTTGCGTGCTGTGTGGCAGGTCGTACCATATTGTTAGAAGTACATATCCTCCAAATCGATTCGATCCATCTGGGGCCACAAAAACTCGGTTAACATTACGCGATATCGCACACCATTAACAGTTACCGCAATTCCAGCTGCATTTTCAAAGAAATACGGACCAATCACTCCGCCATTCCACAATGCGCGCCAAAAGGTAACTCGCGTCCGATGTATTGATGTATTGATTGTTCGATTATTACACGAGGGATAGCGGGGCTTAGGTCAAAGCCCCCAGCGCAGGACCCCCAAGAAAGAGGCCGTCCATAAAAGTCGAGAACCGACAGTTGGAAGAAACGTCCACCACGTGCTTCCGCGACGCGTGCGCGATCGAGTCAAATTTCGGGAAAAAGAGGCAAAATTGGGGGGGGGTTAGCTCGTTCGGCACCACACACTCAGGGAATGCGCAGCGGCCTGAACCATGCAGCGCCACGCCAGGCCTTCGGGCGGGAGAGGAGGGAGGAGCAGATTGCTCTTCCCCCCGCTCCTCAAGGGTTTGAGGTTGCCTGGAACAGGGGTGGTGGAGGGACCGCTCAGGGAGGAGGATGTGTGGGGGTTTTTAGAACCCCAAATTCGGCAGTTCTTCTTATTGACGTACTCGTTCAGTTGAAAATGTGTTTCATTAGAAAAAATGATAGTCTTCGAGAAATCCGCATCAATTTGGTGGTGCTCCAGCGCCCAATAAACGAATTTACGTCGCTGCGCATGATCCGTTGGCTTGTGTTCTTGTGTCAGTTGAACCTTGTACGCATGCAAGCATATACCTTTTGTGAAAATCAGTTGCAGAGTTGGTCTGGTAAGGTTCAATTCTTGGCCACGATGCCGAATGGAGGGTCCTGGATTCTCGGCCACACTTTCTGGCACAGCGACTATTTTTTCGAGGGACCGACTATGACGGCGAATGGTTTTCACATTCAGCAACGGGAATTTTATCTCAAATTTTGTAATCAGACGGCGAACTGTCGACTCATTCGGTGCATTTTTGCGACCTAAAGTTGTACGTAATTTGTGAACTGTTTCTGCGTAATTTTCTCCATTTTCGTAGTGAGAATAATTGAACGTTGCTCGTTTGAATACTGCTCCATGACACCATATCATTTGTACAAAAAAAAAATGGCGAAAAATTCAAATCCGGCGTTCTTGTTGAGACACGCTTTATTAAATCGGAAAGGAGTACCATTTGAGCTCAGAAAGCGATGGCATGTGTTTCCTGTTTGTGAATATTATACAATGACAAAATCGAGGATGTGATACTCCAAGCCCTGAAGGTCAAATTTTTTTATTTAGCGTATGGCTTTGCACGTATTACATCGATTTATAATATAAGTATACATAATTAAAAATAAATAAAACACATAAAAGGTAAATTACAAACACATAATTTCGTCATAAACACACATCTAAATGTTTGATATACTCAATCGCGGGTCAAATGAAAGTAGGTTAGAATAATATCACACACAACACCTATGTACAGGGTGTCCCGCTACAAACTGATCACTCTCTAACTTCTTTGTATGGCCATTTAGGTAAAAAATGTTGTTATACAAAACTTGTATAATCTAATATAAGGATACAAGGTGCCCTAGTAACTGGAGTGTGGGATGTTCCTTGGAATCGTCTCAAGCTTTTAGAGCAGACTCACAAGTTAAGTACCCAGAATCATTATTCAAACTAGTGGTAAAATTTCAGCTCTGATGATGACTCGGTATGCGGGTTACTTTACTTTGTAATTTTGCGCTCTAACGCCTATATTATGAGAGCGAATCAAATGTGAACCGGACTTTTTATGTTTAACGCGCCATAGGTGAATGGAGTGGAGTGACGTCTTGGTATATGTTGGGTGGGGATGTCGAGAAAAGAGGAAGTAGGTGAGCATTTTTCGCGGGAGGGTGTAGGTCCTTCCGAAATTTTGCGACGATTAACAGCAAAGTTCGGCGATAAAGACAGTTTCAAAGACACAAGTATACGATTGGCAAACAAATTTTCCATGGAGTGGTGAAAACCTGAAGAAGCAGCACCGCGAAGAGGCAAGATTAGTCTTTCTACGGGAAAAGTTCTTGCAACGGTATTTCGAGATTCCAGAGGTATACTGCTAGTTGATTTTCTTCACGATCTCCGTACAATTGATGCCGCTCCTGCCAACTGCCTAAAGAAGTGAAAGTGGCCTATCGGAGAAAAACGCGAGCCTATTCGAAGTGCCATTCAGCATTCAGATACTGCATTCCCGATTTGTCGACAAGTGTATATCACATGTCTGGGCCGCTTGGAGAAGACCTCGGAGGTCACCCACTTTGACGACGACGAAAGTGTGGAAACGGTTTGCACAATTGGCTACTGACACGACCAGCTTCATTCTTTGATAGGGGAATAAAAAAACTTCGGATCTGATGGGAAAAATGCATCAATAAAAGATAAGATTATGTAGACAAATAAGATGTAAATAAACTTGTATTTACGATAGGTACCAATAAAATTACTAAAATAAAAGTTCGGTTCATATTTCACTCACCCTCGTGTTTATATGAATTATTATTCCACTATTGCTTGCTATTAAATTTAGAGTCAGTTTTTCTTCTAAAGGGTGAAAAGAATTCGCTGCCTGACAAGTGAAGAGTTGCCTTCAACCACTCTTGGCCTGTCACATGTTTTGTGCTTTCATTTTCGATCTAAAAACTGAAGTACCTGCTTCTTGCTTGTAGCCTTGTAGCAGATTTTGGCGAAATTTCGTTAACATCGCTTATAAATTGGTCAAAAACCACCAAATTAGAGAAAAACTCTTATGTTTAGTAGATTTTGAACACTTTTATGACACAGTTTCCGACATATGAACTGTATTATCCATTTATCCGTTTATTGATAAAATGATCTGTCAAAATGTTACCTGTCTTCAATACCCAACATCCACCCGATAACTCTCCAGAAATGTAAAAAGGCAGCCCAGTCTTCTTCAGTGCCGCTGTGGATTCCAACCTTTTTGCTTCTGACTAATGCGAAACCACAGAAACCGAACTGCGTTAGAGCCATTTCCGCTTGCGTTATCCGGTTCAGCTTCTTGGCACACTTCTTACTAGCTGCGTTGTGCATCCGACGCACTTGGAGCAGAGAATTCCATGCCCTGAAATTGAAATCAAATTTTTTCAAAAAATGTGACCAATCCTAGACCATACGGATAAGTTGCTAAAAAGCACGTGGCAGCTGTCTCTGGTAGACTGTTATTGGTTGGATGAACAAATGCAGCATGTCATATGGTCCCACAAGTTAGTTGCGAACTCTTATAACAAAGAATTCAAATGGATCAAGTCCGTCAAACAGGTCCAGACAAGTAGTCCAAAACATTATTTCCCTGCTCTACCCATAGTTCCATCTATCTGACAACGCGGCGACGCTTCTTCAAAATATCTGGCATGATGCGTCACATGCGATAGAGCACCAGTCATGCAGCGCACATACAAACACCGGCACGCCGGCGTGACCGATGAAGTCCGCAGACGCAGGAACGCTTGTAAAAACATTTTTCCTCGGCATTTTACAAGCACCCCTCGATTGAAAAATCTGGTTGAAAGCTTCACGTAAATTTTTCAGCGTGCTCGCATAAACGTGGCTAGGTAGATTTCTTTTCTAATGTCACTCGCAGTATGCACTTTCATCCTGACTACAGACTAAGATTTTGGAGACTAATAAGTCCTAGTCTGTATTGGTCGGTCTATGTCTCGGTCTAAGCAACCCAATTTTGACCCACGTTTCATGAAAAAAAAATGTTGGCTCTCACCTCGTATATTAAATAGCGAAACAATCGATAAGGCTAAGAAAGTAATTTCAATGGATTTTTTCTGTAATATAATAAATATAAATGTTCTGGTAAATTCCATAAAATATTCGGAACCGGCTTCTCTACTAACATTATATAAGATCTGTTTACACATTCTAGTAATTTGCAGGTCTAATAAATAGCAGTGATTATCAGTTACTATCCTGACTTTACGCCCCTTGGGCGGAAGGATCAGTAAATGCTTCACCTAAGCATCTGGGGGCAAAAATAATAAAGATGTCAGACATCAGGTATACTTACTCAGTTCCTGGCTTGAAGTCTTCGTCATACCACTGCAACATGTGGAGAATAGTGGCCATATACCTTCTATACGCTGTCTTATCTGAACTGGACATATTTGTGGCCATGAGGATTTTCAAAATCGATGGGACACCCATCACAACTAATAGACCAGACAACTTGTTAAAAAACATCCCTGATATGTGGTAATAGAAGAACTGCTGACCTCTGGAATGACAAAAATAAGCTCTTGTTCAAAAATCGGAAATTTTTACGAATGCTTGAAAACCAAAAAGATTTCCTACATCTTAAAATGCTAAATATAGTTTTCAGAAAAGATACTCCCGTCCAAAAGGAATGCCAAAGGGTAGACAGTTAGACAAGGCGAGTGATAGACTTGTCACACAAAAAACACATAATAGCAGATATGCGTCTTCCACATTTATGCTTGGTATTTATGCAGTATGACAAGTTGCTTGTCATGGACGTGCGATTTGATAAAACGTACTAATGTGAGGATACAATTACAGTCTTGACAGTCGGTATTAAATTTTTGTATTGCAATTTTCCTAGGGCACTGGTACAGTCAAGACAATCTGTTTATTCATTTTTCATGACCTTGTGACGTAATCGCAAGAAACCGTTAAAGGGACTGTACTTCGTCGTGCTCAGCATTAATGTAGCAGTTTCTAAACATTTTCTGTCAGTTTGGCAACACTGCACCGCTGCTACCTTAGTAAATTCCGAACCATCTATGAGCGAAATATCCAACAACGACGGATTTGGTTGTAAACTGGTAACGCAGGTCAAACCCAAGGTCGATGTGTGTCCTCTCTTGGTATTAAATTACTCTTTAGTCATATCAAATTTGCTCTTTTCCGTAGCATTTATCTTTAAGTCTTAGCGATTAGAGCTGATCTACTCGAGTTCTCACCTCCTAAATAGCGCTTCATCATAGTAAGCTGGGTAGTTTCCCTGACGATTGAAGCTTTCATTTGTTTCATCACAGGTAACTTTAGTTCCCTCAGTTAAAAGCAGGTTCACATATCTTTCTGCGGGTGTTACTGAAAGTAAAAGTAGATCCTTTGCAAAAATAACCTAATTAAAATAATAGTTCGAAGATCGAGAATTTCAAGAGATATTTTTTTAGTAAATGGGTTGTGGAGAGTCGTGACCAAAAATGAAACATCATACACAGCGTTTCATTAAAAAGATACAGGGTGTTAACATTTAAAAATAAACGATTTTTTAATATGTTGAAAACCGTCAACTGGAAGCAACAAAATTTTTTGTGGAAATACGTTTTTATTTATCGAAAAAATGCCGCACTTGTATCAGTCAGAATGGTGGTGTTTTTAAACATTTATTGAAATGAAGCTTTGATTATCTAATTTGTTTTTTTTTATTTTTACGAAAACAAGAGTAATCATTTGTATCAAATTGAAGGTAGAAGTCGAAAAATAGCGCGTTTCGAAAAAAAAAACAGTGGCGTACTATTTTTATTTGGAAAAATAGTGCCACTGACTTTTGAGTGTGGACAATACTCAGGTTAATGCACATACCAAATTTTAGTTCATTTCAGTTGACGGTTTTGAAGATATTAAAGAAAAATTGTTTTTTCTTTTCAAACTTAATCTTTTCAATGAAGCCCTTGCGGAAAAAATGTTACATAAAAGACCCCACTTAAAATGCGGTCCTGTGTATGATATTTCATTTTTGGTCACGACTTGTGAATCATCCTGTATAAGTACTAATTTGATAAAAGCTTCTTACCATCTACATCTGTTTCCGATTCTTTCCTTTCCGACTTTGGTGACATACTGGTTTATACTGGACAGCGTACCTGTACAAATATAAAAACTTAATTGTTCACATGTTTTTCACTTCAGTATTATTTGAGATATTTTGAATTCAAAGCACGAAAATCTTTACGCTACGAAATTCTTCAAATGTACTGTCATTGATTAATATAACACATGGTTCAATAAGTCCCGGGACTAACCATGAAAACAGCATTTGTCTCGCAAAATTCATTTTTATTCATCAATGTAATCGCCATCAAGTGCAATGTAATCATTCCAATGTTTTTCTATCTCGATACCATGCTTGAAGAAAGATTTGTCCTTGGTGCCAAAATAAGCTTCTGTTGCAGCGATAAGTTCCTCGTTAGAGCCAAATCTTCTTCCCTGGAGCATCTTTTTGAGATCAGCAAAAAGCCAGTAGTCGCTGGGGGGGCCAGAGTACGGTGAATAGGGAGGCAGACTGATGCCGATCTCGTTCAATTTGGCCATTGTTTTTATTGACTTGTGACACGGTGCGTTGTCCTGATGAAAGATGACTTTTTGCTTCTTCATGTGCGGTCGTTTTCTGCGATTTCGTCCTTTAAACGTATCAGTAACTCAATGTAATAATCGCTTTTTCCTTTTTCAAGGTAATCTATGTAAATTATACCCTGTGCGACCCAAAAAAATGACGCCATAACTTTGCTAGCTGACTGCTGCGTTTTTGGACGGCTTTCACCAGCTGCACGCCACTCAGCTGACTACCGATTTGGTTCCGGAGTAAAACGGTGGATCTATTTCTTGTCTACTGTCACACACCGATGAAAGAAAACCTGTTTATTGCGGGTGAACAGTGATAAACATCTCTCCGAGTTGTCAACTCGTTGTTGATTTTGTTCCATTGTGAGAAAACGCGGCACCCATTTGGAAAAGACTTTTTTCATACTCAACTGTTAATGTAAGATGGTAAATGAACTTCCGATTGATATGTATACTATCTCAGCAATCTCAAGAACTTTCGATTTTTAACACCTCCTTAACATTTTCGGATGTTACTGCTTCATTTGGCCAACCCAAGCGTTTCGCATCCTTTGTATCAGTACGACCGCGTTTAAAATCAGCCACCGGCAAATCGTTGTTTTCTATGGAGCAGAGTTCAGATAACATCTTTCAAGCCATTTCTGAGTTTGCACGCTATTCGTTCCGATTAAATAACAATGTTTTATCAACACACGAAATTCGTTTTTGTCCACTTTGGAAACAAATGCAAATGTAACCTCACTTTCACCGCAGTATCTTTGCTATTTAGGGTGCGATTTTCGCGAAATTTCACAGGTGTTACATGAAGGTTAGCTCTTTCGAAAAAAGAAGTTGACTTGTCGTTACTATCGCCATTTGTGTGTGAGTCCCGGGACTTATTGAATCATGTGCTACACAGAGGGTTTCACATATTTATAACACTGTGAGGTGGTTTTTTCCACAAATTGTTTTCGATTTAGCAATTGCCTCATTGGAAAGTGTGTTGTATTACAATAAGCATTTTCAGGGATCTACTAACTTTTGGCACACTTTTTTAGACCCCATCAGCATACTCGTACATTGACCTATACAAAAACCTATTAAATACAAGTATTAATCAAATTAAATGAAAATATTATCTAGAGTCTATGGCACTACCTGATAATGGATGTAGTGGTCAAGCATGATTTAATTAATACGTACCTAATATTCTAATTTTCTGAAGTATTACGTTTCAAGATATATAACATGAAATGTGAGGCAGAACAACATTAACGCAGTTCAACAGAATAGAATAGACTTTTATTGGCTACAAACTGTAACTAAGAATGTAGCAAGTCAAGCCAGGTAAAATTCGCCCTGTATAAGAGATAATTGACAATACGTCATACTTTTGCTCGTGAAAGTTTTCAAGTTTTTCAATAGAAAACCCGATTTAAGAACATGGAGATAGACTCTGGAGGCCAAAGTAATGATCCTCCAGCGTCCCCGATGATGAATGGACCCAGCCAGAAGGAGAGAACAGAAATTACCAAGAAATCAAAGGAATTGATGACACCAGCTGTAGCAGACGAAAAAGACGGAACCATCCAGCGCCAGACCCTGATCATCGAAAGCCAGGCCCAGCAAATAAAGGAGCTGACTGAGACCATGAAATCAAAGGAATTGATGACACCAGCTGTAGCAGACGAAAAGGACAACCATCCAGCGCCAGACCCCGAACATCGAAAGCCAGGCCCAGCAAATAAAGGAGCTGACTGAGACAGTTAGGGATCAAAACAGTAAAATAGACTGCCTGACCACCCAGGTAACACAGTTAATCAATAATGCAATTTTTAATTCTAAATCTGACAAGGCTGTCAATTTATAAAGACCTCTTGAAAATTTAACTGACGTGACATCGACCGACGATGAAATACAGAATGACGGATTCATCCATGCCAAGTCTAGGAAAAGACGCATCGACAAAACGAACAAAACCGACAAGACGGATGACTTCCCACCTCTTCCAAAAGCAAAATCAAAATTCAAATTGACAGTCCCCTCAAAACCTTCTGCTTCATTAAGCGTATCAACTTCTTCTGCCACTTGTCCTATGACGGTCGATGCAGCGACCACATCTTCTCAATCTTTGGCCACTGCATCGACTGACTGTGCATCTCAACAATCTTACGTTGCTGGCGAGTTGACCAGCACAGCACCCCGCCAGGGGCGAATCACGCCCATTGTTTTGCGTGATGCGACCAAGTGGCGACATCTAAACTACACCTTTATAAGCTTAGGCATTAAGATAGAACGCGCAGTTGCCGTTGATGCGGGAATCAGGATTTTGCCGAAAACTGAGGATGACTACCGAAGAATCGTTCGCCTGTTCAAGGAGGAGGACGTGCCCCATCATACGTTCCCCCTTCCTTCAGAACGAAATATTCACGCGGTAGTCAGAGACATACCCGCAATGTTTTCGGAACAGGAGATCGAAGGGGAATTAGAACAGAGGGGCTATACTCCTCTCCGCATTATACGACTCAAACGCAGTGGCGGCGCACCCATGCCTTTGGTGGTCGTGATACTGCCCAAGATTGAAAAGTCCCAGCAGCTGTTCAATGAACATGAGCTGCTGGCTCTAGCAATCAGAGTTGAAGTTCAAAAGATCTCTAGACCTATTGGGCACCCAACTAACAATTATCACTCCTATTAGAGCTGCAAGAAGGATTATGCAGTATTCCTTAAACAGCATGGTATACTGTAAGAACATTAGCAAAACCCTCTTAGAACAGCTATACAAGCCGAATGGGCACACCTAATAGGACACTTCAGTCTAATGCACTTTGCAGTGAGTCTCGATTCAGAACTCATTCAATTAACATCGTTGTATTTGGTTTTTCTCAAAAATAAATCTTTTTAAAAACGTTTTCGTTGAAGAAAGATATTTGAGTTGCATAAACAGTTGGCCATTGAATGCCGCATCAGACGTTTCTAGAAAATCTGTTTTGAAACGAATGGATTCTTAGAGAACGGGGATTTTCTAACGATGATGTTCATTATAAGAGGTTGTATAATGGCTGCAGGTAGCAGTTATAAAGCAAAAGTGTAAGCCCCTTGCAGCCGCTATAGGACATTTGCGTCAGTGCAAGATTCAGTTTTTGTCAACTATACAACTATTCTCTTACGTGATTCTACTTTATTGCAACCAAACTATATCCTATGTATTGTATAGACGAAGTGAAGAATATATAACTAACACATTACAGTCATCTTGCTTACTTACATATCGGCCATTGTGAATTTCATACGCAGGTATATGATGAACTTCTACACTTTGATATAGGGCTATTGAATTACTTGCGCAGCAAATTTTATTGTGATTATCGTGCAAATTAGTTACCCAATTTCTACGGGCTTCGTATTTGATTCATATTTTGACAATGATCAAATTTATGTCTACATTTTTAAGATGGAAAGCTGAACTTATCTGCGTTAAATCTTCCACAAATCCTATATTTAGACACAATTACACTAATGTTTATCACTTTATATCTGTAATTTCGAACTGAAACATAATTATTTAATATTAAATAGAGGAATAAATGTTTGCCCAATATGGCGGGTGTTTGTGTACAATCATGGCATCGTCCATGTTGTCTTTAGGTTATTAGAATATTTTGGTGTTGCCTGCAGGTGTTATACAACAATTTGACAAGTGTCTGAAATGAAACACCGACAGAGTCGAATGATTTACCCAGAATTTGTACCAGATTTATATCTTCTGTTTGAACAGTTGATAAAAGCTTTTGAACCGATATGCATGCTTTGTTTGTCTTAAAACATTGGTTATGGCATTTTAACAAAAATATGACAGCAGAAAGTTAGGTTATGGTGAAGTTGTTTACCAACATATTTAGCATATGTAACAGTTGTATAAGTGCTTCCGTTGGGAGCAATTTGTTGGCTAATGTAGTGAATTGCACAGCAAAGCACCAAGGCTCGGGTTTGTTTTATAAACGTTAGCATGGGTGCCACAACACAACCATTTTGACTAACTTGCAAATATGCTGTATAAAATAGTTGTATAAACGTTTATGCAACACTTAAAAATTTGCCCTATAAGGTGTTGTATAACTATGCTATAAGAATATTTTAAACACCTCATTTTAGAGCAAATATGTTGCAGAAAGCAAATTTGCATTACACACAATATTAAGCCAGCATTTTGGTGTTTAGGCAACAACAGTAGAGAGCTTTTATGGCGGAACGGTTCTTTTACCAAAAGCTTATACCACTACTTTGCTAGTTGGGCAGTGTCACCGCTGCCAAAGGTATGATCATGCGCAGTCTTACTGCACAGCACCTCCCAAATGTTTAAAATGTGGTTCCGACCACATGACATATTTATGCCCCCTCACAGGACAAGAGGGGCGAAAGTGTGCGAACTGTGGAGGGGCCCATCCCGCTAACAGTCCCACTTGCAGATTCACCCCCAGGCGAAATCTGGAAGTCATAGCGCAAAGACGCAGCAAGTCATACGCGGAAGCAACCGTCTCAACATCTTCGGCTTCCCCCTCTGTTCAACCCAGTTTGAACACGCAGAATGTGGACCTAGCAACTGCGCTTAGGTCCCTTCAACAAATAATAAGTCCCCTGATTAGCGCCAGTCAGGCATTGCAGGCGATCTTTCAGCAGCCATTGAATGGACAACCTGTATTTATCATCTGTCAGGTATCTTGGAGTCATCATTGACAAGGGATTGACCTAGCAGAAATATACTGATATTTTGAAAACAAAATTCCAAATAACCTTTCGGCAGCTTTATCCTCTGTTGTGCAGAAGTTCAAAATTAAGTTTGATCAACAAGATTCGGTTGTATAAAATGGTCAAAGACCCAAAATCACTTACGCATGCGAGGCTTGGTGTTTTCTTGCCAAGACGCACATGCAGAGACTGCAAGTCCTGCAAAACAGAACTCTACGCACAATTACTAACGCCCCTTGGTACGTGTCAAATGAGACTATTCACAGAGATCTTGATATCCTATATTTAAGGGATTACGTAAAACAACAGGCGCAGTGGCGTTATAATCAAGCGGAATCGCACAGCAACCCTCTGTTGCGTGATTCAGTAGACTACACAGTCGAGCAAGTTCGCAAACATGCCACGACGCGCCTCGCACTGTGATCAAAATTAAATTGTAAATTCAGACCAGCCAAAATTATTTCAGTATACAAAACCGATCAAACTATTTTTTGGAGGTCAAAGCAATAATGCTTAAGCTATTTCAAATGATTTACTTCTTTTCTTTGCTCTATTTCTTCCTTTCTGTCTTTCCCTCTTTCCCTTTTCTCCTTAAACATGTTTGGTATCTGGGTAGCCAGACCTGACAGACTAACAGACCGACGAGACTTTTAACTAAGAGCAAAGGTCCACCGGACCGCTCTGACGAATAATGACGAATAGTAGTCAAGCCAAGTATGTACGCATAAAATGGAATGAAAAAACAAAGACGCTTACATAGACATAATAGTGGAAATCATTTGTAGACATTATAGGAAGAAGATAGATATTCAAAAAACAAAATAATACTTTAAAAAACTAAAAAACACGCTTTTATAGCTAACCGAACTAACAAGTAGAAAATAATTTTTAATTAGAAAGAGTTTATATTACGGTAGTAGTTGGTCGAACAATCAACCATTAATGACCTCAAAATGAAAGTATAACAAAATTTAAGTTATTAACAGAATAATTCAATTTAGAGTACTACTATGTAAGGAGAGTCATGAAAATGTAGTAAACTGCACCACACGCTTTTTACTCTATTAATAATTTAAATTTTATTATAATTTCAGTTTAAGGTGATTAATTATGATTAATTGTTCGATCATCTACTACAAGTCAAAAAGTTCATATGACCCAATGTCCAAAAGTCAATAGATTTTTTTCTAAATGGCTTTATAGTTTACAACTTTAAATGCTTTATATTGACCACAATCACCACAATCTTACTATTTTTTATAATCTAATCTAAAACGTTTTTATATTGGGTAATTAACAAATAAATGGCATTAAGTATGTCTAGGTTAAGTCAAAATTTGTAGTCAGTAAGTAAATAAGTTTCATTAAATTAAATATTTAAGACACACATGATAACAGCGCGTCGGTCATCGTCACTCTTATCGAAGCGGCAATTGATCGCAAACGGTAACAGTGGTTAGTTATTGTTCGTGTACGTCGTCGTGTTTATTTGTGCAAGTCGACCAAAGACTTCGAGATACAGGAAGTGTTCAGCCCACTAATATTCGCACTCGTGAAAGACAGGTTACTGTAGAGCAGGAGGAACAGATTTTAAATATCGTGGAAATCAATGCAGATATCAGCACTCGGGAATTAGGCCGCCGCGTAGGACTATCGGATACCATAGTCCATAGAATCCTACGTGAACATTTGCTTTATCCCTACCATGTGCAACGAGTGCAGGCCTTGTTACCAAAAGACTATCCTCGCAGACTAACATTCTGTCAGTGGTTTTTGCACAAAAACATTGGAAACCCGGATTCTAGCGACGGATGAATGTACTTTTACGCGAGACAGGATATTAAATTTCCATAATACTCACACGTGGGCCCAAGAAAATCCTCATTCCATTCGGGAAGGTCGTAATGAAGCTTGTGTGGAAAGTGGAGGATGAAATTTTGAACACCTTCTTTAAATACAAAAAAAGTGCAGTGTGGGTTTTAAAAAGAAAAAGAATGTGTGTATCAAAATTGTGTTCCCTATGCATAAATCTTTGGAGCAGAGATGTTATCCTAAGGTTTGGACAAAATCTCGTATTACTCCTGTTTTCAAAAAAGGTGACCGAAATAATATTGAAAACTATAGAGCTATTGTGATCCTAAGTAATATTGCTAAAGTATTTGAATCTGTTGTTCAAGAAATCATATTCACTCATGTGAAACACATCATCACTCCACATCAGCATGGCTTTTTTTCTGGTAGATCGACTACATCTAATCTTGCATGTTTCAAACAGCATGCTGAAATTTTAGATACTTGCGGACAGATTGACGTTATCTATACGGATTTCTCAAAAGCATTTGACAGACTTGACCATGGAGTACTAATACAGAAGCTATTAAGATGTGGTATATCACTTGGATTCGCAAATTGCCTCAGATCTTATCTGTTGGACAGAATACTTTTCGTTGACTACCGTGGTTTTAGGTCTGTCAGTGTTTCTGTGACATCTGGGGTGCCCCAGGGCTCCGTCCTGGGTCCGCTATTATTCGCTATATTTGTGAATGATCTCAGTGGCCAACTAAATTGTTGCAACTTATTGTACGCAGACGACTTGAAATTATTTTCTAGAGTTGACACAATTGTCGATTGTGTGAAGCTTCAGGATGAACTAGTACGCCTGTGTGAGTGGTGTTGCATGAATCAGCTGTATCTGAATATTACAAAATGCCAGACTATGTCTTTCACACGTAAGCAGAATATAATTGGTTATGCTTATCACATAAATGGTCAAGTCTTGGATGGTTGTTCCATTGTGAGGGATCTAGGTGTTTCTTTCGACCCACAATTAACTTTTGTGCAACACATTACTGAAATTGTAACCGGCGCGCACAAGACGATGGGTTTCATACTTAGGTGTGGCAAGAGCTTCAATAATGCTAAAACTCATTTATTGTTATTCAATGCGTTTGTTAGATGTAAGCTCGAATACTGTAGTATAATTTGGTACCCTGCATATGATGTACATTCAGACAGCATTGAAAAGATCCAGCGACGTTTTGCTAAATATTTATGATTCAAGGAAGATGGGATTTATCCTGATGCTGGATTTCGCAATGACTTATTGCTCAGTAGATTTAATATGGTAAATTTATCTAAGCGCAGAAATTACTGCGCTGTGGTTTTCTTATATAAAATTTTGAACAACACAGTTGATTGCCAGTTTCTTTTAGAAAAGCTGTCATTACACGTACCGTACCGAAACATAAGGTTTAACAATACCAATTTCTATTTACCTGTGCCTCGTACCAATGTGTTACTTTTTCCGCCATTATATGTAATGTATAACAACTATTAAAAAGTAAAGAATTTAGTAGACATTTTCATTGCACTATATCACTTTCAAAAAGGTCGTTTTTGAATGTAGGATAATAACTTATTTAGATGTAATGTACTTGATACGTTGTTTATTGATTTTTTTTTCTTTTTTTTTGTATTTCGTATATTTCCTGTTCGTTAAATGGAATCATCTGTTCTAGCAGAGTACTAACGGCAAATAAATAAATAAATAAATAAATAAATAAATGGATTTTTTTAATACGTTCAATAAAGTTTCACACGCCAGGTGAAGCGCTGAGACAGTTATTGGTAAGCCCGTTTTACCCAATAAATTAGGAATTAGAATAGCAAGCAATTAGAAATACTCAAAAACTACTAGACCAATCCACACCAATTTTGTTGTGGTTATTTGGAAGTAAGAAATTTTTGGATTTGAAGAATTTCAAGTAGCTGCGTGAAGCTATCGTCGCATTAGCAAGTGCCAAAACCTTCATTTTGCTTCGGTTTTCGGCCATAACTTTTTTGCTATTAGTCGGATCTTTTTACGTGTGGTCTCATTTTATAGGTCTCATAAATACAAAAGATCTTATTTGAAAAGTTTTTTCGTTCCTGCCACCACGTTCGATTGAACCTCAAAAAACACGTTTTCTTACAAAGATTGGTGCACCTATTTTTTCGTCCATGTTTTGAATGCCCCCTTGAAGAACTTGCCTCAATAAAACCAGACTTTACTGTTATTATGATATAATACGATTAAACTAAATAGTATGCATATAATTTTTTTAAAACCCAACTATAAAAACATACATTAAAATATAATAGCATTATCTTATCAATGGTCAATGAAATCTTTTCATTAATACAACAAAAGTAGTTTCACGTATCGAGTTCAAGCCGTAAAATCAAATTGCCATGGTGATAGTAAGTATACTAAACTTTCTATTAAATTGTTTTTTAATTGCATAAAGCCTCTCGTAAACGTAAAATCTATTTTACAGGTTCCGACTATATACTCTAAAGTTACAAATTCAAGTTGTATTCAATTTTGAATTTTACATCATCTGCTTACTCAAGTTCAAGCATGTTCTTTGTGTTTTCAAACATGAAAATACGTGGAATTTTTTCGTGAAGTCATTTTATTTCAGTAAGTTGAATAGGTCGAGCCGGTCCTCGCATATCACTTGATATACAGTAATGGACAAAAGTATATAGACAAATTAATATTGTGCTGTATTTCTTTTTTAACTTGTTTTATTAATACACCAACCTGTATATATAATACGTTTTAGAATAATACTCACTTATACATAAATATATTCATTAGACTCCCTTCATAAAAAATTAATTGGAAAAACTGGAACTCCGAGGACAAAAACATATAGACAAAGCAGAACAATTTTTGTTAATATTTTGTAGCATAACCATTATTATCAATCACCGCCTGGCATCGTCTCGACATTGATTGTAGAAGTTTTAAAAAGTTCAACCTTGTTTGAATAATTTTTATCTCGTATTTGCTTATCTAAGTATTCCCATAGATTTCCAATGGGGTTTATATCGGAAGACTGTGAAGGCCATTTGAGAACCGGTATTTTTTCATCCAGGAAGAATTTCTTTGCGAGATTTGAAGTGTGCTTCGGTTCATTATCTTGCTGGAAGATTGATCTTAAGGGCATATTGTCTTCCATATAGAGTAACATGACATGCTTTAGTATTTCTGTATATACAAACTTATCCATAGTGCCATCTATTGTATGTAAAGGTCCCATCCCAAACCCCGAAAAGCACCCCCAAACCATAACAGACCCGCCTCCATGTTTGACAGTGGGAAAAGTGTACTTGGGGTTCAATATTTGTCTTATAGTTTTCGTAGATACTCTGAAAATTCCTTTTGTCTCGATTTCGGCTTTTATTTGTCTTGGGGTTTTAAAGGGATCTTTGGACGAAATTACTTTTATTAATCTAACTGATCTAGCATTTAGTTTTCTAGGCCGACCACTTCTCTTAGAGGCTTCCAAGATACCTTTTTGTTTATATTTGTTCAATATTGCCCAAACTGCTTTACAGCTTCAAATTTTTGGCAATGTCGACTTGACGTTGACCATCCTTGTACAACCCAATGATCTGAGTTTTCACATCAAGGAAATTTCTGGACCACGCGGCATGGTCTTAAAATCACTCAACTTATTCCACAATACTTGATGAACACAAACTAATCCTCTTCTGACACGAAACTGTATTAAACTAATGTTAAAAAGAATTTGTCTACATATTTTTGACCCTCATAAAAAAGTGCTTATATTCAGACTTACATTGTGTTCATTGCAGATAATGTAAAAAAAAATAGTTTTTCTATTAATAACGCATTTGTTTATGGAGCAATGAAGTATGCATTCGTTTTCTAAAGGTATTTAGGTAAATATTCATATTTGTCTATATACTTTTGACCATTACTGTATGTGTAAATTGTTAACATCCAATACTTAACTTGAGCTTGACTTGATGTGAAGCCATGTGGATCGAAAATCAAGTCAAGTCGTGAATCGCTAGCCACAGCGTCAGTTCAGTACAGTTGCCTTGACAATATATATCATTTACCTGACTTCTAGGTGTCATTTCTTTTATTTTTTCTTTAACTTTTAGTAGGTCTAGTAGAGTGAAGAGCTCCAAATACAGTAGTCAATAGTATTTTCGATTTCTTTGAAACATAGTGTCCTGGAGCACGGTAAAGTAAGAAAATATTCTCAAAAAGCTTAGTAAACGGTCCTTTGAAGTGATTACATTTATTACATGTATCACCCGAGTGGCAGTTAACAAACATAAATATCGATGTAAACATCCAGTCGGTTGACATTACAACATACCAAACCGGAAGGTTTTTAACGATTCACAAGTAGCATGGAAAATGAATGCCCCCCAATTCAATTTGTATTAGATAGCATTATCTTATCATGTAATAAAAATAACATTAATAGATTTTGTTCTAAAATTTCACGAAATCCGGACTTGACATAAGCAATTGTACTCACATCTTTTGTGTACATTGAACCTTCACGTCTATAAGAATGTAAAAATCATGAGACGTAGACTAAATTTCCATGGTAACAGCAGATACAAACATTCGACAAGCATCTTTGACGATAATAGTTTAAGCTGCCATGTACTCGTATAGTCTCTTGTTAGCAAGGTGAAAAATTACTTTAAAATAAACTTTGATCAAATACTCTTCAGCGAAAAGGTTTGAGTTTTAATGGCCTCCTTGATGTTCACAGTTTTCTACTGTTCCGTGTCGGCGCTCTATTTTGAGGTTATGTCAGAAATATCTATCTGCATCAAGTTGTTCATGACTTTGATTTATATCGTTTTATCATCCTGAAATTTCCTACGATTCAAAAATAAAACATATCTTCATAATAGGAGAAAAGACTGTGAAAATCAAGGAAGCCATACAGGCGTTTGGCAATTGGACGGCTTTTTGCAGAAAGAAACCAACCCAGAGAAATAAGCACAATTAGGTTCATCAGTTTTGACATTGATAACAAGTTAATTTCAGACCAAACACGATTTTAATTAATGGCATACTAAAGGCTTTAAATATGTGTATGGATCTTTTTTACAGTAAATGGTATTACTCGTAATAGTTTATTTTCCTCAAATCTAGATTTTTGATATTTAGTGGGTTGGTTTCTTTCTGCAAAAAGCCGTCCAATTGTATGAACGACAAAACGCATACACATAGGAAACGATCAACAGAACAGGAAAGTTCCTAGGGATCTTGTTATTCAGAATGATTCGAAAACCTTAAAAAAATGCTGTCTGGGGTGCATACAGAAAATAGAGTAGAGTAGATCGAAATATTGTTTTTCATCTACAAGTTTTCTCAGATGTGTTGTGATTGTAAGGTATTTTTCGGGCAAAAAACATTTGTCCTGGAATATTCTGTTCAATTTATTGATAAGACAAACATCTTTTGATACTGAATCCTTGAAAGGAGTGACTTCAAATATTTCAGTATGTTTGAAAACTACCAGACCCTGAATTTTTAAATGACGAGAATTTGCGTCAATAATTTTACGAGGGATGTCTTTTAAGTTCTGCATATAGAAACATAGTAGGCCGCGCGGATCGGACGTCAGTACTGAAGCTTAACCTCACTCTATAGTAAACTTAAATTCAAAGTTTCACAATAATACGTGCAGTGTTCTCACTACAGTGTCACCAAGTCATTAGAAAAATGGAACTCAACCGAGAACATTTTCGCGCCATAATTTATTACAACTTTCAGAGACAATTGGTGAGTTACTGTCTGTTTTCGGCAACGAAGCGCCACATCAGTCGACAATTCCCCGTTAGTATGAAGAATTCAAACGTGGAAGGGTGAGTCTTAGCGACGATCCCAGGGTGGGTGCACCAAAAGCGGCAGTCAGGAAAACGTAGATGCTGTGCGCAAACTCATCATTGAAGTTAGACATGTGACATATCGCGAGATTGAGGCGTCCTTGAAGATCTCAAAGACCTCAATTCAAAAAATTTTACATGAAGAATTAGGAGTAAGAAAATTAGCTTCTCGTTGACTTAAGAGCAGAAAGCAGCCAGGGTTAATTGGTTTCAAAAAACGCTTTACCGTTTCAATTCCGGAAACTCAAAAATCTGTACAGCATTGCTGGTGGTGATGAATCGTGGATTTACTGTTATGAACCAGAAAATAAACGACAGTCGGCTGTTTGGGTGTTCCAAGGTGAAGAAAAGCCAACAAAAGTCATCCGTTCTCGAAGTGTTTCGAAAAAGATCGTCGCGACATTTATGTCTAAAGCGGGTCATATTGCAACAATTCCTCTTAATGAGCAAAGAGCTGTTACTGCGGATTGGTATACCACCATTTGTTTGCCAAAAGTCATCACCGGGCTTCGAAAGATCAACCCCGAAAGAAGAATCATCCTCCACCAAGACAATGCAAGCTCGCGCACAGCCCAACAAACAAGGCAGTTTTAACGGAAGAAAACGTGGAATTATTGGACCATCCTCCATATAGTCCCGACCTAAGCCCTAACGATTTCTTTACTTTCCCGAAAATTAAAAACAGACTGCGTGGTCAACGGTTCCAGTCACCAGAAGAACCAGTTGACGGATTCAAAAATGCCGTTTTGGATCTGCCAGCAAACGAGTGGAATAAATGCTTCGAAAATTGGTTCGAGCGCGTCAGATGTGTATTAATCTTCGTGGAGAATACTTCGAAAAACAATAGAGTAATTTAAAACTACCTAGCGTGTTGTTTTATTTCCATATGCAAAACTTAAAAGACATCCCTCGTATATATGAAGGGTACAGGGGAAAAAGATGAACGTCACAAATTTGGTGCTCTGCAGTTAGAACAGACAACATGATGTCTTAACGAAGCACAGTCCCATGATGTATTGAAGACACGCAAAAACAATGGCAGTTCGTAGTTATACCCAAATGAAAAATCACCGTGCAGGGAAAAGAAGATAAATGTCACAGCCGTTGTATGAAAAAAGATGAACGACCACTGATCGTCACCGAAACAATTTACATACACCAATCTGCGACGAAAGAAATAAACTCTTAGTAATCATTTTTAAGCAGTTACCATTAATTTTCTTTTGTTAGTCCTATATTCTTTCGGCCAAAGATTTTTTGGTCAATGTTTTTTTCCCGTCCCAGCTAAAGAAATACCTAGTCATAATTCTGCGTTTGAGCTATTGAGGTTAGAAAATCCCCTTTTTCTTATGTTCTAGGCCTTGTGTAATAAATTTCTTCTCATATTAGAACAGACTGTACGACAAACGCACTTTGCATTTTGCTGATTAATCAAACCTTAGATTTTACAGGGTGTCGTAACGACGAATGGCTCATCTCTAGCCTCAATGTTTCAAAAAAGTTGAATGCAGGCATGGACCCTAACACATAAAAAATGTTAATAATCATAAGGAGAATCTCAAAATAAAAAGAATTTTCCATTAATAAATGTTTGATGTGGTTTCACTTTCAGCTCAGAAAATATTTTTATTCAAAATTTAGCTTTTTTCAATTTCCTATAAGGGGCTGTTCAAGTATTACGTGAGCACTATGGGGGGCGGGGGGGTCTTTGCTTTGCTTTGGATGACATGGGGGGTAGGGGAGTCTAGATGATGATTACGTCATCGGTAGTTATTTACTTTTTTACACGAATGGCAACCCTCACATTGTCTTTGCTTGAAAACGAAACGCATTTTCGGGGATTCCCGCAAATAATGCATACGTTTAGTGAACAGCGCGCGGTAATTCCTGTACTCGCTTTAGAACCGAGTAGGGGAATTACCGCGCGGTGTTCACTTGTCTAAATTTCCTCTATCAGTATATTGTTTCATTTGGATACTATAGCGAGTAGACGTATGGTAAACATAGTAAAGCAAATTAACATTTGTGTTACCACTGTTTCCATTAGCCAAAGTTTAATGTTTAAATAAGATTTCGTTTCACATAGACAAATCCAAGTTATACCAAAAATTGTTTGAAAGTTTTAAAAAATCTCATACAAGTACGAAAGTACAAAATGTACAAAAGTTAGTTAACGAAGTCTGGCGAAATTACAAATTACAAGCAAAATCCGACAAGCAACCAGATATTATTGTATCTAAGAGAATCGAAGAAGAATTGCAAGCGGCGCCTAAGAATAAATCCAATCTACTACATTTTTTTTCTGAGATGAGTGACGAAATCATTTTAGGTACCTATGAGTACTAGAAATATTAGAAATCACCAAAAAGTTTCTCTTTACTGAATAGAATAGAGGTAATATTCATCATATTATAGATTTATTTCTTATGATTGATTCCGTCAATTGGCCACAAAGTACAGGATGTTAGTTTTATACATACAGGTATATACAGAAAACTAACACCCTGTATTTGGTGGCCGGAACGAATTTCTCGTTTAAACATATTAGATTTAAAGCCATAGGGTTTTATATTTACCATATATATTGCCATACTTTGTATTTATGTAGCCTAATCAGAGAATCTTTAGCAGAAGCCATAGAAAGTTTTTATTTTTAGGCAACCTATAAACCTGCATAAAAAACACAAATTATACAGCCAGGTTCAAATATTAAAAAATAGTAAGAAGATAAAATAAAACCAGGTAATGAATCACAACAGCAATGCGAAATTAATGAAAATATAGATAAACAGAGAGCAAAACCTTTCAGGAAGCTATGAAAAATAAGATTGCTGTAGTCGAAAAAAATCTGAATGCTTTGTATTCTGCCAGAGATACTATGCCAAGCCATGCCGAAGTTGATCATTTTTCAAATTATAGTTAGAACGTTATAATTATAATATTAAAAAAACAATACATTAATTGACAAATGTTTACGTAAGCATGGGGGGACGGGGTAAGAGCTTTGCTTACTCTTGCTGACAAGGAGGATGTGGGGGTAGATAATTGTAATAAATCTGCTTATGTGATACTTGAACGGCCCCTAATAAAGAATCGATGGTACTCCGTCTTCGACCAACCCTGTACAACGAGTCTAGGAGTCTTCAAACTTTTAAATTCAGTTTTCTCAAAACTTGTATTTTGTGACATTAAATCTTTTTTCATCTGTACCCTTGATATCCTGTCAATGCCTGTTGCAGGAAAGCATACCTATTAAAAACGTAAGATCTGAATTGTTCTCTTCATTCTGCCCATCATTTATTGCCTGACGTAGAAATAGCGGACATCCTCATCATCAAATCTAACGACCCAATTGTTGTTTGCCCACGTTTTTCCGAGTGCTGTTTGCGTTGGTGATCAATACGAGGGATGTCACACAGTCGACAATTCCCCGTTGGTATGGAGAAACGGACCAAAAACGGCAGTCACCCAGGAAAACGTCGATGCTGTGCGCAAACTCATCATTGAAGATAGACATGTGACATATCGCGAGATTGAGGCGTCCTTGAAGATCTCAAATACCTCAATTCAAAAAATTTTACATGAAGAATTACGAGTAAGAAAATTAGTTTCTCGTTGGATACCCCACCTATTGACTGGAGAGCAGAAAGCAGCCAGGGTTGATTGGTGTCAAAAAACGCTTGACCGTTTCAATTCCGGAAACTCAAAAAATGTGTACAGCATTGTTAGTGGTGATGCATAGTGGATGTACTGTTATGAACCAGAAACTAAACGACAATCTGCTGTTTGGATGTTCCAAGGTGAAGAAAAGCCAACAAGTCTTCCGTTCTCGAAGTGCTTCGAAAAAGATGGTCGCGACATTTGCGTCAATTCCGCTTAATGTGCAAAGAACTGTTACTACGAATTGGTATACCACCAAAAGTCATCACCGAGCTTCGAAAAATCAACCCCGAAAGAAGAATCATCCTCCACAAAGACAATGCAAGCTCGCACACAGCCCAAAAACCAATGCAGTATTCAACGGAAGAAAACGTGGAATTATTGGACAATCCTCCATCCAGTCCCGATCTAAGTCCTAACGATTTCTTTACTTTCCCAAAAATTAAAAACAGACTGCGTGGTCAAAGGTTCCAGTCACCAGAGGAAGCAGTTGACGCATTCAAAATGGATCTGTTAGCAAACGAGTGGAATAAATAAGTGCTTCGAAAATTGGTTCGAGCGCATGTAGATGTGTATCTTCGTAGAGAATACTTCGAAAAACAATAAAGTCATTGAAAACTACCTACCGTCTTGTTTTATTTCCATATACAAAACTTAAAAGACATCCCTCGTATAACGATAAGCTTTTGTCTTTGATGTAATTTTTAGATGGACGTAGATCATAATAGATTTGCGATTTTATTGGGGGGCATCTTGAGGATACAAATACACGTCTGCCAATTAACATAGCTTACAAAAATTCAAATCATCGGAAGCAAGCGCCTTGTGAAAACATTGACACATTTCAGCTTGAAATAATTTAGAGATAAGAGAAAATTTGCCATTACTCTTTTTATTATTTCATCTGTAGACTCGCAACTATTTCCCTTCATGATAGCCATAGATATTGATGAAAATGCAAAAACTGCAACAAAGAAGGACTTATTCATAAATAAAAACTTACCCCAGACCGAATATATCTGTGACAAACCGCCAGCTGCTTACTCTCACTGATCTAAGATATACTAGTCTCGCGGAACAAATGCCAAACGACCAACAGACCGGTTAAAAAAATTCGCGCACTATGCACATTATGAAGTGCCGTAGATCATAGTTTTGCGTTTTTGATAGCTCGTATTCTGACAGTATAGCACGACAGAAACAAACCTACATCTATCAATAAACATCAACATGTTGCTTTTTGCAAAATATTCAGTTCAACAACACATTTGAACAGAATAGTTTGAAATTTGAGCGAGCTTAAAATTATTCACTTTATAGTTGCATCTGTAGAATCGCAACTCTTTGCATCCATCGCAAGATATTTTGCTATAATTATGTAACAAACTTTGTTTTGAATAAGACACTTGCTCTTACTGGCCTAAAACTCTAGACCAGTGGTCGCCAACCTTTTCAGTGTGTTGAGTGAGATAATTTTGGAATAAACACCTAGTCACAAGCAATGTAAGACAACTTAAATGAAATTATACACAGTTGTATGCGACATGCATGAGTTTATTTGACTGATACTAATACATACTAATAAACTTAAATAAACTAATAACTAATACATACTACATGACTACAACCATTAACACCAATCGTAGGTGTTTAAAAAATAAACAAAAATTTTCGTCAGCTACAATTGCACATACGATTTGATAAAGGTAAATAAAAATAAAAAAGGCAATGCACTATTTTAAACACATGCATGACCAAATAAAAAATGCGTATTCAATGAGAAGCCTGACGCTCACACTCACTGATAATTTTTTCAATGTTTGGAGTACAAACTGATACCGCCATTTGAATACAATTATCCAAATGTTCATCTGTAAGTCGATTGCGGTATTGATTTTTAATAAACTTCATATTTGAAAAAGAAGATTCATACAAATAGGTTGAACTAAATAACGCTTTTACTTTTAAGGGAACACGACACAAAACTGAATCTCTATCTTTACTTACTGGTCAGATATATTTTGTATTTGAGACTAATGATTTTAAAGCTGAATAATTTTGAAACGCGATCACTTCCATTTCTGTCGCAGCGATGTCTTCGCTAAGATTCTGCTTAACAGAAGTTGTAAACTGTTGGATATCAACTTCCATGAAGGGTGAATCAACAAATTGCGCAATTTCGTTGAAATCTTTGAAACGATTTTTGAAGTTATCCTTCAAGTTAAACACAATTTCTACATGATATTTACTGTCGTATGGTTCTAATGGACTTTGAGATATATTTTCTGAAATCGCCATCGATTAAGTTTTGTTCCAAAACTCAATCCTTCTGATAAACGCTTCTAAATCAGAAATCATTTCTGCTAGTTCTTTGTGTCTACCCTGAAGCTGCAAATTAAGTTCATTTAATTTTTCTGTAGTCCACAAGAAAACCAAAATCTCTTTTTTTATTTTTTTTTAGCTTCAAGCAAAACAATACTACATATACAGGGTGTTTCAGTTTATTGTTGCATAACTTTAAGATTCGATAGAACTTAGAAAATTAACGCATAAAGCCTATATAAACATGGGTCGAAAAATGCGTGGCTTCCGAAATACAGGGTGTTTAAATTTACTTTCTAAAATAGTTTTTTTTAAATATTTCGAACAATATTTGATGTATAACAGTGAAAATTGATATACAAGGGTTTTTTGGTACGACAAAACGAACCATGGGCATAGTTTTACTGTAGCCGCTAGAGGGCGCTCTCTACTGTATCCCCCTATAGCCCCACGGTACCCAATGGGTGCTTAGGCCTTAGGCCTTCGTGGTAGTTGGAGTATAAAAAACAAAAAAAAAATGACCGTAAATGTTTTCTTAGTGCAAAGTTTTGCTTTTTGAGTAAAAGAACTGATTCTTCGCACTCTTCAACATAAAAAAGCTATCGTGTGAATTTTCGTTATAGTTAGCCGTTTTTGAGATATTTCGATTTTTAAGGTTCGATGCATTTTCAATTATTTACGATAAAATAACGTTAAAAAGTCAGTATCTCGATAATTTTTAGAAGTAGGCTGTGCCTGCAAATATTTCAGAAATTGAAAGCAGAATAACGTTAAACGTCAATTAGTTGACAGTTAGTTTTGTTGTCTGTTGAAACCTGAAACGTTTTTTTGCAATTGTGAATTCACGAAGTTTCTTTTACCTGTTTTTTTTTAAGTTTTATAAAAATGTCATTTTTATTCTCCAATCAAGTTAGCGGATATTCATTTTGTGTATGGCTTTGTAAATGGAAACGCAGCAGAAGCAGCCAGAGAATCCGCACGAAGATTTCCAAACAGACGACATCCAACTCGCTCAGTATTTGTAAGAGTGTATCGCCAAATAATTGAAAATGGTTTTGGAAATCTCCGAAGGGATCAAAACATAAATGTTCGTCAGCGCAGATTTACCCGTGCCTTGGGAATTTCAGCAAGCCATGTTCACCGTGTTCTTAGAAATGACCATAGACGTCCTTACCATTTGCAACCTGTGCAAGGACTACAGCCAGGGGACGGAGAACGAAGAATCACATTTTGTCAGTGGATTCTTGATAGAACTGATAATAATAGGGAGTTTTTAAGTAACGTTTTATGGACCGATGAGCCATGCTTCACTAGACGTGGAGTGGTAAATTTTCATAATCAACATATTTGGCCGCATGAAAATCCGCATGCAGTTCGGGAAAGAAATTTCCAGCATTAATTTAGTGTGAACGTGTGGATTGGTATCTATCGTAATCGACTATTTGGACCCTACCTTTTGCCTGCAAGGTTAAATGCTGCGCCCTTCTTGGAATTTTTAAAGCTGAACCTGCAAATATCTGGGATGATGTTATGTTAGATTTAAGAAGATTGGCCTGGTTCCAGCTTGATGGTTGTCCAGCTCATTATTCGAGAATGGTTAGAAACTGGCTGGACGAAAATTATCCAGAAAGATGGATCGGCCGTGGAAGACCAGTCGCCTGGCCTCCACGATCCGCTGACCTAAATCCATTAGATTTCTTTGTGTGGGGATTTCTAAAAGAAAAAGTGTACCAGACTCCGGTAACCACAAGAGATATGCTAATAGACAGAATCAGAAATGCATGTGATGAAATAAGGCCTTATTTGAATAATGCTATACCACGTTCGATCATTAGTAGATGTGAATTGTGTATTGAACAATTGGGTTTACATTTCGAGCAACTAGATTTTGTATGTTTGTCCTAACTATCCAATAGCATTTTAGTTGTAAATAATTTAATTTGATAAAAATAATATTGGAAAATTAAACAAATTAATATTCTGTTTTTTTGTGTTTATTTGGTGTTAGGAATTATTGCTGTGTTTAAAAACACAATCTAAACGATCATCTTAATTACTTGTAATGCCCAAATCGAAAATTTAAAAAAAAATATTATTTTCTCATAAATAATTAAAAATGCATTGAACCTTAAAAATCGAAATATCTCAAAAACGGCTGAGTATAACGAAAACTCACAGGAAAGGTTTTTTTATGCAGAAAAGTGTGAAGAATCAATTTTTTTATTCAAAAAGCAAAAAGTTGCACCAAGAAAGATTTTTCGGTCGTTTTAATACACTACAGGTACAGTAGAGAGCGCCCTCTAGAGGCTACAGTAAGGCAATGCCCATAGTTCGTTTTGTCGTACCAAAAAACCGTTGTATACCAATTTTCACTGTTATACATCAAATATTGTTCGAAATATTTAAAAAAACAAATTTAAACATCCTGTATTTCGGAAGCCACGCATTTCTCGACCCATGTTTATATAGACTTTATGCATTAATTTTAAAAGTTCTATCGAATTTTAAAGTTATGCAACAATAAACTGAAACACCCTGTATATAATGTTATTATCTAAAACTAACACTATTTTCTACATACATTCTCAATTGCCTTTTGAATTTGACAGAATTTGTAGATTTGATTTTAGCTGGTAAATTATCAAAATCTATAAGGCCTTTATGAAATAAACTATTTTGCGCAAAAGCAGATCCCAGAGCAGGAACATAAAAATCAAACTTATTCCTTGTATTGTAACCATGAATATCACAGACAAATTGCAAACCTTCCTATATGTGTTCGGGATATACATTCCATTCTTTATTTTGTAGATGACTATCATTGTATTGTAAAATATACTTTGTTTGATTCTTAATAAATTAGTTACTTCTAACATGTCTTTAATTCTTGTATATCTATTACATCTTAATATACATCTAAGAGCCTGAATCTATATCACCTTTCTGAAACATATCTAATATGGAGGAACAGTAGTTAAAGTGAGGCATGACTATTGTTTTATATATATAAGTAGTGACGTCCATGAACTAAGGTCCTTTGTTACTCTACACATTAAATTAACTTTTTTAGAAACTTTTTTTATAATACAATCTGCATGGCTATTGAATGTTAAATTTGAGTCTATCATAACTCCTAAATATACTAAGTGACATATAAATCCGAACACCCAGTTTAAATGGTTTTATTTTAATAAAATTTTGTATAAGTACTTAATGAAGCATAATAAGTAAATGATAAAAATTTCAAAATGATTGCACTGCTTTAAAGCCCTTTGACCTTTAATAATGTGTGGATGCACCCTGATGTGCTACGCATTCTCCAACGCGCCTAGGCATGCTTCTGATCAGGTGGTCAATGTCCTCCTGTGGTATCTCATTCCAGGCAACCACCAACTCCTCTCGAAGTGCTTCTAGAGTCTGAGGAGGACGTTGCAAATTGAGCAATCTCCTACCCATCATATCCCACACGTGCTCAATTGGGGATAAGTCGGGATATCTTGGTGGCCATGGTAACAATGTGACATCATTATGTTGAAAGAAGTCTATTGTGACTCTTGCAACATGTGGTCGGGCATTATCTTGTTGGAAAGTTGGATCTGCCAGGGTGTCAAGATAGGGTAAAAGATGGGGTTCTAGAACTTCGTGGATATAACGCTGCGCGTTCATGTTACCTCTGATGAAGATTAAAGGTGACCTGGAACCATAAGCTATAGCACCCCAAACCATAACTCCAACAGTGTGATGAACATGTCTTTCAACAAAAAACTGTGGATTCCTCCTTTCACCACGTCGCCTTCTAACCCTGGCACGACCATCGTGCATGCCTAAATAAAATCGAGACTCGTCACTAAAGACAATACTGTTCCATTCCTGATCCCAAAGTGACCGTTGTCTGCACCAATCAAGGCGATTACGTCGGTGTTCTCGAGTTAAAGGGAGGACCCAGTGTGGTCGGTATGAAAACAAGCCAAAACTTCTCATTCGTCGGTAAACACTTCGCATGCCAATAGTTCTTCCGTGTTCTGCAAACCATTCATTTGCAATGGACCTGGTAGTGGAGAAACGGTCCCTTAGGGCCAATCATCTTAGGCGGCGATCTTCACGGTCTGTTGTTCTACGGCGGCGTCCAGTGCCCCTTGCTCTTTGCGTACGGCCTTCTCGAAGCCATGCCTGACAACACCTAACCACAGTGTCTACACTTCTTTGCACTCTAACTGCAATTGCCCGAAAAGAAGGTCCAGCTTCCCGAAGTCCCACTATACGGCCCCTATCAAACTCACTAAGTTGACGAAATCGTACAGATCTCCGTACTCTAGGCATCGTAACCGATCGTAAAGGATGTCAAGAGCCAAAATCCGCCAACGTTGATTATTTACTGCGGCTGAAATATTTATTTCTAGAGCGTTAGTGAATTAAAAAAAAAGCAGTATAAAAACCGGAATGTCCAACTGATAAGGCTGAAAATTTTTTCACTTGTTATTTACAGTAAGATAAATACATTCACCAACTTTTATTAAAATAAAACCATTTAAACTGGGTGTTCGGATTTATATGTCACTTAGTATAGTTATACTTGTTAATCTGTTTAATCTTATTATTTTCAATTATAAATCCGTCGTGCAGATAAGTATCCTGAACATTATATTTAGATTGTCAACATTAATACTTAGTCTTCATTAATCATTTTAACCAAATTGTCTATGTTGTCACACTAAATGAATAAAATTGTATCTTCTGCAAACAACTGAATTTCGCAATTTTTTACAGGCTTTACAATATCATTTATATACAGCACGAATAGATCAGGACCCAACACTGTTCCCTGAGGCACACCATGTCTATTTTCTCTTGCAGAAGGTAAGGGGTTGTTGTACTTTGTTCGCTGAGTTCTTTGTTCCAAGTATCCGGATAACCATGTTAAAACGTTGCCTTCAAAGCCATATTTTTCTAGTTTTTTACAACAAATTTCTATTTATTGTTTCTAATGATCTCCTAAAGTCGATAAACACAACACCCACATAACGACCCACACTCAAAACATTTTTCCATCCTGAAGTAACAGACTGAAGCGTACTGTCACATGAATGGTCCTTCCTAAAACCAGCTTGGTATTTTGTAAGTAATTTATTTTCTTCTACGTATTGACGTAATTGTTGATTGAAAACAGTTTGCAGATGTTTTTCATATACAGGTACCATATTAATTGGTCTATGCTCTTCACATTTTATTGTTCCACTCACTTTTTCTATAGGGATGACAGTTGACATTTTGCAATCCTGGGGAAAACATCCTGTTTCCATACTGGAATTTATAAGCTGGAGTAAGCGGTTGCCTATGACTTCAAAACCAATTTCAAGATTTTGGTATTAATTCCGTCAACACTGCTATTTTTATTTTTTAAATTGTTAACTGTATTTCTTAGTTCCTTCATTTGAACTGTTTTAAATGTACTAAAGCTATTTGTAGGAGTTGGTATATAGTTCAAAGTATTTTCCATATGTATGTCATCTGTATCAATTGCCAAATTATTCACGCTGTTCAGAAACAAATCATTAAAACTCTTTACTATTGTCTCACTTTCTTTGTAAATAGTTCCATCGAAATCAAGACCTTATTATATATATATATATATATATATATATATATATATATATATATATGTATATTATATATATTTCTACTTCCCAATCCATTGCCCATCCTTCAAACTTTTCCACATAGCCTTTGAATCTCCTTTGGCATCATCTATTTTTTGTTGGTGATATACCTGCGTTTGTTGTATTATAAGAAATAAGAAATATGAGAGAGACTTTGACTTTCCTAACAGAGCTTCATAAAGACGATGTTACTTTAGTTAGTACGGACTGCTTGAAACAATTTAAATACAGTTACAGACAAGAAATTGTCAAAGCTAAGATTAAAGCCAATGATGACTACATTAATAAATCCAACAACAGACAACATGCTGCTTGGAATATCATAAAGAATGTTAAACCGAACGTGCACAACCAGGACTCCTCAACATCTCTCACAGCACATCAATTCAACGACTTTTTTACCCATATCGCACAAAAACTTTTAAATAAAATTACCCCATCCGATGTTTCTCCATCGCATTATATGAATCATCCTACTCATAGTTCACACTTTCGATTCAGGGAAGTTTCATATCATGATGTGAGAACTGCCATAAATAAACTAAAAAACTCAAAGAGTACTGACCCATATGGCTTTACTGTCAGGATTGTCAAAACCTTGCAAAATCTCATCATATATCCTCTAACCAAGTTATTCAATCAGTGTATAGAAAGTAATACTTTTCCGGATTTTTTCAAACTATCTAAAATTATACCAATTTTCAAACAAGGGGATACTGAAGAGTTATGCAACTACAGGCCCATTTCCTTAATACCTATTTTTGCGAAAATTTTGGAATTATTGTTGAAAGATCAAATTAATGAATACTTTGAGGCTAATAATCTATTTTGCTCAACACAGTTTGGTTTTAGGAAAAATAGTTCCACCACATCAGCTATTAACAGTTTTATTCAGTTTGTGAACGAGACTTTTGAAAACAACCTATATGGCGCAGCATGTTTGTTGGACTTGTCCAAAGCTTTTGATTGTGTTCAACACGACATCCTGTTGGAAAAGCTTCCTTTTTATAACTTTCATGAAACATCTACTGCAATGATTAAATCTTACTTGAGTAATCGACGCCAATTTGTATTCTTTAAAGGTTCATCATCCTCACAGTTAGTTGCTGCTCACGGGGTACCGCAAGGCTCGGTATTGGGACCTATTTTATTTTTAATTTACGTCAATGATATAACTAACTATAATGTGAATAATAACTTAATCCTATTCGCTGATGACACTACCTTGATGAATAGCAATGCCTCTTTAACCTCATTGATATTCGACTCTGAAGCTCATAAAAGAAAACTGGCAAACTGGTTAACCGCTAATAAGTTGACCATCAATGAAACCAAGTCTCAGATGATTATTCTTAGCTTGAGGCAGCACGACACTAATACACTAAAGTCCGTGAAGTTACTAGGAGTCTACCTTGATGAACACTTGTCGTGGGAAACTCACGTAATCCATGTTCTCAATGCACTAGCAAAATATATATATTTGATAAGGAACTTGAAACAAAATGTCTCTCAGTCAGTTCTTCTTCTAACATATTATTCCTACTTTCAATCAAGAATTTCATACGCATTGTTAAACTGGGGTCACTCGGCCCATTCGTCAAAAGTTTTTGGATTACAACGACGTTGCTTGCGGTACATTGCTGGCCTCAAATACACGGAACCTTGCAAGGAAGCTTTTATAGAATTGAAAATCATGACAGTACCTTCTCTTTACATCTTCACATGTCTGATGTATATAAAGACTAACCTGAGCCAATATACTACCCACAGTGATGTCCACAGTTATAGAACCAGAAATATGGATAAAATCTTAGTACCTCATAGCCGTCTCCAAACCACCAGGAACGGCACAAACTATTATGGGATAGTTTTTTATAACCTGTTGCCAGACCGTATAAAGAAACTGGATGCGAAAGTTTTTAAAAATAAAGTTAATGCTTATCTGACTACTAAAGCATTTTACTCGATCAAAGAGTATTTGAGCAACAATTTTTCAGACTTGTCGGATTGTTAGCAAATACAACAGTGTTCCTACACCTGGGGTCCTCTAGGCTCCTTGAACTTGCTACTAAGTCATCTGGTAAATTTTTATATCAACATTTCATATGTCTTACCATTTTAACGTATATGTGTGTATGTGTGTATATATGTATGTGTGCATGTGTGTGTGTAGAAGTAAACATATTGTGGTTAAATGAATATGCGTGTATCTATGTACGTATATATTTATGTCCTCCTGTTTTTACAACTTTTATGGACTGTACCTGTTTTTATTGAATCATAATGTCATAAGTTGATGTTTTTCTGTGTAATTTGAACATCACTCTTTTGTCAGACTGCTTTTTTGTATTAATTTTGTTTTTCTTTTGACTTGTGTAAACACGCTGGTGTACTTAACACAAATAAAGAATTGAATTGAATTGAATTGAATTGAACAACTTTGTTTGCTGCTGTGTTATCATAGCCCTCTTGTAACATATAGCCTCTAAGCCAGATTGAATTGAGTTTTACAGATCCGGAATCACGTTGTTTGAAAAAAATATACTATGGCAGATATGATATCATTTAGACGTTTCAGCACTCGTCCCCTACTTAAGAGTGAAGAGGTAGTTCCCCGTATTGACAGTCAATTTCATCCGCCAAAGTTTTGAATAATCTTCTTCGTAATGCTTGAGCTCTAATCTTGCTCACAATTTTCACTACCAAAAATGTCCACCTAATGCTTGCTGGTGGATAATGCAATGATATCAGAGAAATTGCGAAAAACTTTTATCTTTACGTACATAAGCCCACGAGACCCTGATCACGACCCACCATTGCTGGAGTGCGATCGGTTGTCAAGCCTACCATTTTAGATATTGGAATTTTCTCAGAAAAAAACTATATTTTCAAAAGAAGAAAACAATTCCTGCCCAGAGGTCTGTCCTTTTAATGGAATGAACTTCAAAAAATCTTCTTTGATCGTAAAATCACAAAAAACCATCCTACCATCCTGACGAACACGGCCATCTGAGAGGTGTCAACGACATCTGCAGTGAAAACTATAGAAGTCATTTCTTGACTATAAAACTATATCGTCGCTCATTACTTCTACTCGTCTCATCACTGTATTAGCAGAAAGTTGCATAGACTTTATAGCAGACACTATCTCGTCTTTATCAATAAAGTTGGCAAATAATGAATCTGCAGCTTGTGAAAACGCCTGTTTTATCATTTCCCTGCCTTCATAATGTTTCTTCTCTTGTGTAATTATCTGGGACATTCGGTATGATGATTCAGTTGCAGCCTTACTTTTGTCGATTGTTTTTAATAACATTGTCTGTTGTCCAATTAACTGATTTTTTAATTGTTGCAGATTTTGCAGAACGTAATGGGAATGATTTTTCAAAATTCAAATGTACGGATTTAGATTGCCTCTCGATGTTCCCTTTTTTAGCAATCAAACAGATGAATTGCATAGCAAACATACATTTTTACCTTTAACTTCTGTAAAGAAATATTGTTCTTCCTATTCCGAATGGAAATGATATGTCTTCATCTTCTTACTGTTGCTCATAATGTTTTTAATTGCAGGCCAACTCTAACCCAACCGCTGGACCTTATGCCGTTCAGTTTTAAACTGAGCGCACTGTCGCCGCGCCTTGCGTATTTATTCCGTTCAAAGTAGTCGAGATCGTTCTCGAACAGATCGCTCACCGCAGTGTTGCCGCTGCTTGTGTTTGTTATGAGAATTTACAAAATTTACGGAAGCTTCTATGACTTTTACACATTTTTAAAATATGTTGTGAGCCACCAGAATTGCCTTTGCGAGCTACTACCGGTAGCTCTAGACCATAGGTTTTTAAACCTATTTCGCCTAATTGGAGGATCAATTTTATAACTTTCTTCAAATATGAAAAATAAAGAGCAGGAGGGGGAGCGGTGGCGTATGCTGCTTCTTGAGAACGAATGCTCCTATGACGATATTGAAGAGCGGGAGTGTATCGACAATTGAAATTTGAAAAGCACCTCCCCCTCGCGGGCTCTTCAATTTCTACGTCCCCGCGTCGTCTGCTGCATCAGTGCTTCGGAGAATGACAATTGAAAAGAGGGAGTTGACATTGACAATTGAAAAGTATAGAGCGAGGGAGAAGATGTATGCATTGCGTCACCCCTAAACAAATCCATCGCCCTACTCTTTTCTTTAGGCTCTTTATCGATGCATTTTCTGTAACATATACTCGTACATATATCAACTTTGCCACCATTCAACCGATCCGTGTCTCTTACCGTATTGGAGATCACAATTTTGAAAATAATAACAAATATGTTTTTCAGATCACTCTAGAACCAACTAGGTACATATCGTTCTATATATGAAAGGTACAGGGAAAAAAGATGAATGTCACAGCCGTTGTATGAAAGAAAAAGATGAACGTCCACTGATCGTCGCCGAGATTAGTAATACAACAATATACCATACACCAATCTGCGACGAAAGAAATACACGTTAATTAATCATTTTTAAGCAGTTATCGCTAGTTCTGTTTTCTTTGTTCTATCTTCTTTTGAATAAAGCTTTTTGGTTCATTGTTTTTTCTTGTGTCAATTAAAAAAATACTTGGAAGTGATTCTGCGTTTGAGCTATTGAGGTTAGAAAATCACCTTTTTCTCATGTAAAAATAAATTTCCTGTTGAGGTTGTTCTCATATTAGAACAGATCGTAAAAACTAAGATATGCATTTTGCTGGTTAATCAGCCCTTCGATTTTACAAGGCACATTTCTAACCTCAGCATTTCAAAAAAAATTGAATTCAGGCACGGATACTCACACATAAAAAATGTTTACAATCATATGGAGAATCTCAAAACACAAAAATAAAAAGGGTTTTCAATCAAAAGGTGGTTGGTCTGCCTTCACTTTTGGGCTACCCTATATATGAAAAAAAAATATTTATAATTTAACCTTTTTCAATTCCTAATAAGTATGATACTCCATCAGAGTCTTTGACCCACCCTGTATATCGAGAAACTCACTTTTTGCTATATCCATCTTTATCCCCTGTACACTTCATATTGTATAAAACTATTTTTGACCAGTCGATAAAATTTTGAGTAATTGTAGAAAAACGACGAATAAATATCGACAAAGAACAGTTATTTCTCGGAATTAGTATAATTTGCTATATCGTTATACGCTATATCAAAAACTTCTTCCTCTAAAGTGGCATTAAAAAAATTGGTGCTTATGTTATCATGTGGGTATGATTCACCCTGTAGGGTGCGGCATGTTTTACAATTTTTGCATTATTATTATATTATATACAGGGTGTTTCAGTTTATTGATGCATAACTTTAAGATTCGATCGAACTTTTAAAATTAATGCATGAAGTCTATATAAACATGGGTCGAAAAATGCATGGCTTCCGAAATACAGTGTGTTTAAATTTACTTTCTAAAATAGTTTTTTTTAAATATTTCGAACAATATTTGATGTATAACAGTGAAAATTGGTATACAAGGGTTTTTTGGTACGACAAAACGAACCATGGGCATAGTTTAACTTTAGCCGCTAGAGGGCGCTCTCTACTGTACCTGTAGTGTATTAAAATGATCGAAATTTTTTTCCTAGTGCAATTTTTTGCTTTTCGAATAAAAAAATGATTCTTCGCACTTTTCAACATAAAAAAAGCTCTTCTGTGAGTTTTCGTTATAGCTAGCCGTTTTTGAGATACTCGTATTTCGATTTTTAAGGTTCGAAGCATTTTTAATTATTTATGATAAAATAACGTTAAAAAGTCAGTATCTCGATAATTTTTAGAAGTAGGCTGTGCCTACAAATATTTTTGAAATTTGAAGCAGAATAAGGTTAAACGTCAATTAGTTGACAGTTAGTTTTGTTGTCTGTTGAAACCTGAAACGTTTTTTTTGCAATTCTGAATGCACGAAATTTAGTTTCTTTTACCTGTTTTTTTTTTGTAAGTTTTATAAAAATGCCATTTTTATTCTACAATCAAGAGTTAGCGGATATTCATTTTGTGTATGGCTTTGTAAATGGAATCGCAGCAGAAGCAGCCAGAGAATACGCACGAAGATTTCCAAACAGACGACATCCAACTCGCTCAGTATTTGTAAGAGTGCATAGCCAAATAATTGAAAATGGTTTTTGAAATCTCCAAGGGGATCAAAACATAAATGTTTGTCAGCGCAGATTTACCCGCATGATTCTGCGTGAGTTTGATAGAGATCCGACCACAAGTGTTAGGAGTCTGAGTTCTGGTGCCTTGGGAATTTCAGCAAGCCATGTTCACCGTGTTTTTAGAAATGACCATAGACGTCCTTACCATTTGCAACCTGTGCAAGGACTACAGCCAGGGGACGGGGAACGAAGAATCACATTTTGCCAGTGGATTCTTGATAGAACTGATAATAATAGGGAGTTTTTAAGTAACGTTTTATGGACCGATGAGTCATGCTTCACTAGACGTGGAGTGGTAAACTTTCATAATCAACATATTTGGTCGCATGAAAATCCGCATGCAGTTCGGGAAAGAAATTTTCAGCATGAATTTAGTGTGAACGTGTGGATTGGTATCTACCGTAATCGACTATTTGGACCCTACCTTTTGCCTGCAAGGTTAAATGCTGCGACCTTCTTGGAATTATTAAAGGCTGAACATGCAAATATGTGGGATGATGTTATGTTAGATTTAAGAAGATTGGCCTTGTTCCAGCTTGATGGTTGTCCAGCTCATTATTCAAAAATAGTTAGAAACTGGCTGGACGAAAATTATCCAGAAAGATGGATCGGCCGTGGAGGACCAGTCGCCAGGCCTTCACGATGCCATGACCTAAATCCATTAGATTTCTTTGTGTGGGGATTTCTAAAAGAAAAAGTGTACCAGACTCCCGTAACCACAAGAGATATGCTCATAGACAGAATCAGGGATGTATTTGATGAAATAAGGCCTTATTTGAATAATGCTATACCACGTTCGATCATTCGTAGATGTGAATTGTGTTTTGAACAATTGGGTTTACATTTCGAGCAACTACTTTAGATTTTGTATGTTTGTTCTAACTATCCAATAGCATTTTAGTTGTAAATAATTAATTTAATTTGTTAAAAATAATATTGGAAAATTAAACAAATTAATATTCTGTTTTTTTGTGTTTATTTGGAGCTAGGAACTATTGCAGTGTTTAAAAACACAATCTAAACGATCATCTTAATTACTTGTAATGCCCAAATCGAAAATGTAAAAAAAAATATTATTTTCCCATAGATAATTAAAAATGCATCGAACCTTAAAAATCGAAATATCTCAAAAACCGCTAGCTATAACGAAAACTCACAGGAGAGCTTTCTTATACAGAAAAGTGCGAAGAATCAGTTTCAAAAAGCAAAAAATTGCATTAAGAAAAAATTTTAGGTCATTTTAATACACTACAGGTACAGTAGAGAGCGCCGCCTAGCGGCTACAGTAAAACTATGCCAATGGTTCGTTTTGTCGTACCAAAAAACCCTTGTATACCAATTTTCACTGTTATACATCAAATATTGTTCGAAATATTTAAAAAAAACTATTTTAGAAAGTAGTATTTCGGAAGCCACGCATTTTTTGACCCATGTTTATATAGACTTTATGGATTAATTTTAAAAGTTCTATCGAGTCTTAAAGTTATGCAACAATAAACTGAAACACCCTGTATATATATTATATTACAATTATCTGTTATAGTAATGGAGACATCCGCCAATACCATACTGAAATCTCATCCTATAGGTCCAATTTGTCGCAGCAGTTACTTTGCTGGAAAGCTTGAGCATTTTTCAGGAAGTTAATCAACACAAAGGCATTCACGTTTTAGCCACTATTTTATATTAATTCTTATGTATGTACTTTTCGGCAAAAGATAAATGATTTTCTGCAATAACCAAATAACCCTTGCAGCGAACCGGACAACCTATCAGTCCTCATTTTGAAAATATTTTCATCCCATACTAGTTTTCTGTAGACTTATAACTTTGAAGTTTTATGAAAAATAGAGTGAGTTTGATATTATTATTTGTTTCATCTGTAGACTCGCAGCTCTTTGCTGCCACGGTAGCACAATTTAAAGGAATATTGCAAAATATAAGCACCTACATCAAAGAAGAACTTAATCGTAAATAAAAACTTACCTCCGATGAAACAATTCCGTCACAAGCGAGGATTTGAATCAGCCGCTTACGTTTACCGACCTGACAGACTAGACTCTCGTAACAATTGACATTCGATCAAAAATCCGAACACAATACATGTGATATCTAGAGAGCCACGAGAGCGCAACTCGCCAAAATCTGCGGTAGAAACAGTGGAAAACTAAAGATAGCATTACATCAACTGACGCCTGCCTAGCGGTCAACGAGTGAAAGTTTGATATTTTGGTCGGGCTTGCGGCATGGGTACATCGCCTATAAGCCATGAGGACGCCACTGCTAGATATACGGTACCTATTCGGAATCCAAGAAGCAACGATAGCGGTGAATCCATGGGCGTACATCAGTACTCATGTTAAATCTGGTAAATGCAGGGCATGACCCCATTTGATGCAGGTTATATCGTCCCCTTAGTTCAACAACTAGTCAACTTATAATTTGGTCATTTTGAGTTATCTAGGGTGATTTTTTTGCTAGTATCTTTTTGGCAACACTATTTTTGACAGATGACGCGTGAATCGTGTCTTCTGTCATTGTCAAACTTGTTCAGTTTGGTCTATAATTTAACCATGAATCGACTTACGAACAAACAACGCTTGCAAATTATTGAATTTTACTATCAAAATTCATGCTCGGTTAAGAGCGTGCATCGGGCACTGCTTCCAATTTATGGGCAATTTGGTCGGCCTACTGAGGGAGCTATTCGGAAGCTTGTGACTAAATTTCGAACCCAGTTTGCATTATTGGACATTAAACCACCAACACGCAGACGTAGAGTGAGGACTGAAGAAAATATTGCGGCTGTATCCGCCAGTGTTAGTGATGACCGTGAAATGTCGAATCGCCGCCGTTCGCAGCAATTGGGACTCTGTTATTCCACTACGTGGAAAATTTTGCGACAGGATTTGGGTGAAAAACCTTATAAGATAGAGCTGGTGCAAGAATTGAAGCCACACGACCTCCCACAACGTTTCCAATTTGGTGAATGGGCGCTGGCAAAGTTGGAGGAAGATCCACATTTTTATCGAAAAATTGTGTTCAGCGACGAAGCTCATTTCTGGTTGAATGGGTACGTTAACAAGCAAAATTGCCGCATCTCGAGTGAAAACCAGCCAGAAGCATTGCAAGAGCTACCAATGCATCCCGAAAAAATCACTGTTTGGTGTGGATTATGGGCCGGTGGCATCATCGGGCCGTACTTCTTCAAAGACGGAACGTAACTGAAAATGGCGAGCGCTACCGTGCGATGATAACAAACTTTTTTTTGCAAAAAATGGAAGAGCTGGACTTGGCTGACATGTGGTTTCAACAATACGGTGCACATGAAACAATGGCCCTATTGAGAGGCGAGTTCGGTGAACGGTTTATCTCACGTTTGGGCCCGTCAATTGGCCGCCTAGATCGTGTGATTTAACGCCGTTGGACTATTTCTTGTGGGGCCATGTTAAGGCTAATGTCTACAGGGATAAACCAGTAACGATTGACGCACTGGAAGCCAATATTGAAGCATTTATTCGTGAGATACCGGCCTATATGTTGGAGAGAGTGTGCCAAAATTGGACCTTGCGCATGGGCCATCTAAAGCGGAGCCGCGGCCAACATTTACATGAAATAATCTTTAAACATTAAATTATATCGACCGTTCTATCGAGTCAAATAAAGATATAATCGTTTTTTCAATTTTTTTGTGTTTTTTTGGAAAATCAATTCCTATACCTCTTAAAAAATCACCCGTTAGTTAAATCTAATCTATTTTATATGCCCTTTTCAATGCCAGAACTGGATATTTCCTAGGAATAAAGTAATTACGTTTACAGACTGGTAAAAAACATATAGCTCTCAGAACAAGGAAAATGTACATGCTTTAACTAGACATCTAAAGATATCCAGTTGTTGCACTGATATTATGAAGTTATCCATTTTCACCTTCTTGGTCTGTGTGAGATATCTAGTTGTGTGCCTGAATCAATAGATGCGTTTTAGTGTTGCTAGCCGCTTATTCAGAGTTTTTTGAACAGTGTTAACACAAGTATGACGTCAACAGAAGATAAAATACTAGAGATTAATATTTGGTCCACGATGTAACACTTGATCAAATTCTAGACTGGAAGATTCATATTTAGAAGAGAAGATGAAATCCGTAAGCCGGTTGGTTGTAGTTTTATTATTAACTTCAAGGAACAAACAATAATTTACAGCCTTTGTACACAAAAAAATTACCTCAAGAAAGCAAAGTACGACGCTTTAATGTTTATTTGCAATTAATCCTCCAGCCTTCCTTAGCGAGCATAAATAAACCCTTTTAGGAGAATCTGACTTTTAAGTTAAGAAATTCCCGCACGCATTATCAATGTTGTTGATGATGTTGATTTTACAATCATTAAATTTATAATAAAACATAGTATCTGAAATCCTAAATTATAAAAAATCTTATACCTAACACTTGCGGAAACTTTTTTCAGCCCTTGGTAGGTAAATAACTATTTTCTACAAGCGTGAGGAAAGTCCTCACTTTCAACACGCATCTGCATGCAGAAAGTAGCACTTTTCCGCACACGTAACTTTTCCGCACACATACCTTTACGTTTTCATAATCCAAATAACTGTTCCTTTACTTTTTATATTGTTAATAATTATTATAAATGAATTATTGATGTTCTTGTTGATAATGTCGATTTTACAATTACTAAGTTTCTAATAAATCATAGTACGTATTCAAAAATGTTATACCTAACACTTGCGGAAAGTGTTTTCTCTGTCCTTGACAACTTGCCACTTGTTAGGTAAATAACTATTTTTTGGGTACATTGGCTTTTTAGTTATGAAATGTTATATATTCGGTTTCAGTTTGAATTTGACTATTCCATAAATGAATAAAAACTACTAAAACTAGTTTGTTCTAATGCTTAGCTGCTAGCTTCTTCAAACAGATAACTTTAATTTTGTTGAACAGATATTCAACAACTCACGTAAATCATCAAATTCTGCAAAAACATATAACCTACCTTATTAATATACTAAGTCACATATAAATCCGAACACCCAGTTTAAATGGTTTTATTTTAATAAAAGTTGGTGAATGTATTGATCTTACTGTAAATAACAAGTGAAAAAATTTTCAGCCTTATCAGTTGGACATTCCGGTATTTATACTGCTTTTTTTTAATTCACTAACGCTCTAAAAATGAATATTTCAGCCGCAGTAAAGAATCAACGTTGGCGGATTTTGGTTCTTGACATCCTTTACGATCGGTTACGATGCCTAGAGTACGGAGACCAGTACGATTTCGTCAACTTAGTGAGTTTGATAGGGGCCATATAGTGGGACTTCGGGAAACTGGACTTTTTTTTCGGGCAATTGCAGTTAGAGTGCAACTGACGTAATCGCCTTGAGTGGTGCAGACAACGGTCACTCTGGGATCAGGAATGGAACAGTATTGTCTTTAGTGACGAGTCTCGATTTTGTTTAGGCATGCACGATGGTCGTGCCAGGGTTAGAAGGCGACGTGGTGAAAGGAGGAATCCACAGTTGTTTGTTGAAAGACATGTTCATCACACTGTTGGAGTTATGGTTTGGGGTGCTATAGCTTATGGTTCCAGGTCACCTTTAATCTTCATCAGAGGTAACATGATCGCGCAGCGTTATATCCACGAAGTTCTAGAACCCCATCTTTTACCCTATCTTGACACCCTGGCAGATCCAACTTTCCAACAAGATAATGCCCGACCACATGTTGCAAGAGTCACAATAGACTTCTTTCAACATAATGATGTCACATTGTTACCATGGCCACCAAGATCTCCCGACTTATCCCCAATTGAGCACGTGTGGGATATGATGGGTAGAAGATTGCTCAATTTGCAACGTCCTCCTCAGACTCTAGAAGCACTTCGAGAGGAGTTGGTGGTTGCCTGGAATGAGATACCACAGGAGGACATTGACCACCTGATCAGAAGCATGCCTAGGCGCGTTGGAGAATGCGTAGCACATCAGGGTGCATCCACACATTATTAAAGGTCAAAGGTCAAAGGGCTTTAAAGCAGTGCAATCATTTTGAAATTTTTATCATTTACTTATTATGCTTCATTAAGTACTTATACAAAATTTTATTAAAATAAAACCATTTAAACAGGGTGTTCGGATTTATATGTCATCTAGTATAGATTCACAAATCATCATCAAAATCTGTGTATATAGCTAATAAATATTGTTGATTACTTAAGAGTAGGATTTTTTTCCGAGTTTAATCTTTAAGTTGCATTTTTATAAAATCACCAATTTCAAGTTTTGTAAGGGGACGATAAAAAGTCTGTAAATTAAGAGATTTTTTTCTTTGATTTTTTTATTTGAATATAAATACAATTTTACGAGTTACCCTCAAAATAACTTCCTTCACCTAAGGTGATTTGGCAAAGTCTTATAGTATACGAGGTCTGTAAATGAAGTAATGAGACTGAATTTTTTTATTTTTCCATCCAATTATAATTAAAATTTTATATTGTCATCTCCAAAATAACTTTCTTCTGAAGCTACACAGCGCTGGAGACGGTTCTTCTACACCTCCTCGCAATTCTGCAACTCCGGTTCTGGAATAGCCTGCATCTGGTCGGTTACAGCCTGCATAGGAGCACATTTTGTCAGAGGGGACGAATCCTAAACATTCCTAAAAGTTGCATACACATTCATGATAAATATGCAAATTTTGAGGTTCAAGTGGATTCTGAAGAGAAGCCACAGCTCTCTGACACTACCCTGAAGACGCTCATATTATTTTATCCAGAAACAACAACATTTAGAGTCCATAAGGTACCACACACACACAATTAGTACAAATCTTCTTTTTTTAATTTAAAATATCTAACAGTTTTTTACAGTGACATCATTCTCATCGTTATACATGCCTTACACAACATTCAAAATAGCCCAAGTGTATTTTGTTAACTTATATTCAATGTTGACTATAAATTATCAAGATACCTCAATGTTCAATATTTTATTTTCATTCTTAGTAAATTGTCTTCAAAAATCTAAATTTAATTCTAATCATCAGTTTGTTCTTACTGGTATCTCTATAACTTGTTAATATGGACGCTGACCTCCCTTTTTAAGTAAATCCAAAATAATGACCTATAACTTAATTTACTTCTCAGTAGTTTTTGATCTTCAGCTTAGCTTAGAATTCATTGACGTTATAGTGACCTTTGCAAATGAAATATGGAAACTAACTTTGACAAAAACAGTACAAATTGTCACTAGTTATCAAATCATACCAAAGGTTAGTAATCATCAGCAAATATCATCCTTCAGAGCTGCGGCTTTTGGTTAAATCACAAGTAATCATCAAACTTCTGATTATTCTCAGGACTTCAGGGGTTGACAGTGGAGGCTATTGATCTTTTCGTAGAGCTTCACTGACTCATTTGCTTATACCATTTACAAACAAATTACAGCTTTGTGTACCATGAAGAAAAGTCATATCGCGGATCACATATTCTTCTGTTTCCCCTCCAAGTCTTGAGCCTCCAGTGTTGTCAGATCGAACGCTACGTTGCCAGTCTCATCACTCAATTTACAGACCTCGCATTCGTGAGACGAATTTTCCAATTTTCTAACTCATTTCTCTACATAATCAGAAAAATTGGATACCTCAGAGTGAAAATGGCGTCAAGTAGGTTGACTACGCTTTCCATGGAACGCCATCATCAGTTCATAAAGGATTAGGGCCAGCACAAGTTAGACCCTATAGAAATAAGACAGCGCGAAAACCTTATCTCCTGGATAAGAGATAGTTGTCATGCTTTCGTTCGTTGTACCAGAGACCAAGCCTAGACCACACTAATGAGTTGCCAAAAGCACTAAACAGCTGTCTGTTGTTGGCTGTCTTTGCTTAGACGGTTTAAATTAGGCATTCTAAGAAAAAGCTAATTACGAACATTGATAACATAGAAAGTCCGTTAAACAGGTTCAAACGATGAGTACATAACATCTTTTCACTGGCAATTTTCAAGTGCAAATGTATGAAATATGTCTGATCAAAAAATGTTTGTCCTAACCTAAGCAAACATAAAGGTGCCTAGAAAATAAATCAAATAAATCCATTATTACTGGGTGCTCTTTTTCTATGTCACTTAGCCCACAAATGATAATCCCCATTTTCAGTGCTCAGAAAGTAGGCTGACAATTGTTATTTTTGAGGCTGAATTTAAACTTTTCACTAATTTTAAAGTATCGTTAGATAATAATATAACGCATTATAGGCCACGCGCGCGTTTGTCTAGCATGCGGAAGAAGCGATATATACTAAGTGACATATAATTCCGAACACCCAGTTTAAATGGTTTTATTTTAATAAAAGTTGGTGAATGTATTTATCCTACTGTAAATAACAAGTGAAACAATTTTCAGCCTTATCAGTTGGACATTTCACTAATCTTGGTTCTTGACATCCTTTACGATCGGTTACGATGCCTAGAGTACGGAGATCTGTACGATTTCGTCAACTTAGTGAGTTTGATAGGGGCCGTATAGTGGGACTTAGGGAAGCTGGACTTTCTTTTCGGGCAATTGCAGTTAGAGTGCAAAGAAGTGTAGACACTGTGGTTAGGTGTTGTCAGGCATGGCTTCGAGAAGGCCGTACGCAAAGAGCAAGGGGCACTGGACGCCGCCGTAGAACAACAGACCATGAAGATCGCCGCCTAAGATTATTGGCCTTAAGGGACCGTTTCTCCACTACCAGGTCCATTGCAAATGAATGGTTTGCAGAACACGGAAGACCTATTGGCATGCGAAGTGTTTACCGACGAATGAGAAGTTTTGGCTTGTTTTCATACCGCCCACACTGGGTCCTCCCTTTAACTCGAGAACACCGACGTAATCGCCTTGAGTGGTGCAGACAACGGTCACTCTGGGATCAGGAATGGAACAGTATTGTCTTTAGTGACGAGTCTCGATTTTGTTTAGGCATGCACGATGGTCGTGCCAGGGTCAGAAGGCGACGTGGTGAAAGGAGGAATCCACAGTTTTTTGTTGAAAGACATGTTCATCACAATGTTAGGTTTGGGGTGCTATAGCTTATGGTTCCAGGTCACCTTTAATCTTCATCAGAGGTAACATGAATGCGCAGCGTTATATTCACGAAGTTCTAGAACCCCATCTTTTACCCTATCTTGACACCCTGGCGGATCCAACTTTTCAACAAGATAATGCCCGACCACATGTTGCAAGAGTCACAATAGACTTCTTTCAACATAATGATGTCACATTGTTACCATAGCCACCAAGATCTCCCGACTTATCCCCACTTGAGCACGTGTGGGATATGATTGGTAGGAGATTGCTCAATTTGCAACGTCCTCCTCAGACTCTAGAAGCACTTCGAGAGGAGTTGGTGGTTGCCTGGAATGAGATACCACAGGAGGACATTGACCACCTGATCAAAAGCATGCCTAGGCGCGTTGGAGAACACGTAGCACATCAGGGTGCATCCACACATTATTAAAAGTCAAAGGGCTTTAAAGAAGTGCAATCATTTTGAAATTGTTATCATTTACTTATAATGCTTCATTAAGTACTTATACAAAATTTTATTAAAATAAAACCATTTAAACTGGGTGTTCGGATTTATATGTCACTTAGTATATAAAGGCTTATATGCGAGGCCCAAACACTTAGCCCAAATGACTCTAAATATTCTTCGAAATCTTATACAGTTATTTGTACTTTAATTTGACACTTGGCAACCTCAAAAATAATAAGAATTACTAAGAAACATGATGTTTTCTCAGACTAGTTTAAGAAACGTTGATCGATGCACGGAACTTTTTTCGTAAATAGCTTTAAAAAATTATTTAAACTTTGCACCGAGCTACCACTTAACGATCTCTTAACTCATAGTAAGGAACATCCAATAAACGTATAAAAGGGAAAAAAAATAAGTAGGGAAATTTCTTTGACGAGTGCGAGGTGTCAGCCTCGTTTAGGTATCTGTGAGAAGGACTGAAGGATATACACGGAATGTAGTACCAGAATGCGTGTCTATAGCTTTAAAATAACCACGTGGTTTGCTTAACCTTCATGGTGGCACTGGTGAAGTACTTGCAAGAACTAATAGATAATGAAAAAGAAAGCATCTCCAATTTTCTTTTTTCTGCTTGTCTCACAAGTCAATTTTGAGGCGGAAAAAGTATTGTACCACATGCCTGTTTTATAAGGTACTTTTTGCCTACCTATTTCTTTATTGTATAAAGCAATACTGGTTAGTTAAACAAAATTGCGTGTACATGCTTCCAGTACGAGGTTTTGTTCCTTGAGAAGCTTCTGCTAAAACACACAATATGCCGAAACTTATCCTGATTGTGAAGATCGATGTTTGTGAACGTCTGTCAATTTTTAGGTTCCTTGAAAACCGTATTTTATAATAAGGAAATTGTTCCTTAGATGCTTAAAACAGCAGAAGCAAAATTTCGACTGTGACTGTTTGCTTTGCATCATTTACTGGAGCAAGCAACGTAAACTTTATTACATTTTAAGACCTACCAAAAAAGTAATTTGTATGAGTGCAAACTCTTCATCCAGAAAAGTGTATCAAACGGTAGATAGCAATCACATAGTTCATTTCAAAATTAGCTGTACATTGTAGGGTTGCAATTGATCGCAGCATTTGAATGAATAACACAGGCAACTGCCTTTCACGTTTTTTTTTTTGGTGATTATGTCATCAATTCCATGCGAAATAAGCAAATCGACCGAATAAACCACGTGCGGAACTGAAAGTCTATAGGAAATTACACTCTGGACAAACCGATCTTAAACGCAGTTGCTCTTGCACACATGAATATTTGATTAATAAAGCAACATTTTTCTTATTCAAATTGTCGAAATATAATAAAGCATTTATTTAGCATAAGAGCTAAATATAAGTGCACCTTTGCCTTATTACAATAATAGAAATAGAAAAAAAATCATTTTGCTTTTATATGCAAAAATTGAATAAAAAGTGTAATACTTCACAAAACAAAAAGAATCGAAAATAAATCTACAAACCGTAATTTAAAAATAGTACTACGAATACTAATACAAATACAAGGGATACTGATAATTTTAGATTAAAAACTAAGCAGAGATAAAACTTAGCGTAATATAATGTAAAAAAAACAAAACAGGTATAAATAAAATTGTACAAATAAAGTAGGTAAAACCGGGCTAAAATGTGCAAAATTAAAATAAACAGAGTACAACTAATTTCCAACACTTATCTAAAACAAATTTTCTTAGGAACCATTTGAACCGGTTTAGGTTATCACAATTTCTTATTATCACAGGTAACTTGTTAAATTCAGATAATCCTTTATATAAAACCAAGTTAAGCATTTGGGTCGAATTGCATCGTTCTAACAAAATAAAATCTGTACGATTTCACGTATGATAACATGTATATCGGTAAAGACCTTCAATCTATCACATGAATAGTTACAGTATATTCAGATAAGAGATAGACCGGATGTAAACAAAAGGTTCGGGTGATTTTCACGCTAACGCCGCCGTCTCGACGTAAAACAGGAGCCCTCATTGGTCAATTCGCAATTAAATGCCTATGCCGAGCGGCAGAGCAGTCGTATCAAGGCAGAGTCACATTCAGGTTCAGACGTGTTATACGTATGTCGTGTGCATCATTGCAATTTGATATTTCTTTGGACGTTTTCGTTTGTTATCTTATTAAGTTGTTGAGTTTGTCGTTGTTATTGTTATACCTTGTTATTGATTGTTATTGTTATCAACTACTTGCGCAAAATGCCCAGTAGTACAGATACTGCCGATGAAGTTGTAAACTCCTGTAGTCCACCTAGGAAACGCTCTAAAAAAAGACACCTGAGTGCAGAAATGAAAGAGGTCATTTTGAATATATATAAGATCGAGCGCGAGGAGAACGAGGCATCAACCATCAAAGAAATTGTTGTGAAGGTTTCTCACAAAGTTGGGGTGTGTCGCGCATCAGTGTTTAATGTGTTAAGACAATACAAAAAAAAATCACACCTTTTCTGAGCCAATGACCAGTAAACATCGCAAAAGTATTGTTAAATCATTGGATGAAGCTGATAAGCATGCGATTAGGAGGAAAGTGCATGAATTCTTCTTTAGGAATGAAATACCTACTATAGATAAAGTACTGCAGGAGGTAAATGGAGATACAACGTTGCCAAATTTCAAACGATCAACTTTCCATGCGTTACTGAAGCATTTAAATTTCAAATGGAAAAAACGGGGTCGTAATAGTTTACTACTGGATAGAGAAGAAATTGTGCTATGGAGGAGGGATTATTTAACAAAAATTGGGAAATATAGAAATCAAAACAGGAAGATTTATTACCTTGATGAAACGTGGGTAAACGCAGGACACACTACAAGTAAAGTATGGGTTGATGATTCTGTAACTTCATCCAGGAGGGCCTTTCTAGATGGACTGTCCACCGGATTAAAAAATCCAGCAGGTAAATACGAGTAATAGACAACAATCGGATGTTTTTCAAACCTTGGGAACAAGGTTCTAAACATTAATTCCAGGGGGCAGATAAAACATATTACAAGTAACAAAACTTTTATAACTTTCGATAAAATGCGTGGATGTTTTATTGTCATATTCATTTGTTAGAACTTTTTTAAGCCATGTTTTTATGTGTTTTCGATATTTCAATAATTTTTTAATATAATCTTAAAATATGTCGAATATTATAAACTTAAAAAAAGTTACCAAGTTTTATATTGTGTACCGTTCCTAATATTTCTAATCATTTTAATTCATACTTTAAGCTTTATAAAGTTATAATTTGTTAATATTAATATTTGCGCGTATTTCAGGTTCCTGATCATTCATTTTTTAAAGGTTTATAACTTTAATTAAATTGTGAAGCGCTGAGTAATCATACGACGTTCAATATTCTTTCTTTCATTATGACTAAATAATCCCAATTATAGCAATCTGATAGTCATGTCTCAATGTTTTTTCGCTGAATGTGATGAAAACATTTGAAAAAGGTTCGCTTATTGAAATAAATCTACACCAGTTAGTATTTCGATTTCCAGGTAAAGGGAAAAGGCTCATTATCTGCCATATTGGCAGTGAGGATGGATTTGTTGTTGACGGTCTGTGGTGCTTTGAGTCTAAGAAAAATGGAGATTACCACGAGGAAATGAATGGCGAATCGTTTGAACAGTGGTTTTCAAAAATTTTACCGAACTTAGAGGAAAACGCAATAATTGTGTTGGACAATGCGCCTTATCATTCTCGAAGAATGGAGAAGGTCCCAACAACGGCTTCAAGGAAAGTTGATGTTCAAAATTGGCTCCGCTCGAAAAATATCAACTTTGAAGAATCAATGCTGAAAGTACAATTATTAAGAATTATTGTCAAGGATCACAAGGCGGAATATCAAAAATACGCCATTGACGAAATGGCAGCAAGTCAAAATAAAACTGTGCTCCGTTTACCTCCATACCATTGCGAGCTCAATCCCATTGAGCTCATATGGGCAGAGGTTAAAAATTATATAGCTAAGCACAATACAACTTTTAAATTTTGTGACCTCAAAGGACTTTTCAAAGAAGCACTAGAATTAGTAACAGCGCAAAAATGGGAAAACTGTATTAAGCACGTGAAAGACAAAGTTGAAAAGAGAATGTGGGAACTGGACAATATTTTAGAGGAACAAGTCGAGCCATTCATTATTGACGTTGGTGCTTCAGGCAGTAGCGAAGATGAAAGCTCATCAAGCTCATTTTTCCAATAAAAGATGTCGTTCATCAAATTCGGTAAGTTATAAGTAATTATAAAGCTACTGTATTTTTTAATTAATTATTGACATTTTTGAACCCATTTTGGCAAAACCTATTCAAGAATCTACTTTCTGACAATGTTTAACCATGCACATTTTTTTACGTTTTGAACGTTTTAATTTGGTTACATATTTACCTAGAAATCAAAAAATATACTAATCAATATTCTAAAAGCAATTTTAAGAGATATACGATTATTTTTAATTTAGGCTAATTTAAACGCCATTTTGAAAAAAAAAATTTTGAAACCCTTATGTATATTTACATCATTATATATTTCTTACCCCATCCCCACATGATCTTATATCCATCACCAATCGTATACACATCGAATTGTGCTACAAAGTTACGCAAAGCAGCATCTACTATCTAAAATATGTACTGCGTGACTCTTAATACGTCCCTGCCGAATGTTACAGCGTTCGATGATCACGTGGTCTTGTTTATGTCCGGTCTATCTCTTATCTGAATATACTGTAGGTAACAAATTATATTTAACTTTGAAAATAAGCAGATACACATTAGACATAACCTTTTGTTTCACAGACATATTTAGAACACTCAACATACACTCAATTGGCGTATACCAGTTACACTTGAAAATCATAGCTCTGTTTTGTATCTTCTCCATTTGATTTATTTCATACTGCGGCAGATTAAACAATAAAGTGGAACAAAACTGTAAATTTGGGAGAGCATTAACATTATAACGTTGTAATTTTGTATGCATGGTTAAATGTTTACCTATTCCCGTTATAAAACCGACTTTTTTTTGAAAAATTTCGCATTACATGAGCTTGAAAGTTTAAATTACAATCCAATATAATGCCTAAGTATTTAATTTCCCCATTATAAACAATATTTTCCCCATTCACAGCAATGTGCACATTTTGAATTTCCCTAAGTTTTGATTTCTTACTAAATATGCAAAATTTTGATTTATCGGCATTCAAACATAGTTTGTTAACACACAGCCAATTAAAAATTCATTCTAAATCATCACTTAAATGGTTCTGCATTTGCTGTAAGTTCTTACCTATAATATAAAGCATTGTGTCGTCAGCAAATAGAACAATTTTACACTTTATTGTTACTCCAACTATATCATTGATATAAATCAAAAATAACAGCGGCCCCAAAACCGTTCCTTGCGGTGCACCATATTTAACATTAACAGGCTCCATACTCCAATATTTTTGCCAAAAACTATTTATATTGTCTGTTCTATTTTCATTTTCTGCCGTTTTAGATAACGAATATTAATAAATGGTAAACTGAAAATGGTAGGCCCATGTCAAGTGGGATGCCACACTGACAGTGACAAATATAGATAAGGAATACTCATACGTTGGCGAGAAAAATTTCGAGGTGATGAGATGGAGCTAAACAACGTATGTCTGGACTTACACAAACAAACGTTCGCACTTAGAGGCATATTACATTATGTATGTATCTATGAAAATGATGTGTAGTGTAACCTGCAAAAAACCGTGAAATGAACTATAGATAATATTCTGGGGAGAAGATATTTGCTCAAAACGTGTCAAAAAGGACGCTGTACAAGAATATAGGTCATCAAAAAGTACTGCACCTATTTTTATTAGTAAAAATGGACGTAAAACTCTTTTTTATTCTTATTTTTCTTTTGTTATAGCATGGTCTCCGGCTTGGTCCCGGGTAGATCGACAAACAGACAGCAACTAACCAGAGTCTATCGAACTAAGACTGGGATACGGTTCCAACTGGCAGCTTACCATTTTCACTGTCGCAGTGGCCGATCTGGGCACTTTGTGCTAATTTACTTCGATAGAGCCTAAATCGGACTTTCAAGTTATTGCTAAAGAACCTGCACAAATTAAGCCGTTTTGTGTGCTTACCTCTTTGACTTTGACACGTTAAAGAAATGCAACAGATTTCAAATAAACATATTTTTAATATTTAATTTTGTTTTTTTGAAAATAATGCATTATTTCTCAAAGCTCACTATGACCGTACGGTCTTAAGTGCTCATTCTATTAAAAATAAATATACTATAGTTACATGGTAGTGGAATAAAAATTTGTAATTCAATTCAAAGTATTCTTAATTTAATTTTTACATTTATACAGTTAAAAATCTGCAAATCAATGAGTTAAGTTTGCCAATAGCACGTGAAAGAAGCTCAAAGCCGTCTTCTGACATAAACATATTAGTCCACCCTAACTACAAATTGATGTTATAGCGGTTGCGTATAACCTACTGCCAGAACAAAGCCAAAAGGATAGGCTGCAACGTTGGTTGCATAAACATGAATGAAAACTTCTGTGATTTCGGTCCGGAATAATCCGGCGTTCCTTTGTAAAGCCGCGTTCTCACCGGTAGATTCTAATTAAACGAATTTTAACATTCAAGTCAAATCGAACGAAAATGAGGGTGTCTGCATTTGAATTTTTGTTCCCACCAATGTTAAATGTGATTGAGTAGTATAATTTGTTGTATAAGTAAACAGTAAAACACAGGAAAAGTTATGTCATCACCACTTCTCCTGCGTTTTACTGTGCAACTATGCACAACAAATTTTACTACACAAGCATATAATTCAGGGTCTCAGCATTTGCGGATTTAGAGGGAGGTGCGGTAGGCGTCCTCCACCCAGATATTTAAGCCTGGTATACAGGGTTAGTAGAGAAAACCAGAACGGTGGATTATGTCAGCAACCGTCAAATATAAATGAACCAAATTTTGTGCGCAGGGGTAACTCAACATCAACTTGCAAAATTATTATTAATTTAATTGGAACAATTAAACAAATTAGAGGTAATGAACAACAACATAAACATAACATTAAAACCAACGAAATGATTACAAAAATTGTTGAAAATCCTTCTCATGGAATTGCACAATCGTTGAAATATCCCTATGTTTTTTTGCTATCACAAGCTGCAACTATTCTTTCTCTTAATTCCTCTACAGTATTAATGAGACTTGGATACACTAGTGTCTTAAGATAGCTCCACAAAAAGAAATCTAAGCTGTTGAGGTATGGGGACCTTGGTGGCCATTCTTGGAGCCCACCGCGGCCAACCCAACGATTTGGATAAACAGTTTGTAAATAATTACGAACCGCTACACTGAAATGCGCTGGTGCATCATCATGCATGTACCACATATTGTTTCTTATAACTAAGGGAACATCATCAAGCAGCAAAGGCAACCGTTGTTGAAGAAAATTGAGGTAAGTCTGTCCGTCAAGTCGTCCCTGCAAGAAGAATGGGCCAATAAAGTGGTTGCCAATAATTCCTGCACAAACGTTAACCGAAAATTGGTGTTAGAAATGGGTTTTTGTACACAGTAATTTCTGATGTTCTTCCAAGTTTTATTGTGTGAGGAAGTGTAGGGTTGAGAGCTCAATAAGTGTATGAGTGAGTTTTATTACCAACAAAAATAAACGCTGTTCCGTCTCACTTTTCATAATTGTTTGCTTCTAAGCTTTGTCTGCCCTTAAACTATATGGATTTTAAACGTAAATGTGGCTACCCATAAAGACTTTTATGTAGCATCAAACTACTGTTAAAATACTGTATAATAATAAGTAGTATATTGCAAATTTGTATGACTTTTATTCATTGTGCTACGTTCACAAACTCCTACATACTCCGACTCCTTCATTTTTGAAAAATAAATAGATCTCGTGAGTATATCCATTCGGAAAACATTCGATTCACTGACACTTTAACTGTACCTCTTCACAAAACAACTTCATTTCATAAATGCTTTACCTATAACGCGACCAATCTACATAATGCATTACTATCCAGTGCTAAACATCTTGATCTTGATAATTTCAAAAAGCAAATTAAACAAATTACCTTGATGCTCAAATCTGAATCAACCCCCGTATGTAGATCATCCATATTTCTGCATATTATATAAACCTTTTATATATTTTTTTTGTACACACATGTGTACGCTGTATTTAGCTTGTAATTTTCGATTAAGTTATTATAGAAGAATATTTAGTCAAAATTGTTTTCAATATTCTAGTGCTAGTATACTAAGTGACATATAAATCCGAACACCCAGTTTAAATGGTTTTATTTTAATAAAAGTTGGTGAATGTATTTATCTTACTGTAAATAACAAGTGAAAAAAATTTCAGCCTTATCAGTTGGATACTCCGGTTTTTATACTGCTTTTTTTTAATTCACTAACGCTCTAAAAATGAATATTTCAGCCGCAGTAAAGAAGCAACGTTGGCGGATTTTGGTTCTTGACATCCTTTACGATCGATTACGATGCCTAGAGTACGGAGACCTGTACGATTTCGTCAACTTAGTGAGTTTGACAGGGGCCGTATAGTGGGACTTCGGGAAGCTGGTCTTTCTTTTCGGGCAATTGGAGTTAGAGTGCAAAGAAGTGTAGACACTGTAGTTAGGTGTTGTCAGGCATGGCTTCGAGAAGGCGGTACGCAAAGAGCAAGGGGCACTGGACGCCGTCGTAGAACAACAGACCGTGAAGATCGCCGCCTAAGATTATTGGCCTTAAGGGACCGTTTCTCCAATACCAGGTCTATTGCAAATGAATGGTTTGCAGATCACGGAAGACCTATTGGCATGCGAAGTGTTTACCGACGAATGAGAAGTTTTGGCTTGTTTTCATACCGGCCACACTGGGTCCTCCCTTTAACTCGAGAACACCGACGTAATCGCCTTGAGTGGTGCAGACAACGGTCACTCTGGGATCAGGAATGGAACAGTATTGTCTTTAGTGACGAGTCTCGATTTTGTTTAGGCATGCACGATGGTCGTGCCAGGGTTAGAAGGCGACGTGGTGAAAGGAGGAATCCACAGTTTTTTGTTGAAAGACATGTTCATCACACTGTTGGAGTTATGGTTTGGGGTGCTATAGCTTATGGTTCCAGGTCACCTTTAATCTTCATCAGAGGTAACATGAACGCGCAGCGTTATATCCACGAAGTTCTAGAACCCCATCTTTTACCCTATCTTGACACCCTGGCAGATCCAACTTTCCAACAAGATAATGCCCGACCACATGTTGCAAGAGTCACAATAGACTTCTTTCAACATAATGATGTCACATTGTTACCATGGCCACCAAGATCTCCCGACTTAACCCCAATTGAGCACGTGTGGGATATGATGGGTAGGAGATTGCTCAATTTGCAACGTCCTCCTCAGACTCTAGAAGAACTTCGGGAGGAGTTGGTGGTTGCCTGGAATGAGATACCACAGGAGGACATTGACCACCTGATCAGAAGCATGCCTAGGCGCGTTGGAGAATGCGTAGCACATCAGGGTGCATCCACACATTATTAAAGGTCAAAGGGCTTTAAAGCAGTGCAATCATTTTGAAATTTTTATCATTTACTTTTTATGCTTCATTAAGTACTTAGACAAAATTTTATTAAAATAAAACCATTTAAACTGGGTGTTCGGATTTATATGTCACTTAGTATATTTTTTCAATGATTAAGTGGTGGAATAGCTTCGCCTTGAATAAAAGTCCTTTATTATTATCATTACTTTATTATTTTGTAGCGCATGGCGGGGGGATCATTATTCTTCGAGATTTATGGCCACTTATCCGTCTACGTTTTCTGTGATTCTACTCCCTCGTTTCGAATGATAGTGTTATATTCAAATTAGAGGCATAGCTGTCCTATTCTGTGACATGCAGTAATCGTTAATTAAGGTGTTAACAGAAAAATGAAATGGTCTAATATCTATACTGTCCCAATGGTAGTGTTCAAATTACGGACGTAGCTGTCATATTTTGTGACATGTAGTAATCGCTAATTTAGGTGTTTACAGAAAAATAAAATGGTCTAATATCTATACTGTTTCAAAAAAATGACCAGCAATTATACATAATTATGATGAAGGTATACTATAATTATCCTTTCTTTTGCGCGTTAATTTATTTGAACCGTATAATAATGTTTCAAAAAACTTTTCTGTATTAATCTATAATGTAGATATCCTTGAGGAGCATGATATTTTGTTCTGCTACACAAGTACGACAAAAAAGGTATATCGGAAGCATAAAGGTAGGTTCACACTTTCAGTCCACGCAAGATGATGTACAACTTTCTATTAGTTGTTTTGCATCAACAATTTCTTCACGAATTTCTTGAGACGGATTTCTTCAGAGCCATCTTTATTACGTTTTGCAGTGTTCTGCACATATAAACAATAAACAATAAACAACACATTCTTGCTAGAAATATTTTGAATTTTTATATGTATTGCGGTTTTGATCTTGAGGCGAATGTCAATAAAAAAGCTATATTGTTGAATAGTGTAGTTCTATCAAAGTTCTATAGTTGAATTTTAATTATGTTTGAAGAGAAAAACAGTGTTGGCACCATAGAGCTTAAAATCCAGCTTGGCAAAAATTAGAACAAGTTCTAATTGGTATTCATAAAACAAAGGATATCCTTGTTCTTGCAAACTTGGAAGGAAATTCTCCAGATGGTATTTATAATAATTTGAAGTTAATGCTTTTGCTTTTTGAGTATAATATTCCTGAACAACCAAAAAACATTTGACTATGGATGTATGGATATCAAAACTGAATGGTTTTGAGGGAATATCGATCGACGGTGCTATAATGGTACTGATGAACGGCAAGTAAATGAATGAATGTTTGGAAACGCGCAATATGTATGAAATTTTGGTAGAGCCTGTCATAAAGTAGGAGCTTAATGGGTATCTGCAAGAGGTTTATAGGAAAAAACAGACCGTAGGTGATGTTGAATCAGTAAAATCGCACATCATTTGAAGAAAATAATATAAACATGAATAAACAATCGACAATATTAAATAAAAACATGAATTTTATTCAAAAATCGAACACTTTTTAAATGTTGACTAAAAAATATGTAATTTCTTAATATTCAATAAGCTGCTGATGTTTCAATGACGAGCTGTCATCTCATACTTTGACAGTATTTTGTTGTCAACATTTCATACCCTTTTGGTTGCTAAAATTTGTTGATTGGAACTTGAAGCTCATTCGCTGTATTTGACGGACTATTACCGTATAGGTGGAGAATAACGGACTGATGATTTGACAATCCTGGTGAAATCCACCCTTAGCATGCCTTTTATATCTGACTTCAGGTGCTTCCCTTATAATGTTCCCACAGTATTCCGCAAGCATTTTTGCCGTCCATTTTCCCTGATAACGTTTCTCCTTAGATGTTTTTTCTTGGTGGAACCTCTCACCTTGCTCATCACTCACATCTCAGCATCTTTCTGGAAATAAATCTAGACCCAACTGCAAAAAATGAATCTTCAGAGAGATGTTAGACCCTAAACTTTGATAGCATGTTAGAATATTCTCTGCTAGCTCGTGGTAGTTTTCTGCCTTTTGTTGCCCAAAAAGATCAATCCTAGCATTTTAAAAGAATCCCATGCAGCTAATTCATCTTCTGCCAAAGTTTCATCGAGATGTGGGTCTTTAAAGAGCTTTGTGATTTGAGGACCGATGGAAATGCCTTCCTTTATTTTTGAATTACTTAATCTTTGGAATTTTTGTATTAAATATGTGAAAGCATTCCCATTTTTATTCAAGGCTTTAACGAAATTCTTCATAAGGCCAAGTTTTATGTGGAGAGGCGGTTGTAATATTCGCTTAGGGTCTACGAGAGGTTCTACTAATACATTTTTGTCTCCTGGTACTAATGCGATTCTTGGCGGCCATACTTTACTGTTATAATGTTCGGTTCGAGCTCTACTGTTCCACTCACAAAGAAAACAAAAATATTTTGTAAAACCTTGCTGCAAACCAAGCAAGATCCAAATTACCTTTAAATCTCCACAGATTTGCCATTGGTGTACTTTGTACTTTAGATTCAAGCAGTAGCTTCATATTTTCATAAGTTTCCTTCATATGAACGGCATGTATGGCCGGTAACTTGTTCCCGTTATGTAATAAAACAGCCTTGAGACCTAGTTTCTAAGGATCTATGAAAAGCCTCCACTCTTATGAGATCACTTAATTCACGCTGGTTTATCAAATGTGGTGCTCCACTGGCTTCTTCACAAGAAAAGTCTGGATCTCCGGCTGCTGATGTCGATAGCTGGTCTAAATTTTCATCCGAATCACCTTCGAACTCTTCTTCAGATACAGTGTACTCATGTAGTGGATCAGGAATAGGTAACTCATCGCTATCAAGAATTGAACGAATCGCCGATTCCAAATTGGGATACTGTATCAACGCCTTCTGCTTTTGTTAACAATCCGCGACATGGTCTTTGGGTTCACGCGAAACCATAGGTACAGAAAAGGGCAGCGCTCGTTCTCTACCGTTAATCCAATTACGAAGATTGTTCGCAGAATTACTACAACATATACTAAGTGACATATAAATCCGAACACCCAGTTTAAATGGTTTTATTTTAATATAAGTTGGTGAATGTATTTATCTTACTGCAAATAACAAGTGAAAAAATTTTCAGCCTTATCAGTTGGACATTCCGGTTTTTATACTGCTTTTTTTTAATTCACTAACGCTCTAAAAATGAATATTTCAGCCGCAGTAAAGAATCAACGTTGGCGGATTTTGGTTCTTGACATCCTTTACGATCGGTTACGATGCCTAGAGTACGGAGACCTGTACGATTTCGTCAACTTAGTGAGTTTGATAGGGGCCATATAGTGGGACTTCGGGAAGCTGGACTTCCTTTTCGGGCAATTGCAGTTAGAGTGCAAAGAAGTGTAGACACTGTGGTTAGGTGTTGTCAGGCATGGCTTCGAGAAGGCCGTACGCGAAGAGCAAGGGGCACTGGACGCCGCCGTAGAACAACAGACCGTGAAGATCGCCGCCTAAGATTATTGGCCTTAAGGGACCGTTTCTCCAGTACCAGGTCCATTGCAAATGAATGGTTTGCAGAACACGGAAGACCTATTGGCATGCGAAGTGTTTACCGACGAATGAGAAGTTTTGGCTTGTTTTCACACCGGCCACACTGGGTCCTCCCTTTAACTCGAGAACACCGACGTAATCGCCTTGAGTGGTGCAGACAACGGTAACTCTGGGATCAGGAATGGAACAGTATATTGTCTTTAGTGACGAGTCTCGATTTTGTTTAGGCATGCACGATGGTCGTGCCAGGGTTAGAAGGCGACGTGGTGAAAGGAGGAATCCACAGTTTTTTGTTGAAAGACACGTTCATCACACTGTTGGAGTTATGGTTTGGGGTGCTATAGCTTATGGTTCCAGGTCACCTTTAATCTTCATCAGAGGTAACATGAACGCGCAGCGTTATATCCACGAAGTTCTAGAACCCCATCTTTTACTCTATCTTGACACCCTGGCAGATCGACTTTCCAACAAGATAATGCCCGACCACATGTTGCAAGAGTCACAATAGACTTCTTTCAACATAATGATGTCACATTGTTACCATGGCCACCAAGATCTCCCGACTTATCCCCAATTGAGCACGTGTGGGATATGATGGGTAGGAGATTGCTCAATTTGCAACGTCCTCCTCAGACTCTAGAAGCACTTCGAGAGGAGTTGGTGGTTGCCTGGAATGAGATATCACAGGAGGACATTGACCACCTGATCAGAAAAATGCCTAGGCGCGTTGGAGAATGCGTAGCACATCAGGGTGCATCCACACATTATTAAAGGTCAAAGGGCTTTAAAGCAATGCAATCATTTTGAAATTTTTATCATTTACTTATTATGCTTCATTAAGTACTTATACAAAATTTCATTAAAATAAAACCATTTAAACTGGGTGTTCGGATTTATATGTCACTTAGTATATATGGGAAGCCCAACTCTTGCTCTCCGATTTTGCAACCAAAATATAAATGGTATGCCTTTTTAATTAAGGGAGTCATTTTGCGTTTTTGAGGCTGGAGGGTCACTTTACCACAAACGTAACAAAAGTTGTCTGGCTTATTTAGACAAGTGCGCGGCATATTCACTTTTCGAGAAAATACAGCTTGTCATTAACTAACGGTTGACCGAACACTAACATGTTTATACATATGTAAATAACATTTAAAAAGCAATTATTTCCTTATTATTCTTAGAGAAGGATGTTTTCCGCCTTCAGTATTGCTATTCAGGTATTTCCCATAAATTACAGGTACCGGAAAAACCAGAGCCAAAAGGGCGTTTTACCTGGCATATTCTTGTTTAACACAACAAGATTAACTAAAATTGGCTAATACCAGATACACTTTGACTGTTGACCAAACTGCGTCAAAGTTGACTGTATATCAAAATTACATCTGTCCAGAATTGCGAGCAAGTACAAAGGCAATCTACTTGACGTCATTATTTATTGATCTATCGATTACCGTCGGTTTGGCCTTGAATGCACTTGATAAAAAGCCACAGAAATTATGTATGAAACTTTTTTTAATAATGAAAATCCTTTGATCGCCGTATTAAAAAATCTGCAAATGATTAGCTGTTACATTTTAGTGCACTTGATGCGGCGTTTTATTCTATTTTTCGATATAGTTACTTTCATCCATAAATCTCGGTATATAAAAACTTAATTAGATTGGACTGTGACACCTTAATGATTCAAATACAAAAGAGCTGGCCCTGAAGTAAAAAAATAATGCTAGCATGCATTAAAAATTACACATGGCCCTCTAACAGCAGTTCCTATTTGGCAATAACCTTTAGTAATTGCTTGTTAGTGGATTTTGTGAGATGTGATTAGTAAATTTGCGTTGATTTAAACTAATTTATTAAATTAACGTAATTGACGACCGTCCCTACGTCGAGCAATTCCGCAACTTCCTGTTAAACGTTGAACAATAAAAGAAATTAATGGAAGTAGATAGGAACACTATTAAATGCGTAGTAAATGAAATCAACAACAAAAGTCATATACAGGAAAAACCAAATTTATCTGACGGCTTGAGTTCCATGTATACGAGAGAGAAGAACGAGGAGTGTGTATCAACACGTGTTAGAAAGAGATAGAAGCCGGTTGAAGAGCGAAGGTCATCACCAGATCGCCTAGCGACGGCGACGCAGTAGTTCGTCCAATCTGTCTCGTTAGATTATTCTCTATGCCCAAATGATGGTTTGATTTCCAGCGTACACATTTTTTGATTATGGATTGAGTCTAATATGTTTAGGATCGATTTCGAATCGGTCCTAATGGCGTTGCATTTTAGGTCAAAATGAAAGTGTCAGATTCGCCACAGATTCTGCAACATTGCATCATTGGTTTGTTTGGCAACACCTCATCTCGTACATTTCACGGCAAGGTTTCCACCTCCATAATCATAGATGAGCGATATTGGTCAGTACCCACCTAGCGCTCGTTGAGGAGTGACGCTCTGTTTCGAAAAGGTTTTCACCCGCGTGCACTCAGGCAGTGATAATTTGTATCGCCTAATGGTATTTGTTACAGTTTCTGACAATTTGATGTCGCAAAATGTAACTATAATATGTTGATTATATCTCCATTGGTGGAAATCAAACGTAATTCTGAAATAAATTAAAACTCTAAGTAGCACGAAAATTGAAATAAATAATTCTAATCAGTATGAATACAAAATATTAAACTAAGTTTGAACAGACCACCTTCTAGGGTTTGACAGTAACCTATCCTCTGCGAACATTTGCTGGTGTAACATATTGGCATCTCTACAGATAACGCGACCTTCTACGACACCGTTGCTAGGCGATGTGGTGATGACCTTCGATCTTCAGCGGGCTTCTATCTCTTTCTGACATGTATTGATACACACTTCTCTCTCGAACACAATTAACTCTAGCCGTCAGATAAATTTGGTTCTCAGTGTATATTAAGAAACGGAGCGTCAGTATTTTCGACATCGAAGGCGACACGCATTCGCAACAATTTTGTGTACAACGTCTTTGTGTTTTTAGAAGTTTTTATTTAGTCTGTGTATGTTAGCAAGATAAATCTTGAAACTGAATTTTGCCAGGTTCTCATGAGAATACTCAATAAATTACAATGCTACCATTTTGTATCCAATATATTGGAGGCTGCAAAATGACGATTTTATCCTGCTCCTATGGTATGAGTAGTAAAAGAAAATGCTTCGTGTGAGCAGCACACTAAGCAAGGTGACGTCATAACCAACATGGCGTCCGTTGCGAAATGACGATTTATCAATTCCATAATTTGTTACACGTATGGCATTAGTATCCAATAAAAGGGTTTGATTGGAGAAATACAATAAGTGAGGTGACGGCATTCTAAATCCCATATGGCGGACGATATTGGTATCTAATGAAAAAGCTGGATGAACGAAGCACATTATGTGAATCAACGTCATTTTACGCATAATATGACAATTTATTGTTTGTATGACCTGGAACTGATCTAAGGGTGAAAACACGGTTCAAGCTGCTTTCCTGCCTACCGGCAACCGGAGCCGATCGTTACCGAATTTCGGCGCTGCTTATGGACACAATGCTGACGAGAAAAAAGCAAATAAAGCCGACGTCTTATCAGTTCCAGCGTAGTCTGCGCGTCAACATGGTGACTAGCTCATCTGAAGATCAATTTATTGCATTGTAGCTAGAATAATTACTAGAAAGAAAGTTGGTATTCACCACATAAATCGTGAGAGGGTATATTATGGTGAATATCATCATTTGTTCAAGGCGTTGAAAGATGACCCCGACCGCCTTTTTAGTACACCAGAATGAATCGTGAAACATTCAATTATATTCTGTAAAAAGTTCTTATTCTAACTAAAAATTGATGTAACCTCCACAGTCTTAACTAACTTGCTATCCATTATCTACATCATTGATTCCCAAAGTGGTCTATATCCACCCCTAGGGGTCTATGACAACCTGCAAGGGGTCTACGTCAGTGAAAAAAGATGTGGGGGTCCATGAAATGAATATGGGGGTTCACGATGGTGGATCTCAACACATACACTGATAGTACCTATTTACTTACATCATACTATCTTATAATGTCAAAACATATACATTATTTATAAAAGTACCTATGAAGTAAAAAATTTATTATATATGTTTATAAAATTATGTAAGTTGTAGGATGTTGGTATTCGCTTTGTGGTCACAATACATTTTGAACTTGTAAAAACCTGAGAGTCGCAGTCTCAGAGCTTCGCTACCTTGCACTGACTTGTTCAATTCGTCACTCTATAAATACGAATGTGGGACAAATACGTTTATTCGTTTCCTGAATCTTGAAAAGGAAAGTGCTAAGAAAATATTTTAAAAAATATAAACAGATAGTATATCACACAAATTATAGTGAGTCAGTGTTATTTTGTTTGAGAGTGCTGGAGAAAAGTAAGTACATTATTTTTTATTAAATTTTAGTTTTGTACTCGTAGTTAGCAAAGATAGATAAATTACGCTAACCATGACTTTAGTTATTAGTAGTTAAATATTCAATCATGCAAAATTACACGAGTACTCCTCAATAGTTTCTTTTTGAAAGTTTTAGCATTCGGTAATATAATTACAGTGCAATCTCCGTAATTCGAGCTAATTGTTGCAAGAAGTTGTTCGAATTATGGAATGCTTTCGGAAAAATCAAAAAATATTTTTAATATACAGCTGCTGGATTTTCTGTCTTATTTAAATAATTTAATTTTGCCCACAGATGACTGATGCCATGTCCGAATCTAAAAAGAAATGTAGACAGTACAGTGTTGATTATTTGAAATTTGGCTTCATCCCATCATTGCCGGACAAACAATCGCCTATGTGCCTTTTATGCAACAAAGTTTTGGGCAATGACGCTATGAAACCATCTAAACTGCAAGATCATCTGAGAAGATGCCACCCTGATAAAACAGAGAAAGATTTGAAATACTTTCAAACACTCAAAGATAAATTTCAGAAGAGACCTACGCTGGACAGAATGTTCGCTTCGACGTCACAAAGAAATGATGACGGTTTGCGGGCGTCTTACAATATCTTGTTACTTATAGCAAAATCCGGAAAACCGCATACTATCGGAGAGAAGTTAATTTTCCCAGCCGTTGAAGAGGTTTTAAAAACTGTTTTACACAAACCTGCATCTGATATCATTAAAAGAATTCCCTTAAGCAACAATACTGTTGAAAGACGTATTGATGAAATGAGTTCTGATATTGAAAGCTTCTTATGTAATTATTTGCAAACGACCCATTTCTCTATACAACTGGACGAGTCAACTTTACCCGATAATGCAGCATTATTGCCATTATTATTGGCATATGTTCGTTTTATTATGAATCAAGAAATCTACGAAGAACTGCTCTTCGCAAGAACTTTGATAACCGACACTGAAGGTGAATCAATATTTCCTGTTTTGAAGGATTACTTCATTGAAAAAGCAATTCCTTTATCAAATATAATATCAGTAGCTACAGATGGAGCACCTGCCATGGTTGGACGTTATCGTGGATTTATAAGCTATTTAAAACAAAATGTGTCAGGGGTGTTAGCAATACATTGCGTCATCCAGTTGTGTGAAGAAAATGATGAACACTTTCATCAATTACTCCTTCACACTGAAGTACGCTGGCTGTCGAAAGGCTCATGTTTGACAAGATTTTTTGCACTTTTTGAGACTATTTTAGAATTTCTGGATACTAAAGATAAAATTTTAAAAGAAAACTTAATGAAGAGGAAAAACAGACATCGCCTATTTAACAGATTTGTTTACAGAATTTAATATGGTTAATTTGCAATTACAAGGCGACAGTTTAAATTTGATTAAAACAAAGTCCATCTTATCAGCGTTTCTTGCCAGAGTTAAACTAATGAAGCAAAATATTGGACGGGGCGAATTTTCTCAGTTCCCCAATTTGTCACAGACAAGCTGCCAGGAAGACGACGTTGCAACTGACGTTCAACATTTAAATGCCCTCTATTCAGATTTTGAATCTAGGTTTGAGAATATTTTGACTATGGTAATACCACCGCGGATAATTAATCCATATGGTGTCATAGAAGAAACGAATGTCATAATACAAGAGGAACTGACTGAACTAAGTACAAATGAAGAACTTAAGGTTCAGTTTAAAAACGGATATCAGCAATTCTGGCTGCAAAACAACATTCCCGTTACTTATCCCGTATTATGGAATATAGCGAGGAAATTTTTAATTACCTTTCCATCGTCACACCTAGTGGAAAGGGGGTTCAGCGCTGTTACCAATCTCCTAACGAAAAAAAGAAACAGACTGGGCATCATTAGCCGAGGAGATGTAAGATTAACCCTTACAAAATTGACGCCAAATATTGATAATTTATTATTAAAGCATCAGGTTCATCCTTCTCACTAAAAATATTGACTTATTGCTTATGTTTTTTTATTTATAGTTTATTTTATGTTTATTGGTGTCTGACCAATAAATGCCCGCATTGGGAATAAGTGCCCGGATTGACTTTTTAAAGAACCCCCCCTTTATAGAAAATATTTTTTTTTTAAATTATTCTGAAAATTCAGGGATAGGTACACACTAAAACTCGTTAATCTTTTGCCTATTTTTAGATAACTTAAACGTTTAAGAAGCGGAATTTAATCAAACTAACAGTGAAATTATTGTAGAACATACGTTTATGTTATAATTAATAAACGAACTCGCTTATTGTTTATGTTTATTTTAAGTTAAAAACTTTTTTTTATTATTTTTCACTTTTTTTTATTTTATTTTTATTTTTTTTCAATGCGGGCACTTATTCCCAATGTGGGCACTTATGTGTCAGACACCTGTTTAATGTTACGCATATTTTACATAACATATACAAAATTTTATTTTGAGTAGTTTTAATTTAAATTCAATTAATAAATGTATAAATTAACATGTGTTTTTATTTTAAGTTTTTAACACTAAACTTCACTACAGTTAGAATTTTACAGGAAATCAATATCACCCAACACGAAAAAACATGGCAAGGGGTCTACGACACAAAAAAGTTTGGGGAACTCTCATGTAGTGGTCAAGCATGATTTAATTAATACGTACGTAATATTCTAATTTTCTGAAGTATTACGTTTCAAGATATATAAGATGAAATGTGAGGCGGAACAACCATAACGCAGTTCAACAGAATAGAATAGACTTTTATTGGCCACAAACTCTAACTAAGAATGTAGCAAGTCAAGCCAGGTATGTACGTATAAAAATGGAATGAAAAAACATAAAGACGCTTACATAGACATAATAGTGGAAATCCTACGGGAAAATGTGCTTTATCCCTACCATGTGCAACGAGTGCAGGCCTTGTTACCAAAAGACTATCCTCGTAGACTAACATTCTGTCAGTGGTTTTTGCACAAAAACATTGGAAACCCGGATTTTTTTAAAAACACTCTAGCGACGGATGAATGTACTTTTACGCGAGACGGGATATTAAATTTCCTTAATACTCACACGTGGGCCCAAGAAAATCCTCATACCATTCGTGAAGGTCGTAATGAAGATTGTGTGGAAAGGACGACATTTTGAACACTTTCTTTAGATACAAAAAAAGTGCAGTGTGGGTTTTAAAAAGAAAAAGAATGTATGTATCATAATTGTGTTCCCTATGCATAAATGGATTTTTTTAATATGTTCAATAAAGTTTCACACACCAGGTGAAGCGCCGAGACAGTTATTGGTAAGCCCGTTTTTTTTTAATTTGCATTTTACGAGTATATTATCAAATAATGAAATAATACCTAAGAGCCAAAAATAACAAACTCCATCTTTATTTACACTGCGTTCCGTCGTAATTTGCGTCTGGCAATGCGGCGTTGTCAGATTTTATTTTACTTTAAATTAGCTTTCTTCTAAAAAAATGCCGTTTTGACCTCCATGTTATATGAAACTTTTTGCTTCTTTTAAACCGCTCTATCACCCATTTAAATAATGACTATCATAACGTTTACACCCTGTATAAACTCTTTGTAATCAAAAATTATTTTCTACTTTTTAGTTCGGTTAGGTATAGCCTGTTCTTTTAGTTTTTTAAACTAATATTTATTTTTGATTTCTTAGTTCGATTTATCAATTAGTTTTTTGCGGACATGTGGTATTGAAATATCTCACGAATAATTTCGTAATCTAACCATTTCATTTATAGTTTCGCTGTTGCATGGGGTTTTCCTGTTAACTTAGAGCAGAGTTCCCCAAACTTTTTTTGTCGTAGACCCCTTGCCATGTTTTTCCGTGTTGGGTAGACACCCTACTTACCTGATATTGATTTCCTGTAAATTTCTAACTGTAGTGAAGTTTAGTGTTAAAAACTTAAAAAAGTAAAAACACATGTTAATTATTTATTAATTGAATTTAAATTAAAACTACTCAAAATAAAATTTTGTATCTGTTATGTAAAATATACGTAACATTAAATAAACCAATAAGTGCCCGTATTGGGAATAAGTGCCCGCATTGAAAAAAAAAATTAGAGGGATAAAATAAAAAAAAGTGAAAAATAATAAAAAGAGTTTGTAATTATATTACATATTATATTATAAACAGGTGTCTGACCAATAAGTGCCCGCATTGGGAATAAGTCCCGCATTGAAAAAAAAATAAGAGGGATAAAATAAAAAAAGTGAAAAATAATAAAAAAAAGTTTTTTAAAAAAATATTTTCTATAAAGGGGGTTCTTTAAAAAAATCAATGCGGGCACTTATTCCCAATGCGGGCATTTATTGGTCAGACACCAATAAACATAAAATAAGCTATAAATAAAATAACATAAGCAATAAGTCAATATTTTAGTGAGAAGGATGAACCTGATCCTTTAATAATAAATTATCAACATTTGGCGTCAATTTTGTAAGGGTTAATCTTGAATTTCCTCGGCTAATGATGTCCAGTCTGTTTCTTTTTTTCGTTAGGAGATTGGTAACAGCGCTGAACCCCCTTTCCACTAGGTATGACGATGGAAAGGAAATTAAAAATTTCTTCGCTATATTCCATACTACGGGATAAGTAACGGGTATGTTCTTTGCAGCCAGAATTGCTGATAACCGTTTTTAAACTGAACCTTAAGTTCTTCGTTTGTACTTAGTTCAGTCAGTAGACCACCCAACACGGAAAAACGTGGCAAGGGGTCTACGACACAAAAAGTTTGGGGAACTCTGATCTACATCAACCGGCGAGAAAAAACTGAATAATCATTCCGGCAAAACCGGTAACGCCGACTGCCTGCGCCGTCCAGCCTTAATTGAGCTACTGTCAACTCAAGAGCATGATATTATTATGGAAGCTTATAGGCCCCGATCGGCGCTGGTTGCCGGTAAGCATGAAACCGGCTTCCGCTGTGTTTTCGCCTTTATAATGGAACCGGAAGCTGACCACTAGAACGACGCAAACGTACCAAGATAGTACGATTCTTCTTGACAAATACAGGAGGGAGTAATTTTTTTTTGGCTTTAGGACCTAATCCATGCAGCCAGAAACTAGGTTTGTTATATTTTACATTTCTAATTATGGACAAACACACCCATCCCATCCATGGCGAAGGCGAGATTCGAGCTCGCGGCCCGGCCGGCCGGCTGATCAGTAGCACGACACTCTGACCCACGCGGCCAACCGAGGTCCCTAGGAGGGAGTAATAAAATTCATTTTTGAAAACATTTTAAATAAAAGCAGAGTATAGGTACAGGAGTTTACTAAGTACTATAATATCAAAGCACATTTTCAGTTCATTTTTTGAATTTAGCTTATCTAAAATGTCCTAGAGATTGCGCAAAACATTGTTCCAAACAAAACCATTTTTCGAACCGTCGCGTCGCCCACAATTTTTAACGAATATTTTGGCTTAATTGCTTGAATCCCCTTCATTATGATGGCTTCAAAATTTGTCTTAAACTTGTACGAGCAACAACTAAAGTCGCTGAACTTCCACGCACTGGGACAGCTTCCCGTCTCAAAGCTCCAAGAATTTAATGGATACAACTCCATGACGTGGTTCCAACAAGACGGCACCACCAGAGAATGCCGCTGGTAGTCTTCTTTCCTCCAGCGTACCGGCAGAGATCAGATTATCACTCTGACTTCCATGTAGAGTGCTGTCATTAGCAACACTCTGGATCGGTTTAATCGTACAGGAAAGGAGGTCGTTCATATGTAGGAGGAACAGTGTCGGAGTCAAGAGCGATCCCTGGGGAACATCCGCGTTGACACTGTGGGATGAAGAGGAGAAACCGACAATTACGACGGCTATCTTGCGGCCAGAGAGGAAGACAACTGAATCAAAGAACTATAATTATTTTGTCAGATAGTCAAACCGCACCCAAAGCACTTGACTCCACCCAATCGACATCGAAATTAGTGCGGAATTGCAAAGTAGCTCTCGGTGACATAGGGGAGGTAAATGAAGTCCGTCTGATATGGATACCAGGACACACTGGTCTATAGGGAAACTAGACAGGTGACACTCTGGCAAAGAGTGGGGCTAGCACATCCTTCATAGGGCCTGGGACAGTGATTGGGATCGCATACAATACGACTAAATAGAAGATGAAATGTTCAGGCATGCTTTGTGCAGATGCCCTGCGATTGCCATACAACATACTTGGAGACATAGTACTGCAAGCAAAAGACCTGAAGCATATTTCTCCAAGCAAGTTGATCGACTTCATCGGTCGGAGCTACTGGGGGAAGTATAAAGAGGTGTGAGCCACAATAGACCAGAGAGTCGCAGTGGAGGATCGTTATTGATGCACTCACAAGAAACCTAACCTAACCTACTGATTATAAGAATCTTAAGAATCACGATATACGTACTGAGTCAGATTACTTGGCCTACATCTCCAGAAAATTTAATATTGACCTTACCGCTGGCGCTTGTAACTGCCATAAATAGGGTAAATTATTATTATTACGGTAACGTGGATAGAAAGAATTCATATAAACAGAAGGATAAAAGCATAAATATTATTCGACACATACGTATTATAGTGAGATAATATTAATAGCGAACTAATAATTATTTATGAAAATTATCATTAAAATCCAAATACCAAACACTACTTTAAAAGCTTACGAGGCGGTCACTAAGATAATGGTAGAGTAGGTACCCAGAATTCATTGCATTACCAACTGCAACCACCAGAGGCGTAGTTTTAGGGAATGTTGGACTATAGTGGATACCAAATAAAATCCGATGCACGTCATAGGTGATGTCATTCATAAAAATCATGGTTACCAACAGTTGACTACATTCAATGTGACATTTCTACTTGAAGTTTGAATTTCCCCGTCTCGATTCGGTTGGTAGTGCCGTGCAGAGAAATGTGAGGTTGCCACTTCTCATTTGTTGACATCAGTTGCCATTGTCCTTTTGTAGTACTATTAGTTCTTTATTGTTTAGTTTGTGAGTTTTGCGCTATTTGAGCTTTGAATCGTTGCCTTGCCAATTAAAACTTGTTCTTTTCGGAACAACAGTTACTGTGAAGTGGTGTAAAGTATCCAAAATGCCAAAACAACTTAACAGTCGGTGTAAAGAGCTCATATCATGTTTATTAGAATACTTCGAACGGGAAAGGGATACTAATGGCCCACTTTTGCATTTACCTGCTGTAAGGGAGGTGAGTTTACGCTTGTTGATATCATAAGTAATAGGAACATTAAGGTTAATCTTCTTTTTCTTATTTTTAGCGTGTAGCAGCAGTATGGAAATTAAATGTGTCTACTATAAGTGGTATATCACAGGCAGTCAAAAATAAAGAAGTTTTACAATCGCCTCCTAAAAAACGATGTACTCCAAAGAGAGTCACTAATATTTCAAGGCTCAATACAAGTGGTATTCGTAATACTATTTACAACATGTATGAAAACAGTAAGTTGCCCAACAAACATATTTTGAATTAGAGAATGTATAATTGTTTTTTTGTAGAACAACATGTAACACTGTCTGGCTTGTGGGAGCAATTAAAAGCTAAGCAATTATTTGAGGGCAGTCGTATGTCGTTAAGCAGACTATTAGAAGAAATAGGCTTGAAATGGGAGAAAGATAACCCCAAACGAGGGCTTATATTGCATCTAAACGTGTTAGTTTTTTGAGATCATACGTACAAAATAAACAAGAGGCTATTTATCAGTTTGTCTTCTTAGATGAGACTTGGATTTTCCAAAATGGCACCGTTCACCGTTCATGGCAAGATAATGACAAGCGAAGTGTTAGAAGTACCAAAGTTGATGGAAAAAGGTGGGCTTTCAAATGTATAGAAAAATAAGCTCTATATAAAAATGAAATGCATTTGTAGGTATATCATAGTTCACGCTGGCAATGAAAATGGATTTGTTGAAGGCGCATCGCTCATATTTTCGATATAATCGAAAACCCAGCTTAATGATTACCATGGTGAAATGAACCAGCAAAACTTTTTATATTGGTTTGAAAATCAATTACTAATAAGCTTGAGCCAACCCTCTGTGATTGTTATGGATAATGCATCATACCATAGCATGTTATTAGTAAAAACTCCCAATAGCTCATGGAGAAAGGCTGAAATTCAGAACTGGTTAACTGAACAAAAAATACAGTATCCACATGAAGCATTCAAATCTGAACTTCTAACGATTGTTGCACAGTGAGCAGAATACCCAATCTTTATGCATTTTGTTTCTATTTATTTTTTTTTAGGAATAAACCAACCAAAATGTATGTGGTCGATAACTTGGCAGAACAATATGGACAGAAAGTTTTACGGTTACCTCCATACCACTGTATTTTTAACCCAATTGAGCTAATTTGGGGGATTGCAAAAAATTACTATAATCGGCATATTGGAAGAGATGGCCACACTGAAAATGACTGCCTAAAAATGTGGCAAGAGGCACTCCAAACTATTACCCCTGATATGTGGAAGAACTCCATTAGACATACAGAGGAGATAATTATGAAATGGTATAGAAGGGAACAAGTAATGGATAGACAGGAAATTCTTCCCCTTATTATCCATGTTAACGATGACTCTACTGATTCCAGTGATTCAGAATAGTTAAAACATCAAAAGATATTCTGTGTAATGTAATCAAACTCCCGAATTGATATACAACTGAACCATACCATGCGGTTAATATCAGGCTCGATAAAGAGTACGCCTTGCCGCTAGTTGCCGGTATTGTGTAACATCGCATCACCCGAGTTCTTTCTTCTCTTTGATGTGAATTGAAAAAGTGTTGTAGTTCCCATATCATAAATAAATAATCAAATTAATTAAAATACGAGAAAACAATTTATGTTCTTTAAATATTTTGTGTTTTTGAATATCTACCAAATCAGGTGTTTTTATTCAGAAAGGAATTTAATTTTACAACAAGTTTATTTATTTTTAATATAATGGTATTATAGTAAATGGTAGGTATATATAAACAATTTATTTTATTAAATTTATTTGCTTAAAAGAAAATGTGCAAATTCTGGCAACAGCGCACAGCTCCAGATCGATGACGTGCATCGGGTTTTATTTGGTATCCACTATATATATTCAACTTCTGAGAGTGGCATAAGTCATGATAACAAACACATAACAAGTACAAATCTCTCTCGTAGACATTGCGACGTCAGTGGAATAAGGATTTCTCTGTAAAATAAATTATTGTTTCGAAAGACGTATATTTCCAAATTCATGGATCGAAGCTCTGATTTTACGACTGTTTATATTTTATCTACACTCTCAAGGTTATTGAAAAAAGATATATTAATTATTAATTAATTATATTAATAGGTTGTCTGTGTTAGATCTGGCAACATCGATAATATACAGGGTTTGTCCGGACAGTAATAGGACTCATTTTCTTCCGCCATGACTGTACTGCGGAGCATGCGCGCACCGACTGGATTCGGTAGAGGGCGTTCCTAGCTAACGAATAAGCGGCTGGTCAGTTGTCTCCGAGCGCTTGGAGAGTCAGGCATTTTCGCGCGACGTGATTCTATGTGTGGTGCAAGCCGAAAATGCAGCGTTCGTTAGAGCAGAAGTACGCGATTCAATTCTGTGTGAAACTCGGTAAATCTACGACAGAGATGTTTGATATGATCAAGCAGGCTTACCCAGGTGTTGCTTTAGCAAGAAGTGGTGTGTTTCGGTGGTACCAGGGCCGGGAAGAGGTCGCTCGTTAAGATCGTGCTGGAAGACCTTCGACTTCGACAAACACCGATAATGTGACTCGTGTGCGCAAAGTTTTGAAATCAAACCATCGACTAAGTATTCCTTTAATTGCCCAGATGTTAAATTTACCAAAATCTGTGGTTCATGACATTGTGACACAGCAAGGTGTGCGCGAAGATGGTGCCAAAAGTGCTCACTGACGAGCAGAAATTGCGGCGAGTGGAAGTGTGCCAAGAAAATTTGAACATGTGAGAAAGTGACCCCCAATTTTTGAATAACGTAATCACAGGTGACGAGTCGTGGATCTTTGAGTATGATCCCGAGACAGAGAGGCAATCTTTCGAGAGGCACACGACGGCGTCTCCTCACCCAAAAAAGGGAAGAATGAGCAAATCTAAAGTGAAAACGATGCTCACTGTCTTTTGTGACATCAAAGGCATCGTCCACCATGAATTTGTTCCTCCTGGACAAACCGTCAACGCCAAGTTTTACGTGGAAGTGCTCAGGAGACTCAAACGAAGGGGCAGTCGGGTCCGACAAGACATCGCAGCCGACTGGAAGTTCCATCAATACAACGCCCCGGCTCACACCACCTTTCTTGTAAACAGCTACCTAACCAAGGCCGGCTTCCCAACGCTTACGCAGCCGCCCTACAGCCCAGATGTCCCCCCCCCCCCGGACTTTTTTTTTGCTTCCTCGCCTGAAAAGGCCGATGAAAGGCAAGCATTTAGAGACGACAGAGGGGATCCAAGCAGCATGCACCGCGGCTCTCAAGGCTATTCCGGAGAATGCCTTCCGTGACGCCTTCAATGCTTGGAAATGGTGCTGGCTGCGCTGCATCGACGCAGAAGGAGCCTATTTTGAAAGTTTTTAAAGAATTGTAACGATTGGCTCAATAAATTTTTTTAAATCGACTCAGTCCTATTACTTTACGGACAAACCCTGTACAAGCACTTCATTTTTCTTATCTCCTCCAAATTGGCTTATGGAACCGCTAGTGATCGTACTTTTATATTTTTTGTGAGCTCACATTCTGTTTCATCTGCATGTTGAGGCAATTTGGTAGGTCCGCAATGACCTTCCTTCCCAGCCCATCCCTCTTCTTGTATATACCCTGTATAACGTTGTTCATTAAACTGCCAACTAAGCAATATACTAGAGCCTATCACTAAAACATAGTTATTATCAATTATATACTGTGTACTAGCTATCAGAATAATAATTAAAGCAATAAGCGACAAAGCTTATCTTTTGTACCTATCCTTTGGACCTGAAAAAATACAACAAATTTAGGTTTCAGTCACTATACAGTAATAAATATGTATGTTTTGTACATTTTGTCTTTTGAAAGTGAAAAATCGTTATAAAGTATCAGTACATATATAGACATAATTAGTGTTGGAGTAATATGTAGCCAATATGCAGTATGGGTGCCTAGATGTGAGTTTTTTTTAGAAATAACATATATTATTGAATCAGATGATGTAGGTAATAACGTTCTAAAAGAAATGCGGTGCCATGTGATGTTAACAGAAAATCCACCGTAAAGCTTACAAATATTGTTTGTAACGTCTAACTCGTATCGAATGGAAATCACTGTAAAAATGCAAATGATGTCGATACTTCACCCTCAGGTAGTAGAAGGATGGTCTTTAGAGAGCTAGTTCAAATATCTTTTTCCATTTCCATATATCGAATTGTATCATCAAGAAGCACTCAAAACGCCAAGACACGTCAAAAGACTTGACAAGGGAGACAAATTTTTAACCAAAAACTACTTCACTCCCTTTCACCCTCTACCCCCAGGGTCATCCCTTATCGAGCAATAGCTTGTTTGAATTATCTGTCGAAGACCTTTACTAGAAAATTAGAAAAATCTTTGTTTAGATAGAAAACAAAAACACATAAAAATATCACTGTTTATTTCAATAAGTGTTCAAAATGTTGCCCGTTAGGGTTTGCCAAATCTACAATTTGTTAAGAATAAAAAACGGAAACTATCAACATAAACAGCAATTCGAAATGTTAGACGTGGCAGCAACCAAATAAGAACCCGAATTTTTTTCCACATCCGTTCCATCAACACACATGTCCTGGGAGAACTGTATTTATGGTTATGCCTGTTCAGTTATTTGTTGCTAAGGGAAAGACAAAACTTAATTTGCTTTCAGTTACCTTTGTGACAGCCTTGGAATAGCGCAAATTAATTTAGTAATTCAGATTTTACTTCCAAAATGGTTTACACACTAACCGAAAGAGTGGAAAATTTATGGTGCCCAAAATCAATGTGTTCGGCAAAATGCCGTTACGTTTAACGCCTGACATAACAAAAGAAAGCTTTGCATAGGTATGTGTTGGACCTTGTTACTAAATTTACTCAAACTGGATGAAGCCGCTCAAGTTTTGGATCATTTTGGAATAAATCTTCATTAGGCTCTGTATACACAGTTACTAAGCTCCATAAATCCACCTTCTTTGTCAAGATTGATATAGTTGCCTTAGCAGATTTTTAATCTCAAGCTTCGGCACGAAGGTACCAGCTCCAACACCTACATCGGTCTTGGAGCCATCTGTGTATGCAGTGTATGCACAGATATCTTTCCTTATCAAGTTAACTTGCTGTTTCCACTCATTCCTGTGTGGAATTGTCACTGAGTAGGGTTTAGCATTTGTTATCTTTGGCATTATATCAGAAGGCATTCCCAGACTGGGGTGGTTTTATAAGTTGACCAGCATGACCGTATCCTCCATAGTGATATTGTCCATTATATCATTTGCCACATGATGTACTCTATAAGACATCCTTCTTGCCTCGCCATCCAGGTATATGTGCAAGGTGGGTAAATTATGAACGACCATCATAGCTGCAGTTGTTGTGGTACGAAAGGCACCAGTCATCAACATACAAGCTTCTCTCTGTATTGCGCTCAGTTTGGCTGGGACAGTTCTTTGTGCTGCCTTGTCCCACCAAGCTACAGATCCATAGGTTATCATAACATTTGTTTAGGCTTCATTCCCCAGTCCCTCCGGCAGTTCCATAGCGAGATCCTTGCCTTCTTAAGGAGTGCCTCCAGATGCGAAGAGTTAACCGAAGATGATTTCGACAGGCGAGTTGAATTTTATCAACAGATGGCTGCAGCGATTAATAATAATACCATTCATGTAAAGAATATCTGCTTCAGTGATGAGAGCCAAATCGAAGAGGATGGAAACCCTATACTTGATGAGGCTGAAATATATTTCCAGCAAGACGGCGCTCATCTTCACTATATTCTTCCGGTTCGGCAATAGCTAGGGGCCTTTATAATGGCCTGCTAGATCGCCTGAGTTGACGCCATTTGAAATCTGTTGCGCTTACTCCCCAGCCTGAAGGTTTGGATGAACTTTGTCAACGCATCATCAAAGCTGCCATGATGTCCCACAACATGTTTTTGAAAATGACCTTCAGAAATTTGAACATCGTCTATGTCATTGTTGCGCCAACAACGTGCATCATTTTGAACACTAATTGAAATGAAAAGTGATATTTTCGTATGTTTTTGTTGTCTATCTGAAGAAATTAAGATAAAGATTCTTCTAATTTTCTTGAAAACGAATCTACCGATTTTATAAAATCAAACTTCAAATAATAGACTTCGAAAAACCTTTCAAGCAAGCTTTAACTCGATACCCCTTGCATTTAAAATTTTTAAGCGGATGACCCTGGGGGGCAGAGGGTGAAAGGAGGTGAAGTAGCTCTTAGTTGAAAAGTTGTCCTCCTTGACAAATCTTTTGACGTGTATCGGCGTTTCTTCTTTTATTCAGTGGTTTTCGATAAATTTGTGGTAGAAAGTTTTCAGATGAATACCCAAAATGGTTCGCCGAGATTTGCCAGGAAGCCTTTCGTTGCCGCTTGTTGGAGTTCAGATCATTGAGAACATGATTCAACGTGGACATGTCACACCAATCCCTGAAAGCCCTGAGAATAAGATGTTTAGGACTTGGAAACACTTTTCGTCGATTAATCTCTTGAGTCTGTACAAAGCAGATAAAACTCGGCCTTGGATACTGGTTAAACATTTTGGGTGCTGCTGCTCCAACGATCCTGTTCAAACTTAACTGCTTGTTAGACTGTCCCAGGCTTCTTCTGTAATACATCAACAGACGATACGTGATCTTGTCCTATTTTACTGATATGCCGACAGCATTTGCTTCTTTAAGCCTTCGACCATAATAAAATAGAATACGAAAGAATTTAGTTAGCTTTAAGCTACTTCATACAATAATAATTATCACTTACAAAAATGTGTTAGGTTTACAAGGTGGTCGTCACATCAAACCAAAGTACACTCTCCGAAGTCGCTGTTTAAAAATTTTGACATTGCTGAATTTTTTTACATTTATAGGTTGTACATTTCCAGACCTCCAACAAACATTGACTTTTTTTAACCTTTAGCTTTGAATCTTTGTATACGGAAACTTTCTTTTGACCTGATGTCGTAACCTTGCATTTCAAATCGTTTTTTGAAAACGGTTCCAGATAAGGTGGAGCATGTTGGTGATGGTTTTATATTGGGTGGGCCATTTAAAAGTTTCGATTTAAAAATAAAATAAAACAAAAACGGTTTGAGATATTGCCAAATTTATTTTTTTGTTTTGAAGTACAATTGTTCCGCTCAGAAATGAAATATTACTTCATTCAAATGGCTGCCGCGGCTGGCCTCACAGTAGCCCTTTCGATCGGACCAATTTTCGAGCACTTTTTCGAGTGTTTGGGGCCGTATCTCGTCAATGGCATCACGAATGTTGGCCTTCAAATGGTCAATTGTCTCTGGATGGTCGACATAACACTTGTCTTTAACAGCGCCCCACAGGAAATAGTCCAATGGTGTCAAATCGCAGCTTCTTGGCGGCCAATTGACATCACCATTTCGACTGATTAAACGGCCATCGAAGGTTTCGCGCAATAAGTTGATTGTGGCATGCGATGTGTGACAAGTTGCACCATCCTGCTGAAACCAAACATTCTCCACATCAATACCATCAAGAGCAGGAACAAAAAAATCAGTTATCATGGTGCGATAGGTGTTTCCATTGACAGAAACGGTTGCGCCGTCCCCGTCTTCAAAGAAATATGGGCCAATGATGCCTCCGCTCCACAATCCACACCAAACAGTCACTCGCAAGGGATGCATTGGCTTCTCTAAGACCTCGTGTGGGTTTTCCGAGCCCCAGATACGGCAATTTTGCTTATTGACGTAGCCACCAATATGAAAATGAGCTTCGTCTGAAAAGATTATTTTTTTCGCAAAATCGACATCATTGATTAGTTGCTCGTTGGCCCATGTAGCGAAGGCAGAACGAAGTGGATGGTCACGCGGCTTCAACTCTTGAACCAATTGAACTTTGTAAGGCGTCATACCGAGATCTTTCCGCAAAATTCGTCGTAAACTGGTGCGGGAAATGTTCAATTCTTGGGAACGATGACGTGTTGACGTTGATGGATTTTCACGCACACTCGCAGCCACAGCATCGATACCTTCGGGTGTACGCACTGTACGAGCACGCTGACGTGTTGGAGCATCAACAATGAAACCAGTTTCACGCACTTTATTAATAAACTTGCGTATACCGGGCGCTGTTGGTGCTTCGTTGCGACCGAATTTTGAACGGCATTTTCGTGCAATTTCTGCCCAATTGTCTTTGTTTTGGAAATAAATTTCCAATATTACCCAACGTTGCTCAAGCGTAAATCGATTCATTTCGTTCAGCGGAGATAATATACTGAATTTTATGACAAATCAGATTGACATAAGTATTGTCAGCGTCAAATTAACACGTGGTTCAAATCGAAACCGATAGTAAAGGAACTAAATTTGCCTCTTGAATGATTTGCTGTATGTTTAAAAAATGCAATGTCTTGAGCGTATCCTGTATAGGAGTATACCTGCTATAATTTAATAAAATCAGCATACTTTATATATAGAGAATTTGTATCCTTTGGTTTTTCTCATTTGAGCATGTAAAAGAAGTGATGCATTATAAGTAAGATGAAGAAAAATTATTGCACCAAATTGTCACAAATTCTACGAAAATACCCGACCCTTATACCTAATCCGGCACATACAGTCAGCATGTTTGTTGAAGGTTAGTTGCTGATCTATTATAATACCTAAATACAGGGTGGCGCATCGAAAACGAAACAGACGCATTTGCTGGGAGCTCAGTTTTTTTTTGAAAAACGCTCAGACCCGTCGATTCTGTTTTCTAGGGTGACACAAGTTTGGCAAAAAAATCACGTTAACACGCCCTCTGGGCGGGGGTGACACCAACCTTAAAATCTTAAATAGAAAGGGGGGTCGAGTGATACCTTATTTTAAAGGTCTTTCAATTCCCTTTATAATGATGTAAAATACGTGAGCTTCAGTTCAGTAGTTTGAAGATTTATCGATTTAAAGCTTAAAGTAGACTTTAATAGGTACATCAGATTAGTTTGTACTACTTTCAGAAGAAATTTGACTAAAATAATTTACTACCCCCCTGGTTTGTTTATCATTTTGTTGTTGAAAATAGCTTTTGGAGCGTTTTTTTTTGGCAAAAAAGTTATGTCTTGAAGAAAGATAAGAAAATCGCGTACTTATTTTAAATAGGAATTTAGTACATAGTTTGCAATTGACTTGACCAAACTTTGTTGCTAAAATAACTTATAACGCTTTATTACATAAATTAACCATGGTATATTCCACAGCAGAAAGTTGAAATTATCGTAATATTTTTCGGAAATAATATTTAATGAGCGACATGAGAACAGTAACGTGCATCGGAAATATGTTCTAGAACTTGTAGCTAAATTTCGGGAAACTGGGTCAGTCGCCAATAAAAAACGCAACATTGAAAATCCCATAAGGAACGAAGCAATAGGAGTGGGGGTTTTAGGGCAAGTTTATGTAGATCCTACGTTAAGTACCCGCAAATTGGAGACTGTGTGTGGTGTTGGTCGACGTACTGTCCAACGGATTCTAAAGGCCCATAGTTTTCATCCGTATAAAATTCACCTGGTACAAGAACTTAATGAAGACGATTTTGATCGCGTAGTATATCGTCATAACTGCCGATGTTGGTCCGATTCTAATCCCAGAATTTAACATGAGGTTCATACACAGCAGCCACAAAAATTAAATGTTTGGACTGGTATTTTTGGCGATCATTTATTTGGTCCTTTTTTCTTACCTGGAAATTTGACCGTTGAAATGTATTTGGAATTACTGGAAGACGCCATAGATCCTGCATTAACAGCCATAATTGAAAATCAGAATGATCGGTGGTACATTGCGAATAGGTTGATGTTCCAACAGGATGGTGCCCCACCACATTGCGCATTACATGTTCGAAAATATTTAGATCAGACGTTTCCAGATCGATGGATTTCTAGAAGAGGTGCCATTGAATGGGTCCCAAGATCGTCAAATTTATCACCTTTGGATTTCTTTATGTGGGGTCATTTAAAAAGCAAAATATATGCTACTCAGCCAACATCATTAGAAGATCTGTGACAAAGAATTCTGAATGAGTGCCTTCAAATTACTTCTCAAATATTGCAAAATGTGTGGCAATGTTTTGACCAAAATCTTTATTATTGCATGGAGAGTCATGGTGGCCATTTTCAACATTTACTTGCGGGTCAGTTCATTCTTCACTTTTAAATTACTTTGCTGCCAAATGTATTGATCTCCACTAATGATGATGTATTAGTTTTATTTAGGCTTTAAATCAATCTCTATATAATCAATATCTTCAAAACTACTCAACTGAAGTACACTAGTTTTATACCATTATAAAGGGAATTGAAAGACCTTTAAAATAAGGTATCACTCGACCCCCCTTTCCATTTAAGATTTTAGGGTTGGCGTCACCCCCGCCCAGGAGGCTGCACTTGTTAACGTGATTTTTTGCCAAACTTGTGTCCCCCTCGAAAACAAAATCGACGGGTCTGACCGTGTTTCCAAAAAAAACTGAGCTGCCAGTAAATGCGTCTGTTTCGTTTTCGATGCGCCACCCTGTATATACTCAGTGATGTTAGAAGTGAAACACCCAGAAAAAATAATGTCTTCAACTTTATGTTTTGGCATCAAGAATGAAACGATGACATTCTCACGAAATATTTTTGAAGAGTAATAAGAAAAAAATAATAAAGTGTTGGGCGACCTCGCCGCTGAATACACTCCTGTATACGTCTAGGCATCGACGATTTGATATGATCGATGACTGATTATGACACCTCATTCCAAGAACCCGAACTTCGTGGATTAGCTGTAGCAGAGTCTGTGACGAATGGTGCAAAGTTGGTCTTCTCACCATCATATCCCAATCATGTTCGATGGGATTTGAATCCAGTGATCGGGGTGGCCACGGTGAATCGCGATTCGTCGCTGAAGATGACCTTATGCCATTCTGCCTGCCAATGTTGCCGTTCTCTGCTCCAGTTCAAACGTTGACGACAGTGGTTTGCAGTCAGAGGAAGCACTAACCGTGCACGGTATGAGAAAAGTCCAAAAGCTCGAATGCGGCGATAAAGTGTACGCATAGTAACAGGTCTACCTTCTTCTACAAACCATTGATCAGCGATCTGACGCGTAGCATCAAAACGTTCTCGTAGGACTAGTTGTCTAAAGTGCTTATCTTGACGCTCTGTGGTACGCCTCGGTAGACCAGTTGCGTTTTTCGTATTCCTCTACCTTCTTCTATCAACACACGACTCACACGCATTACCATCATTGCTGTACAATTAACACGGCGGCCAATTTCGCGATAGGACAAACCAACATCTTGATGGGTAAAAATTCTACCCCTGTCAAAGTCACTAACATGGTGATAATTTGGACATCTTCGAACTCGAGGCATTTTGTTATGCTTAACACTAGTAAATGAAAGGGCTCTCAGGCCCGTATCGTCAGTCGTCCCTACAATTGTAGGGCGCCTTTATGGCCTCCTTGATTGTCATAGTTTTCTACTTCTCCGTGTCAGCGCTCTATTTTGAGGTTATGTCACAAACATTTATCTGCATCAAATTTTGCTTGCTTTTGAGTTATATAATGTTTTATCAGCCTGAAATTTCCTACAATTTAAAAAGAAAACATACATGTATCTTCACAATAGGAGAGCGCGGACGCTGACACGGGACAAGGTAATCTAGAAATTTTTGAAGGAGAGGAAGCAGTATGACAATCAAGGAGGCCATAAATGCGCCCTACAATTGTAGGGACGACTGACGATACGGGCCTCAGAAACTGCTTCCTTCTCAAAAACTAAGAGATAACATTTGAACAAAGGTAAGCAAAAACAAAGATGAAACGTTGACATTGCTGCCATACCATGCTTTAAATATAATCATTATGTTACCAAAAAGATTGTTTTTTTGATTGTGACACTTCTTATATCACTGAGTATATTTGTTAATAGCTAGTCAACAACTCCTTTAGGGTGAGCTAACTGTAAGTTGTATACCTTGTTTTGGAAACGTCATTTCTGAATTTTTGGTTAATGCTTGTTACAATCAAGGATTCTAATTTTTTGTCGTTCGCTTTTGAGGGATCATGTTTCGTAGTCAAGTTCTCAACTCCTTGCGTCCAACTACCATATTGAATGGTGTTTGTAAGGTGTATCTACTAATATACTAAGTGACATATAAATCCGAACACCCAGTTTAAATGGTTTTATTTTAATAAAAGTTGGTGAATGTATTTATCTTACTGTAAATAACAAGTGAAAAAATTTTCAGCCTTATCAGTTGGACATTCCGGTTTTTATACTGCTTTTTTTTAATTCACTAACCCTCTAAAAATGAATATTTCCGCCGCAGTAAAGAATCAACGTTGGCGGATTTTGGTTCTTGACATCCTTTACGATCGGTTACGATGCCTAGAGTACGGAGACCTGTACGATTTCGTCAACTTAGTGAGTTTGATAGGGGCCGTATAGTGGGACTTCGGGAAGCTGGACTTTCTTTTCGGGCAATTGCAGTTAGAGTGCAAAGAAGTGTAGACACTGTGGTTAGGTGTTGTCAGGCATGGCATCGAGAAGGCCGTACGCAAAGAGCATGTTGCACTGGACGCCGCCGTAGAACAACAGACCATGAAGATCGCCGCCTAAGATTATTGGCCTTAAGGGACCGTTTCTCCACTACCAGGTCCATTGCAAATGAATGGTTTGCAGAACACGGAAGACCTATTGGCATTCGAAGTGTTTACCGACGAATGACAAGTTTTGGCTTGTTTTCATACCGGCCACACTGGGTCCTCCCTTTAACTCGAGAACACCGACGTAATCGCCTTGAGTGGTACAGACAACGGTCACTCTGGGATCAGAAATGGAACAGTATTATCTTTAGTGACGAGTCAGGATTTTGTTTAGGCATGCACGATGGTCGTGCCAGGGTTAGAAGGCGACGTGGTGAAAGGAGGAATCCACAGTTTTTTGTTGAAAGACATGTTCATCACACTGTTGGAGTTATGGTTTGGGGTGCTATAGCTTATGGTTCCAGGTCACCTTTAATCTTCATCAGAGGTAACATGAACTCGCAGCGTTATATCCACGAAGTTCTAGAACCCCAACTTTTACCCTATCTTGACACCCTGGCAGATCCAACTTTCCAACAAGATAATGCCCGACCACATGTTGCAAGAGTCACAATAGACTCCTTTCAACATAATGATGTCACATTGTTACCATGGCCACCAAGATCTCCCGACTTATCCCCAATTGAGCACGTGTGGGATATGATGGGTAGGAGATTGCTCAATTTGCAACGTCCTCCTCAGACTCTAGAAGCACTTCGAAAGGAGTTGGTGGTTGCCTGGAATGAGATACCACAGTGCGTAGCACATCAGGGTGCATCCACACATTATTAAAGGTCAAAGGGCTTTAAAGCAGTGCAATCATTTTGAAATTTTTATCATTTACTTACTATGCTTCATTAAGTACTTATACAAAATTTTATTAAAGTAAAACCATTTAAACTGGGTGTTTGGATTTATATGTCACTTAGTAGAGATAAACTATTATCCTTAAGTGTTCGTATCTCAGAATCTCTCAACAACGGAAAAGGAAATCCATTAACATCCGGTTACAGTCCGAGAGACAACACTGATGTCTATAGGCGGTGTTCGTGGTCTATAATTGGACTCATAAGTAGTTGGCTTAATCAGTGCTAATATCGAAAGGTTGGTCGTTTGCATACTCTCCATTTTTGACGTGACTATTCGTGCGAATAAATTGCTACCTCATCAGATCACTGAGCGCAATTACGTTAATTACAGACTAATAAGCGGTTGTATTCACAGAAATCATCTCGTGTCAGTCAAATCGACCACACAGGTACAATAAGATACAGAGAAAACTTCGCTGTTCCGAAGGTTTTCCTCTCACCGGACTGAAACCTGGAAAAACTAAACCTAGGCCGGCAATTTCCGATGCCAAAAAATGTCCACGTGAATAACTATTATTGAGTTATATGATAAATAGACCAATCAAGGCAGCAGCATTTATCTTTGCATGCCGCTTATCTAGGTGTTGGCGTCTGAATGATCTCAATGGCAAGCTAGCCACTAGGATTTTAAAGTACCGGGTGACACACTATAGTGTTTTTGGAAGATTTTAGTAAAATTTGTAATTCCTAATAATGTTTACAACTTACCAGTCAAATCTTGAATTTAGTAAGTCTTGCCTCAAATAGATCATAAACGGGCAATACTTCTTTAGACCGGCAAGTGACATTATGTCGGTTTTTTTGACATCATATAGGTTTTTTTGACAAAACGTAAGTTTTCTTACAAAATAACTTAGCACTAGCCGATGGACACTTCTTGTGAACTCGTTTTGTAGTTATATCAGTTTCTTGTCTCAAATACACTTACTTGAGATTCAAAGCTAAAAATTAGCTGTGCATCCACCTTTTCTTATTCACTCTGGAAATTACATATGCAAATTTGCTGGATTTCAAAAATTAGAGAGATAAGAAAAGAATATTTATGATAGTAGAGAAAATCTATTTTGCGATATCAATAGAAAATATATATCAGCGCCTAGATGTGAGGCACTGCGAAAATGTTTGGTTTGTGATGAGTCATTCCTAATTTTTTTGTGATTTGGCTTAATTGCACACAACACAAAAAACGGGAGAAATCGTAATTTACAACTTTGAACTTAACCTGTCTTCGGAAAGTAAAAATATAAATAACCCGTCGGGCACAGCTAATAGAAATACTTCATCGGCAGCATATTCAGTAGTAATTTTCTCACATGGCAAATATCACTGATTTTATACACATGCAGACCAATGCACACAATCATCCAGCTACCATCTTGCTATTTAACCAACTTTCTTCTCAGAGATAAACACTACAGACTACTCGGCTTTACATACCATATACACGCTTTCTGTAACCAACAATGCGGGTCGTTGAGTCATTCCTCTATAGATGGACACTCATAGCAATCACAGCGAGCAAACGTCGAATGAACTATACTAAGTGACATATAAATCCGAACACTCAGTTTAAATGGTTTTATTTTAATAAAATTTTGTATAAGTACTTATTGAAGCATAATAAGTAAATGATAAAAATTTCAAAATGATTGCACTGCTTTAAAGCCCTTTGACCTTTAATAATGTGTGGATGCACCCTGATGTGCTACGCATTCTCCAATGCGCCTAGGCATGCTTCTGATCAGGTGGTCAATGTCCTCCTGTGGTATCTCATTCCAGACAACCACCAACTCCTCTCGAAGTGCTTCTAGAGTCTGAGGAGGACGTTGCAAATTGAGCAATCTCCTACCCATCATATCCCACACGTGCTCAATTGGGGATAAGTCGGGAGATCTTGGTGGCCATGGTAACAATGTGACATCATTATGTTGAAAGAAGTCTATTGTGACTCTTGCAACATGTCGTCGGGCATTATCTTGTTGGAAAGTTGGATCTGCCAGGATGTCAAGATAGGGTAAAAGATGGGGTTCTAGAACTTCGTGGATATAACGCTGCGCGTTCATGTTACCTCTGATGAAGATTAAAGGTGACCTGGAACCATAAGCTATAGCACCACAAACCATAACTCCAACAGTGTGATGAACATGTCTTTCAACAAAAAACTGTGGATTCCTCCTTTCACCACGTCGCCTTCTAACCCTGGCACGACCATCGTGCATGCCTAAACAAAATCGAGACTCGTCACTAAAGAAAATACTGTTCCATTCCTGATCCCAGAGTGACCGTTAAAAAAAGCACCACTCAAGGCGATTACGTCGGTGTTCTCGAGTTAAAGGGAGGACCCAGTGTGGCCGGTATGAAAACAAGCCAAAACTTCTCATTCGTCGGTAAACACTTCGCATGCCAATAGGTCTTCCATGTTCTGCAGACCATTCATTTGCAATGGACCTGGTAGTGGAGAAACGGTCCCTTAAGGCCAATAATCTTAGGCGGCGATCTTCACGGTCTGTTGTTCTACGGCGGCGTCCAGTGCCCCTTGCTCTTTGCGTACGGCCTTCTCGAAGCCATGCCTGACAACACCTAACCACAGTGTCTACACTTCTTTGCACTCTAACTGCAATTACCCAAAAAGAAAGTCCAGCTTCCCGAAGTCCCACTATACGGCCCCTAACAAACTCACTAAGTTGACGAAATCGTACAGGTTTCCGTACTCTTAACCGATCGTAAAGGATGTCAAGACCCAAAATCCGCCAACGTTGATTCTTTACTGCGGCTGAAATATTCATTTTTAGAGCGTTAGTGAATTAAAAAAAAAGCAGTATAAAAACCGGAATGTCCAACTGATAAGGCTGAACATTTTTTCACTTGTTATGTACAGTAAGATAAATACATTCACCAACTTTTATTAAAATAAAACCATTTAAACTGGGTGTTCGGATTTATATGTCACTTAGTATATTTGCACCCCAAAAACTATCTAGTCTGCAAGATGACATTTTGTCGGTTTTTCCGTTGTTAGTTGGTAACATTGAGTATACAAAGAATACTTCGGTCCTTGTCCTAGGTGCTATACTGAAGCGTATTAGGAAAATGAAAGAAAGATATTTACAAACCACTGAGCAGCTTCAGTCGCTTGAGAAAATATGGAAGAAGGAATTCAGAAAACTTTCCGGGAGGGACGGAAAAACAGAATTTTCTCGAAATCGTTTTAATTTTTTTCTGACCTCATTTGTAGTTTGGTTTCAAAATAACTTGCACACTTTTTCTCCTCTACAAGTCAGCATAATTAGAATTTCAATATCACGTTTCATCTCTTGTCCTCCAGTATCAACTTTATTTTTTTCTTAAAGACGCCATATTGGACTTTTGCACAGTTGAATAGAATTTATAATTTTAGTTCAAAAAATGTATAATACGTCATACATTGTCAAACCTTAGTTATTTCAATACAGCAGAATTTCCTAGGTAGTTCTTGAGATTACCAGATAGATTGTTTCGCATTCGAGATTTATCTCAAAATCAATTTGGAGCTTTCCTGAATTTATTTTACATAAAATTCCTGGACCACACAATTTTGAATTACTAATTATCTCAATGCTATTTAGTATTTGTTATTATTATTACATAATTAGTAATGAAAAAAATAATTTCCTAAAGAAGCTTTTCCGCATATTCCTTGTATGGTCCAGGGATATGCAATTAAGTGGACTTTTTTCTCGAAAACTAAGCAATATACGAAAGCAAAAAACAAAAAGGTTGAATTTCTATTAACTTAATCCAAAGAACATGATAAAAAATGCACAAAAGTCAGTGGCGTACATTTTTTGTCATAAATACTCATTCAGATAGAGTAAATTAATTTAGGTTGGGGCTAAATTAGTTCCTTAATGATTAAATACCACCGCCAACTAAGATTAGGTAAAGGATATTTAAGGTATTTACGAAATACCACCTGATTTTTAATTTTAACAACCTGTATCTTGATAACCAATAATGTACGGACCTATGCTTATAAGAACTTAAAATTACTCAAATACTCGTCTGTTAAATTTCTAGTACATACTTCAGTAACCCGGTATGTCAACGACTTGAATAATCTGTCACTGCCAGCCACATACGCGGACACTATTCGTCACTTGTTTGTCATTTGTTCGTTCGTAGGATCTTTGCCTATTAGTCACTGTCTAATGTAAGTTAGTCGAACCTGTGAGTCCTGGTTGCCCAGAAACTAGTCAAAGTCAAGGAAAAAGAGAAAGGGAAAGAGAAGAAAAAAGGAACGGAGCAAAGAAAAACAGATGTGCTTAGGAAACACCTAGGCTCTTTGACTTGGTACACGGATTAATTTTGAAGTGAACTAAACAAATTTCAAGTTTACTAAAAATTCGCGCTAACTTTTGATTACAGTGCGAGCCGTGGAATTGAATGTTTATGAACTTGCTCCACTGTGTGGTCCACTGAGACATGCAACAAAGGGTTGATATGCGATTCCGCTTGACTATAACGTCGCTGCGACTGAAGCTTGACATAATCCCTTAAGTAAGGAATGTCAAGGTGTCTGTGTAGTGCATGTGTGTCTTCGCAAGAGAACACCAAGCCGCACATGCGTAAGTAATGGCTGGTCTAATAATCATTTTATATAGTCGAACTTAGTTTATCAAACTCAATTTGGAGGATCTACATAACAATGGATATAGTTGCCGAAACGCAGTTTGGAGTTTTGTTTTCATGGATGCTGTATGTTTCTGCCAGGTCATGCCTCTATCAAGGGTGACACTGAGGTACTTGGCAGAATTTGTCCACGGTACACGATTGCCGTCCTCAGAAACCTCTGCTGGGGGGCCGCGACGTGTTTTGGTACAATAAATAGCCTGCGTTTTCAAATGATTCATTTTTATCAGCCACCGTTCCGCCCACTCTAGTCTGGGTGACAAGTGCAGTGTCGTTACCATGGAGGTAGACTTCACAGTTGGTGGGGCAAGCGACATCATGGATGAAAAGCGAATAAAGGATTGGTCCTAGAACCGAGCCCTGAGGAACAACATTGTTAATTTTGATCCGAAACTTCGTTCCTTCAATAAAGGATTTCAGTAATTTTAGGAGCCAAAAAGGAAAATCCTTTTGGATTAGTTTATAGAGGAGGCCCGCAAGCCACACCTTGTCAAAGGCTTTTGAGACATCCAAAAGCAAGATCCTTACGGTGAGCCCTCTTGTAGATGTTCCACCAGCCTGACTGCCTGTAGGTCGGTACTATGCTTGGACCGAAAATCGAATTGAACGCCAGGAATCACACGGTGATTTGCCGAAAAATCCTTAAGGTGACTAAAGGGACGGTAATCCTGAGGAAATATCGAACCCACCTTATTTAGAATCATGATGACCACAGCAGTCTTCCACCCAGCAGGGAAGCACTGAATTCTGAGCGTCGCATGGATTATTGTCACCAAATATGTCAGGGCTTTCGACGAGAGAAGCTTCAACGCCTTGTTGGTGATTTGATTCTCCCCAGGTGCTTTACGCACCTTGAGTTCTTTAATATGGCTTAAGAGTTCCGCTGGTGTGCAATGTAAAACCTGAGGGTTCCGCTAATGTGCTATGTGGAGCCTCAGACGAATCTTCTGAAGAAGAGTCATCTGAAGAGGATTCAGTGCCTCCGCTAACGCCGTTGGCCATAAAATATCTCATGACGGATGTGCTGTTCCTCGTCGAGGTCATTATCAACATCATAGTTGGGAGAGAACTGTTTTTCCAAGGCATCAGCGAAGACCCCGACCTTATACTCCGCTCTGAAGACTATGCCTTCAGGATCGTGGATGTGCGGGAGTTGTTCTCGCTTTCCATTTCTGAGTGACTTTTCGACCTTCCTACTTGAATCAAGCATTCCGGCCATAAAGTCGCTCCACTGGTCACTTCGATACTCATTTCGGACAAATGGCAGTCGAAACTTGAGCAAAAATGTACTATCACGATTGATAGTATCAACGGTTGGTTTAATAGGAACGGATTGCTCTTGAACGGAGAAACAACGGTAGCTCTGTCAACGCATTACCTCGAACTGTTGAGTCGATTATCAATTTCAACTTGTTCTTTTTTAGATCGAAGCAGACGCGCAGGCAGAAGCCTAAATGCCGGAACACCGAGGCTGCTATGATGATCCCAAAGAAATTTTGTTAATATGATTTTTGAACTGCCTAAGGTTAGTAGAACTGGGAGAAGCTTCCTCTTGTATATGTAGATTGTTCCACAGTCTCGACACTCTCGGGACAAAGGAGCGGTCGTCTTGCCCAGTTCTGGATGTACGAAGCTCTACACGTTTAGCATGGGACGCCAAAGTTGGGCGGGTCTATCTGGCAGGCACATCGTGCGGCGGCATCGTGGAAGAGAGCTCCGAGGAGCAAAGCTCGTTGGTCTAGCGGTAGAAAAGAGTTAGATCGCCGACGGCCCGCTGGTGCGAAAGAGTTCCGGGACTGTCTGTTAGAGAAGAGTCATCGATCAGTCCTCCTCTGGACAGCATCGAGCATGGATAATGTAGTCGGGTCGGCAGCACCCCAAACTTGTGAGCAATACTCGAGGCTAGGCCTTATCTGGGCCTTGTATAGAGTGAGAAGGTCATGTGGAGAAAAGTACTGCTTAGCTCTAAACAAATAGCCTAGCTTTTTCCCAGCAGCTGCAGCTATTGCCGAGATGTGTTCGTGTGAGATCAGGTCCTCGGTGATCTGGACTCCGACCAGCCAAAATGAATGGCTCTTTGACAGAACTTCGTCAAAGTACAGTACTGTGTTTTGGAAGCATTGAACTGTACAAGATTGTTGCGTCCAGGTCTTTTGTCAAAGAGGATGTCGTCGCTAGCCTTCTTTTTTCCAGCTCAGCGGCAGAGATCGGCTTGTCATTCTGAATTCCTGCATGTAGATTGCTGCCATCAGCGAAGCTGTGGATTGGGTTGATCGTGCAGGAAAGGAGGTCGTTGATATGTAAGAGAAACAGTGTCGGAACCAATACCGATCCCGGGGAACACCCGCATTGACGTTGTGGGATGAAGAGGAGGACCCGTCAATTACGACGGATATCTTGCGGCCAGAGATAAAGTCAGCCACCCATGTGCAAAGCTTTTCTGGGAGGCCTTAGGCTGGAAGTTTGCTTAACTCATTAACGCCCGCTGTACTCAAACGAGTACACTCGTGTTTGTTCCTATCAGAGCCATCCCTGAGTCAACCACAGAAATACTACCTTTTATAAACATTTGTAGATGGTACATGCGACAGGGCACAAGAGCCATTTTTCATAAATTCTGTAGGTGTGACGTTGTTTACAGTATTACAAGTTAGTGCTTATTTGATCTAAGGAAAGTTCGGCTTTTACATAATTTTTTCTCATTGAGGTGACCATCTAATACACTATCTTTTTATAGTATGTATATGTAAAGGTTGTTTGATCGTTTTGCCGGGCATAAATTATTTTAACTGATTTGATGTAATTAGAATGTATGTTCAAGTTTGACTGTACTCAAATGAGTACACTGGATAAATTCGTTATGATTCGACTAATGCTATTTTTTTTTTGTATTAGACATAAGTAAACCATTTTTTGATGATCCTGTTAAAACATACGGGTATTACAATTTTCTGCCTGATGCTCTAGCTGATTTAAAAGATAACGATGATATTGTGGTCTTGCCTCCGGACGCACATTATTTGACTGATGGCAACTGGAATGCCACAAGATGTTTCTGGTCGTTTATAGCTGTTTCATCAAAGTTCAGCTAATGAGGAGTTCTACAGCAGCGAGGAAGAGCCTTTGAGTGCGAAAACGTATAAAAATAAATGAATCTAAACTCGATGACTTGGACTGGGAGAAATGCAATCTCAAATATTCCATTTGGTCTGAGCCGTCACCGTTATGTGAAATGAATGCCAATAGGGATAAACTAGTGGAAGAGATAAAAGATTTAAATCCAATACAACTATTTGAACTTTTCTTTGATGATACGGTTTTGCAACATATTGTCGATCATATATACTTACATGCATCTCAAAATAGTCGTCACAATTTCATCGCCACCAAAGAAGAAATGAAAACCTTCATAAATTCGGACATTTCCCTGCGAAGCTAGAGAAGCAATTACGATGTGCAGTATGCCATTCAAGAGTTTGTCAACACTAGGTATTGAACGTGCCTGCTCCAAGTTACATCATACAAAATAAACGGTTTCGCCCATTGTACTCAAATGAGTACAGATATTTTTTTGGAAAAAATAATAAAATATATATGGTTTTATGATCTTCAGTTTTTATTTTAGTCCTAATAACCTAACTTATATACGTAATATCCGTTTTCCATGTTCAAACTTAATTTGGGCGTTAACGGGTTAAGGCAGCGTGCCACAGCTAATCGAACGCTTTCGTGATGCCAAAAGCAACGACATGAGCCTCACAATGAGACTGGATGAATTTACTCCACAATTGCATGACGTAAGCTAGGAGGTCCCCTGTGGATCGTTGGTACCAGAAACCATACTGCCTATCGCTAATCAAGTTGGGATGTTCGAGGTAGTCCAGAAGCTCGCGATTTATGCACTTCTCCATCACCTTACTTATAACAGAAAGCAGAGCTGTGAAGTCCCTCAAGAAATTCGAAGTTGGTCAATCTTTTTATCGCGTTGATGGGTTATCCCTGTTATTATCAAATCCATGTAATGTAGTATCATGAGTTTGTGTATGTTCCATTCTTTTTTTTTTGTTGTTGTTGTTGGAGAGAACAGTACCCCCTGAACTCTACCACATTTATTCAGCAGAACCAAAATTTACCAACATAAAAATAATATATATCTATACATTAACGAAACAAAAACAAGGTTTCTCTATAATATATGAGCGCCTAAGTTTAAAAACTTGTATGCGCAAAAACAGACCAAAACAGTAATTAATTGATAAATATCGTGCAATATATATTTTTGTATAAAATCACTCAACTATACAAACAAAACATGATACACGATATACACAAAATGAAAGAAAATTTCATATTTTTGTAAGTCATAGATTTAACTTAAGATCACAGAAAAAAAGTGTCACAGTAATATCAAAAAGAAAGAGAAGAAACAAATAGGCAGATCAATCTACCTCAAAGCAACTTAAAATAGACGCAAAAATTGTTCACGATTTTCCCAACAGAACATATTAAACGAAACAATAATTTTTTTATTATTTCCAATATTCCTGATATTAGCAGGAATCAAGTTGTAAAATTTAGGTGCAAGATATGTCACAAAACGCAAATTTAAATCTCGCCTGGACTGCGGGACGTTCAGGTTATGAGTGGTGTTTGCTCGGGTCATATAATTGTGGGACACATAATTTGTATTTAATTTGCATGTACAAAACTACATACTGCAAGGATATATAAGATTTTAATATTGTTTATTTCTTGTGAATAAAGTTGCATAGTGGGATATAGTCTAGGTTTTTTTAGAATAATCCTTACAATATGGTTCTGCACCACTTTTAACTGCCCAAGATTTGAACCGTACATCCCACCCCACACAATTATGCCATATACCAATAGTGGCACCACAAGTGCTTTGTAAATCATTAATAGTAGTTTAATGTTCAGTATATTACGAAGAGCGTAGAATTTATGAATGAAAAATCTAATTTTTTTGCTCAAATACAGCACATGTCGGTCCCACTTCAAGTGCTTATCAAAAACAACCCCCAGATATTTAATTTCATTTACTTCTTTCAAAGGCTCATCAATATTATCCATTTCAATTTGATTAAATGCTGGTCTATTAGCCATGGTTATAGAGAAGGCAATGTAATGAGTTTTTTTTATATTCAGAGTTAATTTAAATGTGTCCAGAAGGTTTTTAATTTTTGCAAAATCAGTCTTCAATTTTTCACCTGTTGATTCCCATGTCTCTCCATGAAACATCACCACGGTGTCATCAGCATAGGCAATTACATCGCCATCAACTGCAAGACTGCAGAGGTAATTTACATATATATTAAAAAGAATTGGCCCAAGTACTGTACCCTGCGGAACTCCACGCTGAACCGTCTTAGGTTCTTACTTTTTTATATTGTTTGATTTCAATGTTTATATTCCATTTTTACCTTTCTATAGGTGTTATGACTTCGTTTTTCCACCCTGACCTTCTCGATACGATTTGCTACAAATTCTCTTTTGGTGAATAAATATTATTATTATATAATCAAACATAATACAGACTCATTCAAGGCCACACCGGAAAAATTACATTTCACCAGAAGAATTCAGACAAAAAATAATTAGTCTTATTCAATTGACATGCAAGTGAAAAATAAACAGCAAGTCATGCATTTGCAGCTTCAAGATAACCATTTACTAAAAGAATGTTAGAAAGGACAACCAGAAGTAATAATTGTGCACTGAGTCTGTACATACGTTTATGGCATCGTACATAATTCTTGACATAGAATGTATTTGTGTTACACCCACACGATTGATTGTTGTACATGTAATTAGATATTTCCTTACAACGTCGGTATCTGCAGTACTCGATTGATAACATCTCCTGAGAATGACGTCTAACGCATATGTGTACACGTCTGAAAAAATGCGTAGAAAAAAATATCTACTATGTATCAAAAAAAAGCTTAAAGATCAACGTTTCCAATGGTGAATTTGTTTTTTCAAATAAAAAATTCCTTGTGCCTGAAAAAATGTGGGAAACTTATTTTTGTACTTTATATACCTTCCTGCAGTTCAAAACAGGTTCAAAAGGGTTGTTTTAGTTTAAATCCAATGCACTATTCTGCCATATTAGAAGTTTCTTAATATAGTTAATTCAGAATATCTATGTTCCCTGGGGGATAGGGCTTGTAATCATTCAATTGAGGTGATTATATTCAAAGTTCCTAAAGATTTACGTTGCGAGGAGAGTCTTTCTCACAAAATAAATAAAAAAAGATGATCCTTGTGAGAGAGATAATAGATCCAATATGTGAAACAGCGTTTCAAATAGTGAAAGCATCTGGATAATCAGAATATCGTCGAGGCATACCTCTTAAACCTAAGAAGTGTTGGGGAAAAAATGTTAAATTTACACCTATAAATCTGGTAATAAATTGAATTTTGAAAAAAAATTATTTGAAGTTAATCCAGTAAATAATGAAAATCATTGTACAATTCCAGCTATAATCGCAAATACAGCCCCCATGGAAAGAACATAGTGAAAATGGGCTACTACATAATTATATTAATCCAATAGCTATTATGGCATAAATTATGCCTAAGGTTCCGAAAGCTTCCTTTTTCCCCCTTTCTTGTCTAATAATACGAGAAATTATTCCGAATCCAGGAAGGATTCAAATATAAACTTCGGGATGGCCAAAAAATCAAAATAAGTGCTGATATAAAATATGGTCACCTCCTCCTGCAGGATCAGAAAAAGATGTATTCAAGTTTCGATCTGTAAGAAGTATAGTAATTGCCCCTGCTAATATCGGTAGGGAAAGAAGTAAAAGAATGGCTGTAATTATAACTGCTCAAGAAAATAGGGGCATACGATGTATTTTTATACCATTTGGCCGTATATTTATAATAGTTGTAATAAAATTAACTGCACCTAACATAGAAGAAATTCCAGCTAAATGTAACCTAAAAATTGACAAATCTACGGAAGATCCTCTATGAGCAATATTACTTGCTAAAGGGGGGTAGACAGTTCATTCTGTTCCGGCCCCTCTTTCTACTAAACTTCTTAATAAAAGAAATCTTAATGAAGGGGGTAAAATTCAAAATCTTATATTATTTATTCCAGGGAAAGCTATATCAGGTGCCCCCAATATTAAAGGTACTAGTCAATTTCCAAATCATCCAATTATAATTGGTATTACTATAAAAAAAATTATAACAAATGCATGTGCAGTAACAATAACATTATAGATTTGATCATTACCGATTAAAGAACTGGGGTTTCCTAATTCAGGTAGTTAGTTTTTTTGTGCAGCGTGTTTTTTGATGTTTAAGAAAATCCATTTTGTTCATTGTTTTGATCTGACTTGACGAACCAAATGCATATTATTATGTCTCCTGGATAATAAAAAAGATACAAACTTCAGACCTTCGAGGGGATATTTGGTGAATTATAATTAGTTATGGACTAAAAGCTCCAGCAATTTTCGAATAGATTGTCCTATGTTAAGTGCGTTTTCTACTTCTGTATAAGCCAACAAATGGAAATCTTCAAGGCTTTCCTGGATAAGACACTGCGTTGGCATAATCCATGCAGATTCAAGCTATAAATTCATGGAATTTGATTAACTTAAAACTTTTATGAAATATATAACGTTTTGGCGACTTTAAACATGTAGAAGTTTCTAGAACAGAAAATTTTGTCTGTTAATCCCCCATGCTTGTCTGGCCAAAAACGCATGTATTCACGGATCTTTTTTACTGTAGTGAACGCTTCAATCACATGCTCATGTCCAGCCCATCCCAAAATAAGGATCTAAGACCGGCCCTTACAACTACGTGCCTATAGCTCTGCTTTCTGTTATTGAGAGCTATAAGCATCGCGAGCTTCTGGACTATCTCGAACGTCACGGCTTGATTGGCGACAGGCAGTATGGTTTCCGGCATCAGCGATCCTCAGGGGACCTCCTCACGCAATTGTTGAGTAAACTCATCCTGTCTTATGGTGGGGCTCATGTCGTTGCTCTTGATATCACGAAAGCGTTCGATCAGCTGTGGCGCCCTGCCCTCTAATGCTAACTTCCATCCTCCCAGAAAAGCTTTGCAGATAACTGGCTGACTTTATATCTCTAGCCGCAAGATATTCGTCGTAATTGATGGGTTCTCCTCTTCATCCCACAACGTCAACGCGGGTGTTCCCCCAGGCTCGGGCTTGGCACCGACACTGTTTCTCTTACATATCAACGACCTCCTTTCCTGTACGATCAACAAAATTCACAGCTTTGCTGATGCCAGCACTCGACATGCAAGAAACACTGATCAACAGCCAAAAAATATCCTAAATAAAATCAACAAAATATTACTATTTTTAATGTGCTAAAACCGGAATGAAACTTATTTTTTCAATATTAGTTCAAGTTTTAGAGATACGGTAATTATATGTGTTCCTGCCGTGACAGTGTTAATATACTGTAATTCACAAGAATGCACGTGCTACATTTTTAAATTCGGCAAGGAAAAATGATGTAATCGGCATGATTGTGTTACGTTATACATACGTGTACATTATATTGTTTTATATTAGCCATTTTTTCCTCAGTTGGCTGACAGCGTTCATGCAAGATGTCTCGAAAGTGTGTAAACAATCCAGATCAGTTTTGTTACGTGTGTGGTGATGTGACTTTTGCGTCTCAGACACGGTCTATTACTCCACTAATAACAAAGGCATATCAGCTTTATTTCGGTTGTAAACTAGGTGATCAAGACAAACAGTGGGCACCCCACATCTCCTGTAATACATGTGCTTCAAGTCTGAGGAGCTGGTTAAATGGCAAAAACGGTCTATGCGCTTTGCTCTCCCAATGGTTTGGAGAGAGCCTACAAATCATATTAATGATTGTTACTTTTGCATGGTACCTTCTGTTGGACAAGCCAGAGGTATGTCCAAGAAAAAAAAATCGGTTATTAACTACCCAAACATACCAACTGCGATGAGACCTCTGCCTCACAGTGACGAAAATCCTATTCCAAAACCCTCAGAATCCGACACTTGCGAATCAGAAAACGAATCAGATCATGGCGATCGAGTGATTCGAGTTATGCCATCAACGTCAAGAGATCCTGATTTTATACCGAGCACGTCATGCCACCAACCGCACAAAATAACACAGTCAGAATTAAATGATCTTGTAAGAGATTTAGAACTTCCACAATGTAAGGCAGAGTTACTTGGATCAAGTCTGCAGCAGTGGAACTTGTTAGAAGACGATGTTTCGGTATGTGTTTTTCATAAACGCCACAAATTTTCAATTTTTCAATATGGAGAATAACTTGGTTTTCTGCAGTAACATTAACGGCTTACTGGCGGCTTTAAATATAAACTATAACCCAGAAGAATGGAGATTGTTTATAGACAGTTCAACATTGAGTTTAAAGGCAGTGTTATTGCATATTGGAAATATTTTATCATCTCTTCCTGTAGGGTATGCAGTTCACGTGATAGAATCATATGACAATATGAATTACCTATTGACATGCATAAAATACGATGACACCAATGGCATATTTGTGGCGATTTGAAAGTTGTTGCACTTTTACTTGGGCTGCAGCTAGGCTACACAAAGTTTTGCTGTTTTTTTGTGTGAATGGGACAGTCGGGCAAAGGCACTTCATTACTCCAGACAAAACTGGCCTGTTCGTCAATTCCTAGGGCCAGGTCAAAAAAATGTACAGCATATGCCATTAGTAGATTCGAAAAAAAATGTATAACCACCACTGCATATCAAGTTGGGCCTAATGAAAACCTTTGTCAAGGCATTAGATAGAGATGGGTCAGCTTTTCAATACCTGCGTCAGAAATTTCCAAGACTAAGTGAGGCAAAGGTTAAAGAAGATATTTTTGTTGGGCCACAGATTCGAAATATTTTGAAAGATACAGTTTGAAAACACTTTAACAGGTATTGAAAAAACTGCTTGGAATGATTTCCGTCTGGTGGTCACTAATTTCTTGGGAAATAGAAAAGCTGACAACTATAAAACCCTTGTCAAAAATATGCTGTCATCGTATCAAAAGATGGGCTGTAATATGTCTCTTAAGATACATTTCCTACACTCACACCTGGACTTTTTTCCTGACAATTGCGGAGCCGTAAGTGATGAGCACGGCGAACGTTTTCATCAGGATATTTCAAAAATGGAAAAAAGGTACCAGGGAAAGTGGAATCCTTCCATGCTTGCAGACTACTGTTGGACTCTTGGTAGAGATGCTCCAGAAACGATCCATAAAAGAACAGCAAAAAGACAGCGCATATAGTGATTCTTATAAGTATATGAATCTTGTTACTTTATTTAGTATATCCTTAAAAATAAAAAGTTTTTTCTAAACCGCAACTAATTTTTTTATTTCATTGTCATTTTTGGATTCAGCGCCCCAAAATTAACAAAGAAGTGCACTTTTCCCACAAGATACAATTAAAAAACTAAAATTTGTTGTCCAGTGAAATCAGAGTGACAAGCCGATCTCTGCCGCTGAGCTGGAAAAAAAAGACTAGTGACGACTTCCTCTCTGACGAGAGTCCTAGAGGTTACCACTGCTTGGGGACGCAACAATCTTGTACAGTTTAATGCTTCCAAAAATCTATACTGTACCTTGACCAACAAAAAGCGTCCTAGCGGTCATTCCGCTTCTATAAATGGCCGAGTTCTGCCAAAGAACTGTTCACTTCGGCTGGCCGGAGTCCAGATCACTGAGGACTTGACCTGGGACGAACACATCTCGGGAAAAAGCTACGCTGTTTGTTTAGGGCTAAGAAGTACTTTTCTCCGCATGACCTGTACAAGGCCCAGACAGTCTCAGAACCCTTCCGCACCGGCGGGCCGTCGGCGATCTAGCTCTCTTCTACCGATACACCAACGAGCGTTGCTCCTCAAAGCTCTCTTCCATGATGCAGCCGCGCGATGTACCTGCCAGAGAGAACTGCCTGACTTTGGCCTCCTATCCTAACGGTGTCGAACTTCGTACATTCAGAACTGGCCGATACGACCGCTCCTTTCTCCCGAGGGAGTCGAGATTGTGGAACAATCTACAAGAGAAAGCTTTTCCATTTCTACTACCCTTAGGCAGTTCAAAAATCGGATTAAAAAATTTCTTTTGGATCCTCATATTAGCCGCGGTGTCCCGGAATTTTGACTTTTGCCTGCGCGGCTGCTCCGGTATAAAAAAACAAAGATGATTTTCTTCAGTACAATAATAATTTTTGATTTATCTGTCTTAGAGATGACAGGTTGTTTTTTCTTTTTTTAGGAATTCAATAATGAAAAGAAAATAATTATCACCTGGAAGACACTAAAATGAATATTGTCATTGTTCCATTTATTTTTTTATTTTTTATTTTATTCATTACAACAACCTACAGTAAATACCAATTACAGGCTGAGGTAACACAGAACATATATATAAAAGACAATAATAAGTAATATACTACAAAGTGTAAAAGATACATGCTGGTTACTTAATAGTATACTAAGTGACATATAAATCCGAACACCCAGTTTAAATGGTTTTATTTTAATAAAAGTTGGTGAATGTATTTATCTTACTGTAAATAACAAGTGAAAAAATTTTCAGCCTTATCAGTTGGACATTCCGGTTTTTACACTGCTTTTTTTTAATTCACTAACGCTCTAAAAATGAATATTTCAGCCGCAGTAAAGAATCAACGTTGGCGGATTTTGGTTCTTGACATCCTTTACGATCGGTTACGATGCCTAGAGTACGGAGACCTGTACGATTTCGTCAACTTAGTGAGTTTGATAGGGGCCGTATAGTGGGACTTCGGGAAGCTGGACTTTCTTTTCGAGCAATTCCAGTTAGAGTGCAAAGAAGTGTAGACACTGTGGTTAGGTGTTGTCAGGCATGGCTTCGAGAAGGCCGTACGCAAAGAGCAAGGGGCACTGGACGCCGCCGTAGAACAACAGACCGTGAAGATCGCCGCCTAAGATTATTGGCCTTAAGGGACCGTTTCTCCACTACCAGGTCCATTGCAAATGAATGGTTTGCAGAACACGGAAGACCTATTGGCATGCGAGGTGTTTACCGACGAATGAGAAGTTTTGGCTTGTTTTCATACCGGCCACACTGGGTCCTCCCTTTAACTCGAGAACACCGACGTAATCGCCTTGAGTGGTGCAGACAACGGTCACTTTGGGATCAGGAATAGAACAGTAATGTCTTCAGTGACGAGTCTCGATTTTGTTTAGGCATGCACGATGGTCGTGCCAGGGTTAGAAGGCGACGTGATGAAAGGGGGAATCCACAGTTTTTTGTTGAAAGACATGTTCATCACACTGTTGGAGTTATGGTTTGGGGTGCTATAGCTTATGGTTCCAGGTCACCTTTAATCTTCATCAGAGGTAACATGAACGCGCAGCGTTATATCCACGAAGTTCTAGAACCCCATTTTTTACCCTATCTTGACACCCTGGCAGATCCAACTTTCCAACAAGATAATGCCCGACCACATGTTGCAAGAGTCGCAATAGACTTCTTTCAACATAATGATGTCACATTGTTACCAAGATCTCCCGACTTATCCCCAATTGAGCACGTGTGGGATATGATGGGTAGGAGATTGCTCAATTTGCAACGTCCTCCTCAGACTCTAGAAGCACTTCGAGAGGAGTTGGTGGTTGCCTGGAATGAGATACCACAGGAGGACATTGACCACCTGATCAGAAGCTTGGCTAGGCGCGTTGGAAAATGCGTCGCACATCAGGGTGCATCCACACATTATTAAAGGTCAAAAGGCTTTAAAGCAGTGCAATCATTTTGAAATTTTTATCATTTACTTATTATGCTTCATTAAGTACTTATACAAAATTTTATTAAAATAAAACCATTTTAACTGGGTGTTTGGATTTATATGTCACTTAGTATATTTTTTATGTCTGCAATTCTGCAGTTAAATATATCAATCCGGTTACTTGCAGAATTGTAATTCCTACACATCACATGTAAAGGGAAACAATGTATATAATTTGTCCGTGCCGCAGGTAGATAAAACGTAACGTTTTGTCGGGATGTCAGCCTAGGTGCGTTAAATGTTAACTGACCCAAGAAAGCTAAATCATCACTAGCATTATTGATCAATTTAAACAGAAAAATGTTTTCCGAGTAAGTAATCCTGAGTTATACCTATGGGCGGGTAAACGCCATCCACTTTCAGTGACAAATATTTTAAGAAACGTCTGTGAACACATTCAAGCCTTCTTATATGAATAATATGATGCGGGTTCCAAATTAGCAATACATACTCAAGCTTGGACCTAACATATGCATAATAGAGCAACTTCAAGGTGGTATTCTGAGTGAAGTCACGGCAGTTTCTTACAATAAAGCCGTACATGTGGTTTGCCACCGAAATTATGCTGTCAATGTGTTTGACGAATGTTAGTTGGGAGTCAAATATCACATAAAGTCCTCTGAATAGAGGTACCTGACAGGGTATAGTCAAATAACAGAGGATTTTTCTTCAAAGTGTAAGACATTACGTAACATTTATTGATGTTTAATGGTAGATTATTTTGTCAGCACCAAGCTTCATTAGCTACACGACAAAACATCTTCAGATCATCAGCGTAAAGTAAACAATTCTCGCCAACAGCATTAACTATGTCATTCACAAATATGACGAACAATAGAGGCCCTAGGTTACTGCCTTGTGGCACTCCGGAATTGGCTACATACTCCGACGATCTGATGCTATTAAACATCACAAATTGGTTTCTTCCAGTGAGGTAGGACTGACATAGTTGTATTAGAGACTCGGATAATCGATGAGATTTCAGCTTATGCAATAGCATCCCGTGATCAACTCTGTGGAAAGCCTTGGAGAAGTATGTGTAGATCACATCTATTTGTAATCATCTGTCAATGTTAAATTTAATACATCATTCCTACTGCCGTTTCTATGTATTGGACATACTTTAGACAACTTCGATAATTCTGGAATTGTGCAGGTGGTAAGACACAAGTTGAATAAAACGGTCAAAAGATACGCCAACACAGAGGCACAGTCACGCAAAATAAAAGCTGGTTCATTATCCGGTCAGGTAGCCATTTTAAGTTTTATTTGCTTCAAGGCTAAGACAACTTCATCCTCCTCAAATCTAGTAATATTGAGTAGTAGTAGATTTTGGCTTAGAATTTAAGAAGCCCCAAAATTTATAAATTTATTCGAATCTCTTCTTTTTTCATTCTCAGCTTGTCTGACATATATTTTGTATGCTTGATCTGAATCTATCTTCATTTTTGATCTAAGTTTCCTGAATGTCTGATACGCTTCAGGATCATCGTTGCGTCTGTAAGATCGGTGAATCTTCTCCTTGCGTTTGATAAGCTTAATTATTGCTGAATTGAACCAGGGTGGGTATTTATGTTTCGTTGATCGGACATATTTTGGAACACAGGTATCAAAAGCATTGTATAGTTTATTATAAAAGAATTCACTAGCTTCATTCACGTCATGAAAGCCATCTAAAGCAGCCCAATCCATGTCTAAAATTAAATTGTATAATTGGGGGAAGTTGGCTTTGCGGAAATTATGAGAATTCATAAATGAAACTGGAAAATTATGGTTAGTATTGAAACTTAATTGATATTAAAACATATATTCAGGACAGGGGGGACAGGGGGATATGCGTCTTCATCTAGGATCCCACGAATGTTCAATCTGTCACAAACCACTACATCTACTACCATAGAATTTGAAATATTGTTAAACTGATTAATAGCAAGGCCCTCGGCAAAGTTGTTCAACGATACCAATTTTGCGTTGCGTCCATGACTATTAACATACGAAGTGTAGTTAGTTATGTTGAAATTCCCTGGTATAACTAAATTCTTATCAAATAGTACGTGCGATGACAAGAGAGCATCATAAAATTGCTCATATTCACCATTGGGCTTATCAGGTGGCATGTAGACATTGCAAAAGAAAAGGAGTTGGTACAAACCTTGACTGCTGCAACATTAATCTTTAGGGCAGAAAGTACTGCCAACTGAGGTATCCCTATCAAAGATGCTGTAAAACGGTCATCAATCGTAATCAACACACCACCACCTCTTGAGCAACCAGTGGTTACATAATCCCGATCTGTCCGGTAAAAGTCACTACTCTTACAAGAGAAATCTAACCAGGTTTCAGTTATTGCAATGTTAGGATATTCACACCTACAAATAGCATTATAAAAACAGCAGCTTTTGTTCGGAGTCCACGAACATTCTGGTAGTATATTAGAGTTTCCAGCCTATCACTATAATTAGAATCTAGTCCCTTGTGAGTTACGATGAAGGGATAAATTGGTTGCTATTGACTGAGTAGGTGCCTCAATCTATCAAGGTCGTCATTGTATGCCTTGCATTTCTGCTTGTCCCAAACAGCATGATCCGTTTAAGTTTCATACAGTTTGAGCATTTACGGCTCTGTGATTTGCAATGTTTGACGTCATGATTCTCGCTACAAAGTAGGCAAATAACCGCGCCTTTACATTTGCTAGAAGAATGATGGAATTCCTTACATTTAAAGCAACGATACACATCAATAGCATCGTAAACGGCGCAATTTTCATACTCCACAAACAAGTAACCAGCTTTAACATGAACAATACCTGATACACAGAAGGGTCTTATTTAGTAGGAAAGTGCTTATCAATTTTACATTCAAAATCATCTTTGAAGATATCTGTATTTCCTTTTAATAACAAGTGTCGTAATTTATCATCTGAATATTTATCTGACACGTCCACTAGCCGAAACCGAGGGTTAACACCGGTAATTTCACGTATCACATAACTATCTGACAACTTGTCCTGATTTTCCTCCTTTGACTTACACCCAATAAGAATACCACCATCCCTAACATCCTTCACTTTCGCTAACTGAACTTCCGCAGTACAAGGATTCACATGCTGTATTAGATCAACTTTGGTTTGTTTGCTTTGATGATTCCCATTTTTTGGCTGAATAATTAATGCTGGCTGGGTCTTATTTCTAACGTCTTCGGAATACTACAGGTTTGTTGACAAAAGGTACTGCATGAGATGATTTCATAGATCTTGATATATCAGCAGATAATTCCGTGACTTGATTCTTGAAAGAAGCCATGGCCTCGTCAATTTCGCCACTCAGTAGATTCTTAACATCATCCTGCAACTAGGAATGCAGTTCTTACATCTCCGAAACAACCCAGGAACAGTACTTATGACGCCCAATATATTTGTGTTTGAGATACACAAAGAATGAAACTGCTTTTTACATGCATCGCTAGAAATATCGAGTTATCAATGTTTGGCAAATTTCACAGTTGACCATAATGCAAATTAATAGAAACTGATAGACTTACAGATGCTATCTGGAGTCACCTCAATCAAATGTTATCTCTTGCATCACTTACGAAAACTGGTAATTAATGTCAAGTATGTATCACACAAACTAAGAGCCGTTTTACACACAAGAGAATTAAGTACTCCGAAAATTATGGTCATAATTATGCCGAAAATTTTTGCTGTCGTACTACACGTAAAAGAATTCTTATGAAAATTTTCATGGTAAAAATATAAAACCCGTTCTATAGAATATGCGCGAGAATCGGCGCAGAGGGTTATTTCCGTGCATGTCATTATCAAATGTCAACGTCAACAACATAACCTCACTTAACATTTGTGGGTGTGGTCCTGTTCGAATCTACGAAGAAGCGTTCATTGTTATTGTTTATTCATAATGTCGTGGAATCGCGAAGAAGTTACACTGTTGTTGGAGGAGTACCAAAAATGGCCAAACCTGTGCAAGGTGAAGTCACCCAATTATAAAAACAGAAATTTGCGGAGTCAGGCTCTGGATGCGATAGTCCAAGCATTGAGAAGTTATAATATTAACCAAGATCTCGAATTCAAAAATAAATTTAAATCAACGACGTCTGTTGTCTTTCCGATTATATTGGGCGTCATACCCGTTAAGGTTATGTCCATTCGAAAATATTACTCTAATGCGCAGGCGTATCATATGAATTACTCGGAAATTTTGTTTGCTTGTGTCATACAGGTTGTAGAGGAAATCTTCAATATTTTTTCCATGCAAATTTTCGGCATAATTATGACCATAATTTAGGGAGTAATTCTCTTGTGTGTAAAACGGCTCTAAGAAATTCGAGAGATAGTATACAACACGAACTCCTCCTAACATTATCGAACATAACAAATTTAGAGTGACAAGTCGATCTCTATCGACGAGCTGGAGAAAAGAAGAAGATTGTACTGAAGAAAATCACCATTGTGATTGAAATGTTTACTACAGTAAAGAAGATATGGCAATACATGAGGTTTTACTAGCCAGATAAACATAGCGGAGTACCGACATGTAAACCACAGGATAAGTTTAAGATATTGCAAGGAGAATAGCAGAAAAATGTTTCTGTTTCAGAAACTATAGATGGCGTTTGAAGTCGCCGAAACGTTTCATTTTTAATAAATATTTCAAATTGACCGAATCCCATGAATTAATGGCTTGAACTGATATCAACGCTCAGGAATCCAAAACTGCAAAATTCATGCAGAGTAAAATACCGACACAACTGATCATGTACGGTAAGCTTCAGTTTTTGACTTTCAGGTTAACATTGCCCTGGAACTGCTGCGCTTTGGAAGACTCACCTACGCTTCAATGGGGGACCGGCCGGTGGAGCCCCCTCTCTACAGTCGTACTTCTGTACTCCAATCGCGGTACTCTTTTTCGGGTCCCCGACCCGCGACCGGCAGCGGTCACCGATTGTCCCTCTCTTTCGTTTTTAAGAGCTGATGCGCGATTTTGATATATGTTGTTTCTTGCCGTCTTATCTAGTCTTCGGTTGCGCGTCAACCTTTTCGATTCGCGAGGTCACAATCCGATTGACCTGCGGTTCTTTTTTTTGTTCATTTTGTGACTTCTGCGGTTTTCTAAATAGGATCTTCGATTTGTAAGTACTTTTATATATTTAAACCACCACGACGCCTAAAGCCTAAACACCCGTGGGTCCGTGAGGTTAAATACTGTTATTTTTGGAGTGTCAAACTTTCATAACTTTTTTGAAGGATGGAATTATTCACTAGAAAACGTTCTATTTCTGAAATACTAACAACTTTTGTATAATGCCTTATTTTTTACGGGAAAGCTTTTATAGCCTTTCTCAAGTATACCCAAAGTTTTTCGAAGCTGTCTTATCGGCGCTTATTGCCTACGTAACTTTATATAAATTTTTTTAAAGTCATACTATTCTACGCAGACCTCTGGGGCGAAACGTAAACGACCGAGATGCTTTATTGTTTTTTGAAAATCAGTCCAGTGTCGACGGAGACAAGGATCAAAACAAAAAAAAAAAAAATTAACTCGAACTTCGTCTTTTGACGCATCAGAGGCTCCTGGTAGGTTTTAGGAAAAATTTTGTAGGGGTTAAAAATTTAGGGTTGGGAGTTGTGAGGGTTGGGGATGGTATACCTCAATCTCTTTGCGTATGTTTCCCGGCTTTACCGGCGGGCGTGCCAGTCTTCATAAATGTCGTATGCCGCTTGGAAAGGGTTCTTAGTTTCATAAGACTCTGAGCAACTCTCAGAATTCTCCTTGTCTTTAGATGGTAAAGTTTTTTTTTCAGCAAAAAAGCTCTGTACTGTTGCTCTGTCTGTTTGCGTTGTCCAGAATGCGAGAGGTATTTTATTATCCACGCCTACTGGTGAGGAAGTTTCGCAGTCACGAAAAATTTCGAAAATAAGATATATTTTTTATGTTCTGAGACATCACGAAAAACCATGTAACTCGTTTTCTTCGGTCTATCCGTCTGTCAGTATGTGCGCTAATCCATGGCCCGTCTATAACATGGAAAGTTCCGCTCGGATTGGCATGAAATTTTTACACAGGGTCTGCCAAGAACGAGAAACCTTTAGTTATTGAAAATCGATACAGTGCAAAAACGAGACGATATTTTTTTTTAAGTTACTGTGTCTCCTGATTATTTTTAAAACGATTTTGTGAGGTTATTGGGGGTTAGGGGTTGAAGGGGGCTCAATTTTGTGATGTTATTATATTTATATGCTCCCAATCCTGCTTCTGTTTTCTGGGTTCACCGACTGGCGCACCGGTCTCGATATTTCGCAGGTCTTTTCATCGTACTTTGTGTTATGTGAGTTTTTGGAAGGATGTTTCGGCTTAAAATTATTTTCATGTAGTGATGGATCAGAGAGTCTATCTGGGGGAGCTTTACAAACTACCGAAATTACATGAATAAAAATTCCCATCTCAAAGTTTGTAACGTACCAAAATCACACAACTTTTTGTTTACTATTTTAATCATTAACCAGTAATTTGAATTTCTTTTCATTAATGGTAGAGTGCCCATTCCTAGGCCAAACCCTATTCAACGATTTTCTTTTGGCAAATACCATAGTTTATTGATTGTATAATTTCATACGTATTTTATTTTTCTTTCTCGGCGATTTAGTATTGTGTTGAAATATTTTGGACACTTATGTTATAGTATTTTATTAACAACTGTCTCAGACACTTCCTGATAAAATATCGCTGGTCCCTCGTAGAGTTGGTTCCGAGTTGGTTAGCAATCCGCGCCACTCTGTGGTTTCTGTAAGTACTAACCTATTTTGGTTTCCTATCAAGATACCTTCTTTACCGGTTTTTATCCGTTCCTTCTGATTTCCTATCGACCATACCTTCTTCAAGGCCACTTATTTTAGCCTTCTTTTACAAAGTTAGGTGTTCTACGTCATTTTTTTTTCTGCGAAGATTGTGGTTGGCGTCATTTCGTTAACTTCCAGATTCTGGGATATTAGACCCCCAAAGACCAGTTTATGGAGTAGTACCCCTTTTATTTGGTACCTTACATTTAGTTGTTTCGGTTTGGGTGCTACCCCGTCCATTTTCTTATGGGATTGTAACCTTCAGCGTGGGAAGGCATTGCAGAGAATATTCCATTCACACTCCCCCAGTTTTGTTTTGTAGCTGTTTTGCAGCTGATATTGCTGGGAGCCACCATTTAAAGATAGGAAGAATTTCACAACTAAGATGATGAGAATATCAAACAACCTCAAAAAGCTTTTTTCAAAATATTACGATGAGGCATATTCTATCCCCATTGATTTGAACGTCCAATTTTCCATGTAGTCTAAGCGTCCATTAGGCAAATTCACAAATAATTGTGCAAAAACTAACACTAATTTGCATCTTTCTGATTTTATTGCTCTTCTCGTCATTTATTGAGTCAGAGATCGCGAAATTGTTTCTTACTATCAGATATTGGGGAAAAACCGACATATGAATGATTCGCGTTATAGTAAACATAAATGTTAATTGACGTATCTATTAGAATTATTTGCGAATTAATGTTCAACCTTTCACCTTGAAGCTGAATAAGTCTAGGCTATGGACGATGCCAACTTTTCATAAACACGGTTCCCAGTTTGAAGGCAAGCTGTTGGTGAAAGTAACTTATTTTTATTCTTCATTTATGTTGATTAATAAATTAATATAATGTATTAATGAGAACAGATTTTAATCCGTAAACCTTGGATTTACAAGCCGATTTCTTGCTGTATACTTTCGTAGTTTGTAGGTTAAAGCTTCTCTCAGTTCTCTCCTTGGCTTATCTATAGATGTCGGAACCTTTTGATAAGCGCTGTATCCAAATATATACTTTTCTTTTGTTTTATTAGTATCCGCATGATTTAAATGAAAACACTCGTAACAAAGTTACACAAACTGCTGCATGAAACATAATTCTGTAAAACATATTTTTGGTCAGCGTCCTACATTTCACAAGATTCCTCGAACACTTTTTAAAAAACCTCTTCAGAACGGCCCCCAGGTGCTCTCTAAGCTAGGACAAATCAAGAAGAATTGCAGTCCTATTTGTAAGCCAAATCATCCAGGGAAACCTTAATTATTGATAATTGATTTAGAATGCTTAACTCAACTTTTTTTGTTAAAGATTTACATATAATGCGTGGCTGACAAAAGATTTAATCGAAGAGGGGATCTTATTGCGAGCTTTGTTTCATTTGTATAAAGCAACTGGTCGTGTAGAGTTACATCTCAAATACTTAATTTTGAAAAAGAAGCATAATTCGTATACAGGGTGTCCCCGACGTCAAGCCGAAACCGGGTGATAGGCAAAGTCATAACAGCTATCAGAAAAATATTTAAAAAAATTTTATGTATGTGTTTTGAAAATTATAGTTCTTTAAAAAAATTATAGAAATTTTACACCCTACGGCAGTCTGTCAACTCCTGTTACTACAAATATTAACTTTTTTTGGATTTTATTTTTACGATGTAATGATGAATAATGCATCTTTAAACTGGTGTCTGAATCTTACTGCCAACTTTTCTCGTTCAGGAAAAATTGCCACTTATTTCCCAACCAAGTATTCCAAAGTAAAACTTTGCTCAACTTTAACTGGCTGTACTGGAAAAAATGTACTACGAGAGTTTGGCAAGTAACCTTAAAAGTTGGCGCATTTAATCAGGATTCCAAAATGGTATAACACTTAGAAGATTACTCGTTAACTTATGCACAATTTTTATTTGAAGAAAAACTGATGAAAATTTTTCAAAATTTCCTAATTAAACAGCGATTATAAAAACGCACAAGGACCCTTAAGGATAACTGTTTGCACAACAGTGGGCGTCAAAATGCTGCTGATGATGATTTACCTTTACAGCAAATGCTCAAACTGTTTTCCTTCATCCGCAATACACGCTCGACATCTTCTTAAAAAAGATCGGGTTATTAAACGAGCGAGTCCACGGTTATTAAAAAACTCAGCTGCTTCCAATAGTCTTTGCCGTAGCTCAGCTACATTTTGAATCGGCTTGAAATACACTTTTTCTTTTACAGTTCCCCAGTAAAAAAAGTCTAACGGATTCAAATCTGGTGACCGGGCTGGCCACGGTATTGTACCAGTCTCTGGGAACTCAAACGGACCGATTATTTTACCATTTAAAATTCCTGTCCAATGGTTTATGTTGAAGCGATATTGAGATTTATCTTCTCTCATCAAATGTGGGTTTGCTACGTGCCACTCGTGTAAGTTATGCAGGTTCATGTACCCATCTTTCTTAAATGTGGTCTCATCCAACCATAAAATTTTTTCAAAGAACCGTGGATCTTCCCTGAGTCTTTCTAACATTGTGCGACAAAAAGCAACTCGGGGCTCTTAATCCCGGGGCAGAAGAGCTTGAACACGCTGTACGTGGTATGGATGGAGCACGTTTTTTTGCAAGATTCTATGGGCTGTACTTTTGGGCACACCTGTTTTTAGTTCTATTACACGCACTGAAGTACTCGGGTCTTCTTCGACAGCTCCTAGCACCACGTCTTCGTAAGGAAGGAAAGATCTTCCCTCACCGTGTGACTGGTTTGGTAGTTGGCCCTCTGAGAACAGTAAGCGGTGCACATTTGTGAACACTCGATGATCTGGATGACGAGCTGCATTCGGGTACCTCTCACAGTAAAGTCTCGCTGCAGCACTAGCGTTGCATCTGCATTCCCCATAAGTGAGGTGCATGTTAGCATATTCTTGTACGATGTACACGGACATAGCGGCACTGCACAATCACACTATCAAAGATAGTCTAAGGAAAGCAAATGTTGTTTTGAAGAGCAATTAAACAGTCCAAATACAAATCACAAGCGATCAACAGTCCAGTTCACGAATCCAAAATTAGTAACAGTACGAAATCAACAAGCACGGACATTTAAAGATGCGCAGTAAACGAAGGAGTTTTGATCGGTATCAAAGTGTGCAATAGCAAGTAAGTGATGTGCTTCATCCATACCACATACAGCATTTTCAACCTCTCCTGCCCCGGGATTATGAGACCCGAGTTGCTTTTTGTCGCACAATGTTAGAAAGACTCAGGGAAGATCCACGGTTCTTTGAAAAAATTTTATGGTTGGATGAGACCACATTTAAGAAAGATGGGATCGCTTCAAGATAAACCATTGGTGAAATAATCGGTCCGTTTGAGTTCCCAGAGACTTTGACTGCTGAGGTTTATTTAGGTTTTTTGCAAAATCATTAAGAAAATTTATTGGAGGACGTGCCACTCAGTATTTACAGGGACATGTGGTTTCAGCATGATGGCTGCCCAGCGCACTATGCACTCTCAGAGAGAGAGTATCTCGATCAAAACTTTCCAGGCAGATGGATAGGGCGGTCTGGTACAATACCGTGGCCAGCCCGGTCACCAGATTTGAATCCGTTAGATTTTTTTTACTGGGGAACTGTAAAAGAAAAAGTGTATTTCAAGCCGATTCAAAATGTAGCTGAGCTCAGGCAAAGACTATTGGAAGCAGCTGAGTTTGTTAATAAACGTGGATTCGCTCGTTTAATAACCCGATCTTTTTTAAGAAGATGTCGAGCGTGTATTGCGGCTGAAGGAAAACAGTTTGAGCATTTGCTGTAAAGGTAAATCATCATCAGCAGCATTTTGACGCCCACTGTTGTGCAAACAGTTATCCTTAAGGGTCCTTGTGCGTTTTCATAATCGCTGTTTAATTAGGAAATTTTGAAAAATTTTCATCAGTTTTTCTTCAAATAAAAATTGTGCATAAGTTAACGAGTAATCTTCTAAGTGTTATACCATTTTGGAATCGTTATTAAATGCGCCAACTTTTAAGGTTACTTGAAAACTCTCGTAGTACATTTTTTTCCAGTACAGCCAGTTAAAGTTGAGCAAAGTTTTACTTTGGAATACTTGGTTGGGAAATAAGTGGCAATTTTTCCTGAACGAGAAAAGTTGGCAGTAAGGTTGAGACACCAGTTTGAAGATGCATTATTCATCATTACATTTTAAAATAAAATCAAAAAAAAATTAATATTTGTAGTAACAGGAGTTGACAGAGTGCCGTAGGGTGTGAAATTTCTATATTTTTTTAAAGACCTATAATTTTCAAAACACATACATAAAATTTTTTTAAATATTTTTCTGATAGCTGTTATTACTTTGCCTATCACCCGGTTTCGGCTTGACGTCGACTTCTGGGACACCCTGCAGCGTTATATCCACGAAGTTCTAGAACCCCATCTTTTACCCTATCTTGACACCCTGGCAGATCCAACTTTCCAACAAGATAATGCCCGACCACATGTTGCAAGAGTCACAATAGACTTCTTTCAACATAATGATGTCACATTGTTACCATGGCCACCAAGATCTCCCGCCTTATCCCCAATTGAGCACGTGTGGGATATGATGGGTAGGAGATTGCTCAATTTGCAACGTCCTCCTCAGACTCTAGAGGCACTTCGAGAGGAGTTGGTGGTTGCCTGGAATGAGATACCACAGGAGGACATTGACCACCTGATCAGAAGCATGCCTAGGCGCGTTGGAGAATGCGTAGCACATCAGGGTGCATCCACACATTATTAAAGGTCAAAGGGCTTTAAAGCAGTGCAATCATTTTGAAATTATTATCATTTACTTATTATGCTTCATTAAGTACTTATACAAAATTTTATCAAAATAAAACCATTTAAACTGGGTGTTCGGATTTATATGTCACTTAGTATAATTATTTAGGCGTGCATACTGATGAACCTGTAAGCTGTAACAAGCAAGTTGATGTCATTCCTAATAGACTGTCGAAGAACTGCTATGTTGTTTTTCATCTTAGCATTTTTCTGAGTGTTGAAATTCTCAAGCTGTTCTACTTTCCGTACATTCTGAATGGATGTAGCTCTTAGCTGCTACATAGTTTGCTAGGGGAACTGTTGTCGCATTGGTGGAGTTTTTCTAATTCAGAAAAAATATTGAGAACAATAGCTTCTAAGCACTGACGCTACCCTTGTAGAGAATTCTTTAGAATAGTTGAATATAATGACAGTTCATCATCTTCATATCTTCAAAGTCCTTTTCTATGTTAAAGAAAATGTGAGTTTTCTCTGCATAAATAGAAAATCTATTCAATGTTACGAATAACTTCAAAAGGGCCCAATGTTACGGATAGAAAGTTTTACAAGTTACCAGCTTGTACAGAAACCATACCAAATATCTCCCTTTATAAAAAAAATAAGGACAAATATGTTGAATGACGTTTTATGTAGCATTGAGGAATGTTTCGATCATGCATTTGGATGTTCTTCTATTGATGTTATGTTAATCATTTATTTGTTTTTATATTCAGGTTGTTTCAAATTCGACCGTCACCATTGGGATCTCAGAAACTGTGAGAGATACGAAGTCGCTTAAACGGGGAAAAGTTGTGTATTTAGATAATCAACAAAATGCCGCTTAGAAAGTTTCAAAATTCAAAACACTTTCGGAAAGAGAGGAAAAAAAAACAGAATTTTCCCCACATCGTTTTAATTACTTACTGTCATTAATTGTAGCAGGATTTCAAAGTAAATTGCACATTGACTCTGGTACTTTTTCTCATCTACAAGATGATATAATGATAATTCCAATATGCTATTTAATGTCTTGACCTCTAGCATCAACTTTAATTTTCCTTATGGATGCCATATTGGATTTTTGCGCAGATAAATAGAGTTTTTAGTTCTGATTCCAATATGTCATACAACGACATTGCCAAATCTCGATTATTCCAGAAAAACAGAATTTCCTAGGTAGGCTTTGGAATGATCATGGGAAATAAAACGAGCAGTGAACAATGTGCAGAGAAGAGTCTAAAAAATAACCGATATTTTAAACATCAACATCAACGTTTATGATTATTATTTTTATTACCATCAATAAAACTTTAATGCTGTGTTCAGGTTTCACCATAACTTTTTATTTCCTTATAATTTTCATCCAATAATAAATTCATGGCCAACTAAAAATAAATACATCACTGAATTTAGCACTGAAAAGTCCATTTAAATGTACAAAATTCCAATATAGTGATGGGAGTCGAAAGCAAAAATGTCGAATTGAAAATTTGAGAGGATATATCCGAAAACCCCATCTCAAATAAAGTCGAGAAAAAACAAAGGTGATTTTGGGATAGATCTTGTATGCAAAAAAAAATGACTATCTGATAATTCCAAGGCCTACCTAGAAAATATTGCTTTTCTTATTCTTCAAATCAGAATTGAACGTTTTATTCGACTGTGCAAAAATGCTCTATGGCGTTCATAAGAAAAAATAAAGTTGATTCTGGAGGACAAGAGACGAAATGTCATATTGAAATACTGATTATGCTATCCCGTAGAAGAGAAAAAGTGACAATGTGAATGTGCAAGTTATTTTGAAATCTCAATATAAGTGAATTCAGAGAAAAAATTAAAACGATTTTGAGCAAATTCGGTTTTTTTCCGTCTCTCTCCGGAAGTACTTTGAATATCGAATCCTTCTAAGCGGCATTTGTTGATTAATAATAATAATAAATGGGCTTTATTTCGTACCTAAGTAAAAGTACAAAAAAGGCGAAGTGTCGCTAAGATTATCGTTTTTCAACTTAACCTTTGAAAGAACAAAAAAATATATAATAAACCGTTCCACCAACAAAAATGTATCCACAATTCTCAATAATTACTAAATAATTAACAACACAAAAAAAACAGAACAATTACAAGAATACTCCATATTTCTAGCATTTTATATTCATCATCAGACCTCGACTTGTAGTTTTAATTTAAGCCTCTTCTTAAAATTAAGTAATGTATAGTTCTGGAATGTAACAGGCAGATCATTATACAGGGTGGCGCATCGAAAACGAAACAGACGCATTTAAAAAATCACGTTAGCACGTGCAGCCCCCTAAGCGGGGGTCACACCACCCCCAAAATCTTAAATGGAAAGGGGGGTCGAGTGATACCTTATTTTAAAGGTCTTGTAATTCCCTTTATAATGATATAAAATTAATGTACTTCAGTTCAGTAGTTTTGAAGATTTATTGATTTAAAGCTTAAATAAAACTACTCGCAATACATCATCATTAGTGGAGAGATACATTTGGCAGCAAAGTAATTTAAAAATGAAGAATGAACTGACCCGTTAGGCAAGTAAATGTTGAAAATGGCCACCATGACTCTCCATGCAATAATAAAGATTTTGCTCAAAACGTTGCCGCACATTTTGCAATATTTGAGGAGTAATTTGAAGGCACTCATTCACAATTCTTTGTCGCAGGTCTTCTAATGATGTTGGCTGAGTAGCATAGATTTTGCTTTTTAAATGACCCCACATCAAGAAATCCAAAGGTGATAAATCTGGCGATCTTGGGGGCCATTCAATGGCACCTCTTCTACCAATCCATCGATCTGGAAACGTCTGATCTTAATTTTGTCGAACACGTAATGCGTAATGTGGTGGGGCACCATCCTGTTGGAACATCAACCTATTCGCAGTGTACCGCCGATCATTCTGATTTTCAATTATGACTGTTAATGCAGGATCTATGGCGTCTTCTAATAAATCCAAATACATTTCACCGGTCAAATTTCCAGGTAAGAAAAAAGGACCAACTGAATGATCGCTAAAAATACGAGCCCAAACATTTAATTTTTGTGGCTACTGTGTATGAACCTCATGATAAATTCTGGGATTAGAGTCGAACCAATATCGGCAGTTATGATGATTTAATACGCCATTTAAGAAAAAGGAATATTCTTCGGAAAAGCAAGTGTTGAATAGAAAATGTTCATCGTTTATAATTCGTTCACTCATATCTTTACAAAATTGTAATCGCCGATCAAAATCGTCTTCATTAAGTTCTTGTACCAGGTGAATTTTATACAGATGAAAACTATGGGCCTTTAGAATCCGTTGGACAGTACGTCGACTAACACCACACACAGTCTCCAATTTGCGGGTACTTAACGTAGGATCTACATAAACTTGCCCTAAAACCCCCACTTCTATTGGTTCGTTCCTTATGGGATTTTCAATGTTGTGGAATATACCATGGTTAATTTATGTAATAAAACGTTACAAGTTATTTTAACAACAAAGTTTGGTCAAATCAATCGCAAACTATGTACTAAATTCCTATTTAAAATAAGTACGAGATGTTTCCCTATCTTTCTTCAAGAAATAACTTTTTGCCACAAAAAAACGCTCCAATAGCTATGTTCAACAACAAAATGATAAACAAACCATGGACATAATGAAGCAAAACATTTACTTATTAAGTAAATTCTTTTAATCAAATTTCTTCTGAAAGTAGTACAAACTAATCTGATGTACCTATTAAAGTCTACTTTAAATCAATAAATCTTCAAAACTACTGAACTGACCTTTAAAATAAGGTATCACTTGACCCCCCTTTCCATTTATGATTTTAGGGTTGGTGTCACGCCCGCCCAGGGCGCTGCACGTGTTAAGGTGATTTTTTTGCCAAACTTGTGTCCCCCTCGAAAACAAAATCGACGGGTCTGAGCGTTTTTCCAAAAAAAAACTGAGCCGCCAGTAAATGCGTCTGTTTCGTTTTTGGATGCGCCACCCTGTATAATTTAATAGCGTTGTAGCTGAATGATTTTTTGTAGACAGCCTTAGAATGTAAGGGTATCACTAACATATTTCTATTCCTTGTATTCAGTTGATTTATGTCACTGCATCGTGTTAACTTATTATGCAAATATTGTGGTTTTTTGGTAGCTAAGACCTCATGTGTGAGTGTCAATAAGTGAAGTTTTTGCATGCCTTTAATCATCAGAATACCAAGTTCCTTAAATTTATAAGAAATATGATCAAACCTTCGTATTCCGCAAGAAAATCTGACGCACGAATTCTGAATACGCTGTAATTTGCTTTGTTCACTATATGATAGAGCGGCGCCATATACACTGTCACTATAATTGATCTTTGATATAATTAATGTTTCACATAGTTTCAGCTTTACTGAAGTAGATATTATTTGTCTATGTGGATAAAACTGCTTCAAAATTCAGTATGATGCACTACATAACGAATTTTTTTACACTCATTCATTATAGGAAGCCGGTAATCATGGATTTTAAGGTTAATTTCCGTTTCGATCAATGACCTTTTGTTTTTTGAACCGAAAACCATAAATGAAGATTTAGATGGATTAATTTTTAGGTTATGCGAGCACGAGACGTCTACTAGCCTTGTTAAGGCCCGTATCGTCAGTCGGCCCTACAATTGTAGGGCGCCTTTATGGCCTCCTTGATTGTCATAGTTTTCTACTTCTCCGTGTCAGCGCTCTATTTCGAGGTTATGTCACAAACATCTATTTGCATCAAATTGTGCTTGCTTTTGTGTTATATCATGTTTTATCAGCCTGAAATATCCTACAATTTAAAAAAAAAAACATATTTTCACAATAGGAGAGCGCTGACGCTGACACGGGACAAGTGTAATCAAGGAATTTTTGAAGGAGAGAAAGGAGTACGACAATCAAGGAGGCCATAAACGCGCCCTACAATTGTAGGGACGACTGACGATACGGGCCTAAGTCTTCGTTGAGCAATGCTTCTGCTATTTTAAAACCTTGTGTTGGAAACTACCTAGTGAGGGTCGAATTTGAAACACCCTGTATACATGATATACCTGATATTGACGATTTCAATACTACTAATTGTGTAGTCATAGCATAGAATGGACACACCGAGGAAGCTGTTGAATACAGCAATACAAAGAATCGGCAGGACTCATTACACGACTTTAAAAATAAAATCCATAGTTTGCGGAGAAGATTAGATTAATTTTTAAAACGTCCTCGTGTATCGCCTTCAACATAGCTATTTTCCTATATATTTGGATCATTCAAGCATAGCGTATAACCCGACCAATGCCCGATGATCTTCTTAATAATACCTATTAAAAACAATGCAACGATCAGATTTAAATCTGTAATTATCGTCATATTTCGCCACTCCACTTATTCCAATATAATTAATATTGTGAAGGTCAGTTTTTATTCATCAGAACCGGTGCTTTTGTGCACCTGCTTGAATATGCATGAATTGTGTGAGAAACGAGGCATGCTTATTGAGTTTAACCTTAGATGGTCAAAATGGAAAGATTTACGAGCAATTTGTTTGTATGGTGCACAATTAGTCTCCTAGCAAATTAGAAAAAAACACGCATGAAGGTATTTATATGGTGAGATCAAGCGATAATTGCAGGTTCAATGAGGATGTGTATTGAAAAATTCCAGTACGGGGTACTGTGCAACACAAATAAGAGATCGACCGATATAGGATTTCGCCGATACCGATGAGCGGCTGTTATCGATATATCAAAACGATAAGACTTCAGTTGGCCCAACTATTGAAATCTTAGTTTTCTTCTTATTAAACACAAATAATAAAAATGTAGCAGGGTGTTATGGTTTTAAAATATTAAAAATAAATATTTTGATGATATACAGTAGAAAACAGCAACTTTATCACTCCCTAATCAAATTTGCAGCATAAAAATAACACATGTTGCAATTACAGCATATCAACCTATTTTCATTTCAATGCAAAATAAGTCTATAACGCATAGGTGGCTGTGAAAAATAAAAGCCATGATAATTGTTTTTATTAATCACAGCTGTCAGAATACGTTTAAAATATTTTGGGGTAGTTAAGGTTTTCAAAACGGGTAGAGGAAAGGTTATTAGTGAGAAAATTCGGTTACTGATAATTAAACTTTTTAGTTCTCGAAAATCAAACTCAGAAATTGCAACTTTGTTAGACTTATCGCGGTACAGTGTGAGAAATGTTGTTAGAAGATATAACGTAACTGGTTCAGTGAATATTAAGCCACGATATGTGGAAAAAAGTAATATCACAAATGCCGACCGAAGAGCATTAAGAAGAATAATCTTGAAAAACAGGCGTGTCAATTATTTACAACTAAGTGCTCTGTGGAGTGACGCTGTTGGAAGGAGAATTTCGAGGTCCACAACTCATAGAGAGGCCCACAAACTGGGATTTAGCACTTGCAAGGTAAGTTTTCTTATAAAAAAAGTAAAAACCCTAAAGTTGCACAACTTGCTTATAGGCCAAAGAAAAGCCACTATTAACTCCACTGCAAAAAAAAATCGGCTTAGATAGGCTAAAGAACAGAGACAATGGACACATCAACAATGATGTGCAATACAATGGAGTGATGAGGCCCGATTCGAAGTTTGTGCTGGTGACAGTCGCAGTAGAGTTATTGGCAAAAAAATGAAGTATTCCATGTTGACTGTCTGAAGAGAAAAGTGAAATTTCCAGCATCCATTATGGTCTGGGGCAGTATGTCATCGAAAGGAGTAGAAAAACTTCATTTTATTGATGGAAATGTGGATACAAACAAATATCTGGCAATTTTAGAAGAATCGCTTTTACCAGTGATGGAAGAATGTTTGACATCCGGCCAAGATTTTGTGTTTCAGCAAGATGGTGCAGCGTGCCATACCTCAAAAAAGGCTATAAAATGTACCACTTTTGAAATGGGTTTCTAGCAGTCCAGATCTGTCACCTATTGAAACTTTGTGGCACGAGATGAAAAAGGTTCTACGACAATATCCTGCTCGTACAATCACCGAACTAAGACAAAAGCATCATGAAATATGGGATTGTTTTACACCAAATTTTTGCCAAAGCTTGGTTAACACTATGCCCCAAAGAGTTTCAGCCTTAATAAAAAATTAAGGTGATGTTACCCAATGGTAATCTTTCAATTGTTGCTTTGTTAACTTCGCGCATTTATTCGCACATTGTTTATTTGTTCAGATGTTCTATTAGTTATAGGTCTAAGTGATTTCAAATATGTATTTTTTACGAGTAGAGTGTATCTGAAATGTTTTTGAGAAAATAAATTGTTTTAGAAGTAAATAGTTTCGTCATGTTTAGTTTATAAAGGCATATTTTGGTACAAATCTTGAAGTGGGCCAACTGAAGTGCGAAGGGCATCGTAGTAGGCCGCGCGGATCGAACGTCAGTACTGAATCTTAACCTCACTCTTTAGTAAACTTAAATTCAAAGTTTCACAACAATACGTTTAGTGTTCTCACTACAGTGAATATTTAAGTGTCACCCAGTCATTAGAAAAATGAAACTCAACCGAGGTGCATTAAAAACGGCAGTCACCCAGGAAAACGTCGATTCTGTGCGCAAACTCATCATTGAAGATAGACATGTGACATATCGCCAGATTGAAGCGTCCTTAAAGATCTCAAAGACCTCAATTCAAAAAAGTTTACATGAAGAATTAGGAGTTTGGTTTCTCGTTGGATACCCCACCTGTTGACTGAAGAGCAGAAAGCAGCCAGGGTTAATTGGTGTCAAAAAACGCTTGACCGTTTCAATTCCGGAAACTCAAAAAATGTGTACAGCATTTTTAGTGATGATGAATCGTGAATTTACTGTTATCAACCAGAGAATAAACGACAGTCGGCTGTTTGGGTGTTCCAAGCTGAAGAAAAGCCAACAAAAGTCATCCGTTCTCGAAGTGTTTCGAAAAAGATGGTTGCGACATTTGTGTCAAAAGCGGGTCATATTGCAAAAATTCCTCTTAATGAGCATAGAACTGTTACTGCGGATTGGTATGCCACCATTTTTTTGCCAAAAGTCATCACCGAGCTTCGAAAAATCAACCCCGAAAGAAGAATCATCCTCCACCAAGACAATGCAAGCTCGTATACAGCCCAAAAACAAGGCAGTATTTAACGGAAGAAAACGTGGAATTACTGGACCATGCTCCATATAGTCCCGATCTAAGTCCTAGCGATTTCTTTACTTTCCCGAAAATTAAAAACAGACTGCGTGGTCAAAGGTTCCAGTCACCAGAAGAACCAGTTGAGCATTTAAAAATGCCGTTTTAGATCTGCCAGCAAACGAGTGGAATAAGTGCTTCGAAAATTGGTTCGAGCGCATGCAGATGTGTATTAATCTCCGTGGAGAATACTTCGAAAAACAATAAAGTCATCTAAAACTACCTACCGTGTTGTGTTATTTCCATATGCAAAACTTAAAAGACATCCGTCGTATAAGCAATCTTGCATTGGTGCTCAGGGAAGACAGTTTGAGTATTCATTGTGACTTTAATAAATACATTCACGAATTAATGGAAGTGGCGTTACTATTCGTCTTGCGGTCACTCCGTAGAATAAGACTGTCCGTGACTCCGTCGAAGAAAAAATTGAAAATATAAACATAAACTAAAACATTATCACAGGTTGTAGATTTGTCCGATGTTTCCGTTTTTTTACAGCATATAATTTGGAAAGTACACGACTTAGATTTTGTATATTTAGCTGGTAACTATTTTGACTTGGTCTATCCCCTGTTTCCGGCTTGACGTCGACTTCTGAAACTGAAATTGTTTCTATGTTGCTAAAAATTCGGACGGTTTTAATCGCTCAATATATCATGTGCGAATGCATAAATTTGCCATACGTCTTGACATTTCATATCTGAGGTTATATCTATTAAGCTACATTTATAATGATATTCATTTAGGACACTTTGAAATGGTGTTCATATGATTGCCACTGCTTATGAACTAGGGTAAAAAATAATTGATATAATCAATGACAATGCTAATTTTATGGAGTAATAACGATTATAAGGTTTCGAGGTAATTATCAAGGGAAGAAAAATTACTTATTTATGAGTATCAAATCGCATTCAAAATGTCCAATCGCAAGTTGAAAAAATTACTCCAATTGCAATTTAAAAACTGTGTTATACTTTATCTTAAATATACTTACACAGCTATGTCATATACTTCCATTAAGATCATGTCTATAATGGTTAGATAACTCCGCTTTCGTTCGTATGATGTCTGTACCATGCTGATGATACCCAGCGAGGATAAAACGGCGGCGTATATGATTTGTTGAGTGGTAGAAGGTAATTTAGATGGCACATTGTGCTTTCTGATTCCGATAGTCCTTATACTCTGAATAGGATAGACTCTAAGCCTAGACCATGCTGAGGAGTTGCCAAACAGCACGAAACAGCTATCCATGGTTGACCGTCTGTGGTCTGACGAATCGAAGCTATATTACTAGTTTAAAGTAACTTTATTTGTTGTAAGGCACTTTCGAATCAAAAGAAATAAAATAAAATATCTTGTACAGGAAACAGAATGCTAAGAGACCAGAACCTTGATATTTGGATAACAATAGATCTAATTATTTTACGTTAATTAACTATAAAGCTTGCTGTGTTCAGTTCATTAAATATATTGAACTTTCAAGGATACCTACCTTCATTTACTAATGTGATCTAGTTACATACAAGATTGCATCGGATCCAGAGCGTCTGCAAAAACAAATGAACTTGACCAAAATCAGCACAACAAATATGAAGTACCCCTAATATCCTCCAAATACCTCATTTACATAACGGAAATGTAGGATCCGTAAATCTACGGTCTACAGGTTTCCAATATAATAATATTAGTAATAATAATAATAATAATAATAATAATAAATAATAGTCATCTTTATTTATAAACAGACTAATTAGCGACGCATTTACTGGCAGCTCAGTTTTTTTTTGAAAAATACTCAGACCCGTCGACTTTGTTTTCGAGGGGGACACAAGTTTGGCAAAAAATCACGTTAACACGTGCAGCCCCCTGGGCGGGGGTGACACCAACCCTAAAATCTTAAATAAAAAAGGGGGTCGAGTGATACCTTATTTTAAAGGTCTTTCAATTCCCTTTATAATGATGTAAAATACAAGAGCTTCTGTTCAGTAGTTTTGAAGATTTATTGATTTAAAGCTTAAAATAGACTTTAATAGGTACAACAAATTAGTTTGTACCACCCTTTATATAGAAATGCTAAAATTGGATGAATAAATGAATAAACAGTTTGGTTTTCTTGCGGAATTTTGACAAAGGATATACACTTCAGGTATTTAATTATATCTGATAGCTACGTTATACGAAAAACTTCTTTTGAATAATATATTGTGCGGTGGAACTCACTCTTACAATATTGTCTCAACGGTCTAGTGTGCATATCCTTAGTAAAAACAATTTTTTACTCTGAGGTATAAGGGTTTTGCCGTGTGCAACAATTTATGGATAATGGTAAGTAAATCCTCAAATTTCATTCAGTTGGTAATTGCTGAAATATGGTAAAATTTTAGTAATCGAAAAATGAACGGTACACAATTCTTTTAACTAATTTGGATAATATTTTTGGTAAAGCAATCTAAACACGAAAAAAATATCACAGTAATTGAAGGTAGATATGACTAAACTCTCGAATAGTTTCTTATGAAGTTTAAAGTTCAGTAAATATCGATTTATCATAAGAGTGCGTAACCTGCAATACGTGTTTTGGGACAGACCCATTACATGTTCATTTTAGTATTTTTGCAGACTCAGCAAACTCCGAAATCTGACTATTTTAAGATTAGAAATACTAAAGTGCCGGGGAGCCACATTTCGGGTAGCAAAATTGGCATACTAGTGCCTTGATACTACTGTTGTATAAACCTAATCAACAAAACCTATACCAGTTAAAGAGAGATATGCGTAAGGAAGATTCATTTAGCTCTTTGTCATTTAAGCCCGTTTCTTTTACTTCCCACGCCAACTGACGAAGTATTGTAACCGCGACAAATTTAGAAATAGAGACATCGTGTTTCTTTTTTATGAAACATGACAGATGTCTGTTTCTATGGCCGCTGGTCTTTAACCCTTCTGTTTCTTGGAAAGTAGTACTTAGATTTTGTTGAAATTTTGAGCCAATGTTAAGGACGAGAAAGCTTTGTAATTTTTGAAAATCGGTACACTGACGGCGGGGCCAAAAACGAAGAAAACAGAAAACGCTCAAATTTATTTTTGACGTTTCAGAGGATCAATGCACTTCCAGCCCCGGTGATTCTAAGCACCTATTTTACACATCATAGATTTCCCCGTACATTTGCCTTAAATTTTGTTCGTTACAAATGTTTCCTACTCGCTGAAATCACCGGCGGGCGTGCCGGTACCGTTGACTGTTCTACCAGTACTGCAGCGGCGCCACGGTGTCGCATCAGATATGGGAGGCTGCGATGTTCCCAGATGGACAGTAACTGCCGGTAGGGCAGGGAAAGAGTGCTTAAGGACTAATTGTATGGAGCTATATGACTGACTTGATCCGTTTAATGCCTCTGATGCACGTGTTCGTAACTTCCTTTTTTCTCAGAGGGCTTAACTTTTTCTGGACTTAGTCCCTTAAGAACTAATGGCGGCCTTGCGTGGGAAGTGCAGAGTCAACCTACCTGACGCCATTTTTGTAAAATATGTAAGGAATATACAAAGTGAGATATACTAATGGAATTAACTACGATAGAATTGTGTGTTAATTAGAATACCTAGGAATATACTAAGTGACATATAAATCCGAACACCCAGTTTAAATGGTTTTATTTTAATAAAATTTTGTATAAGTACTTAATGAAGCATAATAAGTAAATGATAAAAATTTCAAAATGATTGCACTGCTTTAAAGCCCTTTGACCTTTAATAATGTGTGGATGCACCCTGATGTGCTACGCATTCTCCAACGCGCCTAGGCATGCTTCTGATCAGGTGGTCAATGTCCTCCTGTGGTATCTCATTCCAGGCAACCACCAACTCCTCTCGAACTGCTTCTAGAGTCTGAGGAGGACGTTGCAAATTGAGCAATCCCCTACCCATCATATCCCACACGTGCTCAATTGGGGATAAGTCGGAAGATCTTGGTGGCCATGGTAACAATGTGACATCATTATGTTGAAAGAAGTCTATTGTGACTCTTGCAACATGTGGTCGGGCATTATCTTGTTGGAAAGTTGGATATGCCAGGGTGTCAAGATAGGGTAAAAGACGGGGTTCTAGAACTTCGTGGATATAACGCTGCGCGTTCATGTTACCTCTGATGAAGATTAAAGGTGACCTGGAACCATAAGCTATAGCACCCCAAACCATAACTCCAACAGTGTGATGAACATGTCTTTCAACAAAAAACTGTGGATTCCTCCTTTCACCACGTCGCCTTCTAACTCTGGCACGACCATCGTGCATGCCTAAACAAAATCGAGACTCGTCACTAAAGACAATACTGTTCCATTCCTGATCCCAGAGTGACCATTGTCTGCACCACTCAAGGCGATTACGTCGGTGTTCTCGAGTTAAAGAGAGGACCCAGTGTGGCCGGTATGAAAACAAGCCAAAACTTCTCATTCGTCGGTAAACACTTCGCATGCCAATAGGTCTTCCGTGTTCTGCAAACCATTCATTTGCAATGGACCTGGTAGTGGAGAAACCGTCCCTTAAGGCCAATAATCTTAGGCGGCGATCTTCACGGTCTGTTGTTCTACGGCGGCGTCCAGTGCCCCTTGCTCTTTGCGTACGGCCTTCTCCAAGCCATGCCTGACAACACCTAACCACAGTGTATACACTTCTTTGCACTCTAACTGCAATTGCCCGAAAAGAATGTCCAGCTTCCCGAAGTCCCACTATGCGGCCCCTATCAAACTCACTAAGTTGACAAAATCGTACAGGTCTCCGTACTCTAGGCATCGTAACCGATCGTAAAGGATGTCAAGAACCAAAATCCGCCAACGTTGATTCTTTACTTCGGCTGAAATATTCATTTTTAGAGCGTTAGTGAATTAAAAAAAAGCAGTAAAAAACCGGAGTGTCCAACTGATAAGGCTGAAAATTTTTTCACTTGTTATTTACAGTAAGATAAATACATTCACCAACTTTTATTAAAATAAAACCATTTAAACTGGGTGTTCGGATTTATATGTCACTTAGTATATGTGTATATGATAATACAAGTATAATAAACTAATTTATTGTTGTTCTTAGCTCCTGTGGATTCTTCCTCTTAAGTCTACTTATTGTTCTCCGTTTCTTCATTAAATTGGCCGCTAAGGAGTAAGGGTTAATGGCACACATTTGAATTGTATTTTTCACAGTTTACCCAATCTAAAAAAGATGTATAGGTTGGTTTTGGAGTCGTGAGGGCATAAATAAATGTGCCTGTAGTATTCCGGCTGTGTAGTAATCGTGTATTTGTCACTTTAAGAGACTTGCTCAATGAAATTTTTCAATATACGGACATGGATGTATGTTTTTATTGGTCTAGGTCAGATATTCTCAGACTTTTTCAGACTATTGCCCACATTGAGAATCACCTATTTTCTAGCACCGCCGAAATGATCTTAGCCTTAGAGTATCCAGCTTTATACTCCAAAATAAACAAAATAGAGAAAATCAGTATCTCCAGCTCGTATCAATTATACACCTTTTTGGCACCTAGTTTTTTTGCTGTTCCATGCTAGCGGTCTATTTTGAGGTTATGTTACCAATATCTATTTGTACCAAATTTTTCATGCTTTTGATTTATATCATCTGTTAGATCAGCCAGAACTTTCTTACAATTCAAAAAGAAAACATAGCCTCACAATAGGAGAGTGCGGTCGCTGACAAGGAATAGTAGAAATCTAGAAATACCCCAGCCTTTCTGAAGGAGAGAAAATACTATAAAAATCAAGGAGGCCATAAAGGGGTCCTACAGTTGTAGGTGAACGACTGACGATACGGCCCTGGATCATAAAAATGTGTTCTTTTCAAATATGTAAACTAAATTCAAAAATTACTATACACATTGAGCCATATTCATAAAAGAGAAGCATATCCTCGGAAACTTAAAGAAAAAGTATAAGGTCTTGCTTCGGAGAAAAAGGTAGAAGTATAAGCTTATCCTTGTTTTCATATTCATAATGATCACCTTATACTCGCGAGGATATCCTGCAAGAAGAAGTAAAAGGTTGACTGGTATTTGTATCCTGAACGACAAAAAAAATCAACATGAAATCAAGATTGAAGAAAAAACAAACCTAAAAAAACTGGTAATAAAGCAATTAAATTGTTAAATTGGGAAAGAAAGTTGCTGAAAGCTATGGAAGGTGACTGTAATTCTACAATTGGGAAAATTAGAGGTGCCATTCAGGTTGGCAGTGTTCAAGAAGAAGGAAGTGAACTATATACCGAGCGCAGTGAGCAAACAGTTAGCATTACAGCACCAGCAATTCAGAAGACATTGCCACCAAAATGAAAATTAGCAATAGAGAAATACGAAACTGAGGAAACCAAAGGGTTAACTACAAAAGAACTGCAACGTCTAGTACTATTACAGCTGTACCAAACAAGTATTTTACAACAAACGAAATTGGAAATATGCAGCATCAAAAGCCACCTGTAACTTATGATGTTCACGAAAACAACATTATGGAGTACAATACAATAATTATTTTCGGAACATTTTCCAACTTTACGCGGCAAACATACTGTAGGATAGACAACCGGCGTTTCAGTTGGCCGAAACAGCATTCCATTATAACTCTTTGTTGTTTTAAAAGCTTATTATAATTTATTTCTGCACCTGGAGTAGGATTTCTGAAGGGAGTCATAAGGCATGGCTCAATACCATAACCGTCATCGCCAAGTAGTACAACATTCGCTTTATTTATTAGTTGTGACCTAGTCTGTGAATTTCTCCATATTCTGGAATCATGCACTGAGTCAGGTCAACTGACGTCAACACTTGCGAACATCTCTCTGGCATCACAAGTGGCTTGCACAGTTAAAGTAGGTTTCCCTTTTCGGTTGATATACTCATCTCCATGGCGATCTGGTTTCAGGATTCCTATATCCAATTACACCAATTGCAGTCGGAAATTTATACATGCTTTGCCATATCCGCTTGGCATCCATCAGTTCATGGTTGGTAGTTTGAAACTTAATCCATTCGTTCGACTGTGCAACTATGCTGTTCGCAACTCTATCCACAGTCCAAGATACCGTTGCTTGACTAACCCCAAGTTCCTGACCAATACCTTGTTGATATCCAGGGTCATCGAGATAACGTAGACATATGTTTATTTTATGAATACATGAAAGTGCTCCTCCTCGAGTTTCCTCATTCTCAACTAAGAATCTGTCCGCAAGCCATCGTACATTTGCTTCGTCGAACCGATACAATTTTTTGAAGTCACGACCAAGTGAAGGTAAACGAGGTCTGTACGTTTTAACAACACTAACATCCACAATTTCCGCCATCATCGTTTGACCACCTTTCGTTACGAAGTTTAGTCTGCTACTGACCACAGTCAGAATTGTTGAAGGATATGCTTCCTATGCCAAGTGTAAGGTGAAGATTATGAATATCCTTTTAGCAAGCAAAAGCATTTACTTCAAATTATTATAAATACAAATAAACAAAGCCAAATCCAATACGTAATATTAGAATATAATAAACTAATCCAATCAAAAAATGGGGGGATTTTAACCCCCCCTCACGGAAATTTAAGACCCTTGATCATTGAAGATTCGTTGCCATAGACCCATCCCGATCCCCGACCAACCGCCCCTAAAGGATCTTTTTGACTAGTTAAATTTTGTGAGGTCTGTGATAGCACTTTACAAAGAAGCGTCATCTATCGGATGGTAGCTCAACTGAACGAATTTTTTTGGTAGCGGCTACTATCCAATAGATGGCGCTGCATATCGATAGCTACCACAAGGTCCACCATTTTGAATGACTACCTTGAGCTGTTGAAATCCGTTCAGTGAACCCCAAAGCAAGTAAGGAGGAGGACGCTTTGTTTTTCAACAAAGCCAAATCCAATACGTAATATTAGAATATAATGAACTAATCTAATCAAAAAATGGGGGGATTCTAACCCCCCTCACGGAAATTTAAGATCCTTGATCATTGAAGATTCGTTGCCATAGAGGATTTCCTTCAAAATTTGCAAGTACAAGGATATCCTTTGTTTTATGAATACGGCTCAGTATCTATGTTGTTTTTGTTCAGTCCTGTACTTCTTTCCCTGTTCGTATCGTAGTTGGTTGGGTTGGGTAAGCGTACCATCTTTCAGGAAAATATAACGGGTTCTTAAAAACTTTTCTGGTCATTAAGAAATGGACAAAATGGATAAAACTGTATTTCGGTTATAAGAGGTTTTCATAATCACCTCCTCAGTCTACTATAAAGAATATTTCGCGCTTTAATGGACATACTAGATTGGTGGTAGTTTTAACTGTCTTAAGGATAAACAGGGTGATTTATCTAAGCAAGCCAAAATCTTCAGTATGACAACTAGACACTGTCAAATCGATTCTGGTAAAATTTTTAACAATAACAGAGCTATCGTAAATCTAGACGGGCTCGATTTTTTAACTTTTTTGCATTTTTTTCCACCTTACACCTACGGGTATATAAGGTTTTAGATAATATATATATATATACTCCATTTTTTTCAAAGCTGAATATTGAAATGCTTGACTACGTACAAAAAAGCAATGAAGCGCTACTGATCCCCAGCGCAACATATTTCGTTTGTAAGGAAAATACAAACACATTCAACTAATATGATTGATAATTACAGACTAGACTCAATTATTCAAATCTTGACTGAATGAGATATGATTAACAACGTATGTAAAGTCCCGCCGCTAATACCAGAAAAAAACAAAGAAACTGGGAAAAGGTGACCGTAATGACTGCATCAACATAAAAACCACTAAATTGCAAGTAATGTTAATAACAAACATACAATAACTGTTTAATACGCTGATAGTAAAAACCTGCAAAGGTTAGGTAATCGTATAAAATATGAGAATGATTTAAACGCATTGTGTTCAACCTTGGTTTCACTTTTCAAGAGGCATCCGTTAGTCGGATGGTTTGGTAACAGCGCGAATAGTTCAGGAAATACCTTCAAACGTGAAAAATGTATTACTTGGATAGCCACGAAATCTAAAACTAGGTTAGTCTTGGGCTAACCTAGAATTCTAGATTAGCCCAAGATGTTGTGAATCAGTTTCAAGAGATTTTATCTAATCAAGAATGTTCGTCCCAATCGACACATTTCATTATTAAGACCCGTATCGTCAGTCGTCCCTACAATTGTAGGGCGCCTTTATGGCCTCCTTGATTGTCATAGTTTTCTACTTCTCCGTGTCAGAACTCTATTTTGAGGTTATGTCACAAACATCTATTTGCAACAAATTGTGCTTGCTTTTGAGTTATATCATGTTTTATCAGCCTGAAATTTCCTACAATTTAAAAAGAAAACATATCTTCACAATAGGAGAGCGCTGACGCTGACACGGGACAAGTGTAATCCAGAAATTTTTGAAGGAGAGAAAGAAGTATGACAATCAAGGAGGCCATAAACGCGCCCTACAATTGTAGGGACGACTGACGATACGGGCCTAAAACATAAATATGTTCTCCGCCGTTGCTAAGAAAGGTTCCGCGTGAATCCAGTTTTTTTGTCATCTATAGTCGGAATCACTAAAGATGACGGTTGCGTCACCATTTTAGTCAGTAGTACAGACAAACGACAGCGATTTGTGAATATTTTTTAATGAAGTTTCAGATATGTTAGACAGAGACAAACAGAATTTTATTGTCTAAACAAAGTGTATTGCTAATTTGCATGTACCCGACAAAGATAGACGATGTTTTCATGTTCCATGATCAATCATTTCTGAAAGATGAATAGTTAGGTTATGTTAATGCAGGTTAGGTTGTTTTCGAATGATACTTTGGTCTTTGGTATTTCTGTCTTAAGGTATTCTACTGATCACTGGTTTTTTCAATACAAAAACTCCCCACTAAAATTATTATTACGGTATCACTCAAAACCAAGAAATAAAATGGAAATAAAAAAAATCAGTGAAATAACCTAACTTCTCAAAATCATAATACAAATTTGTTGTCATTAAGTTCCTCACATCGTGATTTTACGTACGTCCATTGATTACTTCAGTACAATTTATGGAATGACGTAATAGTCATCTTTCGTGATTTTGACTACAGCCATGTGTTCCCAAACTCAATTTTATACATATAACACTAGCATCAATCTTATTGACGAACTCATGAAGAGGACAGCATAGCCTGTCGAAAGCTCGAGTATTTGTAAGTCAGAAGGGTACACTTTACTTAATTTGTCAATATCCCCAAAGACAAGTCTTTCATTTAACTAGTTATTATCGACAATAACTATGAATCATCGCATATATATACAGGGTGGCGCATCGAAAACGAAACAGACGCATTTACTGGCAGCTTAGTTTTTTTTCTAAAAACACTCAGACCCGTCGATTTTGTTTTCGATGGTGACACAAGTTTGGCAAAAAACCACGTTAGCACATGCTGCCCCCTGGGCGGGCGTGACACCAACCCTAAAATCTGAAATGGAAAGGGGGGTCGAGTGATACCTTATTTTAAAGGTCTTTCAATTCCCTTTATAATGATGTAAAATACATGAGCTTCAGTTCAGTAGTTTTGAAGATTTATTGATTTAATTTTGATTGACACCACCCCCAAAATCTTAAATGGAAAGGAGGGTCTAGTGATACCTTATTTTAAAGGTCCTTCAATTCACTTTATACTGATCCAGTTTCCCGAAATTTAACTACAATATTTCGATGATTTCAACTCTTTCTGCTGTGGAATATACCATGGTTAATTTAGGTAATAAAGCGTTACAAGTTATTTTAGCGACAAAGTTTGGTCAAATCAATCGCAAACTATGTACTAAATTCCTATTTAAAATAAGTACGAGATATTTCCTTATCTTTCTTCAAGAAATATTTTTTTTGCCACAAAAAAAACGCTCCAATAGCTATTTTCAACAACAAAATGATAAACATACCATGAGCGTAGTGAAGAAAAGCATTTACTTATTAAGTAAATTCTTTTAGTCAAATTTCTTCTGAAAGTAGTACAAACTAATCTGATGTACCTATTGTAGTCTACTTTAAGCTTTAAATCAATAAATCTTCAAAACTACTGAACTGATTTTACATCATTATAAAGGGAATTGAAAGACCTTTAAAATAAGGTATCACTCGACCCCCCTTTCCATTTAAGATTTTAGGGTTGGTTGCACCCCCGCCCAGGGGGCTGCACGTCTTAACGATTTTTGCCCCTCGAAAACAAAATCTACGGGTCTGAGCGTTTTTCAAAAAAAAAACTGAGCTTCCAGTAAATGCGTCTGTTTCGTTTTCGATGCGCCACCCTGTATGTGATGTTATTAGCTATCTAACACTAACACTATGTTTTACATAAATTCTCATTTGCCTTTTAAATTTGACAAAATTTGGAGATTTGATTTCAGCTGGTAAATTATTTTGAAAGCAGACCCCACAGCAGGAACATAAAAATCAAACATGTTCCTTGTATTATAACTATGAATATCACATACACATTGCAAACCTTTCAATATGTGTTTGGGATACATTCCATTTTTTATTTTATAGATTACCATCATTGTATTGGTGAATAAATTTTGTATAAAGAAGCAAAACCCGTTTGTTTTTATTGTTTATATATATGCGTCAGGCAGCATATGTAATATAATCTATATGAAATGAAGGTTTCGAACTGGAATTGACTTGTTAGTACATGAGATAAGCATAACTACCCTTAGCTTTAAAATGCACCATGAAGAGGACTTGAGAAAAATAAATTCGATTAGCATATCAATAAAAAAGGGATAGGTGTCCGATCGCCTCTCGATGCTGCAGGTCAAGGAATGACACCGACTAGTAAGAATCTCGTACCTCAGATATGAGAGCAATATTGCAGGTTGGGTCTGGGGATGAACAAGAGTGAGAAGGTAACGTGGTGAAAGACGTGACCCACCATTTGACAGAGAGCGTCACGTTTACCACACTGTGGGAGCTATGATGGTAGCAGATCACCACTAGTTTTCGTCAGAGGCAATATGACCAGCCCGACGCTATATTCAGGAAGTAGTGGAGCTTCATCTTATTCCATAACTAAACTCCATCCCAAAACCCGATTTTTGAACAAGACAATGCCAGACCGCATGTTGCAAGAGCATCGTTAGCCTTCATGACAACATCGCTTCAATCTTGGCCAGCACGGTGGCCTGACCTATCTCCAATTGAACATGTCCCAACAGGATATAGACCACTTCTGCAGTCGGTTGACGAATAAAGTTGGAAATTTAATCATTTTACTAGTAAGTGACACTGAACATATATGCCAAAGATTATTAAAATCGGATAAACATACGTAGGAGTTTTTTTGTCACTGAGTATAATTTCGATGTCCCCAAGATTGAACAAATGATCTCTTGGTAAAAATGCATCAGAACAAGAGACTCGTTCAGGTGTCTCTTATTTGATGAGGTAGACCATAGAAGTTCATTACCGGTTTAATTATACTAAGTGACATATAAATCCGAACACCCAGTTTAAATGGTTTTATTTTAATAAAATTTTGTATAAGTACTTAATGAAGCATAATAAGTAAATGATAAAAATTTCAAAATGATTGCACTGCTTTAAAGCCCTTTGACCTTTAATAATGTGTGGATGCACCCTGATGTGCTACGCATTCTCCAACGCGCCTAGGCATGCTTCTGATCAGGTGGTCAATGTCCTCCTGTGGTATCTCATTCCAGGCAACCACCAACTCCTCTCGAAGTGCTTCAAGAGTCTGAGGAGGACGTTGCAAATTGAGCAATCATATCCCACACGTGCTCAATTGGGGATAAGTCGGGAGATCTTGGTGGCCATGGTAACAATCTGACATCATTATGTTGAAAGAAGTCTATTGTGACTCTTGCAACATGTGGTCGGGCATTATCTTGTTGGAAAGTTGGATCTGTCAGGGTGTCAAGATAGGGTAAAAGATGGGGTTCTAGAACTTCGTGGATATAACGCTGCGCGTTCATGTTACCTCTGATGAAGATTAAAGGTGACCTGGAACCATAAGCTATAGCACTCCAAACCATAACTCCAACAGTGTGATGAACATGTCTTTCAACAAAAAACTGTGGATTCCTCCTTTCACCACGTCACCTTCTAACCCTTACACCGACGTAATCGCCTTGGGTGGTGCAGACAACGGTCACTCTGGGATCAGGAATGGAACAGTATTGTCTTTAGTGATGAGTCTCGATTTTGTGTAGGCATGCACGATGGTGGAGCCAGGGTTAGAAGGCGACGTGGTGAAAGGAAAAATCCACAGTTTTTTGTTGAAAGACATGTTCATCACACCGTTGGAGTTATGGTTTGTGGTGCTATAGCTTATGGTTCCAGGTCACCTTTAACCTTCATCAGAGGTAACATGAACGCGCAGCGTTATATCCACGAAGTTCTAGAATCCCATCTTTTACCCTATCTTGACACCCTGGCAGATCCAAGTTTCCAACAAGATAATGCCCGACCACATGTTGCAAGAGTCACAATAGACTTCTTTCAACATAATGATGTCACATTGTTACCATGGCCACCAAGATCTCCCGACTTATCCCCAATTGAGCACGTGTGGGATATGATAGGTAGGAGATTGCACAATTTGCAACGTCCTCCTCACACTCTAGGAGCACTTCGAGAGGAGTTGGTGGTTGCCTGGAATGAGATACCACAGGAGGACATTGACCACCTGATTAGAAGCATGCCTAGGCGCGTTGGAGAATGCGCAGCACATCAGGGTGCATCCACACATTATTAAAGGTCAAAGGACTTTAAAGCAGTGCAATCATTTGAAATTTTTATCATTTACTTATTATGCTTCATTAAGTACTTATACAAAATTTTATTGAAATAAAACCATTTAAACTGGGTGTTCGAATTTATATGTCACTTAGTATATGTACGCTCAGGTACCAAAATGGAAGAGAGTAACATAAGACATAGTAAGCAATTAACGCGATATGCCTTGGTATTTTAGTATCCGGGTCATCTGTAGTGGACTATTGGAATTCATTCATCGTTACATCATAACAAACCGAAAGTGTTAAACAAAATTGTGGAGAACGTATGTTTAACCTTCAACCTGGAGCGGAGCTATGAAATCAACTATGCGATACTTTTCAGGATTTCACAAGCTAAAAACAAGTTCTTATAAAAAATGATTGACTGCTGATTTTCTGCAAAAATATCATAATATTCCTGGACTATGAATCTGCTGTTTGGTAACAGTACAGCGACATCGGCAGTCCCTGTTGGAGATTATATTAATTTTATTCATAACAATGAATTTACAAGGTGAATCCTGCATTCAACCGCTTCTTTAGGCGTAACATACCAACAAGAATTGCGATTGTTCCGATGTTATCTCTGATCAAATTGTTCAATTTAAGTAGTAAGTGTGACCTTAAATTTAGCATCAACTGATGTAATCCTAAGGATATTTGGGTTTATGTTACATTAGAAGGTATACAGTTATATCCGAAGGTTATACAGTGTTTCCGTTTGTAGGCAAAAAAATGACTATTATATCTTACTGAGTTGATTAAGCTGTATATGAATGGAGACCAAACGTTCAGAATCCTCGAGGATTATTTTTGGTCCATAATACGTACACTTTTCCATTTAGGCTACTCCGTCCCTGTCGTACCTAGTGTTTTTAAATGCACCATTCTAATGACATGACTATGGTAATTTGTATAATAAATTTCATATTTTCCTCGTTAAAAACCCATTGGATTATACAATGTCTTTAATAGATTTTTCAGCCCGTGTTAGCGTTTCTTTCTTTTTTTCTTTTCTTTTGTTAACGTTTCTTTCTTTTTTATTCTACATACGAGGTATGTCAATTATGTGATGAAACTGGAACGTATCGTTCTACCTGGCAACACTGGAGGTGCCGGGCTTGGAGGGGAGACAAGGCAACATGTGGTGCACCTTCGATACAAGTTTGATAACGCTCGGGACATTTTTAGCGAATTTTTTTTTTTTGAGAGATGAATGAGTGACATCAATTTCGAGCAACGGTGTGCGATCAGGTTTTGCTTCAGCCTTGGGCACAGTACAGCAGAAACCTGCTAAGCTTCAGTAGGCCTACGTAGATTGTTTTGTCTAGAGCCTAGGTTTTTCAGTAGCTTAAGGCATTTTCAGAACAGAGTGTTGCATCACGTTAATGTTCCTTATCAAACAGGAATATCATCAAACGAGTTTTTGGTCAGGAGAAACATTCATGTGGCTCCTCAGCCACCTTATTCACCTGACGTGAGTCCTTGTGACTTTTTTTTTCTTTCCGAAATTAGATAGTCACTTCAAGAGAACTCGTTTTGGGGTGGTTGAAAATATTCAAATGGCTGTAACCAACCAGGTGAAGGCTATTCCATTATCGGAGATTCAGCACTGCTATGAGTGGAAGAACCGTCTCCAGCGTTAAGTGGCTTCAGACGGAATTTATTTTGAGGGTGACAATATGAAATTATAATTACATTTGAATATAAAAATTAAAAAAAAGACAGTCTCATCGCTTAATTTACAGGCCTCGTAAATGAGGTAAAATTTTGGGTTCCTATAAAATGCTCCCCAATAAAGATACAGGCCCCTGGTGGATTCTTCTGGATATCAGCAGGGGTATTAAAAAATCGATATAATTTCATTAAACATCGGTATAATGTCAACACGAGTACTAGCTAGTCACTTGTCTGCGAATCGCGCATTCGGTATGAACGCCACCTATGGAGTAATGCAACAATTACAGTTTAAGCTTCTATCGGGATCTGAAAGCTGAGTGGTTGGCGAGGCTTAGCAACGTTGCCAGATGGTCAGTACTGTCGGTAGAGAAGAAATATTCAAATTGCAACGTTGTCAAATACGTGGAGTCTATAGACTAATTGTAAGCGCGTGTTTGACTGTCCGATCCATTTTATTTTTTGTTATACGTTTGTAGTCTCCACTTTCCCCAGAGGTGCTAAATATACTATAAATGGCCTCCACTAATGCCACATCTGAAGCAGATGTTGTATGTCATCAGATGAAAACCATAAAGCTCAAGTGTCGTGATATTTAGGTTTAGGTAATGCGGGTACCACACGATGCTTTCAACTTTGTTTGCAACGTTCGGCATTGCACGATTGGCAAGTGGATCTCCTACACGTTGGGATAAACTTCTAAGTCTCGGTCGTTCGACGCATGGTGGTTCCAACGTCTATTATCGGTGTCAGTGTCGCGCTTGAACCTTTACAACTGAAGGAAAAATTATACAAAATAAACGATGAAAGATTTTATTTGAGCGCCGAAAAATAATTTCAGATCTTTCCTCAGCAACCAAAACTTAAGTATGTCAGAAGCATCGAAACTGTCGAAAAACTATGACCATTTTTTGTTTATTTTTTGACGATAGCTTCACCACCACTGTACCGATTTTTAAAAACCTCAGAACTTTTTCGTCATTTCCATAGTAGTAACCTAGGGTCAAATTTTCATCAAAATCGTGATAATACTTTCAGAGTTATCATTTAATTATATTTATATATATATATATATAATATTTTTCGTTAGTTATGAAATGGAACTCAACATATTTCTCAACTAGTCTTGCATTGCAACGGGACATTATAATGCAACAACTGAAAACACTTCACAATTTATAATTTGCTAAAATTCATATCCTTAGGCCAGCCATAACTCGCCTGCGAAACGTACAAAATGGAAAAAGTATTGCAATATGGAAAAAGTGTTGTTATGGCAGAATATGCTTTGTATGTGTACTAATTTAAGGTACTGTTGCGTCTTGTAGAACTTAGGATTTCACTGTTTTTTCACTTAAAACTTATAAAGGGTAGTCTGATAGATTATTTAGAAACAAAAAAAGTGTGCATGAAGCATGCTTTTCATGAAAAAATTTGCCCAACACACTGTATTCTTAGCTCTTCTTTCCACCATTATTTCCACCGCCATCTATTCATATATGAGAGAGGCTTGCCTGCGGTGTTGCCGGATTGGGCTCCACATTTAGGGAAAAATATGAAAAGTGGAAAATGTATATTACATGTATTAATTAATGAATCACAAAAATGAAAAACAGCAAAATAAAAGGCGATTCCTAATAAGTATAAATAAAAAACAGTAGAAAGCTAAAAAATGGTAAATTATAAATAATTAAAAAACAAAAAATAACAACAGAAGTAAGAAAAAAACTAATTCCATGTAATTATAAAAATATAAATTTAAAAAATCCAATAGAAGATGGTCAATTTGACATTCATGGAGTAAAAAGTTCAAGTATATTTGGCCAGCTTCAAAAATGACCGATATAAATCTAAAACATGATTAAGCGATTTGGAGACTTACATAATGATGTTTTTAAAGCTGTCGATTTTGAATCGTTATCAGAACTACTATGTCCAAGAAAGCAGAACCAAACAAAACTAATAGAATTGTACTGAAAGAAGACTGTCACGCTACAGATTTTTATTTCCGGTGTGACATATAACTCTGCAAATGTATTTTGGGCCACACTGTATACTTTTGCTTACGAATACTTGGGCAATCGCTAATAAATCGTGCATGTGTCGATGTATACAGTACACGGCAGGACATTAATTCAGTATCTACTTCTTCATTCTGACCCAGATTTGTGGTCGTTGACTCATCGTTATGCGCATCATTATACAGGGAAATAGCAAAGAACAAGAGTTTTAAGACTCGTTCCGATGGAGAGTCTCACATTTATAGACGTTACTTGAGGATTTTAAACATACAAAAAACTTCAAATAGGAATAGTCAACGGTGGATTTATCATTTGCAATTCACAGTCGTTGATATCAAAGGATTCCAGAATTTGGAAATTGGCCAAAATTTCCATATATTGCATTTTTTTCGACATTTTAAAAATTTCCACAACCAAATTTAAAATAATTTTGAACACTTCGAAAGTGCTTGAGCTTATGAAAATTCGTGGACTATGAAAACAAAAAATTCAGACAATTCTGAATATGTCGGAAACATTTAATTTAGAAAATTCCACATATTTTGAAAAAGCTATAGACTGAAAAATACCAACCTACCAACAATAGACGCGGACTTGATAACCATCTTTCGAGGTTTATGCTGCAGTCAAATTTTGAGAATTTTGTAAATAAAATTTTGAAAATTTTTAAAGCTGAAAAAATTTTAAAATCGTGGAGTTTTTTATTATTTTGAAATTGGGATTTTTTATATTCTGAATATTTTTAAAAATTTAGAAATTTTGAAAATGTCGGAAACATTGCACAATTTTGAAAATCCCAAAAAATATTGAAAATGCAGCAAATTTTCAAGATTTTTAAAAATACGCAAAAAAATTTATTGTAGAACGTACCAACAATAGACAAAATTTGGAAAATTTCGAAAGTTTGGAGATTCCGAGAATTTTTAAAATAATGAATATTTCGAAAATTTTGAAAGTTAAAAATTTTGGAAATTTTCAAAATCTTTGAAATTATGAATTTTGAAAACACTGAAACCTTTGGAGATACCGGAAATTTTTGTAATTTTGAAAATACCGCGAAATTTTTATTATTTTAAAACCTTCAGCAATAACATAATGATGTCAAACGAAATGCAAATATTAAATCCTAAAATGAACATTTTTCCTATTTTTTGGTGAATTCATTGTAGCAGAAAGATGTCATTGTTTTCACATCATACTAATGTTTTTATCTATCGTAACATCCATGCAACAATGATTGATTGATCCTAATAGGCTACTGTAATTGTTTATATTGTATTACCAATACCAATATTGAAAATACAGAAAATTCTCTAAATTTTGAAAAATACATACCAACAATAGACAAAAATTTGGAGAATTAAGAAATTTGGAGATTTCAAAAATTTAGAAGATCTTGGACTGAAAATTTTCAAAATCTTAAAAATTTTGAAAATTCTGAAAATATTGAAAATTTTTCAAATATTGGAGATTCTGAAAATCTTGGAAATTCTGAGAATATTGGATATTTTTTTGATTTCGATGATTTTTAAAATTTTACAATATTCTTGAAGTTTTTAAAATACCGAAAATCTTGAAGATATTGAAAATTTGGAGAATTTTGCAAATTTCAATCTAAAGTTTATGAAAACTTTGAATATTTAGAACCTTAATATAAATCTGCAAAATTTTGAGATCTAGAAAAGTCTTTGAAAACCTGTGATGACAAATGAAATCCAAATACTAAATCCTAAAATGAACATTTTTCTCATTTTTTGGTGTATACATTGCAGCAGAAAGATGATGTCATTGTTTTCATATCATACTCATGTTTTTATGTATCATAACATGATTGATGGATCCTAACAAGCTACTGTAATTGTTTACATTACCAATACCAATGATGTAAAAACTGCCATTATAGTTAATCCTTAAACATATTGTATCAAATCATTTGCAATTTATGAAGGTGCCAGTAAATTCAATCGTTATTCCACTTACTATAATTAGAACAAGCTATAAATTAAACTTTTATATGATTTTGCAAATGCACCAAATGAATGTACGCAGTTAAACGTGTTGAAAATACATGTGGGTCAAAATAACTCCAATCCCACAGGTTAACCATGAGTGTTTCTCCAGATTTTTTTACGAATTACTCCAGAATGAAAAGCTCCGTAACAACTGTAAAAGCCTCATGATATACGTGAAAGGTTAGTGACTGTTCTTTGCCGGACTACATTGGTAGTACACTAGTGTAAGCATACTGTTTTATTCCTCGAGATCTTGCAAAACGTGCCATCTGGTAACCGTAGCTCTTTAGCCTTCACGAATTAATATTTCTGCCTCATTAAACTTTTTTCCGTCCGGAAACTAATCCAATCCACCTATTATGGCAAATACCGTGAATTTTGACACGGTTTTCGAACGCGACGAAGGCCAAACATGATTGAAATATTAAATAATGCTCAAATAGAGTAATAGACGGACGATAAAGATAAATGATCATTCTGATATTATTGACAAAGATTAATGGTATAATTACAGTATCTGAACCTTTATGGAAGTACTCGTATAAATAGAAATTACATTATTTTAATTTTCTCTAGAGGTCCTCTTATTGGATTATAAGTTCTTGTTGAGTGTAAGATTTGAAAAAATCGTCTCATCAGAATACCTTGATCTTCTTGCGTTGAATAAGGTGTTTCTGCTTAGGCAGTCAGTCCGATATCCATCACTTGCTGCATTTCACTGGGATGGGAAGCGCACTACTGAAATACATTACGATGGTATTTAGGATGATTCAAAGAACAGTGTCAATACTGCTAGTGCACTAAGTACGTCCGAAAATAACATGGAACTTTTTATATACGAGGGACACTAGAAAAGAAGTCTACCTAGCCATGAAAAAACAACTGAAACGCACAAGCATAATATTGCATAGTGGCACATTTCGAAACTTTACTTGCAAATTGTAGTTCATTCTTATAATTAGTTTACAACTTATAAAGTGCAATTCACTAAGGGAAAATTAGATCATCGTTGTGTAAAATGTCTGACAAAAGAGGGCCATCAGCCATAAACAACTCTTGAGAGAATAGTTGCCATCTATGGGGTACTGCACCATCATATTACACAATAAAATGTTGGTAGATACAATTTCGGTGGGGGCGTGAATCCATAGGAGATGATCCCAGAAGTGGAAGACCTAAAACAGCAACAAATGCTGAAGTGACTTGAAAAGTTGAAGCCATGGATCTCGAAGATCGTCGTGTGAAGGTCTCTACCATTAGTATGGCATTGCAGGAGAATTTGAACATGAGTAAAGTGTCAACCAGGTGGGTTTCACGACTGTCGACACCTGAATTAAATGGCGAAGTGGGCTAGAAATATTAGAAAATGATTTGGAAACTTTGACCAATGATTCTGACCTTTTGGCACACATTGTGACGAGAGACGAGACTTGGGTGAATCATCGGGATCCTGAAACAAAAACAGAATCCAAGCAGTGAGTTCATAAAAGGCACGACAACCCTCTGCTAGTAAATTGTTCATAAAAGTTTTTTGGGGATATAATCCGGACGGGTCTGTTTTTTTATCTATTTAGATTACTAAAGATAACTCTTCCAGGATGCCATTTTGATTGATAATGGCCCAAAAGCAGCCATCGACTGAGGGTCCACATTTTTTATAAAGGTTCCAGTTCCAGTTCATTGGCGGAGAAATGTCTCAATGCAAAGGGGGGTATATTGAAAAATACTCGTAAAATTATCAAAAAAATCGCGCATTTTTTGTTTCATGGAGTAGCGTTCCACAGGTAGAACTGCGGAGCAGAAAACTAGCTAGTTTCCTATACTATTCGTCATTATTTGTCAGAGCGGTCCGGTGGACCTTTGCCCTTAGTTAAAAGCCTCGTCGGTCTGTTAGTCTGTCAGGTCTGGCTATCCAGATACCAAACATGTTTAAGGGGAAAAGGAAAAGAAGGAAATAAAGGAAGTAAGAAATAGAGCGAAGAAAAGTAAATTATTTGAAATAGCTTAAGCATTATTGCTTTGACTGCTCGATTTATTTTGTAGCTCCAAAAAATAATTTTGAACGGCTTTGTATACTGAAATAATTTTGGATGAGCTGAATTTACAATTTAATTTTGATCACAGTGCGAGACAGGTCATCGTTGGTTGTCAGAGCGGTCCGTGGGACCTTAGCTCTTGAGTCACAGTGTCAGTTTGTAAGTCTGTCAGGTCTGGTAACCCAGAAACCAGACAATTTTAAGGAAAAAAGGGGAAGGAAAGGAGAGAAGGAAGAACGAGAGCAAAGGGGAAGAAGAGAATCTTTTAGGATATGCAGCGTTTAGGCATTGTTAAAATCGCTTCACAGATTTTGATATGGTCTAAAAATATTTGATTTTTTCTAAAGATTGTGTAAAAATGCTCAAATTTTGGTTGTTCTAAGTTCACGAGTTAATTTTGATTACAGTGCGAGCCGCGGCCTTTTGTGCTTGCGAACTTGCTCGACTGTGTAGTCCACTGAATCACGCAACAGAGGGTTGCTGTGCGATTCCGCTAGGCTATAGCGCCGCTGCGCCTGTTGCTTAATGTAGTCCTTTAGGTAAGGGACATCGAGGTCTCTATGTAGAGTTTCGTTAGAGACATACCATGGGGCATCAGCAATAGTGCGCAACGTCCTGCTTTGCAGAACCTGCAGACTTCGCATGTGTGTTTTAGCAATAAAACACCAAGCCGCACATGCGTATGTCATTGCTGGTCTTATGACCACCTTATAGAGTCGAATCTTGTTAATCAAACTTAATTTTGACCGTTTACATAATAATGGGTAAAGCTGCCGAAACGTAATTTGGAATTTAGTTTTTAGCGCTTCCATATGGTTCCGCCAAGTCATCCCTTTGTCCAGAATGACACCGAGATACTTAGCGGAGGATTCCCATGGTATACGAAGTCCATTCATTGAAACTTCAGACGGAACGCCGCGACGTCTTTTTGTACAGTAGATTGCCTGCGTTTTCGAATGGTTTATTTTAATTAGCCACCGATCCGCCCAATCTAATACTTCTTCCACCGCACTTTGCAGCCTGTCATGGACTAGGTCACCAGACCACGACTGAGCCACCAATGCAGTATCGTCAGCATAGAGATAGACTTCACAGTTGCTGGGACTAGGGACGTCATGGATGTACAGTGAGTAAAGGATAGGTCCAAGGACCGAACCCTGAGGGACGCCGGCTGTAATCAGCCGTGTTGTCGACAGCACATTGTCAATTTTGATCCGAAATTTCCTACCTTCAAGGAAGGATTTCAGTAGTTTTAGAAGCCAAAAAGGGAAGCCCTTTTGGATTAGTTTATACAAGAGGCCCGCGTGCCACACCTTGTCAAATGCTTTTGAGACATCCAAAAGCAAGATGCCAGTACTTTCGTTAAGGGTGAATCCTCTGGTTACACGTTCCACCAGCCTAACCGCCTGTAGCTCCGTACTATGTTCAGACCGAAAACCGAATTGCACGTCAGGAATCACATGGTGATCTGACGAGAAATTCTCAAGGTGACGTAGAATCACCTTTTCAGCGAGCTTAGACGCAGCTGACAGCAGGCTAATGGGACGATAATCCTGGGGAAATATCGAACCCACCTTCTTTGGAATCATTATAACTTCAGCGGTCTTCCACGCGGATGGGAAGTACTGGATCCTGAGCATGGCATTGACTATTGCCACGAGATAAGTTAAGGACTTCCGCGAAAGCAGCTTCAGCGCCTTATTAGTGATTTGATCCTCCCCAGGTGCTTTACGCACTTTAAGGTCTTTAATATGACCTTGAATCTCTGCTGGTGTGCAATGCGGGATCTCAGGAGATACCGCTGATGTGCTAAGCAAATCTTCGGTTGAAGAAGCTTCTGAAGAAGAATCTTCTGATGAAGAAAAATCCCCAACGAATGCGCGACTGTCACTGACGCCGTTGGCCCTAAAATATCTCCTGACAGATCTTACGATGTGTTGCTCCTCGTCGAGGTCATTATCAAGATCATAGTTGGGAGAGAACTGTCTTTCCATGGCATCGGCGAAAACTTCAACCTTCTCCTCTGTCCTGAAGACAATGCCTCCAGGACCGTGAATGTGTGGGATTTGTTCACGCTTTCCGTTTTTGAGCGACTTCGCCACCTTCCAGAGAGGAATGCTTGAGTCAAGCATCCCCGCCAGAAAGTCGTTCCATTGCTCATTGCGGAATTCATGAAGAGCATTTCTTACTTCATGAACAAGATTCGTCGCTCTGCGAATGTCATCAGGATGACAAGACCTTTTCGCTTGCTTAATTGCAGCTCTTTTATCAGAAATTTTCTGACGAATGTCTGCTGGCAGAAAAGGTCTGCCGTGTCGCTGCACGGGAAGTACAGCTGCACGCTGCAGAGTTTGCTGAACAAAACTTGTCCACTCTGCTTGAGCCGCATCTATACCGTTCTCATCATCTATGATCGGTATATTGGGGAACTCTTTGAGGAGCGACTTGTATAGCTCCCAATCAATGCGTTTCCTTGGAGGGATTTCATCCCCCAAGATCTGCTCATTAGCCACTTCCAAAACGACGGGAAGATGATCGCTTGAGATGTCATACATGATTCGAGAAGTGATGCTGTAGCTACAGTTCTTGGATAATGCCAAATCAAGAACATCAGGTGCCTGAAGGTGATTAAATGGGTGGTGCGTCGGCTCCTCAGTACTATGTATGAGGTAGCCATTTCGTATCACATGGTTGTACAGTCGGATCCCACTGGTGGAATTCAACCTGGAATGCCATGCTCGATGTTTGCAGTTGAAGTCCCCTGCCACAATAAGTGGACCCGAGTAGTCTAAAAGGACTTCCAGATCCGCCTCTTGCAGCCTGTTACCACACCTGACATACACCGATGTGATTTTTAACGGCACACCTCCCGTCATATTGACCACCACGGAAGCCGCTTCGATGCTCTGCATGTCAGCGTTTGTGCTTCTGTGGTAGTCAATACCGCGTTTCACTAGCACTGCCAAGCCGCCACCCCGTCCAGTCAATCTATCAGCCCGGATAACATCGTAATTCGGGAAAGCTAGACGATCTCCCGGATTAAGTAATGTTTCCTGCAGCAAGGCCACATCTATACTTTCGTCCACAAGAGCTTGATGAAATTCCCGTCTTTTGGGAATGTCCCTTAGACCCAAACAATTCCAAAAAAGAATTTTGATAAATGCAGGCTTTCGTCGATTGTACCTAGCCATTTGCAGGAAAGATCGCCTGCAAAGCCTGTGTTGCGCTAATCAGAGGACCTATGATCTGCTGTAAGGACCTTAGCGCGGTTGCCAGGTCCACATTTTGCGTGTTCGCAGAAGATCCCACAGAGGGGGCAGCCCGGGTTGCATCCCTAGCTGCATCCGCGTAACTTACATTGCGCCTTTGCGCTATCACTTGCAGATTTTTCTTAGGGGCAAATCTGCAAGTTCGGCTATTCGCTGGATGCCCCCCTCCACAGTTCGCGCACTTTCGTTCCTCTTGTTGTGTTTGAGGGCATAAGTGGGTCATGTGGTCAGAGGCACATTTTAGACATTTAGGTGGTGCAGTGCAGTAAGATTGCGCATGCCCATATTTTTGGCAGCGGTGACACTGCCCGATGAGTCTTGAGTTCTTTTGAACTTCGACTCGGATAGCCAAACCTAGCAGCTCGTGTTCGTTGAACAGCTGCTGAGATTTTTCTATCTTGGGCAGTATGACTACCACCAAAGGCATGGGCACGCCGCCACCGCGTTTCAGGCGAATTATGTGCAGGGGGGAATATCCCCTCTGTTGCAACTCTTCCTTGATCTCAATTTCCGAAAGTGTCGCGTGTACTCCTCTGATTACAGCATGAATGTTCCTCTCGGAGGGTAGAGGGAAAGTGTGATGGGGCACCTCTTCCTCCCTGAAGAGACGAATAATCCTGCGGTAATCATCCTCGGATTTGGGAATTATCCTGATTCCTGCATCGACGGCAACCGCGCGTTCGAATTTGATGCCCAAGGAAATAAACTTGTGATTTACGCCTCGCCATCTCGAAGCATCACGAAGAACGATGGGGGTAACACGTACCTTGCGTGGGGGCTGTGCAGTCGTGTCTTCTGGTACCTGAGATGTCGAAGGCGTGGAAGTATCCGATAGATTAGGCACAGGCTGTTTATTCGAGTCGCTTGCAGTTGAATGAGATGTTTCAGACTGCAATTTTGGTGAAGGGAGAGGAGGAAAGCCTGTCGTGTCGGTCTTGTTTCGTCGCGTTTTACGGGGCTTAACCTTGGTAAAACCGTCAGGGAGTGTATCGTCGTCTGTGGAAAGATCGCTTGAGTTATTTAACGGTCTCTTAAGATTGACAGCTTTGTCTTTACTGGGATTTTTGGGAAGTGTTTGGGAAGAATTTGTAATATTTAGATGGGAAGGTACCTGGGTTTTCAGTAGGAGGTCTAATTTAACTGTTAGGTCGGTAATTGTCCGCTGCTGGGCTTCGATGATCATCATCAATCTTTCATTGGTCTTCTTATCATCGTCCTTTTTTGACAGCTCCTGTCGAACCATCTCCAATTCGGCTCTCAGCTCCTCTATGGTCTGCTCCTTCGACTCCATCTCCATTGCCATGGTGGAAGCGCCATTTCCTGACCCCCCTGGGTCAGTTTCCATATTAAACACCTCGGTTATCTCGCTTTTCGTCTAAAAAATTTTCCGGATCGAAATTACGGGACAGCTGCTATCAGTGCCCTATACAGGGCGATATCACAGTGCGAGGCACGGCCTGGAATGTTTGCGAACTTGCTCGACTGTGTAGTCTACTTAATCACGCAACAGAGGGTTGCTGTGCGATTCCGCTTGATTATAACGCCGCTGCTCCTGTTGTTTTACATAATCCCTGAGAAATGGGATATCCAGGATATCAAAATCTCTGTGAATGGTCTCATTTGACACGTACCAAGGGGCGTTTGTAATTGTGCGTATGGTTCTGTTTTGCAGGACTTGCAGTCTCTCATGTGCGTCTTGGCAAGAAAACACCAAGCCGCGCATGCATAGGTGATTGCGTGTCTTATGACCGTTTTATACAACCGAATCTTGTGGATCAAACTTAATTTTGAATTTCTGCACAACAAAGGATAAAGCTAATTTGGAATTTTGTTTTCAAAATATCAGTATGTTTCTGCCAGGTCAACCCCTTGTCAATGATGACTCCAAGATACCTGACAGATTGCTCCCATGGTATACGAGTTCCATTCACTGATATCTCTGAGGAGGCACCGCGACGTTTTTTAGTACAATAGATTGCCTGCGTTTTTGAAGTATTAATTTATATCAACCACCGATCCGCCCACTCCAGTACTTCCTCCACCGCACAGTTGCTGGGGCAAGGGACGTCATGTATATAGAGTGAATAAAGGATTGGTCCTAAGACCGAACCCTGAGGAATACCGGCTCGTACGGGCCGTGTTGTTGACAACACATTGTTAATTTTGATCCGAAACCTCCTTTCCTCTAGAAAAGATTTCAACAGTTTTAGTAGCCAAAATGGAAAACCCTTTTGGATGAGCCTATAGATCATGTGCCACACGTTGTCAAATGCCTTTGATACATCTAAAAGCAAGATACCAGTACTTTTGTTCAGGGCGAACCCCCTGGTTACATACTCCACCAGTCTAACTGCCTGTAGCTCTGTACTATGCTCAAACCGAAAGCCGAATTGCACGTCAGGAATCACATTGTGGTCTGACGAGAAATTCTCAAGGTGACGATAAATCACCTTTTCAGCGAGCTTAGAAGGAGCTGACAGTACACTAATGGGACGGTAATCCTGGGGGAATATCGAACCTGCCTTTTTTGGGATCATGATGACTTCCAGCGATCTTCCACACCTCAGGAAAGTAATGAGTTCTGAGCATTGCATTAATTATTGCCACCAGATAAGTCAAAGCCTTGAGCGAAAGCAACTTCAGAGCTTTGTTGGTGATTTGATCCTTTCCAGGTGCTTTACGCACCTTTAGGTCCTTAGCGTGGCCTTGGAGCTCTGCTGGTGTGCAAAAGGGAATCTCAGATGATTCTCCTGACGTGCTATGCTGAGATTCATCCGAAGAGTCTTCCGTAGAAGAATCTTCTGAAAAGTAGTCACCGATGTTAGCACTGATGTTGATATCGCCATTCGCTCTGAAATATCTCCTGATAGATCTTACAATTTGTCGTTCCTAGTCAAGATCAATGTCCAGATCATAATTGGGAGAGAATTGCCTTTAAATGACGTCAGCAAAAACTTCCACTTTATACTCAGTCCTGAAGACTATGCCTCCATGACCATGAATATGTGGTAGTTGTTTTTGCCTTCCGTTTCTGAGCGATTTTGCCACTTTCCAGATAGGAATACTTGATTCAAGCATCCCCGCCAGAAAGTCGCTTCACCGCTCATTGTGGAATTCATGGAGTGCATTTCTCACTTCATGGACGAGACTCGTCGCTCTACGAATATCATCAGGCTGAAGCTAGTTTCCTATAGACATTAGTCCTGAACATCCCATGACTTTTATTGTCAAAACGTCATTACATTTCATGTCAAATTGACAACGTCAGAGATGTTCCCCTACATACGAGCTGCTTTCCAGTGGTTTTTGGTTTGAGACAGATCCGCTCTAAACTGCTCCAGAAACAATGCATGAAAGCGGTATTGGTACTGAACACCACTGAATTACTCCGAGTTAGAGTAACTCAACAGGACCACTGAAAGGCAGCTCTTATAGCTGCCTCACGTCTGCGTTCGAAGCAGGGTACATTCTGGGGACAGAATCCATCTGGACTTATTACACTACAGAAGAACTTATTTTGCCTATTTATTAGTTCCTTTCCTATAGATTATAGCTCTTTTGTATCAACAGGTTCCTTGATGGAGTACATTGTAAGAAGGTTAATCAAACGAAACTGACAATTTTTATAGATTATTGACGCTCTGATAAAGAGACTAATGATTTCGTTACTTTTTCTTCCAGAAAATGGGGACTATCCCTCACCTATCAATAATCAAAGGACCGACAAGACCTGTCACCCCATCCTTGTTGCACAAGCTGTTCGAAAATGTTGCTGTAGGGCCAGGCCAAAACAACACTGCCCTGATATACGAAGGTAACAATTCTAGCACCTCCAGATTTTTTTACTTCACATTCATTTTTCTAATTTTCGATAATGAAACACAGCACCAAAATTGAATTTTATTGCCTTGCTTTACTTTACTAAGACTACAGCCCATCTCACGAGTATCCATCACGTTTTGACTTCTACTAAGGTGAACAGCTGATCAGGAAATGATTTTTGTGTTAGTCTGTAACGTGAATCAGGTGTAAACCTGGTAAAACTTAGAACCGTATCCAATTTAGGGCTGTATCGACAGTGTTTATAACCTCCTTGATTTCTTAGTCTTTTCTTTCCTAAAGACTGGGGTATTTCTAGATTTCTATTGTTCCGTCTCAGCGTCAGCGCTCCTATTGTGAGGTTATGCCTTCTTTTTGAAGTGTAGGAAATTTCAAGCTGATTGAACAGATTAGATAAATAAAAAGCATGAACAATTTAATGCAAAGAGATACTTGCAACATAACCTCAAAATAGGCCGCTGACTCTGAAGGACAGGAAAAACTATGAAAATCAAGGAGGCCATGAAGGCGCCCTACAATTGTATGAATGACGGATGATACTGCCCTTAGTGGCTGGGACTGGGAAATTTGAAATATCACTAGAGCTGTCATTCTACCGTAATGGATACTCGTGAAAAAGGCAGTATTGCAATTTGACCTTGAACTTGACCCTCCATGGTCATTCGACAATTCTCTATGTACATAAGCAATTATCCGAACGAATTCTTTTCTCAAAGTTATAATCAATTCATGAGAATTGTGTTTTTTTCTGTTAGAAAATGACCAAGTCCGCAAAACCACTTACTCGGAGCTCAACGCCACAACAAACAAAATGGCGCGCGCCATTCACCAGCTCATCACCACCAACAGTTTACCCAGAAACAAAGATGGCGACTATATCATCGCAGTTAACATGGTGCCAAGTGACCGTTTGGTAACAGTCCTGTTGGCTATCTGGAAAGCTGGAGCTGCTTATCTACCTTTGGATCATGCCTTTCCTGGACCTAGAATCGAGCATATCGTCAGAGAAGCGAAGCCTGTTTTGATTATCTATGACCAAGGTAAATGATCATCAAACCAATCAATAATATTTGACTGCATCGCAACTCAATACTTCCTTCTTTACCTCTTCCCTCCTTTCCCAACTAGCACAGGACGCTGGCTGGACATTGTTTTTATATGGAATCAACATTCATCTATTGGTACTAGCATTCCATTTAAACGCCAATATCTACCCTAATTTGGCTAAGCTTTGGAAAATATATTTTGTTTGGTTTTCTTTTTTAGCCTATACTGGCCCAACATGTTATGTTGCGATACTGATTGCAGAATATTGGCACAATATTGTAATTGAGTCCCTAAACAATATAACATATATATGTTGACACAATACTGTATTGATAGCGGAAGTAAGTAAACATATATATATTGGCCAACTATCGTTTCTTCTTGCATAACACATTGACGACCAATATCACTCCAATGTAGTTTGTTGATCGTTGATCGAATATTCGTAATCCTATATTTGTCTTACCTGTATATTAGTTTAACTTTGGAAACTACATTTGACCTTCCTTTTTGGCCTGTATTGGCCCAATATGTTATTTTGTGATATGGTTTGAAGCATATATGAACAAGTTTAGAAATAAAATATTACAAATAAATGTTGGCACAATAAAGAGAAATTTAAATATATACAGGGTGGCGCATCAAAAACGAAACAGACGCATTTACTGGCTGCTTAATTTTTTTTTCGGAAAAACGCTCATACCCGTGGATTTTGTTTTCGAGCGGGACACCAGTTTGGCAAAAAATCACGTTAACACGTGCAGCCCCCTGGGCGGGGGTGACACCAACCCTAAAATCTTAAATGGAAAAGGGGGTCGAGTGATACCTTATTTTAAAGGTCTTTCAATTCCCTTTATAATGATGTAAAATACATGAGCTTCAGTTCAGTAGTTTTGAAGATTTATTGATTTAAAGCTTAAAGTAGACTTTAATAGGTACATCACATTAGTTTGTACTACTTTCAGAAGAAATTTGAGTAAAAGAATTTACATGGCTTGCTTATCATTTTGTTGTTGAAAATAGCTATTGGAGCGTTTTTTGTGGCAAAAAAGTTATTTCCTGAAGAAAGATAAGGAAATATCTCGTACTTATTTTAAACAGGAATTTAGTACATAGTTTGCGAATGATTTGACCAAAATTTGTTGCTAAAATAACTTGTTACGCTTTATTACATAAATTAACCATGGTATATATATTCCATATCAGAAAGAGTTGAAATTAATGGAATATTTAGAATATATAGAAACGCAACATTGAAAATCCCATAAGGAACGAAGCAATAGAAGTGGGGGTTTTAGGGCAAGTTTATGTAGATCCTACGTTAAGTACCCGCAAACTGGAGACTGTGTGTGGTGCTAGTCGACGTACTGTCCAACGGATTCTAAAGGCCCATAGTTTTCATCCGTATAAAATTCACCTGGTACTACTCAGCCAACATCATTAGAAGACCTGCGACAAAGAATTGTGAATGAGTGCCTTCAAATTACTCCTCAAATATTGCAAAATGTGCGGCAACGTTTTAAGCAAAATCTTTATTATTGCATGGAGAGTCATGGTGGCCATTTTCAACATTTACTTGCCTAACGGGTCAGTTCATTCTTCATTTTTAAATTACTTTGCTGCCAAATGTATTGATCTCCACTAATGATGATGTATTAGTTTTATTTAAGCTTTAAATCAATAAATCTTCAAAACTACTGAACTGAAGTACATTAATTTTATATCATTATAAAGGGAATTGAAAGACCTTTAAAATAAGGTATCACTCGACCCCCCTTTCCATTTAAGATTTTGGGGGTGGTGTCACCCCCGCTTAAGGGACTGCACGTGCTAACGTGTTTTTTTGTCAAACTTGTGTCTTCCTCGAAAACAACATCGACGGGTCTGAGCGTTTTTGAAAAAAAAAACTGAGCTGCCAGTTAATGCGTCTGTTTCGTTTTCGATGTGCCACCCTGTATATGATCTGCTTCTGCCAGACAATGAGGTCCTACAATATTTTTATAATTGTTTGAGACAATGAGACAATATACGAAGTATATCTTGGAACCAATATTGGATTTCAATATTGGGCCAATAAAGAATGGATGTGCTGGTTTAACACTGTAAATCATCGTTGAACCAATATTTTTATAATTGAATGAACAGTAGGTAAATTTTGACATACGACCAATATTGAAATTTTGAGACAATGCAAAAAGAAGTATTGCTCTAATAATGTGAATAAACACTGAAACAATACAGTCATAACTGAATTGTAATATCGAGCGTATAAAGAAAGGCCATATTGAGTTGATATTGCAATTTATTGTGGGCTTGCAGACGCATTGTCGGACTGAGATGGATGAACTAGAGCCAGAGCCCAAGGTTGGGCTCTAATTCGTCCATTTCTTGTATGGCTTGGTGGCCTTGCATTGGAACCGAGACAACTCAACAAAATTCAGCTTTGGCTTGTACCATTATTACAAGCGCAGTGCGGACAACACATCTGAGTGCAATGGAAGCTTATTAAATAGATTGCTATTATCAAACTTCAAATATCCAACAAACTGATCTTCCTATAGTTGGTCCTAACACAAAGAATAAAAATCAATCTGTCTCCAAATAACTAGACCTATAACGTACCTACTGATGATTGCTAAAGAGCAAGAAACAAAATATTATATGGTTGGTTATGGTCCAATTCGACACGGTAATCTTGATTGAGGCGTCTTTATTTGGTAAAGGTAATAATTTGACACTTTTTTCCAGATTCTCCCTTTTACATGAACACATACAAAATGTCCTATGACGAACTTGTTGAGCAGAGCAAAAATAAAACCTCAACAACTTTAGCAGATAACGAGCAAGTTTCACATGTCAAGGACGATCTCGCGATTGTTTTGTATACATCGGGAAGCACTGGGGTACCCAAAGGTATGTTTGATCGTATACCCTTCAAAAAATGGTGAACGGGCAACCATTCATATGCTCGGAAACATTTCAATATAAGGTGCATGTGCACGCACATTGTTACTACGAGCCCCTTCCCACTTCAGTTGGCCCAACTATTGAAATCTTAGTTTTTTTCTTATCAAACACAAATAATAAAAATGTAGCGGGGTGTTGTAGGTTTAAAACATTATATAATATATATATATATATAATATTAACAATGAATATTTTGATAATATATAGTAGAAAACACCACCTTTATCACTCCCTAATCAAATTTGCATCATAAAAATAACACAAGTTGCAATTACATCAACCTATTTTCATTTCAATGCAATATAAGTCTATAACGCATAGGTGGCTGTGAAAAATGAAAGCCATGACAATTGTTTTTATTAATCACAGCTGTCAGAATACGTTTATAATAGTTTTGGGTAGTTAAGGTTTTCAAAATGTGTAGATTAAAGGTTATTAGTGAGAAAATTCGGTTACTGATAATTAAATTTTTTAATTCGGGGAAATCAAACCCAGAAATTGCAACTTTGTTAGACTTATCACGGTACAGTGTGAGAAATATTGTTAGAAGATATAACGTAACTGGTTCAGTTAATATTAAGCCACGATATGTGAAAAAAAGTAATATCACAAATGCCGACCGAAGAGCATTAACGGCGCTCTCACAGTCAAGCAGAGTTTCTGAGGGGAATCGGGGGGGTGATAGGGAAACGCTAGTAGGACGGCGTTGTGACAAGGCAAGCGCTCTACGTTAGAAAAGGATAGTAATACGCAGAGGTGTGCTGTTCGCGTGCCTGGTTGAATTTGCATATTGCACAGAGTCGGATTTGATTTGGATATACGATCTAGCGTACGACTGTTTCCCTATTTTGGCGCATAGTATACTCAGCCCTTATTACTTTTATTACCGTTATTGTATTGTTGTATTATCGTGTTGTTATTGTTGTGCTGTTATTGTTGAGTGTCTTTCTTATCAAGGTATCAAAAATGAACAATAAGAGAAATAAACGTGGCGTCTCGAAGAAGCCGCATTTAAATACGCACAGGAAAAAAAAACGTTTTCCAGATAGAAAAGTAGGTACCAAAACAATTATGAATTTTAGCATTCATTTTGCCAATAAATTAGACTATACGTAGTTACTATTATAACTATATTTTATATGTTATTTTAGCTTAAAAATGACAGCAAGGTTTAGCATATGCATTCTCTAACAGAGACAGATGGCATGGATCTTCAAATTCAGGTGTGTATACCCTTTTTTTTTAGATTTGCACCAGAGGCTGATATCATTTCTGGCAATTCTGATTAAAAATGCAGTAAGTTTACTTCATGACGTCGATAATTGTATTGTAGAGCAGTTTAACTCAATCATAGCTAAATTCATTGGGGGTAAACGGATTAATTATTGCAAGAAGAGATCCTACCAAGGAAGATGTGCTGCAGCCGTAGTGAGCCACAATACACAGCGACCTGTTTGTGTGATCCAAAAGCGGCTACTCCCTAGTTTCAGTCCAACCTCTTTGATTGCTAAAGTTGAAGAAAGGAGAGCGCACAAAAATCTGAAAAGGAAGCTGAAACCAAGGAAAATTAAAATCAGAGATAGTGATACTAAAGAGAACGCATCCTATGGGGAATTCTGTGAGAAGCCTGACATTAGCAACGAAGACATAGAGGCTGCCAAGGTAGAATTCTTGAAAAAACTTGCAAAAACCGACTCCAAAATTTCCCAGATCGAGCAAGCCACAAAATCTCAGGATTGCAATTTGTGGCGTCTTCGTCGAAGAATGAGGTTGACTGCGTCTCGGTTTGGTGAGGTTTGTAGAAGAAGAGATACAACAAGTTGCAGAACTCTAGTAAACGCCATAATATACCCAACCGAATTCTTTAGCAATGCATGTGACTATGGAAAAAAGCATGAAAGCGTGGCAAAATCAGAAATAGAGAAATCATATTCGCAATCAGAAGTACAATCTTGCGGGTTGTTTATTGATAGGACCCATCCATTTCTGGCAGCATCGCCAGATGGTTTGATAGGCGAAAAAGGTCTGCTAGAAATTAAATGTCCATGGTCGGCTAGAGAAATGACCCCTGAAGAGGGCATTCTGAACAAAAAAATTACGTTTTGGATAAACGATGAAATAAATAAAAAACATAAGTGGTATTACCAAATTCAAGGGCAGCTACACGTTGCACAAAGAGAGTACTGTGTGCTTGGTGTTTGGACCCCGTATGGTTTGAAAATAGACGTCATTCGAAAGGATGACGTTTTCGGGAAAAAATGAAATGGAAGAGAAATTGAAATTCTTCTACATGAACTGCTTGCTCCCAGAACTGGTCGATCCCAGAAAAAGCAGAAATATGCCAATCCGCGATCCCGATGTGATCTTGAAGGCACAAGAGAACCGTTTGAACAAGAAAAAGAGTTCTTGAGAATTGGCTATTTTTGCTGTACTCGGGTACCAAAATGGAAGAGATCAGCATATTACATTGTACGCCGTTACTAACCCCTTCGTGTCGGCAAATGCGGTGTGCAGATCTCGCTTTAGCAGCGATGTGCGAGATGTTATGCTAATCTCTTCCATTTTGGTACTAGTACCAGATGTTCACTATTTATTGTATATTATGTATATATTGTTTATTTAAATAAAAGTCAATCGTCAGGCTCAATAGCACGTAGCATCGGCTAGCTTTATCTAGTCTGTTAGATGGCGAATATTGAAATGTCACATTGACACGTTAAGCGCCACAGCAGAATCTGAAAATCCAGTCCACTGGGCCAAGCTGTTATTATTGTCAAATTAGCTTGTTTTAAGTTTCGGTTTAATATTTTGACTTGACTTTTTTCTCAAATCCTATGATTTTTCCCCTTTTTTGATTTTTTTTCTGAGGTACTAATTGTATGTCGCGTGGCCCACAGACCAGTCGGGTCGCATGGCACATAAGTCGCGTCGCGTTTTTTGCAAGTCAAGACTTGCATCATGTCGCGCGTTGAGCACTATTTCGTGTCATTTATTATTGAAGCGTTGTTGGTATTGTACGTCATCTTGTCCAAATTGCTTTACTGTTTATAAATTATTGAATACCAAATTTGTGATGTCGCATTACGAAGCGGAGCAAAAAAGGCTTGAACAATTGTGTAATGAAATACTATCGGATGAAGAGAGTGGCAGTACTGAGTTATGTGGGGATGTATACTTATCTGATGCGTATTCTCCAAGTGGTAGTGAATCAGATAGTAGTTGTAGTAATTCCATATTTATCTGTATTACTGTTTATTTATACCGGTATTTTGTTTATTCCTGCATAAGACTTTGTCAATCTGTTTAGTTTATAAGAGTTCCTCCATATTTGTGTTCGTTAGAATATCGACATTTACCATAACTTTGCTGTGAAATTACTTTGTTCATTTTGAATGAGAATGTCTGATTATTTTATAAGATTTGCTTTTTGTTTTAGATTTGTAGACCAGCCTCTTTTTGTAAAACTCTATAAACAACGTGTTTTTTAATGTTTTCATTTCCAATTCAGTATAATTTGGTCCCTCAGGCCACGGACTCTTGGTTCCCGTAAGAAAATCACATCAGCATGGCACACGTCTTACGTTACGCGGCCAAATATAACTGCCAGCAGTGAGACATATCATGTGTGTCACGAGGCCCAAAGCGCCAAATGAGCTGCGACACACGCATTATATCTCATGACGCTTATCGTGTTAAGTTTATTTTACGATACTCCATAAGGTTAAAGCTAAACAGCAAGTGACATTTTATTTGTGGTAAATGCGTTCACTATAATTATTATTTTTAACTAAAAAGATTACCGCCTCCAATGACCCTGGAACCACCTGGAAACTTTTGGTCACAAAGTTCTGTATTTTACCACACATGTCAAGTCTTTTCATTTGATATGTAAATTGGGGGTTTTGTACAAAAATATGTAACTCGCAATTTCGAAACGGCGGCAATCTTGGTATCAAATTTTTAGTGAAGTACTGTATTCTACAAGGCGACGACTCTTATTTGAGATATTAGCAAGTATGTTATCCGCCATTTTGTAACGGCCGCCATCTTGATTTGAAACTGTTTTCGTATTACTGTTTTGTACAAGTGCTTCCATTTGATATCCATATTGGGGTGATTGAACAAAAATGATTTTTTGTGGTATCACCTCTGAAGCATGGCCTATTGTATAAAAAGAAATGATCAAAATCGATTAAAATTTTCCCCTCTTTCATTGAAGTCTATTAAAAATATCACTTAATGGTCCGATGTTTATCTCGAACGACCGACGTTAAAACTGCTACTGTTTAACTTGGGACAACAAATTATCTGAATACGTCCTTTCTTAGTCCGTACACACCGCCGCGTTGCTTCGACTGGCAGCACGAGATAGTGGATAAAATTCGTGTAAAAGCCTATTTGCAGAGGTTTTCGCGCTTCAAAATTGACGCTTCATTTTTGAATATTTTTCAATGAAATTTTCACAGTGCACTAAAAACAAGACTCCACAGGGTGCTATAGAGCCACTTTTTCGTTTTTTCCTCTGGGTTATTTTTAAAAAAATCGAGAAGTCGAACAACAATTATCTGCACTTCCACCCACCATAACTCCTGAAAAAAAATTTTTTTTAGAAAAGTGGCTCTATAGCACCCTGGACAATTGTCTTCTTAACATACTGTATAAATTTTATTCAAATATATAGAAAAATGGAGCGTCAATTCCGAAGCAGCTAAACCCTTGTAAATGGCCTGAAACTCACTGCGTCGGAGCCGCCTTAAGAGGAATAATCGTGAAAGACAGGCGTGCCAATTATTTACAATTAAGTGCTCTGTGGAGTGGCCCTGTTGGAAGGAGAACTTCGAGGTCCACAACTCATATAGAGGCCCACAAACTGGGATTTAGCACTTTAGCAGTATGTCATCAAAAGGAGTAGGAAAACATCATTTTATTGATGGAAATGTGGATACAAACAAATATTTGGCAATTTTAGAAGAATCGCTTTCACCAGTGATGGAAGAATGTTTGACATCCGCCCAAGATTTTGGGTTTCAGCAAGATGGTGCAGCGTGCCATACCTCAAAAAAGGCTATAAAGTGGATGGAAGAAAATAATATTCCACTTTTGAAATGGGTTTCTAGCAGTTCAGATCTGTCACCTATTGAAACTTTGTGGCACGAGATGAAAAAAGTTCTACGACAACATCCTGCTCGTACAATCACCGAACTAAGACGAAAGCATCAAGAAATATGGGATTGTTTTACAGCAAATGTTTGCCAAAACCTGGTTAACAGTATGCCCCAAAGAATTTCAACCGTAATAAAAAATAAAGGTGATGTTACCCAATGGTAATCTTTCAATTGTTGCTTTGTTAACTTCGCGCATTTATTCGCAAATTGTTTGTTTGTTCAGATGTTTTATTAGTTATATATAGGTCTAAGTGATTTCAAAGATGTATTTTTTACGACTAGAGTATATCTAAAATGTTTTTGAGAAAATAAATTGTTTTAGAAGTAAATAGTTTCATCATGTTTAGTTTATAAAGGCATATTTTGGTACACATCTTGAAGTGGGCCAACTGAAGTGGGAAGGGGCTCGTAGAGTCGGATGGTAGGCAATTTTCAGGACGAATCTGAGTTAATCACAATTATGAATGTGTAATATTGAATCCAAACTCGTTACAATTACATACATTCACATTTAAATATCATAAAGCCCTAGATCAGAGGTTCTCACACTTATTTCGTCCACCGCCCACTCTGAGAATTAATTATTTTCCAGCGCCCCCGAAATCACTTTAATTTATACAGAGAAATCCATATGTCACTGACGTCGTAATGTGTACCAAAGAGAAGCGTGCATTACATATTTTAGAAAGAGATAGAAGCACCACGTTGCCTAGCAACCCGAGTGACAAGGCCACCTAACCGCCTAACATACGTATTACACACTTCTCGCGATTCTCTTTCGTACACTTTACCTCGTCAGTGATATTTGGATTTCTCTGTATATAACTTGAGTTCACAAACCTGCATTGAACATACTCGAATCGCTGGTATAAATATTTTATGACGTTTAACGTGTAAAATAATTCTTGCGTGAAAATAATAGCTTCAGAAATAAAGTAACTTCGTACATCGTTTTATTTTTTGATAGTGAAATCAGTTACCAAATTAAAGTCGACTTAAATGCGTCATACTATGATCATTACGTTTTGAACCTGATCATGAAACATAAAATTGATGTCAATACTGGTTGAATCGCTGAGGTTTAAATTGAACAGCAGTGGTCCCTGTACAGATTCCCGAGGTACACCATGTTCCAAAGGATATGTATCAAATCTTATACTTCCAAGTTTAACTTTTAGTATCTGCTCTCCAACAGTATATAATATTTGCTTGAGTATTGTCTATAGTGTCGAATGGCTTAGATAGATCAAAAAGAAAATAATATATTCGTCATCGTCAAGCCTGCTATAAACAAATTCAAGCAAGTGACATCTTGTAGTTTCGATGGATTTCTTAGCTACATACCCATGTTGGCATACATTCAGGATATGAGATTTTTCAGCAAAATCGTAGTCTGTGATACATGGTCTTTCTAGTAGTTTAGATATGTTGCTCAGTAATGAAATTTGACGATAGTTGTGAACGTAATCACACACAAATATAGGTATGATCATCGCAAGTTTAAATATGTTAGCAACACAACCACTCTCAACAGATTTATTAAATAAAAATACAAATTATCACCAATACAACTACACTTATTTAAAAGATGTAAAGTAATATACTAAGTGACATATAAATCCGAACACCCAGTTTAAATGGTTTTAAGTACTTAATGAAGCTTAATAAGTAAATGATAAAAATTTGCCTAAACAAAATCGAGACTCGTCACTAAAGACAATACTGTTCCATTCCTGATCCCAGAGTGACCGTTGTCTGCACCACTCAAGGCGATTACGTCGGTGTTCTCGAGTTAAAGGGAGGACCCAGTGTGGCCGGTATGAAAACAAGCTAAACCTTCTCATTCGTCGGTAAACACTTCGCATGCCAATAGGTCTTCCGTGTTCTGCAAACCATTCATTTGCAATGGACCTGGTAGTGGAGAAACGGTCCCTTAAGGCCAATAATCTTAGGCGGCGATCTTCATGGTCTGTTGTTCTACGGCGGCGTCCAGTGCCCCTTGCTCTTTGCGTACGGCCTTCTCGAAGCCATGCCTGACAACACCTAACCACAGTGTCTACACTTCTTTGCACTGTAACTGCAATTGCCCGAAAAGAATGTCCAGCTTCCCGAAGTCCCACTATACGGCCCCTATCAAACTCACTATCGTACATGTCTCCGTACTCTAGGCATCGTAACCGATCGTAAAGGATGTCAAGAACCAAAATCCGCCAACGTTGATTCTTTACTGCGGCTGAAATATTCATTTTTAGAGCGTTAGTGAATTAAAAAAAAGCAGTATAAAAACCGGAATGTCCAACTGATAAGGCTGAAAATTTTTTCACTTGTAATACAGATAAATATATTCACCAAATTTTATTAAAATAAAACCATTTAAACTGGGTGTTCAGATTTATATGTCACTTCGTATAATATATAGTTAGTATAGTTTCCTTGAGATTTTATAATTTCATTAACCGCGCTTTATACTATTTTAATATCAGTTTTGAAACATACAGAAATCAACATCTAAATCAATTCTATGTAGGTGTTCGACTGCCCCATAGAGTAATCCAGAACAGACTCCAATGGCAGTTCAAAAGATTCCCATACACCTCTACAGAGAAAGTTTGTATCTTCAAAACGGCACTGACATTTGTTGATAGTGTGAGCGAAATATATGGTCCACTAATAAGCGGTTTAACTATCCTGGTTGTCCCGAAAGCGGTTACTAAGGATCCTCAGCAATTGGTGGCCCTTTTGGAGGAATACAAGGTAAGGTGCATGTTGAGATTTAATCAAAATGGAAACTACAGGAAGGAAAACCATCACGGGAACACAAGGTCATATTTTTTAGGAATATACATTTTTTGTTTTGAAGGTTCTGAAAACCTGATTAGGTGAAATTTTACAGAACGGATTAATATCCTATTTGCCTCTCAAGTATTCTTCAATTCTATCTTGCTTAGATAAGACCTTTCATAACGTACCGCGCTACAAAAGTACGATAAGGGTAGTTACAACGCTACAAAGGCAGCTCGGTCCCGTTATATGTTCCAACACTTATCATTTCCTAACTTCCGCAATCCCATACTTCTAGAAGACTAATGTTCTTGTACATAAATCCAAACTTCCCACAATAATTCATCGCAAATTCTCATTTAATCTCTACATACTTTTTTGTTTCAGATCGAGAGGCTCGTTCTAGTGCCGTCGCTTTTGCGTTCTCTGCTTCTGTATCTGGAATTACAAGTAAGTACGTACTTTTGTGCAGAGGGCTTTCTGTTGTGAGAAAAATAAAGTACGTTAAGTATAAAAATTGAAATTCGTATAAAAAGGGTAATTAAAATGTAATCTGCGAACGATACGGATCTTATGACAAGATATTTTTTACAAGCTTTTATTGGAACTGAATTTTTAACCAATTGAGCTGAAATTTTGTGCACATATTCAATTTGCGCGACAGTACAAAACGTATTAACTGTCGCCATTTTAAATCCAATATAGCGGATACTACAAAATGGCAATTCACATTTTACCCCTATGATATAGATCAAGTTAAAGGGCTTGAGAAAAACAAAACAGGCAACATGACGTAATTCTAAATTCAATATGGCGGCCGTCGCTAATCTTACGTCAATCACATCTTTCCGATGTCAGTGCTAACTTCAATGATAACAGTTAAGAGAAGTGACGTCATCATAACTGCCTCCGTTTTCGCGAAGAAAAAATTTAACCTGGTGGGTCCTTCAAATAAATTGTTTTGTTTTAATACATGATTAACAATAGTTGTCTGAATTTGTAAAAATTCTGTTATTAGACTTTTACTCAAATTAGACAAAAAAATGTGGAAGGGCCGAAAAAACTAGTTAAATCATAAAACCAGGTGATGCTTACTTTGAGACGCACTCCTGAAAGGTTTTGTAAAAAACTAAAATCTGCCTTTTTTTAGTTGTTTTTGAAAGGAAGCAGTTTTTGGCGGTATTTGTCTAGTCTTCCACCATTTATACAATAGAGAGATCTTCCTCACAAGAGAGCAGGGAAAAGCGAAAAACACCTCTTCAAAAATGTTTAGCGATTAAGAGGAAGCTTAAAAGTAATTGGTCTAACAGTAATTGATAGAGAGATGAGACTGTGAGGCGAAGAAGGTAAAAGTATAAAGTATTGCTTCGGAGAAAAAGGTAGAAGTATAAGCATATCCTTGTTTTCATGTCCATAATGAGTACCTTATACTCGCGAGGATATTCTCCAAGAAGAAGTAAAAGGTTGACTGGTATTTGTATCTTGAGCGACATGTCCCGACTTGTTCCAGCTTGTTGTTGACGTGGGGGTTCGTTCACTCCGCATTACTGACTGTTGTACTCCAGAGCTCACACAGACCGTTCCGTTTTTACTAGATACATTTTTTATCAAATTAATAAGCATGTCATCCTCAAGTGATGACGAAACTATAGAAAATAATGGCAACGACCTGTAGTTCATTGCAGATGAAATTGCCATTGATCCTATTGTTTTGCAAAAGTCACAAGTTCCGAAAATAAAAATGAGAAAGGACGATGCCTTGAAGAAGATTTTGAAAAAATACGAGTCAACATTCGGTTAACCATCAGATACTGAAGGCTTATAAAAAAAATTAACAACACGAAATCAAGATTGAAGAAATAAACAGATCTAAAAAAAACTGGTAATACAGCAATTAAATTGTTAGATTGGGGAAGAAAGTTGCTGAAAGCTATGGAAGGTGACTGTAATCCTACAATTGGGAAAAATAGAGGTACCATTCAGGTTGGTAGTGTTCAAGAAGAAGGAAGTGAACTATATACCGAGCGCAGTGAGCAAACAGTTAGTATTACAGCTCCAGCAATTCAGAAGACATTGCCACCAAAAAGAAAATTAGCAACACAGAAATACGAAACTGAGGAAATCAAAGGGTTAACTACAAAAGAAATGCAAAGTCTAGTGCTTTTACAGCAGTACCAAACAAGTATTATAAAACAAAATTAGAAATGATGCAGCGTTAGAAGCCACCTGTAACTTATGATGTATCATGAAAATAAAAACTTATAAATACACTTTAATCAGTAAAACTATTTATTATAATACTGAAGTTTCTTCTTATTTGTTGACCTAGTTGGCGGAGAGGAACTTCGTCATTCTCATGATTCCCTTCATCCTCCTTATTATAATCTATGTCTGCACCTGGAGTAGGATTTCTGAAAGGAGTTATAAGGCATGCCTCAATACCATAACCGTCATCGCCAAGTAGTACAACATTTGCTTTATTTATTAGTTGTGATCTAGTCTATGAATTTCTCCATATTCTGGAATCATGCACTGATCCAGGCCAACACTTGTGAACATCTCTCTGGCATCACAAGTGGCTTGCACATTTAAAGTAGGTTTGCCTTTTCGGTTGATATACTCATCTCCATGGCGATTTGGTTTCAGGATTCCTATATGTGCACAATCAATTACACCAATTGCTTTCGGAAATTTATACATGCTTTACCATATCCGCTTGGCCTCCATCAGTTAATGGTTGGTAGTTGGAAACTTGATCCATTCGTTCGACTGTGCAACTATGCGGTTCGCAACTCTATCCACAGTCCGAGATACCGTTGCTTGACTAACACCAAGTTCCTGACCAATACCTTGTTAATATCCAGGGTCACCGAAATGGCGTAGACATATCTTCATTTTATGAATACATGAAAGTGCTCCTCCCCGAGTTTCCTCATTCTCAACTAAAAATCTGTCCGCAAGCCATGGTACATTTGCTTCTTCGAACCGATATATTTTTTTGAACTCACGACCAAGTGAAGGTAAACGAGGTTTATACGTTTTAACATTCACAATTTCCGCCATCATCGTTTGACCACCTTTCGTTACGAAGTTGAATCTGCTACTGACCACACTCAAAATTTCTGAAGGATATGCTTCCTATGCCAAGTTAAGATGAAGATTATGAATATCCTTCTACTTATGTCACTGCTTTGAAGGATATGCTTATACTCAAAAAGCAAAAGCATTTACTTAAAATTATTATAAATACCATTTCCTTCAAAATTTGCAAGTACCAGGATATCCTTTGTTTTATGAATACGGCTCAATATTCCGAAATATTCAAATGCTACTAAGCTATGGACCCTTGAGGAATCCTCTGTCGGAACATTGATAAACAATTGCTCACACATTTGCTTTTAGGATGCAGAAATAATGTGATTATTTTGAGCAGCTATGAATTTAACACAGTAGTCTGTATACTCCTCGGCAATTCGACTGTTTTAAATAAATGTTTAATTGAGATACATCACTCACTCTTGCTAATGCTAATTATCTTTTTTCCAGAAAACTGAGCACCTGCTCGGAAATCTACGTTTGTGGGTGTGTTCGGGAGAAACACTGGTAGTTTCACTTTCCAAGGAATTTTACAAGTACTTCCCAGAAAATGAGCACACGCTTTGTAATTTTTATGGAAGTACCGAAATTATGGGTGACGTCACGTACTACGTAGTACCAGGACTTAACGAGTTGAAACACATGGATAAAGTAGCAATAGGTAAAGAATAGCCTATCAAAAACTCAGGAATTGAAAAAAAGCCTTCAAGTTTTCGAAGTACCTGATCGCTTTGAGGCTCTGGAAAAATTCTCTGGACTTAATGGCCTACTCTTCCTAGAATTATAAAAAAATGTTATTGTCCCCAGAATCTGTCACATGTTACAAAAAACATCTGGGAATGTTAAAGCTTGTATTTATGTTTGCGTAATACAAGTACTTATTATTTATATCGTAGTGCTGGGAATGAATTAATATTTTTAAATGGGGAATCCTATTCTTTGCAAGCTATTTTCTCTGAAAATTATAAGTTTGTTGTAGCATTCCAATAAAGTCGTGTACAAATTACTGAGGAATTTCAAGGATCTTGGGAAAAACAGTCATGATATTAACTGGATTACTTTATTAACTAGAATTTTTTCTATTACCAGGCGTACCAATCGACAATACTGCCATATACCTGCTAGACCAACAGTTCAGACCAGTCAAGAGTGGTGACGTAGGCGAACTGCACGTGTCAGGACTAAATTTGGCCGCAGGATATGTGGCAGGACGAGATCCTGACAAGTTCGTCGAAAACCCATTGGCTGTCGATCCTGCCCATGCCAAGTTGTATCGTACCGGAGATTTTGCTAGGTAAGAAAATAATGAATGTTTCGTATACAGAGTGTCCCAGAAGTAGACGTCAAACCGGAGACCGAAGATCGGCCATGTCATAAAAGTCATTAGAAAAATATACAACAAAATCAAAATTGTGTAGTATGGCTTTAAAAAAATCGGAAATATCTACACACTGAGATGAGCTTTACGAGCCCCTTCCCACTTCAGTTGGCCCAACTATTGAAATCTTAGTTTTTTTCTTATCAAACACGAATAATAAAAATGTAGCAGGGTGTTATAGGTTTAAAATATTAACAATGAATATTTTGATAATATATAGTAGAAACGACCAACTTTATCACTCCCTAATCAAATTTGCAGCATAAAAATAACACATGTAATTACAGCATATCAACCTATTTTCATTTCAATGCAAAATAAGTCTATAACGCATAGGTGGCTGTGAAAATAAAAGCCATGACAATTGTTTTTATTAATCACAGCTGTCAGAATACGTTTAAAATAGTTTTGGGTAGTTAAGGTTTTCAAAATGGGTAGAGGAAAGTTTATTAGTGAGAAAATTCGGTTACTGATAATTGAATTTTTTAATTCTAGGAAATCAAACTCAGAAATTGCAACTTTGTTAGACTTATCGCGGTACAGTGTGAGAAATATTGTTAGAAGATATAACGTAACTGGTTCAGTTAGTATTAAGCCACGATATGTGAAAAAAAGTAATATCACAAATACCGACCGAAGAGCATTAAGAAGAATAATCGTGAAAAACACACACAATTAAGTGCTCTGTGGAGTGACCCTGTTGGAAGGAGAACTTCGAGGTCCACAACTCATAGAGAGGCCCACAAACAGGGATTTAGCACTTGCAAGGTAAGTTTTCTTATAAAAAAAGTGAAGTAAAAACCCTAAAGTTGCACAACTTGTTTATAGGCCAAAGAAAAGCCACTATTAACTCCACTGCAAAAGAGAAATCGGCTTAGATGGGCTAAAGAACATAGACAATGGACACCTCAACAATGGTGTGCAATACAATAGAGTGATGAGGTCCGATTCGAAGTTTGTGCTGGTGACAGTCGCAGTAAAGTTATTCGCAAAAAAATGAAGAATTCCATGTTGACTGTCTGAAGATAAAAGTGAAATTTCCAGCATCCATTATGGTCTGGGGCAGTATGTCATCAAAAGGAGTAGGAAAACATCATTTTATTGATGGAAATGTGGATACAAACAAATATTTGGCAATTTTAGAGGAATCGCTACCAGTGATGGAAGAATGTTTGACATCCGGCCAAGATTTTGTGTTTCAGCAAGATGGTGCAGCGTGCCATACCTCAAAAAAGGCTTTAAAATGGATGGAAGAAACTAATGTACCACTTTTGAAATGGGTTTCTAGCAGTCCAGATCTGTCACCTATTGAAACTTTGTGGCACGAGATGAAAAAGGTTCTACGACAACATCCTGCTCGTACAATCACCGAACTGAGACAAAAACTTCAAGAAACATGGGATTGTTTTACACCAAATTTTTGCCAAAACTTGGTTAACTACAAATGACTTTCAAATATGTATTTTTTTACGAATAGAGTGTATCTAAGATGTTTTTGAGAGAATAAATTGTTTTAGAAGTAAATAGTTTCGTCATGTTTAGTTTTAAAGGCATATTTTGGTACAAATCTTGAAGTAGGCCAACAGAAGTGGGAAGCGGCTCATAGTTCCCATTACTATACACTTGTTACTTTTGAGCACTCCCGTGCTTGCTTCTACTTGACGTACTGAAGTACTCGGGTCTTTTTCGTTTCCTTGAAGTACGAAGCAAAGGAAATTCTTCCTTTACCATGTGCTTGACTTGGGAATCATCCCTCTGAGAGTACATTCACAAAACCTCGGTGATTGGGATGACGACCAGCATTTAGGTACATGTCACGATAAAGCCTAGCTGCAGCACTATACCCCATTCGTAGTCCATTTACGCCCAGACAAAACACAGCATGCCCAAAAGCGATATTGTACAGGTCCGTATTTTCCTCAATTTGTCTTGGAATAATCTGACAAAAGAATTGATCATTTTTATAGAAAGAATTGCACATACTTTTCACAATTCTTTTCCGCTGGAAGTACTTGAATCATCGTTTGAATGGTTAATAATAATTATTACAGGTTCAATTTGAATATCGATCATACTGTCCAAATCCCACATCTTTGTTTCTGATTGTCTCTTGAAGCCATGTTTTTTTTTAGAGAAAGTGCGAAAAATCCTTTCAAGGAGAAAACCACTTTTGTGTATTTTTCAGTATCTTTGAAACGGCGTGATTGAAAACATATTTAAAGAAAGCAACATTTCTTTTCATGTGCTCTACGGCCCCAAATAAATATTTATGTATTCTCTCCATGCGATACAAAATGTTACTATTAAAGCTTTAACAACAGGTTTAAGAGGTTCGTGGCTACCATCTACGAGTTTGAAAAAGCCATACACAAAATTTGTCTCACATGTCAATAGCTAATCGCAAAACAATAAAAAGGGTGAAGATGATACAGTACTCCTGGGTCTGTAGCTGGAATTCTTGCTTTGGACCTAGAACCATTCTCTTCCTTACGAAAGATGTAGTTGCGTTTTCGTCACTACAAAGTAATAGTTCACCTAAAAATTGGCAAATTCGATCCAAAACGTTTTCAGCAGTTTTCACCATTCGGGGAGCTTGGTCATCCCTCCTTATATACGCCAGACACTATTCATTTTGCATTCTACGTAACTTTTAAAACTTATCCAACAAATAAAAGCACATAAATTGGAAACATCACTTCTTCGATTTTCCAGGATAGAAAAGGGTATATTGATCTATGAAGGTCGAACAGACTCCCAAGTCAAAGTTAGAGGTCACAGAGTTGATCTGTCAGAAGTTGAGAAGGCAGTGGCAGCAATTGAAGGGGTAAGTTACTTCACTAACCGCTATGGTTCAAAAAGCCTTTGTTTTTACTTTTTATATGTTAAAAGGGCAATACTTTGATCGAGAAAAATTGAGATAACAAATATCAGAACTTGCTTTCGATTCAGATTTCAGGCTTTTGTTTTTTTTTAGGAATATTAGAGAATCATAAGAACTATTTCAAACTTTCTTTATCCTTCTTCATTTCTTATCTCAAATGCAACACTAATAAAACAAAATGTATGTCAGTAGAGAAACATTTAGGTGACAATACAGTTAGGCTCATGCTTAATGATGAAAAAACTGAAGTAGTCGAGTCATTAACCATGAGCATTTTGTTATCTTTTCTATTTATATTCCGCCTTCAATTAATTTGGACATGTTTGGTGAGTACCTTGAAGCTCTGGAAGTATTTAACAATGCATTCAGTAATTGTAAAATAATTGTTGCTGGTGACTTTAATGTCACATCATTCAACAGTAAACTTAAAGGTTAAGAGGTCTCAATTAATGAGCAACTTTATTTCGATTTTAGATTTAACTAATTTTAATAATATTCCAAATATAAATGGTCGAATACTGGATTTAATTTTAGGAAATATCGAAATAGAAGTCCTCAGAGATAATACACCTTCTGTTAAAGAGGACGTTCATCATCCTGCACTGATCATGGAATTCATTACATCCGGCTCTCCAACGAAATTCCCATTTGCTAATTCTCCACGGTTTAACTTTCGCAAGGCTAACTTTCCTGAAATGTACACAGCCTTGCAAGATGTTAATTCGACGGAGGTGATCAGTGCAGTTAATGTTGATGTCGCTTGTACCGCCTTGTATTCAGTTATCAATAACATCTTTGAGGTCCATGTCCCTAAATGTAAAAATAAAATGTTTTCGTATCCCCCATGGTTCACACGTGAAATTATACTTAATATCAAGAAGAAGGACATAGCAAGAAGGAACTGGAAACGTGACGGTACTAAGTTTTCTTATGATCAGTTCAGTAATTTTAGGAAGCTCATTATGAACCAGATCAGTGTTGCCTACTCCGCTTACGTCCAATCGGTTAGGTAATTAGGGCTTCGAAAAGATTAAAGAACAAAATGACGTCTGGATGTGATGGTATCCCAAGTTTTTTCGTTGAAGACTGCATTCATATACTAGCGAAACCGCTGGCTTCCATATTCAACCTAAATCTAAAATCAGAGACATATCCAAATATCTGGAAGACCTCTAAAATATGTCCTATTCACAAAAGTGGAGATATCTCTGATACTTCCAACTATCGCCAAATAGCAATCCTGTGCAATTTCAGCAAGTTGTTTGAGATCATCGCTTATGAAACGGTTTACTGCTCGGTCAGGGGTGCAGTCTCTATTAATCAGCATGGGTTTATGAGAGGCAGATCTACGATCACCAACTTGGCTCTAATTACTCAGTACATTTCTGAAGTACTGGTCGGTCAGGGACAAGTTGATGTCATCTACACAGATATTCAGAAGGCGTTTGATCAAGTTGATCATTATCCACTTCTGGATAAGCTTAAAACAGTGGGTATGTCTGATGCAATGCTGTCGCTCATGAATTCATATTTGAGGGATAGAAGGTTATTTGTCGAATATGGTGGTCATAGGTCGAGTTACTATCGGGCCACGTCCGGGGTACCTCAAGGGTCAAATCTAGGTCCATTATTGTTTTTGATATTTATCAATGACTTGTCTTTTGAACTGAAGTGTTTCCATTTGTTTTTCGCTGATGACCTTAAAATATGCACGTCAGTCAAGACAGTCGAGAATTGCGTCATGTTGCAAGATGACTTAGCTCTAATTTCGTCATGGTGTTCACGAAACTGTCTCAGTCTGAATGTTTCAAAATGTAAAGTTATGACTTATACAAGAAAAGTTAACTATCTAATTTATGATAATTATAACATCAATGGTCAGGTTATAGACAGATGCACGTCTTATAGAGACCTTGGAGTCATCTTTGATACCAAGCTAACGTTTACTGAGCATATACTCAATATCTCGTCAGCTGCCACTCGACTACTTGGTTTCTGTATCAGAAACTGGAAGGGTTTCTCCAATGTTGATACATTAATGACTTTATTTTTTACTTTTGTCAGGAGCAAGTTGGAGTATGCAACTCTGATCTGGTTTGCTATATACCAAAATTCTGTCGTGATCCTTGAGGCCATTCAACGTAAAGCTTTAAAGTATTTTCACCTTAAATGCACAGGTTCTTATCCAGAAAGAGGTTGTGACTATAGTGCCCTATTAGAGTTATTCAATTTGGATTCACTGTCAACAAGACGAAACATATTTGCTTTGTCGTTTTTGTATGGCCTCATTCACAATATTGACTATCAAAATTTACTTGAAAAAATATGTTTCCGCGTTCCAAGGCTAGGGAGTCGACAACAAACGGCATTCTATTGTCAAGCTGGCCGTACAAATGCTATGACAAAATCGAAAATTAATCTCATGTGCTGAATCGTGTGATATTTACAGTGACAGTTGTGCATCGATTGTTAACTGCTATAGATCATCCAATCTTATTTAGAATGTGTGATACTATAGATTTAAGTCCAAGAACCATGTCTCTTTAATTGTTATTTTTTTCAGCGTTTCCTGTAATTGGGTTTCACCTGTTGGAAATAAATAAATAAATAAATATAAAATAAAATTTAAATATGTGTGGATAGTGAGCTACTGTTCAAGAGCATTATGAGTACATTATTTAAAAATATCAAAAAAGATAAATTAAAAATTTTCCCATAATCTCAGTATGTATTCCAAAAAAATTTGTGTATAACACTATAATTCTTACCCATTTTTTATATCGTTCAACAATCTTGTTTACAGCAAATAAACACATATTTACAAAATTACAGATTCTACAAAATAAAGCTATGAGAAACAATTTTAAATAAAAACAGATATGCTAAGTTTGGGACTATGTCAGAAGAACTACAGGGGTTGAATGTAAAAAATTCTATATGTTATTTAGATCTCATTTTCATATTAAAATTAAAGATCATGTATTACCATCACATTTAGAAAAATTCACTTAATGAAATGGTCATTATTATAACTACGAAACTAGAGGCAGTATATATTTTCATCTGCAAAATTGTAATAGTAGCATAACTTGCAGATCTGTATTTCAAAAGGGCGTATTTGGATTCAAAAAAATTAATAATATTAAACAGTGTACGAATTTAAAAAAATCTTAAATTGAAATCAAAAAATACTTTATGATTACTCAAAGCATAGTGATGTAATGTAAAATTACAGAAAATTGATTCAAAAATGTGAAAACGAATAATTATACCAAATTGACATTGAAACATTGATGCTTAATGAATCTTCAACAAAAAAAAAACAATTTACAGATAGAGAAAGCTGTAGTGCTATGCTACAATCCAGGAGAGATGAACCAGAGCCTACTAGCTTTTGTGACTACAAACACGCTGATGAGTGAACATCAAATAGAAGCTATACTGAAGGAAAAGCTAACGTCGTACATGGTACCTCAAGTGATCCTCTTAGAGAGCATCCCCCTATTGGTTAATGGCAAGACAGACAGACAGGCGTTGCTGAAGTTATATGAGAATACCAATAACAACGGTAATTTTCTCTACCTATTTGGTTTGCGAAATGGCTAGACTCATGGCTGCAAAATGAGGGATATATTTTCACAATTCTACTTTTATCGAAATAAGACACAATCGACCACTGCGAGATTAAAAACAACAATCTGCCTGTTGAAACTGAATTCAATTTCGTATTTTCGGTCGAGTCACCGCTGTGTTACACGGTTACAGTCAGCGGTTACTTCACAATTCAGTCCCAAGTAGTTTTGACTAAGCACCTACTTCCAGTTTCAAAAATATTGGGCAATAGTGACAAAATTGTTACGATCCAAAGTTTTTTTAATATTAATTAAAAATCATAGGTAAGTGTTTCTGAACTCGTATAATTATTTATTCAGTTGATGAACATTTTACGTAATATTTTCTTGCCATTATAGTTTCTACTGAAAGGTAATAAACATTTCAATCATTTATCGAGATTGTCGTTATACAATAAAACCAATTAGATAACATCTTATTTATTTACTATCTATGTGACAAATGAAAAGGCAAGAGTATGATAAGAGGGGAAAATAAAAACTTAAAATTGTTAATTCCTTGTTAAGCTTAAAGCTAAATTTATTGTCAGGCAAAACCACTTTTGAGTTAAGTTATCGGTTCCGAGCTTTGACTGCAACATTGGCGTATCTTCGCGCATTAGTGGATATTTTTCTGCTTGTATGAACTATTCATGAGGAATTTTAAATATTTTTTCAGGCCACTCAATTCATGAAGTAGAAATGAACTACGATGGCGTATGTCCAAGCCAAAAGGAAGCAGCTAAGGTACTTTTTGAAACCGTGGCTAGTGTTTTGAGCAGATCCGCCAGAGGCGTCATATCAGTCAACTCCAACTTTTACGAAATCGGAGGAAACTCTTTGAACTCCATCTACACCATATCAAAACTCAACGAGCAAGGATACCATATTAGTGAGTCATGATTGTTACTAATTTATTTTCGATAAGCTATTATCTAACTGATTTTAAGCAATATTTTAACCATATGTCTGATTTTATTATTCGACAAATTGGACAAAACCCTTCTTCTTGTTGAAATTTGAGCTTCCGCTGTTCATAAAAGACGAACGATACTATTACTCCTTCGTATCAATGGCTTAGAACATATTCTACCAAATCTTCACTAGTCTATATACAGGGTGTTTCAGTTTATTGTTGCATAACTTTAAGATTCGATAGAACTTTTAAAATTAATGCATAAAGTCTATATAAACATGGGTCGAAAAATGCGTCGCTTCCGGAATACAGGGTGTTTAAATTTAATTTCTAAAATAGTTTTTTTTTAAATATTTCGAACAATATTTGATGTATAACAGTGCAAATTGGTATACAAGGGTTTTTTGCTACGACAAAACGAACCATGGGCATAGTTTTACTGTAGCCGCTAGAGGGCGCTCTCTACTGTACCTGTAGTGTATTAAAATGACCGAAAAATTTTTCTTAGTGCAATTTTTTGCCTTTTGAATAAAAAAACTGATCCCTCGCACTTTTCAACATAAAAAAGCTCTCTTGTGAATTTTCGTTATAGTTAGCCGTTTTTGAGATATTTCGATTTTTAAGGTTCGATGCACTTTTAATTATTTATGATAAAATAACGTTAAAAAGTCGGTATCTCGATAATTTTTAGAAGTAGGCTGTGCCTGCAAATATCTTTGAAATTGAAAGCAGAATAATGTTAAACGTCAATTAGTTGACAGTTAGTTTTGTTGTCTGTTGAAACCTGAAACGTTTTTTTGCAATTGTGAATGCACGAAATTTAGTTTCTTTTACCTGTTTTTTTTTTTGTAAGTTTTTATAAAAATGCCATTTTTATTCTCCAATCAAGAGTTAGCGGATATTCACTTTGTGTATGGCTTTATAAATGGAAACGCAGCAGAAGCAGCCAGAGAATACGCACGAGGATTTTCAAACAGACGACATCCAACTCGCTCAGTATTGTTAAGAGTGCATCGCCAAATAATTGAAAATGGTTTTGGAAATCTCCAAAGGGATCAAAACATAAATGTTCGTCAGCGCAGATTTACCCGTATGATTCTGCGTGAGTTTGATAGAGATCCGACCACAAGTGTTAGGAGAGTTTCTGGTGCCTTGGGAATTTCAGCAAGCTATGTTCACCGTGTTCTTGGAAATGACCATAGAAGTCCTTTGCAACCTATGCAAGGACTACAGCAAGGGGACGGAGAACGAAGAATCACATTTTGTCAGTGGATTCTTGATAGAACTGATAATAATAGGGTGTTTTTAAGTAACGTTTTATGGACCGATGAGTCATGCTTCACTAGACGTGGAGTGGTAAATTTTCATAATCAACATATTTGGTCGCATGAAAATCCGCTTGCAGTTCGGGAAAGAAATTTTCAGCATGAATTTAGTGTGAACGTGTGGATTGGTATCTACCGTAATCGACTATTTGGACCCTACTTTTTGCCTGCAAGGTTAAATGCTGCGACCTTCTTGGAATTTTTGAAGGCTGAACATGCAAATATGTGGGATGATGTTATGTTAGATTTAAGAAGATTGGCCTGGTTCCAGCTTGATGGTTGTCCAGCTCATTATTCGAGAATAGTTAGAAACTGGCTGGACGAAAATTATCCAGAAAGATGGATCGGCCGTGGAGGACCAGTCGCCTGGCCTCCACGATCCTCTAACCTAAATACATTAGATTTCTTTGTGTGGTGATTTCTAAAAGAAAAAGTGTACCAGACTCCCGTAACCACAAGAGATATGCTAATAGACAGAATTAGGAATGCATGTGATGAAATAAGGCCTTATTTGAATAATGCTATACCACGTTCGATCATTCGAAGATGTGAATTGTGTATTGAACAATTGGGTTTATATTTCGAGCAACTCCTATCCAATAGCATTTTAGTTGTAAATAATTAATTTAATTTGTTAAAAATAATATTGGAAAATTAAACAAACTAGTATTCTGTTTTTTTGTGTTTATTTGGAGTTAGGAATTATTGCTGTGTTTAAAAACACAATCTAAACGATCATCTTAATTACTTGTAATGCCCAAATCGAAAATGTAAAAAAAATATTATTTTCCCATAAATAATTAAAAATGCATCGAACCTTAAAAATCGAAATATCTCAAAAACGGCTAACTATAACGAAAACTCACAGGAGACCTTTTTTATGTTGAAAAGAGCGAAGCATCAGTTTTTTATTCAAAAAGCAAAAAATTGCACTAAGAAAATTTGTTCGGTCATTTTAATACACTACAGGTACAGTAGAGAGCACCCTCTAGCAGCTACATTAAAACTATGCCCATGGTTCCTTTTGTGGTACCAAAAAACCCTTGTATACCAATTTTCACTATTATGCATCAAATATTGTTCGAAATATTTAGAAAAAACCATTTTAGAAAGTAAATTTAAACACCCTGTATTTCGGAAGCCACGCATTTTTCGACCCATGTTTATATAGACTTTATGCATTAACTTTAAAAGTTCTATCGAATCTTAAAGTTATGCAACAATAAACTGAAACACCCTGTATAAGTCATAAACATTGACTAACTCTCCATACTATATTTGCATACACCATAATTGTGTTTACAAGAGTAATTATTTGTAGCAGATTGAAGGTACAGTTTGAAAAATTGCGCGTTTCGAAAAAAAAAACAGTGAGGTAGTTTTCTTATTTGGAAAAATAGTGCCACTTATCCCCTGTTTCTAATAATTGCTAATAATAATTTCCACTTCATATGCTGTGAACGTTACAAAGAATAAAGTTTCATTAAATAATAAATGATTCGAAATTTCTTCAGTTTAAAAATGCTATTAAAAGTTGCAGCCCTGACATTAATTACATGTTTCAAATGACTTTTAGGTATTGGAGACTTTATATCAGCAATGGACCTAGGTGAAATACTACTTAGGATGACTTCCGATACGAAAGTCTACACACAGCCTCCCGCCTATTTTAGTGAGCCTCTCAAGCCTGGTTACAAAGATATAGCTACTGAGTAAGTATGAACATGGTTTTTGAGAAATATTATTTTACTAACTACAGGGAGCCAAAACTTCTCCTCAAATATCTCACATGCAGTTATACCTTTTAGCAGTCGCTGGTAGGAACTAATCGTCGATATTTACAGAATAGTGCGAGCAGCCTTGTGGCGCCCGTGTCACGTAACGTAAGGTCGCATGACCCTTTTCTTCAACTGCCTGTTTGGACCATTTTTCTAAATCCTTTTCATCTGATTATTTTGTAGTGTGTATAGAGGTGACTAAAATTCAATATTATCAATTTTTGTTGTCAAAAAATCCATTTTTTGTTCATTTTGATGTGCAATTTTTCTCCAATCGTAACTTGTTGACAAATATTAGTGTAGCTTTGAAAATGCATGTCAAAAATCCACTTTTATAGTAGAATTGAGCGGTTGGTCACTTTCATTCTGATCACTTCTTCTCTTTGAAAAATATTTGATTTTTCAAAAAAATCGTACATTTTTTGAAGAAGAGAAAGTGAAAAGAAAAAAGTGATTCAATTCTTCCACAGAAGTGGGATACCCACAATTGTAACAGTTTGGCCGTTATTGCATAACTAGTGAAACGTTATTAGCTAGCTAGTCAGAGCACCCTGTATGTACGAAGGACAATAGAATACTAATACCTTTAGAGCAGTGGGATGAGATGACTGATCTGGTGATGCTGCTTTTGGAAGATCTCACACTTTGAAGAGGAGAAGCCGACAGGGCAATACTGTTGAGCTTTGTTGACTGAAACTAGCTATAAAAGCTTCCTTCCTTGTCAAAAAAAAAAACAATTTGTAGAGCGTTCCATCGCCTACATACAGGGTGTTTCAGTTTATTGTTGCATAACTTTAAGATTCAATATAACTTTTAAAATTAATGCATAAAGTCTATATAAACATGGGTCGAAAAATGCGTGGCTTCCGAAATACAGGGTGTTTAAATTTACTTTCTAAAATAGTTTTTTTTTAAATATTTCGAACAATATTTGATTTATAACAGTGAAAATTGGTATACAAGGGTTTTTTGGTACGACAAAACGAACCATGGGCATAGTTTTACTGTAGCCGCTATAGGGCGCTCTCTACTGTACATGTAGTGTATTAAAATGACCGAAAATTTTTTCTTTGTGTCATTTTTTGCTTTTTGAATAAAAATGCTGATTCTTCGCACTTTTCAACATAAAAAAGCTCTCTTGTAAGTTTTCGTTATAGTTAGCCGTTTTTGAGATTTTTCGATTTTTAAGGTTCGATGCATTTTTAATTATTTATGATAAAATAACGTTAAAAAGTCAGTATCTCGATAATTTTTAGTAGTAGGCTGAGCCTGCAAATATTTTTGAAATTAACAGCAGAATAAGGTTAAACGTCAATTAGTTGACAGTTAGTTTTGTTGTCTGTTGAAACCTGAAACGTTTTTTTGCAATTGTGAATGCACGAAGTTTAGTTTCTTTTATCTGTTTTTTTTGTAAGTTTTATAAAAATGCCATTTTTATTCTCCACTCAAGAGTTAGCGGATATTCATTTTGTGTATGGCTTTGTAAATGGAAACGCAGCAGAAGCAGCCAGAGAATACGCACGAAGATTTCCAAACAGACGACATTCAACTCGCTCAGTATTTGTAAGAGAGCATCGCCAAATAATTGAAAATGGTTTTGGAAATCCCCAAAGGGATCAAAACATAAATGTTCATCAGCGCAGATTTACCCGTATGATTCTGCGTTTGTTAGAGATCCGACCACAAGTCTTAGGAGAGTTTCTGGTGCCTTGGGAATTTCAGCAAGCCATGCTCACCGTGTTCTTAGAAATGACCATAGACGTCCTTACCATTTGCAACCTGTGCAAGGACTACAGCCAGCGGACGGAGAACGAAGATTCACATTTTGTCAGTGGATTCTTGATAGAACTGATAATAATAGGGAGTTTTTAAGTAACGTTTTATGGACCGATGAGTCATGCTTCACTAGACGTGGAGTGGTAAATTTTCATAATCAACATATTTTGTCGCATGAAAATCCGCATGCAGTTCGGGAAAGAAATTTTCAGCATGAATTTAGTGTGAACGTGTGGATTGGTATCTACCGTAATCGACTATTTGGACCCTACCTTTTGCTTGCAAGGTTAAATGCAGCGACCTTCTTGGAATTTTTAAAGGCTGAACATGCAAATATGTGGGATGATGTTATGTTAGATTTAAGAAGATTGGCTTGATTCCAGCTTGATGGTTGTCCAGCTCATTATTCGAGAATAGTTATAAACTGGCTGGAGGACCAGTCGCCTGGCCTCCACGATCCCCTGACCTAAATCCATTAGATTTCTTTGTGTGGGGATTTCTAAAAGAAAAAGTGTACCAGACTCCTGTAACCACAAGAGATATGCTAATAGACAGAATCAGGAATGCATGTGATGTAATAAGGCCTTATTTTAATAATGCTATACCACGTTCGATCATTCGTAGATGTGAATTGTGTATTGAACAATTGGGTTTACATTTCGAGCAACTACTTTAGATTTTGTATGTTTGTCCTAACTATCCAATAGCATTTTAGTTGTAGATAATTAATTTAATTTGTTAAAAGTAATATTGGAAAATTAAACAAATTAATATTCTGTTTTTTTTGTGTTTATTTGGAGTTAGGAATTATTGCTGTGTTTAAAAACACACTCTAAACGATCGTCTTAATTACTTGTAATGCCCAAATCGAAAATGTAAAAAAAAATTATTTTCCCATAAATAATTAAAAATGCATCGAACCTTAAAAATCGAAATATCTCAAAAACGGCTAACTATAACGAAAACTCACAGGAGAGCTTTTTATGTTGAAAAGTGCGAAGAATCAGTTTTTTTATCCAGAAAGCAAAAAATTGCACTAAGAAAACATTTTTGGTCATTTCAATACACTACAGCTACAGTAGAGAGCGCCCTCTAGCGGCTACAGTAAAACTATGCCCATGGTTCGTGTTGTCGTACCAAAAAACCCTTGTATACCAATTTTCACTGTTATATATTATCAAATATTGTTCGAAATATTTAAAAAAAAACTATTTTAGAAAGTAAATTTAAACACCTTGTATCTTAAAGTTATGCAACAATAAACTGAAACAGCCTGTATAAACTGCTCATCAACATCATATTCCTATTTTCTTTATCCCAATATTTTGATCTGTGTTCCAGCATGATAACGCTGAGCTTCTACCACAAAGCCGACCTTGAGCAATGGATATTATCAGAACTCTCAGAGGCGGATTACAGAGAGCTGATAGATGCTATATGGGAACCTCTTCTTGAAAAGAACCTAAGCTTCGTGGTAAAGTCAGAAACGGGCAAGATAGTAGGAGTTGCATTGAACTTTGACGCGAGGGATGAACCGGAAGTTGAGATCAAATCAAAACTTACAGTGATTTTCGAATTTTTGGAGGCTATCGAAGGACCCATCAGGTAGGTTATTTACTAGAGTATCGTGAATTTGAGTCAATTTACTACATCCTAGTGAGACACGATCAAGATGCAGAGAGCACATTTCAAGGTACAATGCAATGCTTCCATTGTCGTCTCTCATTTCTCCCATTTCTAAGTGAAGTTTTTGTGATACAAAAGAGAACCATGTATTTTAAGAATAGACTTTTCTCTTGCCGATTGCTATTCAAATAAGCAGGCATTATGTCATTATTTTTTATACATTTTCCGATCCATAATGCATATCAAGTCGCCGTGTGCTGTGCGGGGTCGAGTCCCGTCCCAGGAGAAATTTTTCTCTTGGCTATGGATGTTGTGATTGTCCGTAGGTGGTAGATGGTCTCTGACTGTCGAACGCGGAGGTACCACCCGGCGGTTCTCGTAGGCGGAGCCAGAATGTGTGCATGTTGCATGCACACGTGTTCCCTCGCCAGAGTCCGTGTGGCGTCCCCCCTTTCCCATGTATCCCCCATAACCCCACGGTACCCAATGGGTGCTTAGGCCTTAGGCCTTCGTGGTAGTTGGAATATAAAAAAAAAAAAACGTATCTTCAATTTAGCTATGCCTCACCACAGGTAATCTCTTGTATCAAAAGGTCCAAGCATAATAATGATTACGTTATATAAAAAACTTCCAACAGATATCAATCCTATATCATCAGTCAGCGTTTTTAGAAATAAAGTAAAAAAAATCTTTTGACCACCCTTTCTACTCTGTATCAGAGTATATCGATTCCAGTTTTTAATTTGTTGATTGTGTTACCTAGGTCTCTTTTATACGTATTTGACTATATTCCAACACTACTATATTGAGCCTCATGGAAATAAACCATCTATCTATCTATACATGAACAAGGCTCGAACCACCGAAGTAATTTAGGGTACTGATTCCAAATATAACTATCAAATCCTACCAACGAAGTTAATGGTAGCAGTAAGTCTTTTGAAATTTCCTGTCAATCTAAGCGAAAAACCGATATCGGATTCGTGATCTACGCAGCCGATTTACAAAGTAGAACCAGATTTTGGTCGTCATAGCAGATACGCAAGAATTTTTTGATGTACTCCTCAATCCAAAATGTCTGCTCCCTCCCTTTTTTACAAACGGACAAAGGCTGCTGCTCTGCGCCTCTGCGGTCTCAATCTTTTCATATCTGTTTTGTTAATCCTCAAATAAATATCTGATCGAAATAAGACAGCGCTAAGCGCCATCTACCACTAGAATCGCTCACAGCCTACCATTTAAAGCTGTTTCGTGCTTTTTGGCAACTACTCAATATGATCTATGCTTGGCTCTCTCGGACAACGAACGAAAAAATGATGGTAACTATACTGCATACTCGATTAAATGTATGAGATCTATCGAAATAAGACAGCACGAAGCGCCATCTAGCATTAGACCCGGACACGCTTTGATTGATATGATCCATTCAATTTTTATTCTAGAGATAACCAGTTGCCGCCTGGAAAAGGCGTAGTGCTGCATGCTTTCATGATGGCAACACATTCTTCCCTATCGCCTAAAGAAAACGTAGCAGTAATGCAGTTTATGGAGGACGAAGTATTGAAGCTTGCCCGAGAAAGAAATTTCACTGGAATACTAACTACGAACACAAGTCCTTTGACACAGGTATAGATACCTAGATTTTAGACTATAAAGTGATGGAGAGTATGTACGTACTTCACTATAAACACCACCTGAGTTGTTCGAATGTAAAGGAATATCTACATGAGAAATATTTTTGTAGCAGCATTTGGCCATCACTATGGCAAATATAGCCCAGTCATCGTAGCCCCACTGCTCGGCTGTATATCTTGGCTATCTCAAAGATATGTGGAGTATATATTTAATGTATAAACACATACACTTGTCCGAATTTCTCATCGAAAAGGGTACAAAATGAACAAGAATGACTGAAGCAATTGTATGGGTCTGCAGCTCACATTACGAGCCCCTTCCCACTTCAGTTGGCCCACTTCAAGATTTGTACCAAAATATGCCTTTATAAACTAAACATGACAAAACTATTTGTTTCTAAAACAATTTATTTTCTCAAAAACATTTTAGATACACTCTAGTCGTAAAAAATGCATATTTGAAATCACTTAGACCTATAACTAATAGAACATCTGAACAAATAAACAATGTGCGAATAAATGCGCGAAGTTAACAAAGCAACAATTGAAACATTACCATTGGGCAACATCACCTTTATTAATTATTACGGCTGAAATTCTTTGTGGCATAGCGTTAACCAAGTTTTGGCAAAAATTTGGTGTAAAACAATGACATATTTCTTAAAGCTTTTGTCTCAGTTCGGTGCTTGTACGAGCAGGATATTGCCGTAGAACCTTTTTCATCTCGTGCCACAAAGTTTCAATAGGTGACAGATCTGGACTGCTAGAAACCCATTTCAAAAGTGGTACATTATTTTCTTCCATCCATTTTCTAGCCTTTTTTGAGGTATGGCACGCTGCACCATCTTGCTGAAACACAAAATCTTGGCCGGCTGTCAAACATTCTTCCATCACTGGTAAAAGCGAATGAAAATTTCCTACTCCTTTTGATGACATACTGCTCCAGACCATAATGGATGCTGGAAATTTCACTTTTCTCTTCAGACAGTCAACATGGAATGCTTCATTTTTTTGCGAATAACTCTACTGCGACTGTCACCAACACAAACTTCGAATCGGGCCTCATCACTCCATTGTATTGCACACCATTGTTGAGGTGCCCATTGTCTATGTTATTTAGCCCATCTAAGCCAATTTTTCTTTTGAAGTGGAGTTAGCAGTGGCTTTTCTTTGGCCTATAAACAAGTTGTGCAACAGGTTTTTACTTCACTTTTTTTATAAGAAAACTTACCTTGCAAGTGCTAAATCCCAGTTTGTGGGCCTTTCTATGAGTTGTGGACCTCGAGATTCTCCTTCCAACAGCGTCACTCCACAGAGCACTTAATTGTAAATAATTGGCACGCCTGTTTTTCACGATTATTCTTCTTAATGCTCTTCGGTCGGCATTTGTGATATTACTTTTTTCACATATCGAGGCTTAATATTAACTGAACCAGTTACGTTATATCTTCTAACAATATTTCTCACACTGTACCCCGATAAGTATAACAAAGCTGCAATTTCTGAGTGTGATTTCCCAGAATTTAATCATCAGTAACCGAATTTTCTCACCAATAACCTTTGCTCTACCCATTTTGAAAACCTTAACTACCCAAAACTATTATAGACGTATTCTGACAGCTGTGATTAATAAAAACAATTGTCATGACTTTCATTTTTCACAGCCACCTATGCGTTATAGACTTATTTTGCGTTGAAATGAAAATAGGTTGATATTCTGTACCTAATTGCAACCTGTGTTATTTTTATACTGCAAATTTGATTTGGGAGTGATAAAGTTGATGTTTTCTACTATATATTATCAAAATATTCATTGTTAATATTTTAAACCTATAACACCCTGCTGCATTTTTATTATTTGTGTTTGATAAGAACAAAAATAAGATTTCAATAGTTGGGCCAACTGAAGTGGGAAGGGGCTCGTACATTAGCAATATACAAACATGTGTAACAATATACCTGGCCCATGCCAAGAATGTTGCGCTTTTAGAAGCGCCAAATGTATCCTGTCAATACCCATATTTTGCACACCGTCAAAAAAATTAATCATCGTTGGTATTTTGAATTGTACCGTAAAAAAGCCCACCAAGATGGTAATATGTATTACCACTTCAAAATAAGTTTGTTTTATTTTATGACCAGCAAAACATGGAGATTGGTACGCGAGATGAGAGAATATTTCTGAAGTAGGTGAAGCTTATATTGGAGGTCTCTCAGATCACACACACAGATATTGGATAAAGAAAGATTGATATTTTTTTCTAACATTAAATCGTTGTGGTTGATTGCAATTCCATTTTTAACTATCTTATTGTATACTTGAAAATATAAATACGATCCGACGGATTTTAAGGTAAATACTTTTTAACGGCTTTTTGATACCAGCCACACTTCAAACACATTTTTTAAATTGTTTTGTTCTTTTTTCCCTTCATATTTGCTTTAGTGTTTTTGAAAGAAGGACATTGATAGAATATACAAAACAGCTACTGTGCTATTGACCAGTTTGTCTCAACTGCCCGGCATATTTTATAGAATTTTGCGTAAGACCTTACTACTGTTCTTAGTTTCAACATAATTTATCCATTTCCTAAATATTTTGCTAAATTAACACAGAGAGTAATTACTGTAATATCCCATAGATTATCTGAAATACTTATTTTGTTTCAGCAACTGGGTACAAATGTATACCAATATCAAAACATGTGTGACTACCAAGTGAACCAATATGTCGCTAGTGACAATACGAAACCTTTTGGATTGGCACCTGATGATCAAAGAGCCATAGTACATTGGAAACCAGTGAAATAATAACATTTTGTGATTTATATGTATGTAATTTTTATTGTTAATATTTATCGTTACCGTATATTCTTCATTGTAGATATAAGACATAAGATTGTAAAATATTGTATTATTCATTATTAAGATATGTAGATTGAAACTAAGTGAACGAATAAAATGGATCAGCTTAGGTATAATGAAGAGTTTTGGCTCCCAATTCATACGCAGAACCCTTTCAAGCCTATATGCGTGCTAAGCCTCAAGACCCGCACTCTGATGTGATGAAAAATCTGCCTCAGAGATGGCATTACTGGAGGTAAGGGCAATGCTTAGGTCCAAAGTGAGGGTTTGTGTGCTAATAATATGTGTTAATGATAGTTCCATTGGATTATTGTCTTAAATACGAGGCTGTTCAAAGGTGGGGGGGGGGGGCTAGTTGAGAAGAGCTATTCTTGGGCTACAAAGTTTTGGTCCCAGAAGTACCCGCCTTACCTAGAGATGGCGATAGTTGTTTGAAAAATATCATTGTATTAGAAAGTATGCAACCTATAAAGCATATGTGTCAAGTTTGAAGACGCCACGTTGTTTACTATTTGTTTGGCAGCCAACAATACGTTTTCAGTGAATTTCTGAAAATGGAGAAAATTGGTCATCGTTATGTGGTACAATACTTTTATTTCAAAGGCCTCAGCCCAGCCAATATAAAAGCTGAACTGGATTCCACTCAGGGCGAGTCTGCTCCTTCGTTTACAACAGTAAAATATTGGGTAGCAGAGTTTAAACGAAGCCGTATGAGCTGCCAAGACGAGCATCGCAGTGGTCGACCAAATGAGGTGACGACTCCAGAAATGGTGAAGAAAATTCACAAAGCGGTACTGAATCATCGTCGACTGAAAGTGCCCGAGCTAGCAGACATAGTAGGCATTTCAAAAAGTGCAGTTCATCGCATATTATCTGAAAATTTGGACATCAGAAAGCTGTGTGCAAGATGGGTGCCGCGATTGCTCACAATCGAGCAAACACAGTGTCGTGAAGATGTTTCAATTGAGTGTTTAGCGAAGTTTCACAGCAACAAAGCAGCATTTTTGCATCGTTTCATAACCATGGATGGAACATGGGTCCATCACTTCACACCCAAGGCAAAAGAACAATCAAAACAATGGACTTAAAAGGGACAAGCGGCTCCAAAGAAGTCGAAGACCGATTCATCTGCAGGCAAGGTTATGGCGTCAGTTTTTTGGGATGCGCGTGGGATAAGTTTCATTGATTATCTTGAAAAAGGTGAAACTATCAACGGCGAGTATTATGCGAACTTATTGCAACATGTGAGCGATGAAATCAATCAAAAACGGCCGCATTTGGTTAAGAAGAAAGTGTTGTTTCATCAAGGCAATGCACCAGCTCACAAATCCGTTATTGCAATGGACAAAATTAACGAATTACAGTTTGAAATGCTACCTCATGCACCGTATTCACCAGATTTAGCCCCATCAGATTATTTTCTGTTTAGAAACTTGAAAAAATAGCTCAATGGTCAAAGATTTTCCAACGTTGAGGAAGTAATGTCGGCAGTTAATGGCTATTTTGAGGAGCAAGACAGTTCTTATTATAAAAAGGGTATCGAACTTATTGAACATCGCTGAGAAAAGTGTATAGAGCTCAAAGGAGATTATGTTGAAAAATAAATACATTTTACGTACACTTACTTGAGATTCAAAGCTAGAAATTAGTCGCGCCTCCAGTTTTTCTTACCCACTCTGAAAATTGCATATGCTTGCTAAATGGCGGCCGATGGGAGTCGAACTCTCTTGATGCGCCACGAACGCTCTCAATATTCTGGATACCTAGGCACCGATGTACGAGGGTTTCTCACAATGTTCCAGTTACAAGTGCGCTACAATGTCAATATACAGGGAATTGAAAATATCTACGCCACTGATGAGACTCATCAGAGACAAAATATTAATATTATTTAAATAACGCTATGGCCGGGTAAAAGTACTCCGCTTGTATCCTACGTACAATTAGTAAAGGTTAAACATCACTAATATCAGTATGTGTTCAAATCAGAACGGCTTTAAGACTTGTATACAGATAATATCTCAAATATTCAAACCAACTTTTCTCCAAATGAATGGTCCGACAAAAATGTCCGATGAACGAAAATTTATGTATAATATCTTATACAGGGTGTTACAGTAGTGTTCATGTCATAACACCGAACTTTGACCTGTTCAAAAATTTGGTAGGCAAGGCCATTTTGAAGAGCACCGTATGGAATTTCATCCTTTACTTTTGTTCTATTAGTACCTCTAAGATTTAGGTAAAACTTACCAATGTTTAAAAAGTTACTGCATGAAAGTGCTAAAAAATTCACTTAATAACTATCTCTGAGATTTAGCACTTTAAAGGTTGTTAGTGGATATCTCGAAGGCATTTGACAAGGTGTGGCACAAGGGCCTTCTCTATAAACTAATTCAAAAGGGCTTTCCATTTTGGCTCCTAAAACTTTTGAAATCCTTCCTTGAAGGTAGGAAATTTCGGATCAAAGTCAATAATTTCTTGTCGACAGTACGGCCCTTCAGAGCCGGCGTCCATCAGGGTTCGGTTCTAGGGCCAATCCTTTACTCAATTTTCACGCATGATGTCCTTTCCCTAGCGACTGTGAAGTCCGTCTATATTCTGATGACACTGCACTGGTGGCCCAGTCGCGTACCGGGAATCTGGTTCACGACAGGCTACAAAGTTCAGTGGATGAGATATTGGAATGGGCAGATCTGTGGCTCATCAAAATTAATTACTCGAAAGCGCAGGCTATCTATTGTACTAAAAAACGTAGCGGCGCCCCGCCTGAGGTTTCAGTGAATGGAGCTCGCATACCATGGGGAAATTCTGCTAAGTATCTCGGTGTCACTCTTGATAGGGGGATGACCTGACAGAATCACACTGAAGCGTTAAAAACTAAATTCCGAATCACGGTTCGGCAACTACTATGTAGAACCACAAAATTAAGTTTGGTTAACAAAGTTCGGCTATACAAGATGGTTATCAGACCAGCAATCACTTACGCATGTACATCATGGTGTTTTCTTGCCAAAACGTATATGCGTAATCTGCAGGTTTTGCAGAATAGAACCTTGCGTACCATCACTAACGCACCATGGTATGTCTCCAACGAGACCCTTCACAGAAACCTCGACATCCCTTACCTAAGGGACTACATCAATTATCAGGCGCAGTTAAGTTATAGTCAAGCGGAAGCGCACAGCAACCCTCTGTTGCGTGAGTCAGTAGACTACACAGTCGAGCCAGTTCGCAAGCACACAAAACCGCGGCTCGCACTGTGATCAAAATCAAATCGTGCAATTCTATATCCAACCAAAATTATGATTTTTGCCACACACAAATTCCTAAATTAATTTTTGGATTAATTTAAATTAACCAAATACCAGTTAACAATAGACATGCCAGACCTACTGACCTACGATACTTGACGAATGACAATGACGAAAAGGAATATGAGGTTGTCAGTTGTATATGACAGAATGATGCACCGGTTTAAAGTGAGCCGTAAGATTTTTTGTATGTATCGCTTACTCCATCAGTAGTATATGTACAAAATTTATACATTCCGGCCGAGTTATCTTCAAAAATATATGTAATGTCAAACAAACCAACCAAATGTCAACTTGCTGATTAGATAATAATAATAATAATAATAATAATAATAATAATAATAATATTTATTCACCCAATGTACAAAGATAACAAACAATATGAGTAAATAAATATAAAATCAAAACAGGCCCAATAGAAGGCATCGCCTGTACATGGACCAATAATTTAAGTTGAAACTGTAGAATGCAAATGACAAAAAAGGACAAAAATTAGCTACAGTAGATTATGTATTTAGTTGATGTTCGTATTGATGAGTTTATGAATTTCAGTCCTAGATATAGAATGTATCCACTTTTTTAAATTTCTTTTGAAACAATTTCCGAAACGTAAATATTTTAAGTCTTTAGGTATAATTTCATAAAATTTAGGTGCTAAATAGAGATATGATCGCTGCATTTTTATGCGGTTGAGGAACTACTGTGCCACGAATTTTGTACTTGGTATAATGATTATGTTTAATTTTTTGGTCGGTGTTTACAAATTTATGGTAGTGAGTGATACTGTGTAAGAAATAAAGCTGTCTTATATCATAAATTCGAACATATGCGTATAATTTTTCAGTGGGATAAAGTTTCGGTTTTTTAAATATCATTTTGAGAATACTTTTTTGAAAAACATCTAAATTATAGATATGTGAGGAACATGCAGCTCCCCATGCTAATATACCATATGTGAGATGAGGCTCAATCAGTGCATGGTATAATGTTCGAAGATATTTTTCTGTCAATATATTCCCAAGGTATTTAATTTTGTAGGATACAAATCTAACTTTCTTTAAAATATAATTGACATGGATGTCCCATCGTAAGTGAGGATCCAAGACCACTCCAAGGTATTTTATGTTGGGCACTCTATTAATTTGCATTTTTTGATCATTAATGTTGAAGGAGAAATTTGTGTAATTTGGCAGATGTCTAGCATAAGATCCAAATGGTAGAAAATGTGTTTTAGAGTAGTTAATGATTAATTTTTTACTGTTAAACCACCGAATAATTTTGATAAAACCATTTTCAATTACATTTTTCAGATCAGACCAGTCAGTGCCTTCATATAATATTGCAGTATCATCTGCAAAACTAGTTATTTTGCCAACACAATTAATTTGGAAAATATCATTTAAATATATATTGAATAACAGCGGACCTAAGACAGTTCCTTGTGGGAGACCACACTTAATATACATTTCTTTACTAAATGATCCTGATATCTGCACAGATTGTGGGCGATTTAACAAATAATTTTCGATCAGTGAGTACGCGTTTCCTATGAAACCAATTCTCTCGAATGCTTCTAATAATAATTTTTGATTAACTGTGTCGAAAGCTTTCTTTAAATCAACAAAAATGCAGATTGAAGGGATTCTGTTATCAATATTTTGATGTATTTGATTTACAATTTTAGTTATTGCGTCCGATGAAGCCTTCCCTTCTGTAAATCCATATTGATTTTCACTTAAAATTTTGAATTTTGTGAGGTATCGAATCATTCTAGTGGATAAAACTTTTTCAAAAACCTTTGCTATACTGGATATTATTGATATTGGTCTATAGTTGTTAACATCTGTTTTTGTTCCTGATTTATGTATCGGTATTATATTACCTTTTTTTAAAATTGAGGGATATATGCCAGATTTAAAGCATTTGTTGATTAGGTAAGTGTTCTGTTATGTCCTCGGCTATAATTTTCAAATGCTCGCTTTTTCCAATTTTTTAAGGCCATAACAGTGGTGTATACTTCACATTGCTCGACTTTATCCAAAATAAATGAGTTCAAAGTTCTTTTTGGAGGCTGAGTATTTTGTACGTTTGCTTGTATATTACTTGCTAAATTTTCGCCTATGTCAGTAAAGAATTGTACAAATTCATCGCATATCTGTTGAGTATTTTTTAATACTGTTCCCGATGTTGTATTTAAGTCAGTGACACACTCTTTAAATTTTGTTTTCCCAGTAATCTCATCAATAGTTGTCCAAAGCCGCTTAGGATCATTTAAGTTATTATTCAATTTATTTAGGTAATGTTTTCGTTTGGTTTGTCTTGCAAGTTCTATAAATTTATTTTTATATTGGTTGTAGCAGTCGGTATTCTCTGTAGTTGGCGTTAGTTTCATTACATTATATAGTCTTTCTTTTTCTGTTGCCGATGTTATTAATCCTTTGGTAATCCAGGCATTCCTGCTTTTACTCTTTGTGACTAATTTTTACTTTATTGGTACTAGATAGTTATTAGTATGCAAATAAAAAGAGAATAGTTCGTTCCGCTCTTGCTGGCTGTGAGCGCTGTGAGCGCCACCTATGGAGGAATGACTCAACGACATGCTCAACGACCATGGTGTAAGTCAGATCGCCAGCATGCCTTGTTGGTTGCAGGATGTTGAGATAGTCTGTATTAGAGTATATTTCTGAACAGATTTGACAGAAAAAAAGTTGGTTAAGTAGCAGAGTAGCAAGATCACGTCTGTATGATAGTGTGTATTGGTCTGCGTGTGAATGAAATCAGAGATATTTGCTAAAAAAAATTATCGCTGTGTTTGCTGCCCAGCGAATCAGCAAGTAAAAAAGTTGTGTATTTAATTTTTTTTTTCGTTTTCAATATTTTGAGAAGTACCTTTTTCACCATTTAATGTCGAGTGCCCTTGCCTTGATACCCGGTAGGCCTTTTGGTCTCCAGACCACGCCTAGCAATATTGCATACTTTCTATTGCGAGCTATCAAGTTAATTTTTTGTAGATATGATCCTCCAGGACCACCAGAATATCCTTGTTGCGGCCACCTTAACAAGTCCTTCAAGTGCAGAAAGTTAACAATGAGAGACATCAAAGAATTCCATGAGAATTTTTACTCTACGCGCGCAAAGAACTCCCAAGATGCGTTTATCATTAAACATGTGAAGGTAACAAGTGCAAAAAGACCACGTCCAAAAAAGAAACTTACCTCTACGAAGAAGGTTAGTACAAATTACTACATTAGAGTGTCCGGTACAGAAAAGTTTTGTATACGTGTTTGTCAACAAACCTTCGTCAACGTCCTTCAAGTATCACGTAAGAGAATTCAGAATTTAGCTAGGAAATTTCTGAACACGGGAAGAATGCCGGTTGACAAGAGAGGTGGGGCGAGGCCAAATCCTCTTTATGACAAGAAAAAGGCCGCTATTAAAAGAAAAAGGCCGCTATTAAAACATTCATAGAAAAATTAAAATGTTGTGAAAGCCACTATTCTCGAGGTAAGTCCGTGCATCGACGATACTTGCCAGGAAACTTAAGTATAAACAAATTATATCGCATGTACAACAATGAACAGAGTGATGAATCACTGAAATCGAAGAAAACGTTTTTCCAAAAAATTTTTACCACGCAGTACAACATTGGGTTTGGCACGCCTATCACCGATGCCTGCTCTCTGTGTATCGAACTAAAATCTAAAATAAAAAATGAGGCCAGTCCGCAGAATAAAAGTAAAATAATGAGTGAACTTACATTTCACAGAATGCGATACAAAGTGTTTTTCAGAAAACTTCAAGAAAAAAGAGAAGATCTCTTAACACTGAGTTTTGACTGCCAGAAGAATCTGGTTCTACCTAAGGTTCAGGATCAGACCGCCTACTATAGCAGGCAAATGTATATATACAATTTCTCAATCGTAAAAGGAAGCTCAAAAGACTCTTTAACTCCGGAAAATGTATATTGTTATACATGGATGGAACATGAACATAGAAAGGGTGCTAATGAAATTGCCTCAGCGGTTTTCCATCAATTGTCACTCCTTGACTTGACATCTTACTCAGCCATTAGATTATGCGCCGATGGATGCGGTGGGCAAAACCGCAACTCAGTTATGATTGGTATGCTGAGCTACTTCTTAGCACGAGTCGCACCTCCAAACATTCAGGAAATACACATGATTTTCCCTATCACTGGACACTCGTTTTTGCCAGCAGATCGTGTGTTTGCTTCCATAGAGAAAAAACTGCGTAAGTTACCAGTAATAATACAACCATCAGAATATGAAACAGTTTTTTCAGAGCATTCCACACTTTTTAAGCTTGGCACTGACTTGAAGGTTTACGACTGGAAAACTTTAGTAGGGACTTACTATAAAAAGCGTTTCATCCTCACTAAATCCAAACAACAAAATATATTGGTTAGGGGTGAAGTATCTTACAGCAGTGATTAAACTAATGGCAAATTGGTTGTTCAAAATGGTGTCAAAATAAAATCAATCCCATTGCCTGATGAAATACCAATGGGAGTTGCATTGAAAGCAGCTAAGGTCCAAGATGTTAAAAACCTTTTGAAAAAGCACTTCGGCGAGACCTGGGACACCATGGAAGAATGCTCCTTCTACAAAAATGTGTTGGGAATCACGGCCAATGTGACAGCTAGCCATACAGCAGCAACAAACGAAACTGATGAAGACCTCGAAGAAGAAGTTAATGAGTTCTGTGAAGGACATCAACATGAACATCTCGTTGAGCGGGTGTAATACTTATTATATTTTCTCAAAATGCGTTGAGTTGATCTTAAAGAATCTTAGTTTTGATTTCTTGTAGACATATGTTTTTTTTTTTTAAGGGAAATAAATGTTTGCTTGTTTATTCCATCTATGTGCCGGATCTACCACCATGTAATCAGCTCATTCCTAAAATAAATTCTAAGTTAAAAATTGTCTCAACTATATATATTATGGGGATTATTCCAGGAATAAGTTTGTAGCACGGCGGTAGAATCGTCCATAAGTGTGTTATTGCGTCAAAACAGCCTATATCCTTATACAGCTGGAGCAAAAGTTCCTTTATCCATTTTGTTACGGCAGATGGTTCTATATCCAAACTCTATAGCTAAATTACATCCGCTTTACTCACTCCACGATTATTTTTGTTGCTTGTATTTGTTTTATAACCCAATAGGAACGGTTCAAAACAAAATTATAGCCGTTACAACTTTTAACTTAGTTAGAACAGTTTTTCGCCAATTGTGGAAAATTAGTGGAAGGGGATATAGGCCCTTTTGCAGTGAGACGCCTCATATTATCTGTGCTATAAGGATTATTTATGTGTTGTCCTTTCTGACGAGAGATTGAGTCCAAAGTTATAATCTATGATTTTATGGTTTTTCGCGTTTTCAAAAACTACTGGAAATCATCACCGCCCCCGCATTATGCGTAGTTGCTGTTAGCATGTGATGATTTAATGGAGACTTGTGATTCGAACAATTTTTTGACAACCAGGGATTTTCTCCTTTTATCTCTTTCATTTTGAACTTTAGCATATTGCAAATGTAATTTACATGAATAAGTAAAAGTGGATGTGCAAATTTCTAGCATTACATATATATCAAGTAAATCCATTTGGGATAAGAAACCAATGGATTTACCATCAACATAGACCAGAGCTAAGCCATGATAGCTCAAGCATCATGACTTTTAGGTAATACGTACAGCTACACAACGAGTGCACATCAAGTAAACAATAGCTACTTCCAAGTTGACATCTTATAGGAAAACTTACATAATGTCACAAAAAACCTATATAATATAAGTCCATTAAATGTCCTAATTATAGGAGATTTCAATGTAAGAAATTTTGTTGATAATACAATTGTTGATAGACATTCTCCTGCACTAAACAGATTTTTGGAATTTTCAGGTCTTTCTCAAACCAATACTATTTTGAATTCTAGACAACATAGAGGATGTCAATCGCATGTGCGACTTGTTCTATGAAAAATTATACTTCGTTTTTGACCTGTACGTTCCAAAATATATTAAACATAAGCATCGTTATCCAAGTTGGTATAGCTCGGATATTATTCGGAATTTAAAACTGAAACGTAGACTGCATCAACAATAGTATCATCCGCTATAAAAGTCTCGGTTTTTTAATAAGAAACTGTAAATCGTTTGGTATTGAAACGGTACTGAAGGCTTTACACTGCACCTTGGTGCGTTCTAAGCTGGAATATGCATCTAGTGTATGGCATTCATATTCCCAAATCTATACTAATGAAATTGAAAGTGTACAGAGGAGATTTCTTAAATACTTTACTTTCAAATTAGATGGTGTTTATCCCATTCGTGGGACTCCCCAATCAGCGATGTTGCTCAGATTTGAAATGCATCCTCTTGAGCTGAGAAGAGTTTGTGATAGTTTAAAATTCCTTTACAAACTCATACACAGTGATGTTGATTCTTCAGCTTTATTAACTAAAATAGCTGATAATTGTGTCATTGATCATGAAAGTCAGATATATTAGCTGTATTCAGCGACTACTATTATTCAATTTACAACACTTAAGACATGTAGTTGAGATGTAGCTATTAATTTTTTTGTTTCATTTTTTTCAGAAACTGGGCGAGCTATGATTGTAGTTAAAATACTGTAATGTCAAATGGTATTCAATTACGTTGTCCTGTAAATGGATGTATCTGTTGGGCAATAAATATGTTATTATTATTATTATAATACCAAAAAACGACATGATGTCAATTTCAAGATACGTAATACCCCTGCCGATATAATTTTACACGATCATAACTTCAACATCACGTGAATATATGTATATGAAGCTTTCTTATTATTTTTGCGCCTCCTTACCGTTCTATAAATATTCCCGATGTTCTTAAAGTCACCCTGTAGAGATAGGTAAAAACGTCGACTATTATCATTAGGCCCAAAAATAAACCCTTGTCTGACGGAGACGTCCTGAGATGCTACCTCATTTTAAAATATTGCTTGGGAAAGGAAAGAACGCTGGATAAAAATGTTCATGCCATACTGTACTCGTATTTCAAATAGGAAAATGGATCATAATAAATATTATCATAAAACACTAGCTCCTCTGCCACATATGGCATGACCTGAGTATCACCCTTTGAAGCATTTCTTGTCGACGCCTTGCGTTAGGTGCTTGGGCTTTATCGTGGAAAAGTATCTGCAGAGAATTGAAATACGCCGGAAGGTTTCACAATCAAATTGCCGTATTTTTACAGAGTCGTGTGACTTTTGAACAATGTAATGTTAAAGCAAATTGCTCGTACAAATGCCCAAAAACAGTTTAAAGGTCATGTAAACATTACAATCCCTTGCACAAATAAAAAATGGTGCCCAGTAGTTTGACTCAGTATAAGGGTTTGTGTACAGTCTAAGAAAACCGGAAGGTCGTCAATTTTATCTTAACAAACAAGACTAAAAGTTGATTCAAACGATCTAATCTTAAAGCACTCTCCAGGATCTTGTAGGAGGAGGCTTTAACTTTAGCTTAGATACATGGCAGGCTAAAAAATGATGAGTCTTGATCGAGGTTTTAATTATCGATTTGCAGCCTATTTAGGGTTTTCATTAAAAAAACATTAAAAGGCTAAGAGATCGAAAACGGTCAACTTTAGGGAGGAGGTACTAGAAATCTTTCTTTTGTTTAGAGTGATCCGAAAAGCCAGAAAAAAGTATAATAGGGGCGAATTTTTTTTTTAATTTGTTAAAAAATGTTTAACAAATTTTTTTCTGGGTTGCTGGCTGTCTACTGCTTGAGGCATGTCAAGGGACACTAAACAAACGTAATTATAAAGAAATCAAGTTTGAAGAACTCTCTCGGGAATGCCAGGTTTTCGCCTCTTCCAGTATCAAAAATGCTGTTCAGAAACGTCGGATCAGCATCTTATCCTGGCCAACGTTTCTTATCAGTCCAAGTATTAATTTTCATTTGTTCTTCCTTTGTATTATATTATTTACTTTCAGTTCCTCCCACGCCAATGGCGAAGAAGTATCGTAATCTCGAAATTTTTGTAAAACTACATGTTAAGTTTTTTTGATATTACATATCATGTACTCGTAGGTCCCAAAATACTTGTCACTTATCCCTATCGGCCTGTCTGTTTGACCGCTAATCATGAGCCCCCCTAAAACTTGTAAAGTGGTAGCAGTAGAAAGATTTTTTTCGCACGAAGAGGGGAATAAGTAACAATGACAATATGCAATGTATTGAAATATACTAAGTGACATATAAATCAGAACACCCAGTTTAAATGGTTTTATTTTAATAAAAGTTGGTGAATGTATTTATCTTACTGTAAATAACAAGTGAAAAAATGTTCAGCCTTATCAGTTGGACATTCCAGTTTTTATACTGCTTTTTTTTAATTCACTAAAGCTCTAAAAATGAATATTTCAGCCGCAGTAAAGATTCAACGTTGGCGGATTTTGGTTCTTGACATCCTTTACGATCGGTTACGATGCCTAGAGTACGGAGACCTGTACGATTTCGTCAACTTAGTGAGTTTGATAGGGCCCGTATCGTGGGACTTCGGGAAGCTGGGCTTTCTTTTCGGGCAATTGCAGTTAGAGTGCAAAGAAGTGTAGACACTGTGGTTAGGTGTTGTCAAGCATGGCTTCGAGAAGGCCGTACGCAAAGAGCAAGGGGCACTGGACGCCGCCGTAGAACAACAGACCGTGAAGATCGCCACCTAAGATTATTGGCCTTAAGGGACCGTTTCTCCACTACCAGGTCCATTGCAAATTAATGGTTTGCAGAACACGGAAGACCTATTGGCATGCGAAGTGTTTACCGACGAATGAGAAGTTTTGGCTTGTTTTCATACCGGCCACACTGGGTCCTCCCTTTAACTCGAGAACACCGACGTAATCGCCTTGAGTGGTGCAGACAACGGTCACTCTGGGATCAGGAATGGAACAGTATTGTCTTTAGTGACGAGTCTCGATTTTGTTTAGGCATGCACGATGGTCGTGCCAGGGTTAGAAGGCGACATGGTGAAAGGAGGAATCCACAGTTTTTTGTTGAAAGACATGTTCATCACACTGTTGGAGTTATGGTTTGGGGTGCTATAGCTTATGGTTCCAGGTCACCTTTAATCTTCATCAGAGGTAACATGAACGCGCAGCGTTATATCCACGAAGTTCTAGAACCCCATCTTTTACCCTATCTTGACACCCTGGCAGATCCAACTTTCCAACAAGATAATGCCCGACCACATGTTGCAAGAGTCACAATAGACTTCTTTCAACATAATGATGTCACATTGTTACCATGGCCACCAAGATATCCCGACTTATCCCCAATTGAGCACGTGTGGGATATGATGGGTAGGAGATTGCTCAATTTGCAACGTCCTCCTCAGACTCTAGAAGCACTTCGAGAGGAGTTGGTGGTTGCCTGGAATGAGATACCACAGGAGGACATTGACCACCTGATCAGAAGCATGCCTAGGCGCGTTGGAGAATGCGTAGCACATCAGTACTTATACAAAATTTTATTAAAATAAACCATTTAAACTGGGTGTTCGGATTTATATGTCACTTAGTATACTATCTCAAATAAGGCCAAGAAAAAATAGGAGTGTTTTTGGAATAAATCTGGTTTGCGAGACAAATGACTCTCTGATAATTTCAACGCCTACATAGAATATTCTCCCTTTCTTGGAATAACTAAGGTTTGGCATTGTCAATGTATAACATACTATACATTTTTGGAATTAAAAACCTGTGCAAAATCGAATAGGGCGTCCGTAATAAAATATAAAGCTACTGCTGGAGCACAAGAGAAGAAACGTCATAGTGAATTTCTAATTACGCCATCTTATAGAGGAGAAAAAATGGCGATGTTAATGTGCAATGTATTTTAAAATCCCACCATAAGTAAAGTCAGGAAAAAATTAAAACGATTTTGGGAAAATCCGTCCGGTAATTTGACTTTCTAAACCCAAGCGACATTTGGTTTATTAGCTGCATACGCAACGTTGCCCTCTTTTAAGCGACTTCGTAGGTATCTCTTACAGTGTTCGAAATCCAAATGGTGAGGATCGAATTTGAAACATCACGTATACCTCAATTTCAAACGACACAAACGAGAAAATTCTGAAACTGCTTTCTGAAGCTGTGAATCTGGTTATAATTTCCTGATTAAGCTCTAGTCATGGGTTCTCGGTTGTTGTCGTGAATAAAAGCTATGATAGTAACACAAGTAACATTTTAAAAATACTGGCACCAGTACATACATACTTGTCGGCAGCTATACAAGCGAACGATGAATAATGTTCATTGATTCGGCCTATATTTATATATAAATCTATTTCAGCGAAACTCGGAATGCTTGATGTAAGTTCATGGTTAATAGATTAATATTTTTGAATTCAACGAACCCGAATTACTGGAATGCTGTTATTAGGTATATTTAGAATGACACGTTTCTAGGTACATGTTATATATTCAATGCTACTATTTGAAGTGTCACTTTACTTTTATCTTTAATGAAACAGCAATGAAAGTAGTCGCTGCCTTTGTGGCTTTGTATCATAACAACACTTTTTTTGTTTCCTAGTTTTTATAGCTTTTTTCATCATTGTTTAATACATGGTGAATTCTCATTAAAATTAAAGTATCCCACCATTACTCCTGTGCCAAAAGTTCAAAATTCCCAGCTGTATACAAATATGCGACCGATTACTGTCTTGCCCGATGTCGAGAAGCTGTTCGATAATATACGACCAAATCATAGAATTGCAGAAACCAAAATTTTGATAAAAAATCAACTGGATTTAGATAAAAGTGTTCCACAGAAACGGCAATCCTAATGGTGGTGGATGACTGGAGAAGAAGCATAGATGAGAAAGAATATATTGTAACAATATCTTTAGACTTCAAAAGGGCATTTGAAACTATAAATAGATAGGGAAATATTGTTAATGAAATTGCGTCACTATGGCTTTAAAGGATCAGTATTATATATTTTACAAAAATATTTAGTAAATAGGGGTCAAAAAACTAAAGTTGGAAATATTATGTCAAGTGTTCAAAATATATCAGTAGGGGTGCCACACGGGAGTAAATTAGGGCCGTTACTATTTATTATTTATATAAATGATATTTCTGACATTTGTACTTATGTATATATAACATTTGGACACTGCTTTAGAACTGTTAAATAGCGATATTGAAAAAATTAGTTAATTAGTTGGTTGAATGTCAATAACTTAAATTAAACACTAATAAAACAAAATGTATGTCAATAGGGAGACATTTATGTGACAAAACAATTAGGCTCCTGATTAATGATGAAAAAATTGAAGTAGCCGAGTCATTTAAATATCTTGGTATATATGTGGATAGTAAGCTACTGTTTCACGAACATTATGAATACATAATTTGAAAAATATCGAAAAAGATAAATTACTTCTATAGAGTTTCCGATAATCTTAGTATGTATTCCAAAAAAAATGTGTATAACACTATAATTCTTTCCCATTTTTTATATTGTTCAACCATCTTGTATACAGCAAATGAAAACATCTTTTCATAATTACAAATTCTACAAAATAAAGCTGTGAGAATCATTTCAAATGAAAACAAATATGCTAGGATTGAGTCTATGTTAGAAGAACTGCAGTGGTTGGATGTGAAAAATTTCATGTTTAGTTCTCGTTTTCATAGGCAGTAGACTCTTCGCTCTCCTGATCAGTAGCCGTGCGCTGTGCGGGTTCGAGTCCCGTCCCAGGAGAAATTTTTCTCTTGGCTATGGATGTTGTGATTGTCCGTAGGTGGTAGACGGTCTCTGACTGTCGAACGTGGAGGTACCACCCGGCGGATCTCGTAGGCGGAGCCAGAATGTGTGCCTGTTGCATGCACACGTGTTCCCTCGCCAGAGTCCGTGTGGCGTTCCCCCTTTCCCCTGTATCACCCTATAGCCCCACGCTACCCAATGGGCTTTCGTGGTAGTTGGAGTAAAAAAAAAAACTTCACAACATTAAATACTCATTATCATAACTACGAAACTAAAGGCAGTATAGATTTTCATCTGCAAAATTGTAGTAGCATAGCTAGTAAATCTATGTTTCAAAAGGGAGTATTTGAATTTGAATTAAATTGAATAATGATATTAAACAGAGTTCGAATTTAAAAATGTTTAAGGTGAAATTAAAAAATCACTTTATGAATAATCAAAATACATAGTGACGTAATTTTAATTATAATATACAAGAATGTAAAATTACAAAAAATGGATTGAAGAAAAATATGTAACCGAATCATTATACAAAATTGACATTGTAGCAATAATGCTATATAAATCTTCAACAACAACAAAAAAAGATTTGTTTTCTACCTCTAAACGATGATTTACAATTCTTATGCTCACTTTCGTATTCAGCGCCCCATTTAATAAACAAAATTTCTCTTGCCTGTAACTAGGAGAAACGAAAATAGAAAATTTGCATTACAAAATCATATATACATTTTTTTGGTTAGCTATGGGAATACTTTAAAAAAATATTTGTTTCTGAAGTTTTATTTTTGCTCTCTCCCATATATGTATGATTTACCTTTACTTAAGGGTCGTCAATTTCTTGTTTTAACTAGCGAAATTTCCGTTTTACACCATCAAACTAATTCACGAATAAACTGTAAAAATTACACAATAGATGATCAATTTAATTCAAGCCAAGCATACCAACACATATACTAACTTCCTATGATACCAACCTTAGGGAAAAAATACCAAAACATAACTTATGTATAATGAATCTAATCAATAAAAAGGATGACAGTATGCCTGTTTTTGTTGAAATATTAAATCCTAAGTTACATTTAAATCGTCAAGCCAAACTGTAACTATTATAATTTTAATCTAAAATCACAAAACGTGAACGCGCCAAATAACAAGGGTTGATATTTAAGACAAAAGACCAAAGGCTAATTAGAATTCTCCAAAAAATTGACGAAAAATTAGAACAAGCCCTAATCTGGTCATTTATCCATGAATTCATTGTTGTGAAGAAACTGACCAAAATTTTTATACATTGCTCAATTTGTTGGTTCGTATAAAGCGGCTATAAAGTTGACCACTAGCAGTGAATCGCTATACTTTTAACAATAACAAAAAGGTATGTACTACCATAACCTAATCACAGCTTTAAATGACGTAAAACTGCCACCAATCGCCTAAAACAAACAACCCCTAAAATATTCTCTTTGGAAAGGATTTTCTGGTTTTATAGACCATTCTCATTGATCCTTCTTTGGTAGGTAGCATAAAAACAAAGGCATTATACATGGATTACCGATATTTAAGGGGTGACGCCTTGTTGATTTTTTGTCTTTATGGGGAGTGATATGATTATGCGATCGGGTCAGATACGGGGGTTTATCCAGAAATAAAGGTCCCAAAGAACTCCAGCCAACTTGAAGGTGCTATCCAGGTAACACCGCTGCATGCCACTGTTCCCCCACTCTCGATTCTCTGTCGTCCACTCCGTTCTTTATCGTAGTCTTCCTTCCGATCGTCACTGTCGGAAGTATTGAATGGATGTACACTTGTCGCCTGAAAATTAAAAAAAAAATCACTTTTTAGAATAATAACTAATTCTAGAGAAGAACATTTGTGATACCGAAAGAAACTATGTCAGTACCAACTGTTGAATGACCTCCCTACAGGTCAAGTTTTTGTGACTTTTCACCCTTCCACTTCACCTAGTAACAATCAACTCTTTCGGATGCCAATGTCTTAAATCCTTGATATTAAACCGCATGCAAATCCTTATTATTTAAGATCTGTCGTTCTTCAAAGCTTTCAAAGCTTTACATCCTATATTAACCCCAACAGCCGTGCTAAAACAATAAAATGACAGGAAATAATATCTATGAAGCCCAATGGGAGTACTGGGAGAGTAACCCCTATTCGTTGACCGCGGTTGAGTTCGTTTCATTTTTATCATACGAGGATGTAAGAAAGTCAATTCATATAAAACCTTACCGACCGTAACTAATATCATTGATTAACGTATTCTAGCTGGAGATGTCCAACCTAATGCTATATTCCCGCGTCCAAAAAAGTATCGAAGATTAAATGAGACACTAATGTATGAGAATCGCAGCCGTAACGCAATCGAAAATCAGGCTAGAAACAAAGTTTGTTCTGTTTACATATCTAGCTTTTAAGAATACTTATACCCTGCTTCAAGAAATTCTTCATAAATATTGAACCTATTCATCACAATATTAATAAAAAACTACCTACAACAATAGAATTATGTTTCAGGACAAGCAATCTCAAAAACAGAAAAACATCAGAAAATATCAAAGCAACAACTTCACCGGATACAATATGAAAAAGTGATCATTGGTGAAATTCATTAATAAAGTTTGTATACACTTATTAAGGTAAAATTCATACTTATCGATGCAGAAATTATTACGATCAAACATGGCTGCGCATTTTGTCTCATTGCCAACATTGTATATGGTCAAACTCTTTCTTTTTATCCTTTCCTAAAATTACAATTTTTACAATACTGTACTACGTCCATGCCGGCTAGAGCGACCCAAATGTTTCTTTTTAATAATTTCTCCATCGATTAGTATGGATTTTACTTATATAATAATTAATGAATCTTAACAATGATCAGTTTTCCATATTGTGACCTGTGAAGTTGTTGCTTTCATGTTTTATGATGTTTTTCTCTGTTTTTGATATTGCTTTTCGTGAAACACGATGTACCGTTATTTGTTAATATTGTAGTTCATTATTTGTGTATCCTTTCTTGGAGAAAAAAATGAAGATCTTCAAATGCTTGATACAAACACATGATAAACTTTCTTCCTGGCCGTCTGGTTTTCGATTGCGTCCCACTCCTGCTCCTCCCGTTAATCAGTGATAATGTCAAAATATGTTTAACTAATCTGATAAGATTTCCCAGAGTAACTAATAAGATTGACCTTGGTATTAAAATGTTCAGTGCCTCATGTCTTTATTTACTGTGTTTAGCACTAAGAACCTGTCGAGGGTCGTTTCTCTGGGGGCATACGTAAATTGTAAAAAAATCAAATGGAACGAAAAGACTCTTTAATAGAAACATATGTGGTTGTCGATACTTGTATCAGCTGCTGTATACTGATATGAATTTGAGTAACGCTTTCCCGATAGCATTAAATATTTACTAATTATTTTTTTTTAAATGTTTGATAAATATTTTTAGCGACAGATTTTTTAATATTTAATAAATATATTTCTCATATATTCATAAAATATTCATTATAGATGTTTGTAGTATATATAATTCATATATTTTTGCGATATTCTTTCCAAATATTTAGAAAATATATGAGGAAAGATTTTTAAATATCAATTTTATATTTTGATGAAATATCTAATATTTTTTGTAAATATGTATGGATTTTAAAGTATTAATCTGATACATATTTTCAGTGTAGGTGGAAAATTCTTCATTGGTTATTTCAGCAAAACCTGTAGGAATGCTTTTATAAAATTGGGTATATAAAGAAAATTCGATTTGGATATTATAATGGTTTCATTTGCTGGAAAACTATTATCAAAAAAACATTCTAAGCCTCTTCTGGATCTTGCAAGTCCACTCCTCTGAAAAAAAAACATAATTATGAAGTATTATTGAATACATAAGCTGCTTTCCAGTGTATTTATTGGTGCTGGTGCTATTGGGTCACTGAAAAGCAGCTCTATAATTCACCTAAAAGGACCCCACATGTTATGCCTATGATAGTTCGAGATTTGGTTAATTTTCAAGAAAATTTAGTATGTGATTTTAGATATCTTGATGAAAAATGCCCTTTGACTAACACTTATTGATTTTATTGACATGTGACTTTTTTTACTAGTACACTTCAAGGCTAGTTATTTATGGTCTTATAAATATCTTTATACTCAGCTGGCTGGTTTAAGGAAACAAATATTTACGTAAGATAAAAATATTATTAAATATTAAATATATATTTAATGAATATTTCGAGCTATCGGGGTTACTGGTAGAAGCATACTATGATTGGGCACCCTACCGTTGTAATTTTTTATCATTATAAAGATTTTTATTTAACTATATACTTCTGTTTACAGGTAAATTCTGTTTAATCTTATTTATCCCCTGTGAAAACAAACATCAGCCCACGATCTTCATATTCTCACCCTTTTATTGGTCACAAATGCTTGGACACGCTTGGACGGCTATGGAAGTGGCAATTGGGTGCTTGTTTTCATGCGGTCATAAATGGAGTTTGAATGGATTTAACAAGGAGAGGATAAACTAGCCATATAAAATAATTTTGATTATACCAGATTAATTCAGTTTCCCGTAACACCTGATAGGAATTTTGGTGAATTTCTGGGAGTTTCTGGAAATAACGAGGAATTATGGGAATTCTGTGGGAATATGGGAAATATCAGAGAAGTATGGGAGTTATGATGCATTACAAGCAATTACAACTGGACGAAGTATCGGATATTAATTTTTATCGATCCCTTCAGTTGTTCACATCTGGTTTTCGTTTTGTTTTTGAAACAAAAAGCAGGTAAAAAGAGGATCGAGACAATGTCGGTGCGTTAACGGGGGAAGACAGCATGGTATTCACTCAGCAATCAGCATCCAGGCGGTTCGTATGGTTGACCTGTCGAAGCGTTTTAATTTCTATAATTCTTGATTTTATTAATTCACGCATTTTAACGGTTTATAACATAATAGACATTATGGGGAATTTTGGGAAAATATTCCCGTTATTGTACACGTTACTAACAGCGCTGAACCCTCGCGATGGACAAGCAAAATGACACGCAGCAATATCTTCAAGAGGGGTGTTTTTCTATAAAGTCCCAGTGGGAGTAATGATAGAGAAACCCTTATTGGCTGACCGCTTCCAAAGATGCCTCTCACGTGTGTTCGTTTCATTTTTATCGTAACGAGTATGCGGAAAGGTCCTTCACCCTCTCGACTAGTCGACAATGCAACCAGTCCACCGCGCTGACCCGAATCGGGTCAGAGTCGGCTGTGTCGGCCGAATGTGCATCCACAAATCTCGGCTGGGACAACAGCGGAAAAGGGGGACTGGTTATGCAAACGGGACGACCGGACTCTCGATGAGATGATTGGACTTACGACGCTGATGGGTCAAATAAGTAATTTAAAAGAAAATAATTTCAAGCATACCTTTTTCTTTAGTTACTAAACTGAATCGCGTAGGGTCCTTAAGCCCGATTTTACTTTTGACCGACGGGAATCTAAATTTGCGCCTTTGGCACAGATTGGTCTAATGAAGGCGGTTTTGAAGGAATGGACTTGATGAATTTCATGGACTTCTTGTAAATTTTCGATAGATATATTGCGACCAGAGGAAAAGTCAGCCACCCATCTTCAAAGATGCTCTCGGAGGCCATATGATGGAAGTTTGCCTCAGCTGATCGAACGTCTTTTAAGTTTTGCATATGGAAATAAAACAACACAGTAGGTAGTTTTAAATGACTTTATTGTTTTTCGAACTATATACTCCACGAAGATTAATACACATCTGCATGCAATCGAACTAATTTTCGAAGCACTTATTCCACTTGTTTGCTGGCAGATCCAAAACGGCATTTTTTAATTCGTCAACTGATTCTTCTGGTGACTGGAACCTTGGACCACGCAGTCTGAATTTAATTTTCAGGAAAGTAAAGAAATCGTTAGGACTTAGATCGGGACTATATGGATCATGGTCCAATAATTCCATGTTTTCTTCCGTTAAATACTGCCTTGCTTTTTAGGCTGTGTGCGAGCTTGCATTGTCTTGGTGGAGGATGATTCTTCTTTCGGGGTTGATTTTTCGAAGCTCGGTGCTGACTTTTGGCAAACAAATGGTGGTATACCAATCCGCAGTAACAGTTCTTTGCTCATTAAGAGGAATTTTGACCCAAATGTCCCGACCATCTTTTTCGAAACACTTCGAGAACGGATGACTTTTGTTGGCTTTTCTTCACCTTGGAACACCCAAACAGCCGACTGCCGTTTATTCTCTAGTTCATAACAGTAAATCCATGATTCATCACCACTAAAAATGCTGTACACATTTTTTGAGTTTCTGGAATTGAAACGGTCAAACGGTTTTTGACACCAATTAACCTTGGCTGCTTTCTGCTCTTCAGTCAACAGGTGGGGTATCCAACGAGAAACTAACCTCCTAATTCTTCATGTAAATTTTTTTGAAATGAGGTCTTTGAGATCTTCAAGGACGCCTCAATCTCGCGATATGTCACATGTCTATCTTCCATGATGAGTTTGCGCACAGCATCGACGTTTTCCTGTGTGACTGCCCTTTTTGGTGTACCCACCCTGGGATCGTCGCTAAGACTCATCCGTTCACGTTTGAATTCTCCATACCAACGGGAAATTGTCGACTGATGTGGCGCTTCGTTGCCGAAAACAGACAGTAACTCAGCAAGGCATTCTTGTTGCGATAATTGTCTCTGAAAGTTGTAATAAATTAGTGCGTGAAAATGTTCTCGGTTAAGTTCCATTTTTCTAATGACTTGGTGACAATTGAAAATTCACTGTTGTGAGAACACTGCACGTATTGTTGTGACACTTTGAATTTAAGTTTACTAAAGAGTGAGGTTAAGATTCAGTACTGACGTTCGATCCGCGCGGCCTACTATTTTTCTATATGCAAAACTTAAAAGACATCACTCGTACTTGATATCATTTTAACATATATTCTACGTGGAATGGTACAAAATGAGACCTAAATATCGTATTGATGGTTTTGCAAAGCTCACGCTCAACGTCTAATTGTAAAGAACGTCAAACAAACAACAAACAAACTATTTATTGCTCAACAGAACATAGTTTCAATTACAGGGCAACTTGAAACAATAAAGAAAAAAATATCCCAAATTTACTCCTAAAGCTAATATAAATAACGAAAAGAAATGAAGGAAATTGCTAAAGTTTCCAGTACGTAAACACTAACGTCGCATGTCCCTTTTTTCAACAGCGTCTGGAGGAGTACCCTTAATAGTTTTCGTCTGACTATTTTATAGTGTGTATAGAGATAACTGAAAACATTGTTGTTCATTCCTTTTTTGTCAAAAAATGTGCCGTGCCTTTTCATGCATTTTTTCTTCGCTCATATTGTTAACACATAATAGCACAGCTCTAAAATTGTATGTGAATATTCCACTTTTATGAAAAAATGAGTTATTACATGTTTGCTTATCATTTTCTCTCTTAAAAAAAAATGTTTGCTTTTCTTTTGCGGCAAAACATGATTTTAAGGAAATCAAAGGTTTTTCGCGGAGAAAATGTAATAAAAATAAAAATTATCTCCCGCATCATTCTTGAATTAATTGAATATTCGCATACAATTTCAGACCTGTACTAATATTTGTTAACAAGTTAAGATAAATAATTCATAATAATTGCATTCATTGACAAAAAATTGTTTTTAGTCATCTCTATACACACCATGAAATAATCAGATGAATACGATTTAGAATACTGCCCCAAATTGGCCGATGAAAAGAAGGGGTATGAGACCTTGAGAAGAAAAGAGACATGAACACATGAAATAATAATATACCCAAGAGTACAAATAAACGCAATAAGGAAGTGAAGTAATATAATAATAAGCCTCAGTGAGAGAGCATATAATGCACATAAATAATCAGCATGTATATCATAGTTATTAGATTCAGCGTTCAAAATTTTGACGCTGGTATTCCATCCCACCAATCTGACAAAAGCATATGAATGCAACGGAACGGATGGAACATTAAAATCAGTTGGAATGGTAAATCGAAACCATATCTAAAACTATGAAGGAGCTTGTAAAGAGTTCGCGCAGAATTCGTCTAGGGGTAGGGGTAGGGTAGCGCATGAAAAACGAAACAGACGCATTTACTGACAGCTCAGTTTTTTTTTTTGGAAAAACGCTCAGACCCGTCGATTTTGTTTTCAAGGGGGACACAAGTTTGGCAAAAAATCATGTTAACACGTGCAGCCCCCTGGGCGGAGGTGACATCAACCCTAAAATCTTAAATGGAAAGGGGGGTCGAGTGATACCTTATTTTAAAGGTCTTTCAATTCCCTTAATAATGATGTAAAACACATGAGCTTCAGTTCAGTATTTTTGAAGATTTATTAATTCAAAGCTTAAAGTAGACTTTAATAGGTACATCAGATTAGTTTGTACTACTTTCAGGAGAAATTTGGCTAAAAGAATTTACTTAATAAGTAAATGCTTTTCTTCACTACGCCCATGGTTTGTTTATCATTTTGTTGTTGAAAATAGCTATTGGAGCGTTTATTGTGGCAAAAAAGTTATTTCTTGAAGAAGGATAAGGAAACATCTCGTACTTATTTTAAATAGGAATTTAGTACATAGTTTGCGATTGATTTGACCAAACTTTGTTGCTAAAATAACGTGTAATGCTTTATTACATAAATTAACCATGGTATATTCCACAGCAGAAAGAGTTTAAATTATCGAAATATTTTTCGGAAATAATCAGTGCGCTAATAGAACAGCAGAAATATTTAGTGAGCGACATGAGGGCAGTAACGTGCATCGAAAGTATGTTCTAGAACTTGTAGCTAAATTTCGGCAAACTGGGTCAGTCGCCAATGAAAAACGCAACATTGAAAATCCCATAAGGGACGAAGCAATAGAAGTGGGGGTTTTAGGGCAAGTTTATGTAGATCCTACGTTAAGTACCCGCAATTTGGAGACTGTATGTGGTGTTAGTCTACGTACTGTCCAACGGATACTTAAGGCCCATAGTTTTCATCCGTATAAAATTCACCTGGTACAAGAACTTAATGAAGAGGATTTTGATCGGCGATTACAATTTTGTGAAGATATGAGTGCTTTTCCGACGATTGTTTATTTTTCTTAAATGGCGTAGTAAATCGTCATAACTACCGATATTGGTCCGATTCTAATCCCAGAATTTATCATGAGGTTCACACAGCAGCCACAAAAATTAAATGTTTGGGCTGGTAGTTTTGGCGATCATTTAGTTGGTCCTCTTTTCTTTCCTGGAAATTTGACCGGTGAAAAGTATTAGGAATTACTGGAAGATGCCATAGATTCTGCATTAACAGTCATAATTGAAAATCAGAATGATCGGCGATACATTGCGAATAGGTTGATGTTCCAACAGGATGGTGCCTCACCACATTACGTCGTTTCCAGATTGATGGATTGGTAGAAGAAGTGCCATTGAATAGCCTCCTAGATCGCCAGATTTATCACCTTTGGATTTCTTTATGTGGGGTCATTTAAAAAGCAAAATCTATGCTACTCAGCCAACATCATTAGAAGACCTGCGACAAAGAATTGTGAATGAGTGCCTTCAAGTTACTCCTCAAATATTGCAAAATGTGCGACAACGTTTTCTTTATTATTGCATGGAGAGTCATGGTGGCCATTTTCAACATTTACTTGCCTAACGGGTCAATTCATTCTTCATTTTTAAATTAGTTTGCTGCCAAATGTATTGATCTCCACTAATGATGATGTATTAGTTTTATTTAAGCTTTAAATCAATAAATCTTCAAAACTTCTGAACTGAAGTACATTAATTTTATATCATTATAAAGGGAATTGAAAGACCTTTAAAACAAGGTATCACTCGACCCCCCTTTCCATTTAAGATTTTGGGTGTGGTGTCACCCCCGGTTAGGGGGCTGCACGTGCTAACGTGATTTTTTCCCAAACTTGCGTCTTCCTCGAAAACAAAATCGACGGGTCTGAGCGTTTTGCCAAAAAAAACTGAGCTGCCAGTAAATGCGTCTGTTTCGTTTTCGATGCGCCACCCTGTATGTAAAAAGGTATAAGCACTTGTTTAACGTCGTTGGAAAATACCACCAGTACAACACAAGAAGCAGTAAGCTCCAAAGTATTGAGAGCCATAGTACCAATCCCTGTAAGAGATCACCGTATTATAATTGTGCTATTATTTACAATAGTTGCTGCGGGTTTAAAACGAAAGTAAAATCATATCTAATTAAAAACGTATTTCATCCAGTAAGTAAATTTTCAATCAGGTCCAAGGACCAACATTTTATGTTTTCAACCTTTTATAAATATATAATTAAAATAGTATGTAAATGAATAGTGATAATTATATGAAATATACCATAGGTGTAGGTGATTAGGACACGTACTACCCTTTACTCGTTATATTTGAACTCTTTAGATATAATATCAGTGACATGTAATGTATAATTACTGTACCTGTGTGACCAATAAATTACTACTATTACTACTAATAGTACTACTACTATTACTACTACTACTACATTATCTATCATCTGCTTTTGCTAAAAGTAACAAGGCTTCCAAACAAATGCCAATACTCTAACAAATATAGATTTTTCAAGTCTTGAACATTGGTGAACAATTTGCAATTTCTTACTATGAATCCAGACATTCTTGCAGCTTCATGCATTTTTTACTATATGTATACGCCCCTTGAAGCTGACGCTTCAACCGAAAGCTGAGTTACCGTCGAACGTTGCTAATCCATGTGAAGGTGTAAGCTTCCCAGCAGCTATTATCGCCGTAGGTGCACAATCCAGCCGTCGCCGAGCAAAAAGTGTGCGGCCTAAGTGGTGGGAATCTATTTCCCGCAGTAGTTGAAATAACATCCCGCTGGGAGTTTCCCAGAGTCGACATCCTGCTGTGTGCGACTGTAGAGAGCTTCTCTCTTTGCTTTATTTGTCGACAAATTTCTTAAATCTGCCAACGCCAACAGAGGATTTTCTCGAACGGACCACGTGATTTACTGAGACGATGAGTCGATCGGTTTTTGGATCCGAAAAAAGAGAGATCTGATTTTATAGGCCAATAAATTGGGTAAATGTAAAAAATCTCGAATCCCAAAGAATATGCCTCCTTGATGCTTCCGAATCAATCACGCTTACGAGGTGTGACAGAATAGTCTCAAGAAATTTGAAGTACACCTCCAGCATGTTAAAATGTGAAAAGAAGTACTCGTATGTACCACCCGGAAATAATTCGCTTTTAAATTATATAAATGCCCTTTACATGCTTGCCCAGAAATATTTAGTATGTTTAGAATGAAAGACCCAAGTCAGACGGGTCTCTCTGGTAGGCATATCCATGTAGCTGCGACATCAAGGAGGAGATCTCTGAGGAGCAAAGTCCGTTGGCGTAGGGGTAGAAAAGAGCTAGATCGCCGGCAGAGCCGTCGGCGATCTAGCTCTGCTAAAAGTGCTAAAGACTGCCAGAGAAAAATCGTCGATCAGTCGAACAGCTCTTGTCTGAACAGCATCAAGCATGAATAATGTAAACGGGATAGCAGCACCTCAAACATGTGAGCAGGTCTCAAGACTAGGTATTTCTAGACCTTATACGGAGTGAGGGGGTCCAGTGGAAAAGAGTACTTTTTATAGTGTATGTACACCCAAGATAGAATGGATGCGTGATTTCCAGAACCACGGACGGCGTACAGGGCCGCATTCAGGTCTACCTCCGAATGATGGACTACCACCAACGTGTTGTAAAACAAAGATGACAGTAATTAACGAAATTATCTAATATAGTGAAGTAGTTATAGTTAAGGGTGTCGCAAAATCAAATTTTTATTCTTGAAGGGGTGCTAAGTTTTTCTACAGATTTTTCAAACTAGACAACATGGAGAAATACATACCAGAGTTAACCAGCTGCTCATTATGCACAATGAATACGTAGTCAACGAGGGGTAGAGATGACACTTTTGTACATGGAATAAATATAAGGCTATTCAATCAATTGAAAATAGATTTTGAAGGTGCACTTCGGACTTGCATTGTCTGCAGTTTATCTGTAAGTTAATATTTCAGTATAACTAGGATTCCCATAGTATGTATTCTGTGACAAAACAAAAACGCGAAACTTACTCAGACTCACTTGAAGAGCTATCGTCATTAATGTTTATGATGATGGATTCAAAATCTCTCTCAATTATGTTGTTCAGCTCCCTCATTGCTACCTCCACTTTCTCCCTAACATGCTGCACACATTTTTGCCATCTTTCTGGTGTGACCCTCTGTATAGAAATTCTGAATAGCTCTTGCATGTCAGAAAATTTAAATGTTGTATTGTGTGCAACAATAAAGTTCTTAACATTTGCCCATATGAGCTCAATGGTGTTGAGCTCACAGTGGTAAGGCGGCAAGCGGAGTACTGTTTTGTGGTGTGCTTTGGCCATTTCATCTATGACATATTTATCATGTCTTGGTCTGTGTTGTTTCACAATATCTAATAGTTGTAATTTCAGTAAGGAAGGGTCGAAAGTTATATTTTTGGAACGGAGTCAGCTCTGAATGTCTGATTTCCTAGTAGCTGAAGTTGGGATTTTTTCTATTTTGCGAGAATGATAGGGAGCATTATCCAAAACAACCACAGAATTGTCTTCAAGACGTGGTAAAATGCCTGAAAACCACTTCTCGAATGCTTCCCCATTCATCTCTTCATGGTAGTCAGTGGTTTTTTTTGACTCAAAAGACCATAAGCCGTCATTCATGAAGCCATCTACACCCCCAATGTGGCAAATAATGAACCTTTTTCCTTTGCCTAGAAAGATAAAATCCGCTAAGTACACATGCACGTCTTGTAGGTACGAAGATAGAGAGATACTGTGCGCAAAAATTGATACCGTGAACTACTTCGATCTATTTACCTGCTGGATTTTTCAATCCGGTCGACAGTCCATCTAGAAATGCCCTTCTGGATGAAGTCACAGTTTTGTCGGAGTAGTGTGCCCAGCGTTAATCCAGGTTTCGTACAGGTAATAGATCTTCCTGTGCAGATCCATGAATGATTTAATTTTGGTCAGGTACTCTCTCCTCCACAGAACAATTTCTTCTCCATCCATAAGTAAGCTGTTACGAGCTCGTTTCTTCCATTCGAAATTAAGATACTTCAAAAGTTTATGAATAGTCGAACGATTGAAATTTGGTAACATAGCATCCTCGTTAACCTCCCGTAGTACTTTATCAACTGTCGGTATTTCGTTTCTGAAGAAGAACTCGTGCACTTTCCTCCGAATCGCATGCTTGTCAGCGCCATCCAACGATCTTATGATACTTTTGCGAACAACAACAACAGCAACAACCAAGCAAGGTGAATACGAAAACACGAGCACGCTTGAAATTTAATGGCGAATTGACCAGTAAGAGGCGTTGTCCCCACCTGTTACCGAGAGATCACGCGCTAACTGTTATTATTTACATCTCATCTTGAATTTGGATTCAGTTTAGCTTTTTCTCAGCAGCTACTATTGACGAGACGAATTCCGACCAGCCGAAATGATCACTCTTGTGATGTACGTACTGTGTTTTGGGAACATTAAACTGTACCCTTTCTGTGCTCGTACAGGATAAATAAAATAAAAAAATACATTTTTAAAAACCAGAATTTATTTAGCTGTTCATAAAATGAACTAAAAATGGATACAGGTTTTTCCTGATTAAACATATTTAAGCGATAATGAAGCTCATTTTCAAAAAAGCGTGTTACATCCTTCTTCAATCCTGCTGTCAAAACGTAACACGCCTCTAATTGGAAGTAAAGTAAATGTTGAGTAAGGCCCAAGATAAGTCAAAACCTAAGAGTAAAGCTAAAGTAGGTTGTGAGATCCAGAAAGGGTAAGCCAAGTCTAAGGTAGCCAAAGTTACAATGATCGAAGGCTGAGTCCAAGGGTGTGGCCCCCAAAAAAAATGGCATACTTCTGTATTATCAAAAGTCACATTAACATTACAAAATTTGTTTTCGGTACGCCAATGGCATCCGGCAATTTCCGATGTTCAGTGAAAAATACATTTTTAGAGTGTTTTCGTTCAAAGGCATCTTTTCCGACATAGGAATAAAGGCATTAATACTAACCGAGCTCCTAGGTAAATAACAATAAAAATTATAATGAATGGCCTTTATTTGTCACGGCATCACAAAATGATACACTTAATAGGAACAAAAACGCTGTTTTTCAACTCGGTCTAAAGACATAAGACACAATTGAAAGGCTACTATAAACAGAAGAAAAGTATATAAATTGAAGATGGTACACTTCACAACATTGATCACCAAAAAAGAAAAACGAAAAATATTACACTTCTCAGAAAAAATAAACAACCAATTTTACATGTAGAGATGCGTAAAGTTAAATTCTAGCCATCCGATTGCTTTAAGGTCATCTTTAAACTTTTTCTTTTTAAGTTACTTAGGCTAGATTCTTCTGACTCAGACTTCAGACGTTATATAGTTTGGGTTCCCAGTGCGAGAAACTACGCGTCAATCCCTGATCAGCCTTTTTGGAGAAATATCCTTCAGGTCTTCCACTATAGTGCTAAATAAGTAAGAAAAAAAACAAATATGATCGATAGTTGTCATGTTTGCCGTGATTAATATTTCATTGAATACAGACTTGGTGAACCACACTAAAATACGTTTAATAACGTGCATTACTACAGGATATACAGGGTGACTTTGAAGTTGAGTCATTAATTTTCAGATAATGATTGTAGAAGGAAGATAAACCAAAATATGTGTGTAAAAATAAAAAAAAAATAAAAAAAAAATGTTTACCTTGTTTTATAAAGTATCCTCCCGACAAGTATTTCAGTGCGGACCTGTATTTGATCGTGAGGTCTTGGAGCACCGGCATGCCGTCCCCTGTGAGGTCTTAAGTCACCTGATTCACGAGCCCGTTGTACTACATTAACAAAGGCACGAGGGGTTGGTTGCACTCGATTGTGAAACCGATCCGCATAAACATGTACCATTTTTTATTTCGTTTGAGCCACGCAACAGACACCACTATTCACTCACGCGTTACCGACTGACACTGACTGTATACAACTGAATAAAATAATTGTAAAAACATCGTTAGAAATTCTTTCGCTTTTTTGTTTCCGATGCGATGAATCGATAAGGCGGATTATATCCGTTGTTACCAAACACGAGCACATAATATTATTATTGAGACAGGGCGGTACTCAAACTTCCAAAGGGCTATAACTTTGTTACTTTAATTTTACCAGAAAAATGGTAAAGGAAAAAACATTTCTTTTGATCAGATCTCCTCACTGTTAAAATAAATGACTCAACTTCGAAGTCACCCTGTATACTGGGCAATATTTGGGAAAGTGATATTCTCCACATTTATCGCTATTTGCAAATTAATGACGGCAACTGAGAATAAAAAAATTAGAAAGACCTGCACAAGTAACCGAAACAAGCTCATGGATAGTGCAAAAGGTTTTTTATTAGTAATTTGATGCAAAAAGTTAATCTGATGTTGCTTCAAGATGCCAATCAAACAGCTAATTCAAATGTTTCAATATTCACACGGATCTAAAACTTTTCGATAACGTAAAATCCGTCTAAATTATTCAGATAAAGTTCGAACTAAAGATTTTGCTGGCATTAAGAATGTCACATATTAACAGGGGCGTACAATTATATGCACAATAGTAGCTGCTGCGCACTGTTACCTCTGTTTTTTACTATATGTCTATATAAGCTGAATCAACTAGAGATTGTGAGATCAAACATATTTTATTCAATACAAAATAACAGAGTTATTCTAATTTAAATCCGCGTCTTGCTTTTCGTTCAGCAAAAACTTCCATCGCAGAATCCAAATTGAGTGTATTAGGTACTGATCTTTCGATATAGAGGATAGACAAGTTGTTGAGTATTCTTTAATAATTTTCAAAGAGCCCATGACACCTTCAGCACTATCTGAACCGATAGGAAAAGTCAAAAACAATCTGAATAAACTGCAGCTCTCTGGAAAACTGTCTACAAAATTGTTTGCAATCATGAACTTCAAATAATCTAGCGAGCTGTCATTAGTAAAATTACGATTTTCCGAAAAGTACATGCTCGTAAAACTGGCTAATTCATATTTTAGATCTGTAGTGAAAAATTCCGAATATTTTTCCGTCAAATTAGTGACGCTGGTTTCTAATTCGTTTCCTTTTAGATTGACTAATTTCTCTGGTATCAAAAAACAAAACACATCATTCACTTCACGAAATCCTTCAGTGCGTTCTTGCAATTCGTTACTCATTGAATCCACAACTTCGTAGTAATTTATTCGATGTTCTTCGTGTGCTTCCAGTGGCGAGTCAGCAGCTTTTTCGTAGAACATTTGTTTGATTTTCCTCTTTCTGACAACGGAAGAACCAGGATTCTCCCATTCCATCTCTTTCTCATTTTAATTTTTTTAATGCTGTTGAAATGCATCTTTGAGCCATCATCAAGTATATTTCTTTCTTTTGCATTTGAACCTGCACCGTATTCATTACGCTCAATAATAATAATAATAATAATAATAATAATAATAAATGTCTTTATTGAAACCTTCGAATTGAGGCGAAGTTTAGCCACATGGCTACTCTACCACTTAACCTCAAAAACGAAGTGAAAAAATAATAATAATAATAAGGACAATAGTACAGTACAGAAAATAAAAAGAAAACAATGAACAATTACAGAATGTATAAAGCATGGAAAATTTACAAAAGCTACAAAATCAGTCGGCTAATCATCAGGGATTTTTAAAAAGGCAATTCCAAAAGAGAGATTTGTATTTAATTTTAAAAACAGGTAAGCTTTTGGACTTGAGTACCTGGTTGACAGAGTTGTAAGTCCTGATAGCATTGTACGTAAAACATCTTCGGAATATACATGTTCTGTGGAATGGCATACCGAAGAGATGGTTATGTCGTAGGGCTCTAGAAATGACTTGACCACGAGGTACAGGTTTGTCCATAAGATAAATGGGTGACCTTGTGGAAATCAATTTATGGACAAATACACCCAAAGAGAAAGTATAGTGTTTATCAAGTTTTAGCCATTTTAGCTCTTTTATCTTAGACGATACGTGATCATACCTTCTGAGACCATATACGAACCGACAACAACTGTTTTGGATTTTCTGCAGTCTATATTTAGTGTTATAATCAATACAAGGATAATAAAGAACCAGCGAATAAAATATTTTAGACATAACAAGACTCTCAACAAGTTTTTTCCGCGTTTTGAAATTAAGAATGTGCCGGTTTGAATATAATAATTTTAACGATATATATGTGGATTTAAGGGTGGCATTCACGTGCTGATTAAAACGGAGGTCTTTATCCAAAATAACGCCTAGGTTTTTTGCTTCGTTAACTAAGGGTATGACAGTATGATTCACAGACAGTTGAATTAGATAATAATAATAATAATGATAATAAACGTCTTTATTTCCAAAAGGACTGATTATATAAAAAAATAGCCAAATACGGGCGAAGTTCAGCTGTAGCTGCTCTTCCACTTAACCCGCGCATTGACAACATTAACTGGAAAATTATGTGGACTAAAGACAATAGCATTCGATTTACTAGGGTTTATTTTCAGTGAGTGCCGTTTGCAGAAATTATCAATATTAGCTAAGTCGACATTAAGTTTATAAGAAATTTCATTGAAGTTGCTAGAGTCAAAATTAAATGTTAACTGTGTATCGTCTGCATAAGTTTGGATTGCGCAATGCTCAACACTGTTATGCAAGTCAAACGTGAAAACCAAATAAAGTAGAGGTCCCAAGATCGAGCCCTGTGGAACTCCAGAAGGAACATACTTGGGCACAGATACACCTTTACTGGTTTTGACCTTTTGCGTTCGATTAGACAAGTAAGAGTCAAAGAACATAAGAGCAGTATTACTTAAACCAAGGTACTTCAACTTACTCAAAAGTATACGGTGGTTCACAGAATCAAACGCTTTAGATAAATCAAGCATAACCAATATTGTACCAATGCGATCATCCAAATTTCTGATTATGTTATCAATTATATATAACAAAGCAGTTGTAGTACTATGATTCTTGCGGAATCCAGACTGATGTATCGGAAACATATGATTAAGCTCAATGTACTCAATAAGCTGTAGATAGACGATCTTTTCTAATATCTTAGAAAGAAAACATAAAATGCTGATCGGTCTGAGATCATGGTATTCAGCTGGGTTTGTGACTTTAGCAATAGGTGTGATGACAGCTTCTTTCCAGCTTGTTGGGAAAAAGCCCTTCTCTAAACACATATTTACTATGTGAGTTATGTGGTCAAGTGTTTCAGGCAAACAAAGTCGTATCATTATTGAATTCAATCCATCACTCCCAGTGGCAGTCGATTTAATCGATAAAATGATATCAAGAACGATTTCTTGTGTTACTGTATGAAGAGTGAAAGGAGTCAAATTATTATCAAAACGGTTGTTGGTGTAAAAATTGGCTGTATTATTAACTACATTATTGGAGTGATCGTCGAATGTAAAATTTGAGAGGAAATGATTATTAGTTTCCTCTGGATCAGATAAACTATCAGGAATCTCAATTCGTTTCTGCTGACAGATATTCATACTTCTCAAATTTTTTCAACGGTTTTCCCGAGTTCGAAATATCCAGCTGGGTTAAATATGCCTTCTTTTCTCTGCGAATCGAGGCCAGTGCAAAATTTCTACGGTCCTTATACGTCCGCCAATTTTGATCTGTTTTATTTTCCTGATATGCCCGAAACGCATTGTCTCGCAAACGAAGTATATGCGTTAGATTTGATGTCAACCAAGGAGCAGCAGCTTTGGTAATGCGTGCTGACCTGATTGGGGCAAGTTCATTATATAAGTGAATCAAACGCTCAGTGAAAATTGAAACTTTCGTATCAATGTCTTGTACATAGAAAACATCATCCAAATGCAAAGTTGTTAATCGTTCTTTAAGCAGCTCAATATTCACATTTTTTAGATCTTTATATGTCATTTCATGTGTAATACTGAATACCACCATTATATCTTCGCCAGAAGCTCCCACTCTTGAAATTTTATCCTCTATGTAATTGATAATACATTCATAAAATTTCTTCCACGATACTATCACGAAGATATGTCATCAAATAAAAAAATGCACAGTATTGTGAAAGTTTATTGTTATAAGCATTGAAGATGTGAAAAGACTGTAATAAACGCATTAAAGTCTTTTTTAGACTGAAAGAGGCTGATTCATACCACGAAGATAACATTATATGCCAGGTAATAATATATCACTGTAAGCACAAAATCAAAAAATAACCCCTCCACTCCTTGAGATATGAAAGGGTCACTCGGTCATTTTTTTAGAAATCAAATAGTCATTTAAAAAAAAAAAATAAGAAATGAAATTTTCTTATTCAAACTGAATGCTAACGCGCTGTTTCATAAACATCACGCAGATGGTCGTTAAAAGAATATAACAACAAGTTTTTTGACCAGTGCCACACAAATCCTGGACCCGCCGATGGTGCTACTAGTCCAAGTGTGTTGTATCTGACACCAGCAATTGCATTTCACTGATACCCATATCGTATGGATGACTCTGGAAATGGTAAATCACCATTTTGTAGCATGTCATATGGCATTCAAAATTGTAGGATTTAATTCATTGTGTATTGTTACGCGAACCAAATGTGAATAGAAACTTCCAGCTCAATTGGTTACGCTTAACTGGTTCAAAATTCAGTTTTAATATTATCCCATACGTACAACATGTCGGCTGCGTCGCAAAAATAGATACTCAACGATTTTGTCGCAATGTTGAAAAATAGCATATTTTAATTGCTCCTGAACGATCTCCAATGTTTTCGTTCTTGTCCTTTTTTTTGTGACGTTTTACCTTTTTGAAGCTCGGCACTACAAGCCTCACCCGGAACACCCGGACTCACACGTGTTATTTCACCGACCGCGTGCTATTGGACCATGCGCACTCCCGCTCCGACCAGCGATTGGCTGTCAGGGAAGACACTGGCAGAGCCTCTTTCTGAATGAACCGACGGACAAGTGAAAAAATGCCAGTCGCATGTAAACTTTTGACGCGGAAAGAGCCGGTGGAAAGCTGAAAAGTTGCCAACTCGCGAAACATGAACGCGAGCTTATGAATTCTACTTTGGTTTTCCTCAATATTCGTGATGTAACTGGATATGTGCAGAAGGTGTGTCAAAATGAACATGACTTAGTGAGTGTTGAGGATTTCAAGTTAATTTTTTAATTGTGTGCCATGGGATAAGGAACAAATTGTGCCACTTGAGAGACATCGTAAGTTTTTTCTAGTAGACTTTCGAAATGAATTGAGCCCCATGGATAGAATTATTTCTGGACTGCTCGAAATTCGTTTAAATTTAATCCTCAAAAAAGCATCAGCTAACGTTAATTCGTATTTCCAAAAGAATATGAAAATCGTAGGTATATACACAGCGACTCACTTAAAAAGGCTTAAAATAGATACCTTTTTGACTATCCAAAATGTCTATGACCTTAAAAAAACAATAATTATTGTAAACATGATTTTACAAATTAATAAGGAAATCCATAACAGGAAATAATTTCTGAAAATCAGTTTTGAGTGCTTTTCGTTTCCTGAATTTCTCTGTATGAGCAACCATATAGAAAGTATAGAAATTCAGTTTGCAGTTATTCAAAGACGATAAAGGCAAAACCAGAAGTTTAATAAAATGACGGACGGATGTTGAGTAATGTAATGAAAGATTTCCTCTTGAACAGTGAGTAAATGCAAATAACGGCTGACAACCTCTACAGTGGAGAACTTAGAGCATCATTAATTATATTAGACGTCTGTCCTATATACGAACGTTCATCCCGTTTTTGCCTGGCTTATCATGACATGAATGTCCAGTTTAAACATTTCCCAAAATTTATATATATACGAGACCCTTCCCACTTCAAGATTTGTACCAAAATATGCCTTTATAAACTAAACATCACGAAACTATTAACTTCTATAACAATTTATTTTCTCAAAAACATTTTAGATACACTCTGGTCGTAAAAAATACATATTTGAAATCACTTAGACCTATAACTAATAGAATATCTGAACAAATAAACAATGTGCGAATAAATGCGAGAAGTTAACAAAGCAACAATTGAAAGATTACCATTGGGTAACATCACCTTTATTTTTTAGTCCGACTGAAATTCTTTGGGGCATAGTGTTAACCAAGTTTTGGCAAAAATTTGGTGTAAAACAATCCCATATTTCTTGAAGCTTTTGTCTCAGTTCGGTGATTGTACGAGCAGGATGTTTGTCGTAGAACCTTTTTCATGTCGTGCCACAAAGTTTCAATAGGTGACAGATCTGGATTGCTAGAAACCCATGTCAAAAGTGGTACATTATTTTCTTCCATCCATTTTATAGCCTTTTTTGAGGTATGGCACGCTGCACCATCTTGCTGAAACACAAAACCTTGGCCGGATGTCAAACATTATTCCATCACTGGTAAAAGCGATTCTTCTAAAATTGCCAAATATTTGTTTGTATCCACATTTCCATCAATAAAATGAAGTTTTCCTACTCCTTTTGATGACATACTGCCCCAGACCATAATGGATACTGGAAATTGCACTTTTCTCTTCACACAGTCAACATAGAATTCTTCATTTTTTTGCGAATAACTCTACTGCGACTGTCACCAACACAAACTTCGAATCGGGCCTCATCACTCCGTTGTATTGCACAACATTGTTGAGGTGTCCATTGTCTATGTTCTTTAGCCCATCAAAGCCGATTTTTCTTCTGCAGTGGAGTTAATAGTGGCTTTTATTTGGCCTACAAACAAGTTGTGCAACTTTAGGGTTTTTACTTCACTTTTTTTTATAAGAAAACTTACCTTGCAGGTGCTAAATCCCAGTTTGTGGGCCTCTCTATGAGTTGTGGACCTCGAAATTCTCCTTCCATTAGCGTCACTCCACAGAGCACTTAATTGTAAATAATTGGCACGCCTGTTTTTCACGATTATTCTTCTTAATGCTCTTCGGTCGGCATTTGTGATATTACTTTTTTTCACATATCTTGACTTAATATTAACTGAACCGGTTACGTTATATCTTCTAACAATATTTCTCACACTGTACCGCGATAAGTCTAACAAAGTTGCAATTTCTGAGTTTGATTTCCCAGAATTAAAAAATTTGATTATCAGTAACCGAATTTTCTCTTCTAATAACCTTTTCTGTACCCATTTTGAAAACCTTAACAAACCAAAACTATTTTAAACGTATTCTGACAGCTGTGATTAATAAAAACAATTGTCATGACTATTATTTTTCACAGCCACCTATGCGTTATAGACTTATTTTGCATTGAAATGAAAATAGGTTGATATGCTGTAAATGCAACATGTGTTATTTTTATGCTGCAGATTTGATTAGGGAGTGTAAAGGTGTTTTCTACCATATATTATCAAAATATTCATTGCTAATATTTTAAACCTGTAACACCCTGCTACATTTTTATTATTTGTGTTTGATAAGAAAAAAACTAAGATTTCAATAGTTGGGCCAACTGAAGTGGGAAGGGGCTCGTATATATATCAAATAATAAGGGCATCTGGTCTTTCTTTGGTACCTTTTGCTTTTACTATCGTACTTCAAAGTACATTAAGTACAACAATGGACAGTCTGACGGAATTTGATCGCCACTTCTGGATTTTTGTGATGTGAAGATCCACAAAGCTTACTTGCCTCGAATTTTAAAGTTTCCACAGTTTTGCCGGTATAATCGGAATGTGAAAGCGCAAGGTTAAAGAATAAGTTGTCAAGTGCACTGTAACCTATAATCAGTGACAAAGAGTGATAATTTAATAACTATTTCAACATGATGGAATCGCTGTTAAAGACTTGAAGTTGTTACAAAACTAAATACAAAAACTTGAGTACATCATAAAATTCTTTATCAACGCATCCAGTTATTTAGGTTTTGGAAGCTTCTATCTTATTTATAAGCCTTCTATAAAAGCATCCGGCTCACTGTAAATCTTAATTGCCAATCTAAGACGCTTAAAATATTCTTTTTCGCAAATAACTAAGCACATCTGCTGGAGTCGAGAGCTTTGAAATTACGTTTTTTGATAGTCTAAAAAGTTCTGGAGATTGATAAAGCTTGTTTAATATTGACATCATTCAAAAATTCACTTTTACTTCACTCACCCACTTGCGAAATCGCGAAAATTTTCGAAAATGAGTTATGCATTTTGGATGTTATAATATGACATGTACATCATGAAAATAACTGGGGAAGTACCGCTTGGATTTCGATGAAATTTTTACACAATGTTGATACTATGCCAAGGACGCAAATGCTTTGTAGTTTTTGAAAATCAGTCCAGTAGCGAAAAAAAGTAATCTATATAATATCACAATTTTTTAATGATGGTACGCTCCCAACATTGGTAATTCTACGCACCTATTAGACATATTTCACAAGTCATAGATTTTTCTGTACGTTAGCTTTAAAACTGAAAAGTATTCTCGGAAACAGATCACAAACCTATCGGCCTAGCCTGCTGCTGATGGCGTGATGAGTGTTCTGGTATGGAATCACACGTATTTCTGCCGCGCAACAGCATTGTGTTTTCTATGCTCTGACCGCGCTACCACGGTGCCACGTCTGCCCGAATTAGGTATCGGGGAGAGGCGGCGTTTTCAGATTCACTAGCGGTAGGGCAGAGAAATAATGTCAATGGACTAATTGTACGAACTTATTGGACCTACTTCTTTCTCCGAGGGTCCAGTTTGTGCTGAGCATACGCCTTTATGTACTGATAAGAACGTTGCGTGAAAAGTGCAGAGTCGACCTACTTGACGCCATTTTTTTACTTGTTTCAAGATACAAAGCCAGTTTCGGACATACGCATAGAGCAGTTACATGATCAGTATTTACTTGGTCCGTCAGAATGCATCATGGAATGTGACTCCTTCAAATCCAATCGAATTCGTTAGTACGGTCCACAGTAAATACTGATTGACATTCGCCTAAGACAATTTCAAGTTGGGAGATCGGAAGCAGCTTTGTCTAATGGCAAATGCCGAGTTACACTACAGGGTGTAAACGTAATGGTAGTCATTATTGAAATGGGTAAAGGAGGGGGGGGGGTCAAGACACGTCAAAAAGTTCATATGACCCATGGTCCAAAAGTCAATAGATTTTTGTCTAAACGGCTTTATCGTTTACAACTTTAAGTGCTTTATATCGACCACAATCACCACAATCTTACTAATTTTATACTCTAATATAAAACGTTTTTAAATTGGGTAATTAACAAATAAACGGCATTAAGTTTGTCTAAGTTAAGCCAAAATTTGTAGTGAGTAAGTGAGTTTCGTTAAATTAAATATTTAAAACACACATGACAACAGCGCGTCGGTGTTTCATCACTCTTATCGAACCGGCAATCGATCGCAAACGGTAATAGTGGTAAACATTCATCGGAATAGAGCTGTTCCCTCTCGAAACACCATCCTTCGTTGGGTTAAATCACTTCGCAGGCATGGTGAACTGATCAACAGAAGACCAAGAGGGGCGCCGCGAACAGTTCGAACTCCTGAAAATGTTGAACGCGTTCGACAGGTCTTTCTTCGCAGCCCGACTCCATCTGCCCGGAAACATGCAGTTGCACTTCGCCTTAGTGATCGTTCTGTAAGGCGAATTTTGCATATGGATCTCCGCTTTCACCCCTACAAATTGGCCATTGTGCAACAGCTACATCCCGGAGATTATACACAACGATCAAAATGAGAACCTCATTTTGTTTATGAGTGACGAAGCCCACTTTCACCTAAACAGCATGGTTAACCAGCAGAATTGTCGTTATTGGGCTAATGAAATCCGCAACAGTTACACGAAAGACCGCTGCACAGCCCAAAAGTAGCGGTTTGGTGCGCTGTATCGCAAACTTGCATCATTGGCCCTTACTTCTTCGAAGACGGTAATGGTCGTGATGTTATCGTGAACTCAGAGCGCTACGTCGACATGATCACCAACTTCTTTCTCCCTGAATTACGATGGCGACGTGTTCCAATCGTGTGTGGTTCCAGCAGGATGGGGGCGACCGCCCACACAGCCCGAGCATCCATGGACGTTATTCGCCCACTCTTCCCTGGTCGCCTTATTTTCAGGTTTGGCGATGTTCATTGGACTCCTCGGTCCCCAGATTTATCCATATGCGATTTTTTCTTATGGGGACACCTCAAGGCTAGAGCATATGCGAACAAGCCGCGAAATCTGGACGAATTGAAGGGCGAAATTCGCGTGGAGGTCGCCCAAGTTGAGAGAGCGATGTTGGAGAGAGTCTACGCGAACTTCCAAGAACGCCTCCAGCACTGCATCAACGATTTCGGCCACCACATGCCTGATGTGATTTTCCACACTTGACTGTCTCAAATGCTGTTTCCTTGTGAACCTGATTCCATCAATAAATTTGTTTTCGAGTAAAAATTAACTATTTTATGGTTTTTTTAAAACCGTCCATCCTCTCTGCCGCACCCTGTATTACTGCTGGGTGCGGAAGCAGGTATCATAAACTAAACTATTTGTGTTCTCGCCTTTAGGAAGGTGTGATATGTATTTATCGGTATGAACTTATTTTTTGCCACAGATACATAAAATTTGCTTTTAAATTGTGTTTCTGTTCTAGTTAATTATCAACTTGTAGATAAGGTATCCCAGATTTACACTTTTTTGCTGATTATATCGGACGATAGTTGAATCACGAGTTATACGTATAATATCTTCAGATTCTCTTATGTAATGTAGTGCTGGAAATTTGAACCAAATCGAGACGGTTGATTTCCGGTCACAAAATGTTTTCAGATGTTTTCAATAAAAACGTGCTACATCATTTCACATGCCTAGACTACATCAAGACACGTGTCTTTCTCGAATTCATATTCTGATGTTAATGGAACGAGAACTAAAAATAATCGATACCCTGATGAAAAAATTAAATTGGTCTGATTTATACACGACTGTAACGTATAGGTGGTTTTTTATTAATACTGTTATGAATATTGTAGCCCATTTAGTATGTCTGTAACATTTCCTGAAGGAGAAATTAACCAGTTTCCAGAGATTGATATGAGCACAGAAGTAGAACAAACTTTCGTTATTGACTCTTGATTTTCGAGTACGTTATGGATGCAACCTTAAGACTAAGCTAACTTAAGTTGGCTTTTTAGTGGTAGTAGTTTAGAAAAATAAAACTAAAGTAACATGCATAATAATAATAATAATAATAATAATAATAGTAATAAATAGCGTTTATGGCCCAACAGTTAAGGAAACCATTTACAGGACAATCGTAAGATGAATCAAAATAACAAGAACAGAAGACACATAAAAAGGATGCGATATCATCTAAAAAAAAAACAAGCAAGAAAGAGATACAAAAAATACATATTTCACTCAGGTGATTAACATATCATAAATTATCCAAGCAATTTCTAGCTACTCCCAGAATGCTGTTCAAACTGTCAGCATGTATATCACAATAATTTGATATTGCATTGAAAGTTTCACACATCACAGCTGTACGAGTTTGAATAGATGGAACATTAAAGCTTATTTGAGCCACAATCCCATTAGCATCAATTTGATTGTGCAGTAGTTTATGCAAGAACATGATTGATGCACTTTCTTGTCAGCTCTAAAGACTGCACTTGAAACCTAGACAACAACAAACTTTCAGATATACCACGTTCAGGATATATACCGTCAACTTTAAAAGATAAAAATTTTAAAAACTTTCACTGAACATGCTCAAGGGACTCAATGTAGCATTTGTAAATTGGGTAGTCCAAATTAACGATGCATATTCCAATTTCGATCTAATATATGCAGAATACAAAACCAAGAGTGACTCTGGGCGGCTAAAGCTTCCACAGTTTCTCACAAAAAAACCGTATGCCTGCCAAGCTTCACTCACCTTTTGAGCTATGTGGAGTGAAAAATTAAGTTTATGGTCAAAAACTACACCCAAATCCTTAATTGATTTATAACGATTTATGTAAGCATCCCCAATTTTTCCTGGAAAAGCTGACTACACTACACTTAGACGCATTAAGAAACAAATTATTCTCGTCACACCAATCCACTAGAAAATCATCATCACGCTGACTTGCAATACAATCAGTCTCAGACTCAATAGTCCTGAATAATTTTAAATCATCCGCAAAGAGGAGCTTATTACAACTTAAATAATGCACAACATCATCAATAAATAAGGTAAACAATAAAGGATCAAGATTTAAACCCTGAGGCACTCCCGATTTAGTTATATACTGGTACGACGTGAATCCATTAAAAGTAACATATTGCTTCCTTTCATGAAGATAACTTTAAATGAGTGCTAAAGCTGATGAACGGAATCTATAATTAAAAAGTTTATTCAAAAGTACAATAAAGGACCAAGATTTAAACCCTGAGGCACTCCCGATTTAGTTATATTCTGGTACGACTTGAATCCATTAAAAGTAACATATTGCTTCCTTTCATGAAGATAACTTTGAATGAGTGCTAAAGCTGATGAACGGAATCCATAATTAAAAAGTTTATTCAAAAGTATATTAAAATAGTATAAAGATTGCCAGCATGCTTTCAAAATTACTCATAAATGGAAGCATTAGAGATTCACTTCTTGACTTGATTTTCAAGCTACTTGACTTGAAATCAAGCGAAGCTCAAGTATTAGGTATTAACAATATGATATCAAATAGTTTTTACGTCTGTCTGTGAAGTACGTGCTTGAAAAATTCAAGTAGTATTGATAATAATGGGTGATTTTTTTGCTAGTATCATTTTGGCAACATTGTTTTTGACAGATGACGCGTGAATCGTGTCTTGTATCATTGTCAAACTTGTTCAGTTTGGTCTATAATTTAACCATGAATCGACTTACGAACGAACAACGCTTGCAAATTATTGAATTTTACTATCAAAATTCATGCTCGGTTAAGAGAGTGCATCGAGCACTGCTTTCAATTTATGGGCAATTTGGTCGGCCTACTGAGGGAGCTATTCGGAAGCTTGTGACTAAATTTCGAACCCATTTTCCATTATTAGACATTAAACCACCAACACGCAGACGTAAAGTGACGACTGAAGAAAATATTGCGTCTGTATCCGCCAGTGTTAGTGATGACCGTGAAATGTCGATTCGCCGCCGTTCGCAGCAATTGGGCCTCTGTTACTCCACTACGTGGAAAATTTTGCGATAGGATTTGGGTGTAAAACCTTATAAGATACAGCTGGTGCAAGAATTGAAGCCACACGATCTCCCACAACGTTTCCAATTTGGTGAATGGGCGCTGGGAAAGTTGGAGGAAGATCCACATTTTTATCGAAAAACTGTGTTCAGCGACGAAGCTCATTTCTGGTTGAATAGGTATGTTAACAAGCAAAATTGCCACATCTGGAGTGAAGACCAGCCAGAAGCATTGCAAGAGCTACCAATGCATCCCGAAAAAATCACTGTTTGGTGTGGATTATGGGCCCGTGGCATCATCGGGCCGTACTTCTTCAAAGACGACAATGGCCGGTACGTAACTGTAAATGGCGAGCGCTACCGTGCGATGAGAACAAACTTTTTTTGCCCAAAATGGAAGAGCTGGACTTGGCTGACATGTGGTTTCAACAAGACGGTGCCACATGCCACACCGCACACGAAACAATGGCCCTATTGAGAGGCGAGTTCGGTGAACAGTTTATCTCACGTTTGGGGCGCGTCAATTGGCCGCCTAGATCGTGTGATTTAACGCCGTTGGACTATTTCTTGTGGGGCCATGTTAAGGCTAATGTCTACAGGGATAAACTAGCAACGATTGACGGACTGGAAGCCAATATTGAAGCATTTATTCGTGAGATACCGGCCGATATGTTGGAGAGAGAGTGCCAGAATTGGACCTTGCGCATGGGCCGTCTAAAGCGGAGCCGCGGCCAACATTTACATGAAATAATCTTTAAACAGTAAATTATATCGACCCTTCTATCGACTCAAATAAAGATTTAATCGTTTTTTAAAATTTTTTGTGTTTTTTTTTAAATCAAATCCTATACCTCTTAAAAAATCACCCGTTACTTGATCATTTCTGATACAAGTACATTATTAATACACCGAAAGACCTTAGTTGTCACAAGTTTCAGAGAGAATAATAGATTTCTTCATCAGCTGATGCAAAAAAATTAAAAAGTCTAAACTAGCTTTTGATTTGCTAACCACCAGTTAAAACACATGAAGGTCCAAACGGATTTCAAATGGTGACAAAATTGAAAATAATGGGAGTGACATCTGACCTGTTTTTGGTCCACCCCTGTGTTAAAATAATTATTTTTAAGTTATGACTGTTATACAACATATACAGAGTGACTTCGAAGTCGAGTCATTTATTTTAACAGTGAGTAGATCTGATCAAAAGGAATGTTTTTTCCTTTAACATTTTTCTGGTAAAATTAAAGTAACAAAGTTATAGCCCTTTAGAAGTTTGAGTACCGCCCTGTCTCAATAATAATATTATATGCTAGTGTTTGGCAACAACGGATATAATCCGCCTTATTTTATTCAGTTGTATTCAGTCGATGTGTCAGTCGGTAACGCGTGAGTGAATAGTGGTGTTTGTTGCGTGGCTCAAACGAAATAAAAAATGGCACATGTTTACGAAAATGCTGAATGTAGTACAAAGGGCTCGTGAATCAGGTGACTTAAGACCTCACAGGGGAGGGCATGCCAGTGCTCCAAGACCGCACGATCAAATACAGGTCCGCACTGAAATACTTGTCGGGAGGATACTTTATAAAACAAGGTAACATTTTTTTTTATTTTTACACACATATTTTGGTTTATCTTCCTTCTACAATCATTGTCTGAAAATTAATGACTCAACTTCAAAGTCATAATAGTTAAAGATGCATGGAGATATTCTTAATTGAAGAAGTTTAATTTTAATATGTCTTTATATTTATAGAAAACCTGTATCTGTGTTGTGTACCCGCGCTATAGGAAGACATACTTTTCATAGATGGCGCTTGCATGACTCAAACGCCCTTGATCTTACACCGGCCCTGATTTTTTCTTCCTGCCGATTTTGTCCTTTAATCAACCGAATTTCAGCGACAGAATCTACCGATTTTGTGTTATTGGTTTGGCAACGCTGTTTGCATGCGTCTACGCATTAAAATACAAAATACGGCTCATCGGTAAATATCATTTTTCAAGAGCAACTGCTCCATCCATACCACCTGCAAAAAGTACATGGTTTAAGCGCGGATGATGACCCGCAAAGGTAGAATTTTGTATATGGTAGGAAGTTTAACTACGACAATGGTTTTACTTGGTTAATATTATTTTCGGACGAAGCAGGATTTGGAAGTGATGGGCTCATTAACTTACATAATCTTCACATTTATTCAGACGAAAACCCTCATGCATTAATACAAATCCGCCACCAACTACAATTTCAAATTCATTTATGGGCAGAAATAATTTATGCACGACGGCGACTCACCTCATTTTAGCATATTAGTTAGAGAGCACCTAAATAGAGTTTATCCAAACCAGTGGATAGGCCGATCAGGACCTTTATCGTGGCCGGCTAGATCATCAGATTTAAATCCTATGGATTTCTTCTTCTGGGGTGTAAGACGACGCGTTTACAATACGCCAGTGGAAACTGTAGATGATCTTCGACAAATAATTTGCCACCATAGCCAGGAAACGAAAAGAAACATCCAAATGCTTTGGAGGGTGCAGCAAAGATTAGTTCGTCGAGCTCAAGAGTGTGTTAAGCCTGGTGGTGCTTATTTTGAACAATGTTTGTAGTTACTATTTCCGATTATTAGTTTTGTTGCCATCCTCATTTGTTATTATTAAAAACCATAGCAACGCTACTAAGATATTATCCAAAGCAACTTGAGTATTATGTTATAAAAATGTTTTGTCATCATGGTACATACAACGCATCAGAACTTATAAAAACAAATATCTCGAAAACTATTAGCTATAGATACTTCTAACAAGTAAACCTTTTTCGTTGTGGAAATACGAGAAAATAAGATTTTTCGGTCAGTTGTTGTATACAGGGTAGCACAAAAAAGTTATGATAAGTTATTCATCGAAATAGTGCTGTAAGTGGCGACCTCTAGAAGTTTGGTCATAAGAAATAACGGATTCTTGTTTCTCGCACTAGAAAAACTTCCTATACTGAGTTGTATGCCAAAATCTGAAATACTTCTCAAGCAATAAGGAAAAACTGAAAATAAAGCTTTAACTTTGACACCCTGTATCTCGCCAACTAGCAGTTTTTCGACTGAGGTATGTATGTTCAGGTCAATTCACATATTTTGGTCTGTAGTATCTCCAGTTTCGAGGTTTCCTAACCTTTCGCAGGCATTCAGTCTGTACAACTTCTGCATAGTACAATGAAGCTGGTAGCATAAGTAAATACTTTCTGTGACTGATGAAGTATTTATGAAGATGGAGACACTTGTCCGTTTTATTGAATCGTCACTCAAATATGTCGGAAACCTGGTTTCTTGTTACCGACATTGTTTGCAGTAGACCCCCAACTAACAATTATCACTGCTATTAGAGTTGCAAGAATGATTATACAGTATTCCTTACACAGCATTGTATACTGTAAGAACATTGGCAAAACCCTCTTAGAACAGCTATACAAACGGAATGGGCATACCTAATAGGACACCTCAGTCATTTAAGAGGTTGTATAAGGGCTGCAGGTAACAGTTATACAACTAAAGTGTAAGCCTCTTGCAGCCGCTATAGGACATTTGCGTCAGTGCAAGATTCAGTTTTTGTCAACTATACAACTATTCTGTGACGTGATTCTACTTTATTGCAACCAAACTATTTCTTATGTATTGTATAGACGAAGTGAAGAATATATATAACTAACACAATACAGTCATCTGTTTACTTACATATCGGCCATTGTGATTATCATACACAGGTATTTGATAAACTTCTACACTGTGATATAGGGCTATTGAATTACTTGCGCAGCAAATTTTATTGTGATTATCGTACAAAGTAGTTACGCAATTTCTACGGGCTTCCTATTTGATTCATATTTTGATAATGATCAAAAGTATGTCTAGACTTTTAAGATGGAAAACTGAACTTACCTGCGTTAAATCTTCCACAAATCCTATATTTAGACACAATTACACTAATGTTTATCACTTTATATCTGTAATTTCGAACTGAAACATAATTATTTAATATCAAATAGAGGAATACCTGTACATGTTTGCCCAATATGGCGGGTGGTTGTGTATAATCATGGCATCGTCCATGTTGTCTTTAGTTTATTAGAATATTTTGGTGTTGCCTGCAGGTGCTATACAACAATTTGACAAAGGTCAGAAATGAAATACCGACAGAGTCGAATGATTTACCTAGAATTTGTACCAGATCTATATCTTCTGTTTGAACAGTTGATAAAATCTTTTTAACCAATATGCATGCGTGGTTTGTTTTAAAACATTGGTTATGGCATTTTAACAAAAATATGACAGCAGAAAGTTAGGTTATGGTGAAGTTGTATACCAACATAATATTTAGCATATGTACAGCCTTTAACAGTTACTAAACAACAGTTGTATAAGTGCTTCCATTGGGAGCAATTTGTTGGCTAAAGTAATAAATTTCCACAGCAAAACAACAAGGCTCGGGTTTGTTTTATAAACGTTACCATGGATGCCACAACACAACCATTTTGACTAACCTGCAAATATGCCGTATAAAATAGTTGTATACACGTTTATGCAACCGTTGAAAATTTGTCCTATAAGGTGTTGTGTAACTATGCTATAAGAATATTTTAAATACCTCATTTTAGAGCAAATATGTTGCAGAAAGCAGATTTGCATTCCACACAACATTAAGCCAGCATTCTGGTGTTCAGGCAACAACAATAGAAGGCTTTTATGGCTGAACGGTTCTTTTACCAAAAGCATATAGCACTACTTTGCTAGTTGGGCCTTGCTTGCTTTCCGTCGTCTCCGATGACTAGACCTGTACCGTATTGTCAATTGCTAAAAAGCATGAAATATCGTATGCGAATGATTATGGAGACAGATACGGAAGTCAAGCAGATCGCATTTCGCCTGTTTTGTTATATTGACTCAAACGTATCTTTTTGTTAAAAATATTGTTCACGATCCCCTATTTCCCCTACTCATTACCCAAACCATAGTAGAGATAAAAATAGCGTCCCTAATTTACAAGTAACTGATGTTTTTTTTAAATTACAACAACTTTTTTAATCATTGCGATCTATCCCGCTAGACTTAATATTTAGATTTACGTTTGGTTTGATAATTATTTATTAATTCTTATTAACTGCATTATTAAAATAAAAATACATCATTCAACAAAGTAGTAGTAGTATCATTTTGGAAATTTCTGACTCATTTCATCCCCCCACGGAGTCGCAACTCAGGCTTTAGGAAACACTGGTTTAAGGTGAATGTATGTTCGGGGTCGTTCCATGACATCTTTTTAGGACAAAAAGGCTATAAAGCAAACAGACATAAATCCAGTACAAAAGTATCCTCGTTTTTCGCTGGACTAGGCAAAGTCACATTGGCTCTCATCTTAGGATTACGGCCAGGAATTAGGAGATTATTGAAGACGGTCTCCAGAGATGCAACCGCACTTTTACGACGCAACTGAGGGAAAGACCGCTTCTTATGTGTTAGTGCAGGAAAGGTAGGACCAAGCGTGCAAATATCATATTTCTTATGGACATCATATACAGACTCTGTAGAAACCTTAGGATGAACGGCATTTTTTTAAGAATCCACTATGCTGTAGATCACAACAAAGTTTTTACACAAGTAGTTTCCGAGATACAGGACCTCCAAATTGGGTAATCCGTATCTTATTGACACCCATTCTGGCTTCTAAAAGATATGTTGTAGTTGTTGGATATTTATCATCATCCCAACTGTTCTGTTCACCAACATTGCAACATGTGTAGGGTTGCCTAGGATTACATAGATAGAGCATTTTTCCGAGGCACAAACCTTTTCAAAAACTATCCAGTACTTTCCCGCACTGTCTCTGTAGTCCGGTTGGTATACATTTAAAAATGTTCAGGATTATTCAGGGTGTTCCATTACTGAGCTGGAGGTCAAGGTGTTTGATCTACATACACATGTTTTATTACATAGATGTGGATGGACCTAACGACCGAACGAGTGTCGCGTCTGTATACAGTGTGTCAAAGATTCGCTTCTCTATACAGGGATCTCGGCTCCTGTTATACCTAAACGTGGAGGGTTTTAAAGGAAACTTAGTGCTTTCGATAGCCGGCTTCAGATTTACGATCGGTCAGTTGGTTTTAAAAATAGCGAAAAACCGAGGATGGCGAAATTTGGTTTTAATAAAAATAAGATAATAGTCTTTTGCATAAAAGATTGGAGTATCACCGAAATATCATCACACGTAATGTTATGTGTTAGTTTTTTTTTCAAGGAAGCCATGATTTATTTGTCCGAAAATAACATTAATGAGTAAGGCATAAAAAACATATAAACGCTTTAAATGTTCAATACAATATTAACGTTAATATCGGCTTCTCAACAAGTCAAATGTTTTGGGACAAATTCCCAACAATGAGTGTGTTAAAAACACAAGTCAGAAAAATCGTCGTAAATTTATTTTACACTTGAACACACATTTTACAAAATTTAGTGTAATGTAAAATCTAACTATGTAAGTGGGTATTAATTTAGAGATTTGAATTTTCACATCCAGACGTTTTTGACAATTGGTTTTTCGTAAAACCTTAGCTAGTGTATTTCTATTATTGTTTCTAACTGTGCTCAAAATTCTTTGTCTCAGGTTCTATGGTCGCGGAAGGATCAACTTCTTTATGTGACCCCAGGGGTAGAAATCCAAGGGTGAAAGGTCAAGGGATCTAGGAGGCCATTATATTGAACCATTCCATAAAATTATTCTTTCATCAAGCTGCTCTCTTAAGAAGTTCCTGACTTGAATGGTGTTGTGAGTCGGACATCCATCCTGTTGAAACCAGGTTCTTCTAAACTCTCCTTCGGTTAGACTAGCTCGTGAAGCCGGCACAACCTTGTACGTACCTCTATAGGTTGTAGTCAAACAAAAAACTGGTCCTATAAGTCGATTTCCTGAAATGATTAATACTTAATTTCCTAATTAAAAAAGGTAAGTTAGATCAAATTAGCAATGACCCCACACCAAGCGTTAGTCGTCGACTTCGTGAGGGTTTTCCACAGCAATGATGAGTGTTATGCTTATTACAAACTCCAGAATTCGTAAACCTAACATACTCTCATCGGACCATAAGACATGATTTATCTGGATTTACATTAGACTTCCCAGTATACCACTCACAGAAGCGCATTTGCCTTGGAAAATCAGTTTCCTTAAGTCCTTGAATTATTGTAGGTTTTTATGGATGGTACTTATTCTTATTTAACACTCTCTGTACTGTTGATTTTATTGATTTTGACATATCAATTTCTCGTTCTATAGTTCTTACTGATGCACTAGTGATTTCGTTGACAACTTGTCAAATGTTTCTGCCGCGATTTTCATTTTCAATATTGTATACGCTTCTAGGTTGTTGGTTTATTGAATTATCTACTATTTTTCTAAATTGAGTTTTATGAGGCTGCCATCGGCGTACATCTCAAACTTTTTTTCATTTGAGTAGGGAATTCCGGCCATTTTGATTAAAAAAACGTAGCTATTAATTACTAAAGCACAATTTTAATACTTTGAGTTATTTAACGTCAAAGTCAAAGTGTCCTTAGATGAAAAAAAGTTCGTTACTAACTTCATTTTCTGACAAATAAATCATGACCTCCTTAGAAAAAAAATCACTACGTGTGATGATATTCCGATGATACTCGAATCTTTTATGCACTTGTGAGACATCACTAGGCTAGAAATCTCTTCAAAAATCGAAAAAACCAATATGGCGGCCATAAGAAAAATAGAAGTGGCTGGTTGCGGGAAAAGCAAAAGACAATTGAAACATGTCATTACACGCTATCTTATTTGCCTTGAAAAAATATCCGAATAATGTCACACTTTGACAACTGTCAAATTAACCGTTTCGGATTTACTGGCGATATTTTCGGTTTTTTGTCGATATTTCCAAAACTTTCTCTGTATAGAGAAGCGAATCTGCGACACACTGTATTTCTCTTAGTTTTAGGGGCAAATGTAGAGGCAAGCCTGATGTGTGAAATACGTACTGATCGATCCGTAAAATATCTGGAGTTGAAAGGGTATAAGTATACTGCCTTCCAGAAATGAGATGTGCCCTCCCTCTTCCCCTACAATCCCTAACCCTCAAATTTCAACCACTACAATATTTTTTTTTATAAAAATACAGTATGACCGATTTTCTTTTTTGTCGTGTTTCTGCCCCTAGCTGCACCGCCACTAGACTGACTTTCAAAAACTACAAAGCTTTTTCATCCTTGGCATTGTAGAGTAATCTTGCATGAAAATTTTATCGAAATCCAAGAGGCACCTCCCAAGCTATAGGCGGCGCAAAGATATGTCAAATATAACATCCAGTGGCGTAGGAAGTAAATAGTAATTCAAACAAATATGATTTCATTTAGCGGCCTGATAATCATGGAGTCCAGCCAGCATGAAACCACAGGATAAGATTCAGTAAAGCCAGAAAAAAACTTCAAATTATGGTAGGGCGCTAATTTTGACGTGCATCGTATACTCTCAATATTAGAATCACCAATAAGACTGGTCTGAAAGAAAATCGTTTGTTTTATTTGGAAATGCACGGCATTACCACACAAGAATTTCTTTCGGAAGAATCTAGTGCTTCGTGAAGACTGGTTGACTACTCGTCGTTCCTTTTATGCGATGTTGTATGAGCAACTGAAGGTATGTTTTGCCGTTGGGTTGCAGTCACAACATGTAAGTCCAACTGAATATTGGAAGTTTTTTTTCTGTTGAGTAAATTGTATGTCATAAAGCTAGACAAGAATAGACACCAATCGTTTAACGTTTACGAGTTACCTTATGCAGTATAGAGAGGATCATCATGTTTATAGCTTGTTTTGTTCCTGTCTGGTACGAGAGATAGTAGTACCTGAGTTCTTCCCTTAAGGAAGATTGAATTACACATTACGTCTCTTTAATCGGACAAAAACTGTTATAGCTACAACATCCATCTGTTGACAATCCGAAAGCATAGGATGAAACTTTGTTGGATACAGAGTCTCGCTCGATGTACCTAATGATTGCGTAGCCCGAAAAGTGGAAAACCTTTTTCTTATTATTTCATTTGCAGCGTGATGGATTTTTTGAAGTAAATCTCCTTGAGTATTCAACTTCTGTCGAGTAAACTAGGTCTTTTAATGACCCCCAAAAATAGAAATCCAATGGATGTAGGTCAGGTGAACGTGGCGGCAACGCTATAGGACCTCCTCGGTATATAAAATTGGCCACCTGTATAATCAGTGTCTATAATATTCATCAGTGATGATGATCTTATATGATTTTACGAAAATGTCGAATTTTGAATATTGGTACATGGTAGCCAATGAAAAGATGAGGCATCAACTAAAAGTGAAGCAGATTGAATCGCCCCTGACGAGAATAAATTTCGCTAATGAAATATTACGTTTTTCGGAGTTCATTAGTATATTCCTTCGCATATGCTCGCCGGGATCACCCGCGGATCTGCCGGTCTCGATGAGTGTCCTGCCATTACTGCCGCAGTGCCGCGCTGCCACGTCTATCGCATCGTGTGGTCAGGGAAGGGGGAGGTGAGACGTTGCCAGATGGACGGTTACTACCGGTAAGACTGGAAAATAATATATGGACTAATTGTATGGGCCTGTTTAGCTGACTTGATCCGTTTAATTTCTCTGTTACACATGATAGTAACTAACTGTTTTCTCAGAGGGCCCCACTTGTCCTGAACCCTTGATGAACTGATGATGCGTACCATTTTGTAAGTGCGTTCTAAAATATTTTGGTGATGTTGGGATTACGATTTTGGTATTGACTTTCATGATATTCCGAATTATTCTGTTACAATGTTATTGCTTGGGGCTATCGTAACTTCAGATCAGTATAATACTAAAATTCGATATCTTAAGGGAATGTCCAAACTTCTTGGTTCCAATTTATCGTTTACGATTTGAGAGTGCTTCGTGTATATGCACTATAAACGAAACCCGCCCTTTGAATTCTGATAAGAGTGTTCGGATTTCAACCCCTGACTACTCTCTAGAGAAAGCCCTATTCACCATTCTGATAAAACTGTATTCAGTCGTCGTGGTCCCACCTCGGCCTAGCTGATACAATATAAGATATCGTGTCAGCATTAGTAGTAAATCAGTCAACTGGTTATCTTTTGAAGTTGTTTTTGGAGGGAGCAACATCCTTTCCACAAATGAAATGAGAATACATCATTTTCTTTATCTACCTAGACTCTCCACGGCTTATTATACAAAATTTCTTGATTACGACTTTAAATGTTGATGAAAGAAGGGCCATCATGAATCTAGGTCCGTTTTTGCAGTAAAATTCAAACTGTTCAAATATATTATTCAGTTGTCATTTTATATGCTATAGTATAGAGTATTTATTTTATATAGTATTGTTCAAAACATAATCAGAAACACTAATATCGCAGCATTTAGAGAAGTCTACAACTAGTTCTATAATATGGTTTTGTTGGAAAGCATCGACGTAATTTATCATTCATGTTTGTAATCTGAAAAATAATAGCGCACCCGGGAAAGATGCCTTACACACTAAAACTAGAACTCACATTATCAACCTCTGTTTCAAATCCTCAGTAATTCCTCGCCAATTTAAAAAAAGCATAGTGACACCAATATTTAAATCTGGAAGTAAAGACAATATGTTCAATTATAGACCTACTTCAGTTATCAATGTATTTGGGAAGATTTTTGAGAAGTGTTTGAATAACAGACTTTGTTCTTTTCTTGAGAAATATGACATAATATCGAACTGTCAATTTGGGTTCCGCAAAAACTGCGATACAGAGCAGTTCTACAAGGACTTACAGGACAAGTGCTTGAAAATTTTCAAGATGGAAATAAGACTGTTGCAGTTTTCCTAGATCTTCAAAAGGCTTTCGATTCAGTATCTCATACAATTTTATTAAAGAAACTAAAAAGTGTTGGAGTGCGTAGTGAAGTTCTGAGTTTATTTGAGAACTATTTGCCTGATCGATTACAACAAGTTAAGGTAGGGTCATTTTTAAGCAGCATTCAAAATATCAAAATAGGTGAGCCTTAGGGGACGGTTTTGGAACCAACACTGTTCCTCATATACATAAATGAACTACTTCGATGCAATTTCAACTGTAAAATGATATCATATGCAGACGATACTATTTTAGTTTGCACTGGTCATTCATGGAATGACGCAATACGGAATGCCGAGTTGTCATTAAATAAAGTCAAATGCTGGTTGGATAACAATTTACTTAAACTTAATATCTCTAAAACTAAGTATTTGACGTTTTCTCCAACCAAAGCAGGTATGCCATTACACCACCGAACATTAATTATAAATGATAGTGCGGACACTGTCGAAAGAGTTGAAGTCATTAGATACTTAGGAATCACTGTTGACAGTAATAATTTAAAATGGCAGTGTCATGCCGATCTTTCGGCATCAAAATTAAGGAGAATTATTCATAAGTTTTTCATTCTTAGGAATATTTTAAGCAGAAAAGTCTTCTCTCAATATATAACTCGTTTGTGGGGTCTCTACTAACTTACGGGATAAGTATATGGGGAGCCGCATACACTAGTACTTTAAAAATACTGCAAATCACGCAACATCTAATGTTTTTTATTTCTTTTTTTTATATACATTTGCTCATAATATACTTTATGACCATTAGCCATGCATTGAATTTGTATATTGTATGACACACACAAGCTTATAGCTTAGGTGTCTATTCTTTTGTAGTAAATTCTTTTGTAGTAAATTGTAGTACTCTTGTTTCTCTGCTTAACCTTTACGCAAAATTTTTATTTTTTAAACATAGTTGTTTGACCTTACTCGAAATATTCCTATATTATCATATTTCAGATATTCATATTTTATGTACTCTATATTTATACTTCTGAGTGTTTTTAGTATGCTTCTGTACTATTGTTATGAATTTTAGATTTGTTTATTCAGACACGTAATTTAGAATTTATGACGACAAGATTCAGACATTTACCCTTTACGAAAGTATACAGAATTTTCACAATATTATCATATACCGTTACTTGCTTGTTCAAGATCTGATGCTTGTACCTTTGCTTAGATTTCTGTTGCAATCTTGGTTATTCAGGGTAGCAAGATCATACAAGCTCATGTATTTTTTTAAATTGTACTGAAGGTTGTTTTTAATTTGTAGGTTATATTGGTTTTTGAATTTGAATAAATAATTGAATAAATAAATCTTATCAAAAATTGTACTGAAGGTAATCAAATGACAGCGAAGCTTTCATATGCTAAACTACCATTTCATAGTCTCATCAGTCTACATACTAGGTTCCTAGTACAGCAAGATTTATCGACCATTCAACTCTAAATCATTAAAGGTAATGATATGTGGCCGAAAATTGGTAGCGTTAAAAATTCCGTCAGATTATGGGTCACTGTATGTACATATCGCAATAACAAATAGTGATACTATTATTTCCACAAATGACTTGAGAATGCATCATTTTCTCTATCTACCTAGACTCTCTACAGTTTAGAAAATTATTATACAAAATTTCTGGATTATGGCTTTAAATGTTGATGAAAGAAGGGCAAAATTCAAACAGTTCTTCAAATATATTATTTAGTTATCATTTCTTATTCTATAGACTATCTATAATAATATAAAATATAAACACTAATATCGCATCATTTAAGGAAGTCTACAACTAGTTCTATAATATGTTTTTTTTTTGAAAGAGACGTAATTTATCATTCAGGTAATCAAATGACAGCAATGCTTTCTTATGCTAAACTAAGCTCATAGACTCACCAGTCTACGTACTATGTTCCTGGTGCAACAACATTTATCGACCACTCAACTCTAAATCGTAAACGGTAATGATCTGTGGCCGAAAATTGATATCTTTAGGAACTTCTGTTTTATTCTGTATGCTTATATGTCACGGTAGGCACATATCGCAATAATAAATACTGATACTAAAAGTGGCAAATACAGGAATACCGAACAAACATAATATAAATTGCAATGACTGATTTACAGACGTTTAGATTCGTTTGCTGCATATTTTTGCCGGAATAGGTAGCGGCATATCAACTTTCAAATGTGCAAAAAGGATAAATTATAATTAAAAGAAGGGCAGAGAAGTAGATAGGATCAGTAATCATGACGCCATGGCTTTGATTCCCAACAGCACCAGCTGTCAAGCAAAACGAGTGATTTATGTTTTCTGTCGCTTGACGATTTAAGACACTTGGAAGTAGATTTTAGAATGACTTAATTCTTACCGATTGTGGATTATCTCTGTTGTAAAAAAATTAATCGACATTGTACGCATCCGGTTTTTAAAGGATGACCGAGGTTAGTCAGGAAGCCATTGAGTTTGGCTTGTCGGAGTTTGGATCACTGCGGACTTGATTTGACACGAACGCATCATATGGTGGAAGAAAACTGGGTTATCTGTCTAGAGTTAGGAGACACTTTTCGGGTCAGCAGGAAACCCTTAACTTGGGTCATGCATTTGCAATGAATTCCGAACCGACAAATAAAATATATACGACTTTAATTCTATCCGACATGAGCGATGATTTGTTTACCAGTAGTCACCGGTTATTCCAAGCTGTTACTCCCGCTATTTTCTCATGAATATCGTGATACATCGACTCAGACTTATACACAACTGCAGACGTTTGATATGTATAATCGTACAGTGACTTGAATACGTAATTGGAAGAAGCGGTGTGTTCAACTCATGGAGTTTCTCATGCATAAACAAAACATCGCAAAGAAGTGGCGCTATCTCCTCAGTGAAGTTGAAAACTAGGACCTTTTTTGTGGTCCATGTCTGACACAGAACGAGGCATACAGACTCCAAAAAGTGCAAAACCATTGCATAAGGTTCAGTTTACGTATTCAAAGACGGGAGAGGGTGTCTGATCATATTAAAAAAATGCAATGGCTTACTATGCGACAAAGAAGGATACTGCATCTATAATCATTGATACACAATATTCTGATGAAGAAAATGTCTATTTATTTTAAGAAAAACCTTACCATGAGATGATCGTCACTCAGCAAATCTGCGTTTTGTAGGATGCACTCTTGACTTACCGAGGCACCGAACAACCCAATTTAGAAAGAGTTTTTCATTTTTGGTACCCGTTTTGTTCAGCAGACTACCTCAAAACTCTATATGTGTTCAGCTTCAAAAAAATAAGCTCTTTGCCTTTGATGACATGTAACACGTATTTTTATGTAATTTTATTTTTATATTTGTTTATTTGTGCATGTTTTCTCACTTACCTCTTTTCGTTTGTTTATGTTTTGTATACGAGCATTTAAGCTTTCAATTTTTATATCTTCCGTCAGCCATTATCTTTTAATGTTATTTCTAAGCATGATTTTTGACCTTGTTAGACACTCTGTTGATGCACATTTCTCTTTTGGTCATTACTCCATGCATAGACTATGATGCTATATTTTTTTCTTCTTTGACTTTTCTTATTATCTTCACTTTATATTTTTTTGAATTTGCATCTAATTGTATTTTTTTTTTTTAGCCATGGTTGGTTCTGAAGAACAGCTTGTACTGATGCAACTCGCCATTATTATTATTATTCTGTATTTCACTCCTAGAGGAAGGGATGAGCTTGACCGGAACTCTGCCTGAGTTCTAAGGTCTTTAGTCGGAAAGGGTTTTCCGCAAGATGTGGGCTGTTCCTAGCAGTGCTATCTTTTGAACTTGTGTTGCAAAAACATCTCCGGGGAGTTCTTTTATGTTGTTCTTGAATGACATAGTGGCAGTCCCCAAAGCTCCGATGATCACGGGTACCGTTCTTGTCTTTGTCTTCCACATGCGCGATATTTCGATTTCGAGGTCTTTGTATTTTCTGGCCTTTTCCGCTTCTTTGGTGTTGACGTTGTTGTCGTCTGGTACAGATACCTCAATTAGCAGGCATGTGTTCTGTGTTTTATTATGGTAAATAATATCAGGTCGGTTGGCGGAAATCGTACGGTCGGTAATGACTCCTTTGTCGTACATAATTGATGCTTCGTCTGTCTCTACTGCTGCTTCAGGAGAATGATCATACCAGTTGTTGCTAACTGGTACTTGGTGCTGCTTGAGGATAGCTAAGTGCATGTATTTAGCGACGTTGTTGTGCCTTTCGGTGTATTCTGTTGGTGCCAGTGTTGAGCAGCCTGAAATAATGTGGCTTATACATTGATCATATTCTGCATTTGCTGTCGACATTCTGTTTCAGGACCATTCTTCTATGGTAGCGCGTGTTAAGTGCCTGATCCTGTGTAGCAATCAGTAGACTTTCAGTCTCCGCCTTCAGTCCTGTACGTATACTTTTCATCCAATCCAGGGACATGTGTTTATCTACATTGGTTTTGTGTAGGTTATTGTAGAACTGTCCGCGTTGACGTTGTGGGATGAAGAGGAGAACCCGTCAATTACGACGGATATCTTGCGGCCAAAGATAAAGTCACCCACCCTTCTGCAAAGCTTTTTTGGGAGGCCATAGGATGAAAGTTTGCTTAAGAAGGCAGCGTGCCACAGCTGATCGAACGCTTTCGTGATGTCAAAAGACTGCATGAGTTGACTCCACAATTGCGTGACGTAAGCTAGGAGGTCCCCTGTGGATCGTTGGTGCCGGAAACCATACTTCCTGTCGCTAATCAAGCTGTGACGTTCGAGGTAGTCCAGAAACTCGCGATTTATGCACCTCTCCATCACCTTACTTATAACAAAAAGCAGAGCTATAGGCCTGTAGTTCTAATAATCGGTCTTAGATCCTTTTTTTTGAGAAGCTCTGCTATATTCTTGATCTCTTCCTTTTTTTGCAGATCACCACACCGCGCTGGCCCGCCAAAGTCACCACCAACCCGCAAACGATGACATGATCTCCACGATAGTCTCCTTCACATCATCAGCTGCCTCGACGTACAACTCCAATCTACCAGATCCGAACGAGACCACCTTCAGCTACCTCTACACTCTGTCCTCGGACTTTCCCAATGCCACCAACATCTCAAACTACTCTGACCCCAGTCACGTGACCCCTGTCTTCCCAACCTACATCAGGACGACGTCCATGGTGTTTTGTATCCTGATCATGTGCTTGGGCGTGATCGGGAACGTGATGGTACCGATAGTGATCTTCAAGACCAAGGACATGCGGAACAGTACGAACATCTTCTTGGTGAACCTTAGTGTGGCTGATTTGATGGTGTTGTTGGTGTGCACTCCGACTGTGCTGGTAGAGGTGAACTCGAGGCCTGAGACGTGGGTACTTGGAAGAGAAATGTGTAAGTGAACTATGCTTTTCTTCTTTTGAAAATAGTGTAAGCATAAGAAAAAATAGTTATTTATTAATTAATTAATTAAGTCGGTTTACTCAGTGTATGGAGAATGGTGCATGTCACCAATCTGATTTGATCTTTGAAACTACGTAAAACAAATTTTTCTGCATGCTCCTGCAATATAAAAAACAAGTAAACATTTTCTGTTTCATACAATGGGTTTTATTACCATCAGTACAATATGGCTTCCGGATGGGCTACAATACTGCAGGTGCATTATGGGAGCTCACAGACAATATTGTTAGAGCGTAGGATCAGCATATGATAACAACACAAGCACTTCTTGATTTTACTAAGGCATTCGATAATCTAAATCATCGCGTACTACTTGCTACTACTTTTTTCCGATTCTTCTACTAATGTAATGAGTGTTTTTTTAGCTAATTGCTCTCAAAGTGTTACTATTAATATGGATGTATCGCTTAAATGTGCCATTTTATCTGGAATACCCCAAGGTTCTGTACTCGGACCCTTGCGTAATATATACAGGGTGTCCCAGAAGTCGACGTCAAGCCGAAACCGGGTGATAGGCAAAGTCATAACAGCTATCAGAAAAATATTTAAGAAAATTTTATGTATGTGTTTTGAAAATTATAGGTCTTTGAAAAAGATATAGAAGTTTCACACCCTACGGCAGTCTGTCAACTCCTGTTACTACAAATATTAACTTTTTTTGGATTTTATTTTTACAATGTAATGATGAATAATGCATCTTCAAACTGGTGTCTCAACCTTACTGCCAACTTTTCTCGTTCAGGAAAAATTGCCACTTATTTCCCAACCAAGTATTCCAAAGTAAAACTTTGCTCAACTTTAACTGGCTGTACTGGAAAAAAATGTACTACGAGAGTTTGGCAAGTAACCTTAAAAGTTGGCGCATTTCATAACGATTCCAAAATGGTATAACACTTAGAAGATTACTCGTTAACTTATGCACAATTTTTATTTGAAGAAAAACTGATGAAAATTTTTCAAAATTTCCTAATTAAACAGCGATTATGAAAACGCACAAGGACCCTTAAGGATAACTGTTTGAACAACAGTGGGCGTCAAAATGCTGCTGATGATGATTTACCTTTACAGCAAATGCTCAAACTGTTTTCCTTCAGCCGCATTACACGCTCGACATCTTCTTAAAAAGATCGGGTTATTAAACGAGCGAATCCACGGTTATTAACAAACTCAACTGCTTCCAATAGTCTTTGCCGTAGCTCAGCTACATTTTGAATCGGCTTGAAATACACTTTTTCTTTTACAGTTCCCCAGTAAAAAAATCTACAGCGTGTTCAAGCTCTTCTGTCCCGGGATTATGAGCCCCGAGTTGCTTTTTGTCGCACAATGTTAGAAAGACACAAGGAAGATCCACGGTTCTTTGAAAAAATTTTATGGTCAGATGAGACCACATTTAAGAAAGATGGGTACATGACCCTGCATAACTTACACGAGTGGCACGTAGCAAACCCACATTTGATGAGAGAAGATAAATCTCAATATCGCTTCAAGATAAACCATTGGACTGGAATTTTAAATGGTAAAATGATCGGTCCGTTTGAGTTCCCAGAGACTTTGACTGCTGAGGTTTATTTAGGTTTTTTGCAAAATCATTTAGAAAATTTATTGGAGGACGTGCCACTGAGTATTTACAGGGACATGTGGTTTCAGCATGATGGCTGCCCAGCGCACTATGCACTCTCAGTGAGAGAGTATCTCGATCAAAACTTTCCAGGCAGATGGATAGGGCGGTCTGGTACAATACCGTGGCCAGCCCGGTCACCAGATTTGAATCCGTTAGATTTTTTTTACTGGGGAACTGTAAAAGAAAAAGTGTATTTCAAGCCGATTCAAAATGTAGCTGAGCTACGGCAAAGACTATTGGAAGCAGCTGAGTTTGTTAATAACCGTGGATTCGCTCGTTTAATAACCCGATCTTTTTTAAGAAGATGTCGAGCTTGTATTGCGGCTGAAGGAAAACAGTTTGAGCATTTGCTGTAAAGGTAAATCATCGTCAGCAGCATTTTGACGCCCACTGTTGTGCAAACAGTTATCCTTAAGGGTCCTTGTGCGTTTTCATAATCGCTGTTTAATTAGGAAATTTTGAAAAATTTTCATCAGTTTTTCTTCAAATAAAAATTGTGCATAAGTTAACGAGTAATCTTCTAAGTGTTATACCATTTTGGAATCGTTATGAAATGCGCCAACTTTTAAGGTTACTTGCCAAGCTCTCGTAGTACATTTTTTTCCAGTACAGCCAGTTAAAGTTGAGCAAAGTTTTACTTTGGAATACTTGGTTGGGAAATAAGTGGCAATTTTTCCTGAACGAGAAAAGTTGGCAGTAAGGTTGAGACACCAGTTTGAAGATGCATTATTCATCATTACATTGTAAAAATAAAATCCAAAAAAAGTTAATATTTGTAGTAACAGGAGTTGACAGACTGCCGTAGGGTGTGAAATTTCTATATTTTTTTCAAAGACCTATAATTTTCAAAACACATACATAAAATTTTTTTAAATATTTTTCTGATAGCTGTTATGACTTTGCCTATCATCCGGTTTCGGCTTGACGTCGACTTCTGGGACACCCTGTATATATGTATCTCCGACTTGCGCACATTCGTTTAATATTGTGGTATTCAATTTCTTGGTGATGACTCAAATTTATAACCACTTCCATAGTAACAACACTTAAATTGATGATTATAAAATCAATGAAAAAGATAGAAAATCAATTAATGGCTATGCAAAAAAGCATAACCTCAACCTAAATCCTTCAAAATCAAAAGTGATTATTTTATCGCCTAAAAATTCAAGAAGTCATAAAAGCAATTTTAAAAAAAATTCAAAATTCATGTTGCAGGCTAATAAATAATTTGAGGAATCATAACCATATAAATGGTTCTTTGAGAGACTTGGGCTTACTGAGACACTCACAATGCCTCTTCACAATACATACTTCAATCAAATGCTTCACATACAACGCGATAACGCTTTATAATAAAATACTTCAGGCATCATCACTATGTATTTAAGAAATAAATCAATCAATTTATTTTATAAAAGTACTCACCAGCATAGTTTGACACTTCACCTTGCAACATCTTTCCTTTTCGGTGTACAGTCATACGTATAGTTAAATTTTCATTATTTACTGCTAGTAAAATTTTATATACTACTACTATAGTATGTGTAATACTTTTCCATATTTATAATTGCTATTGTATTTTTTCATACTTCTCAAGAGTTGAGTGGCAGAATAGCTTCAAGGTAAGCTTCGCTCTCAATAAAAGATTCAGATTCATTTATTGATCCATGTAGGTTTACATTGTAGACATTGGATAAGATGTTGTATACAGATTAAAATATAGATAAAAAAGTATAATACAAACAACAATAGGAACATAAAAAACAATATGATGCATACACACATGGCAATAAATTATTTATTAAGATCTATCAGAAGCATTGTTTACGTTTTTAATTCCTGGAGGTAATAATTTGGTATATCCTTGGTGCTAGGGGAGATTTTGTATGAAATGTATGATAAGACACAGGCCTAACTATATTATTTTTATTACGAATGCTGCAGTCATGGAGGTCAGTATGCTTAAGATGATCATTTCTGTGCTGAAAGTATATGTTAAAAGATCATAAAGACATATACAGGGTCGTATGAGTCATTAATTTTCAGATAATGATTGTAGAAGGAAGATAAACCAAAATATGTGTGTAAAAATAAAAAAAAAATTTTAAAAAAATTTACCTTGTTTTATAAAGTATCCTCCCGACAAGTATTTCAGTGCGGACCTGTATTTGATCGTGAGATCTTGGAGCACCGGCATGCCGTCACCTGATTCACGAGCCCGTTTTACTACATTAACAAAGGCACGAGGGGTTGGTTGCACTCGATTGGGAAACCGATCCGTATAAACATGTGCCATTTTTTATTTCGTTTGAGCCACGCAACAGACACCACTATTGACTGACACTGACTGTATACAAATGAATAAAATAATTGTAAAAACATCGTTCCAAATTCTTTCGCTTTTTTGTTTCCGATGCGATGAACCGATACGGCGGATTATATCCGTTGTCGCCAAACACGAGCACATAATATTATTATTGAGACAGGGCGGTACTCAAACTTCCAAAGGGCTATAACTTTGTTACTTTAATTTTAACAGAAAAATGGTAAAGGAAAAAAACATTTCTTTTGATCAGATCTACTCACTGTTAAAATAAATGATTTAACTTCGAACATGCTACTGTAGGTATTTTGTATTTAGCAAATATCTCACAGCAAGAGAATCTAGACCGTATGTTAAATATATTGCTTTTATTATTAAGTTTTTAAAAAAGTAAGCTGTGCTCCGCACCTTGTATCTCATTTATGATGGAACTAATGTTGTTAAACATTCAAGAAATTATTCCGACAACTATTCTCGTGAAGAATTATCCAATAACAATGAAATTGCAATTTGTACAACGAATCCACTTTGGTCGGTCCTCAAATTAAGTCAACCTTGTGTTCTAAGCTGGGAGATACATTTTCATTGAAACGTAATCCAGGTGAATGCAACTGTATGGTCTATGAAAGGAAGAGAACCCCTTTTCCACGGTCCTGAGTTACGCTTGAATTCAACAATATCAGTTGGAATGCCTGCAATTCCCAGCAAAAACGTAGCGATGCGAAGATAGCGCCATAGAAGGCGTCCTCCAATACATACCGTCGCGGTATTTCTTGCCGCTTCCTCTTTTTTCAACCGACACGGGCATATTGTCCAAGGAAAAGTTACTGCGACCCGCTAAGAAAACGCCAGTGGCGTCACACCTAAAAACAATAAGGCCCTAGGAAAGGCAATAAAATAAATTTTAAATTTATATTTATATTTAAATTTGCTGATTTCGGAACGGACGCTCCGCTGGTAAAGAGCATTGCATGTTTCTGGTTAGCTGGTTTTGCTAGAGTGGAAGATGTAAATAAAGGGTGTAAAGTTAGTAGTGGATCAACGGAAGTCAGATGATACAGGGCCTCAAAACATATACCTATATGTGTGATCCGAAATTCTATTAGTTCAGGAGTTATTTGCAGTTTTGTCAAATTTCGAAAAAACGGGATAATGAACCTTAAATCGCAATAACAACTAGACCATTAGGTTTAGGGCTGTGATTTTTTTTTTTTGACATGAGCTAAATCGTTAGTTTCAGCAATGGTTATGTTACCTTTTAACATAGCTAATTAGAAATCAACGCAATAAATCTTAAATTAATTTTTTTGTGAAAAATCTCTTCCATCCCTCAACTTTGGAGAGCGGTAAAAAGAATGAGGATGTATTTCATTATTCATTTTATTGTAAAAATTATTTCAATCCATGTAGAATAAACCCTGAAAATTTCCGCTTCCTACGAAACTTTTTTCATTTTTAATGTGAACATCAAGATAAGATATGTTAATGAGACTGCATTAGAGTTTGGTTGTTATGATCATAGCCTCTGTTTTAGCCAAATTAAGTTTTGTATAGTCACCGACGCTATCCAAAACAATATCCTTCTTGTTGATAGCTTGATCCTTACTATCAGGCATGCCAGTACCGGATCATCAGTAAAAAGAACGAATTCACTTTCAGAGAAATGCAAATCATTAGATATAAAATAATTTAAGGGGGACCCAGCACACTACCCTGCGGTACTCCGATTTTATTAATTATTATTAATTATAGTAGACGTATTCTGATCAATTTTCACCGTTTGTTTTCTGCCATTTAAGTAATTAAAAAAACAATCATATAGTTTACCAGAAATTCCATAAAATGATAATATACTCGTATTTCTATCTATGGTCTCAAATGCTCTTTCCAGTTCAAGAACCACAGCAATAAAATACTTATTGTTGTCAATTTAATTTGTTAATTTTCATACAGTTAATTGAATGTTTATAAAGAATATTATTTGCTTCAATATGATCAACTAGTTTTTTCAAGGTTAATGATAGGACGGTGTTCCTATACTTTTATTGTGTTTGATACTTTTGGAATAGGGACAAATGTGCTAATGTCTAGTTCATTTGTAATAACACCTGTTTCTAGTGATATACTTATAAGATTGGATACTCTTAATAATTTGCTTCAACATTTTACAGTTATGAAATTCACATAAACTGAACTTATTATCTAGTGATTTTATGATTTTTTTGATATTTTAGTAAGAGAGAATCTTAAGCTAGGAAAGCGGCAGATATAAGAAGCAGTTAGTACTACACTATCGAAACTATCAACTATCTCCTTTATACTATCGACAAAGAAAAGGTTGAAATTTTCAACTATCGGTACATCACCTTTAAGAATCAAAACTCTGTTATTAATATTAAACTCTATATAGGACACCCAGACAATTTAATGTTTTCCACATTTGGTTTGAGTTGTTACTATGTCTATCAATTTCATCAAAATATTTTTCTTTCTTACTCTCAAAGAGACGAACCATTTCATTACAGAACTTTTTATAGATTCCTTATGACCAGGTCGTGCCTGCTGAATGTTTTTCTTCTTAGCTTTACCACGATATTTTATATTTGAACAAAGCCTACTTTTGCGACTTTCCATAGTATCTCATAATATACTTTTGAGGGCAGAATAGCGTACTTTTGATGTATTCCCAGTTTTAGATATTTCCATATTTGCAGTTTGGAACATTGCCATCCTAAATATTAACTTATACCAATGATTAACGTAAAGCAATGCCTATATATACGTATACCTATCACATTGTAAAAACTGAATGCTGTACGCCTCGTGGAAGCTGCTCACTGATTAAACGTAGTAAACCTGGATTCATAGGAATCTTTTGGGATGTTAATAGCGCGTATGCACCGTATGTAAAATCTCATACGTACGATGATTGTTTTGGCGAGAGGCCAAACAGGAGATTAGTAAGTGTGCGGTGTGAGATAACTGTGCCTATGGACCGTACGAAATGTTGATTGAGTCAAAATATAACCCGAATGGTGTTGAAACTCTCTTGAGAAAATTCCGCGAACTCAAACACGTATTATGGTTGGAATGAACATATTTACTTTTTGTCTCTATAACCATGACCACCCGCAGACAGCGATGCATCGTGCTCGTTAGCAATGATCTCTGGAAAAACGCAAAACATTATGCGAAAGTGTATCTATTTGTGCATATATGCATAGAGATTTGCCTTTTGACTCATTGATAACTATGGATTTTTTTTATACCGAAGCAGCCGCCCAGGCAGAAGCTTGAATACCAGAGCACCGCGGGTGATATGGGGAGCTTAAAGAATCCATTTTAATCCGATTTCTGAACTTGAACTGAGGTAGACTGTTCCACGATTTCGATACCTAGGGACAGAAGAGCGATGATATCGGCCAGTTCTGGATGTACGAAGTTCGACACGGTTCAATCTGTCTGCTGCTTTCTCTTCCTTACGATCCTCAGAATTCTTCATTGTAAGCTTCTGAGGGGCTGTTGAATGACCTATATATCAGTTTCGTCATAGTAGTAGTATACGTTTATTTTTACCCCAAAATACAATTTGATAATAAATACAAATGCTAACTTCACTACAATAATAAACGTAAATAAAACATAATACCTGACTTCCACAAAATAATCTTAAGTTAACATGTTTTAGAAGTCACAGAAAGTTTTTAAATTGTCTTGTAAAGCCCATTGAAACCAAAATAGTTGGTTGTGCACGGGCAGATTTTTTTGTGATATAATTTTGATAATAAATTTTGCTTAGTGCAAGACTTTATACAAGCACATTGTAAGTATGGAAGGTAAGGAGGAGTATCACTTATATAATAAAGTTTATTCCACTAACTACAGAAATATGGAGGGTGAGGAAGAGTAATACTATCGTAGTACGATTTCTAGTACATAATTTCTACTAGATTTCGTGTCTCTTGTCTACCAATCGAAGAAATATATTTTTTAAATAAAGATTTTATCAAAGACAATGAGTTTATTTTATCAACATACATACGGTACACGTACGGCAAACAATTATAAATTTTACATGATAGTTAGGTGTGGCATCGCAAACTTACATTTCTTTGAAAAGTTTATACTTTTAAGTTTTGATTTTCTTTATATCTAGTACTATAAGCATGGCTAGTTTTATTGAAGTTGTTTTTGTGTTTGTATATGAATTGAATTAATTCATGCAGAAACAGTTGCCGTAGGTCAAACACTCCAGTCTCTGAAAATAATTTATCAGAACGATAAGTAATTTTTTTCCAGACATTACTTTCAACATTCTTTTTTGCAGTATATCCAGTGATTCAACTAATGAATAATACATTTTCAGGTGCATGTAGTGTATGAGATTTTTTAGTTATTTAAAGCGATATAAGAGTTGTCTTAAGGTATTTTAATGTTAGCTATATGAACATCCCATCTCAAGTGGCGATCAATGGTGACACCTAAGTATTTATAGGTTTTCACAGATGTTAAAGACATACTTTGATTTATTAAAAGTTGTTCATACTGAGGTAGACAACGTACTGTATTAGAGAAAGGCATAAAGAATGTCTTTTCATAACTCACGGTTAAAAGTTTATGAGCAAAATAATCAAAAATAGTTCCTAGATCCCGCTCTGCTTTAATTTTTACATTTTCTCAAATGTTATCATCATACAGGACTACCGTATCATCTGCAAAGCTAAACACTTGACCAATTGACGAAGAAGCTGGAATGCTGTTTATGTAAATTGTAAACAAGATTGGACCCAACACAGTACCCTAAGGTAAACCGTAATCAACTGTCTTTTCATTACTGAATGTGTCACTAATCTTCACTACTTGTTTTCGATTTGAGAGATAGCTTGTAAACAACTGTAAAGGTCCGCCTCGTACTGCTGCATCCTCCAAGGTCTCCAACATCTGCTGGTGATTTACAGTTTCGAAGGCCTCATCAATCAATTCTGTCTGTATGTTCTCAGTTGTTTCTGCAAAGGACTCTTCTTCAACTGCCTTAACTTCAATATTACTTGTTAATCAAGGTACAGTGCTCTGTTTTGGAAGCATTAAACTGTACCAGATTGTTGCGGCCCCAAGCAATGGTAACCTCCAGGTCTCTCGTCACAGAGGTAGTCTCTCGATTTGTCACTTTGAATTCCTGCATGTAGAGAGCTGTGATTAGCAAATCGGACAGAGAGGAAGTCATCCACACATCTGCAATGCTTCTTTGGGAGGCCTTAGGATGGAAGTTTTGCATAAGGGCGCAGCATGCCTGAGCTGATAGGATGTCGAGGAAGTGTGAGCCAGAGACGTAGCGGCCTTCTGTCATCTTCATCGTATGGAATGAGGATGAAATCAACTTGGCGAACCATTGATAAGTGGCGATCGTTCACCTACTTGTTCACAACGTATTAAGGTGGCACACCGATGGTTGCTTCTGATGTTTCAATGTTGGTACCGTTGGCCCAAACGCATAATATACGAGCGAAACAGCTGCAATGGCAAGCCACGTATTCCATACCTGTGCAGTGTGAAAAGAAGTAGTAGATGTTCTCTAAAACTATACAATTCAGTTTCAGTGCTTCTTTTACTAATAAACCCTTGCTGTCTTTCTGATATACAATTATTTTTGCTACAAAAATCCACTATACTACAACTATTTAAAACTGTAATGACTCATAGGCGTGATCAACACGTGATCAGAGCTCGATCCCGGCTTCCTTCCAGTACAGCCGTATAGCGTACGACATATGTCGTTTCTGTGGCTTTGCGGTGGTCAACAGCACAGACAGAGATGGAAATAATGGCTGATTGTTCTCCGTCGGTAAAACCAATGAAATCAAAGACGCGCCTCGACCGGCAGACTCATAGGCGTCGGCAACGCATTGGAACGTGTTTCGTTGAGCGATCGCATATTGTGTGTTTTTATAAGAATTGTTGTGTGATTGTTATTGTTGTCGTTTCTGTGATTACTGTTTTGGTTATACTTAACCATGGAGAGTACAAATGGCACGAGTGGAAGTACTGAAAGCCAGGGAACAAGTAGACGGCTTCGTAAAGCACTGAAGAGGGACGCGAAAGAAGTCGTGCTCAACGTGTTCAATTATCTGAACAGAACTATGTCGCAGGGAGATGCACTCGCGCGTTGTGAAAGTATGACAGGCGTTCCAGAGTGGACCATTCGCAGGGTGGTGCATGAAAAGAAGAAAACTGGAGCTACTACTGATCCAAAGTTTAATTTGAAGGGACGAAAGGCCGTTAAATTGGATGACGATAGCAAAATGGCGTTAAGGCGAACCGTACATTCATTCTTCTTTAGGAATGAGATACATGATTGAATATAGGCGACAAAGCAGAAAAATCTATTATTTGGACGAGACATGGGTAAATGCAGGTCACACAGTTAAAAAAACCTGGATAGACAAAAACGTAGTGAGTAACCGACAAGCAAGCATTGAAGGTTTCTCAACAGGTCTTCGTGGACCGTCAGGGAAAGGTCAAAGATTGATCGTAACTCATATTGGTAGCGATAGTGGCTTTTTAGAAGAGTGTGACTTGATTTTCGTCTCTACGAAAGGAGGTGATTACCATGACGACATGAATGCCAGCTGCTTCGAGAGCTGGTTTCAAGGGGTGCTTCAGCGAGTTGAGCCCAACTCTGTGATCGTCATGGATAATGCTTCCTACCATAGTCGTCGAGCCGAACGTGTACCGACTATGGGATCTCGAAAAAGTGACATGCAGCAATGGTGGCGCGAAAAAGGAATCCCGTTTGACGATTCATGTGTGAAAGCGGAATTGTATGAAAAAAAATAAACAGCACAAACCTGCGAACATTAGTTACATGACTGATGAGATGGCCCGTCAATGTGGTGTCACTGTGCTGCGGTTACCGCCCTACCACTGTGAACTGAACCCAATAGAGCTCATCTGGGCTCAAGTGAAGGGTTAAATTGCGCGCCATAACACAACCTTCAAATTACCAGACGTTAAGGTTTTACATGAGACTTCCATACAGCTAGTAACGCCCGAAGCTTGGCAGAATGCTATCCGTCATGTTGTGAAGGAAGAAACAAAAATGTGGCAGCTTGACCACCACATCGACACCATCATAGAGCCAGTTATAGTCAATTTCAACGAGGAAAGCGATAGCGACAGTTTATTACTGTCAGATGTAAGTGGAAGCGACGATGAATAAAGGTAATTTCCAAATTTTTGACTTACAATATGTTTCAAACCACTCTTTATTAAGCATGTGACAAATCTAGTTCACCCATGTTAAACATTCCTACCCCGCCTATGAACAGCCGACTACTGGTTGTTAAGTGATGTTCACGTGAACATCGATGAGTCATTACAGTTTTAGATAGTTATAGTATAGTTGATTCTTCATCCTGAGTTCAAACACCTTAGATATACTTGAAAGCAAGCTATATAATTGTCATAGCCATTTGGATCACTCCTTTTGTAGATAGGTATGACCAAGGCTAGTTTCAAACAACTTGGGAAAGTTCCCTGTTCACAAGAAAGATTAATTGGGTATACTAAAGGCGAACAGATCTCCACGATACACTTCTTGAGCAAATTATTTGAAATTTAGTCAAAACTACTCGAGTTAGAGTTTTTCAACTGAGAAATCAGATCGCACACATTACACTCTGTAACTGGCGACAAATACATGGACTTGGAAAGCATTTTAATCGTAGTACTGGGAAAGTTCCTATCGGCAGTATGGTTTTTCACATCTAATTTAAAATGCTCATTAAATTTGGTTGCTATGATTTGATCTGGTACTTGTTCACCATCCTTAGTTATATTTATAGTTTTCTTAAGATCTGTTTTTTCTATGTTATTAAGAATCTGCCACATGCATTTACTACGATTGCTTGAGGAATCGATTTTAGAATCTATACATTGTTGCCCATATTTACTAAGTTGTTCTCTATAAGTTTTTGAAACTTGCTTAATAAGTGATTTGTACCTGCCATCAGCCTTTGCCAAAGAATGACATAACGTAACCCTATCTCTCAGTTCTACTAACTCGACTGGCAGAACCGTCTTTCAAGGCATATCCTTCTATAGGGAAATGAAACATTGAAATGATAAAAGAGGGTGTTAAAGAATGTATCACAAGCGCTTTCCGTAGAAAACTGTTGATACATTTCCAACCAGCTTTCTTGACTCAACTTTAGTCTGAAGTTTTGTATATTCTGTTCAGAAAAGTGTCGATTATATTTGAATACTTATTCGCTTCGTTGCACTGCGGATATTGAGGATTATACAGTAATGGTCAGACAAACAGTGATCCACAACAGATACATTAAAGTCCTTATCAAAATTCACTAAGAAATTATCCAAACAGCTGATGGAGTAAGTTGTAACTCTAGTGGGAACATTTATTATGTAAGTCAAACTGTAACATCCCATGACATCTTGCAGAAAATGTAAATTATTATTGTTTGATAAAAACTCTACATTAAAATCGCCATCAATCACAACTCGTCTATTATTGATGTCAATGGACTGCTCAATAGATTTAAAAATACCAGTTACCAGACAGTGGTCGATAAACACACACAATAATAATATTAAAACTATCTAAAATAATACTACAACATCCACAACATTGACATTGTGTGACGAATAGTAAAATCTGTCAATTACAACGAATATCTTACGATATTAGACACACTTAACCACTCAACTATCAAGCCTGTCGACGATGTCGATAAAAGAAGTGCAACTAATTATGCCTAATAAACTGCCACGAGTAACAGAGGCACATTCATTAACTTGAAGGCTTGAGAACGCAAACTGTAACCTTTCTACTCTACAGTGAAGAATTAAGCCATTGATCCCACATAAAAGTGACAACAATCTCGTTAAAATTAAGTGGAAGGTGTCAGTTGAAATCAAGATAAACGCGAAACTCTGAAATAAATATTACAGCTGTCTACCGCGTTAGGATTCCTACGGTTTCCTTAATAGTCTCGTTAATATTCTAGAAAGCAAACGTACCGAACATTAAAATCCATGCACATATATTACTCAAACCACCTTAAGTACAGTTGGGCTTGTTGAAAAGATAGTGATGTTAACGATATTTAGACATTACGTAGAATGTACGTGTACAGTTTTACAGGAAATGTTGCTGCTGTACCAGGCACGTTTGCAGCTTTTTAAGATCCTTATTCAAATGTAGGTTCATATCACACTTGCTTTTTGCTTAGGACTGGAGCAGGTTCGAAAAAGAGACGAGAAAATCATAAGAAAACTGGCTGAAAGAAGTACGAGCCCCTTCCCACTTCAGTTGGCCAACTATTGAAATCTTAGTTTTTTCTTATCAAACACAAATAATAAAAATGTAGCAGGGTGTTATAGGTTTAAAATATCAACAATGAATATTTTGATAATATAGTAGAAAACAACCACTTTATCACTCCCTAATCAAATTTGCAGCATAAAAGTAACACATGTTGCAATATCAACCTATTTTCATTTCAATGCAAAATAAGTTTATAACGCATAGGTGGCTGTGAAAAATAAAAGTCATGACAATTGTTTTTATTAATCACAGCTGTCAGAATACGTTTACAATAGCTTTGGGTAGTTAAGGTTTTCAAAATGGGTGGAGGAAAGGTTATTAGTGAGAAAATTCGGTTAATTAATTTAGTTTTTTTTATTCTGGAAAATCAAACTCAGAAATTGCAACTTTGTTAGACTTATCGCGGTACAGTGTGAGAAATATTGTTAGAAGATATAATGTAACTGGTTCAGTTAATATTAAGCCACGATATGTGAAAAAAAGTAATATAACAAATGCCGACCGAAGAGCATTAAGAAGAATAATCGTGAAAGACAGGCGTGCCAATTATTTACAATTAAGTGCTCTGTGGAGTGACGTTGTTGGAAGGAGAATTTCGAGGTCCACAACTCATAGAGAGGCCCACAAACTGTGATTTAGCACTTGCAAGGCAAGTTTTCTTATAAAAAAAGTGAATTAAAAACCATAAAGGTGCACAACTTGTTTATAGGCCAAAGAAAAGCCACTATTAACTCCACTGCAAAAGAAAAATCGGCTTAGATGGGCTAAAAAACATAAACAATCGACACCTCAACAATGGTGTGTAACACAATGGAGTGATGAGGACCGATTCGAAGTTTGTGTTGGTGACAGTCGCAGTAGAGTTATTCGCAAAAAAATGAAGCATTCCATGTTGATTGTCTGAAGAGAAAAGTGAAATTTCCAGCATCCATTATGGTCTGGAGCAGTATGTCACGAAAAGGAGTAGGAAAACTTCATTTTATTGATGTAAATGTGGATACAAACAAATATTTGGAATTTTTAGAAGAATCGCTTTTACCAGTGATGGAAGAATGTTTGACATCCGGCCAAGATTTTGTGTTTCAGCAAGATGGTGCAGCGTGTCAAACCTCAAAAAAGGCTATAAAATGGGTGGAAGAAAATAGTGTACCACTTTTGAAATGGGTTTCTAGCAGTCCAGATCTGTCACCTATTGAAACTTTGTGGCACGAGATAAAAAAGGTTCTACGACAATATCCTGCTCGTACAATCACCGAACTGAGACAAAAGCTTCAAGTAATATGGGATTGTTTTACACCAAATTTTTGCCAAAACCTGGTTAACACTATGCCCTACAGAATTTCAGCCGTAATAAAAAATAATGGTAATCTTTCAATGGTTGCTTTGTTAACTTCGCCCATTTATTCGAACATTGTTTATTTGTTCAGATGTTCTATTAGTTATAGGTCTAAGTGATTTCAAATATGTATTTTTTACGACTAGAATGTATCTAAAATGTTTTTGAGAAAATAAATTTTTTTAGAAGTAAATAGTTTCGTCATGTTTAGTTTATAAAGGCATATTTTGGTACAAATCTTGAAGTGGGCAAACTGAAGTGGGAAGGGGCTCGTAGTTGCATGTAAAGCTACAAGCAAAAACTGTAAAATGTGTTAGTGTTGACAACACTAGCACCGATCCTACAGGACGTGCGAACTCCAAGTACGAACCAAAAGAATTCGAATTTTGCACTGGTTTTCTCAAAAAACAGAAAACATGCACACCGGTTAATTATTAGTTTCATAAAAAAAACGCTATGTGTTATCGAAACTTTGATGCAGATATCAATACTAAACTTGCAGAGGTTTTTGCTTTCACGTTTCAAAGGATTCCCCACTATACATATTCCTCAATGAAACTATGGTCCAAAATTGTTTTCTTACAAAAACTGGGGGTGTTGAAGTTTTAGTAAAAAAATGGAAATTAATTAATGTTTTCAGAACCGCTTCAGATATTTCGCTGATATTTATTACGTAGTGAAAGTTAATACAGTAGCATATTTTCCAATGCAAAAATAATTTTTACCTTTAACTTCGATGTTTTTTAAGAAAGAAATGGTACGCCAATGGTTTTTGCCAAGTAAAAATTATTTATGAATTTCCCGTTCAATTTGAAACAAATGATCTCTCTTGAATTGTTTCCCTTCGATGCGCCGTTTTTGAGTATAAAAAATATAAAGCCGTTCTATTGTCTAACTTGCAAAATTATTATTAATTTAATTGGAAAAATTAAACACATTAGGGGTAATGACAACATAAACATAAACACTAAAACCAACGAAATGATTACAAAAATTGTTGAAAATAGCCCTCTTCACTTAGTATGCATGCTTCCTCCATCCTTCTCATCGAATTGCGAAATATCCCTGGAGTGTTTTCTATTCTATCATAACTATTCTTTCTCTTAATTCCTCTACAGTGTTAATGGGACTGGTGTACACTAGTGTCTTAAGATAACCCCATAAAAAGAAATCTAAACTGTTTAGGTTCCCCATACTTGGGGCCCACTGCGGCCAATCCAACGATTTGGATAAACAGTTTGTAAATAATTACGAACCACTACACTGAAATGCGCTGGTGCAGCATCATGCTTATACTACATATTGTTTCTTATTACTAACAGAACATCATCAAGCAGCAAAGGCAAATGTTGTTGAAGAAAATTGAGGTAAGTCTGACCGTCAAGTCAAGAAGAATGGGCCAATAAAGTGGTTGCCAATAGTTCCTGCCCATACGTTAACCGAAAATTGGTGTTGGAAATGGGTTTCGGCTACGGCATAGGGATTTTCTTCTGCCTACAAATGATTCTTGTGGAAAAAAGTTAGCTTCGTCCGTGAACAGAATCATTGATTTAAATTGCGGATTTTGTGTAATTTTTTGAAGATACCACTGACAATACGTCACATGCCTTGGAAAATCAATGGAAAGTAATGCCTGTACTCTCAAAATATGGTAAGGATATAACAAAAAATCCACTAAAATTCTCCAAACAATTTGATGGCAAATATTTAAGTATCTAGCGACCTTCCTCGTACTCGTTTCAGGATGTTCTTCGACTTCGAGCAGCACTGCTTCCTCAATTTGAGGTGTTCTCACACTTAGGGGTCTACCTTCAGATGTTCCTTTTCAGACAGAACCAGTTCCAACAAGACGACGATGAATATTAGAAAAGGTTCGACTGTCTGGCCAAGCACGATCGGGATATCTCTGGTGATAAATCCGTCTGGCTTGCTCACCATTACCGTCGGCAAGGCCATATACGTAATGTATTTCCGCCATTTCTGCATTTGAACAATCTACCATTATTAACAAGATTGTAAAAACTAAATAATGAAAAAGATGTCACAGCGAACAGATTTGAATAACAGAGACTTGTTAGATGTCAAAAGCCAGTGACATATTCAAGATCAACTAGATATTTATTGCTAAATTGCATTCTGCAATTATTGCATTAATTTTCTCGGACAATAGAACGGTTTTTATTTTTTTACTCAAAAATGGCGCTTCTTAGGAAAACAATTCAAGAGAGATCATTTGTTTCAAATTGAACGGGAAATTCAAAAGTAATTTTTACTTGGCAAAAACCATTGGCGTACCATTTTTTTCTTAAAAAATATCGAAGTCAATACCCGTACGGACGCCACTGTTAAGGCTAAAAATTATTTCTGCATTGAAAAATATGCAACTTTATTAACTTCCACTACGTGCTAAATATAAGTGAAATATCTGAAGCGGATCTGAAGATATTAATTAATTTCCATTTTTTTCCTAAAACCTCAACCCCATTTTTTGTCAGAAAACATTTTTCGACCACAGTTTATAAAGCAGACTAACATTAATTTTTCATGTAGATTCACACCCTTAAATATTCGCATATCATTAAGGAACACCCTGTATAACAAATAATGACGTCAGTTTGGTTGACACTGCACTTCGCACACAACGCTTCAGTGACCCTTCAACGTTTTGTTCGCATATTTTCAATAAGTTATATATTTGCATCTTCCCTGTTAGACCGGTTTTAAAAAATTATCTACTTCCAAGCGTAAGTTTATTACAAGTTCTGTTTCGAATTACTATCCTGTGATTTAAGTACTGTTTACTCATTAACCTAGCAGTAAATCGTACTAATAGCATTTTTATCGATTCTTTCTCCAGTATCGGGCAATTTAGTAGGTGATGTTAACAGCCTTGTCAAACACATGGGATAAATAAATAAAGCTGTAAGCGAGACTGAATACTGAAAGTTTAAGCATATAGTTCTGTATTAACTGCCTCTAGTTGTTGTGATTTAGTAAAACAACTGGAGGGGGCAGATATTAGGTTCGATATTAGTTCAACAAGTCCCACGGACGTCTCTTAGTGAAGAAGCAGACTAGCACTGTAAGCCCTCACTGCTCGAGTTAGTGGACTACACACATACAAAAAGGGATCTCTTGATCCAGAAGAACCAATTATTAACCAAAACTATGACATTGATTTGAGATCACAGGTAATTTCTTTGTTCCAAAGAAGTATCAAAGCCACGATCCTTAATTCCATAATTTCTTTTTTTGTATCGACCAAGTTCACAGTTACTGCCGCAGGTGTATAATATCAGGTTGTTTGCTATACTATAACTATCTAAAACTGTAATGACTCATCGATGTTCACGTGAACATCACGTAACTACCAGTAGTCGGCTGTTCATAGGCGGGGTATGAATGTTTAACATGGGTGAACTAGATTTGTCACATGCTTAATAAAGAATGGTTTGAAACATATTGTAAGTCAAAAATTTGGGAATTACCTTTATTCATCGTCGCTTCCACTTACATCTGACAGTAATAAACTGTCGCTATCGCTTTCCTCGTTGAAATTGACTATAACTGGCTCTATGATGGTGTCGATGTGGTGGTCAAGCTGCCACATTTTTGTTTCTTCCTTCACAACATGACGGATAGCATTCTGCCAAGCTTCGGGCGTTACTAGCTGTATGGAAGTCTCAAGTAAAACCTTAACGTCTGGTAATTTGAAGGTTGTGTTATGGCGCGCAATATACCTAACCCTTCACTTGAGCCCAGATGAGCTCTATTGGGTTCAGTTCACAGTGGTAGGGCGGTAACCGCAGCACAGTGACACCACATTGACGGGCCAACTCATCAGTCACGTAACTAATGTCCGCAGGTTTGTGCTGTTTAATTTTTTCATACAATTCCGCTTTCACACATGAATCGTCAAACGGGATTCCTTTTTCGCGCAACCATTGCTGCATGTCACTTTTTCGAGATCCCATAGTCGGTACACGTTCGGCTCGACGACTATGGTAGGAAGTATTATCCATGACGATCACAGAGTTGGGCTCAACTCGCTGAAGCACCCCTTGAAACCAGCTCTCGAAGCAGCTGGCATTCAATTCGTCATGGTAATCACCTCCTTTCTTAGAGCCGAAAATCAAGTCACACTCTTTTAAAAAGCCACTATCGCTACCAATATGAGTTACGATCAATCTTTGACCTTTCCCTGACGGTCCACGAAGACCTGTTGACAAACCTTCAATGCTTGCTTGTCGGTTACTCACTACGGTTTTGTCTATCCAGGTTTTTTTAATTGTGTGACCTGCATTTACCCATGTCTCGTCCAAATAATAGATTTTTCTGCTTTGTCGCCTATATTCAATCATTTCACGTAGGTATTTCCGACGCCAGGCGACTATATCAGGTCTCTCTATCAATACTGACTTCCGATTACGCGTTTCGTAACGAAAATTAATTACGTGCAGGGACTTGCTCATTACCTCGACGCTCATTTGGGGTATAATTTCATTTTCCTTGATCGCTGCGTGTACAGCCTTGAGGGTTGGTATCTCATTCCTAAAGAAGAATGAATGTACGGTTCGCCTTAACGCCAATTTGGTATCGTCATCCAATTTAACGGCCGTTCGTCCCTTCAAATTAAACTTTGGATCAGTAGTAGCTCCAGTTTTCTTCTTTTCATGCACCAACCTGCGAATGGTCTACTCTGGAACGCCTGTCATAGTTTCACAACGCGCGAGTGCATCTCCCTGCGACATAGTTCTGTTCAGATAATTGAACACGTTGAGCACGATTTCTTTCGCGTCCCTCTTCAGTGCTTTACGAAGCCGTCTACTTGTTCCCTGGCTTTCAGTAATTCCACTCGTGCCATTTGTACTCTCCATGGTTAAGTATAACCAAAACAGTAACCACAGAAACCACAACAATAACAATCACACAACAATTTTTATAAAAACACACAATATGCGATCGCTCAACGAAACACGCTCCAATGCGTTGCCGACGCCTATGAGTCGCGCGTCTTTGATTTCATTGGTTCTACCGGCGGAGAACAATCAGCCATTATTTCCATCTCTGTCTGTGCTGTTGACCACCGCAAAGCCACAGAAACGACATATGTCGTACGCTATACGGCTGTACTGGAAGGAAGCCGGGATCGAGCTCTGATCACGTGTTGATCACGCGTATGAGTCATTACAGTTTTAAATAGTTGTAGTATAGTAGTCGCTAGCTCATTCCGCACCTTCTCGCTATCAGCGCCACCTATGCAGGAATGGCACAACGACCGTCATTCCGGCAATAGTATATAAGATAATAACAATAAGTTTATTGCCCAACAGTGAATACCATTTACAGAGCTAAAAGCAGTAGTATAGCTTACAGAAATAGAAGAAACATAAAAACTTGACCAAAAACCCATCATAGATTGGATCGAGATTTATTCTTTAACTCACAGACACGGCAGTGAAAAATAGCACATATACTTGAAATTTTGTTGGCATTTTGGCACATAAAATTAATCGGTGCCTATAATGGTAAGTTAGTTTGAGCTCTTTTGCACATGAAAGTATTGTATTGTCTAGATGTTATTCTAAGAACCAGAATATCTACTTGAGCTAATAATACAGGACAATCTACTTTTCCCTTGAAAAGCTTGTGCAAGAAAAGTACAGATAACTGATATCTACGGCTCTCTAAAGACTGATAATCAAATCTATGTAGTAGCTCAGGATAACTACAGCCCCTTGGTGAACACACACCATCGATTTTAAAAGCTATGAATTTCAAAAATTTCTTTTGTGCCTTTTCAATAGCTATATGTACTGGCTATATCCATATGAGTGAGCCATATCTTACTAGACTGAAATACAGAGACGATAAGGCTGAGGTGAAATTCTTGCAACTCCTAACATTAAAACCGTATGTGTGACAAGCACTCAGCGCTGTTTGGCTTACATGAAAATTAAATGTCAACTGATTATCAAAATAGACACCTAAATCTCTAATGCAATCGGTTCTACCTAGTGTCGAATCCTCAATAGTATACCGATAAGATATAGGCTTGGACTTGCGACTGAATGTTACTACTTTGCATTTAGGTATGTTCAAGTGCAGATGATTTCACACATCATTTCTGTAGGAAAGTGATTTGTTCCTGTGAGATGATACAGTCCTCTTCACTGGATGCTGAGATATATATATATACAGTATGGGAAAAACCATTATTATACATTATGATGAGGAAGAGAGATGGAAATATACAAAAGTATGTAGGTGCGTGAAAGACACTCGATTGTAGGATCCTATGTGGCAGCGTCGTTGTGTGACGGACAACGGGGTAAAGTAGAAAAGTAATAAAAGAGAGAGATGGCAGAACGGGCGCTGGCGCCTACCGCTTAGACGGATGCGCTCAACAAATGCGATTTGTTTCTCCCATTCGCAGAGTTGCCGATACCAATACGTCATATTTCTAAGAAATCTAAGTCTACCCAAATTTCGGGAAAAATAGCTGCGGATTCCACATAAGAGTATTCCAAAAATGAAAAAAGTTCAAACTATTAAAATTGTATTAATGTTTCATGGTTCAAATGATATTTTTCATGTTTGTATATTGTTGTATAAATGATTTTGTAATCCCTATTCTTGTTGCCACTAGAGATACAACAGTATTGAGAGAAGTCATGGACCGCTAGATAGGGCTACAACTACCATATGACTATCAAATAGTAGTGATAAACAGGGTTTGTTTATAGCACAGTTGCCTGGTGTGGCGAATTTGCGCCATAGGGGCGATTTGACAACTTTGAAGGACAACTATAACGGTTACTATGGTGCCCGGTATTCGAGAATCTGGCAATACCTGATGATTCCTAACGTTTATTACGCCAGATTGTTTGCTGACTTGCGCAGTACAACATGACAATCAACGTGACTGAGCACCTGGTAATCCTGGTTTAAGGTGCTATATTTAAAGAACTTGTGGCAGTTAGGTATCTAGGTCACATTTTTTAATGTATTTCGAGAAATCCGTAATGTTGAGTAAATACTAGATCACGTTTCTTGCTTAGTTTGCTGAAAATTCTACAATAGACGTACCTTTTGAGAAACAGAGATTTGGTGACGACAAAATCGTAAAAATATAACGCATTTTCGTAAAATAGTTTCTTTGTTGAAAAGACTGTGGCTTGATGACCCATTGAACGAGTATAGTGTCCCGCTCCGCTTTGAATATTCGAAACACTATACTCCAGCAGCATTCAGCTTCAATGTTATCTTTATGAAGTTCTAACGTCTAGGCCATGCTGATTAAAAGCTTGAATGAATCAACACTTAACTCTAAATTGCGCCTATTATTCTCATTCGTGATACAGGTCTGCGGTCTGCTGCAAATTTCAGTATGCGTTGAGTCGATAGAAGAAGTACAGTAGATGCGCGCATTACGCACCAGTTCGATTGGACGTCCTGTGAACCGATTTCGGTGATTTCTAGATTTCACGAAATCACCTAAATCACTCTACTTATTTTTATGAATGGATAATTGGTTTTGTAGCAATAAAGGTTGCGTCTCATAACAAAAATAAGTAACAAGAAAAAATCATTGGGCGCTAGATCGGGTGATCTAGGAGGCCATTTTATTGTTCCGTTACCGCCAATAATCCGGTGGCCGAACACACTTTCAAGGTAAGTGTGTACGATCGCCGCATTATGCGCCGGGCATCCATCTTGTTGGAACCAAATATTAGCGAGATCAATGCCAAGCTGCCTAATTGCAGGAACAATCTGCGTCTGTAGTAACGCCAAATATTTTGCAGCCGTAAGAGTTCCATCAATAAAGAACGGTCCGATAATGTTATTACCTAGAATTCCTGCCCATTCAGTTTCTGTGGATACTGCGTGCGGACGGGAATACTGAGGTGTTTATTTTCCCGAGACCAATACCGAACGACTGAAGGATTGTGATGACCGTGGAGAGGGAATGTGGATTCATCAGTAAACAAAATGTTACCAATAAAACTTCCATCCCTGTTCGCCTTCTCCATGACCGTTTCACAAAACTCCATTCGACGGTATTTGTCTAAAGGAAATATTTCTTGAACCGTTCCAACCTTGAAGCTATGATAGCCGTTGCGATGCAAAACATTTCTTGTTGTTCTGGGTGTGAGATCGGCTATTGGTACCATTTCAGCAATTTTTCTGCTTGAGCATGGCTCAGATACTTCTGCAGCGGGACAAACAGCAGTTTCGATCTCCTCCCTTTTCTCGCTAATTTTTGGTTTCCAACCTTCAGGGTGCATGCAGCTATGGCACTTATGTAATCAGCCCACCCTCTGGAATTTTTCGTAGGTATTTATAACCGTTGCGCGAAACGGAATTGGCCGATCTGGGAAGCGTACCGCAAATAATTCAACAACCGCGCGTGCTGAATTATTCTGAATGTACCATTTTATCATTTGAAACTTTTCTTCTTGCGAGTACATTTTTAAGATATTTTGGATTAAATAAAGACGCACCTTTCCTACACAAAACCCAACCGCAGAGTGGGTCATGAATCCCTTATCGCACTTGACGACGGCACGCGCGTTAACGGTAGGAAATATGTACGAATAGCGATGAAAGTAGACGAGCCGATGCGCTGTTGCCAAGAAATGATTTCCCATGTATAACAATGGTTTTTCCTAAGGTGTATATATATATATATATATATATATATATATATATTATTTTAAATCATCCGCAAACAATAGCTTATTGCAATTAAACGAATCACACAAATCATTCATATAAAGTGGATCCCTGCGGGACACCGCTTGTCGCAGTGAATACTTCCGATCTCACATTATTTACACATACATATTGTTGTCTATTAGATAAATCTCATTTCAATAGCAAGAAATAATTGTTTTGTAAACCTAGTTAACAAAGTTTCTTGCGGAGAATCTCATGACTGATCTTGTCAAAAGCTTTGAGAAAGTCGGCACACATTACATCAACTTGACCCCTGCTGTCCACTGTTTCACATAGAAGCTGGCTAAAAACCGCTAAGTTGATAATAGTTAGCCGAAACTTTGTGTTGATAAATAGAAATAGGTAAATACGATCATATAAAATCATTTCAAGAAGAATTGTTCAAGACGGATATTTGAACAATTTTGCTATGGGACTTGTGGCTATTACAAGTGACCATGAAGTGAATGACAGAGGTTCGAGGTGACATTTTTTCGGAAAACCTTTATAAATTGTCTGAAGTATTAACTTTAAAATTTTTCGAGTTTGGTCTTAGTTGTCTCAGTTCTAATGCAAGGCCACCGGACCAGGGAGCCGTACAAGAGAGATGGATGTACTATCGTCGTTGCCATTTTTTTTAATTTTTCAAACACCTACGATTTTTGGTAGGAATGGATGTACCTAGTTACGAATTATGTATTAGTCATAAGATTAATCAAGTTTATTAGCATGTATTAGTAAAATAAACACATGTACGTCGCATACAACTGTGTATGATTTCATTTAAGTTGGCTCACATTGCTTACGACAACGACTGCTTATTCCAAAATTATCAAAGTAGCTCAATACACTGCAAAGATGGGCGACCACTGGTCTAAAATATCTCGCACAGTGTGTGTGTGTGTGTGTCATCTCTCTCTCGCCACAATTTTCCAGGTCCCTATATGCCTATCCATTAAATGCGACGTTGACCTGGCACCTAGGCTAGGAAGCGCTTCAGTCCCTGGGCTTCTAGCTAAGTCAGATAACTCTCAATAACTAAAGCAGAGTCACTTCTCTGGATCGAACTAAACTCTGGAAAACAGCGATGCATTTCTAAACCAGAGATGAGCTTGTTTTCGGAGATGCTACCGCCTTCAGGCCTGCTTGAATGTCGGAACCATTTGCGTTCAAATTGGATTGTTGATTATTTCGAAATTTTGGATATTGATGGTTGAGTAGTTAAAGATATACCACAGAAGATCCTTGATCCAACATCTATCTATCTAATTTTGTAGGTATTACTTACCACGTTTGCATAGGCATCCACATATCCTTATTTCGTGGTACATGTGATCCAGGCCTATTATAGTACTAATCCTTTTTGTAGTATAAGTTTCCATTCTGGTTTACTCCCAAACGAAATATATTGCCCAAGTAATTTATATTCTTAATTTGCTACGTTTTATTGGAATTCTGTTGGTGGAGTGACTGTTGTTGAATTACACAGAAAATACATGTTATAATGCCTCGCTTGAACAGGAATGCTCTTTAATTTACCTCTGTAATTGTTTGGGATTGGCAACAATGGATCATTACTTATTTGCTAAGTAGTAGAAATCTGAATAATGGCATTTATCTAAAGGCGAGTTTACACATCATGATGACTTAGTGATGACTTACAAATCAGTGAACTGTTACATGAATTATCTAAGAGGAACTGCAATGATCGATTATCTAAAAACTTGACGTTGGACAATAGACACTTTTTTAAGTAGGTCTTGAATAGTTAGCATCTGTTCTGTTGTACCAAAAAAATTAATACTATATTTTTTTGAAACCTGAAACCGGTAAAACTTAATTTTAAAAGTATATTAAGACAGGCGAAAAGGCTGTCCGTTTTATTAGGCCCATAGAATAATGTCCTCTGACGTCATTTCATTTGCAAACAGTAGCTAATACCAGCATAACCTCTCAAACTTTTAGACATAAATCATGACTATGAATGTGAAAACACATCCGCAAAGACTCCAGAAAACCTGTGGATTAGAGTACCTGGCTCAATCCGATAGTGAATCTTTATCGACGATAATTCAAATTTGTTTTTGCAAAGATGACTTTAAAGTAATAGACAAAATTATTCAGAGCTCCAGCTTAGTTGTGAGTGACTTCTGAAATCGAGGACTACGTATGTGTATTACTTTCGTGTGCCTATCATTATGTCAGATGCATTGTAGTTACATAGAAGTCTTGATGTTTCTCAGCTCAGCGAAGCAGGCATCTGGGTTAGAGGCAAAAAAATGCTAACCATCAATGAGTCAAATTGGTGCTTCCTGCTTTTAGGAATCCAATGTTCATTGTTTTTTTCTCAATAAAACGATAACTTTTTGTATGGTCGTTTAGTTTCCTCTCGTTGTTGTCACTGGAATCTGGTTTTCTCTGAATACGGAAAGCGTCGGAGCTTTTGGGTGTTGGTGTGACATCCTGGTTCTTGGTCTGCTTTCCGTAACAATCAATAAACTTCACATTCCGCCATATGAAATAAGTAAACAGATCAAGTCTCCGGTTCCATGGGACGATCTTAATCTTCAGCGCATCTGCTACTCTCTCCAGTATGCATGAAGTGGGTAACAGGGGACCGCTGTTTTCATTCTCGTCCTGGAAATACTCTAATAAATTTAGCACGTTTTGTCGGCCCTCTCCATTGATCGTATTTCCGGGCATTTTACAATTTTTTATTGAAGATTGATAATAGGACAACTCGAATTGCACGCCGATGTCGAGTAAGTTATCACTCTGACAAATATGATTGAAGGGCACTCATATGTAACGACAAAAATTTCGAGACGGGGACACACAACTAAAAAACGTATGTCTTTGAGATTACCGAACAAACGTTAACACACAGGGATAGGTTGCATATGTATGTATGAGGGGGATGGAGATATATAATAATAATAATAATAATAATAAATGGCCTTTATTCGTCACACGATTACAAAATAATTGGTTTAAAAGGAACAGTGACGAAAAGGTGGAGTGTCAGCTTATGCTGTTTTTCAACCCGACCCCTATAGTGTGAGTCTTCATTAAGTGCACATATCAAAATCAAGGAAACTATCAAAAAAAAATTAAAAACAATAATTAATTTTTTATGAATATTTTAAAATTTTTAGAGTCAGCTGCTAACCCTATTTAAATAAATCGTTACAACTTTTAAACTGAAAGGCATATCATATTGGAATAAATTTTGTAGTGATTGCAAATAATAGGCCGTACCAGTAAAGTGAAAATTTCCACGAAATTAAATGCTATAAATTTAAAATAAAGAGGAATATGCTGAAACTCACTATTTTTTCGATGATTTTTAAAACAATTGCTAAATTTCAATAAAAATTGTCCTATTTACCCTACCTTTTTTAAATGTTAAGTTACTCTACATGTTATTAGCTTCCTAATGGTGAAAAATTGCAAATCTATTACTTAGATACAAGTTTTTAAATCAGCGTTTCAAAAAGCAGTGAACTCAGTTCAACGCCAGAGTAGGAATAAAACAACAGTATTAACCTACATGAATCATTCATTATCTTTAACAAATAAAATTAAATAGACTTGTCTATAGGATAATCATTTTGGCTTAATGCATCAAATGTTGAAAATGGCCACCCCGTTGCTGCAAACACATTGTAGCGCGAAGTGAAATTTGATGAGTTGCCCTACGAATCATCTCGGGATCATTTTTGATTTCGTTTGCAACACGCAAAACTCTTTCTTCAAGTTCCGCTTCGCTGTTTATGGAACTGCTGTACACCCTTTGTTTCATTGTCCCCCATAAAAAATAGTCGAGAGGTGTGAGATCTGGGGAACGCGCCGGCCACCCAACAGGTCCTTGTCGACCGATCCAGCGGCCTGGATAATTTTCATTAAGAAAAGACCTGACAATCAGCGAGTAATGGGCAGGACATCCATCCATTTGAAGCATCATTCTTCGACGGGTTTGCAGCGGCACTTCTTCTAACAGCAAGGGCAGTTCAGTCCGCAAAAGCTCCAGAAATCTCTCTCCGTTTAATGTCCTCGGGAGTATTATTGGACCAATCAAAAAGTTGTCAATCAGTGCGGCCCACACATTTACAGAAAATTTCACTTGAAATGTTGAAGCCCTTTTCAGCCTAGCGTTTTCGTCTTTTGGGAACCACTTATGTAAATTACGACAGTTCACGATGCCGTCTCTCGTGAATTGAGATTCATCAGTCCACAGAATTGTTTTCGGGAATTCAGGATTGTTGTTTTATTAAAATCCATGTAGACATAACGACCTTGGACGCCAATCCACATCTTCATGCAAGTGCTGCAACCCTTTGATAATGGTATGGATGCAACCCTGCTTTCCTCAAAATGCGCCAAACCGATTTCTGGGATACGCCATGACGTAACGCCAAACGTCTCGTACTAGTAGTCGGGTCAGCAAACAAATCATCCAAAATGGCTTCTTCGATAGCAACATGAATAATAACACCTGGTTCGCGGCGATCTCGAGGCAAACCAAGTCCAGTGTTAGCCAGTCTTCTATGTACTTCTTGGAAGTTACGGGCTGATGGAACAGGGCGTCGATTTGGAAATGCAGCTAGATAAGCTGTGCAAGCAGCTCTAGCACTCCCTCGGTACATTCCATAATAATAATGGATATCGGCAATGTGTGCCGGAGGGAAATCACTTATACGTGGCATCGCGACCAAAAAGCGAAAGCGTGATATGTAGCAAACGAAACTGATAAAGTTGGCAGGAGAAACACAAATAGCTGCCTAACTGCCCAACATTCAATTGTTTTTCAACTGGGCCCGCCTCCCCACTCGTACTTCAGCCCGCGCGACTCTACATTGAATCACCAAAAAAAGGTATCTACATGATAAACAATGGTGCCTAGCAAGACGATGCGCATGGGCTTTTTTATAAACACTCATAGAAACTGTTACATTTGAGTAATAAACGTGCAATTTTTACTATTATAAAGCTGATGACATGTAGAATAACTTACAAATAAAAAAAAGTAGGGTACAAGGGACGATATTTATAGAAAATTTGAAATTATTGTAAAAATGATGAAAAAAAAACAGATTTTCACCAAAATTTTCTTTATTCTAAATGGATGTCATTACTTTTCCTGGAAATCTTCACTTTTCAGGCACGTCCTTTTACCAGCAATCACTACAAAATATATTCCAACATGATAGGACATTTAGTTTAAAAGTTGTAACGAGTTATTTCCATATGGTTAGAAGCTACTACTAAAAATTTTAAAATATTCATATATTCATAAAAAATCAAATTCATGTTTTTTTGATGATTTATCCATCGAAGAAATAGAGTGTAGTTTCCCTGATTTTGATATGTGCACCAAGAACGGTGACGACAACTATAACAGGCTTCTAGGTCTAAGATGTTTAGGTACAGTAGGATTTGATATTTTATTGAGAGGTATAAGTAAGATCAACTTCCACTGCTTAGAGTGACATCCTTTTTCTAGGCAAAACGTAGGAAGTTTCACTTGAGAAAGTTGTAAGAGGACTTACTTTGATAATATCCAAGAACGGTGACTACAACTATATATGTACTGACACCCATGCAATGTGTTTTAATGTCTGATAACATAATTGAGAAACATCATTACCATTATTGTATAGTTTCATGATCAGTATCAAAACAGTTAATTAACATAATAAAAAAAAGTAGATCTGTTACATAATATTCCATGAGTCGGTAGAATATGGAAGGTACTCAAAAGTTCTCTCAAAATAGGCTTACTACTGAAAAGGTACGAGGTAGACCTGCTTACTCTGATACATTCATTGTTTTTATTTTTAAAACCCACACTGCACTTTTTTGTATTTGAAGAAGGTGTTCAAAATGTCATTCTCCACTTTCCACACAAGCTTCATTACGACGAAACCAGTTTCTTCTTACTCTAGGTCGTCGATGTTGTCCATTTATTATTACAGCCGCATTAAATTTTTTTTTGCGAAGTTGTGCTTCAGTTGTGATTGGACCAGCCCCATAAACCATCCCTTTAAGTTCTCCCCAGATCTTGCTGGCCATTTTCGAGGATCAGGTGCATTTCGACCGATCCAGCGATTTGGATAATGTTCATTCAAATATTGAATGACGCCTCTAGAAATGTGTGGTGGTGCCCCGTCATGAAGAAACCACAAATTCAGTCTCCGTTGTAATGGCATGCTGTCTAAGATCTGTTCCAAACGTTCTGGTAGTTTATTGGCTAGAAAGCTAAGGTATCCTCTTGACAACTTTGGGGGTAACTTGAAAGGGCCAATTACGTGATCGTCAAGAATACCCGCCCAAATATTTATTTTAAAACATTATTGGAAATGACTTTCACGAATGGTATGAGGATTTTCTTGGGCCCACGTGTGAGTATTATGGAAATTTAATATCCCGTCTCGCGTAAATGTACATTCGTCCGTCGCTAGAATGTTTTTAAAAAGATCCGGATTTTCAATGTTTACTAAGTGACATATAAATCCGAACACCCAGTTTAAATGGTTTTATTTTAATAAAAGTTGGTGAATGTATTTATCTTACTGTAAATAACAAGTGAAAAAATGTTCAGCCTTATCAGTTGGACATTCCGGTTTTTATACTGCTTTTTTTTAATTCACTAACGCTCTAAAAATGAATATTTCAGCCGCAGTAAAGAATCAACGTTGGCGGATTTTGGTTCTTGACATCCTTTACGATCGGCTACGATGCCTAGAGTACGGAGACCTGTACGATTTCGTCAACTTAGTGAGTTTGATAGGTGCCGTATAGTGGGACTTCAGGAAGCTGGACTTTCTTTTCGGGCAATTGCAGTTAGAGTGCAAAGAAGTGTAAACACTGTGGTTAGGTGTTGTCAGGCATGGCTTCGAGAAGGCCGTACGCAAAGAGCAAGGTGCACTGGACGCCGCCGTAGAACAACAGACCGTGAAGATCGCCACCTAAGATTATTGGCCTTAAGGGACCGTTTCTCCACTACCAGGTCCATTGCAAATGAATGGATTACGGAACACGGAAGACCTATTGGCATGCGAAGTGTTTACCGACGAATGAGAAGTTTTGGCTTGTTTTCATACCGGCCACACTGGACCCTCCCTCTAACTCGAGAACACCGACGTAATCGCCTTGAGTGGTGCAGACAACGGTCACTCTGGGATCAGGAATGGAACGAGTCTCGATTTTGTTTAGGCATGCACGATGGTCGTGCCAGCGTTAGAAGGCGACGTGGTGAAAGGAGGAATCCACAGTTTTTTGTTGAAAGACATGTTCATCACACTGTTGGAGTTATGGTTTGGGGTGCTATAGCTTATGGTTCCAGGTCATCTTTAACCTTCATCAGAGGTAACATGAACGCGCAGCGTTATATCCACGAAGTTCTAGAACCCCATCTTTCACCCTATCTTGATACCCTGGCAGATCCAACTTTCCAACAAGATAATGCCCGACCACATGTTGCAAGAGTCACAATAGACTTCTTTCAACATAATGATGTCACATTGTTATGGCCACCAAGATCTCCCGACTTATCCCCAATTGAGCACAGGAGGACATTGACCACCTGATCAGAAGCATGCCTAGGCGCGTTGGAGAATGCGTAGCACATCAGGGTGCATCCACACATTATTAAAGGTCAAACGGCTTTAAAGCAGTGCAATCATTTTGAAATTTTTATCATTTACTTATTATGCTTCATTAAGTACTTATACAAAATTTTATTAAAATAAAACCATTTAAGCTGGGTGTTCGGATTTATATGTCACTTAGTATATTTGTGCAAAAACCACTGACAGAATGTAAGTCTGCGAGGATAGTCTTCTGGTAACAAGTCCTGCACTCATTGTACATGGTAGATAAAGCAATTTTTTCCATAGGATTCTATGGACTATGGTATGAGATAGTCCTACGCGGCGGTCTAATTCCCGAGTGCTGATATCTGCATTGATTTCCACGATATTTAAAATTTGTTCCTCCTGCTCTACATTAACCTGTCTTTCACGAGTGCGAATATTAGTGGTCTGGACGCTTCCTGTATCTCGAAGTCTTTGGTACACTTGCACAAATGTCCTTCTGTCTGGGTGTACCCGTTGGCGAAATCTGACGCGATAAATTTGAGCTGCAAGATTTGAATTCTGATGAGCTTCACCGGAAACTAACAACATGTCGGCGAACTCTTGATTCGAGAACATTGTAAATAAACACGACGACGTACGCGAACAATAGCTAACCACTATTACCGTTTGCGATCGATTGCCGGTTCGATAAGAGGGATGAAAGATCGACGCGCTGTTGTCATGTGTGTTTTAAATATTTAATTTAATGGAACTTACTTACTGACTACAAATTTTGGCTTAACTTAGATAAACTTAATACCGTTTATTTGTTAATTACCCAATTTAAAAACGTTTTAGATTGTATTATAAAAATTAGTAAGATTGTGGTGATTGTGGTCGATATAAAACACTTAAAGTTGTCAACTATAAAGCCATTTAGACAAAAATCTATTGACTTTTAGACCATGGGTCATATGAACTTTTTGACTTGTTTTGACCCCCATATCAATAATTACTATCATAATGTATTATCGCCTTACATTTGTGATCGTGCCTGCAAGCCCTTACTTGTATGTCATCCCTCGTAAGCTTCCTGGTCGACCATACTAGGGCCATGTAATTGTACCTTAATATCGTCAGATCAGGAGCTCAATATAGTGGAATTACTCAATCACTGACGTACAGAAGTTTGTTCAACTCCGATAAAAAACTAATACAGGATACACATATAGAACACCGGCGTCTGTCAGTCCGTCGTAAACAAAACGCTCTGCAGCCTCCTTATCTGGCGAATAGTCATCGTAAAAAACACTGTTCTTATATGTGAGAAACAGTGGCAAATGGGAAAAGAGTAAAAATAGTTTATTCTACAGTTGTTGCTCTGAGAGATTCGTAAAGCTGATATCTTGTTATTGATGCCTTACAGGAACTAGTATCTACAGTTGTTGCACCTGTTGTCAAGCATGGTATAAGGTGACAGTGACCATTTCAGATGAAGAAAAGGATTCGATAGGAATGAAATGTTAATGGATTTGAATAAAATAGGGAATAATGCAACAATTTCTGACATTCATTTCCATTTGAAAGTTTTTTGATATTTGCATTTCAAGCAATATACACTGATTAACCGGACAAACAAAATTTTAAATAACTTTTTAACCTTTGCATCAATTTCGTTAATTTTTTCATCAAGTTATAAATAATTTCATTGTGATCATTATCGACTGTCGATATTGCAAAAAATGAAAATGTTTGTTGTTATTAGGGTGTAACTAAAAGGTGCATTTTGCCCTAAACTTCTGAACACCCTGTAGAAACATTGGATTACTGAATAATGTATGTTCGTTTGAGAATTTTAAGCCTCAACTTTTCTCAACAGTTCTTTTTTTGGTTCATGTCAACATCTCAATTATTGAAGAATATATGCTGTTTTGAAGAAAATAATGCGAATGATAGCCATAAACAGTTTAATTTAAAAAATTATAGTGACAACATTGGTAAGAAAAAACTAAGCGAATCATAACCATAAACTATTTAACTTAATTTAATTTATTACAGGTACAGTACTGTGTTTTGGAAGCATTAGAATATTTTTTTTTATAACGAAGCCACCGCACAGGCAGAAGCCTAAATGCCGGAACACCGTGACTGCTATGATGATCCCAAAGAAATTTTTTAATACAATTTTTTAACTGCCTAAGTTTAGTAAAACTGGGAAAAGCTTCCTCTTGTAGGTTGTTCGACAATCTCGACACTCTCGGGACAAAGAAGCGATCGTATCGGCCAGTTCTGGATGTACGAAGTTTGACACGGTTAGGATGGGACGCCAAAGTCAGGCGGGTCTGCCTGGCAGGCACATCGCGCGGTGGCATCATGAAAGAGAGCTCTGAGGAGCAAATCCCGTTGGTGTAGCGGTAGAAAAGAGCTAGATCGCCGACGGCCCGCCGGTTCGAAAGAGTCCCGAGACTGTCTGTTAGAGAAGAGTCATCGATCAGTCGGACCGCCCTCCTCATGGATAATGTAGTCGGGGCGGCAGCACCCCAAACGTGTGAGCAATACTTGAGGCTAGGCCTTATCTGGGCCTTGTATAGAGTGAGAAGGTCATGCGGAGAAAAGTACTTCTTAGCTCTAAACAAGTAGCCTAGCTTTTTCCCAGCAGCTGCAGCTATTGACGAGATATGTTCGTGCCAGATCAGGTCCTCGGTGATCTGGACTCCGACCAGACGAAATGAATGGCTCTTTGGCAGATCCCGTTCATCGAAACCGGATGAGCGCTAGGGCGCTTTTTGTTCGTCAAAGTACAGTACTGTGTTGAGGAAGCATTGTTGCGTCCCCAAGCAGTGATAGCATCCAGATCTCTTGTCAGAGAGGAAGTCGTCGCTAGTCCTCTTTTGTCCAGCTCAGCGGCAGAGATCGGCTTGTCACTCTGAATTCCTGCATGTAGAGTGCTGTCATCCGCGAAGCTGTGAATTGGGCTGATCATGTAGAAAAGGAGGTCGTTGATATGTAAGAGAAACAGTGTCAGAGCCAAGTCCGATCTCTGGGGAACACTCGCGTTGACGTTGTGGGATGAATAGGAGAACCCGTCAATTACGACGAATATCTTGCAACCAGAGACAAAGTCAGCCACCCATCTGCAAAGCTTTTCTGGGAGGCTATAGGATAGAAGTTTGCTTAAGAGGGCAGCGTGCCACAGCTGATTGAACGCTTTCGTGATGTCAAGAGCAACGGCATGAGCCTCACCATAAGACTGGATTGAGTTTACTCCACAATTGCGTGACGTAAGTTAGGAGGTCCCCTGTGGATCGTTGGTGCCGGAAACCATACTGCCTGTCACTAATCAAGCTGTGACGTTCGAGGTAGTCCTGAAGCTCGCGATTTTTGCACCTCTCCATCACCTTATAACAGAAAGCAGAGCTATAGGCCTGTGGTTGTAAGGGTCGGTCTTAGATCCTTTTTTTTGGGATGGGTTAGACATGAGCAAATTTCCAGTTTTCTGGGAAGGTGCCGGATTCATAAGATATCTGGAAGAGACGCGTAAGAACAGGAGCAAGCTCAGCTGCACACCTCTTCAGTACAATGGCAGGAATCAAGTCCGGACCAGAAGCTTTGTCCAGCGACAAGAGCACTCATCTTACGGTCTTATGGCTGAATGTTACCTCCCGCATAGTGTAGGGAACCCTTTGAATTGACGATACTTGGGCGTTGGGGGGACGTCCATGGTGGAGTTGGTAGCAAAGATATTTGGTAGTAGCACTTCCGCCTTGGCCTTTGTGTCGAATACAATAGTTCCATCCTGGCACGTAAAAGGTGGAAGGCTACTCTGTGAGAAGTTCTTTGCAATCTGCTTGGCCAGCGTCCAGAAAGACCGACTGCCATTGCGCTGCGACATTACCCTGTGCCTAACTTTTTAGACGATCTTCGCTGAAGTTATCTTAAAGACCCTCAAAACAGTCATCCACATAAAGTACCTGTTTGATTCATAACTACGAGCAATGCAGGTTTCAACTTCAAGAATTTACACAAAAAAATAATTTCAAAATTGTTGTTATTTGTCAATTAAATTTATTTTAACAAGTTGACCTGGATAGAGCCATGATAATGTTTTTTAAATTCATATCTCCTTTGCTCATAAACATTAAGACTCGAATTTCTTACAGATTTCAAACAAGATTCTTAATTTTATGATCCAATTTATAATTTTACTATTAGTATTCGCTTAAGTATTTCCGAGTGGGGTGGTGGGGAAATCAACTCTAGCTCGATTTATTTTTTGAAATTGAGTCCTGAAATCGGAGCGCGTTGTAAAATTTTGCATTATATTACAATTTGTTAGAGTGTATTTTGTTAAGGGTATATCAATTACCTAAATTAAGAATTGCTTAAACAATTTTATTGTGAAATTATTTTATTAGAGTGAGAGTAAAAAGTAAATGATTAATTGTTAACTTACTATTTCATAGTAATTTAATTTTGAAGATTATACAACGGGTTAAGTAGTAAATAAAAACGAGCCAGATGTGTCTCATTATTTAGACGAGTTACCCCAAATTGAAAAAGATGGTTCTTCGTTGCTTAGAAGCCAAAATAATGCACAATTTTACAGCGCGCTCCGATTTGAAGACAATTTCAAAGAATAAATCGAATCGAATAAATCTCATTGTTTATAAAAACAACACATATCTAGCTGTATCTTTTTATGTTTTTGTCATTAGAAAGACCTTTCATCTAAAACTTTCAAATATCTGCTAAACCAATTTTTTTTCTCTAGAGCTTGGGCTATCAACACGGTTTCTACTGGTGCTTGCTCTCTCTGCTACAACCTGTCCCCTTGCGCGCCCGTAAAATCCACTCGCCTGACAAATACGAGGGATGTCTTTTAAGTTTTGCATATTGAAATAAAACAAGACGGTAGGTAGTTTTAAATGGCTTTATTGCTTTTTGAAGTATTCTCGACGAAGATTAATACACATCTGCATGCGCTCGAACCAATTTTCGAAGCACTTATTCCACTCGTTTACTGGCAGATCCAAAACGGCATTTTTGAATGCGTCAACTGCTTCTTCGGGTGACTAGAACGTTGACCACGCAGTCTGTTCCACGTTTTCTTCCGTTAAATACTGCCTTGTTTTTTGGGATGAGTGCGAGCTTGCATTGTCTTGGTGGAGGATGATTCTTCTTTCGGGGTTGATTTTTCGAAGCCCGGTGATGACTTTTGGTAAACAAATGATGGTATACCAATCCGCGGTAACAGTTCTTTGATCATTAAGAGGAATTGTTGCAATATGACCCGCTTTTGACACAAATGTCGCGACCATCTTTTTCGAAACCCTTCGAGAACGGATGACTCTTGTTGGCTTTTATTCACCTTCGAACACCGAAACAGCCGACTATCGTTTATTTTCTGGTTCATAATAGTAAATCCACGATTCATCACCACTAATAATGCTGTACACATTTTTTTAGTTTCCGGAATTGAAACGGTCAAGCGTTTTTTGACACCAATTAACCCTGGCTGCTTTCTGCTCGTCAGTCAACGAGAAACTAATTTTCTTACTCCTAATTCTTCATGTGAAATTTTTTGAATTGAGGTCTTTGAGATCTTCAAGGACGCCTCAATCTCGCGATATGTCACATGTCTATCTTCAATGATGAGTTTGCGCACAGCATCGACGTTTTCCTGGGTAACTGCCGTTTTTGGTGCACCCACCCTGGGATCGTCGCTAGGACTCACCTGCCACGTTTGAATTCTCCATACCAACGGGAAATTGTCGACTGATGTGGCGCTTCGTTGCCGAAAACAGACAGTAACTCAGCAAGGCATTCTTGTTGCGATAATTGTCTCTGAAAGTTGTAATAAATTATGGCGCGAAAATGTTCTCGGTTGAGTTCCCTTGTTCTAATGACTTGATGATACTTAAAAATTCTCTGTAGTGAGAACACTGCACGTATTGTTGTGAAACTTTAAATTTAAGTTTACTAAAGATTGAGGTTAAGATTCAGTACTGACGTTCGACCCGCGCGTCCTACTATGCTTCTATATGCAAAACTTAAAAGACATCCCTCGTATTAGCCAGAGTGATTATACTGGTCCGCAGATGAGTATACTGTAGTAATACTGTGTAGTAATTGCAGATTGCGAAGGTTTAGGCGCTCAATCAAATTTAGAAGATTACTTCTATAAGCCGGTAAACATAAGATGGTAAAATCTTGGCATACCTAATTTTTTTCTGTGGCCTGGGGCTGACATCAACCAGATTGCCTTTCCACAAAAACTTTTCCAAACATAAATCAGCAAATCGACGTTCCGTTTAATTCTGTCAACGGTAGAACGGAACGGTAAAACATACCCCGAAATAGGGAGAATTAAAAGGGATGCGGTTGAAGACCCTTTCTCTATACAACACTGAACGGTCATCTCGATAAGATCGATTTTTATTCCTTCATGAGCAATTCCTATCAAGTTTGTCATACATCTGTGTTTTGCTCGTTTCTTTTATGCAAATCTTTTCATACGCATGAATATTTTTATTAGAATGCTTTTTTGATATGTTTTACTTCCTACACAGGGTGATCGCATATATTTTCAGATTTAAGCGGTCTTAGGACTAAGCCATGCAGCCAGAAACTAGGTTGTATATAGAATATATCTAATTATGTACAAACACACGACGTCACAACATCCATGGCGAAGGCGAGATTCGAACTCGCGACCCGGCCGGCCGGCTGATCAGTAGCACGACACTCTGACCCACGCGGCCAACCGCGGTCCCGCGTAACGATCTTAAAGACACCTTGTTTATATGATTTTTTAGCTTAATATAACTGTGAAGAGCCTCCTCAGGCAGATTGCTCAACAATCTCGACATCCTAGGGACAAAGGAGCGGTCGTACCAATTCTGGATGTACGAAATTCGACACGGTTTGGATGAGAAGACTCTGCCGTGGCGCTGGTGTTAAGGTCAAGAAACGGAAAGGATTCAAATCGATGTTGGTTTTCGTTTTTATATATTCAACAATTTGAAAATTTGTGGCGTAAAGAACTATATAGTTTGCTACAGCGCCATCTATGAGACACTAGCATTCTCAGAGTAGATGTCTGATTTATGCGAATAAGAGAATCATAGCTGTGATCACATTTGGAAGCTGAAATACACTACATGGTTGGCTAACTTCAGGTAAAATATACTAAGTGACATATAAATCCGAACACCCAGTTTAAATGGTTTTATTTTAATAAAATTTTCTATAAGTACTTAATGAAGCATAATAAGTAAATTATAGAAATTTCAAAATGATTGCACTGCTTTAAAGCCATTTGACCTTTAATAATGTGTGGATGCACCCTGATGTGCTACGCATTCTCCAACGCGCCTAGGCATGCTTCTGATCAGGTGGTCAATGTCCTCCTGTGGTATCTCATTCCAAGCAACCACCAACTCCTCTCAAAGTGCTTCTAGAGTCTGAGGAGGACGTTGCAAATTGAGCAATCTCCTACCCATCATATCCCACACGTGCTCAATTGGGGATAAGTCGGGAGATCTTGGTGGCCATGGTAACAATGTGACATCATTATGTTGAAAGAAGTCTATTGTGACTCTTGCAACATGTGGTCGGGCATTATCTTGTTGGAAAGTTGGATCTGCCAGGGTGTCAAGATAGGGTAAAGGAAGGGGTTCTAGAACTTCGTGGATATAACGCTGCGCGTTCATGTTACCTCTGATGAAGTTTAAAGGTGACCTGGAACCATAAGCTATAGCACCCCAAACCATAACTCCAACAGTGTGATGAACATGTCTTTCAACAGAAAACTGTGGATTCCTCCTTTCACCACGTCGCCTTCTAACCCTGGCACGACCATCGTGCATGCCTAAACAAAATCGAGACTCGTCACTAAAGACAATATTGTTCCATTCCTGATCCCAGAGTGACCGTTGTCTGCACCACTCAAAGCGATTACGTCGGTGTTCTCGAGTTAAAGGGAGGACCCAGTGTGGCCGGTATGAAAACAAGCCAAAACTTCTCATTCGTCGGTAAACACTTCGCAGGCCAATAGGTCTTCCGTGTTCTGCAAACCATTCATTTGCAATGGACCTGGTAGTGGAGAAACGGTCACTTAAGGCCAATAATCTTAGGCGGCGATCTTCACGGTCTGTTGTTCTATGGCGGCGCCCAGTGCCCCTTGCTCTTTGCGTACGGCCTTCTCGAAGCCATGCCTGACAACACCTAACCACAGTGTCTACACTTCTTTGCACTCTAACTGCAATTGCCCGAAAAGAAAGTCCAGCTTCCCGAAGTCCCACTATACGGCCCCTATCAAACTCACTAAGTTGACGAAATCGTACAGGTCTCCGTACTCTAGGCATCGTAACCGAAAGCAAAGGATGTCAAGAACCAAAATCCGCCAACGTTGATTCTTTACTGCGGCTCAAATATTCATTTTTAGAGCGTTAGTCAATTAAAAAAAAGCAGTATAAAAACCGGAATGTCCAACTGATAAGGCTGAAAATTTTTTCACTTGTTATTTACAGTAAGATAAATAGATTCACCAACTTTTATTAAAATAAAACCATTTAAACTGGGTGTTCGGATTTATATGTCACTTAGTATATATGAACATCTAGTTTGCTACAGCGCCATCTATGAGACACTAGCATTCTCAGAGTAGATGTCTGATTTATGCGAATAAGAGAATCATACCTGTGATCACATTTGGAAGCCGAAATACACAACATGGCTGGCTAACTTCAGGTAAAATACGTCAGTCAATGTTTGTAGTTCATTCTTTAATGTTGCGGAGCTAGGATTTGATATTCTTCACTTCCCTTCTACGTTTCGGAGTTTATACTTCTAATCAGGTGACTTCCAGCAATGCAGTTTTTCGGATTTTCAGGATTTTAACTAGATGGGAATGTACATTCATGATTTTCGTTTTTTTTAAATGTTTATCTGTATTATATTATTTATATTGTCACCTTCAAGGTAATTTCAGCAAAGTACTTTTAAGATAATCTATGCTTGTAAAATTACGGCCCTTTAAGGTTCTCTTTATTTTTGGAAATGGGGAAAAGTCACACAGAGCCATGTTAGACTAATATGGATACTGGGGCATCGTTACATTATTGTTCTTGGCCAAAAATTCACGAGCAAACAATGAAGTGTGAGCAGATTCATTATATTCAAGGAAGAGCTGTAAATTTATTTCCACAAATCCGGGCGTTTTTTTATTGCCACAAACAAACGGCGTTGAACTTGTATATAGTACTCGTTATTGACCAAGGATTCATGATGCCATCAAAATCGAAAGACAAACTGACCATAACCTTCACGTTTGACTGCACTTGTCGAGTCTTTTTCGGTCTAAGCGAGCTGGAATGCTGGGGCGATTGAGCCTTAATTTCGACGTGGTATCCGTAAACCCATGTTGCCTCGCCTGTTATAACACATTTCAGCAATTCTGCAATATCGTTGACTGCGTTTAGTGACTCCTTTCATGGCATGAGCGAATGGGTATGCCAACATCATCAGCGACTTCTCTAACTGTGATTCGCCGATCATTCATTCACCTCTTCCACGTTTTCATTGGTTGCTGATGTGCTGGAGCGTCCGGGGCGTTCGTCATCTTCAACGTCTTCACGGCGCTCTTTACTAATAGCAGACTCACCGTAGGCCTTTGTCGACATTTCACACACTTTGTTGAACTTCATTTCATTTATTTTCTTTTTCGCAAAAATTGATACAAATTCTTTGATGCATTGCTTTTAACAAATGAAAGTCGCCGAGTTCATAAAACCACGTCTAATAGATGCTAAAGTCATTTACAAAGATGATGTACAGCAATGATCCCTGTACGAACCCCTGAAGCACTCCCAATCCGATTATTTATGTTTATTACAATTCCATTTATTCTTTCTTATTTTCACCCCTTCCGACCTATCCTCTAAGGACACTCTTCTATCTTCTCTGCATATACAGGGCGTAAACGTTATTAAGTCATTTTTATTTAATTGTTTGCATTTTACGAGTACATTATCAAATAATGAGATAATACCTAAGAGCCAAAAATAACAAACTCCATCTTTATTTACACTGCGTTCCGTCGTAATTTCCGTCTGGCATTGCGGCCTTGTCAGATTTTATTTTACCTTAAGGTCGCATTTCTCCAAAAAAATGCCGTTTTGACCCCCATGTTATATGAAACATTTTTGCTTCTTTTATCTCCCTTTATCACCCAATTAAATAATGACTATCATAACGTTTCCACCCTGTATGTTAAAAAGCATACCAGTTATCACAGAACCAAAATTACAGTCGTTGTTTCGCATGCGATTGCGCGAATACAGCCAAAAAGCAATAGCTGTATCTATACCAACAAAAGAATTTAATATAAGGTGGCTCATTTCAAATAATCTCGTATTGCGAAGATTGAATTAAACTTTGGTTTTCTCGGTGCCAAGCACCCTCTGCAACTCTTAGCGCGATATGAACATCCCTAATAAAAACTTTCCCAGACACACATATTGCGGACCCGCAAACTACTTCTAGGAAACTTGCGGAAAATCGATTTTCTATAACTCCAAAGCAAAAAAAGCAAATACACATGTATGAAGAATAACATGTCTCTTTTATGATATGGTCCAGTGAATACTTTTGTTCTGAAGTTGAGGTTCACTTTTTACTCCCTCCCTCAAAACAATAATCGTTTTCAAATTTGTAAATTGCTAACATCTTTACTTGGTGGAATACAATGTGATCAAATAGTGCACACAGTGCAATTTGTTTTACTGTGCTCTACTGTGAAATTTTGTTTTACAACAACCTGAGAATTCAATAAATGATTACCAAAGGAATGGTCTACTACCAAAACAGAAAATAGTAAGAAAAATTGATGAAATTTTTTAAAGTAAGTGGGAAAGAAATACATGATCAAATTTATTCATACCAACCTCTAGGAAAAAAATACCACAACATAACCAATGTATAATGAACCTAGCCAATAAAAAAATGACTGTACAGGGTTTGTCCGGAAAGTAATAGGACTCTTTTTCTTCCGCCATGACTGTACTTCGGAGGGTACGCGCACCGACTGGATTCGGTAGAGGGTGTTCCTAGCTAACGAATGAGCGGCTGGTCAGTTGTCTCCGAGCACTTGGAGAGTCAGGACAGGCATTTTCGCGCGACGTGTTTCTGTGCGTGGTGCAAGCCGAAAATGCAGCGTTCGTGAGAGCAGAGGTATGCGATTAAATTCTGTGTGAAACTCGGTAAATCTGCGACAGAGACGTTTGATATGATCAAGCAGGCTTACCCAGGTGTTGCTTTAGCAAAAAGTGGTGTGTTTCGGTGGCATCAGGCCTTTTTGGAGGACCGGGAAGAGGTCGCTGATGAAGACCTTCGACTTCGACAAACACCGATAATGTGACTCGTGTTAAATTTACCAAAATCTGTGGTTCATGACATTGTGACACAGCATTTGAACATGCGCATGGTGTGCGCGAAGATGGTCCCAAAAGTGCTCACTGACGACCAGAAATTGCGGCGAGTGGAAGCGTGCCAAGAAAATTTGAACATGTGTGAAAGTGACCCCCAATTTTTGAATAACGTAATCACAGGTTGCGAGTCGTGGATCTTTGAGTATGATCCCGAAACAAAGAGGCAATCTTCCGAGTGGCATTCGACGGCGTCTCCTCGCCCAAAAAAGGGAAGAATGAGCAAATCCAAAGTGAAAACGATGCTCATTGTCTTTTTTGACATCAAAGGCACCATGACTTTGTTCCTCCTGGACAAACCGTCAACGCCAAGTTTTACGTGGAAGTGTTCAGGAGACTCAAACGAAGGGTCAGTCAGGTCCGACAAGACATCGCAGCGATTCTTGTAATATTGCCAAATATTTGTTTGTATCCACATTTCCATCAATAAAATGAAGTTTTCCTACTCCTTTTGATGACATACTCCTCCAGACCATAATGGATGCTGGAAATTTCACTTTTCTCTTCAGACAATCAACATGGAATGCTTCATTTTGTTTGCGAATAACTCTACTGCGACTGTCACCAACACAAACTTCGAATCGGGCCTCATCACTCCATTGTATTGCACACCATTGTTGAGGTGTCCATTTTCTATGTTCTTTAGCCCATCTAAGCTGATTTTTCTTATGCAGTGGAGTTAATAGTGGCTTTTCTTTGGCCTATAAACAAGTTGTGCAACTTTAGGGTTTTTACTTCACTTTTTTTTATAAGAAAACTTACCTTGCAAGTGCTAAATCCCAGTTTGTGGGCCTCTCTATGAGTTGTGGACCTCGAAATTCTCCTTTCAACAGCGTCACTCCACAGAGCACTTAATTGTAAATAATTGGCACGCGTGTTTTTCACGATTATTCTTCTTAATGCTCTTAGGTCGGCATTTGTGATATTACTTTTTTTCACATATCGTGGCTTAATATTAACTGAACCAGTTACGTCATATCTTCCTACAATATTTCTCACACTCTGGCTTTTATTTTTCACAGCCACCTAAGCGTTATAGACTTATTTTGCATTGAAATGAAAATAGGTTGATATGCTGTAATTGCAACATGTGTCATTTTTATGCTGCAAATTTGATTAAGGAGTGATAAAGTTGGTGTTTTCTGCTATATATTATCAAAATATTCATTGTTAATATTTTAAACCTATAACACCCTGCTACAGTTTTATTATTTGTGTTTGATAACAAAAAAACTAAGATTTCAATAGTTGGGCCAACTGAAGTGGGAAGGGGCTCGTAGTCCCAAAGCCGGAGAAAACACTCATACAAAGGTCCTGGATTTTTCTCTGTCCAAGAATTATCAATACCATCCCAGTGTCTAACAAAAAAGTAAATAATTTAAACTCATTTAAAAAACAAATAAAAGCCTGGCTGCACGTGGTCCCAAGAGTTAAAATCCATATGTACATAGATACTCGATTCAATTTTCCATTTCCTAACCAGTACTTTTTTAAGCCTTCATATGAGGAGCAGACTTTCTAATCGCACTTTGTCCATATTTTAACATTTTTGCCCAAAGGTGGCGTTCGATTCATGGCACTGCTTACTACAAGATTCTAAACTGAAAAACATTCGAATCGCACTATTTTCAGTAGGTATTTGACTTCAAAAGTATCCTAGACAAGCTAAACGCACTTAGTCCGATGGCAAGAGACAATCAAATAGCAATATAACGGACAATGTGCGATTTGTCTGTCTGTCAATGCTGTAGTACAACGGTATTAGCTGTCAAATGAGAGTGCTGTTAAGTAGTGATAGCGCAAAAGATATTATTCTATGAATAAATTAGAACAACATGAGTGATGGAGAGCATGTGGTTGGCGATGTTGATCGAGTTGCCAGGGGGAGGAACATGAATGCTACCTCAAACGGTAGGAAAGGTTCACTTAAAAAATTGCAGGAACTTCCGAGGCCAAAAAAACAATCATAAAAAGACAAACATCTAATAGTGGTGAAGGTGAAATCTTGTATAAGACCGAACTATTATACAGAAATGATGATCCCTCAAAAAAAGTTTATCTACATTTTTAGTAAGTTTATCAGGCCAAGATTGGGTAAGAGATCCAGAGATAACCTGGCTTGACCCAATCTTAAAAGATCTGTATCGGGAACATGGTGATAATGGAAGAAAGGCGCAGAGTTGTGCCCACGGTGAAGATGACGAAGAATGTTGCTACCTGGCGGAAGACGACTTACATGTAATATAATTGGAGTAGAACTGTTTGCTTTAGAATTTTAAGTTTGAAATCATTTTTCATTTATGGACAAACAGACTGGCTTATGTCCATTGTGGACATTCAAAGAGCCCTTTGTCCATTAATTTTTTTCATTTTTCTTAGTAGGCTATTAATATTTGCTGAGCCTTGTTACTATAGCAAACTGTTGATAATAAAATACGTTTTGTCATGTGTTACTCGTTTTCCAAATGTTAGCAATAAGCTTACAGCAATTTTTCCCCTTTCCTGTAAAAAGTCCAAAATGGACAATGTGCGATTAGAAAGTCTGCTCCTCAAATATTATACTTAGTGTAGATCTATTTAGCCTTAGCGGTCTGCGAAGCTGCCGAAAAAATAGTTATAGATAGATCAGCCGCTAGTTTAGTTAAGTCATTAAGCTTCAGCGGCCCATTTTAAATTATCTGTAGTGTTGTATTTTAAAATCCTTAAGTTTAGTTTTGGTCCAGTTGGATGTAATGGCCACAGGTGGTTAGCACTTCCTCTGATATACCATATTCTATGAGTTCAATCCATACTTCACTTACATATACGGAATTTCACTCAAATCCATATACATCACTCATTTGTTAATTAGATTAAAAAAAAGATTTTATTGTGTTACGTCATGCTTAGTATATAATAATAATAATAATAATAATAATAATAATAATAGACGTCTTTATTTATCCACAATTACATTGTAGTATAGCCAAATGTCAGACTTATATGGCGAAGTTTAGCATGCTGCTACTCTTACACTTAACCATATAGTCTCTAGCAGATGTTCAAAAGAATACACTATCCACAAACAGATTTGGTTCATTACATCTAAAGTAAAATTTAAAAAAAAAGAGAAAAAGGCATACTTTCCAAACCCAAATGCACCAAAAAATTATTAATCTGAATTAAAGATGAAATAAAAAAGAACTGAATGATTACGTAAATTATATGTTTGGAGGGTTGAGTAATAATGTTTTAACTTTTTGTCGAAAGACAGGTAATGAAAATTCTTTATATACTTTAGGAAGGTCATTATAAATAATAGCAACATTGTAAGAAAAACTGCGTTTAAAAGTGTAGACGTATGCAGGGGTATTCTAATATTATTTTCTCTGAGAGTTGTACAGTGAACATCATTATTAAATTAAATTGTTTCCTTCAAGTAATAAGGTTTAGACGTGAGCAGCAATTTGTGAACAAAAACTGAATAGTGATACTTGACCATGTCATTAATTTTTAACCAGTTTAGAACGGGATATTTCGCTGACATGATCAAATTTACGTAAACCAAAAATGAATCGTATACAATTGTTTTGAATAACTTGAATAAGGTTTTTAGTAAAATTGTCTAAACAAGTATAGTATACGATATTACATTACATTACATATTACCAATGCTTCACATAGTTTTTTACGCAACTTAAAATTTAGTAAATACCTGTTTGCTATAAGAGTCCGCAGCCGTAGGTAGGTTTTCTGAGATAGACTTTTAACATGTTCAATAAACCTTAATTTTGTATCAAAAACAACACCAAGAATTTTTGCAGGCTCAGAAAATTGCAAAATTTGGTTATTTATCTGAATGTTTAAGAGCTGTGTTACATTGTATGTTTTTCTTTGTGCGCCAAATAATAACATTTTAGATTTTTGTGGATTAATAAGTAGATTGTGATCTAAAGAGTATTTAATTAATTTTTTAACATCGTTTTGTAAAATTTGAGTAGTATTATTGACATTATTTGGGTTAAAATAATGGAGCAATTGCGTATCGTCTGCAAATGACTGGACATGAGAATTGTCAATACTTTTGCTTAAGTCGAACGTATGTATGAGGAACAGAAGCGGCCCCAATACAGAGCCCTGAGGTACGCCTCAGGGAATTATTGTCACTTGAGACATTTCTTGATTGAGAAAAACACACTGAGTTCTTTGATGAAGGTAACTGTCGAAAAATGAAAGGGATGCACTGTAATTTAGCAAGTACTAATTTATGATTGATGCTGTCAAAGGCTTTCGAATAGTCTATAGAGATTAAGGCTAGTGCCATTTTCTTATATAAGTATTTTCTGTTTTCCTTTACCCGCGCAGGCCATCCTTCTGCAGGCTCTTCATTTATTTGTCCTCTATAAAATTCTATGTGTAACGTTTGTGTATTTTGGAGACAAATAAATATTACTATAAATATTACTATACAAGTCAAACTGTAAAGGTTATAATTGTATTCTCAAATCACAAAACGTGAACGCTTCAAATAACTACGATTGATAACGAGAATTCCCCAAAAAATTAGAGCAAGCTCTTATCTAGCAATTTATTCATGAATTTATTTTTGTCACGGAATTGACAACAATTTTTGTTTACACGCTCCAACTTCTTCGAGCATATAAAATTGTTCAACTCATTGGATGGTGTAAATCGGCTATAATGGGACCGTACTAACATATAAAATGCTTCCTTAGCTCTTTCCTCGGAGATTCTAGCAGTTTTTTATTTAAACCATAGATTTTATGGTAACTACACCCCTTTATACGTGTGAACGTCCAGCGAAGTGGACTTTCCGTGTGGAAGAATGTTCTTAGGGCTTTTAATGAACATAAAGGCGTCGTCTTTAAAAGGGAAATGTCGTTCTGTTTCTTTGTAGCTCGTTTGCTTTTACGACAGGCTTGTAATGCGTTTTCACTTGCCTTGAGTAATATTGATTTACACTTCGATAGGTCAATTAGACGGAATTCCGAGAGAGAGATTCGAGGGTGGGTAGAATTCGATTCAATTAACTCGGCAGCTATACAAATCAAGGCCAGTCGCAAAGATCAGTGTCCATTACGAACTAAAACATTTTCTAATATTTTCATTATTGAAATCTACACGTCAATGGTAGGATCATACCGAAGCTTCGGCTTTGGGTGATTCGGCCAAAGAAGCACGCATACAACAAAACATAAAGATAGTGAATTTTTAGATTCTACACCCAATTATGTTAGTGAAATAAACTGCTATTACCAAAACGATAACGGACTTAACTCTAAAACTACCATTTTTTATAAGAATTTAAGCCTGAATTGTAATTTTGATATAATTTTTCTTTCTGAAACATAGTTGAATGAAGGAGTTTTTAATGCCGAAGTTTTTCCTACTGAATACACTGTATTTAGGAAGGACAGAAATTTTGCAGATACCCGTTTATCCAAAGGAGGCGGGGTACTCATTGCTGTCAAAAATAGTTATTTTTTTGAGCCTCTTGATTTGGATGGTATTCAGTTAGGTAGTCCTAAGACTCCTAAGATTGATTTAGTCGGTGGTAAACTTCATTATATATATATATATATATATATATATATATAGGTGAAAAATTAAAGCTTCCGCCTTTTGTTGGGTACTTCGACAAAATTTAAGCAAAGAGGACTCTTTATACTTTTTTAATTCTCTCTAGCTTTCAATGGACTTTGCCATCATCATCAGGAGCTGCAATTACAATGATAACAGTAGCAACAAAAGTGTAAAATGAATTTAAATTGACTCAACTTACAGTAGTATGTGAGGATGTTGCTAATTGTTGTTTACGTATAGGATGAGGGAAACGTCCAGTGACATGGTGAGAGCTGGATAGATGGTACAATGGTCAAAATTATATAAAATATGACAAGAACAACTTAAAAACAGATTAAAAATTATTTAAAAAACATTAGAGCATTACATCGTGAAGCCACTTGATGATTGCACAAAATGGTGGTCATGGAATAATGAGTGAGATGAACCCTTTGACAGAAGGCCGAAGGTTGTCAATGTCTGTGTTGAGAGATGGAACGAATTGTGGGCGTGTGCCAAACGTTGCCAAATCACTTCAGATGATGTGATTTTCAGAATGTTATGTAAGAAATTGTTAAACCGACCAGAGGCAGTTGAATAAACTATATTTTAATTAATGAGAATTTAAATTAACAATTATTAATAAATCGTGAGAAGAGAATTATTAGATATTGAGTGGAATGAAATTTACTGGTGGAATCGGCCAAAACACAGATTCTATTTATGGTTGTGAAGAGTCGAAATTTGGGGAGATATGTAAGTTCTCCAATTTTTCGCAGTTTAGCAAATATGAGTAAATGACACTCAGTTGTTTAACATCTGTCTTTTTGTTGATACAGTTGTTATTCATGAAAATTTGGGACATTTCCAGGAATAAACGTTTGGAAAGGTGTTTTTCTTTATCTAGAACTTTGATACTTGTGTAATTCATAGAATGCCCTGTTGTGTTAACATGAGATGCTAGAGCGCATCTTTCAGGATGAAGCCTAGCATCACTTTTGTGTGATGTAATCCTTCTTTTAAGAGATCTGGAGGTCTGACCTATGTATATTTGGTTGCAGTTGTTGCAATTGATGGAGTAGACTGTGTTGTTTAAGTCAAGCAGCGGGACTTTGTCTTTCATTTTTGAAAAAATGCAGTTTATAGTGAAGACGGACTTGCAAGCAATTCGAAAGTTCAAAGGACTGCACAATCTGATCAGCTTAGGGGTCAGTTCCTTGATATAGGGCAGGACAGCAAAACCAGGTCTGGAGTCCGGGTTGGTGCTTGTACTGTTTGGATTGATGCTATTATTGGGAATTACATCAGTTCCGTTATTATTAGGGGTTGTGCGACTATTACCTGCATCACCAGAGTTCAGCAAAATATTGGAAGGTGAACTAAATAAGATCTTGTTAATCAGACACATTTATTTCACCTTCCAATATTTTGCCGAACTCTGGTGATGCAGGTAATAGTCGCACAACCCCTAATAACGGAACTGATGTAATTCCCAATAATAGCATCAATCCAAACAGTACAAGCACCAACCCGGACTCCAGACCTGGTTTTGCTGTCCTGCCCTATATCAAGGAACTGACCCCTAAGCTGATCAGATTGTGCAGTCCTTTGAACTTTCGAATTGCTTGCAAGTCCGTCCTCACTATAAACTGCATTTTTTCAAAAATGAAAGACAAAGTCCCGCTGCTTGGCTTAACCAACACAGTCTACTCCATCAATTGCAACAACTGCAACCAAATATACATAGGTAGACCTCCAGATCTCTTAAAGGAAGGATTACATCACACAAAAGTGATGCTAGGCTTCATCCTGAAAGATGCGCTCTAGCATCTCATGTTAACACAACAGGGCATTCTATGAATTACACAAGTATCAAAGTTCTAGATAAAGAAAAACACCTTTCCAAACGTTTATTCCTGGAAATGTCCCACATTTTCATGAATAACAACTGTATCAACAAAAAGACAGATGTTAAACAACTGAGTGTCATTTACTCATATTTGCTAAGCTGCGAAAAATTGGAGAACTTACATATCTCCCCAAATTTCGACTCTTCACAACCATAAATAGAATCTGTGTTTTGGCCGATTCCACCAGTAAATTTCATTCCACTCAAAATCTAATAATTCTCTTCTCACGATTTATTAATAATTGTTAATTTAAATTCCCATTAATTAAAATATAGTTTATTCAACTGCCTCTGGTCGGTTTAACAATTTCTTACATAACATTCTGAAAATCACATCATCTGAAGTGATTTGGCAACGTTTGGCACACGCCCACAATTCGTTCCATCTTTCAACACAGACATGACCATTGTACCATCTATCCAGCTCTCACCATGTTACTGGACGTTTCCCTCATCCTATAAGTAAACAACAATTAGCAACATCCTCACATACTACTGTAAGTTGAGTCAATTTAAATTCATTTTACACTTTTGTTGCTATTGTTATCATTGTAATTGCAGCTCCTGATGATGATGGCAAAGCCCATTGAAAGCCAGAGAGAATTAAAAAAGTATAAAGAGTCCTCTTTGCTTAAATTTTGTCGAAGTACCCAACAAAAGGCGGAAGCTTTAATTTTTCACCTAACTGGTCTAGACGACAATGACCACGTCTCAAGTTATATATATATATAGCTGTTTACATCCCCCGGGATATTTCGCTTGAGGACTTTGAAATATTCTTTGACAATTTTTCTCTTTTCAATTCAAGTCATAACAGCTCGACTATAATTGCTGGTGATTTCAACATCCCTGTATGGCTATGGTGATAACGACTCGAAATGTATAATAGTAAAGAGCTTCGCAGAAATGTTTGAGTTCCAACAATATGACATTATACTAAATTATAACATTAGATACTTAAACCTCGTTTTCGGTAATAGTGAATCTCGAATTGAAAGAAGTGACACACCACTTGTATATGAAGACAGACATCATCCTGCATTACAATTCACTATTAGCACTAGAATTACCAGAACCATTAACTTTAGTCCCAACAAAGCTGAAACTGTTTTCAATTTCCGCAAAGCAAACTTTGTCCTTATGTACGAAATAATGTCGACTATGGATTGGAGTGATATTTATCAGTGCACGGATCCTAATGCAGCGACTGAAATGTTGCAACAAACTTTGTATAGAATATTCGACCAAACTGTACCCAAAAAAATTATTCCGATCCGTAGGTTCCCTCTATGGTATTCCTTAGACACAATAAATAAAATAAAAGAAAAAGAACGAGTACATAAAAACTACAAAAGATATGGAAATGAAGCATCTCGTACAAGATTTGATTCTTTAAGAAGGACGATAAAAACTCAAGCTGACAACGAATATCGTAATTTTATTTTGGCAGCAGAAAACAATATTTTATCAGATCCTTCTCAGTTTTGGAATTTTATCCACAGTAAAAAAGGAATATCCCGTTTACCTGGTATGATGAAATATAATTAAACTACCTTAACAAAACCCCAAGATATTGTTGACTCATTTAAACAGTATTTTCCGACAGCTCATACACCTCCTGATCAAAACCTTAGTGAAAATGTAATCCTGGATTATGGAAACTCCTTATTTATAGATTTACCTCAAATATGTGAAGATGATGTTCTTAAAGCGGCGAAAAAGTTAAAAAATAAGTTGATTATAGGCCCTGATCAAATACCTAGCTTCTTAGTGAAGGATTGCATACATGCGCTACTCAGACCATTAATACATCTGTTCAACATTATTTTGAAGACGGGCATCTTTCCAGACAACTGGAAGATATCCAGAGTTACCCCGGTGCTGAAGAAGAGTGATAGAGCTTTAGTTAAAAATTACCGCCCAATCGTTGCAGTATCCAACTTTTCAAAGCTATTTGAAATGAGCGACATGAGCCTCACCATGAGACTGGATGAGTTTACTCCACAGTTGCGTGACGTAAGCTAGAAGGTCCCCTGTGGATCGTTGGTGCCGGAAACCGTACTGCCTGTCGCTAATCAAGCTGTGACGTTCGAGGTAGTCTAGAAGCTCGCGATTTATGCACCTCTCCATCACTTTACTTATAACAGAAAGCAGAGCTATAGGCCTGTAGTTGTAAGGGTCGGTTTTAGATCCTTTTTTGGGATGGGCTGTACATGAGCAAATTTCCAGTTTTCTGGGAAGGTGCCGGATTCATAAGATATCTGGAAGAGACGCGAAAGAACTGGAGCAAGCTCCGCTGCCCATCTCTTCAGTACAATGGCAGGAATCAAGTGCAGACCAGAAGCTTTGTTGATGTCGAGCGACACGAGCACTCGTCTTACGGTCTTATGCCTGAATGTTACCTCCCGCATAGTGTGGGGAACCCTTTGGATTGACGGCACTTGGGCGTTGGTGGGGACGTCCATGGTGGAGTTGGCAGCAAAGATCTTGGCTAGCACTTCCGCCTTGGCCTTTGAGTCGAATACAATAGTTCCATCCTGACACGTAAGTGGTGGAAGGCTGCTGTGTGAGAAGTTCTTTTCAATCTGCTAGGCCAGCGTCCAGAAAGACCGACTGCCATTGCGCTGCGACATTACCTGTGCCTAACTTTTATATCATGCTGGTTTTTGGCATTGCGAACCGCTTCGTTATATTTGTTTCTGGACTCGACGTCGGCTTGTCTGTTCTCTACAGTGGGGTTTTGTTAGTAGGTTCTGTGGGCCTTGATCTTCTGCTGGCGAGCAGTGTCACACGATTTGTTAAACCAGCCGTTGGGCCCTGGCTTAGGAACTTTCACTGTGTGAGGGATGTATTCCTCCATTCCGACGTGGATAATTTCGGTTATTGAAGAGCAGACAGTCGACGCATCCGCGTCAGTGAAACAGACATCTCTCCAAGGAAAGCTAGAGAAGAAGTCTCTGAGCCCCTCCCAGTCGGCATTTCCGTAATGCCAAGTTTTGCGGCCTGTGCGAGTTTCTGCTGCCACAGCGGCTTCTGACCGAAACCTAACCTCCACAACACCGTGATCTGAGTTACCCAGGGGGGACAGGACAGCAGTGCTGTAAGGGGCAGGATGCGTGGTCAAAAAGAGATCCTGCAGGCTACTGGCGTGTGACGAGACGCGGGGGAAAAAAGTAGGGCTCGTCATCAGCTGGGTCAGCCCTTGAGTAAGAGCGAACGCTTCGACTGCACGACCTGCTGCATCGGTCTTATTTGAGCCCAACCAAAGCTCATTCAGAGAGATAGATGCTTCATATTAACGTACACCAGAAAGAAAGAACCAATAACATGGCCCTACAAAATAAGCGAGAATGAGTTGAATAGGTGCTATCAAATTAAAGATATCGGTGTTCTCTTTGATAGCAATTTGTCATTTTGTGATCATATAAATGATATCATAACATCAGCCAACCGAGTGTTGGGCTTCATCATCCGAAACAGTAGACAATTTTCCAATTTACATGTTTTGAAACTTCTTTATTCTTCGTACGTTCGATCTAAATTGGAAAGTTGTTCTTTAATTTGGTATCCCATCTATTCGGTTCATATAAGCCGTATTGAGCGAATACAAAGAAAGTTTTTGAAATTTCTGCATTTCAAGTGGACAGGCGAATATCCGGAGAGAGGATGTGATTATTCTGTACTCATGAATACATTTGACTATATGTCGCTAAATATACTAAGTGACATATAAATCCGAACACCCAGTTTAATTGGTTTTATTTTAATAAAAGTTGGTGAATGTATTTATCTTACTGTAAATAACAAGTGAACAAATTTTCAGCCTTATCAGTTGGACATTCCGGTTTTTATACTGCTTTTTTTTAATTCACTAACGCTCTAAAAATGAATATTTCAGCCGCAGTAAAGAATCAACGTTGGCGGATTTTGGTTCTTGACATCCTTTACGATCGGTTACGGAGACCTGTACGATTTCGTCAACTTAGTGAGTTTGATAGGGGCCGTATAGTGGGACTTCGGGAAGCTGGACTTTCTTTTCGGGCAATTGCAGTTAGAGTGCAAAGAAGTGTAGACACTGTGGTTAGGTGTTGTCAGGCATTGCTTCGAGAAGGCCGTACGCAAAGAGCAAGGGGACTGGACGCCGCCGTAGAACAACAGACCGTGAAGATCGCCGCCTAAGATTATTGGCCTTAAGGGACCGTTTCTCCACCAGGTCCATTGCAAATGAATGGTTTGCAGAACACGGAAGACCTATTGGCATGCGAAGTGTTTACCGACGAATGAGAAGTTTTGGCTTGTTTTCATACCGGCCACACTGGGTCCTCCCTTTAACTCGAGAACACCGACGTAATCGCTTTGAGTGGTGCAGACAACGGTCACTCTGGGCTCAGGAATGGAACAGTATTGTCTTTAGTGACGAGTCTCGATTTTGTTTAGGCATGCACGATGGTCGTGCCAGGGTTAGAAGGCGACGTGCTGAAAGGAGGAATCCACAGTTTTTTGTTGAAAGACATGTTCATCACACTGTTGGAGTTATGGTTTGGGGTGCTATAGCTTATGGTTCCAGGTCACCTTTAATCTTCATCAGAGGTAACATGAACGCGCAGCGTTATATCCACGAAGTTCTAGAACCCCATCTTTTACTCTATCTTGACACCCTGGCAGATCCAACTTTCCAACAAGATAATGCCCGACCACATGTTGCAAGAGTCACAATAGACTTCTTTCAACATAATGATGTCACATTGTTACCATGACCACCAAGATCTCCCGACTTATCCCCAATTGAGCACGTGTGGGATATGATGGGTAGGAGATTGCTCAATTTGCAACGTCCTCCTCAGACTCTAGAAGCACTTCGAGAGGAGTTGGTGGTTGCCTGGAATGAGATACTACAGGAGGACATTGACCACCTGATCAGAAGCATGCCTAGGCGCCTTGGAGAATGAGTAGCACATCAGGGTGCATCCACACATTATTAAAGGGCAAAGGGCTTTAAAGCAGTGCAATCATTTTGAAATTTTTATCATTTACTTATTATGCTTCATTAAGCACTTATACAAAATTTTATTAAAATAAAACCATTTAAACTGGGTGTTCGGATTTATATGTCACTTAGTATAGTAGGAGAGTTATAAGTAGTTTAAATTTTCTTTATGATCTTTTGCACAATGATGTCATATGTGAATATATATTAAGTAAGCTTAACTTTCATGTACCTGTGCGCAATTTGCGTCACCAAATGACATTTTACTGCGAATTAGCTTGAACAAATATCTCGAGAAAATCGCCGGTCACGGTTATGTGTGACAACTTCAATTCTTTAGGTGAATATGGTGATGATCTAGAAATGACTTTAAACAACGTTATCTGGCCATTTCCCATGGCATGTAATGACGTGTTTGCGGTTAGAGTTATTCTTTTTTTTAATATTTTGGCTTTTTGATCTAGCTGTATTATTAATTTGATTGTGTTTTTTTTATATACTAGGATTATGTGTTGCTCTTGTTTTCTTTTTGAACTATTTCCTGTAATTGGGTGATTGTACCTGTTGGAAATAAAGATCCATCTATCTATCTATCTTAAAAATTCACAGTTTTTTCTAAATGTCCGATCATCGGCCAAACTTTCGGCCTCTTTTGGCCAAAGGCTGAATCATAGAATATAGACCAACTATAGACAAGGAACTCTCTAAGTGCGAATGGGAACAAGGTCTTTATCTCAGAAGCAATCTGTTGTCTCTGACAATAAGTTCTGATCGCAATGCTGTCGCAAAATGTAACAATAACTCATGATGTGTTGATTTTATCACCATCGGTGGAAATCAAAGATGATTCTAAAATAAATTAAAACACTAAGTTGCATCAAAACTGAAATAAGCAACTCCAATCAAAATGAAAACAAAATATTAAATTAAATGTTCGAACAGACTTCCTTCTTGGGCGTGTCAGTAACCTAGCCCATTGTAGCAGCCTGTGCGAACATTTTGTGGTGTGACATGTTGGCAACGCGGCAGATTACACCGTTGCTAGGCAATGTGGTGATGACCTTCGCTCTTCAGCCGGCTTCTATCTCTTTCTAACTTGTGTTGATACACACTTCTCGCGGTACTCTCTCATACACATTGAGCTGAAGCCGTAAGACAAATTTGGTTTTCCGTGTATACAGGGAACGTTAATGAAGTAACTAGCCAAGGTTCAACGGGTGATTTCTTAGGTAGCTGTAAGAAAAGAAGTTCATATAAGCGTGCGTTAAAAAATACTTCACATTCATGATTCAGGATGACAAACATTAACCCCTAAAAATTCAGCGCTTTACTGACGTATCGTCGAGAATTTAGATAAAGAAGAATAAGGCAAACATATATGATGATTCTTGTATATACAGGGTGTTCCTTAATGACATGCGAATATTTAATGGTGTGAATCTACATGAAAAATGTTAGTTTGCTTTATAAACTATGATCTGAAAATGTTCTCGAGGTTTTGAAGTTCTAGGAAAAAAATAGAAAATAATTAATATTTTCAGAACCGCTTCAGATATTTCACTGATATTTAGTAAGTAGTGGGAGTTAATAAAGTTGCATATGATTTCAATGCAAAAATAATTTTTAGGGTTAACAGTGGCGTGCGTACGGGTATTGACTTCGATATTTTTTAAGATCACAATGGTAAGCTATCAGTTTTTTACCAAAAAAAAAATATTTTTGAATTTCCCGTTCAATTTGAAACAAATGATCTCTCCTGAATTTTTTCCTTCGATACGCCATTTTTGAGTAAAAAAAATAAAACCGTTCTATTGTCCGAGAAAATTATTGTAATAGTTGAAGAATGCAATTTAGCAATAAATATCTAGTTGTTCTGGAATATGTCACTGGCTTTTGACATCTGACAAGTCTCTGTTATTCAAATCTGTTCGCTGTGACATCTTTTTCATTATTCAGTTCTTACAATCTTGTTAATAATGGTGAATTATTCAAATACAGAAATGGCCTTGCCGACGGTAATGGTGAACAAGCCAGACGGACTTATCACCAGAGATATCCCGATCGTGCTTTGCCAGATAGTTGAACCTTTTCTAATATTCATCGCCGTCTTGTTGAAACTGGTTCTGTCCGAAAAAGAACATCTGAAGGTAGACCTCTAAGTGTGAGAACTCCTGAAATTGAGGAAGCAGTGCTGCACGAAGTGAATATTTGCCATCAAATTGTTTGGAGAATTTTAGTAGATTTTTTTTTATATCCTCACCATATTTTAAGAGTACAGGCATTACTTCAAATTGATTTTCCAAGGCGTGTGACCTTTGGTCAGTGGTATCTTCAAAAAATTACACAAAATCCGCAATTTGACTCAATGACTCTGTTCACGGACGAAGCTAATTTTTCTCGAAATGCCATTAAGAATTTCCACAATAATCATTTGTGGGCAGAAGAAAATCCCTATGCTGTTACCGAAGCCCATTTCCAACACCAATTTTCGGTTAACGTATGGGCAGGAATTATTGGCAACCACTTTATTGGCCCATTCTTCTTGCCGGGGACGACTTGACGGACAGACTTACCTCAATTTTCTTCAACAACAGTTGCCTTTGCTGCTTGATGATGTTCCGTTAGTAATAAGAAACAATATGTGGTACATACATAATGGTACACCAGCGCTTTTCAGTGTAGCGGTTCGTAATTATTTACAAACTGTTTTATCCAAATCGTTGGATTGGCCGCGATGGGCCCCAAGAATGGCCACCAAGGTCCCCAGACCTCAACAGTTTAGATTTCTTTTTGTGGGTTTATCTTAAGACACTAGTGTACACAAGTCCCATTAAAACTGTAGAGGAATTAAGAGAAAGAATAGTTGCAGCTTGTGATAGAATAAAAAACACTCCATTGATATTTCAACGAGTACGCAATTTCATGAGAAGGAGGGCGGAAGCATGCATACTAAGTGAAGGGGGCCATTTTCAACAATTTTTGTAATCATTTCGTTGGTTTTGATGTTATGTTTATGTTGTCAATTGTTGTTATTCACTACCCCTAATGTTTTTAATTTTCCAATTAAATTATTAATAGTTTTGCAAGTTAGACAGTAGAACGGTTTTTATTTTTTTACTCAAAAATGGCGCATTGAAGGAAATCAATTCAAGAGAGATCATTTGTTTTAAATTGAACGGGTAATTCAAAAATAATTTTTATTTGGCAAAGAACTATTGGCGTACAATTTTTCTCGTATGCGAAGGAACTTTTCTAAATAAAGCGTTGTTAGTATAAACGTAGCGTACAAAAAACGACAACATAATACAATTCTGTCTACAGATCTAGCATTGACAGATCCGTCAGAATAGGTTAATTGACATTTTTGCGGATATACAATATTAGATCAAATTATTCAGCGGTATGACGCCTAAGCCTAGTTTTGAATGACTGCTCAAAAGAAAGTTTATTTAAGTGTATTACTTATTCTGTCTTTTTATGCGTATCGTTATATTACGTAGATACACTGTACTTAGATATAAGTCTTGAAGTCCCTCAGCTCAGCTGAGCAGAAATCTGGGCTGAAGGGAAAAAGTAACCAACCGTCAATGTGTCAATTTTTTATTAAAATTTTCGCTTTGTGCTTTTACTAATCCAACGTCCACGATTATTTCTTTCAACAAAACTAGAAAACGATAACATTTTGCGTTGGAGATTTAAACAGGGTGTTTCACAACTTATCCGATAAATTTCAACCCCATATGCACTGTTACGAAAGAAGTTGATTTCTCAAAAAAAAATGTAATAAAAATCCTTCAGAAATTAAGTTATAAACCTGAGTTTCAATAATATCTGAATTTTGCGTTCATAGTCGTGATATCAGAATACGCATTAATAATATATTGTAGCAAATTTTGAGAAAAACAAGGTATCAGGATTTTTTTTTCATACTGACAAGAACGTGTAAATAAGGTTAATCTGTATCGTGGGTGATCTGACTAAAGAACGGTCGATTTTTGTGAAGTTAAATAAGAAGATATTTTACGAGTTTATGTTTTAAGTTGTTTATTAATAAAAATGACACATGTGTACACTAGTGAGGAGTTAGTGGTCATTGTTTTAGCGAAGCAGGGCGAAATTCGCGAGCGGCATCTCGTTTGTATGCACACCGATTTCCGAATAGACACATACAGCACGAAACATTTAGTTCAATTGTTTTACGTGCACGCGATAGTCGGCATTTGCGTCATAGACGTGGAGTGGATGGGGGTCGGGCTCGCCCACAACGCGTTTTAAATGTCGAAGACGAAATTTTGGATACTGTGGAAGCTTTTATAATTAGGTGAACTGTTAAACTGTATTATTTTATTATCTCGATTTTTGTAGCACTTTTATTACATTTTTTTTTTAAATCAACGTCTTTCGTAACAGTGCATAATGTGGCTAAAATTTGTCGGATAAGTTGTGAAGCACCCTGTAGAAATATGTAACGAAGACAACTTTAACCCACGAGTGACATACGGATGGCGTTTCTTTGTTTACTATTTGTATGACATCACATCACCTTTTCGTATTGAAAACGAAAAATAAATTTTTTTAAATTGGTTTTCTTGCAACTTTCAAAATTGAAATAGATATATTTCCTAAGACAATAACTGTAAGAAATACTCATTTATTCTATGAAAGTATATATGAGTCAAATAGAATAGAATAGAAGCTTATTGGTTTCTCAGTTATAAACAAAAAACAAAGAACTTTATAACAGAGATAACACGTCATTGTGATACAGTGTAAATAAAACACATTTTTTTTAAAGTACATCAAAAACAAACATACATAGATAACATATAACACAGCGATATTGATGCTTACGGTTTCACTAGAGCACAGAACTCTTCAATACTATATGGTTCCATTTCGCATATATATATATATATATATATATATATATATATATACTAAGTGACATATAAATCCGAACACCCAGTTTAAATGGATTTATTTTAATAAAAGTTGGTGAATGTATTTATCTTACTGTAAATAACAAGTGAACAAATTTTCAGCCTTATCAGTTGGACATTCCGGTTTTTATACTGCTTTTTTTAATTCACTAACGCTCTAAAAATGAATATTTCAGCCGCAGTAAAGAATCAACTTTGGCGGATTTTGGTTCTTGACATCCTTTACGATCAGTTACGATGCCTAGAGTACGGAGACCTGTACGATTTCGTCAACTTAGTGAGTTTGATAGGGGCCGTATAGTGGGACTTCGGGAAGCTGGACTTTCTTTTCGGGCAATTGCAGTTAGAGTGCAAAGAAGTGTAGACACTGTGGTTAGGTGTTGTCAGGCATGGCTTCGAGAAGGCCGTACGTAAAGAGCAAGGGGCACTGGACGCCGCCGTAGAACAACAGACCGTGAAGATCGCCGCCTAAGATTATTGGCCTTAAGGGACCGTTTCTCCACTACCAGGTCAATTGCAAATGAATGGTTTGCAGAACACGGAAGACCTATTGGCATGCGAAGTGTTTACCGACATATGAGAAGTTTTGGCTTGTTTTCATACCGGCCACACTGGGTCCTCCCTTTAACTCGAGAACACCGACGTAATCGCCTTGAGTGGTGCAGACAACGGTCACTCTGGGATCAGGAATGGAACAGTATTGTCTTTAGTGACGAGTCTCGATTTTGTTTAGGCATGCACGAAGGTCGTGCCAGGGTTAGAAGGCGACGTGGTGGAAGGAGGAATCCACAGTTTTTTGTTGAAAGACATGTTCATCACACTGTTGGAGTTATGGTTTGGGGTGCTATAGCTTATGGTTACAGGTCACCTTTAATCTTCATCAGCGGTAACATGAACGCGCAGCGTTATATCCACAAAGTTCTAGAACCCCATCTTTTACCCTATCTTGACACCCTGGCAGATCCAACATTCCAACAAGATAATGCCCGACCACATGTTGCAAGAGTCACAATAGACTTCTTTCAACATAATGATGTCACATTGTTACCATGGCCACCAAGATCTCCCGACTTATCCCCAATTGAGCACGTGTGGGATATGATGGGTAGGAGATTGCTCAATTTGCAACGTCCTCCTCAGACTCTAGAAGCACTTCGAGAGGAGTTGGTGGTTGCCTGGAATGAGATACCACAGGAGGACATTGACCACCTGATCAGAAGCATGCCTAGGCGCGTTGGAGAATGCGTAGCACATCAGGGTGCATCCACACATTATTGAAGGTCAAAAGGCTTTAAAGCAGTGCAATCATTTTGAAATTTTTATCATTTACTTATTATGCTTGATTAAGTACTTATACAAAATAAAACCATTTAAACTGGGTGTTCGGATTTATATGTCACTTAGTATATTTATGAATGCTTTTTTGAATATAGTGAATGCTGAAATGGATTTAATATGTTGAGGTAAGGCAATGTAAAGTTTCAGTGCAGACTAATGTGGTCATTTTTCGGTAGAATTTAGCTTATGTGATGGGTAGATGTATTTCTGATTTTTGCGAGTATTATAACTGTGGTTGAAGACGTTTTTTTCAAACTTTCCTTTATGGTTAAAGATAAATAGTAGAGTGTTTAGATATAAATTACCGGTAATGTTAATAAGCGGTTGACTTTAAATATACTTATACATGACTCTCTAGGTTTCATTTTGAACATTGTTCTTATTATCCTCTTTTGTATGATAAAAATTCTATTGGCTGCGGGACTATTACCACAAATTGTTATTTGATAAGACATATTAGAATGCGGAAGCCCATAGTAAGTAGCCTGCACAGCTTGCGTGGCAGGTGACAAGTGAGTACTCGTAGTGCGTAGCATGCTTGATTGAGTTTTGAGGCCATACTCTCCTCAATGTGCTTATCAAACTTAAGACAACTATCGTATGTGACACCCAGGAGGTTTGTATCGCTTTTGATACATAGCGGTTCATTAATTAAGGGTAGTTCTTTGGTGGCATGGCTTGACTGAAATAGGACACAACACATTTTTTGTATGTTGAATGCTAACTTATTCACCTGCATATGGATTATTTGATTCTCTATCAAGATTCGGATATTAGACGTTCCTTTATATGGTATCAGAATAGTTATATCATCTGCATAGATGAAACTTAGATATTGCGTGTTTTCGTCGTGGTGAATATATTATTAATATAAATAATAAACAAATAGACTATTGTGTGTCAGTGTTGGTAGCGGATATTTTCGTGTGTTACTAGATAATCAGCTGTTACTATCACGTTTGACGTAATAGATACTCATAGCGAGACATTACCTCTGCATCTGTGAATAATACAACCACACATTGTATATAACGTAACTGCAAGTTCCACTATACCATCATTGTCTGCTGCTTGACAGTTCCTGACCAATGATGTTATTCATGTGTGTGTATGTTTTTATCAATATTACCCAACTTGGCTGGGCATTCGCGCCATTACCAGGCCATTAATATTATTACCCGTAACATATAGACCTCTTTCAAAGTTTAGTTCCCATTAACCTTTTTCCTTTATCGAATCCTTATAAAGGACAGTACAGTATAAAACGTTACGTGCTGATTCCCAATTTATCATCAAAAGGCACTGTCGGCGCTTAAGGAGATGTCGATAGTCGTAAAGTTGGCGTTCCGATCTGTTAATTTTATAGTCTTCCTGTAATCCCTTTGAAACTTCCTGAAATAGAAAGACCAAACATACACTTGTGATCGAATAGAGATACAGAATAGGGTCCAGTAGAGAAACTCAGTTTTCCAAGCTGTCAGAACTAATAATAATTTTGCCAAATATTCCCATTGTGTTAAGTGTCCGTTTAAATATAAGTACGGCATTTTGCGCAACCTAATGATTTTTAATTAGCGTCATTTTTTGATGTTTTTTAGAAAAAAATATAATGGTGTTTCATATAAATTGTACGTTTATACAATATTTATATGAATAAAATGATGGAAACATAGATTGTGTAATGATGTCAATAACACGATAAAGGTTGGAAACATTGAATATGCGTCGCTAAGCAAATCCTTTTTCAAAGTAATTATACATTTTTAATCGATACATGTATTTTCACTATGAATCTAAATGAAATTGTGCTAATTTTGATACGATTACCACCTAGCACATATCACCATTATTTTTAATTGCCAATGAAATTAGTACTATTTGCTATCATTTATGACGAAATCATCACTGACAGCGATCAGCTGTCACAATATCAAGCTAATTAGCGAAAAAAAAAACCTGGATAATAGACATAATTATACACAGTGTCTCATCACTTGAATATTTCGGAAACTGCGCAATATAGATAAAAAGTTTCAAGGGAAGGCTGTAGGGCTTCCAGGGGGCAAAATGACGGTTACCTTGTCAATAACCTTCACTACGACCTTCAAGGACATTCCAAGGTCAAGTGAATATTTTAAATGGAACCTCCCTTTTTTCAGATCGAAATGGCATACAGCAAATTTTATTTCCGAACATCACCTTAGTCATGACCTTGAATATTACCTCCAGGTGTGGGGTTCAGTTGTGAGCGTTGCGAGGATTATCCAAAGATGATCGTGACCATGACCTTCAAGGTTAAATGAAAATTTCAGAAGGAACCCTTTCATTTTTATACTGGAGGTCAAGGTCAAATTTAGACGTGAAATTTTCTGCTTTTTCCATTTCCACTTTTAAAAATGAGACGTTTCCTTTGAAGAACGTAGTTATTGTCCTGGTCAAGGTCACCTTTGGGTAATCCTGTCAACTGTGCGGCCTAATATTTTTTGTAAGACAAATTGTCTTCGATTTGCCCTTGAAATGGCCTGAAGGTTGGGCTCAAGGTCATGGTCAAGGTAATTTACTAGACGTAAAATTTACTTCTCTTTTCGATTCTGATATGGAAAGGTGAGAGTTCTATTTAAAAATATTCACTTGACCTTAAAAATACCTTGAAGGGCGTACTCAAGGTCATTGTGAAGGTCACGGCTACTTTGCTTCCTCAGAACCCTACGACTTATGTTTGAAACCTTTTTTCTGAAATGCGTAGTATTCGAAGTATTTGAGTGGAGATATTAAAATACGACACGCGTATAGGCTGATTTCACAACAAAGTCGCTTTCTCGCGAATATTCAAAAAATATGAATTAATGGTCTGAGTGGTCTACGAAAGAGTTGAAGTGAACGAAAATATCTTTGAGTCATGTTTAGTTTGCTGCAGCCAGCGGTCACATCACTAGACAGCTCGAAAAAATAGACCACTAGCTTCAGAAAATTTAGTGGAAATTTAAACTCTGAAAAATTGTTGAGCATTCTATATGACTTTTTTAAACTGCAAATTTTCCATGTTTTGGCTATTGAACAATTTTCTCCTTTAAAATTTTTTGTGAAACAAATTTTGGAATCGGCAATATTTTTAATAGAAAATCAGCCCCCTAACTTAAAGGTTTTTTCTGCTATTCTAGATATCCTTGGCTACATATGTTAGAGACTCTGTAATGTTGCAAATGAGAAAAGCTTTCTTACACGTTTAGGTATAGCCCAAAGAATCATCCGTTCTGGGATGGAATATTTCGAATTGAAGCGTTAATCCCCACCCCCCTGCAATATTTTCGAAAAAATTAGTACGTACTGCTGTGTCTTGTTGAAAAAATTACGTTGCTAGACCCGCACGGGTATCACGTATCTTGAAAAGTGACATCATGCCGATTTTTTTTTTGACAATATGCTGTTTTTTTGACATTATGTGGGTTTTTCTACAAGTTGCTAACTTAGCACTTAGTTGTACGTGTTGCCTAAACGTCATGAGGCTTGTTTATCAATGTTTGGCTCTGGTTTGATGTAAAATCTGCTTCAGAGATGGCATTACTGGAGGTCTAAGCTGTAAGTTGTATGTGTTGATGATAATTACATTGGGTTCTTGTCTCAAATACATTTAATTGAGATTCAAAGCTAGAAATTAGTTGCGCATCCACTTTTTCTTATCCAATCTGGAAATTACATATACAAATCTGCTGAATTTCAAAAATGAGAGAGATAAGAAATAATTATATTCACTATACACTGCCGAATTACAAGTCATACACATGCTAATAGTAATTACACTCAACGCGGGCGCGGTGATGATTTCCCGTAATTCTCCTCAGTTTTTCGTAATTTATGACTTTGAAGATAACCTCTCTTCAGAAAGCACAACATAAAAATAACCCGTCGGGCACAGCAATAGATATACTTCATTGGCAGCATATTCGGTAATGATTTTCTCACACAGCAAATATCACTGATTTTATACACATGCAGACCAATACACATAATCATCCAGATGCGATCTTGCTATTCAACCAACTTTCTTCTCAGAGATAAAAGCTACAGACAAGGACCATTTGGTCTCACAAAACATATGCAACCAATAAAGCATGTAGTTTAGTTGAGTAATTCCTCCTGAGATGGACGTTCACAACGATCCTAGTGAGCAAACGTGCAATGACTGTTTGCGCCCTAAAAACTACCTAGTTTGCAAGATGACATCTTATAGGTTTTTTTGACGTTTTATAGGTTTTTTACATGATACCCATGCTGCAGAGTTATTATGTAAAAAACCTATAACTATACCTGTACCTATACTGTCAAACAAACCGATGCACTTGTTGACTAGGTAGCTGCTAGTGTTCAAATAGTTTATTCCGAGCTTGCTACAAGTGAGCATAACGTGGACGACGGCTAGTTTCAAGTTGACATCTTGTAGGAAAACCTACATAATGTCAAAAAAAACCGACATAGCGGCACTCTTCAAGTTACGTAATACCTCTGCCGAATCATGGAGACAACTCCTGCTCTTTAATGTTCAAGCACCGACAGCCCCTCCCTCTTCCTCCGAAACGTATATCCCCCTCAGCATGAATCCAGCGACCAGTGCGGAATTCCGCTACTGGTAGCTTAATTTTCAAGTGGTAGTGGCGTAGCGGCGGAATTGGATTTTTTGTTAAAAGTAGCGGAATTTTGCGATTTAGGTACATATGATGGATATTCTTACCAGAAAAAAAAATGAGTGCAGTTAGTAACCAAATCTAAATCTTTCCAATCGACAGCGGTAACCATCGGTCGGTAATTCTTATTTAACGTAGCCCCGTATAGATGGTAGTAGGTGGTAATAACACAACCTGTGAAATGTACTTCCAAAGTATGTCTAATAATTTTAACATTTGCCACACGGTAATGCAGATGTCGAGCGGACATTCTCATATATGGAGATTATCTAAACAAAGAAAAGGAATCGTATTCTACCTTCAACATTGTTCGCGATACTTATCAAATTGGATACAATACAACAAAATGCTGATGCTTAGACTTCGAGTTTGCTAAAAAACATTTTGAAAAATACAAAAATAATTTATATGGAAATGCAACAAGAAGAATCTGATACAGACAGTGACTAAGTTTAAGTAACTCAAAAACTTCAATTTTTTTATGCAAAACAGAAATAGCCTTTAGTCATATGCTTTTTATTTGTCAGGTTGTTGTGATATTTTTTTAATATGACTGCGTGATAAATGTTCTGTTGTTGGACAGTTATTTGTAATATTGTATTGGTTTTTATAGTCAAATATTTTTGTATTACAGTTTTATGTTGTAATTTATCACGCTGTTTGGGTTTTGTTTCCCTTTTTTGGCCCAACCTGTATAATAAAAGAACTAAATTAAAATAATAAAAAACATCTAATCTATACTTCGTACTACTTCATCATTACAAAATGTGCTGTTTATCTCAATAGGCGTTAAAACGTGTCCAAGTATCATGAAAAGCAGATTATCACAATTGTTGATCACAATTTAGTTTCGAGTGACCTTTAGCTCGTTTTGATAGTGGCCTTTCTTGCATGGTATTATTCTCATAATTGCCAAATATGTGTTTGTTTCTTCCCTATTTTCACTTGCATTTTTTATGTGTGGCGCCCTGTATTTCCATTACCATCGCTCCACTGCCCTTATTCATCCTCCAGTATTCGTTTTGGTTTACAACCGTTCACAACTGTCATCATTCTCGTGATTAATTAATTCATTATCCTTAATAATGCGCCAAGATTACAACAGGATTAAATATGAACACCGCCCACAAACTTTCCTTCCCCGACTGCCAAGCTATTTATAGATATCCTTGTCTTGAACCGGAATAACTGAAATGTTTGATAACAGCTACAGTTCAAGAGCTTTCCCATTGCTTCTTTTGTATGTAAGGGAATTCGTTTGGTCGAGATAAAATTACCTTCTCCTTTGAGTTTTTTTTACGGAAACTTAAGGAATTACGGACGTTACATGTTATGACACATTCCAATCCTTTATGTGGGACGCTACAGGCGCAATCGTAAAAAATTCGGAATAAAGACAAGCTACTAGAATATTTTGTATTCGTCTTGTATCCCCATTTTTACCCTATTGCCTCGGAATGAGGGTTATGTTTTTAGCGTGTACGTATGTATGTTTACTAAGTGACATATAAATCCGAACACCCAGTTTAAATGGTTTTATTTTAATAAAAGTTGTAAATAACAAGTGAAAAAATGTTCAGCCTTATCAGTTGGACATTCCGGTTTTTATACTACTTTTTTTTAATTCACTAACGCTCTAAAAATGAATATTTCAGCCGCAGTAAAGAATCAACGTTGGCGGATTTTGGTTCTTGACATCCTTTACGATCGGTTACGATGCCTAAAGTACGGAGACCTGTACGATTTCGTCAACTTAGTGAATTTGATAGGGGCCGTATAGTGGGACTTCGGGAAGCTGGACTTTCTTTTCGGGAAATTGCAGTTAGAGTGCAAAGAAGTGTAGACACTGTGGTTAGGTGTTGTCAGGCATGGCTTCGAGAAGGCCGTACGCAAAGAGCAAGGGGCACTGGACGCCGCCGTAGAACAACAGACAGTGAAGATCGCCGCCTAAGATTATTGGCCTTAAGGTACCGTTTCTCCACTACCAGGTCCATTGCAAATGAATGGTTTGCAGAACACGGAAGACCTATTGGCATGCGAAGTGTTTATCGACGAATGAGAAGTTTTGGCTTGTTTTCATACCGGCCACACTGGGTCCTCCCTTAAACTCGAGAACACCGACGTAATCGCCTTGAGTGGTGCAGACAACGGTCACTCTAGGATCAGGAATGGAACAGTATTGTCTTTAGTGACGAGTCTCGATTTTGTTTAGGCATGCACGATGGTCGTGCCAGGGTTAGAAGGAGACGTGGTGAAAGGAGGAATCCACAGTTTTTTGTTGAAAGACATGTTCATCACACTGTTGGAGTTATGGTTTGAGGTGCTATAGCTTATGGTTCCAGGTCAAATTTAATCTTCATCAGAGGTAACATGAACGCGCAGCGTTATATCCACGAAGTTCTAGAACCCCATCTTTTACCCTATCTAGACACCCTGGCAGATCCAACTTTCCAACAAGATAATGCCCGACCACATGTTGCAAGAGTCACAATAGACTTCTTTCAACATAATGATGTCACATTGTTACCATGGCCACCAAGATCTCCCGACTTATCCCCAATTGAGCACGTGTGGGATATGATGGGTAGGAGATTGCTCAATTTGCAACGCCCTCCTCAGACTCTAGAAGCACTTCGAGAGGAGTTGGTGGTTGCCTGGAATGAGATACCACAGGAGGACATTGACCACCTGATCAGAAGCATGCCTAGGTGCGTTGGAGAATGCGTAGCACATCAGGGTGCATCCACACATTATTAAAGGTCAAAGGGCTTTAAAGCAGTGCAATCATTTTAAAATTTTTATCATTTACTTATTATGCTTCATTAAGTACTTATACAAAATTTTATTAAAATAAAACCATTTAAACTGGGTGTTCGGATTTATATGTCACTTAGTATATATGAATGATATTTCACGGGATACAGTCCACATTTCAACTTTGAATTTCGCGGGTTACAGCTTAAATGCTTGATGAATCTTTACATTTGAGGCGTCCGAAGCGGAAGTATTCAGGAACCCATCCGACCGAAATGGATTCAAAACGGCTTGCTGGATTTAGCATTCGGATAGGACTACTAAAGCTTCATTCTCTTTAATTACTGCAGTCGAGATGTTTGAATGTTTAAAAATGTCCTTGTTGTAGGTTCAAAACCCACAAAAATTAACGAGAAAGGTTGGGTATATTAAAATTTTATAAAATCAAAATAAGAGATTTTTAAGTTAACATCAACTCTGAAATTTTTATTTCGCGGGCTTCAGCTCAAACGGGTTAATGATTCAATGAGCCGTATTCATAAAACAAAGGATATGCTTGTACTTGCAAATTTTGAAGGAAATGCTCCAGATGGTATTTATAATAATTTGAAGTAAATGCTTTAACTTTTTGAGTATAAGCATATCCTTCAAAGCATTGACATAAGTGAAATATCTTCACCTTATACTTGGCATAGGAAGCATATCCTTAAAAATTCTGAGTGAGGTCAGTAGCAGACTCAACTTCGTAACGAATGGTCGTCAAACGATGATGGCGGAAATTGTGGATGTTAGGGATGTTAAAACGTACAAACCTTGTTTACCTTCACTTCGTCCTGGCTTCAAAAAATTATATCGGTTCGACGATGCAAATGTACAATGGCTTGCGGACAGACTTTTAGTTGAGAATGAGGAAACTCGAGGAGGAGCACTTTCATGTATTCATAAAATGAAGATATGTCTACGCTATCTCGGTGATCCTGGATATCAACAAGGGTTTGGTCAGAAACTTGGTGTTAGTCAAGCAACGGTATCTCGGGCTGTGAACAGCATAGTTGCACAGCCGGACGAGTGGATCAAGTTTCCTACTACCAACCATGAACTGATGAAGGCCAAGCGGATATGGCAAAGCATATATAAATTTTCGACTGCAATTGGTGTAATTGGATATAGGAATCCTGAAACCAGATCGCCATGGAGATGAGTATATCAACCGAAAAGGGAAACCTACTTTAATTGTGCAAGCCACTTGTGATGCCAGAGAGATGTTCACAAGTGTTGATGTCAGTTGGCCTGGATCAGTGCATGATTCCAGAATATGGAGAAATTCACAAACTAGATCACAACTAATAAATAAAGCAAATGTTGTACTACTTGGCGATGACGGTTATGGTATAGAGCCATGCCTTACGACTCTCTTCAGAAATCCTGCTCCAGCTGCAGAAATAAATTATAATAAGCTTTTTAAAAAAAGAAAGAGTTCTAATTGAACGCTGTTTCGGCCAACTGAAACGCCGATTTCCTATCCTACAGTATGTGTGCCGCGTAAAATTGGAAAATGTGCCGAAAATAATTATTGCTTGTATTGTACTCCATAATGTTGAGAAGAGCGTGGGCGATCCTGACTTAGAGTTAGTTGAACAAGACCCAGATGAATATGAAGGAAATCATGAGAATGACAATCTTCCTCTCTGCCAACTATGTCAACAAATAAGAAGAAACTTGAGTATTATAATAAATAGTTTTACTGAGTGTATATATAAGTTATAATAAGTTTTATTTTCGTGAACATCATAAGTTACAAGTGGCTTCTGACGCTGCATCATTTGTAATTTAGTTTTATAATACTCTTGTTGTAAAATACTTGTTTGGAACTGCTGTAATAGCACTAGACGTTGCAGTTCTTTTGTAGTTAACCCTTTGGTTTCCTCAGTTTCGTATTTCTCTGTTGCTAATTTTCTTTTTGGTGGCATTGCCTTCTGAATTGCTGGCGCTGTAATACTAACTGTTTGCTCACTGCGCTCGGTATATAATTCACTTCCTTCTTCTTGAACACTACCAATCTGAATGGAACCTCTAATTTTCCCAATTGTAGGATTACAATCACCTTCCATAGCTTTCAGCAATTTTTTTCCCAATCTAACAATTTAATTGCTTTATTACCATTTTTTTTAACTGTTTTTTTCTTCAATCTTGATTTCATGTTGTTGATTTTTTTAAATAAGCCTTTAGTATCTAATGGTTCAACGAATGTTGATTCGTATTTTTTCAACATCTTCTTCAAGGCATCGTCCTTTCTCATTTTTATTTTTGGAACTTGTGACTTTTGCAAAATAATGGGAGCAATGACAACTTCATCTGCGATGAACTGCAGGTCATTGCCATTATTTTCTAAAGTTTCTTCGTCACTTGAGGATGACGTGCTTATTGATTTAATAAAAAACTGTATCCAGTAAAAATACGGAACGGTCTGTGTAAGCTCTGTAGTACAACTGTCAGTGATGCTGAGTGAACGAACTCCCACGTCAACTACAAGCTGGAACAAGTTCAGGACATCTCGCTCAAGATACAAATACCAGTCAACCTTTTACTTCTTCTTTGAGGATATCCTCGCGAGTATAAGGTAATCATTATGAATATGAAAACAAGGATATGCTTATGCTTCTATCTTTTTCTCCGAAACCAGAACTTATACTTTTACCTTATGCTTCTGAGGATATGCTTCTCTTTTTGAATATGGCTAATTATTTCTATTTAACACGAGCTACAGATCACCAGATGACAAGTCAGTTTTTTGACAGGTCTATCGTATTTTTGGTGTCTACGTCTGTAGGGAATTGAGATGTTGAAGGTAGATGTTGCCACCAGGATTATTATACTGAGTCACAAAAGACGGTAAGCACCTACATACGTATGTTTATCCGATTTTAATAATGTTTGGCATATATCGTCGCTGGAAAGACAAAGGGGCGTATGTCGGAAAATGCGGATTTGGAGTTAGCACCGCCAGAAATGTCTAAGAGTGGATATCTATTATATGACGAAGTGGCGTATCGCTCCTCCTTATACAGGGTGCGGCAGAAAGAGCGGACGTTTTTGGGATGGGTAGTACTCTCCGCCTCCGTCTACGAGAGAGGTGGGGAGGGTGCCGTTTGACTCGTGAGATCCTAGCATTATTTTACCAGTTGTCGTTATGGAGCCTTGGGCGGTGGATCACCGCGTTTTCGCCTATGATTGTTTCGTCCGAAATAATGAGTCAGTCATCGTCGTACAGCGTAAATTTCGTCGCCACTTCAACATTCATCGGAATAGAGCTGTTCCCTCTCGAAACACCATCCTTCGTTGGGCTGAATCACTTCGCAGGCGTGGCGAACTGATCAACAGAAGACCAAGAGGAGCGCCGCGAACAGTTCGAACTCCTGAAAACCTTGAACGCGTTCGACAAGTCTTTCTTCGCAGTCCGACTCGGTCTGCCCGGAAACATTCTGCTGCACTTCGCCTTAGTCATCGTTCGGTAAGGCGAATTTTGCATATGGATCTCCGCTTTCACCCCTACAAATTGGCCATTGTGCAACAGTTACAGCCAGGAGATTATGCACAACGAATGAACTTCGCACGTGAGATGGAAGCACTGATCGATCAAAATGAGAACCTCATTTTGTTTATGAGTGACGAAGCCCACTTTCACCTAAACAGCATGGTTAACCAGCAGAATTGTCGTTATTGGGCTAATGAAAATCCGCTCAGTTAAACGAAAGACCGCTGCACAGGCCAAAAGTAACGGTTTGATGCGCTGTATCGCAAACTTGCATCATTGGCCCTTACTTCTTCGAAGACGGTAATGGTCGTGATGTTACCGTGAACTCAGAGCGCTACGTCGACATGATCACCAACTTCTTTCTCCCTGAATTACGACGGCGACGTGTTCCAATCCGACGTGTGTGGTTCCAGCAGGTTGGGGCGACCGCCCACACAGCCCGAGCATCCATGGACGTTATTCGCCCTCTCTTCCCTGGTCGGCTTATTTCCAGGTTTGGCCTCCTCGGTCCCCAGATTTATCCATATGCGATTTTTTCTTATGGGGACACCTCAAGACTAGAGCATACGCGAACAAGCCCCGAACTCTGGACAAATTGAAGGGCGACATTCGCGTGGACATCGCCCAAGTTGAGAGAGCGACGTTGGAGAGAGTCTACGCGAACTTCCAAGAACGCCTCCAGCACTGCATCAACGATTTCGGCCACCACATGCCTGATGTGATTTTCCACACTTGACTGTCTCAAATGCTATTTCCTTGTGAACCTGATTCCATCAATAAATTTGTTTTCGAGTAAAAATTAACTATTTTATGATATTTTTTTAAACCGTCCATCCTCTCTGCGGCACCCTGTAGATAACGTAATATGGCAAATCAGTACGTGGACGGATCTCCAATTCTTACTAGTTCTAAAAGGACAAACGGGCGTATATCGCGTCTCCTGTAAAATAGCTGAATTGTTGAGTTACGCCTCTTTGTCTTTCCAGCGACGATATGTTCAATGTCCCTTACTAGTAAAATGATTAAATTTTCAGCTTGATCCGTCAACATCTATTTAAATTCGTTAGTTAAAATGCACAAAACTTAACGAATACGATTGGCGATTCTCATCAACAAGCTTAACAGAAAAGAATGTTCGGTCCATACATAAAAGTAAATCGCTGTGAGGTTGATGAATCAGATTCAAGAGATAGCTGGCAATTTCCGCCTCGTGAATACATTGCAGTTAATATTACACGCTCGTCAGCTCGTTATCTTTATGTGTTTGTAGACATTTATTTTCTCCTTTTCGACTGCGGATTTTCCTAATGTCTGCATAACGATGATTTAGTTTAAGCAGGTTATTTATAGAAATGTCAAAAAAGACTGACCATATGAAACTTAAACAGTACTGAAACTTAAAACGTTGGTAGCTCTTATGTTTTAGCTTGAAATATTTAATAAGAGCTAATACGTCCATATTTTCTATCATACTCGACCGTGGATGTGGAAACATAGTACTCTCTACTTACAGTTCAATTTCTTAGCTACTAAGCTTGCTATGAATGGTTGTGAGAAAATTTAATATTCTCCTCATGTATAAAAATGCTATAAGAATCGCAAGATTACAGCAAAAATTTCTTGTTACCTAGACGGTAATTTTGTGTAATCAGTTACGAAAAGTGTTACGTATCTTGAAAAGTGACATTATGTCGATTTTTTTGACATTATGCTGGGTTTTTTTCTACAAGATGTTAACTTAGCACTTAGTTGTACGTGTTGCCTGGCTTGTTATCAATCTTTGGCTCTGATGTGATGTAAAATCTGCTTCTGAGATGGCATTACTAGAGGTCTAAGCTCTAAGTTGTATGTGTTGATGAAAATTACTTTTGGTTCTTGTCTCAAATACACTTAATTGAGATTCAAAGATAGAAATTAATTACGCATCCAGTTTTTCTTATCCATTCTGGAAATTACATACTTATACAAATCTGCTGAACTTCAAAAATGAGAGAGATAACAAATAATTATATTCACTGTACACTGTCAAGTTACAAGCCATATACATGCTAACAGTAATTACACACATCGCGGGCGCGGTGATGATTACCCGTAATTCTCCTCACTTTTTCGTAATTCATAACTTTGAACAAAACCTCTTTTCAGAAAGCACAACATATAAATAACCCGTTATATTCTGCATATTCAGTAATGATTTTCTCACACAGCAAATATCACTGATTTTATATACATGCAGACCAATACACATAATCATTCAGATGCGATCTTGCTATTCAACCAACTTTCTTCTCAGAGATAAAAACTACAGACACGGACCACTCAGCCTCACAAAACTATGCAACCAATAATGCGTAGTTTAGTTGAGTGATTCCTCCATAGATGGACGTCCACAATGATCTTAGTGAGCAAACGTGGAATCACTGTTTGCGCCCTAAAAACTACCTAGTCTACAAGTTGACATCTTATAGATTTTTTGACATTTTATAGGTTTTTTACATGATACCCGTGCCGCACGACTCAGTTTAAGCTCCAATCGGCACGCTCACAATTTTGCAAATGGCAGCACGTTATTGAGTTGGAAATCGGAAAGAAAGAACCTCATCTCTAAACTCGCTCTAAATAATTCCAAGCTATAAAATTGCTCACTCGCCTAGAGCACCAATTCTACTTTAATGAACGCTTTACACGTAAGAGGTTTAAGCCAAGGGTTAACCTACCCTTATTAATTGATATTTTGCTTTGTTGGTGCGTTGCCATTGCTGAGGAGATACCGGCAGAGCTATTACGTAATAAACATATATAATGTCAAAAGCACCGATAAAATGTCAACTTGCTGACTAAGTAGATACTATTGTGCAAATAGTCATTCGGATCTTGCTCGCTGTGAGCGTCACCCTCAGCGCCACCTGGATGGACGAATGACTTAACGACCATGCTGCAACTAAGTGCACCAGCATGCTTTGTTGGTTTCAGAATGCCGAGATAGTCTGTCGAGATCTAACAGCAAAAAAATTGGTTGAGTAGCAGAGTATCAGGATCGGATCTGGATGATCGTGTAGTTATTGTGTGTATGCATGCATATTAAAACAGTGATATTTACTATGTGTGAAAATTATTACTAAATATGCTGCCCATATTAGCTATACCAGATGGGCAATGTTCAAAATTATAAATTACGATTCTCCTTGGTTCCTTTTTGCGTTTTCAAATACTTTGATAAGCATTTGGGGAGGTCACCACCGCATCCGCGTGATGTGGAACATATCACAGAAAAATTAGGAATGACACATCACACACAAAACATTTTCACAGTACCTCACATATAGGTGCTGATTTGTATTTTCTATTTGTCATCCCAAGTAAATTTCTATGAAATTTAAATGACTAGAAATAAAAAATGATGTAAAATTTAGTAACCTTTTCACGTTTCATTGTAGCCTATTTTCTCAACTGTTCATTATAATATACTTTCACCAACCTGAGATTCTTATCATCAACGCAGATTATTAACACACAAATCCTCACTAAGCTATTATGCCCTGTCGTTTTATCCGATGTCCTACCAGCTATAGTCTACAACTTACAGCTTAGACCTCTAGTAGTGCCATCTCTGAAGCAGATGTCACATCACACCAAAGCCAAACCACGATAGCTCATGTGTCAGGACGTTCAGGCAACACGTACACACATCGGGTGCACATCAAGTGAACGACAGCTGGTTCCAAGTTAACGTCTTACATGAAAACCTATATAATATCACAAAAAACCTAAATAATATAAAAAAACGACATAATGTGACATTTCAAGATACGTAATACCCCTGTGAATCAACGTAATATTCTCCATTTTTATTATAACTCAAAGTGAAGTGCAATATATTGTGAATGTCAAATTAAAATCCAAAAGCTACACCATACACTTCTGTATGTCATCATTCGAGAAGCAATTAAGGTGATACTACTTATATGGTAAGGACCGGCAAGGCGGCAGCCACAAACGTTATTTGAATAAACTCATAAATATGTCCAGTGAAAATCCCGAAGATGAGTAATGTATTGCAAACTGGCTGAAAAATGCTGATCTCATATGGATAGGGTCGATTTTTATTTTGGTATCTTTATGTATGTACGCTTATGGAAAATTTGAAACAGGACCTGTTCTTTTCATTATAAATAGACCGCCATGTTTCTCGTTGACACCGCTAGCTCCTAGCAGCTAGGTTGAAGGCAACCAAAATGTCTCAAGGACGTGCTACCACAGTAGCTGCATTTGACATGTATCATAGTATAATCGAGGCAATATCCGCTCAGAAAAAGAATATTGAGTCTGTTTTTTGCATAATCGTATTCAAAAAGAACCTCTTTTAACAAATCTGCAAGTAGTCAGGCCCAAAATTTTGGCAAAAATTGTTTGAACGTTTTTTTGAATAAATTTCAAAAATTGGTTGTTTCATTTCGCGCAATTTTGTTTCGGGTTATTTCAAACAAAAACGGTTTTAATGATAAAATTGATAGTGTTCCCGATATAAGCGATCTAATATTTGAAAAATTGCGAAATGCCGACCCCGAAAAAGGATATGCAAAAACGAAAGTCTTAATGTTTGAAACTTCCAAAATATTATTTAGCCATCCATCAATAAAATCGCGAAACATTTTAGGTGACGTGGTTATTGCAAACCTTTATTTTTTAATTGCTAATGAAGAGAGCGTTAAATTTTTACTATCAATCTGCGTGAGAGTTTGATAAATGCAGAGCGGAAGCCAGCTAGGGCAACAGAGTAAGCAGAGGCGTATTTACCCTAGGTCCAAAAGGGTGATGGATGGATGGAATATTGATTCTGTTTTTTGCATAATCGTATTCAAAAATGACCTCTTGTAACGAATCTGCATGTTGCAAGGCCCAAAGTTTGTCCAAAAAATGTTTGAACGTTTTTTTAACAAATTTCAAAAATTGGTTGTTTCACTTCCGGCATTTTTTTTTGTTTGGGTTACTTCAAACAAAAACGGTTTAGTGAACTTTTCTCTAAAATTGTGTGTCGGATATAAGCGATTCAATATTTGAAAGAGTGCGAAATATTCCATTTAGGACCCCGCAAAAGGATATGAGAAAACGAAAGTTTTGAGGTTTGAAACTTACAAAGTATTCTTTAGCCATCCATTAACAAAATCGCGAAGCATTTTAGGTGATGTTGTTATTGTAAACATTTATTTTTATTCGTATTCAAAGATGACCTGTTGTAACGAGTATGCATAATAATAATATTTAAACAGTAAACACAAAGTATATACAAAGTTTACAAGCAAAAAAAAGCCTTAAGAGGATAAAGGGCTACATCAGCTTGCCCCTTAAAGAAGCATCTGCTAGAGCCAAAAAAACAATAGTCCAATAACACCAAGACAGTAGCATCCTGTTCTCTGATGACATCATCCACAAGATCTGTTAATGCTGTGGAACAACTGTACCCGGTTCTAAACCCTGACTGTCTATTGGGGATGATATTGTTGCCAAAAACGTAGTTAGCAACTTGTATAGCGATTGCCTTTTCCAAAAGTTTAGAAAGGGTCGGTAAAAGCGAGATTGAACGTAGTTGACCAAATCCTGTCGGATTGTTAACCTTAGCTAATGAAAGAACATTGGCCAGCTTCCAGCTTTTAGGAAAATAAGACCTTTTAATACAACTATTTATAATATGGGTAATATAAGAAGCTATAAAAGGGCAACACAAGGAAATCAGGGTAACGTTCAGGCTATCAGCGCCAAAAGCCTTCGTCTTGATACTGAGGATACTATTTAAAACAAAAATCTTCGTCGATTAGGTTAAATGAGAAGGTTTCATTAAGCAATGAGTTGTTGTTATAGAAATTCAACAATTCTTGTTTTGGAGTACTATTTTGTGATATTTGGGCAAAGTAGGTAATAAGTTCACGTTCAAGTTCTTCTGGTAATTTTTTTGTGGGTTATTTCAAACAAAAACGGTTTTAATTATTTATCTCTAGAATTGATACTGTTCCAGATATATGCGATTTAATAGTTGAAAAAGTGTAAAATGTGTCATTTCCGACTCCGCAAAGGGATATGCAAAAACGAAACTTACAAAATATTCTTTAGCCATCCATTAAGATCGCAAAGCATTTTAGGTGATGTGGTTATTGTAAACCTCTATTTTTTAGTTGGTAATCAAGAGTGCGTTACATTTTTACTATTATTCTGCATGAGAGCGACAGAAATGCAGAGCGGAAGCCAGTTAGGGCAAGAGAGTAAGCAGAGGCGTATTTACCCTACGTCCAAAGGGGCGATGGACCGGAGCGGTTTATTTTTTTTATGCTGCCGCAAACCTTAAGAGGCCCAATAAAATCCTAAAAAACGCTAATGGGGCAAGGGTACCCGTGTAAACGTAGTAGGAAACTGCACAGTGCTCACGGATCCGCAAAATGCTTGTACTTTTTACACATGACGCATTTTAGGCATTCAATTGTCATATCTTTTATCCTAAAACATTTGGTGTCGCGCTGAATATGGCCTACCAATTATCTTTTGTTTTTGTTCTTGTGCGATTATGGCGAACCGTACCTTCCTCCCAATGAGGTTGCGTGTCAAGAGGTTTTTCGCAGCGAATTCTTTTCTTTCAGGACCTCGCAGAATTTCTCCATATCGGTGGACAATAAATAATAAGCTACACGGAGATGCCAACCATTTTTCGCACGGCAACACCTGCAAAAAATTACCGATTCTTCGTATCCTTTTCGCGGGAATCCTCAAAAAACATCCACGTGAAATTGAGAAAGAAAGTTAAATTATTGATACCATATATACGATGCGTCACCTGAGTAATTTGAAATTACCAGAGATGATAAACCCACCACAGTTTTGCGGCTGACCGTACTTTGCATGCAGGCAATCAGGGTACTAAAACGGTATCTATAATCGTGTTGAAGGAAAAAAAACTATATAGGCGCCTCGATAGTTTCTTAAACTTTGTAAAGAACTTATTTATACCTGCTGATCATCTTGCTTCCTTACTCTGTCCAAGACCCATATAAAACCAGCCCCGAAATACTCTACATATACCTGAAATGCTCTTACTCCAAGCACACTATACAGGGTGACTACGAAGTTGAGTCATTTATTTTAACAGTGAGTAGATCTGATCAAAAGAAATGTTTTTTCCTTTAACATTTTTCTGGTAAAATTAAAGTAACAAAGTTATAGCCCTTTAGAAGTTTGAGTGCCACCCTGTCTCAATAATAATATTATGTGCTCGTGTTTGGCAACAACGGATATAATCCGCCTTATCGGTTCATCGCATCGGAAACAAAAAAGCGAAAGAATTTGAAACGCTTATCACGATGTTTTTACTACAATTTTATTCAGTTGTATTCAGTCAATGTGTCAGTCGGTAACGCGTGAGTGAATAGTGGTGTTTGTTGGGTGGCTCAAACGAAATAAAAAATGGCACATGTTTACGAAAATGCTGAACTTGTGGACATGATTCTTATTTACGGGGGGGGGAGTCTCTACAAAATGCTGCCACGGCATCACGAATTTATGCGGATCGGTTTCCCAATCGAGTGCAACCAACCCCTCGTGCCTTTGTTAATGTAGTACAAAGGGCTCGTGAATCAGGTGACTTAAGACCTCACAGGGGAGAACATGCCGGTGCTCCAAGACCGCACGATCAAATACAGATCCGCACTGAAATACTTGTCGGGAGGATACTTTATAAAACAAGGTAACATTTTTTTTTATTTTTACACACATATTTTGGTTTATCTTCCTTCTACAATCATTATCTGAAAATTAATGACTCAACTTCAAAGTCACCCTGTATATTATTGAGCATTTCTTCATGATGTGTCGTCAAGCTCTGGGCATTTCAAGCAGATCCGCTAGGCTTCTCGTTTACTGCTGGCTTTAACTATCGAATTCTGTACACTGAAGACTGTCCAGTTGGAATCAGATCAACAGGATAATTTTCACTTAAAGGTACTCCAATTTTATTCCTATGATCCTCGAACCAGCTTACGATTTGCTGGCACAAACAGATTTTCCACAGGTGCTCTTTGAACCGACATATGCAGCTTAAATTGTGGTTAGCACATTGTAAGTGCTATATTAATTATATTAATAATAATTTATTATTTTTATGATATGGGTGTCAAGCAAGCACAGGTCAGTATAAACAACCCAGCTGCAGTATCTGAACAGAATGAAGTAAGTGTGTTAAGACGAATCTAAGGATGTCCCAAATATCAAAATCTATCAAGCTGTTTGGGCTCCAGTCTGTGAAATAGAAATTTGAAGGTTGAAGTTTACGTTTGTCCACCATCCCGACTTTATAATACATAAGTATAGTGTGTGTCACTAGTACAGTCAAGACAAATCTATTCAAAATCCATCAAGCCGTTTAAGCTTTAGTCCAAAATGTGACCATGTAAACCAATTGAGTTAATAAATACTCATCTATAATAACCATATCAAATTTCCGAGTTTCAACTTCTTAACAAAATGTATGTATTTAAATAATCGATGGCTTATATCGATCAAAGTCCGCTAATGAAAATAAAGTAAGGAGTTTTATGAAGTCCTATTAATAAAATGTATGTAAATTCGATAGAAATTACTAAATCAGTTATTTAACATCATAAATACTAAAAAGTTAAAAATAATAAAAGCGTTAAAATGTCTTTAAAACCATGCTATGGTTTAGTAGATAGACGAGCTAAATACTGTATCACCCTCGTAACTAGAACTTTGAGTACCAATGAGACGAACATCGTCGCCATGCCATGCATCGACAGAGGCCGCCAGTCGCCATCTACCAGCATCGACAAAGACTCTCCTAGAAAACGCGGGAGCGCTTCTAGGTTCGTCGATTCAAAAATAAATACACGCACAGAGGGCAGAGTAAGGCGGAGACGCCCGACAGTCGACATAGTCTTAAATTACTGATAAATTAATTGCCAGTGTTGTAATAAATTAATGCCTGAGTAATAAATTCGCCTATAAATAATCTCTCAAGTTTGCAAATAAAAATTTTGCAAAGTAGGTTGATTCGGCATTTCCCAAGCAACGCCCTAAGCAGTGTATAAAGAAATATGTAAAGCACAGACTAGTCTGAGAAACAGTCAGTCAATCAGGTCCATACAATTAGTCCATAGACATTTTTCCCTGGAAAAGTTGGCTATCCCCGACACCTAACTCGGACCGGCGTGGCACCGTGGTAGCGCAGTTAAAGGACAGAAAACAAAAATACATATGATTCCATAACAGAAAATTAATCACGGTCGGTGTACGATGCCAGCAGCAGCCGGGGTCGATAGGTACGCGATCTATCTAACGAGAATTGTTTTCAGGGCTAATGTACGGAGAAATCTATGATCTGTTAAATATGTCTATTAAGCGCATAGAACTACCAACGTTGGGAGCGTATAAATATATAAGCATGAAGAAATTGAGAAAAACCCTCCTGCCCCCTTACAACCCCTTCCTCAAGCTTTTTACCTCTACAATTTTTTACAAAAATGATCAGGATCCTGTGAAGCGTCAAAAAAGAAGTTTGAGCAACTTTTATTTTCTCAGCTCTTGGATTATTTCTCTGCCGCTATTAGACCGATCTTCAAGAACTATAAATATTTTGCGTCGCTGGTATAGTAGTGACATTGTTTAAAAATTTCATCAAAATCCGAGCTGCACTCAAGTTATAGGCAGTTATAAGATTAGCGGACGGACCGACAAACAGACCGACAGAAATGAGTGATATGGTTTTTAGTGATGATGATATAACAAAAAATATAACATCTCACTTAAGAAAATATTTGCGACTATAATACATCCCCGCCAGTAGGCGTGGGAACAAAATACAGGGTGTTTCAGTTTATTGTTGCATAACTTTAAGATTCGATAGAATTTTTGAAATTAATGCATAGTCTATATAAACATGGGTCGAAAAATGCGTGGCTTCCGAAATTCAGGGTGTTTAAATTTACTTTCTAAAATAGTTTTTTTTAAATATTTCGAACCATATTTGATGTATAACAGTGAAAATTATTTGTACAAGGGTTTTTTGGTACGACAAAACGAACCATGGGCATAGTTTTACTGTAGCCGCTAGAGGGCGCTCTTTACTGTACCTGTAGTGTATTAAAATGACCGAAAATTTTTTCTTAGTGCAATTTTTTGCTTTTTGAATAAAAAAACTGATTCTTCGCACTTTTCTGCATAAAAAACCTCTCCTGTGAGTTTTCGTTATAGTTAGCCGTTTTTGAGATATTTCGATTTTTAAGGATCGATGCATTTTTAATTATTTATGGGAAAATAATATTTTTTTTTTACATTTTCGATTTGGGCATAACAAGTAATTATGATGATCGTTTAGGTTGTGTTTTTAAACACAACAATAATTCCTAACTCCAAATAAACACAAAAAAACAGAATATTAATTTGTTTAATTTTCCAACATTATTTTTCACAAATTAAATTAATTATTTACAACTAAAATGCTATTGGATAGTTAGGACAAACATACAAAATCTAAAGTAGTTGCTCGAAATGTAAACCCAATTGTTGAATACACAATTCACATGTACGAATGATCGAACGTGGTATAGCATTATTCAAATACGGCCTTATTTCATCACATGCATTCCTGATTCTATCTATTAACATATCTCTTGTGGTTACGGGAGTCTAGTACACTTTTTCTTTTAGAAATCCCCACACAAAGAAATCTAACGGATTTAGGTCAGGGGATCGTGGAGGCCCGGTGACTGGTCCTCCACGGCCGATCCATCTTTCTGGATAATTTTCGTCCAGCCAGTTTCTAACTATTCTCGAATAATGAGCTGGACAACCATCAAGCTGGAACCAGGCCAATCTTCTTAAATCTAACATAACGTCATCCCACATGTTTGCATGTTCAGCCTTTAAAAATTCCAAGAAGGTCGCAGCATTTAACCTTGCAGGCAAAAGTCCAAATAGTCGATTACGGTAGATACCAATCCACATATTCACACTAAATTCATGCTGAAAATTTCTTTCCCGAACTGCATGCGGATTTTCATGCGACCAAATATGTTGATTATGAAAATTTACCACTCCACGTCTAGTGAAGCATGACTCATCGGTCCATAAAACGTTACTTAAAAACTATTATTATCAGTTCTATCAAGAATCCACTGACAAAATGTGATTCTCCATTCTCCGTCCCCTGGCTGCAGTCCTTGCACAGGTTGCAAATGGTAAGGACGTCTATGGTCATTTCTAAGAACATGGTGAACATGGCTTGCTGAAATTCCCAAGGCACCAGAAACTCTCCTAAAACTTGTGGTCGGATCTCTATCAAACTCACGCAGAATCATACGGGTAAATCTGCGCTGACGAACATTTATGTTTTGATCCCTTTGGAGATTTCCAAAACCATTTTCAATTATTTGGCGATGCACTCTTACAAATACTGAGCGAGTTGGATGTCGTCTGTTTCGAAATCTTCGTGCGTATTCTCTGGCTGCCTCTGCTGCGTTTCCATTTACAAAGCCATACACAAAATGAATATCCGCTAACTCTTGATTGGAGAATAAAAATCAAATTTTTATAAAACTTACAAAAAAAAAACAGGTAAAAGAAACTAAATTTCGTGCATTCACAATTGCAAAAAAAACGTTTCAGGTTTCAACAGACAACAAAACTAACTGTCAACTAATTGACGTTTAACCTTATTCTGCTTTCAATTTCAAAAATATTTGCAGGCACAGCCTACTTCTAAAAATTATCGAGATACTGACTTTTTAACATTATTTTATCATAAATAATTAAAAATGCATCGAACCTTAAAAATCTAATTATCTCAAAAACGGCGAAAATTCACAAGAGAGCTTTTTTATGTTGAAAAGTGCGAAGAATCAGTTTTTTTATTCAAAAATTTTCAGTCATTTTAATACACTACAGGTACATTAGAGAGCGCCCTCTAGCGGCTACAGTAAAACTATGCCCATGGTTCGTTTTGTCGTACCAAAAAACCCTTGTATACCAATTTTCACTGTTATACATCAAATATGGTTCGAAATATTTAAAAGAAACTATTTTAGAAAGTAAATTTAAACACCCTGTATTTCGGAAGCCACGCATTTTTGGACCCATGTTTATATAGACTTAATGCATTAATTTTAAAAGTTCTATCGAATCTTAAAGTTATGCAACAATAAACTGAAACACCCTGTATAAGTAACACGCTTTTATTTGAAGAAAGCTTGATTGTCCTTAGGAGGGTCAAGAAGTATATAAAAGCATACTTCCAATCGGAAAAATTATTTAAAAATTCTTAGTTAATCTATTAACCGCTAAAGTTGTTTTTAAAAGCGTTTTTTATTTAACCGGTTGTTGTGAAACCGTTGTTTGTCCATTAGTAAATAAAACAAACTAGAAGCTTCCGAGAACGGGTCAACGTCTGTGGTCTGCAACCCGCTGTTATTGCATTTTTGTCCGTCGGTCGCAGTCGCGGCAGTTTATTTTCCGTCATACATCACCCTGTCATGTTGGTCTTGTACCTTGGCACTTCTTTATAAAACAATTAAAAGGAATCATTGCTTTTAAGCGTAAAAAACAGTTGCTTTAATGGCTCACCTCGGTGCAACATGCGAATGCGGACTCGACGTTCGGTCGTGCTTGCCTTATCTTGCTGCTAAACTGGCGTTTTTGTATTTAACTGACGTTTATATGGGGATGTATGGTTTTTATCTTGGTGTGGTCCTGCACAACCGAAATATGAGGAGCTTTCTCACTAATTTATTGTTTATTTAATTTGATTCTTCATACCAGCCTAATCCCACAGCTCCGCACGCGTGTAAGTAGTGTAAAGTTTAGGTCATACGTATTGTGTTAGTTTGCAAATTAGGTTCGGAGAAGAAGATACGATATCCAGAGTAATGCAGTAGTTAGTTTGGCAATAGATACTTTTTATTCAACATTTCAATGCGACAATACACCGAGTGTCAACGAAATCGTTTTACAGGGCACTCTTCAATTGCTGTTTAAAGAAGAACCTTGAAATTTTGTGTGAAGATATGACATACAAAAACTGAGATTATCCATTAAAAATAAGTGAATATCGCTTCCGGTTTGACCGGAAGTGAGTACGAAACAAGAATTTTAAATAAGACCCTAAAATGACGGCATAAATGTATTTGAAATTATCTCAGAATTTTGAATAGGAAACGAAGCTTTATAAATCAAAGAAACAAGGAGCGTCTTATTTCTGGAAGAAAAATGCTCAACAGTACGTTTTTTGTAATTTTTTTTATTTCTAACGATAACAAGAGCAATAACGGAAACTAGCAAAGTGGAAACTAAGTAATAAAAGTAACTAAATAACAAATCACTTAGCAGATAAATTACTAATTTAAAATTAAGAAAAATCATTCAATAAAGTATTATATGCATTGGCGGCCGTGTTGTCGACATAAGCTGACTCTCTCGATGTTTTCTATAAGCAATTTCCGTAAATGTCCTTGAGATATATTTTCAATGGCTGTTCTAATTCTATTTTCCAGTACTTCTAGAGACGATGGAGGAGTGGCATAAACTTTTTCTTTTAAATAGCCCCAAATTGAAAAATCCAGGGGGCTTAAATCTGGCGACCTTGCAGGCTCTCCAAAATTTTCTAGCATTTTTTCTCTAAGTTCCCTATAGTCGAAATTGTTTCAGAGATAATCCGACATACTTTATTACTAGTATTTAGAAAACACCGTTTTCTATTCAAAATTCTGAGAAAGCTTTAAATATATTTGACATTTTAAACAAAAACTAAAATGGCCGCAAGTTTATGATTTGTTTTGAGAACTGAATACAGAAGCTGCAAGAGAACAGATTTTGCCTCTTATTTCAGTGGGTAGTTTGGCATGAAATCCATAGGTATTGTCAAAACACCGCTATATTGAATTTGGCGTAAAAGCCATTTACGTCGCCATTTTAAAAAAGAATGACAACTTTTAATACATCGCTGAAAAGAAAATTTTAAGCTTTATGAAAATATGTAAAAACATATACAGGGTCTTATTCAAAATTCTTGTTTCATACTCACTTTCGGTCAAACCGGAAGCGATATTCAGTTGTTTTTAATGGATACCCTGAGTTATTATATGTCATATCTTCACACAAAATTTCAAGATTCTTCTTTAAACAGCAATTGAAAAGTGCGTTGTAAAACGATTTCGTTGACACCCGGAATAATAATAATAATAATAATAATAACAATAATAATAATAATAACCTTTATTGACTAGAAAAAAACATGGTACATTACCTGGAGCGAGATTTAGGCCCGTATCGTCAGTCGTCCCTACAATTGTAGGGCGCATTTATGACCTCCTTGATTGTCATACTCCTTTCTCTCCTTCAAAAATTTCTAGATTACACTTGTCCCGTGTCAGCGTCAGCGCTCTCCTATTGTGAAGATATGTTTTCTTTTTAAATTGTAGGAAATTTCAGGCTGATAAAACATGATATAACTTAAAAGCAAGCGCAATTTGATGCAAATAGATGTTTGTGACATAACCTCAAAATAGAGTTCTGACACGGAGAAGCAGAAAACTATGACAATCAAGGAGGCCATAAAGGCGCCCTACAATTGTAGGGACGACTAACGATGCGGGCCTTAGAACCTGCAATTCCACCATCCAACTCGGCAAAAGTAACATAAAAAAACGAATTATATAAAAAAGTGAAAAAAGATGGATTGTCAGAATACAATGTAATGCAAAGTAATGTCGATTCACTTGTGAAAAGAAAAAGGGATAACAACAGATTATAAAGAACCGGAAAAATAACTGATCAAAAATACAAAATATGAAAACGAATGAACTTCTTAAGTGCTGTAATTCTTGTAGATGCCTTTTTAATCTAAAATTATATTTTAAAAAGTGTTGTGCGGTCTATATAGGGTGTAACGGTAACGAACCTGAAGATTATTCACAGATGCCCTTGGAACAAGCTAACAACTGAAGTATTGAAGGGATGATGTTAGCACGATCCTGTGAGTAAAGCCTAGAATAGGGTATTCTAAAAGATTTCGAACGTTTAACCATGTAAGAGTGCGATAAAAATATGATACAGGATCAAATTATATTAGATTTTCCAAACACAAGTATTCTGCATTATCTGCAAACGTTTAGCATTAATAGATATCAGACAAGGATAGTAGATAGACATAATATATATATAGATATAGATTTGACATAATTTAATTTTAATGTTTTTATGCCGAATATGTTTGCAAACAGAATAGTGAGGGATAGATAACATTTTTTCAAAAAGTTATTCAGATGGGAGTTAAACTGTAATTCTGAGTCAAAGTAGATGCTCATTTTTTTTACTTTTGCAGTAAACACAAGTTCCTCCCAATTAACGTTGATATGAAATAATGGTCTGACGTTTGTGTTATTGTATAGATATGTGTGTCTCTCTAAATTGTCAGCATCACGTCTGAACGATAATATGAAGAGACGTAAGATTATCACACTGATATTGATGATTTTTTCCCAAAATTACAAACGTTTCAACGATGAAAGAGCATTGTAATTTGAAAACAGTTTCAATTGTAGCGGAGTTACTAGTTTTGCAGATGCTACTGCTATACTATATGAAGGCACTGACTGGACTGATTTAAAAAATGTAATTGAAAATGTTTTTGGCAAAATTAGACACATTTTTCACCATTTGGATCTTATGCTAGACATTTGTCAAATTATACAAATTTCTCGTTCAGCATAAATGATCAAAAATGCATATTTATAGAGAGCCAAACATAAAATACCCGGGAATAGTATTAGATCCTCACTTACGTTGGGGCATTCATGTCAATTATATTTTGATGAATGTTATATTTGCATCGCACAAAATTAAATACCTTGCGAATATACTGACAGAAAGATATTTTCGTACATTAAACCTTACACTGATTGAGCTTCATCTCATATATGGTTTATTGGCATGGGGAGCTGTATGTTCATCACATATCTATGATTTTCAAAAAAGTATTCCATAAATGATACTTAGAAAAACGAAACTTTACCGCACTGACAAATTATACGCAGATGTGCAAATGTATGATATAAAACAGATTTATTTCTTACACAGTATCACTTACTACCATAAATTTGTCAACTCCGACCAAAAAATTAAACATAATCATTATACAAGGAACAAAATTCGTGGCGCAGTAATTCTTCAAGGATTTAAAAGATTTACATTTCGGACATTATTTCAAAAGAAATTTGAAAAAGTGGGTACATTCTATACCTAGGAGTGAAATTCATAAACTCATAAATACGAACATCCAGTAAATACATAAACTACTGTGACTAATTTTTGACCCCTTTGTATTCTATAGCTCCAACGTAGAATTTTTTGTCGATGTACAGACAATACCTCCCCTGTTAAGCCTGTTTTTATTCTGTATGTATTTACTCATGTTACTTGTTCTGTTTGTACATTGAGTGAATAAATATTTATTATTATTATATACGACCATGACCCTAGGAAATACTCGAACATCCGCAAATGCTATTTTGACATTTTCTCCTGTTTCTCTTTCGCCACTCGTGTGGCAAACAGCTCATATATTTATACAAGAAAATACATTAGACTAGTCTGGAGCATCGCAGTAAGTAGTAAAGACGTATCCTACCAACAAATCAAGTTAATTTAAGACCGCCTGTTACACAGGTCGGTGCCCATATCCCAGTTAAGCCGTCACATTACTGCTCTGTTAGTATTAATTTATACATTATGTACTCTATCATGAGTCTTTTTGCCTATGCGTGTGCTCACACATGCGGTTTGCATTAGTTGCAATTGTTGTTCAAGTGACGGACCAAAGGTAATGAGTAAAGCTGAGATATTTTTGACTCAGAACAGTTATTAATAATTTATAATTTTTCCAGTTGTCATTTTAATGTCATGATATTGCTAAGTCAAATCAAAATGCACAGCTAGTCATATGCGGATAATGCTCAACTGATTTTCTTTTTTTACCTCGAGGACCTCCAGACTATGGAAATTAATGAGGACATTGACTCTATTTGCACCTCCCCAACCAATAACAACCTAACCTCTGGCTTATGGCGTGGCAGTGGTGTGGAACCGACGCGACGTGGCAAAGGCCTGGGGTTTTAATGCCTACTAAAGTGGCACAGAAGCAGCACACAAAATGCAAGTTTAGTCTTTAGTACAATGTCGTCTTCAGAGGACGCAGATGTTCTTGACTTAATGCATTTGAATAATATTCAAAGAAGACGATATTGGGTACATCCCTTATGGAAGAAGAAAAACAAAAAATACGGCAGCTTTAATGTATTCAAAAAGCTAAATCAGTATCCAGAACGCTTTCAGTCTTTTTTGTCTAAAGACTGTTTTACTCGGCTTCTGAACATAATAAAACCAAAAATAACTAAAAAGAATACCAGACGTGTTAGTGCAGAAGAGCGATTATTAATAACTCTTAGGTAAGTAATTAAATAATAGCTGTAGAATACACTAAAAATTGGTTTTCAAAAACATTATGAAATTTATGAAACGTTAATATTAACACATAAATACAAACACAAAAACTAGTTATATGAATACCCTTGAGGCTGATTCGATAAACTTGTAGCATAATCAAAATCAGTTCCATGTGATCTTTGCTAATCGGAGAATAAGCTTGAATATTGGAAGGGTTTGAGGAAGATTCGCTAAGCGGTGAAATCATTTGCTGAACACTTGAATTTGTTGTCCGATTTTCTTCAAAAATTTCTCCAGCTGCCAATTTTAAATTTTCTTTTTTGAAATTCAGTCATTTTTTTAATGTCCGGTATACTTATCAGTAAAGGCCTATCCGGATCCTCAGTTTTTTCAGGACATTCTTGTAATTTAGTTCGTTTCTTTTGAAAATATTCAAAAGCACTTGAATTCACTTCTTGCAAAGAAGGGTATTTTTTTGTTTTCAAAAAACTACTTGACCAATATACTCCATTATCATGTAGAAGTATGAATCCTACGGATTTGAACAATTTCAAGTAGTTCCGTGAAATTATCGTCGCATTACCAACAAGTGCCAAAACCTGCATTTTTCTTCATTTTTCGGCCATAACATTTTTGATATCATTCGGATCTTTTTATGTGTGGTCTCATTTTGTAAGTCTCGTAAATACATAAGAATCTTGTATGATAAGTTTTTTCGATCCTGTCAACGCTTTCGATTGAATCCCAAAAAACAGGTTTTCTCATTCTTTGTTGTCAAATAAACAGTTTTCCCACAAAAATTGGTGTACCCATTTTATGCGTCAATGTTATATACTATATGGTATATATATATATATGGATTGCATATACATACATTGTCTATCTTGACATACCTTTTGTGACATGTCCTATACGAGGGATATCTTTTAAGTTTTGCGTATAGAAACATAGTAGGCCGCACAGATCGAACGTCAGTACTGAATCTTAACCTCACTCTTTAGTAAACTTAAATTCAAAGTTTCACAATAATAAGTGCAGTGTTCTCGCTACAGTGAGTTTTTAAGTATCACCAAGTCATTAGAAAAATGGAACTCAACCGAGAACATTTTCGCGCCTAAATTTATTACAACTTTCAGAGACAATTATCGCAACAAGAAGGCTTTGCTGAGTTACTGTCTGTTTTCGGCAACGAAGCGCCACATCAGTCGACAATTTCCTGTTGGTATGGAGATTTCAAACATGGACGGGTGAGTCTTAGCGACGATCCCAGGGTGGGTAGACCAAAAACGGCAGTCACCCAGAAAAACTTCGATGCTGTGCGCAAACTCATCATTGAAGATAGACATGTGACATATCGCGAGATTGAGGCGTCCTTGAAGATCTCAAAGACCTCAATTCAAAAAAAATTACATGAAGAATTAGGAGTAAGAAAATTAGTTTCTTGTTGGATACCCCACCTGTTGACTGAAGAGCAGAGAGCAGCCAGGGTTAACTGGTGTCAAAAAACGTTTGACCGTTTCAATTCCGAAAACTCCAAAAATGTGTACAGCATTGTTAGTGGTGATGAATCGTGGATTTACTGTTATGAACCAGAAAATAAACGACAGTCGGCTGTTTAGGTGTTCCAAAGTGAAGAAAGGCCAACAAAAGTCATCCGTTCTCGAAGTGTTTCGAAAAAAATGGTCTGACATTTGTGTCAAAAGCGGGTCATATTGCAACAATTCCTCTTAATGAGCAAAGAACTGTTACTGCGGATTGGTATACCACCATTTGCTTGCCAAAAGTCATCACCGAGCTTCGAAAAATCAACCCCGAAAGAAGAATTATCCTCCACCAAGAAAATGCAAGCTCGCACTCAGCTTAAAAAACAAGGCAGTATTCAACGGAAGAAAACGTGGAATTATTGGACCATCCTCCATATAGTCCCGATTTAAGTCCTAACGATTTCTTTACTTTCCCGAAAATTAAAAACAGACTGCGGCTGATCTGAGGAGCTTATATAAAATTTGTTAATTCGATTTTCTAACTGTCCAAGGTTAGTAGAACTGGGAAAAGCCTCCTCAGGTAGATTGTTCGACAGTCTCGATACGAGGAAAAGGAGCGACCGTATCGGTTAGTTCTGGATGTGCGGAGTTCGACATGGTTAGGATGGAAGGCACCATCCCAAGCTTGTGAGTTGAACTCATATCAAGGGCAACGACATGAGCCTCAGCACAAGACTGTTGCGTGACGTAAGCTATGAGGGACCCCGTGATTAGCTGGTACCTCACCATCACCAGGATTATAACAGAAAGCAGAGCTTTTGGCCTGTAGTTCTGAGGGTCAGTCTTAGATCCCTTTTTTTGGGATGTGTTGAATGTGAGCAAAATGGTTTCCTGTAGAAGTGCAGGATTCGTAAAATATCTGGCAGGGACGCTGTGCAACGGCAGAACTCCATTCCAGACCATAAGATTTGTTGATATCGAGCCGTAGGGAGCCCTTTGAATCGACGGCAGGTCGCCGGTTGGGAGGAACGTCTATGGTGGGCTACGGATACCGGCGACATGGGTCAGGGTGGGCTCTTAATGCATCTAGTGATTTTGGGGTGCATTCAATTTTTTTTTGGACGGGTCACAATTTATAAAAATTCAGAAACCTTTTTTTTCGTTAGTTTTTGAGTTTCTGGTCACTTTTGGGTAGTAGTCAAAGCTGTCTTTTTTTTTGAGGGAGCTTTGATCTTACCATTTTTTTAGTTTCGTATAGCACTTTTTCCCCTTTCTGGGAGCTGTCTGACCTAAGTCCCCGATGACACTCTGCCTCTCTATTATTGTGCTCCTCAAGTTTACAGTACCCAATCTAGCAGTCTAATATTCTCTACCAGTTGGTACAGTTTTCCTGCCGGTACTATTTCAAAATCCCTCGGTTCAAGTTTTGGTCTCCCGAAGAGTTCATGCCTTTTGTGATCCAGCGTCTCGCACTCACATAAGACATGTAGGGCTGATTTTGTACCTTTTCCGCATTGTCTGCAGTTAAGGTCTCAATAGTACAGCCGTATTTTTCTCAGTGTCCTTTCAGCCCATTGAGTCCTGTTAGAACTACTGTAACTGCATGGAGTTGATTTCTACTCATGAAGGGAAGTTCCGCAGTCTTATTTGGACATGGTCTCGAGATGAACTCTTTCCCCTGCCTACATTCAGTCACAAAGACGCCCTATTTTGAGGTTATGTTACAAATATCTATTTTCGACAAATTAGAAACATTAAAAATCTTTCTGAAGGAGAGAAAAGACTATGAAAATCAAGGAGGCCATAAAGGCATCCTACAATTGTTCGTTGTTCTGGTGTGTTGCCCATTCTTTGACTGGGTTCCTTATCGTGCTTTTCGGAACCTTCAAGGCAGGTTCTGAGCCTGTACAGGGTGTGGATAATTCTTTCGTATTGCATAGCTACAAATCATTCCTCCGATGAATACAACTGATACTTTCAATGGTCCTGTGCCCATAAAAAGTATACAATGATTACATTTCGACGATTTCGATTCCACACAGCTTGACAAATGACATAATCGTCTGCCTCCGAAGTCTGATTATAAATCATCGACTTCTTTATCGACGTATCAACAGTGGCGTCCTTTTGACGGAATTATTTGTGCATGTTTCAATACACAATTTTACTACTTGCTAAATCAATTTTACTTCCCACGCTTGGTGAGAGAATTCAAAATTAAATCAGCATGCTTCTGAAAATGTATGAAAGTAGCGCATGATGAGGTGATATTTTCAATAGTAAGGCTGCATAGTTCCACTGCATTTCTGAACTGAGTCAGATTCATATTTTGAAACCTCTTAGTTGGTAATGACCAGCCATAAGCGAGTATCCTAATCGCAAAAATTACTTTTATGTCTGCATCACTAACAATTACAGGCCTATAACTCTAATTATAAAAACATGACTTCTAAATTTTTTCAATAAACATGATGAAAAACAATTTGGATTCCAGAAAAACAAGTCTACCCAAGATGCAATTTCTTTTTTGACATCAAAATTATACAAATTTCTGGACCAAAGTGAATAACCCTGTGTGTGTTTTTATATCTAGCAAAAGCATTCGACACAGTAGACCACTTGCTACTATTAGAAATCCTACACGACTCAGGAATCAGAGGCAATGCTTATAACCTCATGAAAAGTTACCTTTCCACCAGAACACAGTGCGTACAAATAAATAATTCCTTAAGCACAAACAAATTGATAACGTATGGTGTCCCTCAAGGGACAGGGTTAGGCCCCTTATTATTCACACTTTACATTAATAACCTGCTGAACTTAAAATCTGAAGGGACAATCATATGTTTTGCACACGATACTGCTATTATTTATTCAAATAACAACTCGTGGGATGATCTAAAGGTGAAGGTTGAAAGAGACTTAACAATAATTGCAGTTTCGTTTGCTACATGTCACGGTTTCGCTTTTTGGTCGCGATGCCACGTATAAGTGATTTCCCTCCGGCACACATTGCCGATATCCCTTATTATTATGGAATGTACCGAGGGAGTGCTAGAGCTGCTTGCACAGCTTATCTAGCTGCATTTCCAAATCGACGCCCAGTTCCATCAGCCCGTAACTTCCAAGAAGTGACTGGCTAACACTGGACTTGGTTTGCCTCAAGATCGCCGCGAACCAGGTGTTATTATTCATGTTGCTATCGAAGAAGCCATTTTGGATGATTTGGTTGCTGACCCGACTACTAGTACGAGACGTTTGGCGTTACGTCATGGCGTATCCCAGAAATCGGTTTGGCGCATCTTGAGGAAAGCAGGGTTGCATCCATACCATTATCAAAGGGTACAGCACTTGCATGAAGATGTGGATTGGCGTCCAAGGTGCGTTATTTTTACATGGATTTTAATAAAAACAAGAGACAATCCTGAATTCCCGAAAACAATTCTGTGGACAGATGAATCTCAATTCACGAGAGACGGCATCGTGAACTGTCGTAATTTACATAAGTGGTGCCCAAAAGATGAAAACCCTAGGCTGAAAAGGGCTTCAACATTTCAAGTGAAATTTTCTGTAAATGTGTGGGCCGCACTGATTGACAACTTTTTGATTGGTCCAATAATACTCCCGAGGACATTAAACGGAGAGAGATTTCTGGAGCTTTTGCTGACTGAACTGCCCTTGCTGTTGGAAGAAGTGCCGCTGCAAACCCGTCGAAGAATGATGCTTCAAATGGATGGATGTCCTGCCCATTACTCGCTGACTGTCAGGTCTTTTCTTAAAGAAAATTATCCAGACCGCTCGATCGGTCGACAAGGACCTGTTGGGTGGCCGGCGCGTTTCCCAGATCTCACACCTCTCGACTATTTTTTATGGGGGACAATGAAACAAAGGGTGTACAGCAGTTCCATCAACAGCGAAGCGCTACAATGTGTTTGCAGCAACGGGGTGGCCATTTTGAACATTTGATGCATTAAGCCAAAATGATTATCCTATAGACAAGTCTATTTGATTTTATTTGTTAAAGATAATGAATGATTCATGTAGGTTAATACTGTTGTTTTTTTCCTACTCTGGCGTTGAACTGAGTTCACTGCTTTTTGAAACGCTGATTTAAAAACTTGTATCTAAGTAATAAACTTGCAATTTTTCACCATTAGGAAGCTAATAACATGTAGAATAACTTAACATTTAAAAAAGGTAGGGTAAATAGGACAATTTTTATTGACATTTAGCAATTGTTTTAAAAATCATTGAAAAAATAGTGAGTTTCAATATGATAGGACATTCAGTTTAAAAGTTGTAACGATTTATTTAAATAGGGTTAGCAGATGACTCTAAAAATTTATCATTGAAAAAAATCGACATCAAATTGCACACATGATACGTATGAAAGAAATTTAAAATTAAAGCAGTAATAAAAAACCTCCAACGTTCATATAGATATATGTGTGTATGTATATATGTGTGTACATCTGCGTATGTGTGTAAGCGTATATTTATATGTATATATATATATATATATATAGGCGTATGTGTGTATGTATACATGTGTATGTGCATCTACTTATGAGTTTATATATATATATATATATATGTATGTGTATGTTTGTGGGTAAATTCAGTTTATTTGCGTATACCGATGTTAGTTTTAGTTATATTTGTATGTTACGTAAATAAACTTATTATTATTATTATTATTATTATTATTATTATTATTATTATATTTCCATCCATTTAGTTTTTTTTCGGTACTCTGTAATCTCGGCAACCACCAATAATTAGATCTTGGATCTTGAACATATCAAGAAATACCCGACAGTATCTATATGAAAGTTGACTATCGACTTGTTTTATATATATTTTATAGATCTGAACAGTGAACAGAAATAGGTAGTCTCCCAGCAGGGCTTTCAAATAATAATAATAATGATAATAAGCAAAGCCCTACGGCTAAGCAAATAATAATAATCACATTTATTCTTTGAAGGCAAGGTACAAAGATATGAACTGCCACCCGACAAACGCGAATTTCAGATTTCATTCGTAGGGGTCTTCTACTTAACCCTTAACACACTTAACTACCTTATAGAAATTAAAGCTCAAAATATAAAGATAGAATTAGGTAAGATACAATGATATTTAATTAAAAGCAGCAGTTTCAAAACAATGAACGAATATGTATAAAAGAAAGGAAATATTGTTAGTATACAAACAGAGGCAAGAAAAAAGGGAAAAATACTATAAGCGATAGATGTAATCATATACGTAAAGGTGCATATTGAGATTATACAAAGCATAAGAAGGCCATTCCATTTGGGTATTTAACATGACTCATTACTATACTATATTACTAGTCGTTCTAGTCAGAGGAAAATCTGGAGATCATATCTCGGGAACACTCCAGGAGGTGTTAACAGCAATAGCGGATTGGTGCTAAGGGGAAGGAATGTCAATCAACCCGCAAAAATGTGCATCGTACCTTACACCAGAAAGAGAAAACTGGATGTGATTAAACCTGCAACAATCCAACGTGAAAATGATAGATAAAACACTAAACTAGAATTCGCATCTGCAGGCAGTCCTTAAGAAGGCAAGGATCTCGCTATGGAACTGGGGAATGAAGCCTAAGCAAATATTTTGACTTCATACCATGGTTATTAGACATATGGTAACCTATGGATCTGTAGCTTGGTGGGGCAAGGCAGCCCAAAGAACTGTCCAAGCCACACTGAGCGCAATACAGCTTGTATGTTGATCACTGGTGACTTTCGTGCCACACCAACTGCAGCTATGGAGGACATCTTATAGACTATATCATGTGGCAAATCGTATAATGAACAATATCACTATGGAGGAGACAGACATGCTGGTGGACTTACAAAACCACCACAGTCTAGGAATGCCTTTTCTGATATAATGCCAAAGATAACAAGATATGCTCAATGACAATTCCACACAGCAATGAGTTCGAACAGCAAGTTAACCTGATAAGGAAAGTCAAACACAGATGGCTCCAAGACCGAGGTAGATGTTGGAGCTGGTATCTTTGTGCCGAAGCTTAAGATTAAAAATCTGTTAGCCTAGGAACCTGGGCATCGATCTTCCAGGAGGCAGAGATATATGCTTTAGAAATGGGTGCCAGAATGGTTTTTAGATAGTCAAGCCGCACTCAAAGCACTTGAATCATCCTATTCGACATCAGGTGCAACATACTTGGAGACGTAGTACTCCAAGCAGAAGGTCTGAAGGATATTCCTCCAAACAAGTTGATCGACTTCCTCAAGAGGTCGAATGAATGAATGAATCTTGAAATTAGAGGCATTCCGGCTACCATAAGGAGCCAGTGCATAGATCGCTTAAGGGGCCCTTATGCACCTCTACATTCCTTAGATCACAAGCCTCGTCCTTTTAGCGAAGTTGAGAATCGCCTTGAGTCCAAGCTCCTTGACGTCCTGAGGGTCCAAAGTAATGGACCCCAATATAGTCTGCCTATAGTAGCTCAAAGCTTCACGTGCGCCGAGGTCTCTTCCTCTACTCCGCAGTGTTCACACAAGGGATCCTCAGCCACCCCCATCACGTGCAGGTGGCGCCTTAACGTGTTATGGCCAGACAACGGTCCCAACAGCAATCTTAGGTTGGCTCTATCCAGAGATAGGCAGAAACTGGGCCCTTCAATGAGTTCCCGTACCTGGCGAAGATGTCTGGAGATACTTCTCCATTTCTGAGAGTATTGCTCTATGCGCGGTCTCTCCTAGAGCTGGCTCAGGACCAACGAGCTTCGCTTCGCCAGAGTGTCCCCCGTCTCATTGCCCCTTATTCCAGCGTGCCCCGGTACCCATATTACCGATACCGGATGCCTCCTTTCGAGGCAATCCAGAGCCTCCCTGCATTGCAAAACAAGACTCGAAGTAATCTTACAGGCACTTAGTGCTTTCGTTGTAGCCTGGCTTAGGCACACCGTCCTCCAGAATGCGAGATAGTCAAGCCAGAATCTGCAAAATTTCCGCCTGGAAAATAGTGGTGTATCCACCGAGAGGCAGAGATAGCCTAGTTCTAGGCCCAGAGACCCCAGCACCTGAGCCCAGGAGGTCGAAGTTACTGGGGAAAATATAAATAAGTGTGAGCCACAACAGACCAAAGAGTCGCAGCGAAGGATCGTTATTGATGCACTCACAAGAAACCTAACCCTTACCCTACTATAGCGAGATGTCAGAAGCCTCTAGTAGTATTTTGTAAAAGAAGAGATCTAGCGATTTATTTATTTATTTATTTATTTAGCAACATCCAACAGCCATAGCCAATTACAGGATGGATAAACATGAAAATACATATATAAACAAATGCATGTTGTGGATGTATGTAGAGAAAGCTAAAACGCTGCAAAAAAAACTCAAAACAGAACTGGGAGGAAAAAAAAGCGTTCTAGCTTTACCTACCCAGCACTCAACAATCACACCGGCAAGCACTAACGAAAATAAGCATTAATGTCTCCCAAAGTCGCACAAAACGAAAATATATCTAAAACGCTATTAACTGAATTATAATTACGGCACATTATATATAAAGGGGAAAACTTAAGTATGTCAGTCCTAGGCCTGGCTAAGTAAAAAGTTAAACTAGTTCGTGACGCTAATCTAGGAATTAAGAAGTTAAGTTGTTCTAAGATGACACTGGAGTCAATAATGCCGTGGATGAGCTTGTGAATTAACTTAAGTGAATTCATTTTGCGTCTGCTCTCTAAATCATAGATTTTGTGTCTCGCCATCAACTCACTATGAGGAAAGCCAATAGTGGGATATATCCCGTCAGCTTTGTATGAGAGGTATTTTAAAAACTTTCTTTGAACGGACTCTAAGCGGTCAATATATATTTGATGATGAGGATACCATACCAGGGACGCATACTTAGATCTTACATAAGCATAGTACAGTATTTTCAGTGTAACGGAGTTGTGGAAATCACCGGTATTTCTTACAATAAAACCATACGCCTTTGATGCAGCCACAACAGCATTTTCAATGTGATAGGAGAAGGAAAGTTTTCTGTCAAATGTGACTCCCAAGTCATTAAGTGTACTAGGTCTGTCAAGTTTCCTGTCACCAATACTATATTCATACATCATTACCCCTGTTTTTAAAGTAAGCGACAAAACGTGACACTTAGCAGCATTCAAAACAAGTATGTTTTCACGACACCAGTTGTCAACCCTTGCAATGTTGCGTTGCAATCGATGACAATCGTCAATGTTGGAGACTCTACAGAAAAGTTTCATATCGTCAGCATATATAAGAAAATCGACAGCGATAACTTCAGAAATATCATTTATGAACATAATAAATAACAGAGTTCCCAAATTAGATCCTTGAGGAACACCGAACATTACAGGGTATTCGCTTGACTTATGTCCATTGCACATAACATATTGTTTCCTATGACATAAATAATATCTGAAAAATAGCAACAATGCATCTGAAAGACCAAATCTAGATAACTTATTGAGTAGAATGTTATGGTCTAAACTATCAAACGTATTGAGCATTATATATTTTGGAGATATTATAAGAAAAGGACCTTTCAAACAGAGCAGTGTGACGAGCTGGTGGTGTGATTGTAGCTTTAGACCTTATGTAATATCGTAATTTTATTATATAAATTTGAAGTGTTCGTGGTCACAACCTTATGATAAAAGCATACACTATTCAGTTCTGTCGTCTATCTTTCATATTTAACCAGCTTGTTTCGACAAACGCATGTGAAATACTTTGACTGAGTCGTAAGCACGAGTTTTTAATCTTTTGTGGTAGTCTTTTTGCGTCAGTGTTATCTATACATTTGTTGTAAAGAATATCCCAGAAATTAAAATGTGATAGTTCAAGAGCATATATCAATAAAATTTTGGTATTGCTTTATGGGCTCAGGTACCTACGCTTTGTTAATCCGATTTTTGAACTGTCCGATTTCAGTAGAACTAGAAAAAGCCTCCTCAGGCTCTCGATACCTCAAGCACGGAGGATCGATCGTAAAGGCCGGTTCTGGATATACGAAGTTCATCATTGTTAGTGCTCATTTCGTGGCGGCATCTTGACGGAGAGCTCTGGGGAGCAAAACCTGCTAACGTAGCGGTAAATTAGAGCCAGATCGCCGACGGCCCGGATCCGGAGACTGTCCGTTAGAGAAGGGTAATCGATCTGTCGGACAGGCCTCTACTGAACACCATGGATGGTGGTCCATTAACATAAATTCTACATATAATGTTGCAAGTGCCTGCGATGGTACGATAAAAAATATTCTTGTTCAAACCCATCACACAAGGGATTATCGCTTTCAGATATCGACTCGTGCGGTCTTTCCTTTCCTGGTCAAAAACCACAACTTTATTCCCTCGATTTACGAATAACTGTCATTACACATTTTGCCAAGACATAATATATCATCTTAATGTCATGGCATTACCTGCCAAAGAAAGCACGAGCCAGTTTTAACCGAAAATTGATTTCCAAAGTGAGACTTAAGGGTATAATTTCGGCCAAAAGAAAAAGAAACGTGATATTCGCCGACCAAGGTGGATCAAGAAATTGGCTATAAAACGTGATGATGGTGATAAGTACGGTGATTTTATGTCGATGGATATAATAGCTGCCCATTATCTGTTATTACCGATTTCTGAAACGTTAAAATTTTCTTACGATTTTTCGGTTGACTTGACACCCGAATATTTACTTTGCTCGTCATGCTAATGAGGACTAGGTTTTTGTCTCTTTAGACCAAGCGTATTGGGATTTTTAAGCGCTCCCAAAATGAAGTCTAACTAAACATTTGCTGATAAAATTTAATGAAACTATGATCATTTTTCGGCATAGGCTCATTTAAACATAATTTTGGTATAGGGATTTATTTTTCTGTAAAATATACTAAGTGACATATAAATCCGAACACCCAGTTTAAATGGTTTTATTTTAATAAAATTTTGTATAAGTACTTAATGAAGCATAATAAGTAAATGATAAAAATTTCAAAATGATTGCACTGCTTTAAAGCCCTTTGACCTTTAATAATGTGTGGATGCACCCTGATGTGCTACGCATTCTCCAACGCGCCTAGGCATGCTTCTGATCAGGTGGTCAATGTCCTCCTGTGGTATCTCATTCCAGGCAACCACCAACTCCTCTCGAAGTGCTTCTAGAGTCTGAGGAGGACGTTGCAAATTGAGCAATCTCCTACCCATCATATCCCACACGTGCTCAATTGGGGATAAGTCGGGAGATCTTGGTAGCCATGGTAACAATGTGACATCATTATGTTGAAAGAAGTCTATTGTGACTCTTGCAACATGTGGTCGGGCATTATCTTGTTGGAAAGTTGGATCTGCCAGGGTGTCAAGATAGGGTAAAAGATGGAGTTCTAGAACTTCGTGGATATAACGCTGCGCGTTCATGTTACCTCTGATGAAGATTAAAGGTAACCTGGAACCATAACCTATAGCACCCCAAACCATAACTCCAACAGTGTGATGAACATGTCTTTCAACAAAAAACTGTGGATTCCTCCTTTCACCACGTCGCCTTCTAACCCTGGCACGACCATCGTGCATGCCTAAACAAAATCGAGACTCGTCACTAAACACAATAAATACTGTTCCATTCCTGATCCCAGAGTGACCGTTGTCTGCACCACTCAAGGCGATTACGTCGGTGTTCTCGAGTTAAAGGGAGGACCCAGTGTGGCCGGTATGAAAACAAGCCAAAACTTCTCATTCGTCGGTAAACACTTCGCATGCCAATAGGTCTTCCGTGTTCTGCAAACCATTCATTTGCAATGGACCTGGTAGTGGAGAAACGGTCCCTTAAGGCCAATAATCTTAGGCGGCGATCTTCATGGTCTGTTGTTCTACGGCGGCGTCTAGTGCCCCTTGCCCTTTGCGTACGGCCTTCTCGAAGCCATGCCTGACAACACCTAACCACAGTGTCTACACTTCTTTGCACTCTAACTGCAATTGCCCGAAAAGAAAGTCCAGCTTCCCGAAGTCCCACTATACGGCCCCTATCAAACTCACTAATTTGACGAAATCGTACAGGTCTCCGTACTCTAGGCATCGTAACCGATCGTAAAGGATGTCAAGAACCAAAATCCCCCAACGTTGATTCTTTACTGCGGCTGAAATATTCATTTTTAGAGCGTTAGTAAATTAAAAAAAAGCAGTATAAAAACCGGAATGTCCAACTGATAAGGCTGAAAATTTTTTCACTTATTATTGACAGTAAGATAAATACATTCACCAACTTTTATTAAAATAAAACCACTTAAACTGGTTGTTCGGATTTATATGTCACTTAGTATATGTATTTGTGCTTCAGGTATATTTTGATGTTAATGTGCCATATTTATTTCGTGTAAACCTAAGCTTTCTGAATCTGATTTCAGTTTTAACCGTTAAACGTTCTTCAGGAACTGTGCGAGATAAATCTGTATACAAAATATTACCTCTTCCGTTTTCTAAATTTATAATAATCCAGAATTGCACAACCTAACGTAAATTGCTTTTTATTATGCTTCAAGCTTTTAAATGAGTTAGTACTGCTCTCCAAATACCATGTTTTTAATTCCAAGGTAAAAACGTATATAGTTCCAGAAAGTTAAGGTTAAGGAAAGTCAAAATGGTCAGGGAATCCGATTGAACCTCATTTGCATACTTAGCATGATTCTGTCTACAATTTTGATGATTTAGGACCCCCTGGAAACATTTGCCATCCACCGCTCTCCAAAAGTTTTAGGGGCAGGTGGCATGTGATCGCCTCCTTTAAAAAAGTTACTGCTGACGCCTTTGAAAGTGGCTAAGAGCGGCACCCTCTAACTCTTCGACACTTGAAATGTTCCTCTCCGTAAGTCGCTCTTCAAATTTGGGAACAAAAACTGGGGGCTATATCCGGGCAATATGATGTCGTTGGGCAAGATGGTGCCTTTGGACAAATTTCGTCTGCTTTTTTCCTGTATTTCATTCATAGCTTATACGAGGGATGTCTTTTAAGTTTAGCATATAGAAACATAGTATGCCGCGCGGATCGAACGTCAGTACTGAATCTTAACCTCACGCTTTAGTAAACTTAAATTCAAAGTTTCACAACAATATGTGCAGTGTTCTCACTACAGTGAATTTTCAAGTGTCACCAAGTCATTAGAAAAATGGAACTCAACCGAGAACATTTTCGCGCCATAATTTATTACAACTTTCAGAGATAATTATCGCAACAAGACTGCCTTGCTGAGTTACTGTCTGTTTTCGGCAACGAAGCGCCAGATCAGGCGACAATTTCCCGTTGGTATGGAGGATTCAAACGTGGACGGGTGAGTCTTAGCGACGATCCCGGGGTGGGTGCACCAAAAACGGCAGTCACCCAGGAAAACGTCGATGCTGTGCGCAAACTCATCATTGAAGATAGACATGTGACATATCGCGAAATTGAGGCGTCCTTGAAGATCTCAAAGTCCTCAATTCAAAAAAATTTACATGAAGAATTAGGAGTAAGAAAATTAGTTTCTCGTTGGATAGCCCACCTGTTGACTGAAGAGCAGAAAGACAACGCTTTACCGTTTCAATTCCGGAAACTCAAAAAATGTGTACAGCATTGTTAGTGGTGATGAATCGTCGATTTACTGTTATGAACCAGAAAATAAACGGCAGTCGGCTGTTTGGGTGTTCCAAGGTGAAGAAAAGCCAACAAAAATCAGCCGTTCTCGAAGTGTTTCGAAAAAGATGGTCGCGACATTTGTATCAAAAGCGGGTCATATTGCAACAGTTTCTCTTAATGAGCAAAGAACTGTTACTGAGGATTGGTATGCCACCATTTGTTTGTCAAAAGTCATCATCGAGCTTGGAAAAATCAACCCCGAAAGAAGAATCATCCTCCACCAAGACAATGCAAGCTCGCACACAGCTCAAAAAACAATGCAGTATTTAACGGAAGAAAACGTGGAATTATTGTGACATCCTCCATATAGTCCCGATCTAAGTCCTAATGTTTCTTTACGTTCCCGAAAATTAAGAACAGACTGCATGGTCAAAGGTTTCAGTCACCAGAAGAAGCAGTTGACGCATTCAAAAATGCCGTTTTGGATCTGCCAGTAAACGAGTGGAATAAGTGCTCCGAAAATTAATTCGAGCGCATGCAGATGTTTGTGTATTAATCTTCGTGAAGAATACTTCGAAAAACAATAAAGTCATTTAAAACTACCTACCGTGTTGTTTTATGTCCATATGCAAAACTTAAAACACATCCCTCGTATATAAATCACACAACTCTTCCGTAGTTACCATTCGTGTACTTAAAAATTTCGTCCATTACAAGTCTTTAAGGAATTCTAAAATAATTGAATACTAAAGGCAAACTCTGTTTATTTATTTAAGAAAATATTGACGCCACCACTGTTTGTTCAGCGAAAACAATACGATTTGGGTCTGTATAGAGAATTAGCAATCGGGACACGTACGGCCACTTTTTGCGGGTTTATTTAGTGAAAAATTTTATACATATGCAGGAGACCATGTCAAAAAGGTGGTGATATATCAAACCACAACTGACCGCAGAAAAAGAATTGCGGTAGGCTTAGGCATAATATTTCATGGATGATACATCAACTCGTCATGAGAAAATACGGTACCAGTACGAAACCAAAAAGCGGAGATACTTGGGATATATTCTTGAATATCCGTTATCCCAAATAATCGTATTTGCACCAAAATGTGGACTTTCCGAAAACAAACGATAAAGCTGGTTTTCTAAAGGGTGGGCCGTCAGTTCGTTTTTTTTAAGTTGGTATTATTTTGACAGTTGGTAACACTTCCGTGCTCAACACATTGACAGATATATTATGTCAAACTTCCGCTGTAAGCAATGGATCATTTTATTCTTGAACAAAGGTGGGAAATACTGAAAAACTATTTTCAAAGTAAGTACTGTGTTGAAAAACTTTGCGAAAATTGAGAAGACTATTTGGTCGGAATGAAGCTCTGTCCGCGACTAGTACTGGGTGATTTTTTTGCTAGTATCTTTTTGGCGACACTGTTTTTGACAGAAGATGCGTGAATCGTGTCTTGTGTCATTGTCAAACTTGTTCAGTTTGCTCTATAATTTAACCATGAATCGACTTACGAACGAACAACGCTTGCAAATTATTGAATTTTACTATCAAAATTCATGCTCGGTTAAGAGAGTGCATCGAGCACTGCTTCCAATTTATGGGCAATTTGGTCGGCCTACTAAGGGAGCTATTCGGAAGCTTGTGACTAAATTTCGAACCCAGTTTACATTATTGGACATTAAACCACCAACACGCAGACGTAGAGTGAGGACTGAAAAAAATATTCCGGCTGTATCCGCCAGTGTTAGTGATGACCGTGAAATGTCGATTCGCCGCCGTTCGCAGCAATTGGGCCTCTGTTACTCCACTACGTGGAGAATTTTGCAACAGGATTTGGGTGTGAAAGATACAGCGCTGGTGCAAGAATTGAAGCTACACGACCTCCCACAATGTTTCCCATTTGGTGAATGGGCGCAGGCAAAGTTGGAGGAAGATCCTCATTTTTATCGAAAAATTGTGTTCAGCGATGAAGCTCATTTCTGGTTGAATGGGTACGTTAACAAACAAAATTGCCGCGTCTGGAGTGAAGACCAGCCAGAAGCATTGCAAGAGCTACCAATGCATCCCGAAAAAATCACTGTTTGGTGTAGATTACGGGCCGGTGGCATCAGTACTCCTTCAAAGACGACAATGGCCGAAACGTAACTGTGAATGGCGAGCGCGACCCTGCGATGATAACAAACTTTTTTTTGCCCAAAATGGAAGAGCTGGACTTGGCTGACATGTGGTTTCAACAAGACGGTGCCACATGCCACACCGCACACGAAACAATGACCCTATTGAGAGGCGAGTTCGGTGAACAGTTTATCTCACGTTTGGGCCCCGTCAATTGCCCGCCTAGATCGTGTGATTTAGCGCCGTTGGACTATTTCTTGTGGGGCCATGTTAAGGCTATGTCTACAGGGATAAACCAGCAACGATTGACGCACTGGAAGTCAATATTGAAGCATTTATTCGTGAGATACCGGCCGATATGTTGGAAAGAGTGTGCCAAAATTGGACCTTGCGCATGGGCCATCTAAAGCGGAGCCGCGGCCAACATTTACATGAAATAATCTTTAAACATTAAATTATATTGACCGTTCTATCGACTCAAATAAAGATTTAATCGTTTTTTCAAATTTTTTGTGTTTTTAATGAAAATCAAATCCTATACCTCTTAAAACCCTGTTATAGGAAAATTTGTGAAAACGGTTCGTGAAACTGGCCTGCTTATGGATGATAGAAAGTAAGGGCGAGTTCAACCCGTACGTATAGCCGAAAAGATTGCTGGTGTTGCCCAGAGTGTTCGTGAAAACGCAAGAATGTAACAGAGCACAACAAGTGGCCATCAGTCGCACTTCTGATGTGCGGAGAATATTGGGATTAGTTCCTTACAAGGTGCAACTTGTGCAAGAGTTGAAACAAAATGACCATCTGCTTCGATATTGTTTCTCTGTGTGGGCTGTAAATCAATTGGAAATGGACGTCAATTTTGGTCGTCAAATTGTCTTTTCGGACGAAGCCCATTTCCATCTGGGAGGTTACGTTAACAAGCAGAACTGTAGGATTTGGGGTTATGAAACTTCACATGTCGTCATAGAAAAACCAAAGCATCCAAAAAGAGTAACTGTTTGGTGTGACTTTTGGAGTGATGGGATTACTGGTCCCTTATTTTTTCAAGATGAAGATAGTAACAGCGTGACGGTAAACGGGGACCGCTTTAGAGACATATTGATGAGTTTTTTGTGGCCACTATTAGACGACGTGCACTTGCACTAAGTTCGGGCATCGCGTTATCAGCCGTTTTGGAGACGTTCATTTGCCAGCCCGCAGCTGTGATTTGACGCCCATAGATTACTGCCTATCGGGTACTGCTAAGGACCGCTGTTACACTAACGATCCTCAAATAACTGATGTCCTTATGGAAAATATTCATCGAGCTATTGATAAAATAGACCTACAAACTTTCGAAAATGTGCTTCAAAATTGGGTTAAGAGGATGGACTGCTGCCAGGCCAGCCGCGGCAGCCATTTAACTGAAATCTTTTTTCATAAATAATCGAACGTGTACTCTTTTGAATAAAGTATCGAGTATTACATGTTATTGAAGACTGCAGTTTTAAGACCAATTTAGCCTTTAGATTAGTTAAAAATATCTTAACCTTAGTTAATGATCTCAAGCTAACCCTCCTAGTGACTGATGCGCATGTCAAAACATCCAAATAATATCTCAAAATTTCTGAATTGTTCGCGATTACAATTCATAAGAAGTAAAAATCAACAGCTTTAAGACCTCTTTACCATACCTAATTTGTAAGTCATATCTATATTGGAACGCCTTGCAAGATACAGCGTTAGGTAACGAAAAACTGGTATCATACAGACGAAATTGAGACCGTAATTTTTGCAGTCATTTGCGTCGAAAACAAAAACGATCACCATAAAGTATAAGTTTTCTATACGGCACCCAGTGGGTGTAAATGGTGTCAGTCGCATTTACAACAAAAATAAATTCGCAAAAAATGTAGTTCCATTACATACCGTGGGCTAGAAGTGACCATGTTTGTAAAGTTATCGCTTAATTATGATAATACATTGACACAGCGTGGTACCAAAGTGGTACTGTATGGGAATATATTTGTAAGTCGATGGTCTGCATATTTTAACCATCGATATGTTCACATTATTATTATATTCAGTTTTTCAATGTAACATTACGATATATCACTATTAAGGTAAATTGCTATCCAGCAAAACCGTTTAGCATGAATTAATCATTAACAGTTCAATAAATTATTATCATTCCGATAATTCTTAATGCATATTACAAAGCTGATGAATGAAGGCATGAGCAGTATTATGTTTTTAGGATTACCACGACTTCTCTATAAGTAAAAAGAGTTGGTGGTGTGTTTCCTCCTTCTTTTTTTTCTAATTAATTAACAAATAATTAAAACAGGATAAATAAAAACTAATGGTCTATGCAAAGCAGCTGTCTAGTAGCGTGCAAATTTCAAATTTAGGCACTAGCTCAATAAAGCGAAGAGTAGGGGGGGTCAAGAGCGCCAGTGGCCCAAGACGGATTTTGTTTAAGATTTATTTAGCATGATTGCTACAATTACATACTTCTAAAAAACCAAACAATCACATAACATACAGATATTCAGAAAAAAAAACAAAATTTGCATCTCTAAGAATTTTCATTGTCCATGAAATATTCCTTTAATTTTCTTTTAAATATCTTTAAATTTCAAGTAGACTTTATATCATAATTTAGTTTTTTAAATTCAAGTAATCCTTTCTGAAATATTGATTTGCTAGTTATAATGAGTGATTTTTTTGCTAGTATCTTTCTAGCAACACTGTTTTTGACAGATGATGCGTGAATCGTGTCTTTTGTCATTGTCAAACTTGTTCAGTTTGGTCTATAATTTAACCATGAATCGACTTACGAACGAACAACGCTTGCAAATTATTGAATTTCACTATCAAAATTCATGCTCGGTTAAGAGAGTGCATCGAGCACTGCTTCCAATTTATGGGCAATTTGGTCGGCCTACTAAGGGAGCTATTCGGAATCTTGTGACTAAATTTCGAACCCAGTTTACATTATTGGACATTAAACCACCAACACGCAGACGTAGAGTGAGGACTGAAGAAAATATTGCGGCTGTATCCGCCAGTGTTAGTGATGACCGTGAAATGTCGATTCGCCGTCGTCCGCAGCAATTCGGCCTCTGTTACTCCACTACGTGGAAAATTTTGAGACAGGATTTGGGTGTAAGATACAGCTGGTGCAAGAATTGAAGCCAACCGACCTCCCACAACGTTTCCCATTTGGTGAATGGGCGCTGGCAAAGTTGGAGGAAGATCCACATTTTTATCGAAAAATTGTGTTCAGCGACGAAGCTCATTTCTGATTGAATGGGTACGTTAACAAGCAAAATTGCCGCATCTGGAGTGAAGACCAGCCAGAAGCATTGCAAGAGCTACCAATGCATCCCGAAAAAATCACTGTTTGGTGTGGATTATGGGCCGGTGGCATCATCGGGCCGTACTTCTTAAAAGACGACAATGGCCGGAACGTAACTGTGAATGGCGAGCGCTACCGTGCGATGATAACAAACTTTTTTTTGCCCAAAATGGAAGAGCTGGACTTGGCTGACATGTGGTTTCAATAAGACGGTGCCACATGCCACACCGCACACGAAACAATGGCCCTGTTGAGAGGCGAGTTCGGTGAACAGTTTATCTCACGTTTGGGGCCCGTCAATTGGCCGCCTAGATCTTGTGATTTAACGCCGTTGGACTATTTCTTATAGGGCCATGTTAAGGCTAATGTCTACAGGGAAAAACCAGCAATGATTGACGCACTGGAAGCCAATATTGAAGCATTTATTCGTGAGATACCGGCCGATATGTTGGAGAGAGTGTGCCAAAATTGGACCTTGCGCATTTACATGAAATAATCTTTAATCATTAAATTATATCGACAGTTCTATCGACTCAAATAAAGATTTAATCGTTTTTTAAAATTTTTTGAGTTTTTTTTTAAATCAAATCCTATACCTCTTAAAAAATCACCCGTTATTACTATTGCAATTTTGTAAATGAAAATCTATATTTCCTCTTGTATAATAATTGTGGTAATGGTTATTCAATTCTATGTAGTGTTCTAAATGTTCTGGCAAAAGATGTTTTTTTATTTTAAATATCAAAGTAAAAACCAAATATGATATGAAATTTTTTATATTCGGCCACTGTAATTCTTGTAACATAGATTTTATTTTGGTGTACTTATTTTCATTCAATATTATTCTCATATCTTTATTTTGCAAGTCCTGTAATTTTGAGAATACAGGTAGCGAACAAGATAGTTGAGCAATATAGTAAATGCGGTAGAGTAATTGTATTATAAACTATTTTCTTGGAATAGGTACCAAGACTATGAGAAGCCCTATAAAAATATATTTTTTTTGCAACGTTTGAAATAATGTCATAGTGATCCTCAAACTTTAGTTTACTATCAATATATATACCTAAATATTTAATTGAATCAAAATTTTTTTTTGCAACGTTTCAAATAATGTATTCATAGTGATCCTCAAACTTTAGTTTACTATCAATATATATACCTAAATATTTAATTGAATCAAAATTTTCAATTATTTCTCCATTTATCCTAACTGTGATAGTGTTTTCATTTAGGTATTTCAATATTAGCATACATTTTGTTTTGGAAGTATTCAATTTTAGTTTATTTACATTTAACCAGTTTACGATTTTGCCAAGTCAGAATTTAGCATTTTTGAACCAGTGCCTATATTTTCATCTGATATGTATATTAATGTATCAGCTGCAAATATCTGAAGCTTAAATAATCCAAAATATTACAAATGTCATTAATGTATGAAATAAATAGTAGTGGACCTAGTTTACTACCTTGTGGTATACTAACAGAAATATTTTACATATCCCCGAGATGTTAGTCAGAACTTCTTTTGCTTGACCAAGCACACACAAGAAAAGAATCTAATAGTAATGACGTAAACTAATTAATTATAAAGAAAGCCAAATAAAACGCAAGATATTTAAAACAATCACAATAAATAACACATATGGTCCACTACAATAGCGCAAGTTAAAAAAGATATTATTCAAAACTGCCGCACAATCAAATTATCAAATCAAATTAGGTATCCGGATAGTAGTATTCTTCCAGTCACGGCTCTAGGCGCAGCCGAGTTGTCTTCAGCTCACAGAAGCTCCGGTTAAAACCAGTGGCCAATAGTGTACAGTGATGTAAGGAACATCACAAGGTAGGGGCTGCTTGCCTCATATTCAAAATTTACGGTGTAAAAAAACCCTGTTCACATCAGGATTATTTTCTTAAGGAGTGGTTTCTCATTTAAATCGGCTACAAAATAGCTACACAGCTGAAGGAGTGCAGATGATGGTTTTCACCAATGCCTTGCCACGCTAAGGATGTTAAAATCCCATGAAAATGGAGAGAGTAGCACCCAAACAACCACCAAAACAACTAAACGTAAGGTAGGTACAAAAAAGGTGCTACTCCATTGACTGGTGATTGGAGCACAATATCCCAGAGTCTGTAAACTAAATGAAGGACTTCCACACCCACATAACCAAAACTTCAAGTGGAAATAAAAATGACGGACTGTCAGTTGATTGTCATTCACTGTTGAAAGTAGAAGGGCGATGGTTGTCAATGCGCGGATCCTAGAAGACCAACTTTACGAGGGTTCAACGATAGTTTGTGAGGAAATTCATGAGATATATAATGATATAATTTTTACACAAAGTTACTGCTACGCCAAGAATGAAAAAGCTTTGTAGTTGAAAATCGGTCTAATGCTGGCGGAAATAGGAGCAAGAATACTAAAAAAATCGCTTAAGCTTCGTTTTTTGATGTTTTAGGTCCTGATCTTTTTTGGATTTTTTTTGTAGGGGGTTGAAACTTGGGGGCTGGGAATTGTAGGTGGTTGATGGTTATAAGTTTAACGACTAGTATTAGTCAAAGACGCCCTATCATTGAGAAGCTTCTAATCCCGGTAAAAACTGGAAAATTAAATGATAATAGTCCGATGTATAATGGAGGCGTGGAGGCCACTGCCGATTTGGCAATGGATAACAAACTCCAACTGGAGAAATAGAACTACAGGAGAAATATATATTTGGATATCAGGAGTACGTACCACTTTAGCATTCTGTGATGCTTTTGTAGATGATGACCTAACTGTTCTTACATCTACACCTATATTATTCTGAATTTTATGATACTGTACCACCCATTTCGCATAACCTCTGAATGAATATTTTGTCAAGCAGATTGACTACTCAGTATTTATGACGCACTGATTTACACAGACGACAAACCGGCATTGTTCACACGGTCTTGTGTGAACTGAAGTTCGAATATTATCGCAAGTCTAATATTCCCATCCTTTAGGTAGTCGTGGATTTCGAATTTTCACTTTTGCTCATACAAGAGGTCAAAAACGCGAATTGTACTTTTTCTCAAAAATTTCAAATGCATCACTGTGTATATTTGTACAAGTTTGGATTACATTTTTTATAAGCTTTTTTGGTATAAGGTTTGATTCAGATAAAATCACTAGATGTTGAGTTATTAAGCTTTTAATAGAACAACACACCAAAATTAAGGAAAAAAAATCACATCAGCCATGGAAACAAAAGACAAATAGTGGGCTAGTTCCATATTGCCACTAGGAGTAAAGATTTGAGTTAAAAACTAATAACAATCAGAACAGTATAAATCAGCTTCGAGCGTAATAGAGAAGAACAACTATAACAACAACATAAACAAACAACTATCACTACTCAAGACCTAATCTATAAAAACTGCTCGACAATATCTCCACCATGTTGAATGCACAGCCGTAGTCTTTTGATACCTGTAAATAACCGTTGCACATCCCTCAGCAAGTGTTCCCTTATGCTCAGAAAAGCATCCTCAATCCTTTCCTTCATATTTTCCGGGGTAGATGGTGGATATCCATAAACCTCTTGCTTAACGCATCCCCATAGAAAGAAGTCCATCGGTGTCATATCTGGTGATCTAGGAGGCCAAGATATAGGTCCATCATGACCGATCCAACGATTGTTACTCCAGATGTCCAAACAGCTACGCACATGATCGTGATAATGCGCAGATGCGACGTCATGTTGGAAGTACATCTACATATGCATCCGAGCTTGCAAGTTGACATCCTCCAAAACCAAAGGCAAATGCTTGACCAAAAAATTCAAGTATTCTGTACCTGCTAATCTGTTGTCGAAAAAGAAAGGCCCGATCACTTGTCTGCCAATAACTCCTTCCCAAACATTGAAGCTCCATTTATTTTGGAAATCTATTTGCCTAACCCAGTAAAGGTTTTCCGTCGCATAATAGTGAAGAACCTTATCCAGAAAAGTAGTGTCTTCACTCATTTTATTTAGCATTATTCTACTAAACTCCATTCGCGCTGCGAAATCCTGAGGACGCAGGCCTTGATGCAATCATAGGTGATATGGGTCGTACCTATGCTTGTGAATATTCATTTGGACAGAAGACCTGGATATATCAGTTTCTACTCCAATTTGCCGCGCACTTAAATGGGGATTTTCCTGCAACTTTAATAGAACCTCCAAATAATTCGCCTCATTGGTGACACTTGCATTATCTATACATTTTTTACCATATTCCACTGCTCCACTTGATTCAAAACGTTCTCGTAGTGTGGAAAATGTTTCCGGCCTTGGATGTCGCATATAAATGCGAGATGCTATGAAACTATTTCTTTGTGATCATATTCACCATTTCTTCTTTAGAAAAATTCATTTCCAAACAGCTTTGAATTATAATGCTCACAAAGCTAATTTTGACAGTTTGTAGTTCAACAATTTATTTGTTTCCAAGGACGATGCGATATTTTAGGGAATTAAGCCGTTCCATAACAGACGTGCTAATAACCCAAAAAATAGTGGCTAAAACCCTTATGTATCTAGTATCAAAAAAAGCTTATAAAAATTAAATCCAAACTTGCACAAATATACAGGGTGATGCGTTTGAAATTTTTAAGAAAAACTACAATTTGCGTTTTTGACCACCCTGTATGAGCAAAAATTAGAATTCGAAGTGACAAATAAGATGAGAGCTGAGGTGTGTAAGTTTTTTTTTATACAAAATTCATCACTCCAAATTGCAAAATGGCGGACTGAAGTTTTGCCGAAGTGGGGGGTTTGTCTAGACAAAACACCTTATATCTCAGTAGCTAATTATCAAAACCCCATACTATATCAATGTTCTTCTTTTGAATTGGTTTATCCAAATATGCAATAAAATTTGAGGCATTTCGTTTAAAAAATCACAACTTTGATATGTAGCTCGAAATTGGGACACCCTGTATAATGGCCAATATTTTAGAAATCTGCCCTCAAATGTAATATATAGATTTTCCCAGAATGTATTTCTTTATGAGTAATATACCATCCACACATGGATGGGCCACCCTGTATTTTTGAAAATCGATACAATATCAAAATAACAATTAAAAAATCACTTCACCTTCGCAAAAATTCAAGTCTATAAGAAAAAATGGTACAGGTGATGGAGGGTAACACACGAAACGTCAGATTGAAGTTCTAGTTAGTGGCAATGTTAACGTTCAGTTTATTTTAATGTTGCACCTCAAATAAAGTCAGGTAAAATTAAAAACCATTTTGCAAAGATCTTTCCGTGTATTTCCAAAAATAATCTGAATTGCGAAACTCCTTAAAATCCATTTTATATCAACAACTTCTTCACGAATTTATCAGACGGATTTATTCAAGGTCATCTTGATTATTTGTTCCGGTACTTACATCAATGGGCAAATTCATGGAATATGTGTCACCCCTTAGTGCTACCAACCATACAACAAATTGTTGCTAGAAATATTTTGAGCTTTTATACGTGGTTTTAATTTTGAGGCGAAACAGAAGCCTTATTGTTGAATACTAAAGTTCTATCAAAGTTCTCTACTGGAACTGGAAGGTTGTTCAATATAATGGAAAGGGGAACAAGGTTGTCACCATGGAGTTTGACGTCAAATTTGGCAAAAATTATAATTTCGTGAAAAATTCCACAAAGAATTTCATGGATTTATTTGACTCCAAATTCCTGTTTTACAATTTTGGAATTTGTAATCATGAAGAAATCCGTGGATTTATTGTCAATGTGAAACGGATACAAGAGCGATTTCTTAGCTACCTATATGCGCAACTTTGCCTCTATTTTACCGACGTTCTTACCTTTCCGCGATTCCTATGGTGATGGTCGAATTTAAAACGGTCGGTTTTGTATTAGCATGTCTATCTCCATATGTGAAATCCTTCCTTCTTCATCGGCCAATCTTTCTCACAACTACCCGAAATCGCTAAACGATAAAAAAGCGCAGAAAACAATTTGTCCGTTATTGCGATCCGCGTGTTATTTTTGCGGCGCCGGGTGCCCAAAATAGACTCGACCCCTGATATTTTATGAATAATTCAACGCCATTATGTTTTTGTCACCAGCATCTGAAGCATCCCGATCGGAACGAGAATATTCCGAAAACGCCAAAGATAAACTGGAAAATCTATGGCGGGCCGGGAATGTGAATCGAAATACTCTTATCTGTCACGTGGTGGTGTGTGGCATTCCGTGCATTCCGCACTCTTATGCAAAAGCTTTCTTCTTGTGGCCTCCCAGAGGCCCAGAGGCTTTGACAAGCGGTGGCTGACTTCCTCCCCGGCTGCACGATATTCATCGTAACAGGTTCTCCTCTTTATCCCACAATTTCCGCGAAAAAACTGTCAAGATTTCTAATTTTGTTACTGGCAAACCGATTTTTATTAGCCATACCTCATTAGAAAGCTAAAGAAATTCTCTTCAAAAAACTGTATCAAAAATTGGCAAATGGCGAAAACTGAAGATGGCGGTACTATACAGGGTGTCCCTAAAAGGTCTTTGCAAAATGTTAGCACATATTCCTGAATTGAAAATAAGCCGATTTGTAGTAACTTACCTTAGTCCAAAATTGCTCCGATTCCGAGATACTCGTACAGGATGGGTAAATATAGAAAATAAAAATCCTTTTTTTTTTCTTTATGAACATTTCTTAACGTATTACTTCAAAAATTGGTATTCGGGTGTTTTTTGGGATGCGAAACATGAATTTTTTCATTGTGGGCGTTAGAGGGCGCTTCACACTGCACTTCGCATCGTTTTAACTGGCCATAACTTTTATCTCAGTGTGGTTTTTACTTTTTTTTTAAAAAAATTCCTCTATATTTTTAAGCAAAAAAGGCACGTCTGTTAAAATAAGGTTTGGTAAACAGTTTTAGAGAAATTCGCAACTTTCTGCTTCAATGCAGGTTGTGGGTACCCTAAATCAAAATCCTCAGAACTTTTCAAAAACTGAGTATGTGATAGATCTGGTCAAAATGAACAGTTTTTTCCTATAATAAAGATGTGAATCAAATTTACTCAAAAAACTTATGAAGTAGAAACGAGATTTTTTCCTCTGAAGTAACAACTGTTGAACTCTGTTTTTAGTTCTGTTCAAATACCACTCGTTAAATAAGTCGATATTTTCCATTTTGGTTGGTTTCTATCGCGCATTAAGCTCTAAAAATTCGTCTACAAAAGTTGCAAATATTTGCAGCTCGTTTTTTCTATATGTATTGAGGTGTCTTTCAAACGCACATTTTAAACTTGTTTTTAAAACATGGAAATACCTGCACTTTTTTATCGGAACCCATTAGTGTCAAACTTCTGAAAAAATTGCACGAACTTACTAAAAAATATGCCACGACAGCGCATAGCGATTGTCAACATTCCGAAATTCAGTTGTTTTTCCAAACGTCAACTATGTTGAACTTAACAGGTCAGAGCCGTCTGTCATTACACTTACATCAAAGGGCACGCCTAAATTTCAACAAAATTTATTGTGAAAATTGATAAAACATTATTTTTGTTTTGAAGTTAAATTAATGAGAGACGAAATAATGTAAGGGAAAATTTTGCATATAGGTAATTTTGGGTTTAAAAAAATATTTTAGCAGAAAAGGTAAAGAAAAGTATAATACTTATACTTGGTTACTATTTTGGCGGAAATGGTGCCACTGTGCGCCGGTGTTCCCGTGTAAATTACGGATCTGCTATGATGGTGGCCTCGTATCTAGAGTGCTTAAATTCCTTTGTCCTAGCATAGGTTATAATAATAATAATAAAAACCGCAAAGGAGGGAGATCGAGCTTCAAATCAAACTACAATGGAAGATGATTCTATCATCAACCGGAGTAATCCCAAGAACGATGCTGAAGAATATCAAGAAAATGGGACTCAATGACAATATTCACAAGACGATGCAGAAAGGAGTTTTATTGGCAACTGCTCGTACAGTTCGTAAGTTGATGGGAAATGCGAAATGCGGAATGAGAAATGTAACGTCCTTTCGTAACAAGCTGGGATAAATCGCATACCCTTTGATGTCGCACGCATCTGGAATGAGTGAGCGTTACCCCTATGAGAAAAGTGCCATGTAACTAATAAAAAAAATAATAATAATAATAATAGGTGAAGGAAAGTGAAAACGTCTACAAAATCATGCAGAAAGGAGTTTTGCTGACAACTTCTCCCATAGTAAGAAAATTTATGGGAAATGCAAGTACCTAGGTTAAGCCAAAACCCCACGCTTAGAGAGAGTAACAAAGCCCTCCGGCTACGCAAATGATAATGATAGTAATACGATTTATTACCCAACAGGTGCAGAATTACATGATCAAACGAACTTACCTGTAAGTGATGTTCGATCTTAATCATGTGAAGTCCTCGTCGTGGGGGTTGGGTACTACTACGAGGGTACTACGATATGTATTCTAAATATTTACTTCGACGAAGACGGAACATAATATAAAATAAAAAACTATACTATAGTTGTAGTCGCCGTTTTTGGCGGTTACGTCATCAACGCCATATGAAATAAGTAAACAGATCGAGTCTCCGTACCATGGGCGAAGCACTGAGCAGACTGATCTTCATCATATCTGCTACTCTTTCCAGTACGCGTGAAGTGGGTAACAGGGGAGCGCTGTTTTCATTCACTTCCTGAAAATACTTCAATAAATTTAGCACGAGCTGTCGACCTTCACCATTGATCGTATTTCCGGGCCCTGCACAATTTTAAATTTTGTGAATGTACATGAAAAATTAATATTAGTTTGCTTTATAAACTATGGTCCAAAAATGTTTCCTTACAAAAACTCGATATTTTTTAAGAAAAAAATGGTACGCCAATGGTTTTTTGTCAAATAATATTTTTGAGTTCCCCATTCAATTTAAAACAAATGATCTCTCTTGAATTTTTTTCCTTCGATGCGCCGTTTTTGAGTAAAAAAATAAAAACCGTTCTATTGTCCGAGAAAACTAATGTAATAATTGAAGAATAAGCAATAAATAATGTAGTTGCTCTGGAATATGTCACTGTCTTTTGACATCTGACAAGTCTTTGTTATTCAAATCTGTTCGCTGTGACATCTTTTTCATTATTTAGTTTTTACAATCTTGTTAATAATGGTGAATTATTCAAATGCAGAAATGGCAGAAATGCATTACGTATATGGCCTTGTCGACGGTAATGGTGAGCAAGCCAGACGGATTTATCACCAGAGATATCCCGATCGTGCTTTGCCAGATAGTCGAACCTTTTCTAATATTCATCGTCGTCTTGTTGAAACTGGTTCTGACCGAAAAGGAACATCTGAAGGTAGACCTCTAAGTATCAGAACACATGAAATTGAGGAAGCAGTGCTGCACGAAGTCGAAGAACATCCTGAAATGAGTAGGAGGAAGATCGTTAGACACTTAAATATTTGCCATCAAATTGTTTGGAGAATTTTAGTGGATTTTTTGTTAAATCCTTACCATATTCTAAGAGTACAGGCATTACTTCCCATTGATTTTCCAAGGCGTCTGACCTTTTATCAGAGGTATCTTCAAAAAATGCCGTACTCGAAACCATTTCCAACACCAATTTTCGGTTAACGTATGAGCAGGAATTATTGGCAACCACTTTATTGGCCCATTCTTCTTGCCGGGACGACTTGACGGACAGACTTACTTCAATTTTCTTCAACAACGGTTGCCTTTGCTGCTTGATGATGTTCCGTTAGTAATAAGAAACAATATGTGGTACATGCATGATGGTGCACCATTTCAGTGTAGCGGTTCGTAATTATTTACAAACTGTTTATCCAAATCGTTGGATTGACCGCGGTGGGCCCCAAGAATGGCCACCAACCCCAGATCTCAACAGAGTCGATTTCTTTTTGTGGGGCTATTTTAAGAGAGTAGTGTACACAAGTCCCATTAATACTGTAGAGAAATTAAGAGAAAGAATAGTTGCAGCTTGTGATAGAATAAAAAACACTCCAGGGATATTTTAACGAGTGCGCAATTCCATCAGAAGGAGGTCGGAGGCATGCATACTAAGTGAAGGGGGCCATTTTCAACAATTTTTGTAATCTTTTCGTTGGTTTTAATGTTATGTTTATGTTGCCAGTTGTTGTTGTTCATTACCCCTAATGTGTTTAATTTTTCCAATTAAATTAATAATAATTTTGCAAGTTAGAGAATAGAACGGTTTTTATTTTTTTACTCAAAAATGGCGCATCGAAGGAAAACAATTCAAGAGAGATCATTTGTTTTAAGTTGAACGGGGAAATCAAAAATAATTTTTATTTGGTAAAAAACAATTGGCGTACCATTTTTTTCTTTTAAAATATTGAAATCAGTACCCGTACGCACGCCACTGTTGAAGCTAAAAATTATTTTTGCGTTAAAAAATATGCAACTTCGTTAACTTTCACTACGTACTAAATATCAGTGAAATATCTGAAGCGGTCTGAGAATATTAATTAATTTCCATTTTTTTCCTAACACTTCAACACCCCGAGTTTTTTGTAAGGAAGCATTTTTGGATCATAGTTTACAAAGCTAACTAACATTAATTTTTCATATAGACTCACACCCTTAAATATCCGCATATCATCAAGGAACTGGTAGTCTCACTTTGACCCGCCAAGAATGGTTACTACAACTATATCCACATATATTTTGTGACATTCTTAGCAGCACACTTCAATTCCTTGAATTCACAATTTAATATGTCGGCATGCCGTGATATCTTATTATAATGTAAACGCATTGCCGATAATGGTGATTTCAACATTAGATTTGCCCTAGCAGCAGTAGAATAAAATTTTAATGATTGTCTAAAGTTAAACTGAGGTACGTTAAATTTAATACATGATAAAAGATCTGGATAATCAATAACATCATACATCAATTTATGCAGCAATGACAGTGTCCGTCTGAGCTCCAAACTGTCAATGTCAACAAGGTTTAGAAAATACTCTTTGCTTTTTAAGCACTAGATATTTTAAAAACTTTCTTTAACTTTATCCAGTCTTCCTTTGTGACATCGATAGTATGGGTTCCACACATTCGAACAGTACCCTAGTTTAGAACGTGCACAGATAATAAGATGAGACCAGATAGGGCCCAAAATTGTATTAGAATCCGAGAAGCATTTCTAAAGCCATTGTTGGGACCCAGAACATCTACACACAGAACACTTTGATATACGCGGGCATTATTAAAATTAATATTACAATACATACAGAGTATGTCTGCACTTTGAAGTTTTTCAGAGCAAAATTTCGATTTTCATTTCCTGCTGTTACAAGTAAACGAAACTCATTCACATTCGGGTGATTTGGGGTGCTGATTCCGGATGTAAATATCAAAAAATGCTAAACTGTCGCGAAACCGTGTTTAGTGTGTGAAAGGAAGAATTTTGTGGGTCCTCGTCGACATCAGCGAAAAACTAACACCAGACTAGCGATTTACATAGCTGATTCTGTCAAGAAATTGTTGTTATTTGAGATTGTAGATTATCAAATTTATATATACAGGGTGTCCGCAATGTTGGGTTTTGCCTTTACACGACGTGTAAATCTTGAAAACATAAGCAATTTTTCTTAGTACCATATACACCAATGTCTTAAGAGAACCGAGATAAGGGCTCTGCAACATCAAAAATATCTGAATACCGTCCTGTAGCCGCGGCCCGCGATATCACCGACTGGTACAAGGTCACTGGCTCAACCCGACGACAGAACTGGGTCGGGGTCAGTGTGTCAGGTCAGTATGCAACCTTCAACCGACGGTTACGGTCACGCGTGTAGAGGTAAACGAACCCGTATAATCGATTGCGTTTCAAAAAACAACAAGCACTAGAGAAGTGCAAGTATCAACAACTAAAGTGTGGCAAACGCTGCGTGAAGAGGGGCTGTATCCGTTTCACGTCCAACGTGTACAAGCAATTCAACCTGACGATTTTCCAGCAAGAGTGCGGTTTTGTGAGTGGTAGTTGCTTCAACATGACAATAATCCGGACTTTTTGAAGTGCATATTGGTGACAGACGAATCTACGTTCACGCGTAATGGGGTGAATAACTTTCGCAACACTCATGCTTGGTCAGTAAAAAATCCGCACGCTGTCCGTCGGGCACATTTTCAACAAACATTTTCGGTGAATGTTTGGGCTGGCATGGTGAACGGTATGCTCATTGGACCATTTATTCTCCCAAATTTGTCATATTTGTTACCTCTGTTCGTGGTCTGCACCACCGCCGACGTCTGCTCGGTAATGCATCAGCTAATTTCATTTTCTGTTGGAGCGGTATGATTTCGGGCAGAGACGTACTTAGCCCTTCTCGTCAACTGGAGAGTGAGTACTTTTTCCTTTATTTTTTTTTTACTTGGTCGCCCTCGTTTCACTACACATTACCTTTGTTATTTCAAGGGTAGTTGTTTCAAAAAAGGAAAACCCCAACTTTGCGGACACCCTGTATATTTGTCACAAGTGAACAACCAGGATAATATAGTATGCCGATTTCGAATATAATATCTACCTAATAGACGAGAGCTGCGCTCGATCGTCATTCAATCTACTGTCAGGTTTCATCCTTATTAGGGAGCATCAGTGCGCCATAGGTCATGGAACAACAAATACAGTACTTGCGTGTCGTAAAGTTAGATCCAAATAAGCACATAGAGAGCTCAGTAAGTTTCTGACTATGTGTGACTCGCGTGGGTCATTCCAATAGAACTAAGCAAAGTCCATGTAACTCATGGAACACTTGTGCTCTCTACATAAATTTTCCTTCAAACATAATCAATTTCTAGCATTCGGCGTTCCAAATTACACTTTCCCATATAAAATACTAAATAACTTTCAAATTGCTGCTGATTTACTGACTCTAAAGACTATAAAATAATATTAGAGCACCAGACTTCTATGATACAGGCGCTGGAGTAGTAAATCGACATCGTTTCAGAAAGCTTACAAATATTTCATGGGCGTAGCTATAGAAGAAATTTAGGCTCGTTTCAGGAAGAAGTAATTATGATTCTAAGTAAACTAACAGAGTTACAATTCCTGCTCTACGCTCAATCAAAATAGCTTTGTCCATTCGATCATAAACTTCAAACACTGGACAGCTGTTTCATGCTTTTTGGAAACTCATCAGTATAGCTTAGGCTTGGACTCAGGTAGGATAACAAACGAAAGCTGAGCAAATATCCTCTACCCAGGATTCAAGGCACAAGGTGCAATCTATTACCGGGATCGACCACTGCTAGAGTGAACCAAGAAGCTGCATGTAGGCCCGACGAAAGCTATATTACTAGTTTGTTCAATGGCGAGTACATCCTATCTACTGTATCACCAGAATCGACGGCATCTAGAGGCCACGCATAGCTTGCTGCATTTTGTGTTGCCTTATTCCGATAAAAATAGCCTTCAAACCCTCTGCTTCGACACAGTCGCGGTTTGGCTTTTAACATAATCTTCAGCCAAAGCCGAATTTTGGTCAATCAAAAATGTGGATTGTGTTTTAAGAATAAAGTGGTAGGACAACGAATGTTTGTTTCCTTATTTTATTTACAAATATGGTGGAAGTGTGAACAAAAATTCTTACTGAACGAACTTTCACAAGTTTCCATATGAAAGAAAAAACGGTACTTGTACACCGGACAGCCAAAAGTACAGCTTCTCCTGCCGTCGTCTTGAAAATCGGAAATTGTTGCATTTTTTATGAATTATATAATTCCTAATTTCTGCAGAAACGGCAATAGATTTTCTGATACAAATTAAAATAGCATAACAAATGATTGATATGTCAATACTATAGATATTTCGGATATATGAAATTCTGCAGAGAGGTGTGTAATTTTGCTTACTAAATAATTATATTTATTGCTTCTTTTATACTCTGTATCCACAGACCTTTGTCCTTATACATTTTAAAATTTTATCGCATTCTTAAGCTGGTCACTCGATACATATTCTTCTGACTCAACTTTGATTTAGATACTAAAATGTTATACAAATCGGGCATATGAGAAGATAAAAACATATTTAATGCTTTGACGATATATTACACTGGACAACAAATTTTAGTTTTTTAATTGTATCTTGTGGGAAAAGTGCACTTCTTTGTTAATTTTGGGGCGCTGAATCCAAAAATGACAATGAAATAAAAAAATTAGTTGCGGTTTTATTTTTAAGGATATATTAAAAAAAGTAACAAGATTCATATACTTATAAGAATCACTATATGCGCTGTCTTTTTGCTGTTCTTTTATGGATCGTTTCTGGAGCATATCTACCAAGAATCCAACAGTAGTCTGCAAGCATGGAAGGATTCCACTTTCCTTGGTACCTTTTTTCCATTCTTGAAATATCCTGATGAAAACGTTCGCCGTGCTCATCACTTACGGCTCCGCAATTGTCAGGAAAAAAGTGTGAGTGTAGGAAATCTTAAGAGACATATTACAGCCCATCGTTTGATACGATGACAGCATATTTTTGACAAGGGTTTTATAGTTGTCAGCTTTTCTATTTCCCAAGAAATTAGTGACCACCAGACGGAAATCATTCCAAGCAGTTTTTTCAATACCTGTTAAAGTGTTTTCAAACTGTGTATCTGTCAAAATATTTCGAATCTGAGGCCCAACAAAAATACCTTCTTTAACCTTTGCCTCACTTAGTCTTGGAAATTTCTGACGCAGGTATTGAAAAGCTGACCCATCTCTATCTAATGCCTTGACAAAGTTTTTCATTAGGCCCAACTTGATATGCAGTGGTGGTAATAATTTTTTTTTCGAATCTACTAATGGCATATGCTGTACATTTTTTTGACCTGGCTCTAGGAATTGACGAACAGGCCATTTTTTGTCTGGTGTAATGAAGTGCCTTTACCCGACTGTCCCATTGACACAAAAAAACAGCAAAACTTTGTGTAGCCTAGCTGCAGCCCAAGTAAAAGTACAACAACTTTCAAATCGCCACAAATATGCCATTGGTGCTCATCGTATTTTATGCATGTCAATAGGTACTTCATATTGTCATATGATTCTTTCATGTGAACTGCATACCCTACAGGAAGAGATGGTAAAATATTTCGAATATGCAATAACACTGCCTTTAAACTCAATGTTGAACTGTCTATAAACAATCTCCATTCTTCTGGGTTATAGTTTATATTTAAAGCCGCCAGTAAGCCGTTAATGTTACTGCAGAAAACCAAGTTATTCTCCATATTGAAAAATGGTTCTAAGTCTTTGTGGCGTTTACGAAAAACACATACCGAAACATCGTCTTCTAACAAGTTCCACTGCTGCAGTCTTGATCCAAGTAACTCTGCCTTACATTTTAGAAGTTCTAAATCTGTTATTTTGTGCGGTTGATGGCATGACGTGCTCGGTATAAAATCAGGATCTCTTGACGTTGATGGCATATCTTCTTCCTGACGAATCACTCGATCGCCATGATCTGATTCGTTTTCTGATTCGCAAGTGTAGGATTCTGGGGGTTTTGGAATAGGATTTTCATCACTGTGAGGCACAGGTCTCATCGCAGATGGTATGTTTGGGTAGTTAATAACCGATTTTTTTTTCTTGTACATACCTGTGGCTTGTCCAACACAAGGTACCATGCAAAAGTAACAATCATTAATATGATTTGTAGGCTCGCTCCAAACCATTGGGACAGCAAAGCGCATAGACCGTTTTTTGCCATTTAACCAGCTCCTCAGACTTGAAGCACATGTATTACAGCAGATGTGGGGTGCCCACTGTTTGTCTTGATCACCTAATTTACAACCGAAATAAAGCTGATATGCCTTTGTTATTAGTGGAGTAATAGACAGTCTCTGAGACGCAAAAGTCACATCACCACACACGTAATAAAACTGATCTGGATTGTTTACACACTTACGAGACATCTTGCATGAACGCTGTCAGCCAACTGAGGAAAAAATGGCTAATATAAAACAATATAATGTACACGTATGTATAACGTAACACAATCTTGCCGATTACATCATCTTTCCTTGCCGAATATAAAAATGTAGCACGTGCATTCTTGTGAATTACAGTATATTAACACTGTCACAGCAGGAACACATATAATTACCGTATCTCTAAAACTTGAACTAATATTGAAAAAATAAGTTTCATTCCGGTTTTAGCACATTAAAAATAGTAATATTTTGTTGATTTTATTTAGGATATTTTTTGGCTGTTGATCAGTGTTATTAAAGAATATGAATGTCAACAGGCTTTTATGGTGCAAATATAGAAATACACAAAATGGGGCATTATGGGACCGCAGCTTGCAGTTTTTTGTATTGTAGATTATGAAATGGCATAGATAATACCCAAATTAGTTGAGTATATCTTCGAAAAAAAGCTTACTTCCCGAAACTGGAATACTTTGGTGGTAGATATTCTCCATTAAAGTAGTGGCATACAAGGTAGGGGGGAGGGTCAGTACGTATTAACCCCAAAACATGTTGCCTAGTCAATCTGCTTGATGCCAGTTTTTCTGCTGAATAGAGCATTCAAAATTGCGTCTTACTCAACAAAATTTAACCCGCTCATGTATCGTAAAATAATTTGTCCAGTTTATGTTGATCGAATGAAAATCGGGTTAACGACTTCGCAGGGTTACTTTTGAAGGAGCCAAACGCGGCAACTTCTCGGGAACGGTCGCCACTTCGCTTGAACAAATAAAGAGTAATGCTACCGAGATGACTGGTTGCTTTGTGGTTGAAGTATAATAAAAACGAATGTGTTTTGAGAGAGGCCAGATACATTCATCATATTTTACTTGAGGAAAGATCTGTTTACAGGAGCAAAGATGAAACGATAATAAAATGAAATTTTCAGGAAGCTCTTTGTGATCTTCATAACAGCCATTAATGTTTACGAGAGCTTTCGTGTATAATATTTATATTATGTCTGTAATATCGGTACTGGTATCGATATAAAGCAATGGTCGTCAACCTTTCTATGAGCTTAGCTACTATCAGAATTCTCAAACAAGCAGGAAACTACACAGTAATGAAAGTTGACTTTAGACGTCGAAAGTATATATGATAAACAAAATCTGCTGCCACGAACTCTTGAGGGACAACAAAGACCTAGCTTCGTTTTGGTTTGCCTTTGTTTTACAACTTTCTGATAATGCCTGAGCCTTGACAAATATAATCTTTTCGAAGAATTTGATAAACGTTCTAAAGTTACTAGGATATAGTCAAGAAATGTTGGTAAAGCTTGAAAATGTTGAAATTTAGCAAGGCACAGTTTTTGAGATGCATACATGCAGGGTGTCTCGCCGTCTTCCGCTCATAGCGTGACAGGGTATAGTAACATGCAATAAATTTGACCACATATTCGTATGGTCGAAAATCAATAGTCTTCTGACCTTACAACAAGCACTCGAAATGGGGCAGCTGAGTTTAAATAAGAAAAAGATATGTAAGAAATGCGGGAGAATCCAACTGACTTTCATAGTTTATACTGGGTGCGCCATCTATTACTTTTTTTACCTATAAGTGAGTAAAATGCGCAGTAAACGAAGGAGTACTGATCGGTATCAAAGTGTGCAATAGCAAGTGAGTGATGTGCTTCATCCATACCACATACAGCGTGTTCAACCTCTCCTGCCCTGGGATTATGAGCCCCGAGTTGCTTTTTGTCGCACAATGTTAGAAAGGCACAGGGAAGATCCACGGTTCTTTGAAAAAATGTTATGGTCAGATGAGACCACATTTAAGAAAGATGGGTACATGAACCTGCATAACTTACACGAGTGGCACGTAGCAAACCCACATTTGATGAGAGCAGATAAATCTCAATATCGCTTCAAGATAAACCATTGGACAGGAATTTTAAATGGTAAAATAATCGGTCCGTTTGAGTTCCCAGAGACTTTGACTGCTGAGATTTATTTAGGTTTTCTGCAAAATCATTTAGAAAATTTATTGGAGGACGTGCCACGGAGTATTTACAGGGACATGTGGTTTCAGCATGATGGCTGCCCAGCGCACTATGCACTCTCAGTGAGAGAGTGTCTCGATCAAAACTTTCCAGGCAGATGGATAGGGCGGTCCGGTACAATACCGTGGCCAGCCCGGTCACCAGATTTGTATCCGTTAGATTTTTTTTACTGGGGAACTGTAAAAGAAAAAGTGTATTTCAAGCCGATTCAAAATGTAGCTGAGCTACGGCAAAGACTATTGGAAGCAGCTGATTTTGTTAATAACCGTGGATTCGCTCGTTTAATAACCCGATCTTTTTTAAGAAGATGTCGAGCGTGTATTGCGGCTGAAGGAAAACAGTTTGAGCATTTGCTGTAAAGGTAAATCACCATCAGCAGCATTTTGACGCCCACTGTTGTGCAAACAGTTATCCTTAAGGGTCCTTGTGCGTTTTCATAATCGCTGTTTAATTAGGAAATTTTGAAAAATTTTCATCAGTTTTTCTTCGAATAAAAATTGTGCATAAGTTAACGAGTAATCTTCTAAGTGTTATACTATTTTGGAATCCTTATTAAATGCGCCAACTTTTAAAGTTACTTGCCAAACTCTCGTAGTACATGTTTTTCCAGTACAGCCAGTTAAAGTTGAGCAAAGTTTTACTTTGGAATACTTGGTTGGGAGATAAGTGGCAATTTTTCCTGAACGAGAAAAGTTGGCAGTAAGCTTGAGACACCGGTTTGAAGATGCATTATTCATCATTACATTGTAAAAATAAAATCCAAAAAAGTTAATATTTGTAGTAACAGGAGTTGACAGACTGCCGTAGGGTGTGAAATTTCTATATTTTTTCAAAGACCTATAATTTTCAAAACACATACATAAAAATTTTTTAAATATTTTTCTGATAGCTGTTATGACTTTGCCTATCAGCCGGTTTCGGCTTGACGTCGACTTCTGGGACACCCTGTATATGGCATAAACCAACCTTTATTTACCAATCAAAAAATTCGCTTTCACCTTGTAAAAAGAGTGTTGATTTTTCAAATAGAAAAAAAGTAGTAGATGACGCACCATGTACTTGAAATAAGATAATACCATCATAAAACAGAAAAATACTACACCCAATAAAACATCAGTGATTGTAAGATATAAGAAGAGTTCGTTTTCAGTATCACTTAATATTGAGCCTCTTATTGCGAGATGGAAATAGAAGTCTGCATTCACTTTCTAGTTTTCCCCTTTTGCCCACCTTTGTGGAAAAAGAGGCATTCATGTTTTGTCTTACTTACTGTGCACAAGAAACGTTGATGTGGCACAGCGGTCGCCAACCTTTTCAGTGTGTTGAGCTACTTAATACTTTGAAGTTGAGTCATTAATTTTCAGATAATGATTGTAGCAGGAAGATAAACCAAAATATGTGTGTAAAAATAAAAAAAAATAAAAAAAAATGTTTACCTTGTTTTATAAAGTATCCTCCCGACAAGTATTTCAGTGCGGACCTGTATTTGTTCGTGAGGTCCCCTGTGAGGCCTTAAGTCACCTGATTCACGAGCCCGTTGTACTACATTAACAAAGGCACGAGGGGTTGGTTGCACTCGATTGGGAAACCGATCCGCATAAACATGTGCCATTTTTTATTTCGTTTGAGCCACGCAACAGACACCACTACCGACTGACACTGACTGTATGTATACAACTGAATAAAATAATTGTAAAAACATCGTTCCAAATTCTTTCGCTTTTTTGTTTCCGATGCGATGAACCGATAAGGCGGATTATATCCGTTGTTGCCAAACACGAGCACATGATATTATTATTGAGACAGGGCGGTACTCAAACTTCCAAAGGGCTATAACTTTGTTACTTTAATTTTACCAGAAAAATGGTGTAAAGGAAAAAAACATTTCTTTTGATCAGATCTACTCACTGTTAAAATAAATGACTCAACTTCGAAGTCACCCTGTATAATAATTTGGAATAAACAGAGGGGTACCTAGTCATAGGCAATGTAAGCCAACTTAAATGAAATTATACAGAAATGTTCGGGATATACATGTGTTTATTTTAGTTATAGACTTAAATAAACTAATAACTAATACATAACTACATCCATTCCGACCTTTGAAAATAAACAAAATTTTTCGTCAGCTAGAATGGTAAGTCACATACGATTTAATGAAGGTAACTAAAAATAAAAAAAGTCAATGCACGATTTTAAACAAAAACGTGTCTAGATAAAAAAAGCGTGTTCAATCAGAAGCCTGACACCCAGACTCACTGACAATTTTTTTAATGTTTGGAATATAATTTGATACCACCATGCGAATATTATCCAAATGTTCATCTGTAAATCGATTACGGTATTTGTTTTTAATAAACTTCATATTTGTAAAATAAGATTCCCACAAATAGGTTGAACTAAATAACGCTTTCACTTTCTAGGCAACACGACATAAAACTGAATATCTATCCTTACTTACTGAAGGCCAGATACATTTTGTATTTGAGACTAATGGTTTCAAGGCTAAATCATTTTGAAACGCAATTACCTTCATTTGCGATGTCGTAGCAGAAGTTGCAGACTATTGGGTATCAATTTCCATGAAGGGTGAAACAACAAATTGCAATTTCGTTGAAATCCTTGGAACGATTTTTGAAGTTATCCTTCAAGTTAGAAGCTATTTCTACATGATATTTACTGTCTTATGGTTCTAATGGGCTTTAGGATATCTTTTCTGAAAGAACAGAAAAATGCCTTATATCGAAATCGATTAAGTTTTGTTCCCTAAACTCAATCTTTCTGATAAACGCTTTTATATCAGAAATCATTTCTACTAGTTCTTTGTCTCTTCCCTGAAGCACGTTGAAAAAGTGAACTATGGCAGATATGATATCATCAAAACGGTTCAGCACTCGTCCCCTACTTTACCACCGGCCTTCAGAGTGAAGAAGTAGTTCCCCGTATTGACAGTCAATTTCATCGGCCAAGGTTTTGAATAATCTCCTTTGTAACGTTTAAGCTCGAATCTTGTTCACAAGTCTGCCGTTTCCGATATTGGAATTTTCTCAGAAGAAATAATATATTTAAAAGAAGAGAACAAGTCCTGCCCAGTAGTCTGCCCTTTTAGTGGAATAAACTTCTGTAATCGTAAAATCACTAAAAACCATCCTGATGAACACGTCCATCTGAGAGGTGACAACTGTAAAACTATATCATTGCTCATTACTTCTTCTTCTCCTTTTTACAACGTGTTTTATAATCTAGACTCAAGCTCAATTTCCAGTTTCCTACCGCACCCTGGAATTACCAATAACCCTGTAGGTCCATTTATCTAACGACGATTCTCGATTTGCACGCATGGAAACATTTTGAGAAGAACGTACTCGTTCATGAACGGATGAGGACTACACAATCTATTTACAACTTTTTGAGCTTTAAGTTATATTGGCGCTAAAATATCAAGGCTGATCAATTTGATCAACCACTTTTTTTTCTGTGTCTTCTTACAAACTAATACTTTAGTTAATAATTATAAATAATACTTTAATATGGGGTGTCCGCAAAGTTGGGGTTTTCCTTTTCAGAAACAACTACCCTTGAAATAACAAAGGTAATGTGTAGTGAAACGAGGGCGACCAAGTAAAAAAAAATAAAGGAAAAGTACTCGCGTTTTCAGTTTTTAGGTAATCGTACTTTATAGGTATTGTTCGAAGTTATCGCCGTTTGATTCAAAAACACAGGTGCGTGCACGACGTAGCCAAGCATCGGTGCAGGGTTTGAGAATGGAGTCCGTCCCCCGAATGAAAGCACCAGCTTGTTCAATTTTGAGACGAAGTTCGTCAACCGTATGCACTTCAGTTTTGTACACTAAGCGTTTCATTTCTCCCCAAAGAAAAAAATCACATGGTATTAAGTCTGGAGATCGCGGAGGCCACGCTACGGGTCCATTACGTCCGATCCACCTATTCGGAAATAATTCATTCAAAAACTCACACAATTCGCGTCTAAAATGGGACGGTGCACCATCGTGCAGAAACCACATTGATTGTCTTACACTTAATGGCACATCTTCTAACAAGGAAGGCAAAATGTTGCGTAAAAAGTCTAGGTATTGCATCCCGTCCAATCGATTGGGAGAATAAATGGTCCAATGAGCATACCGTTCACCATGCCAGCCCAAACATTCACCGAAAATGTTTGTTGAAAATGTGCCCGACGGACAGCGTGCGGATTTTATACTGACCAAACATGAGTGTTGCGAAAGTTATTCACCCCATTACGCGTGAACGTAGATTCATCTGTCACCAATATGCACTTCAAAAAGCCGGATTATTGTCATGTTGATGCAACTACCACTCACAAAACCGCACTCTTGCTGGAAAATCGTCAAGTTGAAGGGCTTGTACACGTTGGACGTGAAACGGATACAGTCCCTCTTCACGCAGCGTTTGCCACACTTTAGTTTTTGATACTTGCACTTCTCTAGCCACGTCTCTAGTGCTTGTTGTTTTTTGAAACGCAATCGATTATACGGGTTCGTTTACCTCTACACGCGTGACTGTAACCGTCGGTTGAAGGTTGCATACTGACCTGACACACTGACCCCAACCCAGTTCTGTCGTCGGGTTGAGCCAGTGACCTTGTACCACTCGGTGATTTCGCGGGTCGCGGCTACAGGACGGTATTCAGATATTTTTGATGTTGCAGAGCCCTTTATCTCGGTTCCCTTAAGACATTGGTGTATATGGTACTAAGAAAAATTGCTTATGTTTTCAAGATCTACACGTCGTGTAAAGGAAAACCCCAACTTTGCGGACACCCTGTATAGTAATCAGGGGCGGATCTAGAAGCAAGCGCGGGGTGGGGTATAGGCGATAGAAGATTAAAGAACGAGGGGGAATAATTTAGAAAACGAAAAGGAAGGGTGGCAGCGGCTTCATTAGTGATTCTGAGAGCAAATGTCCTTGTGACAAGAATTTTCTGCTTATTTTTCTTTTCATAGTGGTCTTTCGGGAAGGAACTCTACTCCATTTCACCTAAAATTTAAAAAAATGGAGGTGCCATTTAAAAATCTATTTATATATTCATCTTATTTTTGGATCACCCTGTATTGTACTGCTGTAGATGTAAAGACATCCCCGTAGAAATCAAAATTGACGTGTCCGATCGTTTTTCCCAAAAACTACCAGGAGATACACAAATGGGGGTGCGACCTTTCCATTGGGCCACCCTGTACAATGAGCCAATGTATTTAACACCATTATTTTTACTTGTCACGGCTGCTGTTGAGCTCAACATGCCCAGTCCAGATTGAACAACAGAATGCAATTATCTGCACCTTCCGCGCAGCGCATCAACATAAAAATTCGCATCAATATTCCAACGATAAATCAAAAAGCCTTTCAATTTGTTTCGAGATTACAGCGTTTCGATTCCATTAATAAACTCGCAACTGGCTGCTGGACAACTGGCAGAAAATTAGTACATCTCATTTTTACCGCATTAAGAGGGGCGTTTCGACTGTTCGTGTAATATCGCTTGTCATGCTTTCTCATTTGTAGCAATCTTGGTACGGTATTTGGATCCTCTGTCGTAATTTTATAGTTTTAAGGATCTTTTGTAAGTCCCCTCAAAATCTACTATGTATATGGCCTCCCAGAGAAGCTTTGCAGGTGGATGACTAACTTTATCTCTGGCCGAAATAGGGTGTCCGCAAAGTTGGGGTTTTCCTTTACACGACGTGTAGATCTTGAAAACATAAGCAATTTTTCATAGTACCATATACACCAATGTCTTAAGGGAACCGAGATAAAGGGCTCTGCAACATCAAAAATATCTGAATACCATCCTGTAGCTGCGACGCGCAACATCACCGAGTGGTACAAGGTCACTGGCTCAACCCGACAACAGAACTGGGTCGGGGTCAGTGTGTCAGGTCAGTATGCAACCTTCAACCGACGGTTACGATCACGCGTGTAGAGGTAACTGCGTAGACGAGAATCCCTCAACAAGCCCTAGAGACGTGGCTAGAGAAGTGCAAGTATCAAAAACTAAAGTGTGGCAATCGCTGCGTGAAGAGGGGCTGTATCCGTTTCATGTTCAACGTGTACAAGCCCTTCAACCTGACGATTTTCCAGCAAGAGTGCGGTTTTGTGAGTGGTTGTTGCATCAACATGACAATAATCCGGACTTTTTGAAGTGCATATTGGTGACAGACGAATCTACGTTCACGCGTAATGGGGTGAATAACTTTCGCAACACTCATGTTTGGTCAGTAGAAAATCCGCACGCTGTCCGTCGGGCACATTTTCAACAAACATTTTCGGTGAATGTTTGGGCTGGCATGGTGAACGGTATGCTCATTGGACCATTTATTCTCCCAAATCGATTGGACGGGATGCAATACCTAGACTTTTTACGCAACATTTTGCCTACCTTGTTAGAAGATGTGCCATTAAGTGTAAGCTAATCAATGGTTTCTGCACGATGGTGCACCGCCCCATTTTAGACGCGAAGTGCCTGAGTTTTTGAATGAATTATTTCCGAATAGGTGGATCGGACGAACTTCGTCTCAGAATTGAACAAGCTGGTGCTTTCATTCGGGGGAGAGACTCCATTCTCAAAGACTGCACCGATGCTTGGCTACGTCGTGCACACACCTGTGTTTTTGGATCAAACGGCAATAACTTCGAACAATAGCTATAAAGTACGTTTACCTAAAAACTGAAAACGCGGCAACGCCGTCATATTTGTTACCTCTGTTCGTGGTCTGCACCACTGCCTGCGTCTGCTCGGTAGCGCATCAGCTGATTTCATTTTCTGTTGGAGCGGTATGATTTCGGGCAGAGACGTACTTAGCCCTTCTCGTCAACTGGAGAGTGAGTACTTTTTCCTTTATTTTTTTTTTTACTTGGTCGCCCTCGTTTCACTGCACATTACCTTTGTTATTTCAAGGATAGTTGTTTCTGAAAAGGAAAACCCCAACTTTGCGGACACCCTGTATATCCATCGTAATTGACGGGTTCTCCTCTTCATCCCACAACGTCAAACACTGGTGTTTCTCAAGGCTCGGTTTGGATCCGACACTGTTCGTCTTGCATATCAACGACCTCCTTTCCTGTACGATCAGTCCAATCCACAGCTTTGCTGATGACAGTACTCTACATGCAGCACTTCAGAACGACAAGCCGTTACCTGCCGGTGAGCTAGAGAAGACTGCACCGACTTCCTACTTGACGAACAAAAAGCGTCCTAGCGCTCATCCGTTTCGATGGATGGTCGGAGTCCAGAACACATTCCGTCTATAGCGACAGCTGCTATGCCCGGATAAGACGTAGCCTCGAGTATTACCCACGTTTGGGGTGCTGCCGCCTAGACTACATTATTCATACTCGATGCTGTCCGAGTGATCGATTGCAGTCTTGGGACCCTTTCGCACCGGCAGGCTGACGGCGATCCAACTCTGTTCTATCGCTACATCAACGGGCTTTGCTCTTCAGAGCTCTCCTACATGATGCCGCCGTGCGTTGTACCTGCCAGGCAGACCCGCCTGACTTCGACCTCTCATCCTAACCGTGTCGAACTTCGTACATCCAGAACTAGAACAATATACAAGATGAGGCTCTTCTCAGTTCTTCTAATCCTAGGCAGTTCAAAAACCAGATTAGCAAAGTTTCTTTGGGATCCTCATACTAGCCGCGGTATCTTGGCACTTAGGCTCCTGCCTTCGCGGCTGCTTAGGTGTAAAGAAACAAGATAATATTTCCTTCCAACTGCTCCCATATGTTCATATCCTCCCAACCCATATCTGGAAAAAGACGATAAATTAACAGCAACTTTAAGTTATTTACTAGAAATACATATACGAGCCCCTTCCCACTTCAGTTGGACCACTTCAAGATTTGTATCAAAATATGCCTTTATAAACTAAATATGACGAAACTATTTACTTCTAAAACAATTTATTTTCTCAAAAACATTTTAGATACGCTCTAGTCGTAAAAAATACATATTTGAAATCACTTGGACCTATACCTAATAGGTACTGAACAAATAAACAATGTGCGAATAAATACGCGAATTTAACAAAGCAACAATTGAAAGATTACCATTGGGCAACATCACCTTTAATTTGATGTAAAACAATCCCAGATTTCTTGAAGCTTTTGTCTCAGTTCGGTGATTGTACGAGCAGGATGTTGTCGTAGAACCTTCTTCATCTCGTGCGTTTCAATAGGTGACAGATCTGGACTGCTAGAAACCCATTTCAAAAGTGGTACATTATTTTCTTCCATCCATTTTATAGCCTTTTTTGAGGTATGGCACGCTGCACCATCTTGCTGAAACACAAAATCTTCGCCGGATGTCAAATATTCTTCCATCACTGGTAAAAGCGATTCTTCTAAAAATGCCAAATATTTGTTTGTATTCACATTTCCATCAATAAAATCAAGTTTTCCTACTCCTTTTGATGAAATACTGCCCCAGACCATAATGGATGCTGGAAATTTCACTTTTCTCTTCAGACAGTCAACATGGAATGCTTAATTTTTTTTGCGAATAACTCTACTGCAACTGTCACCAACACAAACTTCGAATCGGGCCTCATCACTCCATTGTATTGCACACCACTCTTGAGGTGTCCATTGTCTATGTTCTTTAGCCCATCTAAGCCGATTTTTCTTTTGCAGTGGAGTTAATAGTGGCTTTTCTTTGGCATATCAACAAGTTGTGTAACTTTATGGTTTTTACTTCACTTTTTTTTATAAGAACTGCTAGATCCCAGTTTGTGCGCCTCTCTATGAGTTGTGGACCTCGAAATTCTCCTTCCAACAGCGTCACTCCCCAGAGCACTGATTGTAAATAATTGGCACGCCTGTTTTTCACGATTATTCTTCTTAATGCTCTTCGGTCGGCATTTGTGATATTACTTTTTTTCACATATCGTGGCTTAATATTAACTGAACCAGTTACGTTATATCTTCTAACAATATTTCTCACACTGTACAGTACCGCGATAAGTCTAACAAAGTCGCAATTTCTGAGTTTGATTTCCCAGAATTAAAAAATTTAATTATCAGTAAGCGAATTTTCTCACTAATAACTTTTCCTCTACCCATTTTGAAAACCTTAACTACCCAAAACTATTTTAAACATATTCTGACAGCTGTGATTAATAAAAACAATTGTCATGGCTTTTATTTTTCACAGCCATCTATGCGTTATAGACTTATTTTGCATTGAAATGAAGATAGGTTGATATGCTGTAATTGCAACATGTGTTATTTTTATGCTGCAAATTTGATTAGGAAGTGATAAAGTTGGTGTTTTCTACTATATATTATCAAAATATTCATTGTTAATATTTTAAACCTATAACACCCTGCTACATTTTTATTATTTGTGTTTGATAAGAAAAAAACTAAGATTTTAATAGTTGGGCCAACTGAAGTGGGAAGAGGCTCGTAGTACCTTTGACTTCCACTGTTTTCGTTTCAGTACTGAAGACTGATACATAACCGAGGATCAATAGCAAAACGTTTCTTTTCTAAATGTTTATGCACATACTACTAAGCTATAATGTAATGTCTGATATTTTAAATAATAAAGGAAAGTTTCATTTAAGTAGCACAGAGTGCATGTCTTTTCACAATCCTTCATTTAACTTGACCTGTTTGTTAGTATGTTTGCTATTGAGCTGAAATTGTATATATGTCGGCGTCAAATGCTGAAATATACACGTCTGGTTCGCGTGATAATACAAATTGAATTAACCGCCGCTATTCTGAATCAAATAAGGCTAATTTCTCAAAATGGCAATATATAATTATAATATAATTTCTATAGTAACCCTGTGATATGGGTATCAAATGAAAGGGCTTGATGAGAGAAATACAACAAGTAAAGTGACGTCATGCTTAATCCAATATGGCAACCGTCGCAGGATAGCGACTTTCATGTCAAAATTTGCAAATATACATACCACATCATTCATGATAAAAATATGATATCAATATTTACAATCGATCCCGCATAATGCAAAAACTACTTCAAACCGAAGTGACAAAAATACCACCTTTTCGCATTTCTTACTGGAAACGGCGAATTTTGCAATGGTCTTCAATTGCTTGCATATATTCACCATTATATACCTTGAAAAATAAAGATATTTTTGCGCGTCAGTGATAGCCAGTCTCAGCTTCATCATGTAGCAAGTGGAGTTCCTCAAGGCTCTGTCTTGGGGCCAGTGCTGTTCCTTCTGTATACAAGTGACCTGCCCGCATTGATATCCTCCACATGTTCAGCTTATGCCGACGACACCAAGATTTACAATACTGTCGTAAATTCTGCTATGCTTCAACGAGATCTTGATATTGTTTGTCAATGGTCAGTCAGTTGGCTTTTACCCTTAAATCTAACTAAGTGTTGTGTCCTTCACCTCGGGAAGACAAATCCGCGATTTACATACAAGATCTCTGACCATAACATCGAAGGAGTTTCGAGCCACACTGATCTGGGCGTTGTAGTCAACGATCGTCTTTCCTGGTCAGAGCATATTCACCACGTTACATCAAAAGCCAAGAAACTTCTATATATGCTGGAGAGGTCTTTCAAAGGATCCGATGTCAACACTTGCGCCTACATTTACAAGGCATTCGTGAGGCCAATTCTTGAATTCGCTGGCCCAGTATGGGACACAGTGCTTCTGCGCGATAGAAATCTCGTCGAATCAGTACAGCGTCGGGCTACTCGTATCCCTTTTGGAGCACGAAGACCAAGCTATGAAGATCGCCTTGAATTATTCAACCTGACCTCATTCTCTGAGCGAAGACTTCGTGGCGATCTTATAGTTACGTTCAGGATACCACATGGTTTGATGGGCACCAACCTCATGCATCTATACCATCTGTCGCGCAGCAATCTACGCGGACACAGCTTCAAACTGCATAAGGAGCCATTTAAAACAACAGTCCGACAGTGGTTTCTTCCCAACCGCATACTCAACACCTGGAATAGTTTACCTGAAAGTGTGGTTGGTGCTACTTCAGTTAATAGCTTCAAAGTGCAGTATGATAGCTGGAGGAGTGTACAAACTTTATAGCTATGAACTGTATTTTTTTATTTTTTTCTATTTGATGTATTTGTGTTACGTGTCCGTACACTATATTTACTGCATGAGCTTATAGTACTGTGTACTCTGCTCATCTCAATTATCATAATAATAATAATAATAATAATTTTGCATGAGATGCGCCTATACCACAATAATAATAATAATTATTATTATTATTACTATGTTCTTTAGCTTTTAGCTAGCTAACCTTGACCAATCGAGCTGACACTTTATATGCGCTTTTATTTCCCAGGTCAATACACGATAAATTAAATGTTGCTATTTTGAATCCAATATGGCGGACGCTACGACTATCATTTCCATAATAACACCTTTAATATGGATATCAAATCAAAGGGCTTTCATCAGCAATGGGAACTTATTCTAAATTGAATATGGCAGACGCTTCAATTGGTGACTGACACCGTCTCCATTTTTGATCCAATTGAGCTGTTATATGTACGTTTGGTTTCCAAGACCATACACAATAAATTACATGCACCCATTTTGAATCCAATATGGCGGATGCTACAAAATGGATTTATCATTTCCGTAATAAAGCCTGTAATATGGCTGCCAAATGAGCTGAATACTATCAGCAAAGTGACGTCATACTAAATCCAATAAAACTGAAGATGGCGATTTATCGTACACAATGAGCTAATAGATCCAAATAAATAATTTATTACTCTGTGAGAACGACGTCATTATCATGGGTCTGCAACCTATCTGGGAGCAGTAAAACTATAAAATCAAACCGTGACTAATTCCCCTTAGGTGCAAGCAAGGTCCAACCTGAAGTAAGCAGCAACATTGGTGCAAGTATGGTTCAACCTGGAATAGATAGATAGATAGATAGATAGATACATTTAATAGGCGGCACATCACGGGCAAGTAATGTCCAGTCTAAAATAACTGGCCAAATTCACATACAAGTTATCGGTTGTAAAACTATACAAAATAAATAAAATTCTTCTTCTTGATCCTTAAAACGTAACTTGCTTTTATTTGACAACTTGAGGTTAAGAAATATAAAACGGCATATTTCAAATCGGAAAAAATATTTCTGAATTTTTACTTCATTTCAACAGCTAAACACGATCTTCTTTTTTAAAATGTATTCTTTCATTTCATTTATACTAAGTGACATATAAATCCGAGCACCCAGTTTAAATGGTTTTATTTTAATAAAAGTTGGTGAATGTATTTATCTTACTGTAGATAACAAGTGAAAAAATTTTCAGCCTTATCAGTTGGACATTCCGGTTTTTATACTGCTTTTTTTTAATTCACTAACCCTCTAAAAATGAATATTTCAGCCGCAGTAAAGAATCAACTTTGGCGGATTTTGGTTCTTGACATCCTTTACGATCGGTTACGATGCCTAGAGTACGGAGACCTGTACGATTTCGTCAACTTAGTGAGTTTGATAGGGGCCGTATAGTGGGACTTCGGGAAGCTGGACTTTCTTTTCGGGCAATTGCAGTTAGAGTGCAAAGAAGTATAGACACTGTGGTTAGGTGTTGTCAGGCATGGCTTCGAGAAGGACGTACGCAAAGAGTAAGGGGCGTGCACGATGGTCGTGCCAGGGTTAGAAGGCGACGTGGTGAAAGGAGGAATCCACAGTTTTTTGTTGAAAGACATGTTCATCACACTGTTGGAGTTATGGTTTGGAGTGCTATAGCTTATGGTTCCAGGTCACCTTTAATCTTCATCAGAGGTAACATGAACGCGCAGCGTTATATCCACGAAGTTCTAGAACCCCTTTTACCCTATCTTGACACCCTGGCAGATCCAACTTTCCAACAAGATAATGCCCGACCACATGTTGCAAGAGTCACAATAGACTTCTTTCAACATAATGATGTCACAATGTTACCATGGCCACCAAGATCTCCCGACTTATCCCCAATTGAGCACGTGTGGGATATGATGGGTAGGAGATTGCTCAATTTGCAACGTCCTCCTCAGACTCTAGAAGCACTTTGAGAGGAGTTGGTGGTTGCCTGGAATGAGATACCACAGGAGGACATTGACCACCTGATCAGAAGCATGCCTAGGCGCGTTGGAGAATGCGTAGCACATCAGGGTGCATCCACACATTATTAAAGGTCAAAGGGCTTTAAAGCAGTGCAATCATTTTGAAATTTTTTTCATTTACTTATTATGCTTCATTAAGTACTTATACAAAATTTTATTAAAGTAAAACCATTTAAACTGGGTGTTCGAATTTATATGTCACTTAGTATATTATTTGTTTAAAACGGCATCATTCTCAACAGATTCTTATGTCACGACTTAATTCTTTGTTCGATCTTTGGTCTTGATTGCTGATAACGTCTTCATGAATACTAAATAGACGCTTTTGAACGCCCTTCTTAACAAAATAATAACTGGCTGTCTGAGAACCAGCATAAAACTAGTCCAGCTTATTTGTATCGCACTAATTCGTTCTCTTTTGATGTTGGCAGCGATGAAACGCGAGTCATTTTTATACGTCATCGCAATTGGATAATAATAAGGCTATCAAAATGTGGCGCCTTCTTGTTTTTATTACCTTCTTTTATTCCTTGGTGATTTATAGACAGTATCCATTAGATTGTTAGCAGTGTTATTTATGTTACATTTATAGTTGCTTTCCTATGATGTCTACAGATCTTAAGACTCGCTGTCCATCTCATTCACAAAGCGTACTATGTACAGTGGTTTTTTATTTGTGGAAATGGTCAATAACCTCATTGTAGATTTTACATTTAAATGTTAAGTACACGAACTACAAGAAGCCATATACGTCAAGGGCGATTTATATCTAAGGAACTTATTTTGATGGTGACAGTATAAAATTGTAATTATATTAGAATAAAAAAAAAATAAAAAAGAGCCAGTGTCATCACTTAATTTAGAGATCTCATATGTGACTTCATCTGCCAGGAAAACATGGGATTTTAAATATCAAGCTCAAAGAATCACCTGTACACCAAATCGTGCAACAGCAAATATTAATGAAACGCACTACTTATCCCAACATTAACTCTCGTGATTAAAATATGTTTCAACTCAAGTAAGTCTACCGAATCCTATTTACTTCTATTTTGAATCAATTTATTTCTGGACAAAAATAAACATGCCGTCATCTTTATAAGCAGGATAAAGCATTTGAGCCATCTAACACGCAAAGAGTCGACCAGTATTCGCAACCGAAATAAATGAGAGAGATTTTACAAAAGTTTGGCGTATTCACAGATACGATTATAAAATTTTAGAAACTGTTTAGCGTTTCAAGCTTTTTTCTTGTTTTAAATCCCTAAAGAGCCTTCAACGTTTCTGTTGTATTCGTGTTTACTATTACGCACTTTTAAAAATCAACGGTTAAAAGGTAACAAAGTAAATGTTGCAACATACAAGATCTGATTTCTAAGCCTCTGGCATGTTAATATTATATGCATCCGTATACAGGGTGTTTCAAATTCGACTCTCACCATTGGGACCTCAGAAATGGTAAGAGATAAATATACAGGGTGTCCGCAAAGTTGGGGTTTTCCTTTACACGACGTGTAGATCTTGAAAACATAAGCAATTTTTCTTAGTACCATATACACCAATGTCTTAAGGGAACCGAGATAAAGGGCTCTGCAACATCAAAAACATCTGAATACCGTCCTGTAGCCGCGACCCGCGATATCACCGACTGGTACAAATGGGTCGGGGTCAGTGTGTCAGGTCAGTATGCAACCTTCAACCGACGGTTACGGTCACGTGTGTAGAGGTAAACGAACCCGATTGCGTTTCAAAAAACAACAAGCACTAGAGACGTGGCTAGAGAAGTGCAAGTATCAAAAACTAAAGTGTGGCAAACGCTGCGTGAAGAGGGGCTGTATCCGTTTCACGTCCCACGTGTACAAGCTCTTCAACCTGACCATTTTCCAGCAAGAGTGCGGTTTTGTAAGTGGTTGTTGCATCAACATGACAATAATCCGGACTTTTTAAAGTGCATATTGGTGACAGACGAATCTACGTTCACGCGTAATGGGGTGAATAACTTTCGCAACACTCATGTTTGGTCAGTAGAAAATCCGCACGCTGTCCGTCGGGCACATTTTCAACAAACATTTTCGGTGAATGTTTGAGCTGGCATGGTGAACGGTATGCTCATTGGACCATTTATTCTCCCAAATTTGTCATATTTGTTACCTCTGTTCGTGGTCTGCACCACCGCGCGGTAGTGCATCAGCTGATTTCATTATCTGTTGGAGCCGTATGATTTCGGGCAGAGACGTACTTAGCCCTTCTCGTCAACTGGAGAGTGAGTACTTTTCCCATTTTTTTTTACTTGGTCGCCCTTGTTTCACTACACATTACCTTTGTTATTTCAAGGGTAGTTGTTTCTGAAAAGGAAAACCCCAACTTTGCGGACACCCTGTATAAAATAAGCAGAAGTAAATCATCGCAAATGCTCACAATGTTTATTACGATCTTACAATAAATCTTGTATACCAAAATAAAGAGTATCTGATAATTTCAAGGCCCTCCCAGGAAATTATATTTCTAAAATAACGAAAGTTTGGCGATGTCAATGTATGGGATATTATACATTTTTTTATTCGGAATCAAAAACTCTATTTATCTAATCAAAAGTCCCATATATACTAAATCCGAACACCGAGTTTAAATGGTTTTATTTTAATAAAATTTTGTATAAGTACTTAATGAAGCATAATAAGTAAATGATAAAAATTTCAAAATGATTGCACTGCTTTAAAGCCCTTTGACCTTTAATAATGTGTGGATGCACCCTGATATGCTACGCATTCTCCAACGCGCCTAGGCATGCTTCTGATCAGGTGGTCAATGTCCTCCTGTGGTATCTCATTCCAGGCAACCACCAACTCCTCTCGAAGTGCTTCTAGAGTCTGAGAAGGACGTTGCAAATTGAGCAATCTCCTACCCATCATATCCCACACGTGCTCAATTGGGGATAAGTCGGGAGATCTTTGTGGCCATGGTAACAATGTGACATCATTATGATGAAAGAAGTCTATTGTGACTCTTGCAACATGTGGTCGGGCATTATCTTGTTGGAAAGTTGGATCTGCCAGGGTGTCAAGATAGGGTAAAAGATGGAGTTCTAGAACTTCGTGGATATAACGCTGCGCGTTCATGTTACCTCTGATGAAGATTAAAGGTGACCTGGAACCATAAGCTATAGCACCCCAAACCATAACTCCAACAGTGTGGTGAACATGTCTTTCAACAAAAAACTGTGGATTCCTCCTTTCACCACGTCGCCTTCTAACCCTGGCACGACCATCGTGCATGCCTAAATAAAATCGAGACTCGTCACTAAAGACAATACTGTTCGATTCCTGATTCCAGACTGACCGTTGTCTGCACCACTCAAGGCGATTACGACGGTGTTCTCGAGTTAAAGGGAGGACCCAGTGTGCCCGGTATGAAAACAAGCCAAAACTTCTCATTCGTCGGTAAACACTTCGCATGCCAATAGGTCTTCCGTGTTCTGCAAACCATTCATTTGCAATGGACCTGGTAGTAGAGAAACGGTCCTTAAAGGCCAATAATCTTAGGCGGCGATCTTCACGGTCTGTTGTTCTACGGCGGCGTCCAGTGCCCCTTGCTCTTTGCGTACGGCCTTCTCGAAGCCATGCCTGACTACACCTAACCACAGTGTCTACACTTCTTTGCACTCTAACTGCAATTGCCCGAAAAGAAAGTTCAGCTTCCCGAAGTCCCACTAGACGGCCCCTATCAAACTCACTAAGTTGACGAAATCGTACAGGTCTCCATACTCTAGGCATCGTAACCGATCGTAAAGGATGTCAAGAACCAAAATCCGCCAACGTTGATTCTTTACTGCGGCTGAAATATTCATTTTTAGAGCGTTAGTGAATTAAAAAAAAGCAGTATAAAAACCGGAATGTCCAACTGATAAGGCTGAAAATTTTTTCATTTGTTATTTACAGTAAGATAAATACATTCACCAACTTTTATTAAAATAAAACCATTTAAACTGGGTGTTCGGATTTATATGTCACTTAGTATACTATAAGAAAAATAGGGTTGATTCTTGGGGACAAGAGATGAAACGTCATATTGCAATTCTAATTATGCCATTTTGTAGAGTAAAACAGTTAGCAATATTAATGTGCGCTTTATTTTTAAGTCTCACCATAAATAAAACCGGGAAAAAATCAATACGATTTTGGGAAAATTCTGTATTTTCCGTCTCTCTCCGGAAGCACTATTTTGAAACTTTTTGAGTGGCGTTTTGTTAATTATCTAAACACGCAACTTTGTCCTCATTTAAGCGTATCTCTTACCGTTTCCCAGAACGCTCAAATTTTATTTTTTGACCTTTCAGAGAATCCTTACCATTTTTGAAAAATTTTCAGGGATAAACATTTTGAAAGAGGGGGTTGGTTTGTGGAGGCGAGGTGGTAGGGCTATCTCTATGTTTTTGATGTTAGTACGTTTATACGCCCCCAACCTCGGTAGGTATACTCACTTATATTAGACATATTTCACACATCATAAGTTCAACGTGTACAAGCCCTTCAACCTGACGATTTTCCAGCAAGAGTGCGGTTTTGTGAGTGGTTGTTGCATCAACAATAATCCGGACTTTTTGAAGTGCATATTGATGACAGACGAATCTACGTTCTCACGTAATGGGGTGAATAACTTTCGCAACACTTATGTTTGGTCAGTAGAAAATCCGCAGGCTGTCCGTCGGGCACATTTTCAACAAACATTTTCGGTGAATGTTTGGGCTGGCATGGTGAACGGTATGCTCATTGGACCATTTATTCTCCCAAATCGATTGGACGGGATGCAATACCTAGACTTTCTACGCAACATTTTGCCTTCCTTGTTAGAAGATGTGCCATTAAGTGTAAGACAATCAATGTGATTTCTGCACGATGGTGCACCGCCCCATTTTAGACGCGAAGTGCGTGAGTTTTTGAATGAATTATTTCCGAATAGGTGGATCGGACGTGGCCTCCGCGATCTCCAGACTTAACACCATGTGATTTTTTTCTTTGGGGAGAAATGAAACGCTTAGTGTACAAAACTGAAGTGCATACGGTTGACGAACTTCGTCTCAGAATTGAACAAGCTGGTGCTTTCATTCGGGGGAGGGACTATAAAGTACGTTTACCTAACAAACTGAAAACGCGGCAACGCCATCATATTTGTTACCTCTGTTCGTGGTCTGCACCACCGCCGGCGTCTGCTCGGTAGCGCATCAGCTGATTTCATTTTCTGTTGGAGCAGTATGATTTTGGGCAGAGACGTACTTAGCCCTTCTCGTCAACTAGAGAGTGAGTACTTTTTCCTTTATTTTTTTTACTTGGTCGCCCTCGTTTCACTACACATTACCTTTGTTATTTCAAGGGTAGTTGTTTCTGAAAAGGAAAACCCCAACTTTGCGGACACCCTGTATATGTATCTATAGCTGTCTAATTTACATCAAAGAAAATCTTGATGATTTTTCTATCAAAAGTCAAGAAAGTAAGTGCTCCTCATAGATTTATCATTGACCCCCAAAGCTCCGACAGTTATTGCAGTAAGATTTTATAATCACTTACCAAATTCCATAAAGGGTATAACCGACTTGCATCTATCTAAAGCAAAAGCTAAGGACATTATGTTAAACAATCCCCTCTATGGCGTTTCAGAATATTTTAGCAGTTGTTTTGAATAGCGTACCTGATTTATTTATCACTGATGCTTTTAATTTGTATATGTGTATTATTGTTGTTTGTGAAATCTTATGTATTCTTTTATGATCATTTATTCTATACAGGACCAGAGAATGCTTGTAACGTCACTAAATTTTTTTTCTTAATGACAATTCCGATACTATGATTGTATGGTCGTATGGAAAATAAATCTATTTATTTATCAGCTCAACGATTAGGTTTGCGACCTTTGAGAACGAAATGACTCACAAACACGTACAATAGATAAGTTTAAGTACCTATGAAGTAAAAAATTTATTATATATGTTTATAAAATTGTGTAAGCTGTAGGATGTTGGTATTCGCTTTGTGGTCGCAATACATTTTGAACTTGTAAAAACCTGAGAGTGACAGTCTCGGAGCTTCGCTACCTTGCACTGACTTGTTCAATTCGTCACTCTATAAATACGAATGTGGGACAAATACGCTTATTCTTTTCCTGAATCTTGAAAAGGAAAGTGCTAAGAAAATATTTTAAAAAATATAAACAGATAGTATATCACACAAATTATAGTGAGTCAGTGTTATTTTGTTTGAGAGTGCTGGAGAAAAGTAAGTACATTATTTTTTATTAAATTTTAGTTTTGTACTCGTAGTTAGCAAAGATAGATAAATTACGCCAATCATGACTTTAGTTATTAGTAGTTAAATATTCAATCATACAAAATTACACGAGTACTCCTCAACAGTTTCTTTTTGAAAGTTTCAGTAATCGGTAATATAATTACAGTGCAATCTCCGTAATTCGAGCTAATTGTTGCAAGAAGATGTTCGAATTATGGAATGTTTTCGGAAAAATCAAAAAATATTTTTAATATACAGCTGCTGGATTTTCTGTCTTATTTAAATAATTTAATTTTGCCCACAGATGACTGATGCCATGTCCGAATCCGAAGAAATGTAGACAGTACAGTGTTGATTATTTGAAATTTGGCTTCATTCCATCATTGCCGGACAAACAATCGCATATGTGCCTTTTATGAAACAAAGTTTTGGGCAATGACGCCATGAAACCATCTAAACTGCAAGATCATCTGAGAAGATGCCACCCTGATAAAACAGAGAAAGATTTGAAATACTTTCAAACACTCAAAGATAAATTTCAGAAGAGACCTACACTGGACAGAATGTTCGCTTCGACGTCACAAAGAAATGATGATGGTTTGCGGGCGACTTACAATATCTCGTTACTTATAGCAAAATCCGAAAAACAGCATACTATCTGAGAGAAGTTAATTTTGCCAGCCGTTGAAGAGGTTTTAAAAACTGTTTTACACAAACCTGCATCTGATATCATTAAAAGAATTCCCTTAAGCAACAATACTGTTGAAAGACGTATTGATCAAATGAGTTCTGATGCGGAAAGCTTCTTATGTAATTATTTGCAAACGACCCATTTCTCTATACAACTGGAGTCAACTTTACCTGATAATGCAGCATTATTATTGGCATATGTTCGTTTTATTATGAATCAAGAAATATACGAAGAACTGCTCTTCGCAAGAACTTTGATAACTGACACTAAAGGTGAATCAATATTTTGATGTTTTGAAGGATTACTTAATTGAAAAAGCAATTCCTTTATCAAATATAATATCAGTAGCTACAGATGGAGCACCTGCCATGGTTGGACGTTATCGTGGATTTATAAGCTATTTAAAACAAAATGTGTCAGGGGTGTTAGCAATACATTACGTCATCCATCGAAACATTTAGTCGCTAAAAATTTGAGTGTTAGATTGCATGAATCACTTCATTTAGTCATTGATGCAGTAAACCGAATCCGAAGCAACGCGTTGAATACGCGGTTATTTGCGCAGTTGTGTGAAGAAAATGACGAACACTTTAATCAATTACTCCTTCACACAAGTACGCTGGCTGTCGAAAGGCTTATGTTTGAAAATATTTTTTGCACTTTTTGAGACTATTTTAGAATTTCTGGATACTAAAGATAAAATTTTAAAAGAAAATTTAATGTAGAGGAAAACAGACATCGCTTATTTAACAGATTTGTTTACAAAATTTAATATGGTTAATTTGCAATTACAAGGCGAAAGTTTAAATTTGATTAAAACAAAGTCCATCTTATCAGCGTTTCTTGCCAGAGTTAAACTAATGAAGCAAAATATTGGACGGAGCGAATTTTCTCAGTTCCCCAATTTGTCACAGACAAGCTGCTAGGAAGACGACGTTTCAACTTACGTTCAATATTTAAATGCCCTCTATTCAGATTTTGAATCTAGGTTTGAGGATATTCTGACTATGGTAATACCACCGTGGATAATTAATCCATATGGTGACATAGAAGAAACGAATGTCATAATACAAGAGGAACTGACTGAACTAAGTACAAACGAAGAACTTAAGGTTCAGTTTAAAAACGGATATCAGCAATTCTGGCTGCAAAACAACATACCCGTTACTTATCCCGTATTATAGAATATAGCGAGGAAATTTTTAACTTCCTTTCCATCGTCATACCTAGTGGAAAGGGGGTTCAGCGCTGTTACCAATCTCCTAACGAAAAAAAGAAACAGACTGGACATCATTAGCCGAGGAGATTTAAGATTAACCCTTACAAATTTGACGCCAAATATTTTTTTTTAAATTATTTTGAAAATTCAAGGATAGGTACACACTAAAATTCGTTAATTTTTTGCCTATTTTTAGATAACTTAAACGTATAAGAAGCGGAATTTAATCAAACTAACAGTGAAATTATTGTAGAACATACGTTTATGTTATAATTAATAAACGAACTCGCTTATTATACTATTTTAAGTAAAAAACTTTTTTTTTATTATTTTTCACTTTTTTTATTTTATCCCTCTTATTTTTTTTTTCAATGCGGGCACTTATTCCCAATGCGGGCACTTATTGGTCAGACACCAACTTCACTACAGTTAGAAATGTACAGGAAATCAATATCAGGTAAGTAGGGGGTCTACAAAACATGGAAAAACGTGGCAAGGGGTCTACGACACAAAAAAGTTTGGGTAACTCACTAAACGAAAGCGATATTATAATCTACCTGGGCCTATTATCAGCTGCAACTGCAGTCCCAGCATCAAAAAACTTAAACAGATTCAAAATTATTCGTGGAAAATAAAAGAAATTGATAGGATACCGCCATTATCATTCAATCAGCATACCTCTGTCAACAAGGCACATTCAAAAATACCGACAGTCATTAAAAAATACTCGAGAGACTCACAATAGATTAAAAAATTCTGTCGGTTGCGGTAAGCAGCATAAACGCAGGAGGCTCATTACGTATGATGAGTTAATTGACTTTGAAATCGACTCGAAATCAAAATATTATTCGAATCGCTCTGCGGGTTGCGCACTTGAGACTTGATTTGAAAACCAGGTGGTCCGAATATTTTCAGGGAATTATTTACCGATTTTATGCTGCTTGGCCAGCATGACAAATAAAAACGCGCTATTTAATGAGATTTGAATAAAATGAGTTTCCCACAGTAATATGCCCATGATTACCTTCAAAGTAAATTTATGTATTCACCAAGAGCGAAGTGTATACAGGGTGTTTCAGTTTATTGTTGCATAACCTTAAGATTCGATAGAACTTTTAAAATTTATGCATAAAGTCTATATAAACATGGGTCGAAAAATTCGTGGCTTCCGAAATACAGGGTGTTTAAATTTACCTTTTAAAATAGTTTTTTTTAAATATTTCGAACAATATTTGATGCATAACAGTGAAAATTGGTATACAAGGGTTCTTTTGTACGACAAAACGAACCGTGGGCATAGTTTTACTGTAGCCGCTAGAGGGTGCTCTCTACTGTACCTGTAGTGTATTAGAATGACCGAAAATTTTTTCTTGAGATATTTCGATTTTTAAGGTTCGATGCATTTTTAATTATTTATGGGAAAATAATATTTTTTTTATATTTTCGATTTGGCATTACAAGTAATTAACATGATCGTTTAGATTGTGTTTTTAAACACAGCAATAATTCCTAACTTCAAATAAACACAAAAAACAGAATATTAATTTGTTTAATTTTCCAATATTATTTTTAACAAATTAAATTAATTATTTACAACTAAAATGCTATTGAATAGTTAGGACAAACACACAAAATCTAAAGTAGTTGCTCGAAATGTAAACCCAATTGTTCAATACACAATTCACATCCACGAATGATCGAACGTGGTATAGCATTATTCAAATAAGGCCTTATTTCATCACATGCATTCCTGATTCTGTCTATTAGCATATCTCTTGTGGTTACGGGAGTCTGGTACACTTTTTCTTTTAGAAATCCCCACACAAAGAAATCTAAAGGATTTAGGTCAGGGGATCGTGGAGGCCAGGCGACTGGTCCCCCACGGCCGATCCATCTTTCTGGATAATTTCCGTCCAGCCAGTTTCTAACTATTCTCGAATAATGAGCTGGACAACCATCAAGCTGGAACCAGGCCAATCTTCTTAAATCTAACATAACACATATTTGCATGTTCAGCCTTTAAAAATTCCAAGAAGGTCGCAGCATTTAACCTTGCAGGCCAAAGGTAGGGTCCAAATCGTCGATTACGGTAGATACCAATCCACATGTTCACACTAAATTCATGCTGAAAATTTCTTTCCCGAACTGCATGCGGATTTTCATGCGACCAAATATGTTGATTATGAAAATTTACCACTCCACGTCTAGTGAAGCATGACTCATCGGTCCATAAAACGTTACTTAAAAACTCCCTATTATTATCAGTTCTATCAAGAATCCACTGACAAAATGTGATTCTTTGTTCTCCGTCCCCTGGCTGTAGTCCTTGCACAGGTTGCAAATGGTAAGGACGTCTATGGTCATTTCTAAGAACACGGTGAACATGGCTTGCTGAAATTCCCAAGGCACCAGAAACTCTCCTAACACTTGTGGTCGGATCTCTATCAATCTCACGCAGAATCATACGGGTAAATCTGCGCTGACGAACATTTATGTTTTGATCCCTTTGGAGATTTCCAAAACCATTTTCAATTATTTGGCGATGCACTCTTACAAATACTGAGCGAGTTGGATGTCGTCTGTTTGGAAATCTTCGTACGTATTCTCTGGTTGCTTCTGCTGCGTTTCCGTTTACAAAGCCATACACAAAATGAATATCCGCTAACTCTTGATTGGAGAATAAAAATGGCATTTTTATAAAACTTACAAAAAAAACAGGTAAAAGAAACTAAATTTCGTGCATTCACAATTGTAAAAAAACTTTTCAGGTTTCAACAGACAACAAAACTAACTGTCAACTAATTGACGTTTAACCTTAACTTCAAATAAACACAAAAAACAGAATATTAATTTGTTTAATTTTCCAATATTATTTTTAACAAATTAAATTAATTATTTACAACTAAAATGCTATTGAATAGTTAGGACAAACACACAAAATCTAAAGTAGTTGCTCGAAATGTAAACCCAATTGTTCCATACACAATTCACATCCACGAATGATCGAACGTGGTATAGCATTATTCAAATAAGGCCTTATTTCATCACATGCATTCCTGATTCTGTCTATTAGCATATCTCTTGTGGTTACGGGAGTCTGGTACACTTTTTCTTTTAGAAATCCCCACACAAAGAAATCTAAAGGATTTAGGTCAGGGGATCGTGGAGGCCAGGCGACTGGTCCCCCACGGCCGATCCATCTTTCTGGATAATTTCCGTCCAGCCAGTTTCTAACTATTCTCGAATAATGAGCTGGACAACCATCAAGCTGGAACCAGGCCAATCTTCTTAAATCTAACATAACACATATTTGCATGTTCAGCCTTTAAAAATTCCAAGAAGGTCGCAGCATTTAACCTTGCAGGCCAAAGGTAGGGTCCAAATCGTCGATTACGGTAGATACCAATCCACATGTTCACACTAAATTCATGCTGAAAATTTCTTTCCCGAACTGCATGCGGATTTTCATGCGACCAAATATGTTGATTATGAAAATTTACCACTCCACGTCTAGTGAAGCATGACTCATCGGTCCATAAAACGTTACTTAAAAACTCCCTATTATTATCAGTTCTATCAAGAATCCACTGACAAAATGTGATTCTTTGTTCTCCGTCCCCTGGCTGTAGTCCTTGCACAGGTTGCAAATGGTAAGGACGTCTATGGTCATTTCTAAGAACACGGTGAACATGGCTTGCTGAAATTCCCAAGGCACCAGAAACTCTCCTAACACTTGTGGTCGGATCTCTATCAATCTCACGCAGAATCATACGGGTAAATCTGCGCTGTCGAACATTTATGTTTTGATCCCTTTGGAGATTTCCAAAACCATTTTCAATTATTTGGCGATGCACTCTTACAAATACTGAGCGAGTTGGATGTCGTCTGTTTGGAAATCTTCGTACGTATTCTCTGGTTGCTTCTGCTGCGTTTCCATTTACAAAGCCATACACAAAATGAATATCCGCTAACTCTTGATTGGAGAATAAAAATGGCATTTTTATAAAACTTACAAAAAAAACAGGTAAAAGAAACTAAATTTCGTGCATTCACAATTGTAAAAAAACTTTTCAGGTTTCAACAGACAACAAAACTAACTGTCAACTAATTGACGTTTAACCTTATTCTGCTTTCAATTTCAAAAATATTTGGAGGCACAGCCTACTTCTAAAAATTATCGAGATACAGACTTTTTAACGTTATTTTATTATAAATAATTAAAAATGCATCGAACCTTAAAAATCGAAATATCTCAAAAACGGCTAACTATAACGAAAATTCACAAGAGAGCTTTTTTATGTTTAAAAGTGCGAAGAATCAGTTTTTTTATTCAAAAAGCAAAAAATTACACTAAGAAAAAATTTTCAGTCATTTTAATACACTACAGGTACAGTAGAGAGCGCCCTCTAGCGGTTACAGTAAAACTATGCCCATTGTTCGTTTTGTCGTACCAAAAAACCCTTGTTTATCAATTTTCACTGTTATACATCAAATATTGTTCGAAATATTTAAAAAAAACTATTTTAGAAAGTAACTTTAAATATTTCGAAAGCCACGCATTTTTCGACCCATGTTTAAATAGACTTTATGCATTAATTTTAAAAGTTCTGTCGAATCTTAAAGTTATGCAACAATAAACTTAAACACCCTGTATATGAGTAATTATAAATTGCCAAAGCTCAAAGTAGCCCTGCAACAGCAGTAGCAATTTCACCATCCATACTCGTCAAGAGCGCGAACTTCTGCGAGTGTGGAACTGTAGGAACAAATTTCGGGATTCGCACCGCGATTTCAAGCCGTGATCCGCGTGGGAATCTGGAGAGGGTATCGCAGTTGCTGGAGCAAGGGTTGATAACGTTTTTGTTTTTCAGGCAAAGCAGTACCATTCGTGGAACTGACAGTTGCACATGCTTCAGTACTGACCATCCTAGCGATAAGCTTCGAGAGATACTACGCCATCTGCAAGCCTTTAGAAGCCGGGTACATCTGTACGAAAGCCCGGGCGTCGTTCATTTGTCTTTTGGCTTGGTTTATCGCAGCAGTCTTCACCAGGTACGTTGAGTTTAGTAGATAGCTGTCCCTTTTTCTCTAAAACTTTTGCTTTGTACAAAGCTGTTGCTTTACATGTGCTGTACACTTGCTTCGTAGGAAAATTCGAATGAATTCTTTTGCAAAAAAGACTTTATACAGGATATTCTAGAATAAGTCGTCAGAATACTGAAGAATAATGCTTTATGGTGCTCGCTTACGAAAGTGCAGACCTCTGAAGGACCACTGGATATCAACTTTTCTTCAGTTACTTCTAAACGACACTGTATAGTTCAACGAGATTTTTGACAGTATAGTAACCAATTATGGTCTCATGTAGCAGTGTTCACTGAAAATAATCAAGTATTTATGATGGTCAACTGTTGAGTATCCCAAGTTGGTAGCTAGCAGCAAAAAAATCTCCGCATTGGCATTGCGAACTGCTTCGTTATATTGGTTTCTGGATTCGACGTCGGCGTGTCTGTTCTCTACAGTGGAGTTTTGGAAGAAGGTTCTGTGTGCCTTGACCTTCTGCTGGCGGGCAGGGTCACACGATTTGTTAAACCAGCCGTTGAACCTTGGTTTAGGCACTTTCACTGTGTGAGGGATGTATTCTTCCATTCCGACGTGGACATCTCTCCAAGGAAAGGTAGAGAAGAAGTCTCTGAGCCCCTTCCAGTCGGCATGTCCGTAATGCCAAGTCTTGCGGCCTGTACGAGTTTCTGCTGCCACAGCGGCTTCTGATCGAAACCTAACCTCCACAACATCGTGGTCTGAGTTACCCAGGGGGACAGGACAGCAGTGCTGTAAGGGACAGGATGCTTGGTCAGAAAGAGATCCAGCAGGCTACTGGCATGTGACGAGACGCGGGGGAGAAAAATAGGGCTGGTCACCAGCTGGCTCAGCCCTTGAGTAAGAGCGAACGCTTCGACTGCACGACCTGCTGCATCGGTCTTGTTTGAGCTCAACCAAAGCTCATTATGGACATTGAAATCACCGAGATGAACTACCTCTGAAGCGGGATGATTGATATTCACGAAGTCGATCTTGACGGCGAGGTGTGTAGGTCATCCCAGTTATGGTCCGAGGGATAGCGATAAAGGCAGCAAATAAATTTGGGAGATATTTTGGAGTTTATGCGAAGCCACAGAATGTCCTTCCGGTCTGATTCCAAAGAAACATCTATGAAACAGGAGAGACTGCTGTGGACAAAAGCCACAACTCCCCCGTTATTTCTCAGATTGGAGTGCACCTCGTAATTTGGGACGCTAAGATGGTTAATCGTGATGAACAGCAGCAACGTTGCTGTTAATCCCGCAGATGTACGTGAAACAACACCCAAAATTATACAATACATACATAATAACAAGCAAACAACTGAAAAAGTTATGGGACAACATAGGTGAATAACCATCACCTCTATGAAGTAATGTTAACAAATCGAGCTTTTTCAATTGGAAAGGTTCACAGAATGGGCTGCTTCCTAAAAATTGATTCATTGACTATTCTCACTTCCCTACCTGTTACAAGAATGTTGCACTTCCCTTTGGTTGACGTTATCCCACAGTTTGTTAGCTTCTTACTCGTTCTTTTTCATTGTATATTTTCGTTACTTTTTCCCAAGCATTGTTTTTTAGATGTATGGAGAGGCCGTCAGTTTTCTTATTTCCAATGATAAATTTAGATTTATCCAATATATCTGCCTCGCTGAACTTCTTTTTATATTCGCTGTCAAACATTACGACTCGTACACCGTTCATTAAAATTTTAAAAATTACAGAATATTTGAATTTGAATGAGTATTTACGCAGACGCAGTCAACAACCTGCAACCAGTAGAGCAGTTGGATGCAACGGTTGCCTATATTAAGTTTTTTTAATTCTCGTGATTGCGCTGTAATTCGAAGAAGCAAATACGTTATTAGTTTGCATTTTTTTATTGATGTTTAGCACAAATAAACCAAGTCTTCCCAATTTTATCACCGAAATACTAAATAGATACGGCCAGCAAAGAAAAATATTTCTGACATCGATGACAGCTTGTGATGACTGCTACAAGTGAAAATTCAAAACTTCCCGTAAACTTTCCTCAAGGAAGCGTGATTATTTCACTGTTTCCAGGGAGATATTTGATATGCATTGTTTCCAAGGAAGACTCACGCCACATCCGAGCATAGCACCGAGCTACATGCAGTCAGGCTGGTGGAACATGTAACCAAAGGGTTCACCCTCAGCATGAGTACTGGCATCTTACTTTAGGATGTCTCAAAAGCCTTTGAAAAGGTGTGGCAAGCGGGCCCCCTTTATAAACTAATCCAAAAGGGTTTTCCTTTTTGGGTTCTAAAATTACTGAAATCCTTTCTTGAAGGAAAGAAGTTTCGGATCAAAATTAACAGTGTTTTGTCAACAACACGGCCAGTACGGGCCGGTGTTCCTCAGGGTTCGGTCCTAGGACCAATCCTTTAATCGCTTTTTATCCATGATGTCCCTTGCCCCAGCAACTGTGAAGTCTACCTCTATGCTGACGACACTGCACTTATCTCCCAGTCATGTACTGGTGATCTGGTTCACGATGGGTTGCAGAGTGCGGTGGAAGAAGTACTAGAGTGGGCGGAATGGTGGCTGATTAAAATTAATCACTCGAAAACGCAGGCTATTTATTGTACCAAAAAATGTCGCGGCTCCCCAGCAGAGGTCTCTGCAATCGTGTACCATGGACAAATTCTGCCAAGTACCTCGGTGTCACCCTTGATAAAGGCATGACCTGGTAGAAACATATAGCAGCCTTGAAAACAAAAGTCCAAATTGCGCTTCGGCAACTATGTATATCCTTTGTTATGTAGATCCTCCAAATTGAGTTTGATAAACAAAGTTCACCTATATACAATGATTATTAGACCAGCCATTACTTATACATGTGCGGCTTGGTGTTTTCTTGCCAAGACACATATGCAAAGTCTTCAAGTACTGCAAAGTAGAACTTTGCGAACAATTTACAATGCTCCATGGTATGTCTCACATTATAGTCAAGCGGAATCGAACAGTAACCCTCTGTTGCGCGACTCAGTGGACTACACAGTTGAGCAAGTTCGTAAACATTCAAGGCCACGGCTCGCACTGTAATCAAAAATTAGCGCGAAGTTTCAGTAAACTTAAAACTACACTCTAACAAAACCGAATCAAAATTTGTTTAGTTCACCTCAAAATTAATCCGTGTACCAAGCCAAAAAGCCTAGGTGTCTCCTCTTAAACTAAACACTTCTCTATTTCTTTGCTCTTCTCCATTTTGATTCTCTTTCTCTTTCTCTTTTTTTTTGATATTGTCTGGTTTCTGGGCAACCAGTACTGACAGATTTAACTAACGTACATTAGACAGTGACTAATGGGCAAAGGTCCTGCGGACCGCCCAGACAAAGAAATGACGAATAGTCACTCACGCCACAAAGAAGTTCTATTCTATTCTGTTAAGGAATCTTTACATTCCTGTATCTCCGTATGATGACCAAAAAGAAACCAAGCGAAATAATTTCGCTTCCCGTCTCTTCACTCCACTTACCCCACCATAAGTACTTCGAAAGTTTGACGATATATTCTGGGACAAAAGTTACCAACTTCTAACCGGCAAATTTCAACCTATATTTTAATTCTTCCAGGAATCAAATATATCTACATCTATAAACAACAAACAAGCTGTGACAAGTCATTAGAAAAATAGTTCCAATGCACATAAAGAAATTAATGAAACAGCTAATTCGTGTTAACACATCTAACGGCGAAAAGAATAATGTAGTGACGATACACGTAAAACACATTCCGGATTATTTTGTCTATGTGATTAAAAATAGTTGTCACCTATCTGAAAAGGACATTAAGGTGTCCACATGTCTTTTTTCATGCTGTAATTAGTCTTTCTGAGAACTGGCGGAAGATTTCTTATCGTAATCAGCACCTGTGTGAAGGATATATTTTTAATTGGTTATGTCACTTGGTGCTATTTATGAACCGGTATAACCGTTACTGTAGCATCTTGAAGAAATAAGCTCCAAATAAAAAAATCTAATTATTCAAGGCCAAATTACTTCAGGCGAAATCGGTTCGAGGGACCCACAAAGTTTTTGAATGTTTTCTGAAATAGATAGCTGTCACAATTGTGAAATGTTTTAATTTATTACAGATAATTGAATGCTCCGATGTTGCTATCTTAATAGCAGCTTTATAGATGCATAAAAATTTTATTACGATCGAATTGGCAACATTTCAGATGCACAATTTAATTATAATGACATTATTGCGGTATCCTGTTCTGTTTCAAAATAAATGATTTCAGTGATCTACCAGTCTTTTAGCGTTCTGTTCTAAGCCCCATTCAATGAGCTTCAGTATGGACATATGTATATTCATATTTCTATATACATTTGAAACCACAGATTTATCCAAAAACCACTGATTGAAAGAAAAAATGCCGAAACACGTCAAAAGGGGGATAACTTTTTAACCAAAAACTACTTCACCCTCGGCCCTCAGGGTCAATCCCTTAAGAATTTTAAGTGACAAGGGGTACCGACTAATAGCTTGTTTGAAAGGTCTTTTGAAGTACTCTCTTTTGACGTTTGACTTTTTAAAATCAGTCGATTCGTTTTCGAACTGTATTTATTGTTATACCTGTTTAGTTGTTTGTTGCTAAGGAGAAGAAATAATTTAATTTGCTGTCACCTTTGTGACAATCTTGGGATAGTGAAAATTGATTCAGATTTTACTTCCAAAATGGTTGTCACACTAACGGAAAGAGTGGAAAAGATTCTAATTTATGGTGCCCAAAATCAATGTTTTCTTTTAATCAGTGGTTTTCGATCAAGTAATGGCACGACTCTGTACTTTTTAAGGTAAGGCATTTAAAAAAAGTCAAGGTCAAGTTTCAACCAACATTGAAAAAGAAAGACCTTAGATTTGACCTTGAGCCTCACTTTAAAGGTCATAATAGTACATGAGAACGCAGTACGTAAACTTTTCCATTGCCAGTAGCAAAGAAAAAGAAGAGGGGTTCCCAGTTGAAAAAAATTGTCTCTGAAGGTGTGGTTCGAGGTTGATTCCAAAGTCCACACTAAAACCCTTGTTAGGAGCTACCACGAAATGTTTTTTCTTCAATAATATGCTAATTCCTAGTTTAGCATATTATTGAAGAAAAAACACTCCGTGGTATCTCCTAACAATGGTTTTAGTGTTGACTTTGGAATCAACTTGCCTCACAAATCTGACCTTTATTTGACCTTTAGATGTGGCCTTAATCTTAGATTTGAGTAAGTATATGAAGACATATATACTAAGTGACATATAAATCCGAACAGCCAGTTTAAATAGTTTTATTTTAATAAAATTTTGTATAAGTACTTAATGAAGCATAATAAGTAAATGATAAAAATTTCAAAATGATTGCACTGCTTTAAAGCCCTTTGACCTTTAATAATGTGTGGATGCACCCTGATGTGCTACGCATTCTCCAACGCGCCTAGGCATGCTTCTGATCAGGTGGTCAATGTCCTCCTATGGTATCTCATTCCAAGCAACCACCAACTCCTCTCGAAGTGATTCTAGAGTCTGAGGAGGACGTTGCAAATTGAGCAATCTCCTACCCATCATATCCCACACGTGCTCAATTGGGGATAAGTCGGGAGATCTTGGTGGCCATGGTAACAATGTGACATCATTATGTTGAAAGAAGTATATTGTGACTCTTGCAACATGTGGTCGGGCATTATCTTGTTGGAAAGTTGGATCTGCCAGGATGTCAAGATAGGGTAAAAGATGGGGTTCTAGAACTTCGTGGATATAACGCTGCGCGTTCATGTTACCTCTGATGAAGATTAAAGGTGACCTGGAACCATAAGCTATAGCACCCCAAACCATAACTCCAACAGTGTGATGAACATGTCTTTCAACAAAAAACTGTGGATTCCTCCTTTCACCACGTCGCCTTCTAACCCTGGCACGACAAGGGAGGACCCAGTGTGGCCGGTATGAAAACAAGCCAAAACTTCTCATTCGTCGGTAAACACTTCACATGCCAATAGGTCTTCCGTGTTCTGCAAACCATTCATTTGCAATGGACCTGGTAGTGGAGAAACGGTCCCTTAAGGCCAATAATCTTAGGCGGCGATCTTCACGGTCTGTTGTTCTACAGCGGTGTCCAGTGCCCCTTGCTCTTTGCGTACGGCCTTCTCGAAGCCATGCCTGACAACACCTAACCACAGTGTCTACACTTCTTTGCACTCTAACTGCAATTGCCCGAAAAGAAAGTCCAGCTTCCCGAAGTCCCACTATACGGCCCCTATCAAACTCACTAAGTTGACGAAATCGTACAGGTCTCCGTACTCTAGGCATCGTAACCGATCGTAAAGGATGTCAAGAACCAAAATCCGCCAACGTCGATTCTTTACTGCGGCTGAAATATTCATTTTTAGAGCGTTAGTGAATTAAAAAAAAGCAGTATAAAAACCGGATGTCCAACTGATAAGGCTGAAAATTTTTTCACTTGTTATTTACAGTAAGATAAATACATTCACCAACTTTTATTAAAATAAAACCATTTAAACTGGGTGTTCGGATTTATATGTCACTTAGTATAATTGCCCGTTCTTTCCATTTAAAAAAACAAAAGTCGACATGAAATAACCTTGAAGGTTATGCTCAGGGTCAGATCCAAGGTCACCATCGTACTGTTTATTCAAAGTTACTATAGATCTTGAACTTTTAAAAAAATACCTTATCTGGAAAAGTACAGAACCGTTTCATTACTTTCAAGCACTGATAATTTTAAATGGAAAAATAATAATTTCGTACGGACACTAAAACATGATAGATAGCAAAGCACAAGCCATTTTGGCAGCCAACCATCCAAAAAATTTAAATTTCAAACCGATAATTCTCTTTTGATAGCAAATTAACTCGTACAATCTTCCGCGTGGGACTCTAAAAGCTAATCACCTAGGTGTTAACTTGTAGGTTTTGAGAATAGCTTCTGTTTTCATTGAGCATCAGATTAACCCTTTCGGGGGTGGCAATTCCCAAGATCGTTGACCAGGTGATTTTTTAAGTTTTTTTATAATACCAAAGTAACCGCGCATGGAGAAGCCTAAATAGCAAGGTCCGCGGTTGCTATGAAGAGCTTTGTTAGTCCGATTTTTGTGCTGCCTAACGTTAGTACATAAAACAGGGAGAAGCCTCCTCACATAGATTGTTCCAGACGTAATCTTCTCACAACCTGCAACCAGCAGAGCATTTCGTTGCAACTGGTTGCCTATATTCAGCTTTTTACTTATAATAATAATAATAATGACTTTATTCAAAAGATGATCATAGTATGGCGAAGTTTAGCCATGGCTACTCTACCACTTAACCATACTACAACCAGACATTACAAAACATTAGCATAGCAACATGAATCAGTAGCTGTAACGAATGCATTAAAAATATATAATATGAACATATACAAAGAAAAGAAACAAAAGAACAAGATATCGTTCAGCAAAATGAATTTATCACTCAATGTGCTGAGTCCAGAAAGTGCAACTTGACTGTCTTCTTGAAGCGCTGCAAACTTAAGCTCTTAGAGATAGCTGGCAAAGAATTGTATACCTTGACCGCATTATAAGTAAAGGACCTTTCAAAGACCGACGTACGATGTATAGGAATGGAAAGTAGATCATTGTGCCGCAGATTTAGAGTAATTTGGTTTCCAACGAAGCCATAGAGTAGTTGTATAAGCCGTCAACTCTGAGCCACTGTAACTCCTTGATTTTTGAAGAAACGCTACTGTACTTCCTAAGCCCAAATATGAATCTGCAACAGTTGTTCTGAAGCTTCTGCAATTTTGACTTGCAAGCTGAGTCTAGACATGGGTAAATGAGGACTAAAGAGTAAGCTAAAATTGATAATATGAGGCTTTCACACAACTTTTTACGGCACTTAAAGTTTAGAATATGGCGACTAGAATATAAAAGCTTCATCTTCATATAACTCGACTTCATAATATTATTCACATGTAAGTTAAATCGAAGATCTGAATCAAATATAACACCTAGATTCTTAGCATTATCACAAAATGGAATATCTATGTCGTTGATAAACAAGGAGACCCGATTTGTGATGTTGTAATTTGAATGTCTAGGACAGTATGGTATCGCGGTGCATTTTGATGGATTGATGCGGAGACAGTGTCTATTGCAATACGTTAATACGTTGTCAAGATCTAGGTTAATTTTGTAGGATGCTTCATGTAAGTTGGATTCATTGAAACGAAATGTTAGCTGTGTATCGTCAGCATACATTTGAATGCAACAATGTTCTACACACTCATGCAGATCGAATGTGTATACTAGGAATAAAAGAGGTCCCAGTACTGAACCCTGTGGAACTCCTGATGACAGATACTGTGCATCAGAAGTTCCTCTAGATGTTTTCACTCTTTGGGTGCGATCAGTTAGGTACGATCTGAAGAAATTCAAAGGAACTTCCGACATGCCATAATATTTTAACTTACTCAAAAGAATCTCATGATTGACCGTATCGAAAGCCTTGGAAAAATCAAGCATGACCAACAGCGTACCGGATTTGTTGTCAAGGTTGGAAAGTATCTCATCTACAAGATGTAGTAGTGCAGTAGTCGTACTGTGACCTTCACGAAAACCAGATTGGTGTACTGGAAAGAAATTATTATTAGCAAAATACTCAACAAGCTGTTCGTATACTATCTTCTCTAAGACTTTCGACAAGAAACATAAACCACTTATAGGTCTAAGATCGGCATGTTCAGACGGATTCTTACTTTTGGCTAGAGGTGTGACTATTGCCTCCTTCCAGTTGGATGGGAAAACGCCCCTCTCTAAGCAAATATTAATAATATGCGTGATGTGATCAAGTATTTCAGGCAGGCATAAGCCTAGCATAGTTAGAGTGATGCCGTCACAACCCGCTGCTTCAGACTTGATAGACAAGACTGCATTCATAACTTCACGAGGGGTTACCAGACGAAAGTGAAATGATGACACGTCGGGATCGAAGCGTCTGTTGCTGTAGCTGTTGACAGTGGATTGTACTACTTTGAGGTTTTGATCGGCAGGCATAAAAGTACTTAAAAAGTATTCGTTGACTTCACGGGGATCTAGCAGATTAAACGGTACATCAACACGTTTCTGTTGACAGACATTCATAGATCTAAGTGTTTTCCATGCTGATCGTGTACTAATATCACCATATCTAGAAAGGTAGGCCCTCTTCTCCCTACGAAAGGAAGCAAGTGCGTAATTCCGCATATCTTTGTACGTAGACCAGTTCACTTCAGATGGGTCATGACGGAAATTCAAGAGAGCTTGGTCGCGTTCCTTAAAGATGCATCTCAGGTTCGATGTTATCCATGGAGCAGCCGGTTTTGTTACACGAGCAGTTCGTAATGGCGCGTGCATATCATATATTTGTATTATGCAACTAGATAGACAGCTTACTTTGTCATCAACATCTATAAAGTAAAAGATACGATCAAGTCCAGCATGAAGTAAGTCGCCCTTGAAATTAATAACATCAATATTTTTTATATCTCTAAAAGTTACTAACTTCTCTGAGATTGCGCTGTAACTCGAGAAAGCGAGCACATTATTATTTTGCATTGTCTTGTTATCTCTCATATATAAAGTTATAATTTGCTAATAGAATGTAACTGTGCTCGATCGGTAGTGAATGAGACCTCAGCGTGTGGTTCTTTGTACTTTGGATGCAAATGGTTGTGGTTTGGGCACCACCTAGTTCCAAGCACTAGGAAAAGAAATTACAAGTAACCAATGTTAGGTCTCCGGTGCTAAAGGAGATACAACTCACAAGGTACACGAACATCTATTGAACAAAAGAAATAAAAACAAATTAAAGAAGTCCTGGAAGACAAGCAAGAGGAAGTTACTTTGCACTACTCCTCCAGCTAGCTGGTTTCCAGTAAAAACTAAAATAAAAAACCACCTAGGCATGTTCTTGGCTATAGTCCTACTTAAATTCAGCACGGAGTATCAATGTAGACAGTTCCTCTCAGCTCGATGATTAGTGTATTGAGAACGGCTAAACCCCCAAGAGGGTGAAAAAAGGGATCTGACAACAAAATTCGCTCATTGAGGCCAATTTCTATCAAAATCTTCACAACCCGATAAACCCCAACACTGGATGTGAAATTATTTCACTACCGCGGGCTGTGAGCTGTTGAACTCCTACACGAGAGCACCGGGAATAGCCCCGATCCACCTTCAGCTCTCGTATTCACGGTCGACAGAAATTATAAAAAATGACGTTTACTGAGAGTGTTTTGTTATAAAAATAAAATTCGATATTTTTAAGAACCGCTATAAAATTATTACTCTAAATAAGAAAAAGGTTGTTATAATTTATTTTATCAAGATATGGAAACGCCATTGTTTCACTGAGCCCAAGGAGATATACGAGGGATGTCTTTTAAGTTTTGCATATGGAAATAAAACAAAACGGTAGGTAGTTTTAAATGACTTTGTTGTTTTTCGAAGTATTCTCCACAACGATTAATACACATCTGCATACGCTCGAACCAATTTTCGAAGCACTTATTCCACTCGTTTGCTGGCGTCAACTGCTTCTTCTGATGACTGGAACCTTTGACCACGCAGTCTGTTCTTGATTTTCGGGAAAGTAAAGAAATCGTTAGGACTTAGACCGGGACTATATGGAGGATGGTCCAATAATTCGACGTTTTCTTCTGTTAAATACTGCCTTGTTTTTTGGGCTGTGTACGAGCTTGCATTGTCATATGTGGAGGATGATTCTTCTTTCGGGGTTGATTTTTCGAAGCTCGGTGATGACTTTTGGCAAACAAATGGTGGTATACCAATCTGCAGTAACAGTTCTTTGCTCATTGAGAGGAATTGTTGCAATATGAAACGCTTTTGACACAAATGTCACGACCATCTTTTTCGAAACACTTCGAGAACGGATGACTTTTGTTGGCTTTTCTTCACCTTGGAACACCCAAACAGCCGACTGTCGTTTATTTTCTGGTTCATAACAGTAAATACACGATTCATCACCACTAGCAATGCTGTACACATTTTTTGAGTTTCCGGAATTGAAACGGTCAACCGTTTTTTCACACCAATTAACCATGGCTGCTTTCTGCTCTTCAGTTAACAGGTGGGGTATCCAACGAGAAACTAATTTTCTTACTCCTAATTCTTCATGTAAAATTTTTTGAGTTGAGGTCTTTGAGATCTTCAAGGACGCCTTAATCTCGCGATATGTCACATGTCTATCTTGAATGATGAGTTTGCGCACAGCATCGACGTTCTCCTTGGTGACTGCCGTTTTTGGTGCACCCACCTTGGGATCGTCGCTAAGACTCACCCGTCCAACGTTTGAATTCTCCATACCAACGGGAAATTGTCGACTGATGTGGCGCTTCGTTGCCGAAAACAGACAATAACTCAGCAAGGCGTTCTTGTTGCGATAATTGTTTCTGAAAGTTGTAATAAATAATAATAATAATAATCATCTTTATTCGTTGGTACCAAGGTACAGAGATATGGAAGTGATTGTTGGAAAAGGCGAAGTTCAGCTTTCATTCCTATAGAGGAATGGCTGGTCTTCCACTTAACCATACAAAACCTACTTAACTAACTTGAAAGCTTAAAAGTAAAGATATACGAGTAGTATATGTTACCGTAGTAATATTCAAACAATAGCCTTTTTGAAAGCATGAATAACTAATATAGAGGGTGTCCGCAAAGTTGGGGTTTTCCTTTACACGACGTGTAGATCTTGAAAACATAAGCAATTTTTCTTAGTACCATATACACCAATGTCTTAAGGGAACCGAGATAAAGGGCCTGCAACATCAAAAATATCTGAATACCGTCCTGTAGCCGCGACTCGCGACATCCCCGAGTGGTACTAGGACACTAGCTCAACCCGACGACAGAACTGGGTCGGGGCCAGTGTGTCAGGTCAGTATGCAACCTTCAACCGACGGTTACGGTCACGCGTGTAGAGGTAAACGAACCCGTATAATCGATTGCGTTTCAAAAAACAACAAGCACTAGAGACGTGGCTAGAGAAGTGCAAGTATCAAAAACTAAAGTGTGGCAAACGCTGCGTGAAGAGGGGCTGTATCCGTTTCACGTCCAACGTGTACAAGCCCTTCAACCTAATGATTTTCCAGCAAGAGTGCGGTTTTGTGAGTGGTTGTTGCATCAACATGACAATAATCCGGACTTTTTGAAGTGCATATTGGTGTTTGGTCAGTAGAAAATCCGCACGCTGTCCGTCGGGCACATTTTCAACAAACATTTTCGGTGAATGTTTGGGCTGGCATGGTGAACGGTATGCTCATTGGACCATTTATTCTCCCAAATTGATTGGACGGGATGCAATACCTAGACTTTTTACGCAACATTTTGCCTTCCTTGTTAGAAGATGTACCATTAAGTGTAAGACAATCAATGTGGTTTCTGCACGATGGTCATATTTGTGACCTCTGTTCGTGGTCTGCACCACCGCCGGCGCCTGCTCGGTAGCGCATCAGATGATTTCATTTTCTGTTGGAGCGGTATGATTTCGGGCAGAAACGTACTTAGCCCTTCTCGTCAACTGGAGAGTGAGTACTTTTTCCTTTATTTTTTTTTTACTTGGTCGCCCTCGTTTCACTACACATTACCTTTGTTATTTCAAGGGTAGTTGTTTCTGAAAAGGAAAACCCCAACTTTGCGGACACCCTGTATATTCTATATGAATAAATGAAAAAAATCAGGGAATACAAGCAAAGACATAAAGAAATTAGGGAAAAGCGTACAATGTAAAGTAGGTATAATCATATATACAGGTATGTAATATAGGTATATGCATAAAAACAAAAAAACATTTAGGTATTCGATGTTATTAATTATTGTAGCGAGTTCTCAGAAAATGGAAGTAGCATTTTGAAAAATTATATAGCGATTTGGATTTCAAGTATTCAGGGACAGCGTTATATATTTTGGAAATGTTATAAGAAAAATATCTTAAAATAGAGCAGTATGATGAGCTGGAGGTGTGATCGTGGTTTTAGACCTTATATTTACATTGTGTGCATCTTGCCGAAGGGTTATTATATAAACTCGAATGAGTTTATGGCGCGAAAATGTTCTCGGTTGAGTTCCATTTTTCTAATGACTTGGTGACACATAAAAATTCACTGTAGTGAGAACACTGCACGTATTGTTGTGAAACTTTGAATTTAAGTTTACTAAAGAGTGAGGTTAAGATTCAGTACTGACGTTCGATCCGCGCGGCCTACTATGTTTCTATATGCAAAACTTAAAAGACATCCCTCGTATACAACAGCAATCACTTACGTATGTGCAGCATGTTGTTTTCTCGCCAAACCATATATGCAGAACAGAACCTTGCGTACACTGTTTCCAAGGAAGATCTACAAATTTGACTCTTAGTTTGGATATGGGGACTCTGTAATTACAACCTAACCCAACTCTCGCCACAGTTCGCGCCATAATCACTTTCCCACTTTATGGCAAGTGTGACCTTCCTCAAAATCACCAAAAACGTTAATAAGATATATCTAATGGGCGAAATGCGGTAAGCAACGAGGCTGCTCGTCGCGTTCATATTGACAAACTTCCGCAACTCCTTCAATAAATCTCGCACGGAAAACTGGGCACAACTTCGATAAAGTAAGCGACAAGTGATTATAAGGGAGGGAAGATGGAAAATGTTCTGATGACTTATTGCCGTCTAGTGGGCCGTGAACTGGAAATATTCTATCTGAGATCTGAGGTAATAACTCCAAGAATATTTTCTTTCGACTGGGATAGGACGTTGGTAATAATTCAATATTAATGACTATAGCAGGTTTCTAGATGTGCATATGTTTCTGATCGTTTTGATTGATTGAGCTTGGGAATTGAGCCCGTATGTACTAAACTCGTTTAGTTAGAAAGATAACAGCGATTTTCGACCACTCATTTTAAAGACGCATATTCCACTTGTTAGCAGATAAAGCATGGAGTCGTAGGTATGATTTATTTAGTAATGAGGTATTATGTTTTTTAGATTAATGATGAGGAAGCTTTTTGAAATCTGTCCAGTGGTGACAAAATTAGGGCAAAAAACTAAAAAATAAAAAACGCTCAAAATTCGTTTTCTGACATTTTAAAAAAAATTGCACAGAGTTAAAAATTCGAGGGCTGCGAGTTGTAGGAGGTAGAGGAGAGTACATCTGCAATGTTTGGCGTTAGTATTTTGGTACGCTTCTAACCCTAGTAATTCTGCATACCTATTAAACATATTTCACACATCATAGATTTACCGGTACATTTGCCCTTAAAGCCTAAATATTTTCAACACACGCGTCTCTGGACGTCTTGCGGAGTCGCTTGATCTATGGGTGGCTGCCGTGGCGAGGTCAGTCATAGCAACATTGAGAAATGGTCGGATCTGTTGGTAGGAACTTTTTTGCTATACACGTTTCTGACTATTTTCTTTTTCTCATAGGGGCCAACTTGTGCCTAATATAATCTTTTACGAACAGATGACAGGGGAAAGTGCATCTTATATTACTTTCAGTCGCTATAACATATCAAGAAGACACGTATGAATATGAAAAAAAGTTGGCGAAATCCGTTTTAATGAAGCCGACAATTGACCAGAGGGCGGTTCTCAATGTTTTTAGATGGTATCCATAGCCTTCTAGCTCTCAAAGGGTGAAAATTTAACAACTGTGTAATTCTCAGTGCGGGAACATTCAACAACAACGTTATAGTTGATATTATCCAAAAAATGTTAAACCTAGAGGTTTTTGGAAATAGTATCAAGCCCTATATTATACAGGGTATAAAAGTTATGATAGTCATTATTCAAATGGGTGATAGAGGTGATTAAAAGAAGCAAAGAGTTTCATATAACATATAACATGACGGCATTTTTTTAGAGAAAAGCGACTTTAAAGTAAAATAAAATCTGACAACTCCGCAATGCCAGACGCAAATTATGACGGAACGCAGTGTAAATAAAGATGGATTTTGTTATTTTTGGTTCTTAGGTATTGTTCCATTATTTGATAATGTACTCGTAAAGTGCAAACAAAAAAAATCGGACTTACCACTAACTCTGTGAAAGTTGATTGAACGTATTAAAAAAATCCACTTATAAATAGGGAACACACATGATACATACATTGTTTTTCTTTTTAAAACCCACACTGCATTTTTTTTTGTATTTAAAGAAGGTGTTCAAAATGTCGTCCTCCACTTTCCACACAAGGTTCATTACGACCAACCCAGTTTTTTCTTACTCTAGGTCCTCGAAGTTGTCCATATATTATTTCAACCGCGTTAAAAATTGTTTCGCGAAGTTGTGCTTCAGTTGTTATTGGACCAGGCCCATAAACCATCCCTTTAAGTTCTCCCCAATACCAGAAATCCATCGGATTGAGGTCAGGAGATCTTGCTGGCCATTTTCGAGGATCAGGAGCATTTCCACTCATCCAGTGACATGGATAATGTTCATTCAAATACTGAATGACGCCTCTAAAAATGTGTGGTGCTGCCCCATCATGAAGAAACCACAAATTCTGTCTTCGTTGTAATGGCATGTTGTCTAAGGTCTGTTCCAAAAGTTATGGTATGTTATTGGCTAGAAAGCTAAGGTATCCTTCTCCTGACAACTTTGGAGGTAACTCGAAAGGGTCAATTACCTGATCGTCAAGAATACCCGCCCAAATATTTAATTTAAAACGTTCTTCGAAGGACCTTCACGAATGGTAAGAAGATTTTCTTGGGGCCACGTGCGAGTCGAAATTTAATATCCCGTCTCGCGTAAAAGTACATTCGTCCGTCGCTAGATTGGTTTTAAAAAAATGCGGATTTTCAATATTTTTGTGCAAAAACCTCTGACAGAATGTTAGTCTGCGAGGATAGTCTTCTGGTAACAAGGCCTGCACTCGTTGAACATGGTAAGGATAAAGCAAATTTTCCTTTAGGATTCTATGGACTATGGTATGCGACAGTTCTACGCGGCGAACTCTTGATTCGAGAACATTGTAAATAAACACGACGACGTACGCAAACAAGAACAAAACAACACGCCCGATGTTCTGCTGGACAAAACAATAAAGTAATTTATCTATGCAAAACGATAACTAACCACTGTTACTGCTTGCGATCGATTGCCGGTTAGATAAGAGTGATGAAGGACCGACGCGTTGTTGTCATGCGTTTTTTAAATATTTAATTTAATTAACCTCACTTACTGACTACAAATTCTGGCTTTACTTAGAAAAACTAAATGCCATTTATTTGTTAATTACCCAATTTTAAAACGTTTTAAATTAGATTATAAAAATTAGTAACATTGTGGTGATTGTGGTCGATATAAGGCACTTAAAGTTGTAAACTATAAAGCCATTTAGACAAAAATCTTTTGGACCATGGGTCATATGAACTTTTTGACTTGTTTTGACTCCCCTATCACCCACTTCAATAATGACTACCCATAACGTTTAGACCCTGTATAATCTGGTAGGTGCCTTATTCAACTAATATTTGTTGATGAACTAGAGCTGATGACGAATTCTAACAGGGATCGCAGTAAGCTGGGGCCATCTAAAGCTGCAGCTCACAAAAATCCGTATCGATGCGAACCTTGCCATTTTCGACTCCGTAAAATAATTTGAAAAAACAAAACTTTTAATGTTGTCATAGTGTCCAAGTATTCTACAAACATCCATGAATGAAACCCTAAAGCATTTTAGAAGTTTTTTATTGCGGCTACATTGAGCGCACGCTTGATTGATAATTAAAAACAAAGGTTAACAGTATCAGTAACTCCTGCTTTTGGACCTTCTCAATACATGTTTGAAAAATATTTAAGAACTTTTGCGACATTAAAATTTTCGTTTTTTCGCATTATTTTTCGGAGTCGAAGAATAGCCACATTTTACTTTTCCAAATATTAAACCGTTTTTACCTCGAAAACTGGAGAAGAATTTGAAAAACCTTTTAGGTCGAGAATGACAAAAAAGAACATAAAAAGAAACAACTTTTGGGATTTGTTTAAACAATTTTTGACGCTGTTTCAGGCATGTTAGCATGCAGATTTGTTAAAAGGGGTTATTAAGTAGAAAACCTATACAGTATCGAAAAAAAATGTTAACTTGTTGTTGTCACAAAAAACCTATATAATGTCAAAAAACCTACATAATGTCACTTGTCAAGATGCATAATCGCGGAGACACTCTTTATTCTACCGATATACCATGGATGGATTTTGCTCTCTTCCATAAAGTCCGATTTATAGACTCCACGTTCGTCGTTGTTAGTTGCCGTTGGTCTTTCGACCTGCACGGGTATCATGTAAAAAACCTATAAAACGTAAAAAAAACCTATAAGATGTCAACTTGCAGACTAGGTAGTTTTTAGGGCGCAAACAGTCATTCCACGTTCGCTCACTAGGATCATTGCGAACGTCCAAGTATGGAGGAATCACTCAACTAAACTACGCATTACTGGCAGTGTTGCCATACGTAGCGAAATTCCGCTATTTGTAGCGGATTATTTTGAGAAGAGCGGCGTAGCGGCGGTAGAGCAAATTAGCCCAAAATGTAGCGGAGTTTATTACATACAAAACTATCATATTTATTTCACTGTTTTAACGTTAATAACGTTCTAAATCCTAAATAGGCAGTGGCTATAATCTGATTTATTATCACATTAATAATAAAATTGGTGCATTTGGTGCCGCTTGAGCCATCTAGGAACAGAGAAGAGAATTATTCCACTTGCCTTTTTTTTCAATAACAGATGGCGTACGTACTGCTTTCAATACTAATCGTTTCTAACAGGTCTCAGCAGGCAGGTTTCTCGCTTTGTATTGTATTTTTCAGCTCTGGGTATTAGTATCTTTGAGTTATTATCGTAAGAAGCAATGATAAGGGCACGCCATAAATTTTGACATTACAAAAAAACTATTTTCCTCGCATCTGAAGGAGCCTTACCTTCAAAAGCCACTTATTCCCAATAACTGATATACAGGGTGCCCCAAAATTCCATGGACATGGTAGTACCACGTATTTTTAGACTCAAAATAAGTCGATTGGAAATAATAATAAAGCATTTATTGCCCAACAGTACAGGTACCATTTAGAGAGCAATACATAATACAATGGTTTAATTTACACAGTCTGTGTGTCATAAAGTGAAACAAAAATAAAAAAAAAACACACAGAAAAGAGAAAGGCGCTTTAAGTAGAGAAAAAAGAAACTATAAATATGATCAATAGATATTAGGAAACCAGAATATACTGGTATATACACAAATATCCATATACACATACACACATATATGAGTATACACATATACAGGTATACATATATGCACATAAATACATACATACAATACATATATACACATATACATATATATACATATACAACAAATGAAAACCCCTAGAGAAAGGCGTAAAAAAGTCATATTATTAGTGTTCTTATTTTTGTGTTGATCATTTTATTGATATATCATTTGCTGCAGATTTTAATATTAAATCTACTGGTAAGTAACAAAACTGCTTAAATATCTAACATATTATAGTTTGAACCAGAAATAAATCTTAGTCGCGAAATTTGTTTTTAACGCTTTTTCTTCTGGAAAATAGGAATAATGGAAAGGCGACAGCAGACCATTAACGATTTTTTTGATAAAAATCCTCCTAAAAAACAAACGGTGAAACCAAACGTGGCCGTACAATCCACTTCGACTGCATCAATGTCGGACTCGGAGCATCCCGAACCTGAATACAGACAAAATAGAAGAGCGGAATCTAGTGGAATCAGGTCTGAGCCTGATAATTCGACTTGCGTATCTCAGGATAACCAAGAGCCAGAGCAACCTGTTAAGAAAAAGACACGAAAACAAATGTTTACTTCATCATTGCTAGAAGATCCGTTATTTAAAGGCTGGTTGGGACCTATTGAAAATGATCAACTTTGTCTGCACTACTTACAATTAAATTAGACTTGGAATCAAAAAAACAGTGCTGTTTATCCTTTAGTTTTAATGATAATCATTTAAACAAATATAAAAAGAATTTATATAATGTAATAAGGAAGAACAAGCTGAAGAAGAAGTAATTTCTGATTCTGACTGTGAATAAAATAAGCAAACGTAGGCATTTCCACGTTTCCGCTTCTTCTTTGTCCTTATTTTTTGTTTTTTTTTTCTATTAAGATTAAGATATTGGTGATAGTTTCTATTTTTTTATTAGTTCCTAATTCTAAACCAAAGACAGTTTTGCTTTTTTAGAGGTATACTTTTTATGTTTTTACGAAAAATTCCAATTATATTATGTTACTGTTTGTATTTTTAGTAGGGTTTTTAGACAGTGTTTAAAAAAAAGTAAATATGTAAAAAATATATTTGTTGTTTATTTTAAGCCTCCCCCCCCCTTAAATTTTTAGACCGTAGCGGCATGTAGCGGAATTTTGCGTGTGACGGATATTTTAAACTTCGCTCTGGCAACACTGATTACTGGTTGCATTGTTTTGTGAGGCTGAGTAATCCGGGTCTGTAGTTTTTATCTCTGAGAAGAAAGTTGGTTGAATAGCAAGATCGCATCTGGATGATTATGTGTATTGGTCTGCACGTGTATAAAATCAGTGATATTTACTGAATATGCCGAATATGAGGGGTTATTTATATGTTGTGCTTCCTGAAGAGAGTTTATGTTCAAAGTTATAAATTACGAAAAACTGAGGAGAATTACGGGAAATCATCACCGCGCGCGCGTTGTGTGTAACTACTGTTAGCATGTATATGGCTTGTAATTCGACAGTGTACAGTGAATATAATTATTTCTTATCTCTCTCATTTTTGAAATTCAGCAAATTTGTATATTTAATTTCCAGAATGGATAAGAAAAAGTGGATGCGTAACTAATTTCTAGCTTTGAATCTCAATTAAGTGTATTTGAGACAAGAACCCAATCGACCCCTGCAACGAAGACTATAGTAACTCAAAAATCCTTACTTTTGACTTACTATAAGGTATCGATAGATATATTATGCTTCTCGTTCGAGGAAGAATATAGTATCTCAATTATGAAACCATAGGCAATCAGTATAACTTTCGTGAATTATAGTAAGTATAATCACTCACATTGCTGTCAGCGAAAAGTACATCAAGTTGAGTTACTATAGTTTTCGATGCAAAAAATCGCGGTAGGCATTCTATGTTTGGACATACTATAATCTTCGCGGTATAATTCGAGGTTATGATTATTTAAACCCAAAACGTTTTAAGTAGTAGCTGTCTGAAAATAGATAAATATAGAGAACTAGAATGAATTCTAGGACCAAAGTCATTTTGGAAAATGCAAAGAAGCTAAATGATGCATCAGGTTCAGGTAAGTTTGTCTTGTAATTATTTTATTATTTTCTAACATGGGTAATTAATTCTTTCTTTCTGGTTCATGCTTAGTATCCACATTTGCCTGTTATGCATTGGAATCATGTTATACCTACATTGATTTTTCTCTCCTACTTATAGATTCTTACAGGTATTTATTTTTGTAGGTGCAGATAACTGTCTTATTACGGAATCTGCGTATGCTGGTGCAGTAGTCAATGTACAGGATGTGCGAGCCCCTTTGCCTGATACAGCTGTTGCTTCCAGCAACCACCCTGCAGAGGACCCTATAGAAGTTGGATTTAATTTTGTACAAACAGATCCATCAGTAGTACTTCTTGATACACCTCATGACATTACGAATACGGAAGGAAATTTCTCAGACGACTCGGATATTGATCCTATTTATGTACCCGAAGAAACAACAGATTCTGATTCATCTATTGTGCCATTTATACCTCATGAAACCAAAAACCGAATTCAGGTGCCTAAAAAGCGTAAGATAACGCCCAAAGAAAGGAAAGGCAGAAAACGTGTAAAAAATACAAATGAGTGGATTGATGTTCGAGCTAAGAAGGAATTAAACTTGGGCATCGAACATAAAAACCGGAAAGGTAAAATTATTCCCGCCAAACAGATAAAGAATCCATGTAAAGAAAACTGCAGAAATAAATGTCGTCAAAAAATAAGTGAGGAAGAGAGAAAAGCATTGTTCGAGGAGTTTTGGAAAATAGGTGATCATTCTAGACAATGGGATTACATAGTTAGGTATGTCAAAACAGTGGAGAAGAAGCACGTAAAACGGACAGATAGCAAATCAAGACGAAATCATTCTAGAACATACCAGCTTCTTGTCAACAACAAGGAAATAACGGTTTGTAAAACTATGTTCCTGAACACCTATGGAATATCAGAGCAGTGGGTGACGACTGCTCTAGGAAAAATTGGAGAAACTGGCACTCTTGAAGAAGATCGTCGAGGGAAGCACCTGACAAGACCAAATAAAATTGACGGAGGTGTCTTAAATGGGATAAGAGAGCACATTCAACTCTTTCCTGTGGTGCCTTCCCACTATACCAGGAAAAAATCAACAAAGATGTACTTAGAGGATGGTCTCAACATTTCAATTATGCATCGCCTCTACTTAAAGTACATGGAACAGAGAAATGCTACAGAAGTAGGAACTTTAAGACAATACAGAGAAGTTATCAATGCCGAGTTCAATTTAGCATTCCATAAACCAAAGAAGGACCAATGCAGTCTCTGTGTAGCCTATCAACTAGCAACTTCGCCAGATAAGCAGAAAATACAAGAGAAGTATGAAAAACACGTTTCTAATAAGAAAGCTGCTAGAGCTTTAAAAGATGAAGATAAAGAAACTGCAATCAATGACAAGACAATTAGCGCAGCGTGCTTCGACTTACAAAAAGTTCTGGTGACACCCCAATCTGCTGTAAGCGACTTCTATTACAAAAGTAAACTCGCCACATACAACTTTACCATTTACGACATGGGAAATCATGAAGGCTATTGTTACGTTTGGCATGAAGTAATTGCGAAGAGAGGGCCAAACGAAATAAGCAGCTGTATTTTAAACTTTTTGAAAAAGCAAAAAGAGAAAGGGATAAACAAAGTTATTCTTTACTCGGACAACTGCGGTGGACAAAACCATAACCGCTTCATTTTTTCGATGTTTTCATATGCTTCTATGGCTCTGAATCTACAGATAATCCATCGATTCCTAGAAACAGGTCACACACAAAACGAAGGGGACAGTATGCACGCCGTCATTGAAAATGCCAAAAAGCGGCAATCGGCAATTTATACCCCCGATCAATGGATTATGTTGATTCGCATGGCGAAAGTAACCGGAAGACCATACATCGTGAAAGAGATGTCTCAGAAGGATTTTTTTAGTTTCAAGTCAAAGGTAAATTCGGAAAACTGGAGTAAAGACGATTCCGGAGAAAAGCTGAAAATTAGTAAATTAAGGGAGGTACACTTCTCCTCAGACATGCCTTATGAAATGAAATTCAAGTATGACTATGCTGATGAGCTCAGTATAATAAAATTGAGGAGAAATCGAAGAAGGAGAATGAAGGAAAATTCACCTCAGGAGTTACCTTTACTATATACAAGCTTGCTTCCAGTACATGCTAAAAAATTAAGTGGTTTACTCGATCTATGTAAACCAAAATCAAACAGTCTTCCAAGCATCCCTGAAGCTAACCATGCTTTTTATTTTTCCCTAAAAGCTAAAGAAATAACACAAAGAGGTCAGAATACTGAAAATACACAAGTTGAGAACGATGATAGTGAAGATGAACATGGAGATGAGAATAATTTGAGTGACTCAAATTGACAATATTAAAACATACTGTATTATTTCAATAAATATCTTACAACATCTACAGTATGTGTGTTTTTTTCCTTAATTGATCCAACGAAAACTATAGTAAGTCTTCAAAATTTTTCCAAAAATATTTTTTTTTGATAACTTTGTATTGTAATATCGTTCATAACCCTTGATGTAAAAGAATTGATAGTATCTGCAAGATGCATCGGATAGAGATTATTATTTCTCTTCGATCGAAATTAGAAAGTAATTTTCAAATGCTTATATCTCAGTTCAATCAAAATTGAGTTACAATAGTCTTCGTTGCAGGGGTCGCAATGTAATTATCATCAACACATACAACTTACAGCTTAGACCTCCAGTAATGCCATCTCAGGAGCAGATTTTACATCACATCAAAGCCAAAGATTGATAACAAGCCTCATGACGTTTAGGCAACATGTACAACTAAGTGCTAAGATAACATCTTGTAGACTAACCTACATAATGTCAAAAAAAACAGCATAATTTAAAAAAAAAATCGGCATAATGTTACTTTTCAAGTTACGTGATACCAGTGCTGTCAAGTAGCTTTTGCAGTTGCAGTTAACCTCAAAATATAAAAGTGATCATTAGAAAAGAGTTGACTGATTGGCCCATGAATCCATTTTAGTCAGACCTTTACGAACATTTTCGTACAAATACTGGTTGTGACAATCACAATCAACATTTTCACTTTGAGATTGAGGTTCTGTATGTCCTGAGAATTGGCAGTTGCAGTTGGGAGTTTATAAATTGCTACTGAACTGCACCGAAAAACGGAGAGTTTATAATTCGGGCTTAATATACCCATATTATTGGTTGCTCCATTATAAAAAATCTAGATCTGCACCTTTATACCAGTAGCTCTGTATCCTTCCTCATTACTGCTAGCTAAGTAAGCAATATCATATACACATACTGTTCAATTAAAACTGATATTGGACACATCAGGAGAACCCTCTTATCAAAGTTTTTAATTACAGCCAATATATCAGGCGACGAGACGTTGGAAAAGAGGGCTTATTGACTCCAGTAAGATGGATGGTTCCATCCTAATATCGATGCGGCGGTCGTATATCACAGACAGAAAAAATGAAGAGTGGTCATTTCCATAGAATATCGATGACTTAGGCTCTATGCGAATGGAAAATGACGCATTGGCCTTAGAAAATATAATTTTCCAAGACCCAAAATGGATTACAATATAACCGTTTTTTTTCCGGTTATGAACAGCTAAGCAGTAAATATATAGGGTCTACCCACAATAAAAAATTGTAATAGGGTTATTCTCGTATAGGGTTTATCCGTGTATGGTATTTCTGAACTCAACTATGTAATTCCTCTATACAGGGTGTTACAGAATGTTGCCAGGTATACTTAAAAGCTGATTTCTCGCGTTGAAGTAGAAAAAAGTTCATTCAGTGTGATTCAGTAAACACTGGCAACATTTCTATATATAAATATGTGTTTTAAAATGACCCCTTACTAACATACACGGTTTTAAAGTTATAAAATCGAAAAAAAATGCATCTTCGGAGTGTACCAAGATATGGGCATGTGCTGCATAGATATTAGGAAATACATATGAAAATGGTCAGACTCAGACTATACCAGTGGCATAGAAATCGGGAAAAGTTGACCTCTACAGAAGAAAAAATAAAATTTATAACTACACTACTGACCCTTTTCTAATATCATATCGACTTTACATGTATTGCCTGCCTTGAGAACTTTTTTCAGACTACTACTCTGTTAGGAGAAAAATTAGATTGAATATTGGAGATAAAATCCGTATAAAAAACTTCAACCCATACTACTTTGGAAATATACTAAGTGACATATAAATCCGAACACCCAGTTTAAATGGTTTTATTTTAATAAAAGTTGGTGAATGTATTTATCTTACTGTAAATAACAAGTGACAAAATTTTCAGCCTTATCAGTTGGACATTCCGGTTTTTATACTGCTTTTTTTTAATTCGCTAACGATCTAAAAATGAATATTTCAGCCGCAGTAAAGAATCAACGTTGGCGGATTTTGGTTCTTGACATCCTTTACGATCGGTTACGATGTCTAGAGTACGGACACCTGAACGATTTCGTCAACTTAGTGAGTTTGATAGGGGCCGTATAGTGGGACTTCGGGAAGCTGGACTTTCTTTTCGGGCAATTGCAGTTAGAGTGCAAAGAAGTGTAGACACTGTGGTTAGGTGTTGTCAGGCATGGCTTCGAGAAGGCTGTACGCGAAGAGCAAGGGGCACTGGACGCCGCCGTAGAACAACAGACCGTGAAGATCGCCGCCTAAGATTATTGGCCTTAAGGGACCATTTCTCCACTACCAGGTCCATTGCAAATGAATGGTTTGCAGAACACGGAAGACCTATTGGCATGCGAAGTGTTTACCGACGAATGAGAAGTTTTGGCTTGTTTTCATACCGGCCACACTGGGTCCTCCCTTTAACTCGAGAACACCGACGTAATCGCCTTGAGTGGTGCAGGCAACGGTCACTCTGGGATCAGGAATGGAACAGTATTGTCTTTAGTGACGTGTCTCGATTTTGTTTAGGCATGCACGATGGTCGTGCCAGGGTTAGAAGGCGACGTGGTGAAAGGAGGAATCCACAGTTTTTTGTTGAGAGACATGTTCATCACACTGTTGGAGTTATGGTTTGGGGTGCTATAGCTTATGGTTCCAGGTCACCTTTAATCTTCATCAGAGGTAACATGAACGCGCAGCGTTATATCCACGAAGTTCTAGAACCCCATCTTTTACCCTATCTTGACACCCTGGCAGATCCAACTTTCCAACAACATAATGCCCGACCACATGTTGCAACAGTCACAATAGACTTCTTCCAACATAATGATGTCACATTGTTACCATGGCCACCAAGATCTCCCGACTTATCCCCAATTGAGCACGTGTGGGATATGATGGGTAGGAGATTGCTCAATTTGCAACGTCCTCCTCAGACTCTAGAAGCACTTCGAGAGGAGTTGGTGGTTGCCTGGAATGAGATACCACAGGAGGACATTGACCACCTGATCAGAAGCATGCCTAGGCGCGTTGGAGAATGCGTAGCTCATCAGGGTGCATCCACACATTATTAAAGGTCAAAGGGCTTTAAAGCAGTGCAATCATTTTGAAATTTTTATCATTTACTTATTATGCTTCATTAAGTACTTATACAAAATTTTATTAAAATAAAACCATTTAAACTGGGTGTTCGGATTTATATGTCACTTAGTATACTCTAGAGCTAGCCCAACATAGGAACTTTATTTGTTATTCTTGAACGAACTTTTTGTTCCAGAAATATTGCCATGGCGTTTTTGACCACCCTGGATACTTGTAGCTCCGGAAAAGCTTCGTTTCCATAATACTTGTCCATCTTTGACCTTAAGTTTTTCATAAACAGATTGAGATCTTGGTATATGTATTGGTCTATTTCTATTGGTACTAAATCAAAGGCTACATTAAGATGTATTGAATAGTTTTCGAAAGCGCTCAGATATGTACAGCAGACTATCATATCTGATACTACTTGAAGACTACCTCTTTGAGTTTTTCGTGCGAACTCACCATTTTGTATTATTTTTTCAAGTAGTGTCGACATCTCTATCATCTTCATGTTGCCATGGAAGATACGAGGGATGTCTTTTAAATGACTTTATTGTTTTTCGAGGTATTCTCCACGAAGATTAATACACATCTGCATGCGCTTGAACCAATTTTCGAAGCACTTATTCCACTCGTTTGCTGGCAGATCCAAAACGGCATTTTTGAATGCGTCAACTGCTTCTTCTGGTGACTGGAACCTTTGACCACGCAGTCTCTTTTAAATTTTCGGGAAAGTAAAGAAATCGTTACGACTTAGATCGGGACTACGAGCCCCTTCCTAATATATATAATAAATATGCCTTTATCAACTAAACATGACGAAACTTTTTACTTCTAAAACAATTTATTTTCTCAAAAACATTTTAGATACACTCTAGTCGTAAAAAATACATATTTGAAATCACTTAGACCTATAACTAATAGAACATCTGAACAAATAAACAATGGGCGAATAAATGCGCGAAGTTAACAAAGCAACAATTGAAAGATTACCATTGCGTAACATCACCTTTACTTTTAATACGGCTGAAATTCTTTGGGGCATAGTGTTAACCAAGTTTTGGCAAACATTTGGTGTAAAACAATCCCATATTTCTTGAAGCTTTTGTCTCAGTTCGGTGATTGTACGAGCAGGATGTTGTCGTAGAACCTTTTTTATCTCGTGCCACAAAGTTCCAATAGGTGACAGATCTGGACTGCTAGAAACCCATTTCAAACTTTTTTTATAAGAAAACTTACCTTGCAAGTGCTAAATCCCAGTTTGTGGGCCTCTCTATGAGTTGTGGACCTCGAAATTCTCCTTCCAGCGTCACTCCACAAAGCACTTAATTGTAAATAATTGGCACGCCTGTTTTTCACGATTATTCTTCCTAATGCTCTTCGGTCGGCATTTGTGATATTACTTTTTTTCACATATCGTGGCTTAATATTAACTGAACCAGTTACGTTATATCTTCTTACAATATTTCTCACACTGTACCGCGATAAGTCTAACAAAGTTGCAATTTCTGAGTTTGATTTTCAAAATCTACGACTTCCTAGACGATGGAAGTATTAAGCTCGCTATAATATTTGAACCTAGGATGACAAGTTTTCTGTTGCTTAAAGATATCTGCATCACACAAGTCCGTGTTTCTCATTTATGTCAGTTTGTCGGTCGCCAGTTTTGGCATACAAAGTAAAAACAGTAATCAAGTAAACATTTTTTTAAGAAACTTGACTAGAAACTGCAAGAGACTTTTCAAGAAGAATTAATATCGATTTGACAAGACGACAACAATTTTTGTAAACCGAACCACACTTATTGATTTTTTTTAAATAATTTTATTGATTTCCTGGTAGTAGAAATAATTAAATTCAATAAAACTATTATAACGCCAAGTTAGAAATAAACTCCCGTAATTTTATCTATCAAGCGACGATATTCCCACCCTTTTACTGCTTTCCTCAGAGAATCCTTACATCTCTGCTCCACATCCTTATTCTTAATTGCAAGTACTAATGCTTCTGTTTCGCCGAAAAGCCCATTTAGCCAGTATCGTGTTACACATATGGCAGAGGGCGTTCACACCGCACTAAAATGTTTACAGATAAAGTTTTGACCCTATCGTCAGCAAGTGGCGCTTCTCACGTCAGGAAGTTCTCTGTTAAGAGCAAAGAGGCATGTCGCCATGTTCAGTTAGCTTTTTAATCGTTACAGTATGGGGTTTTCTTTAATGTTATGCTTTCCAAATGTTGGAGCTTCATAAATTCATTCAGACCAAAAGTCAAAGGAGGTGGGCTGATAAGAGCCATTTTTCGCCCATCTGCAAATAGATATGACTTCGAAGTTGAGTCATTTATTTTAACAGTGAGTAGATCTGATCAAAAGAAATGTTTTTTTCCTTTACCATTTTTTTGGTAAAATTAAAGTAACAAAGTTATAGCCCTTTGGAAGTTTGAGTACCGCACTGTCTCAATAATAATATTATGTGCTCGTGTTTGGCGACAACGGATATAATCCGCCTTATCGGTTCATCGCATCGGAAACAAAAAAGCGAAAGAATTTGGAACGATGTTTTTACAATTATTTCATTCAGTTGTATACAGTCAGTGTCAGTCGGTAGTGAATAGTGGTGTCTGTTGCGTGGCTCAAACGAAATAAAAAATGGCACATGTTTATGCAGATCGGTTTCCCAATCGAGTGCAACCAACCCCTCGTGCCTTTGTTAATGTAGTACAACGGGTTCGTGAATCAGGTGACTTAAGACCTCACATATGGACGGCATGCCGGTGCTCCAAGACCTCACGATCAAATATAGGTCCGCACTGAAATACTTGTCGGGAGGATACTTTATAAAACAAGGTAAATTTTTTTTTTATTTTTTTTTATTTTTACACACATATTTTGGTTTATCTTCCTTCTACAATCATTATCTGAAAATTAATGACTCAACTTCAAAGTCACCCTGTATACCTTCACTACGTAAATACTTTTCGAGCGCGAAAAATCATGTCTGAACACATAGCGATTGCAGTGCCACGACTTTTTTTGGTTAATAAAATAAAAAAAATAATGGTAATAAAAAAAACCCTAGAGAGAGAAAGACTGTTTAAAAATCTACTCTGCTCTCTGTCTGAGATAAAACTACTCATTGAAAACAATCGCACATGTACATTTTTTGTACAAGAAAAGTAAAGCAAACGCAAAAAAAAAGATAAAAATGTACTAAACTAATATACCTTGTTCTAAAAAGTCATGGCAGCTCAAAAATCAAAATCATGATCAATGTAATAGAAGGTGCCATGTAAGCACTGCCCCCATATTTGAATACTTATAATGTCCAATAAAATCAAGAAGTGTCTAAGAATTTCAATAAACAATAATAAATGTATAAAGATCTATGAAATTGTTAATTAGAATGATATTTTACCTGTCCACATCAGGGTTTTTTTCAAGGGGATGGCTTCCACCAATTTGTAAAGCTGCAACAAGATGCAACCAACTGGAGGAGAAATGATGATGATTCTCTTCTGTTTCTATTGACTAAAAGGAAGCAGATATGGAACGAACGTCATCAGGACACGCATTAAGGCACGCGGTCCGAAGGTATATAAAAAAGAACTTACCGCTGAGGGTCAAAATCGCATAAAAAAAATGGAAGACGTAGCACCCAAACCAAAATGACTAAACTTAAGTTACACAAAAAAAAGGTGCTAGTCCATGAATTGGTGCTTGGGGCCTAATATCCCAGAGTCCGGAAAATGACGAAACCATCCCTGCACCACGACCTCAACGGAAACAGAAAAGCGAATCAAGCCGTACACGTAACGTTCTAGAAGAAGGTATCTTGAGTGGCCTTGAAGAAGATATGTTTTATAGGAAACCAACTAACGGCGAAAAACTACAGTTTTTTGCTGATCGTCAACACCATACTGAATCGCTGAGAAAGAAAGATATATACTAAGTGACATATAAATCCGAACACCCAGTTTAAATGGTTTTATTTTAATAAAATTTTGTATAAGTACTTAATGAAGCATAATAAGCAAATGATAAAAATTTCAAAATGATTGCACTGCTTTAAAGCCCTTTGACCTTTAATAATATGTGGATGCACCCTGATGTGCTACGCATTCTCCAACGCGCCTATTCATGCTTCCGATCAGGTGGTCAAGGTCCTCCTGTGGTATCTCATTCCAGGCAACCACCAACTCCTCCCGAAGTGCTTCTAGAGTCTGAGGAGGACGTTGCAAATTGAGCAATCTCCTACCCATCATATCCCACACGTGCTCAATTGGGGATAAGTCGGGAGATCTTGGTGGCCATGGTAACAATGTGACATCATGTTGAAAGAAGTCTTTTGTGACTCTTGCAACATGTGGTCGGGCATTATCTTGTTGGAAAGTTGGATCTGCCAGGGTGTCAAGATGGGGTAAAAGATGGGGTTCTAGAACTTCGTGGATATAACGCTGCGCGTTCATGTTACCTCTGATGAAGATTAAAGGTGACCTGGAACCATAAGCTATAGCACCCCAAACCATAACTCCAACAGTGTGATGAACATGTCTTTCAACAAAAAACTGTGGATTGCTCCTTTCACCACGTCGCCTTCTAACCCTGGCACGACCATCGTGCATGCCTAAACAAAATCGAGACTCGTCACTAAAGACAATACTGTTCCATTCCTGATCCCAGAGTGACCGTTGTCTGCACCACTCAAGGCGATTACGTCGGTGTTCTCGAGTTAAAGCGAGGACCCAGTGTGGCCGGTATGAAAACCAGCCAAAACTTCTCATTCGTCGGTAAACACTTCGCATGCCAATAGGTCTTCCGTGTTCTGCAAACCATTCATTTGCAATGGACCTGGTACTGGAGAAACGGTCCCTTAAGGCCAATAATCTTAGGCGGCGATCTTCACGGTCTGTTGTTCTACGGCGGCGATCTTCACGGTCTGTTGTTCTACGGCGGCGTCCAGTGCCCCTTGCTCTTTGCGTACGGCCTTCTTGAAGCCATGCCTGACAACACCTAACCACAGTGTTCCCGAAGTCCCACTATACGGCCCCTATCAAACTCACTAAGTTGACGAAATCGTACAGGTCTCCGTACTCTAGGCATCGTAACCGATCGTAAAGGATGTCAAGAACCAAAATCCGCCAACGTTGATTCTTTACTGCGGCTGAAATATTCATTTTTAGAGCGTTAGTGAATTAAAAAAAAGCAGTTTAAAAACCGGAATGTCCAACTGATAAGGCCGAAAATTTTTCACTTGTTATTTACAGTAAGATAAATACATTCACCAACTTTTATTAAAATAATACCATTTAAACTGGGTGTTCGGATTTATATGTCACTTAGTATAATTCGAGTGAAATTATACAATCAATAAACTATTAAATTTGCCAAAAGAAAATCATTGAAATGGGTTTGGCCGAGGAATGGACACCCTATTATCAATGAAGAGAAATTCAAATTACGGATAAGTGATAAATAGTAAAAAAAAGGTTACGTGATTTTGGCACGTGACAGCAGCGTGACTCACACTCTCCCGCAGCATATATTACGTATTTTTGGATTGATGCGCTCACTGAACCAAAACAAATAAATACTCATATACAAGCTTATAATAAGTAGACTCACCAAGCATTAAAGTTAATGTGCTTCATGGAACGCTTCGTAGGGAAAACATGATTCATAGATCGAAAGACAACAAAAATGCACAAAAGCGCTAAATACTCTATTTCTTGGCAATAATTTCTTAAGCATATTACCTTATTTATACCGTAAATATTATATAATGAAAATATACACGTCTTGAAGTTCACAAATAAAGTCAATAATAGTCTGGAATCGAACTTTTTATTTTTGAGTGTGTTAAGGGCGAAAAATGGCCCTTATCAACCCACCTCCTTTGCTAGGGGAACAACACAAATCTAGGGACTCTTTTTATGTAATTCAAGATGGTAGATAAATTATTGGGGAATTCCAGTTAAATTTTAGGTTGAATATTCAAAACTGTACAAACGAAGTTCCCTAAAAAATGTCAGAGTTACTAACGAATGTCCGAAAAGTTTTGGCACAAAATATTTATCTGATTTTTGTTTTAATGAAGAAATTTTTTTAAACACTAACTAGTTATCATAAATTACAACTCAATACTTAACTAAACTATACTATCGAATTATGTGGAGTGGCCCTTCTGCTCTACCAGATGCAACTTTCTTCGAATGTCTCTCTTGAGGTCCTGGTCGGAATTCAGATCAATTTCTCTCATTTTTCGTCTTAATTGTTCCTTATCTTGAGCTTCCCAGCGTCCATGATAGACCTACTTAGAAAGTAAAGCCCAAAAATCCTCTATTGGGCGAGCCTGCGGCAAGTTTGCAGCATTATCGTTTTTGGGAAGAAAAGGTATGCTGTGTTATCGAAGCTAGTTTCGGGTATCCCATGAGTAATGGCATGATGCTAGGTCTGGCCAAAACATGATAATGGTCATTATCATGATGTCCGTGGACGAACTTAAGCAATTTCGAAAGGTAGTATAGCCTATTGCTATTCAGAGGTTCACCACTCACTCTTCCCACAGAAGGTTTGGATACACCCGTGTTAGAAATTACGCACCAGACAAAAATTTTATCTGCAAAATTTGTGAGTTTTGTCTTATATTCATCCTGCTCTAAAAGAGTTATCCTCGCTCGAATTTTCATAGATCTGAAGTTAAAGGATAGTGGAGATATACGAGCCCCTTCCCACTTCAGTTGGCCCACTTCAAGATTTGTACCAAAATATGCCTTTATAAACTAAACATGACGAAACTTTTTACTTCTAAAACAATTTATTTTACCAAAACATTTTAGATACACTCTAGTCGTAAAAATACATATTTGAAATCGCTTAGACCTATAACTAATAGAACATCTGAACAAATAAACAATGTACGAATAAATGCGCGAAGTTAACAAAGCAACAATTGAAAGATTGCCATTGGGTAACATCACCTTTATTTTTTATTACGGCTGAAATTCTTTGGGGCATAGTGTTAACCAAGTTTTGGCAAAAATTTGGTGTAAAACAATCTCATATTTCTTGAAGCCTTTGTCTCAGTTCGGTGATTGTACGAGCAGGATGTTGTCGTAGAACCTTTTTCATCTCCTGCCACAAAGTTTCAATAGGTGACAGATCTGGACTGCTAGAAACCCATTTCAAAAGTGGTACATTATTTTCTTCCATCCATTTTATAGCCTTTTTTGAGGCATGGCACGCTGCAGCATCTTACTGCAACACAAAATCTTGGCCGGATGTCAAATATTCTTCCATCACTGGTAAAAGCGATTCTTCTAAAATTGCCAAATATTTGTTTGTATCCACATTTCCATCAATAAAATGAAGTTTTTCTACTCCTTTTGATGACATACTGCCCCAGACCATAATGGATGCTGGAAATTTCACTTTTCTCTTCAGACAGTCAACATGGAATTGTTGAGGTGCCCATTGTATATGTTCTTTAGCCCATCTAAGCCGATTTTTCTTTTGAAGTGGAGTTAATAGTGGCTTTTCTTTGGCCTATAAACAAGTTGTGCAACTTTAGGGTTTTTGCTTCACTTTTTTTTATAAGAAAACTTACCTTGCAAGTGCTAAATCCCAGTTTGTGGGCCTCTCTATGAGTTGTGGACCTCGGAATTCTCCTTCCAACAGCGTCACTCCACAGAGCACTTAATTGTAAATAATTGGCACGCCTGTTTTTCACGATTATTCTTCTTAATGCTCTTCGGTCGGCATTTGTGATATTACTTTTTTTTCACATAACGTGGCTTAATATTAACTGAACCAGTTACGTTATATCTTCTAACAATATTTCTCACACTATACCGCGATAAGTCTAACAAAGTTGCAATTTCTGAGTTTGATTTCCCAGAATTAAAAAATTTAATTATCAGTAACCGAATTTTCTCACTAATAACCTTTCCTCTACCCATTTTGAAAACCTTAACTACCCAAAAGAATTTTAAACGTCTTCTGACAGCTGTGATTAATAAAAATAATTGTCATGACTTTATAGACTTATTTTGCATTGAAATGAAAATAGGTTGATATGCTGTAATTGCAACATGTGTTATTTTTATGCTGCAAATTATGCTGATTAGGGAGTGATAAAGTTGGTGTTTTCTACTATATATTATCAAAATATTCATTGTTAATATTTTAAACCAACTGAAGTGGGAAGGGGCTCGTAGTTATTGCCGTGACACCGCATTACAAAAAAGGCAGAGTGTGAAATTATTAAACAGCGTGTTCTGAAACTAAGTCAAAGGTTTTCATTTTCTTCGCCAATGTAGATAAATGAGATCAAAGATGATATAAAACAATGTGAACGGCATTAGATTTCTGTACAATTTGATGGATAACTTTTTGAATTTCTAGATAATGGCAAACATTGTGATCTGATCGAAATCAGATATTCAAATTAAAGGTATTGAGTGTACTTACCGCCTGCCAAAAAAAATCAATAAAACCTAATTTAAAATGAGAAAGTTATGATGTTCCCAATTGGACCAAAATTTTGCTCCTTGCCTAAGTGTATATTTACCCCTCCCTGTACTCATTTATTAGCCTGTAAAACCTGCATCTAATCGAGATAGTCAATTTTCAAGATTCTGAACTTTAGTAGTTGAGGACGTACCACAACGTGAAAAACTATGAACCTATGACGTCGTAATGCACATTCAAAAGAAATGCATACGAAATCTCACAAAATAACCAAAAGAAGAGTACATCACATGTTCCACCAGCTTGCAAGTCGGACAAAGACAAAGCAACCTTATCCTACAAACAAGTATGGGTTTGTGGGAAAACTAATTGGAACGGATTCGTTTCCTTTTATTGGACGATATCCAGCGTCACACCAGGGATGCATCTGCAAATGCAGGAGTGTACCACAGGGGTAAACATCTTATAATTGTTCCATTGTGTTCGTTGCTATATTTGTCGCCATTATCCACCATCTAACCGTTATGTCTATTAAAACATTATCTTAAAAAAATCGCTATAATTTATGTTGGAATGGAGATAGTTTTCACCCTCCTTGAACTCTTTGCTTGTACAAATCAAATATTATAAATAGGTGTTCCAAATTTCACTCAAATCGGACTATCAGCTCCAAAAATATCTGAAAGAATGCGTTTTAAAAGAAATACTAGTGCGCTAGTCGATTTAATGGACAACATCGTAAGAACTTGGGGCAAGAGATAATTTATTCTTTATTATTAACTAAATTTAGGTCTTAGGGGTTTTGTGAAACCACTCAAAATGATGTCTAATAATTATTCATTAGAACGTACTCAAAAGGTCGCTGTTCAATCAATCAATGTCAACAAGCTGTGAAAGCACTATAAATACAATTTTTGCTTATGATACCCAGCTTTATCATCTCTTTGATTGCGAATGTGTTCACCAAGCTCAACAGGAGCTCGATGAAGATTTAAAATGCATAGACAGTTATGCTAGACAATATAATTTACAGCTTAATCCTGCTAAATCAATTGTGATGTTTTTTGCCCGCCAAAAGTGGAAGAAAATTGGATATCTTTAAACTGGGAGAATCAGCAAGAAATGTAGACGTACTTTTTGATGAGAACCTGAAACTTATTCACCATGTAAATAACCTAAGTAAAATTTGCTATGCAATTGCCAGATTGTTGTATGCAAATAAACAGCTGCTTGATTTTGAAATCAAAAGAATATTGTGCGAGTCTTTGGTAATATCTGAGCTCGCATACTGTCTTTTAGTGTATTTTCCTTTCTTGGACTGTGAAACGGTAAAAATAATTCAAAAATACAAAACACCTGCTGTACAATGACGCAGAATCTCAGAAAGTACGACCATATCATTGCATCTTTCTCAGAACTAGGATGGCTGAACATGAGACAGTTATACGCGTTCAACATGCTTAAATATACTAACAAACTTTTAGATAGATCTGGGCCCATATTTTTGAGAGAGAAACTGATTGCGCGTAGATATATAATGGGTTGTCCAATAGGGACGCAGGAAAGTAAACGTCAATTTGACATAGACGCCATCTTTGTTTTCTGTCACCGACATGTCATCTGGTTAGTTGAATGTTTACCATTGATCGCTATGGAGTCGTATTCGATTGAAGACCGCATTAAAGTTATTCAAGAGCACTACAAAAATGGTGCAAAAATAAAAAACACGTTTCGCGCGCTTCGTGAACATTTCGGTCGCAACAACCGCCCAAACGAAACAACCATCGGTCGTCTGGTGCGTAAATTCGAGCACCGCCAAATTGATGCCAATTATTCATCAAAATCATGTTCAGCGACGAAGCGCATTGTACTTTGAATGGGACGGTAAACAAGCAAAACTACCGCATCTGGGCGAACGAAAATCCCCGTGAGTATCAAGAGCAGCCGATGCATCCTCAAAAATTGACTGTGTGGTGTGCATTGTGGTCAAAAGGCATCATCGGACCTTACTTTTTCGAAAATGCGGCCGGGGACGCCGTTACCGTCAATTCTGAGCGATATCACGTGATGATAGAGGACTATTTTTTGCCGCAACTTGAAGGAATAGATATGGACGATGTTTATTTCCAACAAGACGGTGCAACATGCCACACAACCAACGTCAATATCCATCGATTGCAGTCCTTCTTCGGTGATCGCGTGATTTCGCGCAGAGGAAATGTGCCATGGCTACCAAGATCGTGCGATTTGACTCCCTTGGACTTCTTTTTATGGGGATATGTGAAAAGCAAAGTCTACGTCAACAAACCAGCCACCCTCCAAGAACTCAAAAACAACATCATTGCCGAGATAAATGCCATAGAACCGACCATGTTGCAAAATGTCATTGAAAATTTCGACCATCGCCTGGACGTCTGTAAATCCAGTCGTGATGAACATTTGAGCGATATTATTTTTCATACATAAATGGTATAAATGAACCTTCAAAATAAAGTACCCAACTTGATTTGAATATCACTCTTTCTTGTTTTAATATGCGTTTACTTTCCTGCGTCCGTTTTGGACATCCCCATACATTTCCGAAATATAAGATATAACAACACCTTAATAATGCACAGGACTGCTTTCTTTCGGAATAGTTTTACATACAAGATGTATAACTCTCGGGTAGATAGCTATGTCATTGCCAGTTAACAAATTTGAAGCAAAAGTTAGATAATATTGAGCCATGGAAATGCTGGCATAAATTAATACTGTTTTGTAGGGCATTTTCGTTGTTTACGTCTATATTTTTCCTGTTAGTAGTAGCATTTATTTATGTATCTTATATCTTAAGTGTATGCGGATTCCTTATTTAATACGGTTTGTGTGAAAAGAACTGTCTTTTGAAATGTTTTAGCTTTGTGCTTACCACCAGACACGTTGTATATGTAAATTGTGAATTTTAGTGCTTTAAAAGGATTTTTAAAAGTGGAACAATAGCCTATGGCTAAGCTTCGCCCTAATAAAGACCTATTAAAATTATTATTATGATTAAAGCTGACACGCCCTCTAATGGAGCAGTTTTGCATAGAAGTAAATCATCTGATATCGACTTATTTTGAATAAAAGTACGTGATACTTCTATGTCCGCGGAATATTGGGACACCCTGTACAGTTGGATATAGCATCAAATATGAGACACTAACTTTCTTAAAGTAGATTCTTAATTATTGCGGAGAGGACAAATATAGCTGTGACAAATTCTCATAGATGACGCTACGGTATCTCATTTCATCTCGGATAATTTTTCGGATGCGGGAATATAGTATTAGGTTAGCTATCTTCAGGTAGATTCCGTTAGTCAATGAAAACACCCAAAAACTATATACTGTGAACTATAAAACTATAGAAAGCCTTCCTTCTTATTAATTAACCTGTCGGGCACACCTAATAGATATACTATATTTCATTGGCGGCATTCAGTAGGTAATGATTTTCTCACACAGCAAATATCACTGATCTAATACACATGCAGACCAATACAAGCAATCATTCATATGCGATCTTGCTATTCAACCAACTTTCTTCTCAGAGATGAAAATTATAGATTACTCGGCTTCACAAAACGTATGCAACCAACAATGCGTGTAGTTGAGCTATTCCTCCGTAGATGGACACTCACAACGTGAGCAAACGTGAAATGACCTCTTTGCACCTTGCCGCACTATATCAAACTGGATGCAGAATTTCCGAATGTAACAAGACGTCGACTGACAAATGCAAACATCACAAAACAGTGTCTTTGTAAAAATTTTGTCTTGGCATGGTTACCTTAGATTTTACAGATTTATCGATAATGTAAAATCCAAATCCAGCCCTGTGTCGTCGTAGCTTTCTTGGTAAATTGGGTAACATTTTCTCTCTCACCGCGGGGGTGCAGAACTGACTAAGTGCTCGAATTACCTTATTTGCACACGATATACTTCCTACAGGATATCGTCTACTTCGAAAAAGCGACCTACTTTCTGAGTGAGCAAACTTGATTAAAAGTACATCAGACGTTCTTTTGCAAAACATATCCGGAGAACTGAATAGGGTACTGCACTAAAGTTACTTATACGTTAAAGTAAGTGCATATTCTTGAATATTACAGCACAAATATTTATACAGTACTTTTCAAAAAGATTCGCTCAACACTTATTTTTGTAACCTCTCATGTGTCAAAATATGTTTGACGTCAAAGTGACAGTTGAAAGTTTCAAGCTGGCGACTGGGCGCCGTCTTGTAACATTTTTCTAAATGGAGTGTGATTCATATGATTTTGAAGCTTCTTATCGATACTTAATAACTTCTGAGCATAAATTTACTATCTTTAAAATGGCGGTCTTACGAGCTGACAAAGTTGATCGTTTTTGTACATTAAATTACTTACATCTAATAACCAAAACGCTGTAGTATGTTATATCAATATTTTTCTTTTGGAAAGGTCTATCTGTCTATCTATCTATATATAATGCGAACGAAATGGTATATTTTCTGAATGATAACGAGAATAGACTTTTTGACGTTAGTGCACCAGTAAAGACTGTTAGGATATCAAAGCCTCCGGCACCATGGTTAACATATAATATAAAAGAAATGATGAAATCGAGAGATAAGGCATATAATAAGTACAAACAGAATAAGTCAGTAGGCAAGTGGGCTTTCTATAAAGAAATGCGCAATGAAGTTGCGAAGGCTATCAATAGGGAGAAAAAAGCCTATATGGAATTCATTCTGTCAAAAAAAGATTCTAAAGCTACCTGGAGCTATCTTCGTAGTCTTAGCATTATCAACAGCAACTTGAAAGAGTTACTTGGCCATCTGCAGGACGTTAATGACATAAATAAGTATTTTTCTAGTTTACCTACCATTGTTAAGTCTGAGTTACAAATGAAACTGCTGGAAAAATATAACACCAGCCAGCAAGCCAGACAATTTACATTCTCCGAAATAACTTGCCACGATGTTATGGGATTTTTCCGGAGTATCAAAAGTAATGCCTTGGGTGTTGACGGAATCAACCTAAATATGCTAACAATCATATTCGATTTGCTAATTGAAAATATATCTTTCATCATCAACTATGCACTTGCATCATCAAACTTCCCCAACTGTTGGAAAAAAGCAAAGCCCCTGGCTTAAATAAGTAACCCTGCAGATATTTCACATCTGAGGCCGATAAATATACTACCAGCATTTTCCAAGTTATTAGAACTAGCCATGAAACATCAGGTATCTGACTACGTCTTCTCTAATGGTATCATTCCTGAAATCCAATCGGGTTTCAGGAAAAACCACAGCACAACAACAGTTCTGGCTAACATCACGGATGACTTAATCAGATGTGTAGATCAAGGAAATTTAGCATGCTTAATGTTACTTGATTATACAAAGGCTTTTGATACTCTGGAACCATCTATTCTTGTGAAAAAGCTTATATACTTTGGTTTTACGGAATGTGCAATTAATTTTGTATTAGGTTATTTCACTGACAGAAGTCAGGAGGAGATACCAGTTAAACTAGGGGTACCACAGGGTTCCATTCTGGGATCATTATTGTTCTCGATTTACATTTCTGACTTCCACGAGTACGTTGAACACTGCAGTATTCATCACTTTGCTGACGACACTCAATTGTACTTTGGTTTTGATATTAAAGATTTAAAAAATGCCGAACATTTAATTAATAATGACTCAATAAATTCATCTAACGTATCTTGTGCCCATAATATCAAAATTAACCTGCTAAAATCATCCGCATTTGTATTTGGTCAAAAAATCAAAAAAAGTCAGGCAAAACCATTACTATCATTGAGCATTTTAGATCAACCGATCCCTATAAAAAATGAGTGCGAGAATTTAGGAATCTGGATTGATTCTGATTTGAGGTTTGAAATACGCGTTAGTCAACTGTGCCGAACATCATTCGGTGTCTTGAAGAAATTATTTCCTCATAGGAAACGTATGAATACTGGTCTCAAGCTGAAGTTGTGCGAAACCTCAATATGGTCTAGAATTCACTACTGTGACTGTATTTATGGACCTGCACTAAGACCGATTGAGATAAGGAGAGTTCAGACTATTCAAAATGCGTGTCTCAGATTTGCTTGCGGACTGAGAAAATTTGAGACAGTGTCACATAAATATCGTGAGCTGGGTGTTTAAAAAATAGAAGAGCTACAAAAAAATGCACGTATTGACCTTGGCCCATAAGGTAATCACAACATAAGCCCCTCCATATCTATCAACCAAATTTATCAGATACTCAGATGTTAATCAACTGAACACAAAGAATAACCATATCTTGGTTATCCCGAGACATTCAACATCTCTATTTAAAAGGGTATATACTGCTATCAAGCTATACAACGCGTTGCCTACCGAGTTCACTCACTACTCTATAAAGAATTTCAAAAAAAGATTGAAGCATTTTATCTCTGATTGCATTGCCCAGAAAGTAGACCATGGCTATGAATAGGGACTCGTTACAGGTTTTTTTAACTTTTTTAACTTTTTTGTTTTTATTGAGATTAGAAAATTTACATAAATATTTGTTGGGTTACGTTGAAAAATCCTTTTTAACGACACTCCGCCTTTTTAAACTTTGTATAAATAAAGCCGGATTATTATTATATTATAGTATGTGTAATATGAAATATGGTACATACTGTTTAAAAAATGACAATTTGATCATTGGTTGTTGAGTAATAAGCAATTTGAGAAATGCTCACTTTATATTCAAGGGTTATGAAATATTCTACATTCCATTTGAAGCTACTAAATATAGCAAATACGAAAGACCTTTCCAGATTATGAAAATCGATCCAGTAGCGGGAAAAAAACTGAAAAAATAAAAACCGCAGGTAAAAAATTGGGGGCCGTGAAGGTGGTGTTAGAAAAAGCTGCTAAAAGATTCCGATCCTGGTGATATTACGCACCTGCTAGACTTAATTTCCAAACAGGTGAAACTTGTTTGAGTTGTCGAATTTTACGATATATCGTATTTAAGTGGAGATTTTTCTTGCCACAATATAGTATTCATCCACCAATTTCATTACCCAGAATCACAGCTTCCTAACTTGACCGGTTCAAAAAATAAATTTATTGAGTCAATCGTTACAATTCTTTAAAAACTTTCAAACTAGGCTCCTTCTGCGTCGATGCAGCGCTGCCAGCGCGATTTCCAAGCATTGAAGGCGCCACGGAAGGCATTCTCCGGAATAGCCTTGAGAGCCGCGGTGCATGCTGCTTGGATCCCCTCTGTCGACTCAAAATGCTTGCCTTTCATCGGCGTTTTCAGGCGAGGAAACAAAAAAAGTCCGGGGGGCCACATCTGGGCTGTAGGGCGGCTGCGGAAGCGTTGGGATGCCGGCCTTGGTCAGGTTCACAAGAAAGGCGGTGTGAGCCGGGGCGTTGTCGTGGTGCGATGTCTTGTCGGACCCGACTGACCCTTCGTTTGAGTCTCCTGAGCACTTCCACCTAAAACTTGGCGTTGAAGGTTTGTCCAGGAGGAACAAATTCATGGTGGACGATGCCTTTGATGTCAAAAAAGACAATGAGCATCGTTTTCACTTTGGATTTGCTCATTCTTCCCTTTTTTGGGCGAAGAGACGCCGTCGTGTGCCACTCGGAAGATTGCCTCTTTGTCTCGGGATCATACTCAAAGATAGACGACTTGTCACCTGTGATTACGTTATTCAAAAATTGGGGGTCACTTGCACACATCTTCAAATTTTCTTGGCACACTTCCACTCGCCGCAATTTCTGGTCGTCAGTTAGCACTTTTGGGACCATCTTCGCGCACACCTTGCGCATGTTCAAATGCTGTGTCACAATGTCATGAACAACAGATTTTGGTAAATTTAACATCTGGGCAATTAAACGAATACTTAGTCGACGGTCACACCTGGGTAAGCCTGCTTGATCATATCAAACGTCTCTGTCGCAGATTTACCGAGTTTCACACAGAATTTAATCGCGTACCTCGGCTCTAACGAACGCTGCATTTTCAGCTTGCACCACTCACAGAAACACGTCGCGTGAAAATGCCTCTCCTGACTCTCCAAGTGCTCGGAGACAACTGACCAGCCGCTCATTCGTTAGCTAGGAACGCCCTCTACCGAATCCAGTCGGTGCGCGGAAGAAAATGAGTCCTATTACTTTCCGGACAAACCCTGTATATTTTTGTTGTTTGGATAAAACTGTTAGATAGTACAGATGAAACGTCAGTAGAGTTTTTCAACCAGTATCCGTGATTTTATTTCATATTTACTAACGAGGGCGAACATGATGCTTTGGATTACGATCTTTGGTTGGTACGAAATGCCGAGTCAATCGACTTATCTTCTCAGAGCTAATAAACACATTCATTATGAATAGTATGATGAATGTTTGATCCCTGAGGGCACCAGAAACACGTCTAACGCCTTTTATCTGATATGTAACGCTAGTTTTAATAGTGAATAAGTCATGAACAGATTTTTCCAAGGCTAGCACGCACAATTATAGGTGAAAAAAAATAGCAAATGCCTATTTGACACTTAACATGATTATCCTGAGAGCGATCTGCAACATTTACGGTTCATTAACCCAGGTAACAAACCATGATTGAATACGGTTTCAAAAGCGAACGACATAAATGGCGCTAAAAAAGGAAACTTGCCGACAATAAGGAATTGCTAGATTTCTTCGGATCGGTATTTACTAGTTTGATAGGCCGTAAGTGGTATAACATGTTTCAATAGGCTCATCATCAGGTACAAATCTCGACTAAAGATTGGCAGTGTTATTATCTTATACAGGGTTGTTCAGAAAAAAGTGTCAATATTCCTACCGAGATAGAGGGTGATGCAGTTTCATTCACGAAATAAAATAAAAGTATCTAAGGAGCGGGTAAAAATACTGAGCTAGGATTTGAGGCGTTTAGTGAGCACACTATCAACAATAATCGCGAGTTTTCCGGACCAAACTAAACCAGTGACGTAGAAAATGGGTACCTGTTCCCCTAATAGGATATATTTCCTACGCCACTTACCTTTGCGGAGAAAAGAAGTGCATTCTACAAAAACTATCCAATTTGCCATAGATTTTGTTTCTTGAGAAATTTTTGTCAGGTCACTCGTTTTGGAGATATTTAAGTTTGAATATCTAAGGTAAAATCCTAAAATATTCTTATGAAATGGTTTAGCCTCCTCTATTCTGGAAACAACGTGAAGCCTGATATTGCAAGAACTATATGACATGTAAAGAAAGCTATTACAACATTAATTGAATAATACGCGTGTCTCATTCTCAATCAGTAGCGCAGAAGCGTACCATTGATTGAACCTTGTCATGTACGCCACTGGTTTTCATGGTATATGCTGAACTTATTTCTCCTGGAATTAACCGGCTTAGTTTATTCTGTATGTCTAAAATTACTACTAGTAATTGTGGAACCAATCAGATTAAGCAGAATTCTTATAAATTTACTTCTGAAATTATCTGAGTTTTATTTTCTCAGAATTCTTTAGCATTTCGGATTAAGTGACCTCAAGAAAGAAGATATCACAAATCGTTAGTAACCTCGGACATGAAGTATTTGGGCGAGGTACAGTGCTGCCATATTAAAAAAGTAAAATTCGCCAGCAATTAGAGTGAAAAATCGACAGACTTAAAAAACAACCAGGAATTTTTTAAACTTTATTTGTAAACGAAGAAATGTTGGTATACAATTAATAATTAAACTGCTTAGTAAATCACAATTCACTATAAATTTCCTGCTACTGCGAAGGCAGTAAAATATTATTTTATTACCAGCCACCTGAGATACAATTTGAATACATTTTTCCTATTGTTATTGTATGATTTTGAACTACTTTTTAATACCCACAACAGAATTATTATTAAACAAAATAATATATTTTTTACCAAAACAAACTTTTATTTTGCAATGAACCGTATTCATAAAGGATATCCTTGTACTTGCAAATTTTGAAGGAAATCCTGCAGATGGTATTTATAATAATTTGAAGCTTTTTGAGTATCAGCATATCCTTCAAAGCAGTGACATAAGTAAAAGGATATTCATCATCTTCATCTTATACTTGGCATAGGAAGCATATCCTTCAGAAATTCTGAGTGTGGTCAGTAGCAGACTCAACTTCGTAACGATAGGTGGTCAAACGATGATGGCGGAAATTGTGGATTTTAGGGATGTTAAAACGTATAAACCTCGTTTACCTTCACTTGGTCGTGACTTCAAAAAATTATATCGGTTCGATGAAGCAAATGTACAATGGCTTGCGGACAGATTTTTAGTTGAGAATGAGGAAACTCGAGGAGGAGCACTTTCATGTATGCATAAAATGAAGATATGCCTACGCTATCTCGGTGACCCTGTATATCAACAAGGTATTGGTCAGGAACTTAGTGTTAGTTAAGCAACGGTATCTCGGACTGTGGATAGAGTTGTGAACAGCATAATTGCATAGTTGAACGAATGGATCAAGTTTCCAACTACCAACCATGAACTGATGGAGGCCAAGCGGATATGTGATTGCGATTTATTGTCCACATATAGGAATCCATAGAGATGAGTATATCAACCGAAACGAGAAACCTACTTTAAATGTACAAGCCAGTTGTGATACCAGAGATGTTCACAGGTGTTGATGTCAGTTGGCCTGGATCAGTGCTGTATTCCAGAATATGGAGAAATGCACAGACTAGATCAAAACTAATAAATAAAGCAAATGTTGTACTACTTGGCGATGACGGTTATGGTATTGAGCTATGCCTTATGACTCCCTTCAGAAATCCTACTCCAGGTGCAGAAATAAATTATAATAAGCTATTAAAACAAGAAAGAGTTATAATTGAACTCTATTTCGGCCAACTGAAACGGTTCCTACAGCATGTTTGCCGCGTAAAGTTGGAAAATGTGCCGAAAATAATTATTGCTTGTCTTCTACTCCATAATGTTGCGAAGAGTTTGGGCGATCCTGACTTTGAGTTATTTGAATAAGACCCAGATGAAGATGAAGGAAAGCATGAGAATGACGAACTTCCTCTCCGCCAACTAGGTCAACAAATAAGAAGAAACTTGAGTATTATATTAAATAGTTTTACAGATTAAAGTGTATTTATAAGTTATAATAAGTTTTATCTTCGTGAACATCGTAAGTTACAGGTGGCTTCTGATGCTGCATCATTTCTAATTTCGTTTTATAATAGTTTTGTTGTAAAACATTTGTTTGGTACGTTGCAGTTCTTTGGTAGTTAACCCTTTGGTTTCCTCAGTTCCGTATTCCTCTGTTGCTAATTTTCTTTTTGGTAGCAATGTCTTCAGAATTGCTGGCGCTGTAAAACTAACTGTTTGCTCACTGCGCTCGGTATATAGTTCACTTCCTTCTTCTTGAACACTACCAACCTGAATGGCACCTCTAATTTTCCCAATTGTAGGATTACAGTCACCTTCCATAGCTTTCAGCAACCAGTTTTTTTTAGATCTGTTTTTTTCTTCAGTCTTGATTTCATGTTGTTGATTTTTTTTAATAAGCCTTTAGTATCTAATGGTTTACCGAATGTTGGTTCGTATTTTTTCAACATCTTCTTCAAGGTATCGTCCTTTCTCATTTTTGTTTTTGGAACTTGTGACTTTTCAAAATACTGGGAGCAATGGCAATTTCATCTGCGATCAACTGCAGGTCGTTGCCATTATTTTACTATAGTTTCTTCATCACTTGAGGATGACATGCTTATTATTTTGATAAAAAACTGTAGCCAGTAAAAATACGGAACGGTCAGTGTAAGCACTGGAGTACAACTGTCAGTGATGCTGAGTGAACGAACTCCCACGTCAACTACAAGCTGGAACAAGTCAGGACATGTCGCTCAAGATACAAATACCAGACAACCTTTTACTTCTTCTTGGATGATATCCTCGCGAGTATAAGGTAATCATTATGAATATGAAAACAAGGATATGCTTATACTTCTACCTTTTTCCCCGAAGCAAGATCTTATACTTTTACCTTATGCTTCCGAGGATATGCTTCTCTTATCTCTTATGAATACGGCTCAATGGGATGATAGTACATAATACTTCTGTAAACTAGTGTAAGTAAATTGATAAGCATCTAATATAGAACTAGAAACTGAAAATAACCCATGTAACAGTTTTGTGATAATCCTAAATACAAACGATCTAATTAAATATTTATTTTTCTCAAAAATAATAAGCGTGTCACTGTTGTGTAGTGATAATATTTTATTTGATACATCAAAGTTCTAGCAGCTGTTTGGCTTAATGAGTCTTTTAGTATGCAATATGCCACTTAATGTTGATTCCTGAGTTCATTCAGTTTTATTTAGATTTATACTACTAAAAGCTCTTTCCACACATGCACCGCTGTGGGGTAAAATAAGTATGACTTAACAAACTTGCCCAATTCGGGAAGCATCTAATAATCGTATCCTCTTTTTAATAGAAATATATATAATCCTTTATAAAGTCTACGTCAAAATTTTTCATCACACTCTCGATATAATGCAATCAAATCCGAAACTACGTGTGGAAGTTATTTTGCTATATTATCAATACTCCCAATAGTAGAAATATTTGATGGTTATAAGAAACCTAATAATTTTAATATTTCTATTTCGCTGGTATTAAAAGGAAACAAGGACAAGGAAAGTACTGAGGTAAATTCCACAACAGAATTACTGGAAAGGTATCACAGACCGTAGTGATGACCAGACCGGTACCGGTTTGGAAATTCAGTAATTGATGGATTTTTTGGTAGCTGAAAGATTGTTAAAAGTACGTAAAATCAATAGAATTTAAAAAATCACCAGATATTGCCATTGTCAAAAAGTTTTTCTCCAATCACCAGATTATTCACAAAATCACCAGATCTGGTGAAATTTCACCAGACCTGGCAACACTGACGATGTATAGAGAAGGCTTTTAACACTATTTGTACTACGTCCCCAAAGAGTGCCGTAGAGCATGGATTTGTTTTCGATCCAGAGGGGGTCACTTTCAACACCTCCCTTAGGTTGGGCTTCATAGCATTTATTTACCATTATTTTTTTCTCCCAATATCATGTCCTCATAAATTTAGTAATTACCACGTAATTTGTATCAAATGTAATTTTTATTGTCGTCGTGTTTCATTCTTAAAAATGATGTATGCTTCTACGCCACTGATTGAGGACACGCATTTTATACAATTAACGTTGTAATAACGTGCCATAGCTTTCTTCACTTACCATACAGTGTTTCCAATATCAAGCTTCACGGTGTTTTCTGGATAGGGGAGGCTAAGCTAAAAATATTTTAGGATTTTGCCTCAAATATCCAAACTTAAATATCTCCAACATCAGTGATCTAACAAAAAATCTTTGAGAGAAAAAATTAATGAAAAATTGAATGATATTCTATAAAATACACTTCTTCTCTTCAAAAAGGCCAGTGACGTAGAAGATATTTCCTACTGGGGGTCCAGGTACCCCAGATTCTATGTCATTGGTTTATTTTTGGGGCGGGAAACTCTATTTACTCATTGATTACGATACGAGGGATGTCTTTTAAGTTTTGCATCTGGAAATAAAACAACACGGTAGGTAGTTTTAAATGACTTTATTGTTTTTCGAAGTATTCTCCACAAAGATTAATACACATCTGCATGCGCTCGAATCAATTTTCGAAGCACTTATTCCACTCGTTTGCTGGCAGATCCAAAATGGCATTTTTGAATGCGTCAACTGCTTCTTCTGGTGACTGGAACCTTCGAACACGCAGTCTGTTTTTAATTTTCGGGAAAGTAATGAAATCGTTAGGACTTAGATCGAAACTATATGGAGGATGGTCCAATAATTCCACGTTTTCTTCCGTTAAATACTGCCCTGTTTTTTTTGGGCTGTGTGCGAGCTTGCATTGTCTTGGTGGAGGATGATTCTTCTTTCGGGCTTGATTTTTCGAAGCTGATGAGTTTTGGCAAACAAATGGAGGTATACCAATCCGCAGCAACAGTTCTTTGCTAATTAAGAGGAATTGTTGCAATATGACCCGCTTTTGACACAAATGTCGCGACCATCTTTTTCGAAACATTTCGAGAACGGATGACTTTTGTTGGCTTTTCTTCATCTAGGAACACCCACACCGCCGACTGTCGTTTATTTTCTGGTTCATAACAATAAATCCACGATTCATTGAAACTGACAAGCGTTTTTTGACACCAATTAACCCTGGCTGCTTTCTGCTCTTCAGTCAACAGGTGGGGTATCCAACGAGAAACTATCTTTCTTACTCCTAATTCTTCATGTAATTTTTTTTGAATTGAGGTCTTTGAGATCTTCAAGGACGCCTCGATCTCGCGATATGTCACATGTCTATCTTCAATGATGGGTTTGCGCACAGCATCGACGTTTTCCTGGGTGACTGCCGTTTTTGGTGCACCCACCCTGGGATCGTCGCTAAGACTCACCCGTCCACGTTCGAATTATCAATACCAACGGGAAATTTTCGACTGATGTGGCGCTTCGTTGCCGAAAACAGACAGTAACTCGGCAAGGCATTCTTGTTGCGATACTTGTCCCTGAAAGTTGTAATAAATTATGGCGCGAAAATGTTCTCGGTTGAGTTCCATGATTCTAATGACTTGGTGGCACTGAAAAATTCACTGTAGTGAGAACGCTGCACGTACTGTTGTGAAACTTTGAATTTAAGTTTACTAAAGAGTGAGGTTAAGATTCAGTACTGACGTTCGATCCTCGCGGCCTACTGTGTTTGTGTTTCTATATGCAAAACTTAAAAGACATCGCTCGTATGCTTTCTGAACATCTAGAATTTTAATCCAATATCTTTACTAGCCCCGTAGATATAGCGTTTTTTCAATTTTATAAATAAAACTTCATCACCCTGTATCTCGGTAGGGCAGCTTCTTTGGACCCATATTTATAGGAACCTTTTCATTATTTTTGAATATACTTCCTACCCTACAAATATCGGCATAATCTGTATAATAACAGAAAATACAGATTCAAAGAAAAATAATTGAGCCCTAACATGTTTATATTAAGGGCCAATTGGTGAAATTTGAATGAGCTTCAAGTTCCAATCAACAAATTTTAGCAACCAATAGCTATGAAATGTTGAAGACAAAATACTGTCAAAGTATGAGATGACAGCTTGTCATTGAAACATCACCAGCTTATTGAATATTAAGAAATTACATATAAGTCAGTCAAAATTTAAAAAATGTTGGATTTTTGAATAAAATTCATGTTTTAATTACTACTGTTGATTTTTTATTCATGTTTATATTATTTTCTTCAATTAATATGCGATACTGGGCGTTTTTTCCTATAAACCTCTTGCAGTTAGCCATTAAGCACCTACTTGATGACAGGCTCTACCAAAAGATATTGCTCGTTTCCAAACATTCATTCATTTACTTGCCGTTCATCAGAACCATTATGGCACCTTAGATTGATATTCCCACAAAACCATTCAGGTTTTTTGATATCCATAATCCATAAAGATGAATATTTTTCGTTGTTCAGGAACTGAACAAACATCCACACTATATTCACAGCGATTAAGAAATCCCCAAATATATGCCTTAAAGCTACCAGCAAACCTAAAACCTACAAAAAAAACTACAAATTTGCCATATTTTTCTTTTTTCACGAGTAGACATTCTAGGTTATATTTATATTAGACATTATTTGAATACAGCTGATTATTGCATTTCAAGGAGTGACACATGTGTGGGATCTGTCAACTCTTGGTACCAGTCACAAAACATATACTCTGAAGGTTTCATTCCATGCTATTCAATGACAACATGGTGACTTGTGTGGTTGTCTGCGGCCATTTTGCGAGGGTGCGACAGGGTTGCCAGATTGTGCATTAATATCCCGTTTCACCCTCCTGGTCCCAGTGGAGTAAGTTCCGCCAACTGTTGAAATATACTCTACTATGCTTTATAAGACTATTCGTGACATTTTTCCCAAAATCATTGCACAACACTTGAAAAAATGCAAATGAAAATCTAAAATTATTTCCATGACGCCGCAAAATAGCTCCGTCGGTACCTTGGGTTATACATCTTGACAGTAGGGATGTTCGATACGATCCTATATTTAGAAGTATCAATACATTTCACGAGTATCGTCATCTTTCGATCCGAAACTGTGTCAGAAAGAGTGATTGAAATTTGGCTGCGACATTACCCTGCCAAATCAGACATAACTTTCATCATTTTCAAAGAAATTGTACAAAATCTTCAAATTTGTGAAGTTAGCGAGTTTCACTTCATACGTTGTTACCAGACATGCCCAAATCATCAGTTGCTGCCGTGATATTCATTCCGACCACTGCATCCCCACGGCTAGGCGACCTGTATGTTAAATTTGTATTGATAGGGCAGCGGGTTATGCTATAAATCATATGTCACAGTATTTGTGCACTGATTGCAACGGTTAGATGATACCAAAAATATTTTCATAAATAGGAGATCTTTCCCATTCCGGATCAAACAATCTACCAAAGATGTTTATAATCATGATACCTAGTAAATTTTCACGAAAAAAATTCAAAACCAGCAAATGTAAAAGATTCATTTCGCACCCTCCACCACGGGACGTGATCGTCGTTAGACTTGGCAACCCTGCGAGTTACATAAAAGACATTATTTGTGAAGCATTATTCATAATTTTTTATCTATGTCCATAGTAATTGCATTATGCATCAGGGAGATGTAGGGATTGACACGTCTTACACATATTATCTGTGTTTTAGGATGGAGAGGACATAATGTTTTTATTGCTTTGAAGCCATTACTACTATTATGACGTAAAGGAAGGTGGGGAATTGGATGGAATGTATTTTATATTCTATTTTCTTGCAAAATACAGACAAATACACACTATTCAACAGGTATGTAATGATAACTGTCAGTATATTGAAGTTGGTAAATTCGAGATTGCCATGAATTAACAAACGTCCAAATCTACTGCCAAATTTAACAGCTAGAAAATCGACCTATTATTTGCGGCATTCCCATTCGTTGAGGGGGATAACGGATTGTTAACTGTAAACCTATTACATATATCAAAATACATGAAAGCTGTCCTGTTTTTTCTGTACAAAAGCATCATGTTGGAATCAAAAAGTGGTCTTGTTTATAATACAGTCGAATTTTCATGATTTTATTCAATATTCCAATAGAAATCACTAATATTCAGAGACCTTTGACAGCTTCTGTCAAATTGCATTCGATAAGGTATTTTCCCATTGGTCCATAATATTAATGTTTGTGAAATCGGCCCTTGTAAAATATATCACGACATATGTATTCTGGATTGTCTAAGGATCTTACGATATGCTCTATTAATGAGCAGGAGTTATTTAAAACTGTATAAAACTGCTCTAGTTTTGTTCATGCAACTTTCATTGTCCATTTTAGCCAGTTTCACACTGTAAGTTAACTCATGACAAGCAATAACAAGAAAAGCTTTGCAGAACATATTTTTCAGTGTACGATCTGGTTCAGAAAGCACGTATGTAAATCTAGACTACGAAATATAATACATGAAAGCATGCTGGCTGAATGTGTATGTACCCTACATTTGCTAAAAGCAGGACTCCTATTGTATGGAAATGAGAAGCCGCGTCGTATATAAAAAAGTAAAATATCCTTTCGAGAGGATCCTAAAAACTTATTAAACATAAACCTCAATCCAAGCGTCTTTATTAGGTAATGCAACCTCCATACATATTACACAATTCTTCGGTTTTCACTTCCCCCAAAAATAACCTCTGATTTTAGATATTTCTCATGTTGCTCATTACACTGGACAACAAATTTTAGTTTTTTAATTGTATCTTGTGGGAAAAGTGCACTTCTTTGTTAATTTTGGGGCGCTGAATCCAAAAATGACAATGAAATAAAAAAATTAGTTGCAGTTTAGAAAAAAAAACTTTTTATTTTTAAGGATATATTAAAAAAAGTAACAAGATTCATATACTTATAAGAATCACTATATGCGCTGCCTTTTTGCTGTTCTTTTATGGATCGTTTCTGGAGCATTTCTACCAAGAGTCCAACAGTAGCCTGCAAGCATGGAAGGATTCCACTTTCCCTGGTACCTTTTTTCCATTGTTAAAATATCCTGATGAAAACGTTCGCCGTGCTCATCACTTACGGCTCTGCAATTGTCAGGAAAAAAGTCCAGGTGTGAGTGTAGGAAATGTACCTTAAGAGACATATTACAGCCCATCTTTTGATACGATGACAGCATATTTTTGACAAGGGTTTTATAGTTGTCAGCTTTTCTATTTCCCAAGAAATTAGTGACCACCAGACGGAAATCATTCCAAGCAGTTTTTTCAATACCTGTTAAAGTGTTTACAAACTGTGTATCTTTCAAAATATTTCGAATCTGTGGCCCAACAAAAATACCTTCTTTAACCTTTGCCTCACTTAGTCTTGGAAATTTCTGGCGCAGGTATTGAAAAGCTGACCCATCCCTATCTAATGCCTTGACAAAGTTTTTCATTAGGCCCAACTTGATATGCAGTGGTGGTAATAAATTTTTTTTCGAATCTACTAATGGCATATGCTGTACATTTTTTTGACCTGGCTCTAGGAATTGACGAACAGGCCAGTTTTGTTTGGTGTAATGAAGTGCCTTTGCCCGACTGTCCCATTCACACAAAAAACAGCAAAACTTTGTGTAGCCTAGCTGCAGCCCAAGTAAAAGTGCAACAACTTTCAAATCGCCACAAATATGCCATTGGTGCTCATCGTATTTTATGCATCTCAATAGGTACTTCATATTGTCATATGATTCTTTCATGTGAACTGCATACCCTACAGGAAGAGATGGTAAAATATTCCCAATATGCAATAACACTGCCTTTAAACTCAATGTTGAACTGTCTATAAACAATCTCCATTCTTCAGGGTTATAGTTTATATTTAAAGCCGCCAGTAAGCCGTTAATGTTACTGCAGAAAACCAAGTAATTCTCCATATTGAAAAATGGTTCTAAGTCTTTGTGGCGTTTACGAAAAACACATACCGAAACATCGTCTTCTAACAAGTTCCACTGCTGCAGTCTTGATCCAAGTAACTCTGCCTTACATTTTGGAAGTTCTAAATCTCTTACAAGATCATTTAATTCTGACTGTGTTATTTTGTGCGGTTGGTGGCATGACGTGCTCGGTATAAAATCAGGATCTCTTGACGTTGATGGCATATCTTCTTCCTGACGAATCACTCGATCGCCATCATCTGATTCGTTTTCTGATTCGCAAGTGTAGGATTCTGCGGGTTTTGGAATAGGATTTTCGTCACTGTGTGGCACAGGTCTCATCGCAGATGGTACGTTTGGGTAGTTAATAACCGATTTTTTTTTCTTGTCCAACACAAGGTACCGTGCAAAAGTAACAATCATTAATATGATTTGTAGGCTCTCTCCAAACCATTGGGACAGCAAAGCGCATAGACCGTTTTTTGCCATTTAACCAGCTCCTCAGACTTGAAGCACATGTATTACAGCAGATGTGGGCTGCCCACTGTTTGTCTTGATCACCTAGTTTACAACCTAAATAAAGCTGATATGCCTTTGTTATTAGTGGAGTAATAGACCGTCTCTGAGACGCAAAAGTCACATTACCACACACGTAACAAAACTGATCTGGATTGTTTACACACTTTCGAGACATCTTGCATGAACGCTGTCAGCCAAGTGAGGAAAAAATGGCTAATATAAAACAATATAATGTACACGTATGTATAACGTAACACAATCATGCCGATTGATTACATCATCTTTTCTTGCCGAATATAAAAATGTAGCACGTGCATTCTTGTGAATTGCAGTATATTAACACTGTCAAAGCAGGAACACATATAATTACCGTATCTCTAAAACTTGAACTAATATGGAAAAAATAAGTTTCATTCCGGTTTTAGCACATTAAAATAGTAATATTTTGTTGATTTTATTTAGGATATTTTTTGGCTGTTGATCAGTGTTATTTATTATTTCATATTCGATCGAGCAAAAACTGTATTTTATGGATCCGATTTTCAGGCGTTAAGTCCTAATTCCCTTTCCACGGACTCATTTTTACCCTATGGCAGTAAATCCACTACTTCCTATAAATCCACTTGAACAATTTTCGGTTTAACCGAAAGTGGAAACAAAGTTGCTCATTTTCAATGAGACATTTTTGGAGTCTACGTTAAGTTCAAACACATTTTATGTGATCATGTCATACCTAAGCCTAAGCGTTGAGATATCTCAATTTGTTTTTGAAGATCACAAATTCATGTCAATGAGTAGATATTAATTTTTGCCATGCGATTTATAACGGTTTTCTTATAGTAAAGAACTTTAATAGACTATAAAAAAATGGCGTCAAGTAGGTTGACCTTTCCAGGCAACGCCGTCATCAGTTCTTAAAGAATTATGTTCAGGTAGACCCTATCGAAATAATACGCTATAGACCTTGTATCCTGGATATAGGATAGTTGCTATGCTTTTGTTAGTTTTCCTAGAGACCAAGTCTGAACCTTGCTGATGTGTTGCTAAAAAAGCAAATCAGCGTGTTAGATCTGAGAAAATACTTATTTACGAGCATATACAGGGTTCCTCAATGATATGCGAATATTTAAGGGTGTGAATCTACATGAAAAATTAATGTTAGTTTGCTTTATAAACTATGGTCCAAAAATGTTTCTTTACAAAAACTCGGGGTGTTGAAGTTTTAGGAAAAAAATGAAAATTAATTAATATTTTCAGAACTACTTCAGATATTTCATTGATATTTAGTACATAGTGAAAGTTAATATAGTTGCATATGTTTCACTGCAAAAATAATTTTTAGCTTGAACAGTGGCGTGCGTACGGGTATTTATTTCGACATTTTTTAAGAAAAAAATGGTACGCCAACTGTTTTTTGCCAAATAAAAATTATTTTTGAATTCCCCGTTCTATTTAAAACAAATGATCTCTCTTGAATTGATTTCTTTCGATGTGCCATTTTTGAGTAAAAAAATAAAAACCGTTCTATTGTTCGAGAAAATTAATGCAATAATTGAAGAATGCAATTTAGCAATAAATATCTAGTTGCTCTGGAATATGTCACTTGCTTTTGACATCTGACAATTTTCTGTTATTCAAATCTGTTCGCTGTGACATCTTTTTCATCATTTAGTTTTTACATTCTTGTTACTAATGGTGAATTAGTTAGAGATGGCGGAAATGCATTACGTATATGGCCTTGCTGACGGTAATGGTGAGCAAGCCAGACGGATCTATCACCAGAGATATCCCCATCGTGCTTTGCCAGATAGTCGAACCTTATCTTATATTCATCGTCGTCTTGTTGAAACTGGTTCTGTCCGAAAAGGAACATCTAAAGGTAGACCTCTAACTGTGAGAACACCTGAAATTGAGGAAGCAGTGCTGCACGGAGTCGAAGAACATCCTGAAGCGAGTACGAGGCAGATCGCTAGATACTTAAATATTTGCCATCAAATTGTTTGGAGAATTCTATTGGATTTTTTGTTATATCCTTACCATATTTTAAGAGTACAGGCGTGACTTCCCATTGATTTTCTAAGGCGTGTGACCTTTTGTCAGTGGTATCTTCAAAAAATTACACAAAAACCGCAATTTGAATCAATGATTCTGTTCACGGACGAAGCTAATTTTTCTCGAAATGCCATTCAGAATTTCCACAATAATCATTTGTGGGCAGAAGAAAATCCCTATGCCGTAACCGAAACCCATTTCCAACACCAATTTTCGGTTAACGTATGGGCAGGAATTATTGGCAACCATTTTATTGGCCCATTCTTCTTGCCGGGACGACTTAACGGACAGACTTACCTCAATTTTTCTTCAACATCATTTCGTTGGTTTTAATGTTATGTTTATGTTGTCAGTTGTTGTTGTTCATTCCCCTAATGTGTTTAATTTTTGCAATTAAATTAATAACAATTTTGCAAGTTAGACAATAGAACGGTTTTTTATTGTTTTACTCAAAAACGGCGTATCGAAGGAAAAAAACAATTCAAGAGAGATCATTTGTTTTAAATTGAAAGGGGAATTCAAAAATATTTTTTTTTGACAAAAAGCGATTGGCGTACCGTTTTTTTCTTAAAAAATATCCAAGTCAATAACGGTACGCACGCCACTGTTAAAGCTAAAAATTATTTTTGCATTGAAAAATATGCAACATCATTAACTTTCACTACTAAATATCAGTAAAACATCTGAAGCGGTTCTGAAAATAATAATTAATTTCCATTTTTTCCCGAGTTTTTGTAAGGAAACATTGTTGGACCATAGTTTATAAAGCAAACTAACTGTAATTTTTCATGTAAATTCACACTCTTGAATATTCGCATATTATTAAGGAACACCTTGTATAACAGAGAAATTAAACAGACGTCAAACAGGTCCATACAATTAGTCCACAGACATTATTTCCCCGTCCGTTCCCTGGCAACGTCGCCTCTCCCCAATGCCTGATACCAAGTTACATCAGCTGAGGCAGCGCGACACAACGCCAGTCATGCGGGGACACTTACAAAGACCCAGCGTGCCTGTGAATCCAGAGAGCATTTCTCTACCGTTCTAAGCTTCAAGGGCAATTGCACGTGGAAATCTATTATATGAATCTTAATAACCGGAGCTGGAAATCTCTCAATCAAATAATTACGATATACCCTCCCCCACCTCCCAACTTTTTGTTTCTAGAAGAGTTTTCAAAAATTATCAGGATCTCTCTGAAACATCAAGAAACGAAGTTTGAGGGATTTTTTTGTTCTCCGACGTCACTGGACCGATTTTCAAACATTACAAACCCTTTGCGTCCTTGATGAATAAATGTGTCTAAAAATTTCTTCCAAATCCGAGCAGTGCTTTCTAAGTTATAGACGTTTAAAGGATTTGCGGAAAGACCGACAGACAGACCGACTGAAATGAGTGCTTTTTCGTGATTTAAATGAAATATAACAATCAAAAAGCGTAATATCTCATTTTGGAAGTTCTTTGCGATTACAATTTACAAACTTGACCTTCAAATGACCTCTAAGGTCATTGCCTAAGTCATATTTCAGATAATTGACAAATTTCTTGCTTGTTGCCCTGAAACTTTTCTCGAAACCCTTTTTTCCGAAAAATAGGTTGTCGTGTTCGGTGTGTTCGGTGATTTAACATATCTCCATCACTTTCTTTGTTCTCTTCCATATACCATCGTTTTTTGAGCCCGGATATGTATTACGTAACATTTTCCTTTCCCAGGTTTCTAATTTTTGTATGTTGTTGGCTTAACACCCAAAATTTACTACCATATGATACTGATGATTGGATAAACGATATACAGGATCCCGAAAAAAGTGTGCAAGATTCTACTAGCGGTTTCTACAGCTTAAAATAGGAAGAAAAGTTTATATAAACATAGGTCGAAAACGTCCCCTACGGGCGCTACGGTCTTTTAAAGGATCTCCCCTGAAGATAGTTTATCCTTAATATTTCCGAAACGTGTTGAGATAAAGACATAAACTTTGGTATTCTAACCTAGTTTTTTATAGACAGTTTTGTTTGGAAGCGTATGTGACAGGGACGGACTCAGGTTATTTTAGCCCCAACATTTTTGTGTGATTCTATTTTTGAAATTCAATTTTAGTATTTGAAAATTTAGAATTTTCTACATAAAAAAGTTACTCTTATTGAATATCGATAAACTGTGCCATTTCTGAATAAAATCTAACTAAAAAATTTGGCACATGATGGGAAATGTACTGCGAATTTAAATAAATTGTTGATTATACATAGTTAGCCATGACTGCAAACAAAAGTTGTTTTGATTTGTTATGACTTATTTTGACGTTAAGCTGACATTGTTAGCAGTGTAAAATTACTAGATTAAAATCAAAATTTTTATTAAATTGCCAAGATTTACAGACGGAGAACTGACTGACATGCATTTTGTGTACGGGTTTTGCAATGGCAGCCGTAAGAGAATATCAAAGAAGATTTCCCAATCGCATAGTACATGGACGTCGAATGTTAACTGACATTCACCGGAATTTGTTAAACCATGGAAGTTTTCAGCGCATGCAGGGCTCAGGAAGGCCACTGGGAAATCATCGTATGGATATTGCTTTAAATATGTTTGAAAATAATCCGCAAATAAGCATACGAAATGTTTCAGAAATTATGGATATACCTCGATCAATAGCAAGAAAAATTTATGAATACCTATTTGATAGTTATCTTAAAAATAATAATTTTAGATAGGAAGAATGACAAGAATGCAAGGATTATATCCTTATCATTTTAAACGGGTGCAGCATTTAACGGGGGCAGATTTTTTACCACGAATCGAGTTTTGTGAGTGGATATTAGCAAATGAAAACACTATTCCTAGAATATTGTGGTCGGATTAGTCAATATTTACTAGGAATGGTGCTTTTAATTTCCATAACATGCATCACTGGTCAGATGAAAATCCAAAAGTTGTTCGCCGTACAAATTTCCAACATAGTTTTTCATTGAACTTATGGGCAGGAGTAATTGGGGATCAAGTAATTGGGCCTATTGTACTTCCCAATCATCTTAATCCAGAGGTGTATCTGAACTTCAAGTTTCAAGAAAATATGTTTTTTCAACATGATGGCGCCCCTGCACATTTTAGACGCAATGTTCGAAATTGGTTGAATGTCAATTTTCCAGACAGGTGGTTAGGCCGAGGAGGTCCTACAGCGTGGCCGCCACGTTCACCTGACCTAAGTCCATTGGATTTCTATTTTTGGGGGTCATTAAAAGACCTAGTTTACTCGACTGAATACTTATTGTAAAGCTAGTTTTAAGTATATCCAACTGTATGTCTTCTTTTTTAAACAAATTTCAATTTCGTTCGTAGAAAAAATTTATTTCTTTTGTTTTTGCCTATATTGCAATAGAAATATGCATTTATGTAATATTTACCAATTGTTAAATTCGTTTTTTTCGTTGCCATGGCTAATTATTCAACAATTCATTTAAATTCGCAGTACATTTCCTATCATGTGACAATTTTTTTAGTTTGATTTTATTCAAAAATGGCACAATTTATCGATAGTCGATAAGAGTACCTTTTTTATGTAGAAAACCCTAAATTTTCAAATTCTTAAATTGAATTTCAAAAATAGTATCACACAAAAAGGTCGGGCTAAAATAACCTGAGTCCGTCCCTGTTACATACGCTTCCAAACAAAACTGTCTAAAATTGTTAATATTTTTAAATCCAGCATAAAAAACTAGGCTAGAATACCAAATTGTATCTCTTTATCTCAACACGTTTCGAAAATATTAAGGAAAAACCATCTTCCCCTTTAAAAGACTGTAGCGCCCTTACGGGACGTTTGTCGACCTATGTTTATATAAACTTTTCTTCCTATTTTAAGCTCTAGAAACTGCTGGTAGAATATTGCACACTTTTTTCGGGACACCCTGTATATGTATTTTCTTTCTATTATCTTCCTTGATATTAACCGTGAATTTATCATGTTACACAAAGCCTCATTGCTTTATTCCGATTTGCTGTTCTATTTTTCAAATTCAAAGTCTTTCTCTGCTTTATTCTCGTAAGTGTTACTCCCAGATATTTGAAAGATTTTCTGTTATTAGTTTTAATTGTTTTTTTTTTTCGTTTCCTCATTATTCCTTCTCATTTCTAGGTATTTTGTTTGGTCTTCATTTATATGAAGTCATTTGGAAGTTTCTTTTAACCTCTTAAACGTTTCTTTCTAGTTCTGATCTCAATCTAGTCATTATTATAAGCAATTAACTAGTATCTTCTATAGAAGATAACTCTGTTGTATTTGCACTTAAAATAAAAAAATCGCGTCAAGTAGGTTGAGTCTGGACTTCCCACGCAATGACCTTATCAGTACATATAGTCAACGCCAAACAAAGTGGCGTGCACGTCATCAAGGTGGGTGTGTTGAAAAATTTACATTGTTGCCAAACTTTTTGTAAAATAATAAAATTTATTATTTACATATCTAGGTTTATAAGCAATATTAACCTCAAATGAGAACAAAAATAATAGTATAATAAAATTATAGATCTGTACTTGCATAATCATTAAGTATGACAATTATTGATCAGATGACACTATGAAACTACCATATTTAATTGATAGCTTAAAGGTACTGAATAAAAATCCAAATGGGGTCTTCCAAATTTTATGCATGGTATTTATTTTACAGAATTCATACAGAAAAATGCATTCTAAAATTAGGTAAGCTACTGGTGTAAGCTTTTTCTGTACAATAAAGTTAGTCGGAGTTTCTTTCTTCAGCGCTGTCTGAATCTGAATCTTCATCACTCTCAAAGTTGATTATTAAAGGTTCGATGTCTGGTCGATCAAAAATTCGTTCTCTTTCATACCATTTAAAAATTTCTTGCTCAGTATGTCGAACACTATTTTTCCACATGTCTGGGGTAACCGTTTGTAGAGCCTCGTTCCACATATCCAAACAGTCTTTTTCACTGTTACCATCTCTACCAATATGTCTGTTATAGTAACCTTTTGCTATGCCCCAAATTAACTCAATAGGGTTAAATATACAATGGTAAGGAGGCAGACGAAGAACTTTGTGCCCATGTTGTTCCGCCAATTCATCAATCACGTATATTTTAGGTGGTTTGTTTCTAAAAAAGCAGTTATTTTAAGAATAGGAATAAACAAAATAAATATAAACTGTCGACCAAAATATATATAATTAAGAAGCATTATGTACCGAGCAACAATACTCAATAGCTCTGTTTTAAACATTGTGTTTAAAAATGGTATGTTTTGATTTGTCAACCAGTCTTGGATATTATTTTTTGTCCATGCATTGTTGGGCACTTTGTTCAATATCATGCTGTGATAAGGGGCGTTATCCAGTATAATCATAGATGGACTCTCCAATTTTTCTAATAACTGATGTTGAAACCATTTCAAAAAATTGTCCTGGTTCATCTCTCCATGGTAATCGCTCAATTTTGTTTTCGAAGAAAATATCGCTTCACTACCCTCAATAAACCCATTTTCATTTCCAGCATGTAATATAATGTATCTAAAATATATTAGTTTTAAATTTTATAGTGCAAATTGTATAAAAGTACATACCTTTTACCATCTGTTTTAATAGCTTTCACGCTTTTTTGGTTTCCATTTTGCCAAGAGCGACCTATGGTCCCATTTTGAAATATCCAAGTTTCATCGAGGAAGACAAACTGGTATAAGGCCTCAACCTTGGCTTGATTGTATTGCCTTAGAAATTCCACCCTTTTCAAAGCTATACTTGGTAGTTCCATGAGCCCTCGTCGCGGATTGTCCTTAAGCCACTTAAATCCAAGATCTCTAAGCAACCGCCTTAAAGACGTGGCACTACCATCAAATAATGCCCTATCTCTTAATCGAGACCATAAAGTTTGTATCGTAACTTGTTCTTCTGAAACCATGTGTAATATGACATTATAATTTAGTTAACAAATTAATGCAAATTTCTGATAAGTTATTATAATAAGATCTTACTTTTGTGATACATATTATAGATCACTTCTCGAATGGCACTTGTATCCAATGCCGCTGTGTTGGTTACACGTTTAATATAACTCCGCTTTTTCTTGGGCGATTCTAAATTTGCATCACTTTTCACACCCTCGGAAATACGACTAATTGTCCTTAAACTAATTTTTAAAGCAGCAGCAACACGCTACAAAAAATGAAATAAAATTTCACTATTATTAATATACATTACATATAATTATTAGTAACCTACCTCTTGAACAGCATTTAAAGGCAACAAAGGCCCGTTGTTGTCCCTTTCTTGCTCAAAGTAGTGCATTAACGAGGCCACGAGTTCCTTACACCGACTATTTAACTGTTTGGGCATCTTTATATACCAAAATTGCCTTTATCTACTCGTAAAATGAATAATTTTGTTTTGAAACAAACAGTTGTTGATTTACAGTATGCGGGGCCAAAGGATTTATAAAGATTTGAAATGCCACAAATTGATTCAGTGTCAAAATTAATACAAATGTCAGTTCCCAGTTTAAATAAGTTTCAAGGTGACAATGTGTCAACGCTGCGAAATCGGTTTAGTGCGTTTACATGTCGATAAGTGATTGGAGCGTTTGCAAAACATCTTATTTCGCATAATGCGTCTAAATTTATCAGAAAGCAACTTATGTGATATTTTAATAACAATGTTTATATGACTATTAACCATAATAAGAGAGTAATGACCATTTTACAATTTATATATCACATTAATATGAAACTGCAATAGAGCAATTGTTTGTGATAGAAACCTAGGCATTAGGTCGGGGAATTTTTATCGTGATGACGTGCACGCCACTTTGTTTGGCGTTGACTATAAAGGAATATGTTCAGCACAAACTAAACCCTCTAAGAGAAAAGTCATTCAAACAGACCCATACATTTAGTCCATAGATGAGATATTTCTAATAGATGTGTAGAATCACCAATTTTTGGAGCTTGTAAGTGCACCAGCTCCCCACCCCCTTACAACCCCCACTCACCAAGTATTTTTTTCAAAAATAATCGGGATCTTCTGAAACGTCAAATAACGAATTTTACTGTTTTTGTCCTAGGCCTTTTTCTCTGCCGCCAATGGATCTATTTTCAACACTTACAAGCCTTTTGTGATCTTGACACAGTAGTAACATTCTGTAAAAGTTTCATCGATATCCAAACGGTACTTCTCAAGCTATAGGTAGTTATTGTTCAACACAAGAGAATAATCAGATTGATATTCAACATTCGTAGAAGAGAATCCTGCAGAGAGATCTTCAGAAGCAAAAACAGCATGACTGTACCAAGCATTCATATTTATAAGTGCGCCCTTTTCACACATACAAACAAAACAAAATTTATACGGAACAAGAACATCAACACTCATTATAATACAAGGGCAGGTGAGAGTCTGAGTATTCCAAAACACACACTGACGCTGTTCGAAAAGTCACCGGAATACACCTGCATCAGAATATACAGGGTGTCCCAGAAGTCGACGTCAAGCCGAAACCGGGTGATAGGCAAAGTCATAACAGCTATCAGGAAAATATTTAAAAAAATTTTATGTATGTGTTTTGAAAATTATAGGTCTTTGAAAAAAATATAGAAATTTCACACCCTACGGCAGTCTGTCAACTCCTGTTACTACAAATATTAACTTTTTTGGATTCTATTTTTACAATGTAATGATGAATAATGCATCTTCAAACTGGTGTCTAAACCTTACTGCCAACTTTTCTCGTTCAGGAAAAAGTGCCACTTATTTCCCAACCAAGTATTCCAAAGTAAAACTTTGCTCAACTTTAACTGGCTGTACTGGAAAAAAATGTACTACGAGAGTTTGGCAAGTAACCTTAAAAGTTGGCGCATTTAATAAGGATTCCAAAATGGTATAACACTTAGAAGATTACTCATTAACTTATGCACAATTTTTATTTGAAGAAAAAATTTTTCAAAATTTCCTAATTAAAGAGCGATTATGAAAACGCACAAGGACCCTTAAGGATAACTGTCTGCACAACAGTGGGCGTCAAAATGCTGCTGATGATGATTTACCTTTACAGCAAATGCTCAAACTGTTTTCCTTCAGCCGCAATACACGCTCGACATCTTCTTAAAAAAGATCGGGTTATTAAACGAGCGAATCCACGGTTACTAACAAACTCAGCTGCTTCCAATAGTCTTTGCCGTAGCTCAGCTACATTTTGAATCGGCTTGAAATACACTTTTTCTTTTACAGTTCCCCAGTAAAAAAAATCTAACGGATTCAAATCTGGTGACCGGGCTGGCCACGGTATTGTACCAGACCGCCCTATCCATCTGCCTGGAAAGTTTTGATCGAGATACTCTCTCACTGAGAGTGCATAGTGCGCTGGGCAGCCATCATGCTGAAACCACATGTCCCTGTAAATACTCAGTGGCACGTCCTCCAATAAATTTTCTAAATGATTTTGCAAAAAACCTAAATAAACCTCAGCAGTCAAAGTCTCTGGGAACTCAAACGGACCGATTATTTTACCATTTAAAATTCCTGTCCAATGGTTTATCTTGAAGCGATATTGAGATTTATCTTCTCTCATCAAATGTGGGTTTGTTACGTGCCACTCGTGTAAGTTATGCAGGTTCATGTACCCATCTTTCTTAAATGTGGTCTCATCCAACCATAAAATTTTTTCAAAGAACCGTGGATCTTCCCTGTGTCTTTCTAACATTGTGCGACAAAAAGCAACTCGGGGCTCTTAATCCCGGGGCAGAAGAGCTTGAACACGCTGTACGTGGTATGGATGGAGCACGTTTTTTTGCAAGATTCTATGGGCTGTACTTTTGGGCACACCTGTTTTTAGTTCTATTGCACGCACTGAAGTACTCGGGTCTTCTTCGACAGCTCCTAGCACCACGTCTTCGTAAGGAAGGAAAGATCTTCCCTCACCGTGTGATTGGTTTGGTAGTTGGCCCTCTGAGAACAGTAAGTGGTGCACATTTGTGAACACTTGATGATCTGGATGACGAGCTGCATTCGGGTAGCTCTCACAGTAAAGTCTCGCTGCAGCACTAGCGGTGCATCTGCATTCCCCATAAATGAGGTGCATGTTAGCATATTCTTGTACGATGTACACGGACATAGCGGCACTGCACAATCACACTATCAAAGATAGTCTAAGGAAAGCAAATGTTGTTTTGAAGAGCAATTAAACAGTCCAAATCCAAATCACAAGCGATCAACAGTCCAGTTCACGAATCCCAAATTAGTAACAGTACGAAATCAACAAGCACGAACATGTAAAGATGCGCAGTAAACGAAGGAGTACTGATCGGTATCAAAGTGTGCAATAGCAAGTACGTGATGTGCTTCATCCATACCACATACAGCGTGTTCAACCTCTCCTGCCCCGGGATTATCAGCCCCGAGTTGCTTTTTGTCCCACAATGTTAGAAAGACACAGGAAAGATCCACAGTTCTTTGAAAAAATTTTATGGTCGGAGACCACATTTAAGAAAGATGGGTACATGAACCTGCATAACTTACACGAGTGGCACGTAGCAAACCCACATTTGATGAGAGAAGATAAATCTCAATATGGCTTCAAGATAAACCATTGGCTTGGAATTTTAAATGGTAAAATAATCGGTCCGTTTGAGTTCCCAGAGACTTTGACTGCTGAAGTTTATTTGGATTTTTTGGAAAATTATGTACAAAATTTATTGGTGGACGTGCCACTGAGTATTTACAGGGACATGTGGTTTCAGCATGATGGCTGCCCAGCGCACTATGCACTCTCAGTGAGAGAGTATCTCGATCAAAACTTTCCAGGCAGATGGATAGGTCGGTCTGGTACAATACCGTGGCCAGCTCTATCACCTGATTTGAATCCTTTAGATTTTTTTACTGGAGAACTGTAAAAGAAAAAGTGTATTTCAAGCCGATTCAAAATGTAGCTGAGCTACGGCAAAGACTATTGGAAGCAACTGAGTTTGTTAATAACCGTGGATTCGCTCGTTTAATAATCCGATCTTTTTTAAGAAGATGTCAAGCGTGTATTGCGGCTGAAGGAAAACAGTTTGAGCATTTACTGTAAAGGTAAATCATCATCAGCAGCATTTTGACGCCCACTGTTGTGCAAACAGTTATCCTTAAGGGTCCTTGTGCGTTTTCATAATCGCTGTTTAATTAGGAAATTTTGAAAAATTTTCATCAGTTTTTTTTCAAATAAAAATTGTGCATAAGTTAACGAGTAATCTTCTAGGTGTTATGCCATTTTGGAATCCTTATTAAATGCGCCAACTTTTAAGGTTACTTGCCAAACTCTCGTAGTACATTTTTTTCCAGTACAGCCAGTTAAAGTTGAGCAAAGTTTTACTTTGGAATACTTGGTTGGGAAATAAGTGACAATTTTTCCTGAACGAGAAAAGTTTGCAGTAAGGTTGAGACACCAGTTTAAAGATGCATTATTCATCATTACATTGTAATAATAAAATCCAAAAAAAGTTAATATTTGTAGTAACAGGAGTTGACAGACTGCCGTAGGGTGTGAAATTTCTATATCTTCTTCAAAGACCTATAATTTTCAAAACACATACATAAAATTTTTTTAAATATTTTTCTGATCGCTGTTATGACTTTGCCTATCACCCGGTTTCGGCTTGACGTCGACTTCTGGGACACCCTGTATAACAAACTTTCATCTAACCTCGTCAATGTCAGTAGTATTGCTAGTTTTAAATGTCAACTACCAAAATTATTAGTTGAAAAATGTTTCTACTCTATACCTCGCCTTAAGTTGTTCCTGTTTGTACTTTGTAAATACTTATGTTTGTTTTGTTTTTATTTTTAATTATGTTTACTATATACCTCCCCCTTAGGACGAGTCTTAAGTCATTTTTATCATCTACAAGACAATAAATGTATCTATCTATCTATCAGATGATCGGACAGACAGACAGACGGACAGAAATGAGAGATACGGTTTTTCGTGATGTACATGTACATCCTGAAAACATGATATCTCATTTTCGAATATTTTCGAGAATACAATACTTCCCCGCCAGTAAGCGTGGGAAGCTAAAAACGCAATTTTTATAATGCACCGTTAATCTAAACCAAACCACTCTTCAAAATAAAATTTCATTGAAGTATAGACTATTTGGCAAATTAAGAACGGGCCATTGAACGACCTCTATAAAACATTTTCACACATAACTTATGATGGAGCCCACAGCCAATAACATGCCATGTTACACAGTCGCTAACTCCCATAAATAAAAATGAAGAGTGGTGATTACATAGAAGATATATTTGTCACGACATCATGTTGAATATATGAACCAAGTGTAGCTAATACATCACGCTATTCAACGAATTTAAAAACTTGGTGGCACAGGCGACTTGGAGTCTGTCCAATAGCAGATGTCTGGTGTAGTGTATCCTGAAAGTAAACAATATTGACGGAAGTTCCTGTAAATATCTGATGACAGGAGAAATAAACAGAAAAAACGTTTAATGGGATTTTTATAAATACTCTTCTACATGTACGTATTATGTTTTACAGTGGATTAGATGATGGTTGACGTGTTTATATGATTAGTGCTCCAATTTTCTATTTTTTATTTCCTCTGCAACTTAAAACAATGAAATGTATAAATATTTTGAGAAAGCGCAAAACATCAATAACTAAAGTTCTGAAAACTCAGTTTTTACGAAAAGGAAAAAGTATGCAAAACGCGGTACTTTTTCTATTCGTTATTGTCTGTCAGGGCGGTCCGTGGGGCATTTGCTCTTGGTTAAAGTATTGGAGGTCAGGCAATCGGTCAGGTCTAGTTGGCGAGATATCAGACAAAGTCAGGGAGAAAGAAGGGAAGAAGAAGGAAAGGAAACAAGACGAAGAGCAAACGGGATGAAGAGCGTCAACTGAAGGGGTGCCTTAGCACTGTTACATAATTTTCAGTAATTTTAAACTGATTCAAAAATTAATTTATGTGTAATTTTGGTTGGACCTAAAATTGCTGGTGCTAGTCGTAACTGCGCTGTTGTTTGATGCAGTCCCTTAAGTAAGTGATGTCGAGATTTCTGCGAAGGGTCTCGTTGGAGACATGCCATGGGTCCATGGTGACAGTACGCAAGGTTCTGTTCTGCATATGCGGTTTGACGAGAGAACAACATGCTGAACATACGTAAGTGATTGCTTTTGTAGTAGCCATCTTGTATACGAGAGATGTCTTTTAAGTTTTGCATATAGAAACATAGTAGGCCGCGCGGATCGAACGTCAGTACTGAATCTTAGCCTCACTCTTTAGTAAACTTAAATTCAAAGTTTCACAACAATACGTGCAGTGTTCTCACTACAGTGAATTTTTAAGTGTCACCAAGTCATTAGAAAAATGGAACTCAACCGAGAACATTTTCGCGCCATAATTTATTACAACTTTCAGAGACAATTATCGCAACAAGAAAGCCTTGCTGAGTTACTGTCTGTTTTCAGCAACGAACAGCCTCATCAATCGACAATTTCCCGTTGGTATGGAGAATTCAAACATGGACGGGTGAGTCTTAGCGATGATCCCAGGGTGGGTGCACCAAAAACGGCAGTCACCCAGGAAAACGTCGATTCTGTGCGCAAACTCATCATTGAAGATAGTCATGTGATATATCGCGAGATTGAGGCGTCCTTGAAGATCTCAAAGACCTCAATTCAAAACATTTTACTTGAAGATTTAGGAGTAAGAAAATTAGTTTCCCGTTGGATACACCACCTGTTAACTGAAGAGCAGAAAGCAGCCAGGGTTAATTGGTGTCAAAAAACGCTTGACCGCTTCAATTCCGGAAACTCAAAAAATGGGTACAGCATTGTTAGTGGTGATGAATCGTGTATTTACTGTTATGAACCAGAAAATAAACGACAGTCGGCTGTTTGGGTGTTCCAAAGTGAAGGAAAGCCAAAAAAAGTCATCCGTTCTCGAAGTGTTTCGAAAAAGATGGTCGCGACATTTGTGTCAAAATTGGGTCATACTGCAACAATTCCTCTTAATGAGCAAAGAACTGTTACTGGGTATTGGTATACCACCATTTGTTGGCCAAAAGTCATCACCGAGCTTCGAAAAATCAACCCCGAAGGAAGAATCATCCTCCACCAAGACAATGCAAGCTCGCACACAGCCCAAAAAACAAGGCAGTATTTAACGGAAGAAAACGTGGAATTATTGGACCATCCATATAGTCCCAATCTAAGTCCTAACTATTTATTTACTTTTCCGAAAATTAAAAACAGACTGCGTGGTTAAAGATTCCAGTCACAAGAAGAAGCAGTTGACGCATTCAAAAATGCCATTTGGATCTGCCAGCAAACGAGTAGAATAAGTGCTTCGAAAATTGGTTCGAGCGCACGCAGATGTGTATTAATCTTCGTGGAGAATACTTCGAAAAACAATAAAGTCATTTAAAACTACCTACCGTGTTGTTTTATTTCCATATGCAAAACTCAAAAGGCATCCCTCGTAACCGAACTTAATTTTGACGTTCTGCATAGGGTACAGTTATCGAAACGTGATTTTGAATTTGGTTTTTAATACTTCATAGTGCTTCTGCCAGGTCGTCCCGTTGTCAAGAGTGACATGAAGATGCTTGACACAATTTTCTCATAGAACACGAACTACATGCACTGAAACTTCAGACGGGGCACCGGTACATTTTTTTAGTACAATAGATAGAATGCATTTTCGATGAATTGAGTTTGATGAGCCAACGACTTGCCCATTGTAATACCTAGTCCACCGCACTTTGTAGCCTGTCGTGAACCAGATTCCCGGAACTCGACTGGGACACCAGTGCAATGTCGTCACCATATAGATAGACTCCACAGTCGCTGGTGCTAGAAAATGAATACCGGATTAGTTCGAAAACCGAACCCTGAGGAATACCGGCTCTGATGGACCGTACTGTCGACACGACATTAATAATTTTGATCTGAAATTTCCTACCTTAAAGAAAGGATGTTTAAAGTTTTAGGAGCCAAAATGGAAGGCCTTATGGATTAGCTTACAGAGAAGGCCACTGCGTCACACCATGTCAAATGCCTTTGAGACATCCAGAAGCAAGATGACAGTTATTTCGTCAAGGGTGAAGCTCCTGGTTACTAACTGGACCTGACGAGAAAATTTCAAGGACGTTGAATCCCCATTTTAGCGCGCTGAGAGGGAACAAACAGCAGGCTTCCACGAAAGCAGCTTCAGCGGCTTATTAGTAAATAATTTGATCCCCCAGGTGTTTTACGCACCTTGAGGTCTTTTATACGACGTTGAAGCTATACTGGTGTGCTATGCGAGATCTCGAGGGATGACACTGATGTTCTCTGCAACTCTTCTGTTGAAGAACCTTCTGAGGAAGAATCGCTAACGGTGGCGCCGTGATTACTGACGCCTTACGCGATACTACCAACCCCTACATCGCATATGCTCCCCAGCATCCCAGAATGACTTCGATCAAACCATTCGAATTCGTATCAGCCGATTATAGGTATCGGCGAAAATCTTATATCTGCCGGTCTCTAGTTTCTACCTATATTCTAAGGTGGTTAGGACCAATTATTACTGTGAAAATAATGTTAACATTTTGGATAGCCAACTAAGTGACATATCTTTAACTGATAAAAATACAACCACAAAAAAATTGAATAGGCGCGAGATCAAGCGAAAGCCTTGGATCACATCAGGAATTGTAAATTCTGTTAATTAAAAAAATCGTCTATATTCTGAGTACTTGATGCAGCCAGAAAATGAACCGGTGAGGATAAGATATCTTGAATATAAGTAAAAATTATAAAAACTCAAACGAAATGCTAAATACAATTTTTACAAGAAACAAATAAATAAAAACAAAGATACTCCTAAAAACTTGTGGAACGTAGTTAATAAACTCTGCAAAGGCTGTTCTAAATGTGCAGTTAAGGAAATAGTTGATGAAAATAAATTATGTGATTCGCCAATAACAATTGCGAATAAGTTTAACGATTTCTTTGTAAATATTGGCAAATACTATGCTGAACGCATTGTGAGGCCAAACAAAAATAGACCAATGATTTGACATTGGCAGTTCAGTAATTAATTTAAAGGTGCGGTCACAGTGAAAGTTCAAAGTTGTAAAGTCCCTATACCCAATACCTATATATCTATTTGTAGTCAAACACAAGTTTCAATCCACACAAACTAGGCTTGCTTCAGAAACAAAAAGTAGCATATTGATCAAGCTCTTATCTTCTTTTTTTCTGACTTTTTACTATCTATATACTTTCTGGTGACTTTTCCCCGCAAATTAGTTCGATTTTCGCTAGATTGGCTAGATTAGTAATTAATTTATGGCAACCATTACTTAACTTTTACTTCGTTTATTTTATATCACTTTTACACTCTCAAAGACAAAAGTTACTACAGTTTTATGTGATTTTAATCGTTGTGCTTCTCAGTTAAATCATGATGCCATTTTATTTTGGTTTGATGGCGTCTTCTATTAATATCTAATTCAGCACTTCCTGTCTCGGGTTATGAAATCTATTATGAACAGAATTATTAGAAGATATTATAGTAGTTTTCTTTGAGCTTGTAAACAGCCAAATAACAAGGAGGGCAAGCAGACGATCATACTAAACCGAACAAACGATTTAAACAGCATGAATAGAATATGTTTGTTTTCCGTCTTTGCGGCCATAGCCAACCGTTTCATGCTTTCTACCAATTATTGGTACGATATAGGAATAGTCATTTGGCACGGTTTATGCTTGGTATATCGTCTCTGAGACAACAAACGAAAACATCACAGCTCACAAACTCAATCAAACCTGAACCAGACCGAAGCCGGTCCTGTCCTATTCCTCGAACCCGTCCGCATTTTAACACTATGGTATAGGATTCGGCACCAGCCTTAATTTTATTGGTCAATTTCAATTTATTTAACCAATAACAAGCTGGGTGCCGAAATCACTACCGGAATGTTAAACAGTGCTGAAAACAGTGTCAGAATGTTATCAATAAACTACTTCTACTAATATATATATATATATATATATATATATATATATATTAGGTGAAAATTAAAGCTTCCGCCTTTTGTTGGGTACTTCGACAAAATTTAAGCAAAGAGGACTCTATACTTTTTTAATTCTCTCTAGCTTTCAATGGACTTTGCCATCATCATCAGGAGCTGCAATTACAATGATAACAGTAGCAACAAAAGTGTAAAATGAATTTAAATTGACTCAACTTTATTTAACCAATAACAAGCTGGGTGCCGAAATCACTACCGGAATGTTAAACAGTGCTGAAAACAGTGTCAGAATGTTATCAATAAACTACTTCTACTAATATATATATATATATATATATATATTAGGTGAAAATTAAAGCTTCCGCCTTTTGTTGGGTACTTCGACAAAATTTAAGCAAAGAGGACTCTATACTTTTTTAATTCTCTCTAGCTTTCAATGGACTTTGCCATCATCATCAGGAGCTGCAATTACAATGATAACAGTAGCAACAAAAGTGTAAAATGAATTTAAATTGACTCAACTTACAGTAGTATGTGAGGATGTTGCTAATTGTTGTTTGCGTATGGGATGAGGGAAACGTCCAGTAACATGGTGAGAGCTGGATAGATGGTACAATGGTCAAAATTATATAAAATATGACAAGAACAAGTTAAAAACAGATTAAAAATTATTTAAAAAACATTAGAGCATTACATCGTGAAGCCACTTGATGATTGCACAAAATGGTGGTCATGGAATAGTGAGTGAGATGAAACCCTTTGACAGAAGGCCGAAGGTTGTCAATGTCTGTGTTGAAAGATGGAATGAATTGTGGGCGTGTGCCAAACGTTGCCAAATCACTTCAGATGATGTGATTTTCAGAATGATGTTATGTAAGAAATTGTTAAACCGACCAGAGGCAGTTGAATAAACTATATTTTAATTAATGGGAATTTGAATTAACAATCATTAATAAATCGTGAGAAGAGAATTATTATATTTTGAGTGGAATGAAATTTACTGGTGGAATCGGCCAAAACACAGATTCTATTTATGGTTGTGAAGAGTCGAAATTTGGGGAGATATGTAAGTTCTCCAATTTTACACTTTTGTTGCTACTGTTATCATTGTAATTGCAGCTCCTGATGATGATGGCAAAGTCCATTGAAAGCTAGAGAGAATTAAAAAAGTATAAAGAGTCCTCTTTGCTTAAATTTTGTCGAAGTACCCAACAAAAGGCGGAAGCTTTAATTTTTCACCTATATAAATATATATAAATTTTTCATGTAATTTTTCTTATTGCTAAACCAAATTATTAATTTTAAAATCATTAAATATCGTAATAGGAAACAACGTGTGTTGATGATTATCTTACGTATTTTTAGCGGAAGGTAAGTAAGTTTAAATTTAAATTGATAACATTCTGACCCCATGCTCAGCACTGTTTAACACTCCGGTAGTGATTTCGGCACCCGGCTTGTTATTGGTTGAATAAATTAAAATTGACCAATAAAATTAAGGCTGGTGCCGAATCCTATACCATAGTGTTAAAATGCAACCCGTCCACAGCGCCACAGTTAAACGAAGTACGACTACGGTGTAAATACAGATTTTACGACAGAGCCGTACTTTGAATTTAAATTCAACTGAACGTTTCACCACACATTAGCTTTGTTGTATCAAGCTTAGTTGTATCTGAAAAGGAAAACCCCAACTTTGCGGACACCCTATATCAGATGTGGTTGGCTGTCTTTTAGTGGTACGGCCATAAGCATCATGTTTAGTTTGTTCAGTAGTAAGCAGACCACATCTACTCTACAGGTTGTTTCAAATTCGACCCTAACCATTGGGATCTCCGAAACTGTAAGAGATACCAAATCGCTTGAATCTGGCAAAGTTGCGTATTTAGGTAATCATCGAGACACTTGAAAAGTTTCGAAATTCAAAGCGCTTCCAGACAGAGACGGAAAAAGTTGAACATTAACATTGCCAGTTTTCCTCCTGTACAAGATGACATAATTAAAGCTTCAATATGACGTTTCGTCTCTTGGCCTCCACCATTTTTTCTTATAAACGCCATATTGGATCTTTACAGAGATGAAAGGAGTTTTTAATTCCATAAAGGCATCCTACAGTTGTAGGAACTACTGACGATACGGCCCTACGTTATTCCAGAATGTTCCTAAGTTCCTAAGCAGGCCTTGAAATTATCAGATTTCATTTGTTTCGGTAGAGGACAAGAGACGAAACGTCATATTGAAATTCTGATTATGCCGTCATGTACAGACGGTGGCAATATTAATGTGCAATTAGTTTTGATATTCCGCTGCAAATAGAGTGAGGAAAAAAGATTTTGGAAAAAATTTTTTTTTAGTACTTACTATACCTAAATACGGAACTTTAAGCGACTTCGTATCTCTCAATTTCCTAAATCCCAATGGTGAGGGTCGAATGTGAAATACCCTGTATAGCCAGAATCGTCATCCATCTAGCGGTCAAATGGTAAGTGCGCTAGTAAGCGCGAACTTAAAATTTTTTTCAGTTCCAACAAATAACTGCTATACACTCCTAGCAGTGGTCGATTTTGGTGATTATTAGTAATAATAATAGACCTCTTATTCAAATCGTTTTGCGGGTATGAAACGTCAACATGGAAAGGTGAGATTTACATAAGCAAAAGAAAAGTATACATGACTAAATGTTTGTTTAGAAGTAGATATAAATATATTAAGTGACATATAAATCCGAACACCCAGTTTAAATGGTTTTATTTTAATAAAATTTTGTATAAGTACTTAATGAAGCATAATAAGTAAATGATAAAAATTTCAAAATGATTGCACTGCTTTAAAGCCCTTTGACCTTTAATAATGTGTGGATGCACCCTGATGTGCTACGCATTCTCTAACGCGCCTAGGCATACTTCTGATCAGGTGGTCAATGTCCTCCTGTGGTATCTCATTCCAGGCAACCACCAACTCCTCTAGAGTCTGAGGAGGACGTTGCAAATTGAGCAATCTCCTACCCATCATATCCCACACGTGCTCAATTGGGGATAAGTCGGGAGATCTTGGTGGCCATGGTAACAATGTGACATCATTATGTTGAAAGAAGTCTATTGTGACTCTTGCAACATGTGGTCGGGCATTATCTTGTTGGAAAGTTGGATCTGCCAGGGTGTCAAGATAGGGTAAAAGATGGGGTTCTAGAACCTCTGATGAAGATTAAAGGTGACCTGGAACCATAAGCTATAGCACCCCAAACCATAACTCCAACAGTGTGATGAACATGTCTTTCAGCAGAAAACTGTGGATTCCTCCTTTCACCACGTCGCCTTCTAACCCTGGCACGACCATCGTGCATGCCTAAACAAAATCCAGACTCGTCACTAAAGACAATACTGTTCGTTCCATTCCTGATCCCAGAGTGACCGTTGTCTGCACCACTCAAGGCGATTACGTCGGTGTTCCCGAGTTAAAGGGAGGACCGGTATGAAAACAAGCCAAAACTTCTCATTCGTCGGTAAACACTTCGCATGCCAATAGGTCTTCCGTGTTCTGCAAACCATTCATTTGCAATGGACCTGGTAGTGGAGAAACGGTCCTTTAAGGCCAATAATCTTAGGCGGCGATCTTCACGGTCTGTTGTTCTACGGCGGCGTCCAGTGCCCCTTGCTCTTTGCGTACGGCCTTCTCGAAGCCATGCCTGACAACACCTAACCACAGTGTCTACACTTCTTTGCACTCTAACTGCAATTACCCGAAAAGAAAGTCCAGCTTCCCGAAGTCCCACTATACGGCCCCTATCAAACTCACTAAGTTGACGAAATCGTACAGGTCTCCGTACTCTAAATCTCAAAATCCGCCAACGTTGATTCTTTACTGCGGCTGAAATATTCATTTTTAGAGCGTTAGTGAATTAAAAAAAAGCAGTATAAAACCGGAATGTCCAACTGATAAGGCTGAAAATTTTTTCACTTGTTATTTACAGTAAGATAAATACATTCACCAACTTTTATTAAAATAAAACCATTTAAACTGGGTGTTCGGATTTATATGTCACTTAGTATAGTTAAATAAAAGAATGGAAAAAGTATGCAGCATAAATATATAATAAATAAAATAGTCGATGAAATACATAAATATAAAACTCTGCAGAGAGTAAAAATACTTAGGGTACAAGTATGTAAAAAGGTGTTTTTTGGAGGTTTTTAAGTCGTATATGGCTTTTAACTCGGAGGGCAAATTGTAGAAGATTCACGTAGGTAGTCAGGGCTCTAGTTGTTCAATGTAACGTTGTTATTATTCCTTAGATTGTATCTCTGGGACTCTTTTATTTAAGTGAAATTGGAAGGATATGATTTTACAGAAAGGCACGCCTCTAGGATAAGTAATTATGCTAACTTTAGTATTTTTTCATCTCTCAATGTTTTTCGACAAGATTCTATGGTAAGCACTGAGAATGAGAGTCTGACTATTCTTTTTAGAAGGATAAGGATTCGTTGGACTGGACAGAATATAGCACTAAATATTTGAGGTGAGAATTTACGATAGAGTAGTAGACGTTCAATATATTTTATATTTTTTTCTTTTCGTTACTTATTACACCCAAAAATGATATGTTCGGTACCCTTTCCACTGACCTATTGTTTATGTATGCGGTATTTGTTTGTAATAAAAGATGTATTTGACTTTATCTGCATTAATTAGTAACCTATGTTATTTAATACTACCCACTTTTGAAAAAATTGCATTATGATGTCAGCTTCACTTTCTAGATCCTTTAGCGACTTTGGTGATACTATTACTGTTGTGTTATCAGCAAAGGTAACCAAGAGACAATTATGAACAATTATGTGTTCATCTAAATCGTTCAAAAATAACAAAAACAGAAATGGTGATAGCAGTCCACCCTGAGGTGTTCCAAAGTTTATGCCTTGTGGATTAGAGATAGGGCTACCTAGCTTAACCTGAATTATTCTGTTTGACATAAATGACAGAATCCGTTGATCTACGGGGGTTCTGAAACCATAGCCTTTAATTTTATTTACGAGAATGTTAGCTTTAGTTCCAACACCATGTTGTTTAATAGATAGAATACTGTGCTGATTCGACAAAATCATTCATTCTATTATAAGTTATTTTCTCAAATAGTTTTGAGAAGGCAAACGTTAATGTTTTTGTACGATAATTTTCTAAGAGTTCAGTGCTTCGGTTTTGTGATTGGTGGCGCTTTGCGTTGTCTTATGTCTTGAAAAAATGCTTACTTACATACAAAACTGCACAAGAATAAGGCAAGGAAGAATATTTATATCACTTGGGCGCTAATTAGATCGTCCGCTGTATTTATATGTATAATACAATAATGCGTATGAGAGTATCCCTCTTGTAAAAGAATTCATTCGTCACTTGTATCTCTAACGCCTCTAGATAACCTTATACGCATGCATTTATTTTTCTTCTCCGTTTTTAGACATGTCCCGTTGTGTTATGACATACATATTTCTTCCAGCCCGATGCTTAACATAGCCGAATTCAAACAGATAGAATACTTCGACGGGACCAAGGTATCAGCATGCCACACATTAGCCAACTCATTCTGGCCCGCCATGTATTTTCTCACTAGCATTGTCTTATTCTTCATCGTACCATTCATCGCACTAATCGTACTTTACTGCATCATTGCGAAGAACCTCATCGCTAACGCAGCCACTGTAGTGCTCAACAAACACATTGACAACTATTCCGTCAGAGCTAGAAGGCAGGTCATACTGATGTTAGGCACTGTGGTCTTGAGCTTTTTCTTATGCCTCATCCCCTTCAGAATCTTCACGATTTGGATCATCGTGGCACCCGAGAAGGACATCATCAACTTAGGGGTGGATAAGTACTACAATATTCTGTACTTCTGCAGAATAATGGTCTATCTCAATTCAGCTGTGAATCCTATACTCTACAATCTAATGAGCTCAAAGTTCAGACACGGGTTTGTGATCTGTTCCCATACGAAACGCAGACTCTTCAAGCGTGATAGAAATGGTACTTGTAGCACCACTACAACCACTACAAGAAGTAGTACCATGAGGAACAGTCACGACAGCACGAATTACAGAGTTTCGTATAGATCTAGAACCAACTCTAGTCTTATGAAAAACTACAGCGACTCTCCAGATTCTGCTAGAAGTAGCGACTCGCATAGTGTCGTAATGAGAGAAGTCAACACTCCTAGGAAGTATAGGCAGCGATCAGACAGTAATGCAAATAGAGATGGTGATGAGGAAGAAAGCAGGTTCAGCTCTAATATTAATATATTCACGGAGAAAGTGATTATTTTTAATAGCGGAAAGAAGAAAGATTTCCAGAAATTTTTGGCTAGTCAGTATAGTAAAGAGGAGACTGCTGATATACATTTGCATGATATATGCTTGAATGTCGGGAGTAAGATTCAGCAAGAAGAGGAGTTTGTATGATGAAGATGTTGAATAAGCTACATTCAATTATAAAGTATTTTAGCTTGAGCGTATTTATTGTGCATTTAGCACATATTTGATAATTAGAAAATTTTAGAATATACAGGGTGACTTTGAAGTTGAGTCATTAATTTTCAGATAATGATTGTAGAAGGAAGATAAACCAAAATATGTGTGTAAAAATAAAAAAAAAGTTTACCTTGTTTTATAAAGTATCCTCCCGACAAGTATTTCAGTGCGGACCTGTATTTGATCATGAGGTCTTGGAGCACCGGTATGCCGTCACCTGATTCACGAGCCCGTTGTACTACATTAACAAAGGCACGAGGGGTTGGTTGCACTCGATTGGGAAACCGATCCGCATAAACATGTGCCATTTTTTATTTCGTTTGAGCCACGCAACAGACACAACTATTCACTCACGCGATACCGACTGACACTGACTGTATACAAATGAATAAAATAATTATAAAAACATCGTTCCAAATTCTTTCGCTTTTTTGTTTCCGATGCGATGAACCGATAAGGCGGATTATATCCGTTGTCGCCAAACACGAGCACATAATATTATTATTGAGACAGGGCGGTACTCAAACTTCCAAAGGGCTATAACTTTGTTACTTTAATTTTATCAGAAAAATGGTAAAGGAAAAAACATTTCTTTTGATCAGATCTACTCACTGTTAAAATAAATGACTCAACTTCGAAGTCACCCTGTATAGATATCCAATCACGTACTCTAAGTGACAGAGATTTAGCCTATTTAAAATAACAGTTACAAGTTGCATGTGTAATCCAAATATCCATTAAAATTAAATCACACTTTTCTACTAATGATACCCGAAACGTGTATTTTACATATAAAAAAAATTGAAATTTTGATCGGAGAATTACAATAAAAATTGATTTTTTAATAATTTTAGTTTTCATATCTCGATTTTAGCTTAAATTTGAAGCAAATGAAGAATTTACTTGCATATTATTATAGGTACTGTTAAATGTATTGATATGCCTCACACAAACAAATATTATTACGAGTAATGTCTAATTTCATAACCGTTTTCTAATTTGGGACTTACTGATCGACATTTAGATTTCATTGTATCAGATTTTTTACGGCGACTTTCAGAATATACCGACATAAAACATTTCAAATAAAATAACAGGAACATAGATAAATTATTGTTAAATTAATGTGGTATGTATTTCTAATGACATGTTCTAGCATCAATGTTAGCATTCCACAGCTAGTATTGTTATTTGATAAGTTCCTTGTAATACAGAGATATAGCCTTTACTTAGCGTATGCAGCTATAGTTTTTATGTGACTTGCTTTTCACGTTTGCTACGACGAGTAAGTAATTATAATACCTAGCCAGATTCCCAGACTTAACCGTGACTTGTAAAGTACAATGTATGTTATTGTGTCTATTGAGAAAGAAATCCTGCCAACGCCGGTGAAAACTTTATACTGAGTAACATAGAAAAAAACACCCAGTAATAATGAACTTATTACAAAGATTTTCTAGATTAGAATAAAAAACGAGCAGCTTTTCAACCACATCTATAAAGTGGTTGTTGTGATATCGTCTGTTCTCACAAAAATCTAAGTAAGCGATTGTTGTGCTTTGTAGTTACAATTGTCATTTAATCATTATACCCAGACATGTTTCAGAGATATATATTCCTATATACAAAAAAATGTTGTAATAAGTTCATTATTACTGGGTGCTCAGATATACAGGTACAGATTAGAGCTAAGTCCAGAGCTCCAATACTTTGTGCTTGATGTGTATTGTATAACTAAAGCAAGATAATCCAAAACAGGTATTGGAACACAAAACTTTAGTAGTAAGCGTGGTCAGTAGATTTTACCAAAGAGTCGATGTAATGATATAATAAATGTTGTACATAAGAACTTGTTGTTAATTTGCCACAATTTTACACCCTACTGACAGCGCAGCTTATCTCATCACCACATCCGACACTGCATATACATATCGACACATCTGAAATAGTAAGTATTTTTTTTGTTTTTTGTATGAGTATAGATTTGAATTGATCTTTTGTTTTAGCAAATTTTGTCTAGGCAGCTGTACAAATCGCTACTAAAACAGTAAAGTATTAGTCAGATACCCAGTAGGTTGAAAAAGTAGATCATGACGTAAATTAGTAAATGTTTTCTGTTTTTTTTTTAATGTTATCATATAGGAATATGAAGCTATTCGAAAATTACTGCTACAACACTGCTACAAATTTTTTTATCTAAGCTCAGGATGTTGAATAAAAATGAATATCTGCTCAAGTAACAAGATCTGCGAATTCTCAATATATATTTTTAAGACGGGTCAAGTTGACAAGCTAAAATTTGACGTACCGATGAAACAGATGCATAACGTAAAAGTGATAGTTGAATATATCAAGACCGCTGTAAAGGGTCTTCTAAGTAATATACGAGCCCCTTCCCACTTCAGTTGGCCCACTTCAAGATTTGTACCAAAATATGCCTTTATAAACTAAACATGACGAAACTATTTACTTCTAAAACAATTTATTTTCTCAAAAACATTTTAGATACGCTCTAGTCGTAAAAAATACATATTTGAAATCACTTAGACCTATAACTAATAGAACATCTGAACAAATAAACAATGTGCGAATAAATGCGCGAAGTTAACAAAGCAACAATTACCATTGGGTAACATCACCTTTATTTTTTATTACGGCTGAAATTCTTTGGGGCATAGTGTTAACCAAGTTTTGGCAAAAATTTGGTGTAAAACAATCCCATATTTCTTGAAGCTTCTGTCACAGTTCGGTGATTGTACGAGCAGGATGTTGTCGTAGAACCTTTTTCATCTCGTGCCACAAAGTTTCAATAGGTGATAGATCTGGACGGCTAGAAACCCATTTCAAAAGTGGCACATTATTTTCTTCCATACATTTTATAGCCTTTTTTGAGGTATGGCACGCTGCACCTCTTGCTGAAACAAATCTGGGCCGGATGTCAAACATTATTCCATCACCGGTAAAAGCGATTCTTCTAAAACTGCCAAATATTTGTTTTTATCCACATTTCCATCAATAAAATGAGGTTTTCCTACTCCTTTTGATGACATACTGCCCCAGACCATAATGGCTGCTAGAAATTTCACTTTTCTCTTCAGACAGTCAACATGGAATGCTTCATTTTTTGCGAATAACTCTACTGCGACTGTCACCAACAAAAACTTCGAATCGGGCCTCATCACTCCATTGTATTGCACACCATTGTTGAGGTGTCCATTGTCTATGTTCTTTAGCCCATCTAAATCCCAGTTTGTGGGCCTCTCTATGATTTGTGGACCTCGAAATTCTCCTTTCAACAGCGTTACTCCACAGAGCACTTAATTGTAAATAATTGGCACGCCTGCTTTTCACGATTATTCTTCTTAATGCTCTTCGGTCGGCATTTGTGATATTACTTTTTTCACATATCGTGGCTTAATAATAACTGAACCAGTTACGTTATATCTTCTAACAATATATCTCACACTGTACCGCGATAAGTCTAACAAAGTTGCAATTTCTGAGTTTGATTTTCCAGAATTGAAAAATTTAATTATCAGTAACCGAATTTTCTCACTAATAACCTTTCCTCTTCCCATTTTGAAAACGTTAACAATCCAAAACTATTTTAAACGTATTCTGACAGCTGTGATTAATAAAAACAATTGTCATGGCTTTTATTTTTCACAGCCACCTATGCGTTATAGACTTATTTTGCATTGAAATGAAAAGAGGTTGATATGCTGTAATTGCAACATGTGTTATTTTTATGCTGCAAATTTGATTAAGGAGTGATAATGTTGGTGTTTTCTACTATATATTATGAAAATATTCATTGTTAATATTTTAAACCTATAACACCCTGCTGCATTTTTATAATTTGTGTTTGATAAGAAAAAAACTAAGATTTCAATAGTTGGGCCAACTGAAGTGGGAAGGGGCTCGTATATGTTAAGCCTAGAAAAGGAAATCGGTATATTTGAATATGGCGGCCTAGTTGGTTGTCAATACTGAATGTTTTCTGTACATTGAATCGCTTTAACTTAAACCACTATCAAAACACTACAATATGCTTGTTTGTTGTAGATTTATTTAGCATTAATGCTACAATATCAATGTTACACAGTATATAACATAATATTTTATGAAATAATGATTTTTTGTTGTACTACAATTTTATAAATGAAAGTCTATACTTCCATACTTCCTCTGGTAGAATAAATATGTTACTCATTGTTCAATCCAATGAAAATTTCTAAAGGATTTGGTGGAAGATGATTTTCTAACTTGGATACGAACATGAAAACAAAGTAGGTCATGAAATTTTTTATATTTGACCATTGTAGTTCTGTCAGCTCAAAATATATTCTATATGTAGTAGAATACCAAAATTGATGACAGTAGCGATGAAATGTCGGTAAACGATGCTGTAATCAAAAGGTACACCGTCAAAGCAGTGGCGCACGATGACTTCTGCTACTGTCATCAATTCTTGTATTTGACTATAGTATATTTATTTTTATTTAAGATTATTCTCATAGTTTTATTTTGTAACTACATAAAAAATGAGGAAGCATGATAGTATTGTACACATTTTTTTAGAATGGTCACTTGAGCTATGCGAAACTCTATAGAAGTAATAATATATTCATAGCGTCTTTTAAACTTTAATTTACTATCTTGATATATGCCCAAATACTTAATTCTAATTTTTTTCATGATTAGTCGTATTTTGATCTAAAAATGTTCGTATAAGCATACATTTTGTTTAGATTGTGTTTAATTTGAGTTTATTCACATTCAACCAATTAATTATGTTTTTCATATTACTTAACAGCTCTATATCACTGTCAGTATCCTTATTTTATATATTCATATTCGTGTATCATCAGCAAATACTTGAATTTTTCAGTGTTGTGAAACATCAGGAATATCGTGAATATATAATATTAATAGAAATGAACCTAATTAGCTACCCTTTGCCACACCTACCGAAATGTTTTTAATGCTTGATAGTGTATTGCCATTTTTGGTTCTTTGATTTCTACTGATTAAATAATTTGGCAACATGTTGAATACTGAACCTTTAAATCCATAGTAATGCAATTTCGTTAACAATTTATCGCTGTTAATAGTCTCAAATGCACTCTTGAAATTCAAGAACAATGTCATTGTAAACCTTCTTTCATCCATATTTCGCCTCCATTCTTCTACTGCCATTTGAGCAGTGAAGTTCTGCCTAAATGTAACTGTTTCTTGGGGAAAATGCTCTTTTAAGATATTGCCGGCAACGTAACTCACATTTTGAGAAAAAAATATGCGAAACAAATTTTCATAACGCAGACGGTACAGAACATTGTAACTTCGAAAATGTCTACTAATAATCTACAGGGTGTTAGGGAAATAATATTCGTAACTTTAAGAGGTGATTCCTTGCATTATTCTAAACAAAATGGTTCCTTATAACTTATGTCCGAAAATCAATCGTTTTCGAGAAAAGTGAGTCGTAAATAATTAAATTTTCTCAAACATTTGGCAACGCTGCAACGCGATACGAGCGTACGACAACCGCATCTGATTCATCGAATTGTTTACGTATGGTATGATACTTTTGTTGAAAATATGCCTTGAATAATTGAATACTTTTACGCAATGTTTTGTTGCTTATACTTTTTATTTAATAACGCTTTCAGTACAGTACATTTACTTTAAAAAGACAGAACTTACCGGTACGTGGCGATACACACCACCAATTTCCACGATTATCAGTCACTTATTTGAAACGATGCGATGCACGTAGAAAGAAAAAAACCAACATACGTAAATCACAGAAAGTTACAGTTAAATGTATTAGTAATCACAACAACACACGATGATACATGCAGTGCAGGCGGAGTACGACGTTGCCAGTTGTGTGAGGGATTTTGTTTGTCTGTTTTTCTTCGGAAAATTGTATTTAATAAGCAAGAAAATTGTTTTATTAGAGACAGTTAATTCATAAATAGATGTATTGATACATTTTACGCTATTAGGCATATGCATTTAGGTTATTAAAGTACAAAATTAATTTATTTCATGACTAAAAAGAAATAAGTTCAGCATTTTTTTGCTGCGAAACGGTTGATTTTCGGACATCCCCTGTATAATAACAAAAAGATCTTGAACAGTGTTTTAAAATATCTAAGGAATTTCAGATAAGTGGCAGGATAATTGACTTCCACTAACTCCTTTTTGGAACGTCCCTTTATAAAATTCTACTTAAGAAAATATCATAAATCTTATTATTCGTGTCGTTTTTCCGACATACTCAGTACTATAAATCCTGTAGAGTTGTTGTAGCAGTAATCCGAAACTTTTATCAAGATCGAGTAAAAAAGGCAGGGTATACTCTTATTTATACGTTTCGCTATTCATAATACGATAAGAAAGAAGCCAGGACAGCTATGTTTAACGAAATATATAACCTTTTCATTAGTGTAGCCTTTCAAAGAAACATAAAACCATGGTTATCGCCAAACAACATCTCTGCTCCGTGTATCATTCATTTTTTCTCTCCATATTTCACTACGCTTGGGAGTCATATCATCAACGTACTAATTTAAGCAGACTTTAATAAAGAAAAAAATTGTGCGGAGAAATAGAATACAGTTGATTGATATGGTATTTACTATGCATTATTATGAGACGTAGTATGGAATCTCATGTTTCACGAAATTTCTACCATTTTGTTAACAGATGCAATACAACTACATACAGTATGTCGTCTAGACGTTGGACCAAAGTTGTTCTACTGGTGCTTATTTATGTGTGACAGATGATTTGACAGTATGACGCAAGGCTAAGGTGATATGGTCGACACCCGTTTGTCGTAACTTAAAAAGTGACATTATATCAATATTTAATAACATTATGTTGTTTTTTTGCGAAAGACTGTCCACCTTGGAACTAGCTATAGTTGTATTCACCGTTCTTGGCGGTTACGTCATCAGCGCCATATGAAATAAGTAAACGGATCGAGTCTCCGTACCATGGGCGGAACACTGCACAGACTAATCTTCAGCGAATCTGCTACTCTCTAAAGTGCTTAACACGGGACCGCTATTTTCATTTTCTTCCTGGAAATACTCTAATAAATTTAGCACGAGCTGTTGGCTTTCACCATTGATTTCCGGGTATTGTACAATTTTATATTGAAGATTGATATCAGGACAACTCGAATTGCACGCCGATTGCAAGTATGTTGTCTCTCTGACAAATATGGTTGAGGGCCACTCATACGTAATGACAAAGTTCTCTAGACTTAGACACCCAACTGAAATCTATGTCTTTGAGCTTACCGAACAAACGTTTACACACAGGTGTAGGTTGCATGTAATGGGTGATTTTTTTGCTAGTATCTTTTTGGCAACACTGTTTTTGACAGATGACGCGTGAATCGTGTCTTGTGTCATTGTCAAACTTGTTCAGTTTGGTCTATAATTTAACCATGAGACGACTTACGAACGAACAACGCTTACAAATTATTGAATTTTACTATCAAAATTCATGCTCGGTTAAGAGAGTGCATCGAGCACTGCTTCCAATTTATGGGCAATTTGGTCGGCCTACTGAGGGAGCTATTCGGAAGCTTGTGACTAAATTTCGAACCCAGTTTACATTATTGGACCACCAACACGCAGACGTAGAGTGAGGACTGAAGAAAATATTGCGGCTGTATCCGCCAGTTCGCAGCAATTGGGCCTCTGTTACTCCATTACGTGGAAAATTTTGCGACAGGATTCGGCTGTAAAACCTTATAAGATACAGCTGGTGCAAGAATTGAAGCCACACGACCTCCCACAACGTTTCCAATTTGGTGAATGGGCGCTGGCAAAGTTGGAGGAAGATCCACATTTTTATCGAAAAATTGTGTTCAGCGACGAAGCTCATTTCTGGTTGAATGGGTACGTTAACAAGCAAAATTGCCGCATCTGGAGTGAAGACCAGCCAGAAGCATTGCAAGAACTACCAATGCATAACGAAAAAATCACTGATTCGTGTGGATTATGGGCCGGTGGCATCATCGGGCCGTACTTCTTCAAAGACGACAATGGCCGGAACGTAACTGTGAATGGCGAGCGCTACCGTGCGATGATAACAAACTTTTTTTTGCCCAAAATGGAGGAGCTGGACTTGGCTGACATGTGGTTTCAACAAAACGGTGCCACATGCCACACCGCACACGAAACAATGGCCCTATTGAGAGGCGAGTTCGGTGAACAGCTTATCTGACGTTTGGGGCCCGTCAATTGGCCGCCTAGATCGTGTGATTTAACGCCGTTGGACTATTTCTTGTGGGGCCATGTTAAGGCTAATGTCTACAGGGATAAACCAGCAACGATTGACGCACTCGAAGCCAATATTGAAGCATTTATTCGTGAGACACCGGCCGATATGTTGGAGAGAGTGTGCCAAAATTGGACCTTGCGCATGGGCCATCTAAAGCGGAGCCGCGGCCAACATTTACATGAAATAATCTTTAAACATTAAATTATATCGACCGTTCTATCGACTCAAATAAAGATTTAATCGTTTTTCAAATTTTTTGTTTTTTTTTTGAAAATCAAATCCTATACCTCTTAAGAAATCACCCGTTATATGTATGAGGGAGATGGATATATATAAAGGGATACTGGTAGTCTGACTTTGACGTGCCATGAACGGTGACGACAACTATATTCACTTGTACTAGCTGTGCGTGTTGCCTAAACGTCATGATTCTTGAGCTATGTGGTTTGTCTCTGATGTGATACAACTTCTGCTTCACTAGCGGAGGCCATTTGTAGCTTTTTCAACTCAAGCTGTAAATTCTATACTGTACTTCGTTGTTTCACTTCTCCATAGAGGGCGTTTACAGCGAGTGCACGTGGCCTGGACTATCGACTAGCTAGTACCCAAGTTGACGTTGACATGACTTGAGGTCCTCCCTTGACAGACAGTCAAAGTCAAAACATAGATGAAAAGTGTGAATTAATTAAGAATGTGGCAATTCTTGTCAATATGTGGTCAGAGCGGACACAGCACAGCAACCACAATGCAATTTTGTAGTTTCACTCCAAAAAGTTCGCCTCCAATTTATGTTAGATGTTCCATTTACAAGATTATTCATTTATATGATTGAAAATTACTTTGAATCAACGTTTAGACGCACTTGTCACATGATTCGGATACCCAAAATTGTATGAATGGGTTGTAATGTGTGTTTACCCGTTATATGCATACCGGATGTTTCAAATTGGACCCTCAATACTGGAATATCTGATGTCGTCTAAACAAGGTCAAAAATCTATCAACATTTTTTGACGAATGCCATATTCAGATCAACAATTTGAAATGAGTCCATAATAGTCTAAGACTGTCGAGTTCCGCGTATTTCATGTATACAGGGTTTGTCCGGAAAGTAATAGGACAGAGTCGATTTTAAAAACATTATTGAGCCAATCGTTACAATTCTTTAAAAACTTTCAAAATAGGCTCCTTCTGCGTCGATGCAGCGCTGCTAGCGCGATTTCCAAGCATTGAAGGCGTCACGGAAGGCACTCTCCAGACTAGCCTTGAGAGCCACGGTTCATGCTGCTTGAATCCCCTCTGTCGTCTCAAAATACTTGCCCTTCATCGGCCTTTTCAGGCGAGGAAACAAAAAAAAGTCCGGGGGAGCCACATCTGGGCTGTAGGGCGGCTGCGGAAGCGTTGGGATGCCGGCCTTGGTCAGGTAGCTGTTCACAAGAAAGGCGGTGTGAGCCGGGGCGTCGTCGTGGTGCAACTTCCAGTCGGCTGCGATGTCTTGTCGGACCCGACTGACCCTTCGTTTGAGTCTCCTGAGCACTTCCACGTAAAACTTGGCGTTGACGGTTTGTCCAGGAGGAACAAATTCATGGTGGACGATGCCTTTGATGTCAAAAAGGACAATGAGCATCTTTTTCACTTTGGATTTGCTCATTCTTCCCTTTTTTGGGCGAGGAGGCGCCATCGTGTGCCACTCGGAAGATTACCTCTTTGTCTCGGGATTATACTCAAAGATCCACGACTCGTCACCTGTGATTACGTTATTCAAAAATTGGGGGTCACTTTCACACATGTTCAAATTTTCTTGGCACACTTCCACTCGCCGCAATTTCTGGTCGTCAGTGCACTTTTGGGACCATCTTCGCGCACACCTTGCGCATGTTCAAATGCTGTGCCACAATGTCATGAACCACGGATTTTGATAAATTTAACATCTGGGCAATTAAACGAATACTTAGTCGACGGTCTGAGTTCAAAACTTTGCGCACACGAGTCACATTATCGGTGTTTGTCGAAGTCGAAGGTCTTTTAGCACGGTCTTCATCAGCGACCTCTTCCCGGCCCTCCAAAAAGGCCTGGTGCCACCGAAACACACCACTTCTTGCTAAAGCAACACCTGGGTAAGCCTGCTTGATCATATCAAACGTCTTTAATCACGTACCTCTGCGCTAACGAACGCTGCATTTTCCTGACTCTCCAAGTGCGGGAGACAACTGACCAGCCGCTCATTCGTTAGCTAGGGCTAGGAACGCCCTCTACCGAATCCAGTTGGTACGCGCACGCTCCTAAGTACAGTCATGGCGGAAGAAAATGAGTCCTATTACTTTCCGGACAAACCCTGTACATAAGACTCGTCGAAGCGGTTGTAATATATACTTTTTAACAGAAAACTGGCGGATATTGATGTAGCAATAACAGCTGTGCCGTCAAAAAGTTCATTTAAAAGTTTCAAAATCGATACCCTCGCGCGCGATGTTCCTTACATTTCTATGAGAAAATTCAAATACGTATTAATTTAAAGTAAAATATTCTTCTATCAGTTATTTCCGTCTTTGATTAGATATATTTGACAGAATTTTTATACAGTTTTGCGTGTTTACTGTTCATGTGGAAATTGCTTACATAGACTCGTAGAAATGGCTTCCAGAATATTAAATCTATATATAACTGTGAATATGGAGAGACAAAAAAATGTGTGCCCTTGCTAATTCAAGCCCGATAAAGGGTATGGGCATGCTTTTATCTGCGAACATATACAGGGTGTTCCAAATTGTGGATAGATCAAAATACGTTCTCTGGATAAAAATTTAAAATGTAAAATAAATTTGTAAGCTTTGAAAAGATGCATCTGATGGTAATCCTGAAGGTGACTTGAAGTATGACCTTCAAAGTTATTTGAAGGTTAAGACATATTTCATAAAGGAAAATGTTGCATAATAGAGTTGTAAAGTTTGAAAGTATTCATCTAATGGTGACCTTGAACGTGACCTTGACTATGACTTTCAAATTCGTTCGAAAGTCAAAACAATTTTCCTAAATGGAAGCCCCCATTTTTTACTCCGGAGACAAAATGAGCAAGAAATTTTATGTTCATATAAATATGTCCACGACCGGCAAGATCATGTGAAGATCAAACGAAACATCTATTTTATGTCCTGAAATGCAAATTGCGGACAATTTTAAGTTTAAGTATATCCTATTTTTAGATTTGGCGATAATTCTGGCAATTGTATGCAGCACATAGTGAATAAATGGCAAAAATGGAAAGCTTCTTTCATTGCGATATTATTTTTATATTAAATTAATTATAGTATGATTACAGTAATAATATTAACAGTGAGGTGAGGAATGTAAGAAATTCTGAATACAGCTTTAAGAATTACGAAGTCCTGGTTTGATTTTCCAATCATTACCATAAATTTACTAGAATATTTTCTATATCTCCAAAAACAGTAAATCTATGCGCGTTTCTAGAAGATAATTAAATTTGGAAAATAATAGATTTTTGTTTTGGTCATACCTGCAAAGACGCTGAAATCAGAGCAGCTTCAAGAGAAAATTCACCGTTGAAGAATAACAATGTTTCCATCAGAACTGCTTTGTCATATTACAGTTATTCCACTTACCTAAAGCGTATTACACACATCAACATGAGATCAATGATACTGAAAAACATGGTTTAAGAGATACGAATATTTTTTCCAAAAAAATCATGGACCCCTGAAATTACAACTACACAGGTTGTTCCGTATTTAAATGGATGTGCAAGATTTATCTAAACACGCCTAACCTTTGATCATATATCTCAGGCACTATGGACCTGATTTTGTTAAAACTTTGCACGGTAACAAAGTTAACTAGGAGTAACATGAATCCAGGAAGAAGGTTGAAAAAATCTAGGACCGAACTCACTTTTTTCATTTTCTTGCTTTTTATCAAAAGCAATACCTTTTAAGCTGAATGTTGAAATTAAATTCTGTGAAATAATAAATTCAGAGTAAAACTCACAGGGCTTTGCACTTGATGGACATTATTTTGTAAAATACAAATGAGACGAAGATGATATCCTAAGTATAAAATTTTGTGTTCGGTGTCACATAAACCGCTAAAAATATGATATTCGAATGAATCAAAAAAATTAATCCAAAATTCAAAAGAGGCGCAATCATTCTACTTTGTTGGTCAATTAACACCATCCATTAGCTTTTACATAGTCAAACATTTCAATATTCAGATTGAAAGGAGTTGATTTTGACAAAAAGCGAAAAAGTGCAGCCCTGGATTTTTTTACTGTTCATCTAGTTTTACGTGACTTCTATGGAACTACACTATAGTACAAAATTTTGACAAAATCAGTTCAATAGTCCCTGAGATATGTGATATTGAAGACTTTGCATTTAGATAGATCACCCTGTATATCCGTAAAAACTGAATTTACAACTTTTTTATCCTCATATACGAAAAGCATTCGTCCATACTACCTACGACTTCACTATGTCCACTTAAGTACGGAACACCCTGTATACTCCTACAGGTCCGATTAAAGCTTGATGATAGTTGTTTCTCCTCGAGCTTATCTCTGTTTCTTTTTATCTAAATAAATTTTTCAAATTGCATATTACAAATTTGTTGTTAGGATGTGAAGCTCTGAAAATAGCTTTAATTTGACCACATCTATGTAATATTTGCATTCAAATATTTCAGGACATATGTATTTTAAACTTTCATCAACATATTTCTTCTTATTTTAAAACTGCTTTCTAAAAGCCAAGATTTCTCAATTTAACCATTTCCGAATACTTTACTCAGTATTTTTATATGAGCGCATGATCGCAACACACTCTACTTCAAATATACAGGGTAGCACATCGAAAACGAAACATACGCATTTACTGGCAGCTCAGTTTTTTTTTTTTTTGAAAAACGCTCAGACCCGTCGATTTTGTGGTGTGACACCACCCCCAAAATCTTAAATGGAAAGGGGGGTCGAGTGATACCTTATTTTAAAGGTCTTTCAATTCCCTTTATAATGACAAAATTAATGTACTTCAGTTCAGTAGTTTTGAAAATTTATTGATTCAAAGCTTAAATAAATCTAATACATGATCATTAGTGGAGATCAATACATTTGGCAGCAAAGTAATTTAAAAATGAAGAATGAACTGACCCATTAGGCAAGTAAATATTGAAAATGGCCACCATGACTCTCCATGCAATAATAAAGATTTTGCTCAAAACGTTGCCGCACATTTTGCAATATTTGAGGAGTAATTTGAAGGCACTCATTCACAATTCTTTGTCGCAGGTCTTCTAATGATGTTGGCTGAGTAGCATAGATTTTGCTTTTTAAATGACCCCACATAAATAAATCCAAAGGTATAAATCTGGCGATCTTGGGGGCCATTCAATGGCACCTCTACTACCAATCCATCGATCTAGAATCGCCAAAAATACCAGCCCAAACATTTAATTTTTGTGTCTGCTGTGTATGAACCTCATGATAAATTCTGGGATTAGAATCGAACTAATATCGGCAGTCATGACGATTTACTACGCCATTTAAGAAAAAGGAACATTCGTCGGAAATGCAAATGTTGAATAGAAAATGTTCATCGTTTATAATTCGTTCACTCATATCTTCACAAAATTGTAATCGCCGATCAAAATCGTCTTCATAAGTTCTTGTACCAGGTGAATTTTATACGGATGAAAACTATGGGCCTTTAGAATCCGTTGGACAGTACGTCGACTAACACCACACACAGTCTCCAATTTGCGGGTACTTAACGTAGGATCTACATAAACTTGCTCTAAAACCCCCACTTCTATTGCTTCGTTCCTTATGGGATTTTCAATGTTGCGTTTTTTATTGGCGACTGACCCAGTTTCCCGAAATTTAGCTACAAGTTCTAGAACATATTTTCGATGCACGTTACTGTTCTCATGTCGCTCATTAAATATTTCTGATGTTCTATTAGCGTAACAAGATGATAAACAAACCATTGGGGTAATGAAGAAAAGCATTTACTTGTTAAGTAAATTCTTTTAGTCAAATTTCTGCTGAAAGTGGTACAAACTAATCTGATGTACCTATTAAACTCTACTTTAAGCTTTAAATCAATAAATCTTCAAAACTACTGAACTGAAGCTCATGTATTTTACATCATTATAAAGAGAATTGAAAGACCTTTAAAATAAGGCATCACTCGACCCCCCTTTCCACTTAAGATTTTAGAGTTGGTGTCACCCCCGCCCAGGGGGCTGCACGTGTTAACGTGATTTTTTGTGAAACTTGTGTCCCCCTCGAAAACAAAATCGACGGATCTGAGCGTTTTTCCAAAAAAAAAACTGAGCTGCCAGTAAATGCGTCTGTTTCGTTTTCGATGCGCCACTCTGTATAATAAAACACACTAAGATACAGGACATATATAAAAATGTGGTAAAATTAAAAACAAAATGTTGCACAAAGAAGTCAAAATTGCGAACTTTGGCATCTATAGTCAAGTGCTTAAACGGAAAGAAAACTGTCGACGGAAGTTTGAAATACAAACACCTACAGTGAAAATCATATACCACTGACTTAATGTGGACGAGAGCGTAGTACGAGAAGCCTGCAATACGTGGGTTAGAAAGAGATAGAAGCACCTCGTTGTCTAGCAACCCGAGTGTCGAGGCCACTGACGCAATCGGCGTATTCTTTCTGACATACAAATTACACTCCTCTCGCGCTTCTCTCTCGTACACATTACGACGTCGATCCAATTCGAACATCACCTATGTACTGAAAAATTTAAGTATGAAAATTTCATAAATGCCATCAACTTGAAACTTATTTTCAAGGCCAAAGATTCCGATGAGAGACCCTGGTCCTGGTCCACTTGTCTAAATTTAAAATTTGCGAAATTCATCAGCCATTAATTATTGACATTTTTTTTTTCAGCCCCATTCTAAGCATAACCCAGTACGGAAACGAAGAATACGTGGATGGTTCCATAGTTTTCGTGTGCTTCACCCTAGTAGAAGATCTGTTTCCGTGCATTTTCTTCATCGGATCCATCGTGATTTTCTTCATTTTCCCTCTAGCCATCTTGATCTGCGTCTACGCTCTAATAGCAAGGTCACTAATGACCCATCCTACGAACAGTATAGCAAGATCCAACAGCACCACATCCTCAGCAAGCGTCGCCAAATACAGAAAACAAGTGATTTTAATGCTGGGCACAGTCGTCGTGGCGTTCTTCATTTGTTTACTCCCATTCAGAGCTTTGACACTGTGGATCATCGTAGCACCTACAGGCACGCTCTTAGAAATCGGCTTGGAGAGGTACTACATCATTCTTTACTTCTCCAGGATAATGTTCCACATAAACTCAGCAGTGAATCCAATACTTTACAATATTATGAGCTCAAAGTTCAGGGGAGGTTTCTTCAGACTTTGCGGGGTGAAGAGAATCAGAAAGAGGCTTCAGAAGAAGCCCGAGATAACGAGAAAGAGTACTACAAGTTCCTCGACACAAACTAGCTCGCAACAAACGTCCGATAGTGCTTTGAAGAACTCCAGGGGGCAATCAAAGTACTGCAAGGGACTCGAAGGAGTGCAAGAGGTGGAAGGAGAATGTTCTGCGAGCAGTAAAGAAGGCAATTTGGTCAAGAATGTTTATGTTAGAGCACCATTGAATGTTGTAAATGGTATTCAGGGTGAAAAGTTGCGAAAAGATGAGATATATCTTTAACGGTACCAAGGGAAGAAGCTTGAACTTGTTTTTCAACCTGCTCAAGTCTAAAGCCAGCTAAAATATGGAATTTTTTTCCGGGTGTTTCAATTTTGACTCATCCTTGAGATCTTGGAAACGGTAGGAGATACGAAGTCGGTTAAATGGAGGCAAAGTTGCGTATTTAGGTAACTAAGAAAACCGCATAATATAGAAGGTTTCGCAATTCGGAATATTTCCGGATATAAACGAAGAAAACAGAATTTTCTCGAAATCGCTTTTATTTTTTCCTAACCTATTTGAGAAGGGATTTCAAAATAAAAAGTACATTAGCATTGCCACTTTTTCTCCTCTACAAGATGGCATAATTAGTTATTCACTATGAAGTTTCCTCAGCTTTATTTTATCTCATACACGCCATATTGGATCTTTACACAATTGTGTAGAGATTTTAATTCTGATTCCGGAATGTCAAAACTCGGTTTTCTCACTCCGGACAAAGTTTTTTATTTTTTTTTTGCATTCTGAATCACAAATATACTATCTCTCAACAAATTAAAAATTCTTGAGCAATTTGGATAAATACACAAAATTCACAATAAAACCATAAAGACAAATATAGAACCACCACATTCGCAACTATAATACAAGAACAAATAAAATTTTTAAAAACAATAGAGTCAGAACTAAAAAACAATGTTTTGATATCAATACAAGTATACAAATGAACAATTCAATACTAAGGAACTAAGCTAGAAGGAAAGATAAAAAAGTATTCAAAACCTGAAATTTCACCTCTAAATGATGGACTGAAAAAAAATACATACATAAAAGCAAAACAAAATATTTTTATAAATTGTAATTGTATTTACTTATCTACTAACTATAATTTATTAGTTACTTAATTTCAGTATAATAAGGTCATATGAAGGCCCTTCCGAGATATAAGCTTATTATATAAAAATGACCACAATAACAATACCGCCAGAAATGCTTTAAAAAAATGTTTATGGATGTCTGATGTTGATGATGTTTTTTCATATCATTTTGGGGTAGAAAATGACACGTTTTGCGCTGCTTCAAATAGTTAATCGCTTATAATTCAAAACCTATCGACATTAGAGAAAAGTTCATAAGTATCTTTTCTGGTCAAATGGCCTTAAAACCTAGGAAATATTTGCTCGGGGCAAAACCATTCCTTTGAAATTCATTTAAAGAAAGGTAATCGATTTATTGACGCAATTTTGAATCTGGAACCGTGCAGACCCAGTAAAAAGGTTCCATTATGAATGAGATTATGCTAGAAACCGAATTGGAATATTTTTCCTATTATATTCTTATCTCAAAAACTATCAGGCTGATAAAAAAGTTCACAAAAGCATGTTTTGTTCAGAATGGCTAAAAAAAACATTTGTTCGGAGCGAACCAAGTTTTTTGGAATCTGTTGATGCAATTTTGGGCCTGGAAATATGCAGATTCATTAAAAATGTCCCTTTTCGAATGAGATTATGCAAAAAAACCGAATTAGAATATTTTTCACAAAATTCAGATAGAATATATCGGTATTTCTGAATACTAAAATCGTGTTCAGCTATGGATGATTTGATGAAAAAGTTTCACGAAATTTTAATGCCTACAATGTATCGCATAGTATATTTGACGTAATTATGACCACGTTTGGAAGGTTAGTGGAAATAGTACGCAGAAAACCTGCCATTTTATTTACTATATATCTATATTATCTCAAGACAGAAACAATATATTGCGACTGATCAGCTTAAACGCTAAGGGTGGATGCGATATACAAAGGCCGTTGCGTTGTTTGTAGCCTAGAAGCCAAACTTATGTCATGTGACGTCACTACCGAACCTCGACGAGCGACGACGGTCTGCTTCAGCACCCAACATCCTTATGTTTTGAGTTATAAAGTATAGCAGACTTCCTGATTGGGTTGGTCCCCTCGAAAAATTTTGATATGGTGCCTCTCAAGAGCAGTCTACGGCTTTGACTGAGACTCTAGCTATTCCAAAAGACGTGCTAAGGTTTTCAGCAGGTAGTTTGAATAAAAGTGCATTGTGCAAAGGACAATATTAGTATCTATATTCGTGTATTATGAATTAAGATGTACATTTCTGGTCTATTTTGATATAAGCAACTATGTTTAGCAGTATATTTGAAAGTAACTTAACGAAGAAAATAATGTTTTGTTTTCTATTTTGATCTCAATTAATATGTATAGAGAAAGAGTAGGTTATCAATAATTTTATTTTTTTAACTTTGCAAACTCATGGTCTTTGTATGGTGTTTTTTTTTGCGGAATAAGTATGTAGTGCGTAGTGAAACGCTGGTCTATACTTGTTGAGTTTTAATAAGACATATTTTTGTAGTACTCGCTAATATTACATAGTATATATACGAGTAAGTATGAAGTATGAAGAATTTTGCGAGATACAGAACGAATGATATTGACAGACATTGTTAAAAAGACTGACAGTATTTTTATTTTAAGTTATTTGTGTACTTCTTGTGTATTTATTGATATGTTAAAATAGGTAGTTACTCAATTTTTTCGATTATTCGCAATAATAAACTTTATGGCAATATTTAGTGGCATATCTCACCATATATTTGTAATATATCTTCAGCAATGAGAACAAATTTAGTTGTTTCCAGTCGACCGAGACCTCAGAAAAAAGAATTATGAATTATTTAGTTTGGATAAGGTTATAGTAAAAACATGAGGGTAAGACGGATACTGCAGAGAGCCATTCTATAATTCACGTAATAATTATTTAGAATGATATCATTATAAAGATATTTAAATTAATGTATACGAATAATGATGTGAAAAGACTTCTAGTATTTCTATACATTTATTCAGGTGTTGCGATATTTCAATAAATTATTTTAGATTCCACCAAATGAAAGACATTCGACAATAGATGATGCCATTGATGTTGGTGCTTTTTTATTCGTATATGATAAATATAGTGTTAAATATTAGATAAGAACATGTTTGAGGCGGATTTAAAGAAACGAAGTTTTTGATTTTAAATCTCTAAACTTTTTTGCGTGTTTCTGCATGCAAATACAAGGTGAATAATCGGTTTCGAAAATAGAACTTGTGCCAACGGACTTAACACCATGGGCGCAGGGGGTAGGGGGGTCGTGCCCCCCGGAGATTCCGGTTGAAGCTTAAAATGTTCATACCATCATCAATTTGTATGCAATTTTGGGGTTTGAGAGGATTTGCTATCCCCTGCTCTTCAAAAATCTTTTGGGGCAGACACATTTCAACAACAGTTATCTATACAAGGAATATCCCATTTTTAACACTGGAAGAAATCTAAAAGATGTGTAATTTATATTTATTAAAACCAAATAAAAGATAATACATGGTTACCTCACATTTTGAAGCAATCTGAAAAGACGAGTAGTTTTGCTGAAACTTACAAAGCAACCAGTGAGTTAAGGCAAAGTGATGTACCACCATCCACAATGCCAATTCCCAACGAAAAAGAATTAAGAATTATGTATGTTTTATGTTGTGAATATTGTTTTATTTTGATACAAACTTTTTTCATCTATATGCTCAGTATATACAGGGTGTTTCAGTTTATTGTTGCATAACTTTAAGATTCGATAGAACTTTTGAAATTAATGCATAAAGTCTATATAAACATGGGTCGAAAAATGCGTCGCTTCCGAAATACAGGGTGTTTAAATTTACTTTCTAAAATAGTTTTTTTTAAATATTTCGAACAATATTTGATGTATAACAGTGAAAATTGGTAAACAAGGGTTTTTGGTACGACAAAATGAACCATGGGCATAGTTTTACTGTAGCCGCTAGATTGTGCTCTCTACCGTAGCTGTAGCGTATTAAAATGGCCGAAAAATTTTTCTTAGTACAATTTTTTGCTTTTTGAATAAAAAAACTGATTCTTCGCACTTTTCAACATAAAAAGCTCTCTTGTGAATTTTCGTTATAGTTAGCCGTTTTTGAGATATTTCGATTTTTAAGGTTCGATGCATTTTTAATTATTTATGATAAAATAACGTTAAAAAGTCAGTATCTCGATAATTTTTAGAAGTAGGCTGTGCCTGCAAATATTTTTGAAATTGAAAGCAGAATAAGGTTAAAGGTCAATTAGTTGACAGTTAGTTTTGTTGTCTGTTGAAACCTGAAACGTTTTTTTGCAATTGTGAATGCACGAAATTTAGTTTCTTTTACCTGTTTTTTTTTTTGTAAGTTTTATAAAAATACAATTTTTATTCTCTAATCAAGAGTTAGCGGATATTCATTTTGTGTGTGGCTTTGTAAATGGAAACGCAGCAGAAGCAGCCAGAGAATACGCACGAAGATTTCCAAACAGACGACATCCAACTCGCTCAGTATTTGTAAGAGTGCATCGCCAAATAATTGAAAATGGTTTTGGAAATCTCCAAAGGGATCAAAACATAAATGTTCGTCAGCGCAGATTTACCCGTATGATTCTGCGTGAGTTTGATAGAGATCCGACCACAAGTGTTAGGAGAGTTTCTGGTGCCTTGGGAATTTCAGCAAGCCATGTTCACCGGGTTCTTAGAAATGACCATAGACGTCCTTACATTTGCAACCTGTGCAAGGACTACAGCCAGGGAACGGAGAATGAAGAATCACATTTTGTCAGTGGATTCTTGATAGAACTGATAATAATAGGGAGTTTTTAAGTAACGTTTTATGGACCGATGAGTCATGCTTCACTAGACGTGGAGTGGTAAATTTTTATAATCAACATATTTGGTCGCATGAAAATCCGCATGCAGTTCGGGAAAGAAATTTTCAGCATGAATTTAGTGTGAACGTGTGGATTGGTATCTACCGTAATCGACTATTTGGACCCTACCTTTTGCCTGCAAAGTTAAATGCTGCAACCTTCTTGGAATTTTTAAAGGCTGAACCTGCAAATATGTGAGATGATGTTATGTTAGATTTAAGAAGATTGGCCTGGTTCCAGCTTGATGGTTGTCCAGCTCATTATTCGAGAATAGTTAGAAACTGGCTGGACGAAAATTATCCAGAAAGATGGATCGGCCGTGGAGGACCAGTCGCCTGGCCTCCACGATCCCCTGACCTGAATCCATTAGATTTCTTTGTGTGGGGATTTTTAAAAGAAAAAGTGTACCAGACTCCCGTAACCACAAGAGATATGCTAATAGACAGAATCAGGAATGCATGTGATGCAATAAGGCCTTATTTGAATAATGCTATACCACGTTTGATCATTCGTAGATGTGAATTGTGTATTGAACAATTGGGTTTACATTTCGAGCAACTACTTTAGATTTTGTATGTTTGTCCTAACTATCCAATAGCATTTTAGTTGTAAATAATTAATTTAATTTGTTAAAAATAATATTCTGTTTTTTTGTGTTTATTTGGAGTTACGAATTATTGCTGTGTTTAAAAACACAATCTAAACGATCATCTTAATTACTTGTAACGCCCAAATCTAAAATGTAAAAAAAATATTATTTTCCCATAAATAATTAAAAATGCATCGAACCTTAAAAATCGAAATATCTCAAAAACGGCTAACTATAACGAAAACCCACAGGAGAGCTTTTTTATGTTGAAAAGTGCGACGAATCAGTTTTTTTATTCAAAAATCAAAAAATTGCACTAAGAAAAATTTTTCGGTCTTTTTAATACACTACAGCTACAGTAGAGAGCGCCCTCTAGCGGCTACAGTAAAACTATGCCCATGGTTCGTTTTGTCGTATCAAAAAACCCTTGTATGCCAATTTTCACTGTTATAAATCAAATATTGTTCGAAATATTAAAAAAAAAAACTATTTTAGAAAGTAAATTTAAACACCCCCGTATTTCGGAAGCCACGCATTTTTCGACCCATGTTTATATAGACTTTATGCATTAATTTTAAAAGTTCTATCGAATCTTAAAGTTATTCAACAATAAACTGAAACACCCTGTATAATCGAACAAACGACAAACAGATATACTGGTCGAGTGAAATGAGGGTTAGTATTAGGATATGGTGCCATATAAGTCATGTACCTACTGTTTACAGTTTTGTGATTTCTAGTCGTTTTGTATGTTCAAAATAAAATACTGTGAATTCAGGTTGTTTGTTGCCTATTCCACTGCCCTATCTACAGTCATTTTTTTCCATTTTCTGAATGCAATAGATACGTAAATAAGTCGACAGCAGCGCCCGTTGCCCTCTGCGAAAATTACCTTGATACAACTAAATCGTGAAGATGTGCGCAGTCCCGCATCCCTATGATTTGCTACCGAAAAGGAAGAGAGCAGCAAAACAAATCGCACGCCCATGCCAATGGAGTCGGCGTGCGCGTACGCCGACATATTCAAAGAGAAACTGCGTTAGCATGGGCTAGCGATGTGTTTTGCTCTGTTACTTTTCCGTACCCGTATATAGACGTATCCGACGCCCCAGTCTTCAAATATCACAAGGGCAGTTGCTTAAGCATTCAATCGCCACCCCTGCTCCCCTCATGCTTCTCAATGTTCCCAAAATCCCCAACTATTTGTTTTCTATTACCACATTAAATGTTTTTAAAATTTTGCGCAGAAATTTGAAATTCGTTATTATTTGAGGAGATCCACACGTAAACATTTCGCAGTACTAAAAAACCTGATGTCGCGAATGAATAGGGATATTTTTGACCATCTGCTCGGTGGTAACGTGTGATGACTTCATGAGATGCCATTTTTTAGGTCAAATTTAATGATTTGAAAATAGTTATAGTAAAATATGAATCTATGTACGTTATTTAGGATCGGAAATTGTCATTTGCTGTTGCTGTCAAAAATAACATAACGGAAGGCATAACGATTTGATATTTTTGTTGAATTAAAAAACTCTCTAATGCTTGCAGTATGCGATTTTGCTATTTTCGAGTTGGAGCCAGCCAATCTATAAACATAAAATTACTAATGATTTTAATGTAATGTTTTGGAAAGAACCGTACTGTGAAATGAGTGAACCTTTATCGAATCGCTAATGAAGCCAGAAATATTCTTGGAAATCGTCAACAAAAATCGCCAATTGTCAAGTTGAAAACGCCGTCTGTGAAGCATATCAAATATCGACAATTTGGCGCGAAAGTGGCAAATCTAGCAACCCTGCGCACAATATATGCCCCCCGGTTTATCGTACATCCTGTTTAATCGCCACTAAAATCGTATTTAAAATAAAATATACAATGAAATGCAATTTTTTATTTTCTTTCCTCCTCGAAAAAAATATCTAGTGGCAGCAACTTGAAGCTAGACCACACTGTATTGAGTTGTATACAGCGATGCCAGATCAACCTTTTTACGGTAGATCTACCGTTTTGAGCCAAGCGCAAAACGCTCGATTTCCACCATTTTTTTATCGCACAAATTTCGTTCCTATAAGGTCCCTCCCTTCCTAAGCTTGCAAGCGTACGTTTTTTTTTAATAATAAGGAACACATTGCTATGATGTACAAAGCACTCTACCCCCTGACCGGTTACCAATACAATCTCTTTGCATTAGCAGCCTGCGTCATCAATGCATGTATAATAATCCACATGATTTGTTGCGATATCATATTGTTTCAAATATCCATGGTTTTGTGAATAATGAATATAAACTGCACCTACTGTAAGTGGAAAATAATGTTATGATTTTAAGCCACTCGAATCTTGTTTACTTAGAAAGGGAAGGGCCCTGGAGAACGAAATTAGTGGCTCACCATCGCCGATACTCAAAACACAAATTTTCTCAACTTTGAGACGCCTTGAAGAGGGAAATGATTAAAACACTGATCATCGTTTTCCACCAGCTCAAGTCAAATCCGCAGGGGTATCACGTATATTGAAAAGTGACATTATGTCGATTTTTTGCATTATATAGGTTTTTTGTGACACAATGTAGGTTTTTCTAAAAGATGTCAACTTAAAACTAGCTGTTGTTTGTTCACTTGAAGTGCACTCGTTCTGTTGCTGTACGTGTTGCCTAAACGTCGTGACGCTTCAGCTGTCAATGTTTGGCTCCGATGTGACGTAACATCTGCTTCAGAGATGTCATTATTGGTCATCGGTTTTTTTTGTCTCAAATACACTTACTTGAGATGTATGCAAAGCTAGAAATTAGTCGCGCATCTTCTTTTCTTATTCATCCTGGTAATTACATTTGCAAATTTGCTGAATTTCAAGAATGAGAGAGATAAGAAATGAAAATCGCTGGTTGATGAAGTATATCACAACAGGTGAGACAATATGCTGAAGACATGAATATTCATGAAACGTGAAAAAGTGATTACATTTTACATTATTTTTTATTTCCAATCATTTAAATTCTATGAGAATTTATTTTGCGATGTCAAGTTGAAAATACAAATCATCGCATGGATGTGAGGCACTGCGAAAATGTTTTTTGTGTGATGCATCATTTCTCTTTTTTGTGATGTAGCTTATTTACACACAACGCGGGCGCTGTAGTGATTTCCCGTAATGCTTCTCAAAGTTTTTGAAAACGCAAAGAAAAACGTGGAGAATCGTAATTTTTAACTTTGAACATAATCTCTCTTCCGAAACGACAATACAAGTAACCCTGCTATAGCTACAGCTAATAGGAATGATTTTCTCATACGCAAATATTACTGGTTTTATACGCATGCAGACACACAATCGCCTAGGTGCGATCTTGCTACTCAATTAATTCTTTCTGTCGCATCATCTCAGATATATGCTCTTCAGGCTATCTCGGCATTCTGCAACCAACAAAGCATGGGGAACTGAGTTGCAGCATATTCATTGAGCGTGTCGTTGAGTCATTCCTCCATAGATGACGCTTTTGGTGACGCTTACAGCGCTCATAGCGAGCAAACATTGAATGAACTATTTGTACGCCAGGAATTATCTAGTCAGCAAGTTGTCATTTTGCAGTTTTTTTTACACTATATGGGTTTTTTTAGGTAATAATCCTGTCAGCTTAAATGTGCTCCATCTAATGAAAATTACTTTGATGATATGGCAACGTTGGAATTCAACATTTCTATCACTCTGTCACTGTGTCACTATCCTACGTCCAACGTCATTACATTACCCAAAATTTAAACAAATAGCTGTTAAAACTTTTAACTACCTATTTAATGAATTTTTAGTTTTTGTCCACCTTTTTCGAGGAATTATGACTGAAATTACAATTGTAACAGATATAAATGTGCTTTGTCGAACTTGCCTATCCCAGAAAAATACAGAAGAACTGCAGGACATTATCCAATCTGATATAAACAAGCAGCTATGTGATATAACTTCAATAGAGGTACCTATTTCAACATTTTATACTCTTTCAAAGTATCAGTAACAAAGAATGCTATTTTGTTTCAAGATTAGTGTCGGTGATGGCCTTCCAAGTAAAATATGTGGGGACTGCTGTATAGCTTTGACAATAGCCACAAATTTCAAAGACCAATGCTTGAAATGTGACAAACAGCTAAGAAATGCCTTATTTAACGATCAACCTATTATTTGTGACTCAATTACATTACTAGAAGAAAGGGTAAAGGATGAATATAGAGATGACGAACCTGAATTTGGAACAGAGGTAGAGGTAAGCAAGAATTCGTCAGTGCAATAACATGTTACAGAAGGATTCTTACACAGTATGTAACTTCTAGACTATACAACTAACTATAGAGAAAGACAGTGACAATGAAGCAGAAAATGAAGGAGTCATTGCTAGTGATACTAATAATGACCTAAAAGCTCAAGATACAAATGAGAGAAAAAATATCTTTGAAAATGATCAGGAGAGCTCGTTAAAATTCCCTTGCACAAAATGTGAAAAAACATTCAAACATGAAGGTATTTTAAATGTTCACTCTATGGTAAAACATGGTGTGAAACCAACATGCGTTGAGTGTAATAAACAATTTCAGAGTAAGTATATTATTTAACTCGTAAAATAATTTGACTTATTCACATTGTTTTTGTTGAAGATTTATTTAGCATTAATGCTACAATGTCAATTTTGTATAATGATTTGGTTACATATTTTCTTCAATCCAATTTCTGTAATTTTACATTCTTGTTTATTAAAATTATGTCACTATGCATTTTGATTCTTTATTTCACCTTAGACATTTTTCAAATCGAACTCTGTTTAATATCATTATTCAATTTATTAAATTCAAATACTGCCTTTTGAAATATACATTTACTAGTTATGCTATTACAATTTTGCAGATGCCTCTAGTTTCATAGTTATGATAATGACTACTTAATTTTGTGAAGTTTTCTAAATGTGGTGGTAATAAATGATTTTTTAATTTGAATATCAAAACGAGAACTAAATAATATATGAAATTTTTCTTCTTAATCTTTTTCTTCTTAATCCTAGCATATTTGTTTTTATTTAAAATGCTTCTCATAGCTTTATTTTGTAGTTTTGAAAATATGTTTTCATTTGCTGTAAACACGATGGTTGAACAATATACAAAATGAGGAAGAATTATAAATCAAATTCAAGCGGATAACCAAATGGAAATGGTATTTACCATTTTGGGTTGGTATTTACCAATCCGTTCAAGCAAGTGTAGTTATCAGTTTGGTTATAAGACCCGTGACGTCACGAATCAGCTGTTATATGTCATAGTTATCACCACAAAATTGTAGTATTTACCCAACTCAAGAGTAGTTTTATATTTCTGGTTATTATTTGAAATGTGACAAGTTAGAATTTTGCCGGGTATTGGATATTGTTATTGTACTTCAGCTTCATTTTTGAGAAAAATGATACAGGCTGACTTCAGTTTTACCATAAAGTGGAGCACCTTATTAGTTATACTCATTACAGTTGTTGGGGACACTTTAAATGTAGTTCCTATGCTTAACAAAGTATCCTGTGTAGCCATATACCACAAGAATATTAAAATATGGCCATATAAACTCACTAGATGATATCCACCTGTATACGGTTTTGCTAATTTCTTTTTTCATCATTTCTGCTGAATCAATAACTGTTTTCTTTAACATGCGGAAAATTTAGAGAATTGAAAGTTATCATAGCTACAAAGCCATGGTTCCATCATTAAAAAAAAAAGTCTGAAAAAACACTTCTCCCATGAATATTATGAAAGGTTTCTTATTTAAACTTTCCGTATACAGTTGTAGACGAAAAAGCACCGATTATTAAGTGATAATAAAAATAATCAGAGATTATATACGTGCTTTTCTAAAATAAACAACTTGCAACAAAACCGCGGTTAACACCAAGGCGTTCAAGCGATTCGTGTAACTGACGTCATCAACCCGTGTGTCATCTTGAACCATATTATAACCGCGGCACATAACACAGAAATTTTGGTTATTCGAATTTGATTATAGTGTTTACACAATTTTTTTGGAATACATACTAAGATTATGGGAAACTCTATAGAAGTAATTCATCTTTTTCGATATTTTTGAAATAATGTATTTATAATGTTTGTGAAACAGTAGCTTACTTGCTTACTATCCACATATATACCAAGATATTTAATGACTCTACTACTTCAATTTTTCCATCATTAATCATGAGCCTAATTCTATTGTCACCTAAATGTTTCCCTATTGACATACATTTTGTTTTATTAGTGTTTAGTTTAAGTTTATTGACATTTAACCAATTCATATTTTTTTAATATCACTAATTAACAGTTCTAAAGCGTGTCCAAATGCTATATATATAAGTGTATCGTCCGCAGATATTTGAATTTTGCACTGTTCTAAAATGTCAGATATATCATTTATATAAATAATAAATAGTAACGGCCCTAATTTACTCCCCTGTGGCACCCCTACTGATATATTTTGAACACTTGACAGTATTTCCAACTTTAATTTTTTGACTTCTATTTACTAAATAATTTTGTAAAATGTGTAATACTCTAATACTGATCCTTTAAAGCCATAGTGATACAATTTCATTAACAATTTTTCCCTGTCTATAGTCTCAAATGCCCTTTTGAAGTCTAAAAATATTGTTACAATATATTCTTTCTCATCTATACTTCTTCTCCAGTCTTCCACCACTATTTGGATTGTCGTTTCTGTGGAATATTTTTTTCTAAATCCAGCTTGATTTTTTATTAAAATTTTGTTTCTTCAATGAATTCTATGATTTGTTCGTATATTATCCCTTCGAACAGCTTCTCGACATCAGGCAAGACATTAATCGGCCGCATATTTGTATACAGCTGAGAATTTTGCACAGGAGTAATGATGTAAACAATGATTCACCAGTAATAATAATTTCTCTCCAATTATATTGAAACAATCATTTAGAATATTTTTGAGAGATTCTCATTCGGATTTTTATTAGATTTCAATTTTGAGATAGCTTTTCTTTTTCTGTATAAAACAGATGACATCACCAACAATACAATCTGTTTTTTTAACCACATAATCAAGAGTTTCCATATACCAACTATAATGGTATATTAGCATGGGGAGCTGCATGTTCCTCACATATCTATAATTTAGATGTTTTTCAAAAAAGTATTCTAAAAATGATATTTAAAAAACCGAAACTTTATCCCACTGAAAAATTATACGCAGATGTTCGAATGTATGATATAAGACAGCTTTATTTCTTACACAGTATCACTCACTACCATAAATTTGTAAACACCGACCAAAAATTAAACATAATCATTATACCAGGTACAAAATTCGTGGCACAGTAGTTCCTCAACCGCATAAATCTATAATGCAGCGATCATATCTCAAACTACGTTTTTTTATTCCTTTTTAAAATTATCTAAAATAGGTGTTGGTCTTCCATCTTCAATGATCTCCTTTTTTTTTCCTTAAAAATTATACAAGGAGAATGACTTTTCAAGTAGTTAGCGCTTACGCAGCGACACTCATTCATGTTTAATTGCACGCGTATTTATTTTTAAGATTTTTAACTGTTACCAATGGTAACAATGGTTACATGGACGCTTCGCCACTGCCTTGTATAGTCATTTATTTTCTGCCATAATCAATGGAAGTTTAGTACTTATTTAAATTTTGTAACATAGAAATCTTTACTGTCAAAATTTATATTGAAATCTCCTGTGTGCAATTCCTGTAATAATGTTTTTCACATATACTTTCAATTCAATAAATCTATTGACGCTTCCACTTGGAGATCGATAATAAATATACAGATTGTAATTTTTTTGTATGGATATACAAAAAAAAATTCTTTACTCCATCTAAAGGTTGTTGAAATGTAACAAAACTTTTGCAATATTTTATGCAAAATAATATATTTTGTCTTCATTTTAGCTATGAAAGAATATAGAAGCCATATGAAGTTTCATGAATCTTTCAAGCCATATTCATGTAGTATTTGTGGAAAATCTTTCACTCAACAACATAGTATGAAAAAGCATATGAGAACCCATACAGGTGACAGAAAGCACTTGTGTACCATTTGCGGAAAGAGATTTTATGAACATAATAATTTGGTGGTAAGATTTATAATGAAACATTGAAATTACTATAAGCCAGTAGTTTTTTAATATGTTCTAACAGGGAGCTACTGCAAAATAGTTATTTTTTTTTTGTAGTTGCATACAAGAATTCACACAGGTGAGAAGCCAGTATCTTGTGAAACTTGTGGGAAAAAATTCACTACTAGGCATTCTTTAAGTACACATAACAAGATACACACTGGGGAAAAGAATCATGAATGTGAATTTTGTGGTTAGTATTTTGGTTATCTGAACACTAAACATTTTTAAATACATCAAGAATGACATCTATTTATATTTTTTTCTGTAGTTATTTACTTGTCCATTTATGCAGTTTAAATGTAGAATGTCAATACTGATTGTAATGTGTTAACCACGTTATTTAACTATATCTGTCTGATGTCTATTATCAATCTGTACTTGCGCAATTTATCTATTTATATTAATGCTTACAAAAGGGTTGAAAAATGTCTATACAATACCCTTTTGAGTTGTATCTCAATAAACGTTTTTATTATTAATATCATTTATAAACAATCCTTTTGGAGATTAAGTGCCATTATTGGGTAAATGATTTGTTTTAAGATTTTAGACCAACAATAAAACATCTTTGAAGAACATGTAAAAAATATTGTTTAGTCAGCACAATATTCATCATGATTATAAATTTTATTGTTGTTATAGGGAGAAGATTTGCACATTCTTTTGTATTAAGAACCCATAAAAGAACCCACACAGGTGAAAAACCATACAAGTGTAATGTCTGTAACACCTCATTTGCTACTTCATCCTCCCTCAGAGTTCATAGCAGAACGCATACACTGGAGAGACCTTATCAGTGTGATACATGCCCAAAGGTAGAACTATAATCAGTCTTTCATTATATTCCTTATACAGGGTGTAAACGTTATGGTAGTCATTATTGAAATGGGTAATAGGGGGGGTCAAATCAAGTCAAAAAGTTCATATGACCCATGGTCCAAAAGTCAATAGATTTTTGTCTAAATGACTTTATAGTTTACAACTTTAAGTGCTTTATATCGACCACAACCTTACTAATTTTTATGATCTAATCTAAAACTTTTTTAAATTGGGTAATTAACAAAGAAATGGCATTAAGTTTTCTAAGTTAAGCCAAAATTTGTAGTAAGTAAGTTTCATTAAATTAAATATTTAAAACACACCTGACAACAGCGCGTCGTTCTTTCATCACTCTTATCGAACCGGCAATCGATCGCAAACAGTATCAATGGTTTGTTATCGTTTTGCATAGAGAAATTGCTTTATTGTTTTGTCGACGGGTACACCCAGACAGAAGGACATTTGTGCAAGTGTACCAAAGACTTTGAGATACAGGAAGTGTTCAGCCCACTAATATTCGCACTCGTGAAAGACAGGTTACTGTAGAGCAGAAGGAACAAATTTTAAATATTGTGGAAATCAATGCAGATATCAGCAGTCGGGAATAATAAGGTTAAGTTGAAAAACGCTAATCTTAGCGACACTTCGCCTTTTTTGTACTTTTACTTAAGTACGAAATAAAGCCCATTTATTATTATTATATAATTAGGCCGCCGCGTAGGACTATCGCATACCATAGTCCATAGAATCCTACGGGAAAATTTGCTTTATCCCTACCATGTACGAGTGCAGGCCTTGTTACCAGAAGACTATTCTCGCAGACTAACATTCTGTCAGTGGTTTTTGCTCAAAAACATTGAAAATCCGGATTTTTTTTAAAAACATTCTAGCGACGGACGAATGTACTTTTACGCGAGACGGGATATTGAATTTCCATAATACTCACACGTGGGCCCAAGAAAATTTCTTTATTTCTTTATTCTTGACAATTGAGTTACCCCCAAAGTTGTCAGAAGGATACCTTAGCTTTCTAGCCAATAACCTGCCAGAACTTTTGGAACAGACCTTAGACAACATGCCATTACAACAGAGACAGAATTTGTGGTTTCTTCATGATGGAGCACCACCACACATTTGTAGAGGCGTCATTCAGTATTTGAATGAACATTATCCAAATCGCTGGATCGTTCGAAATGCTCCTGATCCTCGAAAATGGCCAGCAAGATCTCCTGACATCAATTCGATAGATTTCTGGTATTAAGGAGAACTTAAGGGATGTTTTATGGGGCTGGTCCAATTACAGCTGAAGCACAACTTCGCGAACAAATTTTAATGCGACTGAAATAATAAATGGACAACTTCGAGAACCTAGAGTAAGAAGAAACTGGGTTCGTCGTCGTAATGAAGCTTGTGTGGAAAGTGGAGGACGACATTTTGAACACCTTCTTTAAATACAAAAAAAGTGCAGTGTAGGTTTTAAACAGAAAAGCAATGTTTGTATCAAAATTGTGTTCCATATTTATAAGTGGTTTTTTTAATACATTCAATAAACTTTCACACACCAGGTGAAGCGTTGAGACAGTTAGTGGTAAGTCCGTTTTTTTAATTATTTGCATTTTACGAGTACATTATCAAATAATGCCCAAGAGCCAAAAATAACAAACTCCATCTTTATTTACACGCATTGCGGCGTAGTCAGATTTTATTTTACTTTAAAGTCACTTTTCTCTAAAAAAATGCCGTTTTGACCCCCATGTTATATGACACTTTTTGCTTCTTTTAACCACCTCAATCACCCATTTAAATAATGACTATCATAACGTTTACACCCTGTATAAATATACAGAGTGATTCAGAAAACATTGCATAAAGTAGGTCAAAAAATACAACAAGCTCTTCTGAATTCTAATATACTGTAACACCCTGTACAAGGTGTGTAAATTAAGTGATGAGACTGGCAACGTAGCTCTCGATCTAGCAACACTGGAGGCGCCAGGCTTGGTGGGAAAACAGGAAACAGGTGATCCGCCTTCAGTACAAGTTTGAAGTAGCTCGAGTTATTTAGTTTATTTTCTGTTGTGCTCTGAAAATAAGCCATGGTGTGCTATCAGATTTGGCTTCAGACTTAATAACTGTGTGTTGCATTATGATAATGCTCATTGTCACACAAAAATGTCAATAATTGAGTTTTTGATCTCCAGCCTCCATATTCGCCTGACTAGAGTCGTTGTGACTTTTCCCTCTTTGCAAAGTTGGAAAGTCACCTCAAGGTAACAGTCGAAAACATTCAACCTGCTGTATCCGACGAGCAGAAAGCTATTGCAGTATTGCACTGCTATGAGGAGTGGAAGAACCGTCTCCAGCACTGTGTAACTTCAGAAGGAAATTATTTTAAGGGTGTCAATGTAAAATTTTAATTATATTATATATCTCGTATAGTGTACAGTTTGAGGTCTGAAACTGTAGCCTAACGCTCTTACCGGCGTGTTACGATACTCGCCAAGATACAGAATTTTGAAAATAAAAAAAATCGTATTTCATAATGCTCTAGAAATATTCCCATCGTTTCTTGACTCACCCTGTATTTAGAACAATGAAATTTCCTTATTCCTTCTATTACTAATTGACGACGGAGCTCCTTTTCAGAATTTCACAACAAAATGTGCCTTAAATGCTCACTACAGAAGCCATACAGGAGAGAAAAGATTTCAATGCTCAGTTTGTGGGAAAAGAGCAGGCAGAGCTGCAGATTTAAGAATACACATGAGATCCCACACAGGTAACTATCAAAAATGACAGTAGTATTAAGTTTTCTTTATCACGAGAAGAGAAAAATGAACTTTGATTATCTGCCATATTATCAACCACAATCGCTGGCCTCCAAAGAATGTTATGTTGTTTTACATGTTATATTATCTTTAAGGTACATAGTGTAAACATTTTCTATGAAACTCATTGAGTAGGGCTAAGCATTAAATTTTCCTGACGGGTTATATGAGGTGTTCTAGAAATTGCAGCTTTTCTTTTCAGGAACAAGTGAGCCTAACATATTTTTAATATCGCCCTGTTGTAGGTTGCATATGAATACTGATCAAGTTTTCACCCTTCGATTCAAAAATACAACTTCGTAAACTATTTCCTCAATTTGAAACTCCAGGGACTATCTAGATCTACAGTATTCTCCTTGACGTTCCTACAAATGGCCTCTGTACGAGATAAAGGTACGCGGCACGGGATGGAAACATCCAGAAAATCGAGCTGAGTAATACAATCGCGAAACATCAAGATATTAAAGATTCTCTCTATAAACTAAGATCACTTTGACAAGTTTATCATTGATATATAGGAATGTGATTTACGTTTTTTTTTTCAAATCCAATTTATAAACAAACAGCTTGGTTTACCTACAAATCGCGCACTCTGCCATCTTGCCGTATGAATACAAGAGTTAAATTCCCAGGCATGGTGTCCGCAGAAATTTCTCTCAGGGGGCGATCATTGACAGGCAATAACTTTTTATGAAAGTGTACCTGCTCCCAAAACTTTCCATATTTCAAAAAAAAATCTCAGTAACTCCGTCCCCACATTACGTCGGCGCTGTGTGAGGGGAAAGTACCTATAAGAGCACTCTACAGAAATAGCAATTTTTCAGGTGAGAAGCCGTACGGTTGCGATAAATGTCCTAAACGCTACCACACATCGAGCAACCTGGCCGTCCACAAACGCAGTCATCTGGGCATAAAAGAGCACACCTGCGTGACGTGCGGAAAAGCTTTTGGAGACGCGAGGACGTTGAAGACGCATTGCAGAATTCACACTGGAGAAAAACCGTACAATTGCAAGATATGCGGGAAAAGTTTTACGCAGTCTGGTCAATTGTCTGGGCATAGGAAGAAGCACTTACCATCGATAGCAACGAGTGTATCAGATTAACTACAAATTTGATTCCAGGATGGAACACGCTTAGTCTATCTGTTAAGGTCGATTTATAAACTCTATACAGCCGGCGTACTGTTTCCATAAAGCTGCAGCTTTCAGTTTAAGTCAGTTTCTTTCTAACCCTACGGCGCGTGATGCACAACCTAACACAGAATTGAATTCTTTTTCACATATTTGAAGCATAAACTTGCCTGCAGATCAGATGCAGTGTCTTCATCATTTATAACAAACATCTCGTGGTGATTCATGTTATTATTTAAGTGAACTAAATAAATGAGAGTAAACAATCTCAAAAGAAATCACACCGATTATAAAACAAACACGAGATTTGCAGGCTCCATTTACTTAGTTGAATCCGGTACGGCATCGGCAGAGAATTAATTCAAGTGTAGCATCCGCGTTGCGGAATCCCTGTTTATAAACAGTTTAACGTCGAACGCATGATTCAAAATCTGCGATACGGGAACGGGGTGGCAGTGGTGCGGAAATTCAGAGTTTATTCTTCGACTTTTAGGTTTATAGCGGATATCCTTGTACCAATTAATTGTTTGACCAGATAATCGAATACAGCGGAAGCCGAATAGCAATAAAACAAAAATTGTCCGTTTGCTTAATTCAATGCATGTTCAGATAAATGTCAAGTTATTTAGCAACTGTATTTTTTGGGAGAAATTTCCATGGTGGGTCTTTGCTTCCGCTACCTTTGTAGTTCCAAAAAAATTGTGAGTTTCTTGCTAGGTGGAAGCATATCTTCTCCACCGCTAGAAGAATCTTCACTATAAGGAAAATGCCTCTTGAATCGGATCGGCTATCCGCCGCAATACTACAGTCTATCCACTAGACAAGCAATATTAACTTCTGTTCATTGAAACTTTTGGATATTAGAGAGTTTTCGTAATCACAAATACCGCAAGTGTGAACGTTATTTTGATATTTACCTCATATAAAACACTGACTTGAATGTCAAAAAAAAGTGAAGGTTATCGTTCACTTATGCGGTATTTGTGATTGGCAAAGATGTATAGAAATCTGACGATATCGACAAATTCTTATAAAAAATACATGAAATATTGTACTTTCTCCTATGGTACTGCAAATATACAAATAAAGAATGATGAAAGAAATAAATCTGTATTTTTCATCTTAACCACAATAAAAATGGGAATTTTCTCATTTCCCTTGGCTCCTTCAGAAATCGTTTTTTTTTTTTTTAGATACAAACGTAAAATTTGGTAGTACCTACTTGATAAGTCGTTCGTTTAAATTCGTATTTGGTAGGAGCAGTCTTTTAATATCTTTGGTATTGTTTCATTTCTATGCGCAACTATACGAAGATATTACATACAATATTAAACTTTAAGGTCACACTTCTTAAGTGTAGAGTTAATTTTGGCATTAACAGAGTTCAGAAAATCAATAATAATAAATCTTTATTTCAAAATAACAGTGCACGATTACAATGTACCACACACTGTTAGGTGGAATATACGTCACAGTGTCATCGAGACAGAAAAAAAAAGAGGCAAAACATATAACATAATATAGATTTTTTTTATTCCAAACCTACAATGGACTCAAAATCGTAATATACCATTTTTAGTCTTGAGGACCAGCTACTTAGTACTCTAATACTATAACATGCATTGTTTAACCTTTTTTCTAGATGTTCTATATGTTTAGCCCAGGAAAGTGCTTGGTCAATATGAACTCCCATGAATTTTCCACAGTCTGTCAGAGGGACTTCTATTCTTTCTGCTAAGGTGATGTTTGTAGCTTCGATTTCTTTTCTTAACTTAAAAACAATCGCATTTGTTTTTGAGGTATTCAGAGATAATCCATTACGAGCAAACCACAAAAACGTTTTCTCGCAGAGGCTCGAAGTACTTTCAACTAAATGGTTGAAATCTTGTAGTACACTAGTGTCATCAGCGTATTGGATCGTGCATACATTATTTGGGGTTGTAATACTAGCACACAGATCGTTCATCAAAATCAAAAAGCGGATGAGCTCCTAAGACGCTACCTTGTGGAATACCTCTTTCTACCGTTAACTGTGATGAAACGGCTGATATTTCAATCTTTGTAATGAAAAGTCTTTGCATACGATCTGTCAGATAAGACTTAATTCAGTTGCAAACACTTCACCTTATCCCGTATGCCTCGAGTCTATTCAATAGAAGAGAATGATTCACACAATCATAAGCTTTGGAGAGATCAAAAAACATACCCAACTATATATATACAGGGTGACTTTGAAGTTGAGTCATTAATTTTCAGATAATGATTGTAGAAGGAAGATAAACCAAAATATGTGTGTAAAAATAAAAAAAAAAGTTTACCTTGTTGTATAAAGTATCCTCCCGACAAGTATTTCTGTGCGGACCTGTATTTGATCGTGAGGTCCCCTGTGAGGTCTTAAGTCACCTGATTCACGAGCCCGTTGTACTACATTAACAAAGGCACGAGGGGTTGGTTGCACTCGATTGGGAAACCGATCCGCATAAACATGTGCCATTTTTTATTTCGTTTGAGCCACGCAACAGACACCACTATTCACTCACGCGTTACCGACTGACACTGACTGTATACAACTGAATAAAACATCGTTCCAAATTCTTTCGCTTTTTTGTTTCCGATGCGATGAACCGATAAGGCGGATTATATCCGTTGTTGCCAAACACAAGCACATAATATTATTATTGAGACAGGGCGGTACTCAAACTTCCAAAGGGCTATAACTTTGTTACTTTAATTTTACCAGAAAAATGGTAAAGGAAAAAAACATTTCTTTTGATCAGATCTACTCACTGTTAAAATAAATGACTCAACTTCGAAGTCACCCTGTATATATATACATCAGACACTTGAAAAAAGGAATACAATGAGGCAATATTTTAATATTTAACATTTGGTAGTACTTTATATAAGTTTACTTTCGTATTTGGTCTTTTAACTCAGCCTCTTAATATTTTTGGTATTTCTTGTTTCATTTCTACGCGCAACTATACGAAGATATCACATACAATATTGAAGTTTAGGGTCACATTTCTTAGTATAGAGTTAATTTTGGCATTAACAGAGTTCAAATTCAAAAAATCAATAAATGATTATGGTAATAATAATGTTCCAGAATGTATACGGGAATATACTGTTGTATTTACACTAGTGCTTCTGCTGCATTCTGGTACGTGAGCTCACGAAATAGCTTGTGAGGTCACGTAACGTAACCATTTGTTTCCGCCTTAAATATCGGATGCTCTTTAAAATACGTTATTGATACAAAAAGTGATCAACCGACGTTCATACTAAATGCTGTGTAAATACTCCCATCACTAACAAACATAAAAATAACTACCGAAACAATAAACAAACTAATGCACGTGAAAGCATAAAATAGCCTATCCTCAAATCCTCATGTGACTCTGCATGACGCGTCGTTCTATTTATAATCAAACAGCTATCGTTCAGTGATCAGTCTCTACAATGGAAGTGACCATAGCACTAGGGCATTTCTGCGATACGCATGGTCCGTGTGTAGTTTTTTGCACGGACAGGGTAAAAGAAATTTCCGAAGACTTACACCTGAATGAATCAGTATGCAATGCTTGTCAGTCTATACAATTGGACACGGTGTACGCCTGCCAAGATGAAGACTGGTACTACATCAGTACTCGGACGGCTTTAGATGAGAGTAGGGCGGTTGTACTGAAGGATGCTGTGCTGAGAAGTCTGAGTATTGAGGTAGGTTTATTTTTGTTTATTTGTTTGGTGAAGATTTATTCAGCATTAATGATACAAAGGTAATTTTTTATAATTAGTCGCTTACACGTTTTTCTTCAATCTATTTTCTGTATTTTTACATTTTTGTCTATAAAAATTGCATCACTATGTATTTTGAGTATTCATAAAGTGAGTTTTTAATTTCACTTTAAACATTTTTAAATTCGAACACTGATTAATATCATTATTCAATTTATTAAATTCAAATACTCCCTTTTGAAATACAGATTTGCTAGTTATGCTACTATTACAATTTTGCGTATGAAAATCTATACTGCCTCTAGTTTCGTAGTTATGATAATGACTATTTAATTTTGTGAAGTTTTCTAAACGTGAGGGTAATAAATAATTTTTTAATTTGAATATGAAAATGAGAACTAAATAACATACGAAATTTTTCACGTTCAACCACTGCATTTCTTCTAACATAGACTTAATTCTAGCATATTTGTTTTTTATTTAAGATGATCCTCATAACTTTATTTTTTAGTATTTGTAGTTTTGAAAATATGTTTTCATTTGCCGTAAACAAGATGATGGAATATAAAAAATGGGGAAGAATTATAGTGTTATACACAATTTTTTTGAAATACATACTAAGATTATGGGAAACTTTAGAAGTAATTTATCTTCTTTGATATTTTTGAAATAATGTATTCATAATGCTCGTGAAACAGTAGTTTACTATCCACATATATACCCAGATATTTATATGATCCAACAACTTCAATTTTTTCATCATTAATCATGAGCCTAATTGTATTGTCACTTAAATGTTTCCCTATTGACATAGATTTTGATTTATTAGTGTTTACGTATATTAACATTTAACCAATTCATAATATTTTAATATCACTATCAACCGAGATTTATCATTATTGACAAAGAATGCCGAAGAACATTGTTTACATCTTAACTCTAGCAAATCTAAAGTAATTGTATTTGGGCCAAAGCATGCGCGCCAGGCTGTTACTAACTCAATTAGCTTTACCATCAATGCACAACAACTTGAAACTGTCAGTGAAGCAAAGAACTTGGGTGTAACACTGGATGTAAATTTAAGATTTGAAAAACATGTAAATTCGCTCATTCGTAAGGCATATTCCTCTTTAAAAATATTGTACGGCAACAGACGTAACCTTCCCGTTAAAGTCAAAATGAAGTCGTTGGTGCTCTCGCACTTCAATTTTTCTGATATGTTGTATGGCCCGTGCTTAACTGCCACTTACAAACAAAAAATTCAGGTTGCGCAGAATTCTTGTCTCAGATTAATATATGGCATCAGAAGACGAGACCGAATATCGCATAAGTTGAAAGATGCGAATTGGTTGAACATGGAAACAAGAAGATTTTTGCGTGCCGCAACATTATATCATAAAATAATTTTGTATAAGACCCCCACCTACTTATTTGAAAAATTTACATTTCGAACAGATGTGCATAACATCAATATAAGATCCAGGGGGTTGTTGACACCGCCGATATTCCGAACAGCCCAATTTGAACGATCGTTCAGCTATCAAATTTGTTCCATTTATAACACCCGTCCGGTACAATATCAAACTCTGAGCATCTCAAGTTTCAAAACTCAATTAAAAAAATATCTCTTATCCCAGCAGTAGTAACCATATTTCAGGAAAATATTGATACAAGTTTATGTTTCTTTTATAGTAGATGTATTAATGTAAGCACTGCATATACATTTAGTAATTGTAATGTGTAAAATAAGTAGGTCTCACTCACCTTTTGTACAGACTTTTTATAGCGGGTTAAGTGGAAGAGTAGCTACAGCTGATCTTCGCCCGTATTTGGCTATTTTTTAAATACTCAGTCTATTTGGAAATAAAGACGTTTATTATTATTATTATTATTATTACTATTTAACAGTTCTAAAGCAGTGTCCAAATGCTTATGTGCTATATACATTATATATACAGGGTGACTTCGAAGTTGAGTCATTTATTTTAACAGTGAGTAGATTTGATCAAAAGAAATGTTTTTTCCTTTAACATTTTTCTGGTAAAATTAAATTAACAAAGTTATAGCCCTTTAGAAGTTTGAGTACCGCCCTGTCTCAATAATAATATTATGTACTCGTGTTTGGCAACAACGGATATAATCCGCCTTATCGGTTCATCGCATCGGAAACAAAAAAGCGAAAGAATTTGAAACGTTTATCACGATGTCAGTCAATGTTTCAGTCGGTAACTCGTGAGTGAATAGTGGTGTTTGTTGCGTGGCTCAAACGAAATAAAAAATGGCACATGTTTACGAAAATGCTGAACTTGTGGACATGATTCCTATTTAATCGATTGCAACCAACCCCTCGTGCCTTCGTTAATGTAGTACAAAGGGTTCGTGAATCAGGTGACTTAAGACCTCACAGGGGAGGGCATGCCGGTGCTCCAAGACCGCACGAACAAATACAGGTCCGCAATGAAATACTTGTCGGGGAACTTTATAAAACAAGCTAAAGATTTTTTTTATTTTTACACACATATTTTGGTTTATCTTCCTTCTACAATCATTATCTGAAAATTAATGACTCAACTTCAAAGTCACCCTGTATATATATATATATATATCCTCCGCAAATATTTGAATTTTGCAGTGTTCTAAAATGTCAGAGATATCATTTATATGAACAAAAAATAGTAACGGCAATAATTTACTTCCCCGTGTCACCCCTACTGATATATTTTGAACGCTTGGCATAATATTTACAACTCATTTTTTTTTTTACTTCTATTTACCAAATCGTTTTGTAAAATGTTCAATACTAATCCTTTAAAACCATAGTGATACAATTTATATAATAACCCAAAAAAGGATGCTTGAGCTTACTACTTAGTAGTAATTATACATTTTTTGGCACACAACCTAAAACTTAATCAAAATTGCGTCAGACTAGGAAATAATCTTCCAAACACTGTCCAACAAAAAGAAAAGTTTATCTGTTTCCTGATTCCAAGTAGTGAAATCTCACTAATTGTGGTTCGAGAAAAACGAAAATGGGCATGAAAATTTTGTATTAGCTTTTTTAAGTAACACGACAGTTTCCTGTATGGAAATTGGGAACATTATCTGTTTGGGTAATTAAACATTTGAGACTTAATTGACAAAGCCATGTTGGGAAGATTTAACAGGAACGTGTATCCGTTTCTTATGTATTCAAATATTATTCATCTATGAAATAATGGAAAATCTTTTTACATACCTGAAGAACTACTTAACCTTTACTCTAAAATACTGTTTGCAAAAAAGCACAGAATAATTTGGACGTTTTTGATATTACTTCCTGTTTACCTACATTCTATGATGTTATCGAAATAATTACCTACTTCACGGCAATTAAAAAAACTATTTTGCCATTCTTAGTTCTCCAATTTTTTCATTTATGCCGCGGTGAATATTTCGGACCGCAATGCCTAGCGAGATTTTCTTACCTAAGTAGGTTCCATCTCTTCTCGAGTAAATCTAATCTAACTATTCATAGCGATTTTCGTGTTTAACCAGACAAAATGCTTCGGAAACAGCTATTTTTTACTATATTTTTTTCTTAGGTGGTCCAAGAAGAGTCAGTGCCTGTAGGCACGATGTACTTTGGTGACAATAAAAGAGGCCACATCATATCCCATGTCTTCGATGTGAAAGACTCATTTGCTAGAGGCTTCAAACGGAAGTATTGCATAGTTGTGTTAAGTCAAGATCAGGTAAAACAAAACTCAATAAAGAATATAATGATCTATAAAATTACCGATATTCGTTATTGTACTGGGTGCGGCATCAATTACTTTTTTTTATCTATAAGTTTATGTGTTACCATGTGAATCAAAAGTCATGTATGCATAAATGAACTGACAAAGGTATGCCATTTACAGTCATGGACTCGTTTACAACACAACAACGCATTTTGGTTATAAAAACTTATTACGAAAACGGTAGAAATATAAAAAATACTTTTCGTAATCTTCGCACTAGTTTTGGCCGACACGGACGCCCTACAGAGCCTGGAATTCGTTGGATTGTTAATCGTTTTGATTTTGGTTCAGCTGAAGGTCGTGGACCGTACCAACATGCTCGTCCAACGTCCAGCTCGTACTCGTGAAAACATAGCCGCAGTGCAGCATACAAAATCCAACTAACACAAGAATTGAAGCCGGCAGACCATCAAAAGCGGCGTTTTTTTGTTAATTGGATGCTGGAAAGAGAAGACGGATTTTCGCTGCTGTTTTCTGATGAGGCTCATTTTCACCTCAATGGGTACGTAAATAAGCAAAATTGCAGATTCTGGGGGGCTGAAAATCCAAACCAATATCATGAACAACCTCTCCATCCTGAAGCCGCGGTGGTCACATGACTGATTTTATTTTTCATACATAAATGGCATAAACCAACCTTCATTTATTAATAAAAAATTAGATTTCACCTCGTAAAAAGCGTGTTGATTTTTCAAATAGAAAAAAAAAGTAATAGATGACGCACCCTGTACAAGGGGGGCCATTAAGTGTAGCGCATTTTAAAAAATCATAGAAAAAAAATACAAAGCATAGGGAAGATAATTTATATTTTTATTAACATGATTTTTTTTTTAAATAACATTATTGAGATGAGCCATCAAGACGTACGTACTACTCGAATCTCGACTTCAAACTCGTGAAAACTTGCTGGCACATCGCTCGTGGGATAGTTGACATCTCCTCGGAAATGTTGTGCTTGAACTGGACAATCGTCGTCGGTTTATTGACGTAAACGCGACTCCCAGAGAAAAAAATTCAGTGGTGTGAGATCTGGGCTCCCGCTCCTACGTGTCTGTCACGAGCAATGCGGTTTTGAAATTCGTACGACTTTCTGGTCCACCCTGAATATACTACCGAAAACACTTTCAGTGCAATTCATGAGATGAATGTTACATGTTTTTATATAAATGAGTACAATGCTGGCAGTTCAGATAGCATAATGTATTTTCAGATATCACTGTTGCAGCATTACGACTTCATAAAAGAAAACTTGAAAAAAATCAGCAGTAGCATCCAGCAGAAAGCTAGTAAGGTCAATACAGCAGAACAATCTGTCCATTCTCAAAGAGAAGTCAGGCAAAAAGAAGGCTATAAGACAAACCAGCGTTCACTGGCTCTCCTTACTGGTGAACCAAACATTTTCGCACACTTACACATGTGGTTTGTATTTCTGTTACGATCTGAAATCTATAGGAGTATTCCCCACGAAGTTCCCGACTGCCCTGTTGATGTTTCTGCCGCAAAGGAACTGAGAGAACTTTACAAAAGTATACCCAAGGATGTATTTAGGACTCTAGTACATTGTACTGTAACAGGGATCAAAACCGAGTATTATGATGCAAGAACGGAAAGGATTTTCAATCAGTTGCTACCAGTAAACTTCAGACCACCTTCAACTGAAAGTTGTATATGCAGCTGTTCAAAAGAAAACAAGGTTCATTTCGTTGGTTGTCTTCCACAAAAGTTACCGACACTGGTCTGTCAAATTGAACAAGCTATAAGCAATGATACTATACCAGAGCCAGCTTTGACACACCACCTGTCAAGCTTGATAATAAAATGGCTTAACATAGCTTGTGTTGTGAATTGGGCGCCAAAAATAACGAAAGAATTACTAGATAGCTTAGAGATCAGAAAATGTGATATGCCAGTAGTAACATACTGGGCAAGTCAGAGTAACTGTGTGGAAAGTTGTCAAATAGACTGGTTTGAGAAGGTCTAGTAGACCACATTTTATATTATATTTGTAAACTACCTCTTCCATTGTTGCATTCATTGTGATATTTAGTTAAGATTTGTATGTTTGTATGATGAGTTTTTATATACCAGAAGTAACAATATAATTCTTATACATTGTCTTTGCCTTTTTTTTGTAATGATGCTCGTATGTTACACAAACTTCCAAAACATTGTGAAATATACATTTATCATATTTATATTGTGTAGTACAACATATGAAATGGGAATTGGGTGGAAACATTAAATAAAAAATCTTGTAAAATATCATATATTTAATTACCCATGTTTTTCTTCTTTTTAGGCCTAACACAATTATCTCTATTTATTTGAGAGTGACTTGTAAAACTTGAAGGCCTTGTTTTCTTACTTCTTACTTTTAACTCTGTATTGGGCTCCTGACTTTTCCTTTTTCTATTTTTAGCATCATTCAAATGAATTGTCAGTTCTTCTAAGGTACTAGATGCTCCATCCATGCTCTCACTTTGATTTTCAAAGTCTCCTGACCTCTTATGTTTTTTCTTTTTTCTCTTGTCTTCACATATTGCTTCCTCAACTATACTTTCACTTATTTCCACAAAATCTTCAGACTTCTTCTTTTTCTTCTTTTTGCTCGTAACTTTACTTGGAATTGCACATGCTGATTCTACATCACCATTCTCAATTGTACTCCCATTTATATCTGCAGAGTCTTCCAAGTTTCTCTTTTTCTTTTTATTCTTCTTCCTTTTAACTTCACCAGTACCTTCAAGTATTGATTCCACATTTGTAACAATTCTTGATTCATCCTCATGGTCATTCTTTTGTATTTTCTTCTTCTTCTTCTTTTTCTTATTCATCTTTTTAACATTTCCCTCTTCATCTTCCATCTCAATCACAACTTCACTTCTTCCTTTATAAACATTGATTACTTCCTGTTCTTCTTCACTGATATCTTCTTTCTCCTTTTTTATCTCGACCACAGGAAGGATACACAAACATGTAATTCTACACCCACTATTAGTTTTTGCTAACTCTTCTAAATCCTGAGTCCAAACCTTAATCTCTCCATTGCTAGATGCTGTGATCACATAATCTGAATGTTTAACTATGCTTTTCACTCTGCTATTATGTGCCTTTACAGATTCAACATCACTTTTAGTAACATATACTGTGTTCACTGTTCCATCCTCATGGCCTGACAAGAATGAATCATTTGAAGTCCATACACAAAAGCTTACTTTACTTTGGTGCTCTACAGCTTTTATTATGCCACCTGTTGAAAAGATAAGCTTGTAATAAAAAAAACATAAACTGAAAAAAGCTTAAAGAAAAAAGAGATTTTATAGCATGAAGGTGAGAAGAAATATTGATAAATGTTGCAAAACTTGGTGAACAGACATATCAAAACAGTAAAAAAAAGCAAGCCCTAAGAGTGCAATTTTGAAATGAAGTTTACAAGAATATAGTTATAAGTTAGTCAATTCAATCTTATCAAAAAAGTTTTTCAATCATTCAAAATCTTCTGAAGAAAAATAAAAAATTGTTAAAATGACATCTGCGTTACCTGTTTCAATACTCCAAATTTCAGTGTATCTCCCTCCATACAGCAAAAATTTAATCCCATCATCACAAAAGGCTATCTTTTCCAAACTCCTAAAATCTTTGCTTTTTGTGGTTAGATTTATTGCATAAGCTTGACGACCCTTTACCAAGTTCCATGTTCTTAAAGCATAGTCTTGACCTAATGTAAGTGCTAGTTTTCCTGAAGAATGCACTAAAAAATACATTGATCAGTAGAATAGCACATTATACTAATTCCAGAATTGTATAAATTCTCTAGCTATGATCTAGGCTTGGTCTCTGAGTAGGACATTGAACAAAAGCAGAGCAAAATAGGTACCCTCTATTAGAGGTACAATTTTTACAAAATTCACTGTTTTGCAGAAATGTGTGTATTGTTTTCTCTAAGAAACTCTTGAATACCTTAATAGATGGCGCCAAAATAAACAGAGAAATATAGTTTCAAGTGTAGATTATGTTGTATCGTTACAACCATAAGGTTTCAAGTGCAACATAAACATGGTGTCTGTTTTCTACTAAGAAAATTGAGTACATAGAATTTGCATATAAATGGATGCTGTTGGAAGACTAGCTTTACATGAAAAGTTTGCTTTCCCAATTTCAGAATTAATAACAGTTTGGTACAAAATCCTCGATTTAACAGGAAATTACATTTTTTGTTGGTTAAAAGTTTGGTTAGTTTTTTGTGATGAAATCTTTGTTTTTAAATAACTGATTATTTGTTTAACCTGAAACATCCATTTACTAATTAATTTTAGTTTTTATAAGCCTTACAAAATAAAAAAATTAATTTCAAATGTACGAGGACTGTAGGGTTTCAAATACACAGCTGAAAGTGCCACAAAGTTCCAGCAAAAAAAAAAACAGCAAAAATAATGTGTTAAAAATGATTTAAAACAGGCATCTGAGAGTAATTTTAATGTAAAATACCTATACAAAGATCTCAAATCCATTCAGATACAATTTTCCCTATCAAAGCATAAATTATCCAACTACAAACTGTAAAATTCATTTCTCTAAAAATAGTGGGACTGTCGCTTGGAACCTTATGGTTCTTGGCCCTCGATCTATACCTCATACTTAAAAAAGAGGATACTTTTTGCTCTGTTTTAGATCATTGTCATACCTGACCTGGATGATGCTGATGATTGTTAATAAGCATGAAACAGCTGTATATTGTTGGTTCTATGTTGCTCAGATGCATGAAAACAGTATCATTAGTTGAATAAATTTTTTATTTTGAATATATACCTGCAATATCCTGTATGGCATCGCCCTTATGTGCCTTATCCCAAACCTTTTCTAGCTTCCAGTTGCCTGTCTTCAATATACACAGCACCCCATCTTGGCTACCAGACAAAATATGGCTTCCATTTGCAGTGAATTGCACTGCATTGACTGTGGCATTGTGATGGGTAAGCATGCAATGCTCTTTGCGTTTTTTCATGTCATATATCATTAGACGGTCATCTGCTGAACCAGAAGCTACATATTGACCAGCTGTAGCGACACACCTAACGCTGCTTGTGTGGTTGTGAGTCGCAAAGCTCTGGGTCAACTTCAAGTCCTTCAAAAGTTTAATGGAGCAACGTATTAATAAAAAAGTGGATATTTATATGGCAAAACATAAGGATATTGCATGCTGGTACTTACGGTACTATCAAAAATATATCCCAGAAGAAATTCTTCGTATGTGCCAGCTACAATTTCAAAAACACTCATTGTAAGGTATGCGTAAACTTTTTGAAAGGAAATGTGTTTTGGTAGCACGCTTTTATTTTTATTATTTATTAGGTTATGTAAATGACATAACCCAACTTTTCCTTGAACCTGGAACCACGAATGCACGGAAAAAGAAGAAAAATTGTATCACAAACTGGGACAAATGGAAGTATTCCAAAGCTCGAGGACGACCAGCACACTTGTGAATGAAAATGACCGACGTACATATTTATAAGTTTAAAAATCAGAAATTAGAATCTAATTCACTTTCGCTATCTATGCTCAACTGTCAGGCTGACGCGGCTGACACGTGTCAGCGACGTTCTGGAAATGTCAAAGAGTGAGCAATAAAAACACCCCCTCCGACGTTTCCTTTCCTCACTTTAGATTAGTCGTTTCGGAGTAGAACGATACGTGTAAAGTCAGACTTCGTGCGTTTTTTATTTTCAACATTATTTTCGCATTTATACACCAAGCAGAATGGCCCCCAAACAGAGGATGCGTATTGCTAACGAAAAAGCAATGAAGAATGTCACCATGCGTGGCAATGTGCCCAAATCTTCGGTGAGTGACCCAACCATATTGTACTTTAAATTGATAACGTTTACAATCAACAAACATCTGGGTTTGGAATGTAATGTTGCCCCTTCGGTATTCTCTTCCAGTTATGAACTAAGGCTTGCTGTATTTTGTTTAAAACTTTTAAAAGGCACCAAATTTCATTCATCAGGATGGTAACATGAGTTCAATGTATATTTCTTGTATCAAACAAGCAATAAGAAGGGGTATTTAATATTGTATTGTTACATCAAAACATCATTTTTTGGGGTAGTCCTAATGCATGTTGTACTCATGATTTTGCCATATAAATATAAGGAAAGAATCAGGTGGATTCAATTGACCCCCTCTGTAAGTCATAGAGAGAGAGTGTACCTGTTGATTACATTCCAGAAATATTGAAAAGTAAAAGGTGTCCCCTCAAGAAGTACAAGCTGTACTTAGGGCTTCTATGGCAAACATATGTGTTTTATAAAAGAAGCATTTTAAACAGATAAGAACAAAAACACAACAAGGTGGACTATAAATTTGCCAGTAGAATATTAACCATGGATTTATGTCCTAAGACTGATATAAACTCTATATTAGGATATAACAAATTTATACTATCATCTTTACTTTACAATTTGATAGATTAACAATAGTACTGATCAATTGACAACTCTTTGCTTTGTACAAGGAAAATGTTATCACAGCATCTACCTTGAAGCAGATAACATTATAAGAGTAATATCTATTTCATTAATTAATGATCTGAAAGTTATTTTCTGATAAGATAATTGTCTACTAAGCATCTCTCATATTATTTATAATTATTGGTTGATTTACACATTTTAAACAGATACAGATACAAAACATTTGTTTGTTCTTGTTTTGATATCATGTTTTAAAATGCACTAGTCAGTAAAACTCCAAATGACAACAGCAAAGGAAGAACACCAACTTGTAATAAAATCAATAGTAGATGAAATATTTTATGCTGTATAGCTCTACACACAATTGAATCAAATGTTTTTCTTACAGAAAACAAGTCAAGATGGGCCAGCAGTAGGTCCATGGCTGTTAGCTCTGTTCATCTTTGTTGTATGTGGCTCTGCAGTTTTCCAGATCATACAGTCCATTCGTATGGCATGAAAATAATTTGAAATGATACGAAAAATCCTCCAAAATTTTGTATTATACTTTTGCAATTTTATATTATATAATTTAGTGCAATGAATGGTTTTGGAGTAACTATTCAAGGATTTTGAGCTATTTGATGTTTCAAATTCATTGATGTCTACTGTACTGAATTTTGAGTTAGCATCTTGAAATTATATTTATTTGTAATATTACACTTTGGCTGCTAAATATTGCAAAACATCAAATAGCCAAAATAGTTCAATTTCCATTCTGATTTTACTCTGTCAATGTTTGTATTATTTGTGTGAGATTCTTTTTGTAAAATATGAAAATTAGAACTTATTGCATTTGAATCCATATTTTTTTATAAAGATTTTGTAAGGATAGTTTATTATCATTCCATTGTTTTATTGTTTACAAATAATTTATGTACCAAGTCTGTCTATATTTTGAAATATATAAAAAAATTGATATATTTGTTTAATTTACCATTTAACAGAACCCAGAATATTGATGAAAAAAATCTGTACAAATCTACGAGCCCCTTCCCACTTCAGTTGGCCCAATTATTGAAATCTTAGTTTTTTTCTTATCAAACACAAATAATAAAAATTTAGCAGGGTGTTATAGGTTTAAAATATTAACAATGCATATTTTGATAATATATAGTAGAAAATACCAACTTTATCACTCGCTAATCAAATTTGCAGCACAAAAATAACACATGTTGCAATTACAGCATATCAACCTATTTTCATTTCAATGCAAAATAAGTCTATAACACACAGGTGGCTGTGATTTCAAATATGTATTTTTTACGACTAGAGTGTGTCTAAAATGTTTTTGAGAAAATAAATTGTTTTAGACGTAAATAGTTTCGTCATGTTTAGTTTATATAGGCATATTTTGGTACAAATCTTGAAGTGGGACAACTGAATTGGGAAGGGGCTCGTATAACATACTTGGTACCAGTGTGGGATATAACATACCTTGAGCTAATTGAGCGCGTACAAGTTGATTTTTTCATAAAACGGCTCTTCCAAAAAACACACACGATAGTATATGATCAGATTGTTATCCATTACCATTTAAAAAATGATAATAGACTGAATTTTGTAAGTCCTAGCAACAGATAACAAACAGTACCAACGACTGTTTTTTTTGGTGCTAATAAGTCATCTATAGTTCCCAATAGACGAGGTATGATGGTGCACCTGTATATCCAGAAAATACTGGTTTAGAGCAAGCTAACTAGCCAAAAATCGACTTTGTTCCAGAAAAAAATGAAATAAGCGATTTTGCATCGGTGTTGTATTCTTCAAGGTATATGACAAGGCTCCTCACTGAGAGATACAAACAATTTTTCCGGCTAACTTTTTTTATTAAACGTCAAAGTTGGACAAATCACTTTTTCACGTACGTTCAAATAGTTATGAATTATTGGTATAAGTACTCTTAAATTTGCAGTGGATGAAAATACCTTCAAAATGAAACCTTTCACGGCCATTTTGCCGTAACTGATTTGTTATTACAAAAAACATCAGAAATCTTCGACTTCTACATTTATTTATTGGAAAATGCCTACCGGTAAATTTGAAATAATAGCCAAATGTTGAAGCCTTTGTGGTGCTTAACATCCATTATAAGATCATTCAAAAATTACTATTGTCACTGCTTTTTTGTCAGAAATATGACAATTTTTGACGGGCCGTTCATGCGACTTTCGGTTAATAAAATGCCTCATATTAAGATCATTCTCTTGCTGAAGGCTTAGTTTAAAATTATATTAAAAGAGATATCAGATTTTCTTCTACCAACCATGGCATGCAAATGGTATATCTATTTTGGATTATTAGAATAAGTCTGTTGTTCTTTAACTGTCATATGCCCTCCACTGAAAAATACACATTTTGACGAAAAAAATAAGTTTTTTGAACCTGATCTATTTTCCAACACGATAATAAATAAATACATATATGACTCGTTCCCTTACTGACATAAATCATCTCATCAAAATCGTGTCCTGACAACTGGATGAATGTATATACGTCATCGGTGGCTCAACACATTATTAGGTAAATCCAGCAATTCAGAAAATGTTTGCACTTCAAAATTTAATCTCGACTTCCTCTTACTTATATTTAACTGTACACAGAGAAATCCATATACCGCTGAAATCGTATAATGTGTACGAGAGAGAAGCGCGATAAGCATGCAATATGTGTGTTAGAAAGAGATGTGAGCACCACGTTGCCTAGCAACCCGAATGACGGGGCCAGGAGGACGCAGCTTGCCGCGTTGCCATCGGCACACTATACATTCGTATTGCACGTTTCTCTCCCGTACACAGTACCTCGTCAGTGATATTTGGATTTCTGGGTATAAAATTTCATTCAAATCAAATAATTTTACTGTGTCCTATTGTCCGTGTCACTGAGCGTATTTCGTAGATCAAGGCATACTACTCGCATCGTATCCTTCGACTTTAATACTAGGATAACATGCTGTATATCGTATTCCGTAAGGCAGTCGTTAGAAATCCTGACAGTGACATACTCCGCAATTGTCCGCCGCAAAATGAAAACTTGATAATCTTCGGGGTTTTATACAAAATTCCCGTGCGAAATCGCCAGCCTTCCATCCAAAGTGCATCATGGCGGAGCCAGGCTATGTGTCGATATGTGATCTCGACTTCACCGACTTGACCCTCTACCAGCACCCACCATGTATGTTCACGCTTTGGTGGCTGGGAATTTTCGTCAACGCCATTTGGGACCCCATTAAAGAAGCGATCGAGCATATTCTAAAGAGTGAAGGTGGCGGTGACGGTAAGAACTTAGTTATTCATGCTTCAGATAGTATAGTTGTATTTTCAAACTTGTTCTGCTTTCATTACTTGTATACAAAAACGAGGGCTGTAAATTACGTGATGAGATTTCAGTACAATTTTGAACTCGCTCGAGTCACTTGGTTTTCCGAAGCGGAAACGGAAAAAAATGAATTTTATGAAAGATTCGCACTATTGCCTGTAATTATCGAACCCTTTAGAGCTTTTATCAAAGTCAAGTATTAGAATGTCCAGCAAAGCATATGTTGCCGATTTCATCCATTTCGGACTGTCGGTTCTTGAAATATCTTAAGAAATGTATGTTGAGAAGAAAAGTTTGACGCCCTCTAACGGACAAACAAAGCACTTTTGCAAGGGTTAATCATTTCCAACCAACTTATTTTGAGTTTAAAAATACGTGGTACTTTTTATGTCTACGGAATATCGGGACACGCTGTATATTTTTGAGGGTGAGTGGGGGGTAATAATTTAGTTGTAAAATAAAATCCATGTTTATCTCCTTGCTTCAATACTGCCCGTAAAGGTTTACGGTGCAGCCGATCCCAAAAATCTAAATCTTGATTAGGTTGTTTCAAAAAAGCATATCCTGTGGTTACTCCGGTTGCTGATCTATAATCAGAATTATTGTATATTTTTTCAGAATGGCAGTACCGGTATACTGGATTCAACACCAAAATACCAGATCACTCATTTCCACCGGTTTGTCGTCTCTATCGGTCAGCCCGCTAGTCCTTAACCCGTCTCAAGGTTGGCAAATTTGGGGGAATTTCAATCCCCTTGAGGAATTTTGGGGGTGTAATGTGCTGGGGGATTTATTGTGGGTGAAATAAAACCTTTGAATATTTTTGGGGTGTTTTATTCCTTTTTGGCCACAGAAAACTGTTCATTGTCCACACAGAAATATGATTTGATTTAAAATGTTTGATAAGTGGAGGTCAAAGATTCATCGTCCCTGAGTCAATCTCGATTCGATTTAGCTTTTTGACTCATCCTTTTTCAACGAAGGAGTAGGAAATATAGAACTAATCTACTTGACGCTATTTTTTTCTAAGAGGCTAACTTGTACCGAACTTAGACATTTATTGATCACATTCATCAGAAGAAATACATGTGACAAGTCATAGAAGAAACAAATGACTGATACACAAGACATATTAAAAATTATAATCAAAAAAAAGAAGTAAGACCTACACATGATAATGAGAATTTAAGATTTGTAAGATAAAAACTCTTCTACGGCATAAAGGCAGCTCTGGCCTAAAACTTTTTTACTTTGTGCTAAATCATTATATACTAAGTGACATATAAATCCGAACACCCAGTTTAAATGGTTTTATTTTAATAAAATTTTGTATAAGTACTTAATGAAGCATAATAAGTAAATGATAAACATTTCAAAATGATTGCACTGCTTTAAAGCCCTTTAACCTTTAATAATGTGTGGATGCACCCTGATGTGCTACGCATTCTCCAACGCGCCTAGGCATGCTTCTGATCAGGTGGTCAATATCCTCCTGTGGTATCTCATTCCAGGCAACCACCAACTCCTCTCGAAGTGCTTCTAGAGTCTGAGGAGGACGTTGCAAATTGAGCAATCTCCTACCCATCATATCCCACACGTGCTCAATTGGGGATAAGTCGGGAGATCTTGGTGGCCATGGTAACAATGTGACATCATTATGTTGAAAGAAGTCTATTGTGACTCTTGCAACATGTGGTCGGGCATTATCTTGTTGGAAAGTTGGATCTGCCAGGGTGTCAAGATAGGGTGAAAGATGGGGTTCTAGAACTTCGTGGATATAACGCTGCGCGTTCATGTTACCTCATGAAGATTAAAGGTGACCTGGAACCATAAGCTATAGCACCCTAAACCATAACTCCAACAGTGTGATGAACATGTCTTTCAACAAAAAACTGTGGATTCCTCTTTTCACCACGTCGCCTTCTAACCCTGGCACGACCATCGTGCATGCCTAAACAAAATCGAGACTCGTCACTAAAGACAATACTGTTCCATTCCTGATCCCAGAGGGACCGTTGTCTGCACCACTCAAGGCGATTACGTTGGTGTTCTCGAGTTAAAGGGAGGACCCAGTGTGACCGGTATGAAAACAAGCCAAAACTTCTCATTCGGCGGTAAACACTTCGCATGCCAATAGGTCTTCCGTGTTCTGCAAACCATTTATTTGCAATGGACTTGGTAGTGGAGAAACGGTCCCTTAAGGCCAATAATCTTAGGCGGCGATCTTCACGGTATGTTGTTCTACGGCGGCGTCCAGTGCCCCTTGCTCTTTGCGTACGGCCTTCTCGAAGCCATGTCTGACAACACCTAACCACAGTGTCTACACTTCTTTGCACTCTAACTGCAATTGCCCGAAAAGAAAGTCCAGCTTCCCGAAGTCCCACTATACGGCCCCTATCAAACTCACTAAGTTGACGAAATCGTACAGGTCTCCGTACTCTAGGCATCGTAACCGATCGTAAAGGATGTCAAGAACCAAAATCCGCCAACGTTGATTCTTTACTGCGGCTCAAATATTCATTTTTAGAGCGTCCGTGAATTAAAAAAAGCAGTATAAAAACCGGAATGTCCAACTGATAAGGCTGAAAATTTTTTCACTTGTTGTTTACAGTAAGATAAATACATTCACCAACTTTTATTAAAATAAAACCATTTAAACTGGGTGTTCGGATTTATATGTCACTTAGTATAATTTGTGATACCCCTTAGATATTTTGGTAAAATTTTGAATAAGAGCATGCAGTTGTAGGAAAACTTAAAAGTGTACTGCGTGTTGTATCGCTGTGGTTACTTACAAGGAGAGTAAATCCATCAGGGTTGCTACACATTTTAATATGAAAGTTATAGAAATAAAAGTTTGCCTGCATTATTCATTATTGTTTAAACCAAACTGAGATAGCGTTTCGTGTGAAGCGCAGAGTCAACCCACTTGACGCCATTTTTTCAGGCGAGGAAGGCGACGAAGAAGTCGTCGCTGATGATGAAGTCGTCGGTGATGATGAAGTCGACGGTGATGACGAAATTGACGGTGATGAAGAACAAGAAGGAGGAGAAGAGGCAGGAGGTGCAGAGAAGGCTGGAGGAGAAGAAGAAGAGGAGGAAGAAGGATAAATAATACAATAACAGACAAATAGCATTAACTATATATCTCATTTTATTATCGCGGCTTCATTAATATACATGTCATAAGCAGGTGGATTTTTACTCGATTATTTTTGGTTTAGATACACACTGTTCTTAAAGTCGAGACTTTCCTTCACATAGGATATAATGCTTGTATAAATAAAAATGTCTCCTATATGCGCACACAAGCGGTCCAGGGGTATTACGTATCTTGAAAAGTGATATTATGTCGTTTTTTTCATTGTGTCGGTTTTTTAATATAAATGTTTTTTTTTTGACATTATGTATGTCAACTTAGAAGTAGTAACTAGCTGTTGTTCACTTGATGTGCAATCGTTCTGTAGCTGTAAGTGTTGCCTAACCATCAAGATGTTTCAGCTATCAATGTGTGGCTCTGATGTAATGTAACATCTGCTCCACAGATGGCATTATTGGGAGTCTAAGCTTACGTTGTATACTTAAGCTATATTAGTTTCTTGTCTCAAATACACTTACTTGAGATGGATGTATGCTTCATTCCTGGTTGGTGAAGTACATTACAACTAACATGTGAAAAAATATTCTACAGACAGAAATATTTATGAAACGTCAATTGTCATTTGAATTTAATAGAAATTTAGTTTGAGATGACAAGTAGAAAATACAAATCAGTCCCTAGATGTGAGGCACTGCGAAAATGTTTCGTGTGATTCGTCATTCCCGATTTTTCTGCGATGTGGCTTAATTACACACAACGCTGACGCGCTGGCGATTTCCCGTAATGCTTCTCAATGTTTTTGAAGATGCAAAAAACCGGGGAAAATTTGAATTGTAACAAATTAGCCGTTTGGCACAGCTAATATACAAACTTGACGGGCAGCATATTCAGTAATGATTTTCTCATGTAGCGATGCTGTTCAGGGGGCTTTCCGACTGATCGATGACTCTTCTCTAGCAAGAAAGCTTTTCCTAATTCTACTAACCTTAGGTAGGTAGTCCAAAAATCAGATTAACAAATTTTCTTTAGCCTCCTCATAGCAGCCGCGGTGCTCTAGCATTCAGGCTTCTGCCTGCGCGCCTGCTTCGGTGTAAAAAAATTCAAGCTGCTAGAAACACAAGGAAAGTCCCAACTTCCAGAACACTATATATTATCCCTATCCTATGTTCAATAGTTTGTTCAGACAGTGATCGGTAGGTTGCCGATGATCCGGTCTTGGATCTGGCCGTGTGAATTACATTAACATAGGTTAGCAGAATCAACAGCCGGCCGGCTCTTGGACACCGTCACACACTGTTTTACGAACAAACCATACGTATGCAATAAATCCTTTCTCATACATGTTAATAGTGAAATTGTGTCTTTATACCTACCAATATATATGAATGTATATAGAGCAGTGGCGGCTCTACCATAAGGCCGCATGGCCGCGCGACCCCCCAGATAAAATGCCGTTAAAAAAGCATTGAATAAAAACATTTTTTTTTTTCTAATTAGTTAACATTTTATTGAACATATTATATATTAAACGTCACCCTAATTATTTTGTAAGAAATCAGTCGATTTTATCCTTATTTGCCTGGACTATACGGGCCGCATCGAACCTCGCGGCCGCACGTCGGTGTTTTCGAGCGCTTTCGATACGACTCGGTTAGAGTCGAGGTACAGTATTAATAGCTATGCTAGGGCGCATTATTTGCGTCTCGCATAGCTAGCTCCATTTGTTGTTTACTATTGAATATTGATTACGCGCTGCATTTTTAGTGTCGGGTTTTGTTTTATTGCAGAATAAAGTAGCAAATGACAATGAATAGTGTCAGTAACATTTTAAAAAATGATTTTACGCGTCTGTCCCTTCAGAATAAATCAGAAATTAAGCAATTGGGCAGACCTTTGCCGGATTTAAAGTTAATGCAAGTGAGTGAACGGAAGGCAGAAAAAAGAAGTTTTACCCGTCATTTTTCTAAAGATACATATAAAAAAAATAATTGGATATGTGGATGTGAGGAGACAAATTTATTGTACTGTTTCCCCTGTTTATTATTTTATAATGCCGCGTCAGGTATGGACTCTAGTTGGTCAAGGACGGGAATCAAAGACCTGCATCATCTTCCTGAAAAGATTAGAAAGCATGAAGCTTCCAGAGGACACATTAATTCGTGCACGGCGCTTGCAGTTCTTGGTAAGGCAAATATAGCATCACAAATAAGTTCTGCTTATAGACAAAGTATAGTTGAACATAATGAAAAAGTGAGAAAAAATCGGCACATTTTGAAACGGATTATAAGCTGTGTCAAATTTTGCAGTGCCTTTGAATTGGCACTTAGAGGTCACAATGAGACTGAAGAATCTTTGAATCGAGGAATATTTAGAGAATTAGTTGATTTTACCGCTGAGTTAGATGAGGCCCTTAAAAATCATTTACAAAATGCCACGGTATTCAAGGGAACTTCTACAAGCATTCAAAATGACATATTAGATAGCATGCTACAAGTTTGTAGAGAAGAAATTTTGCAGCAAATTAAAAACGCAAATTTCCTGTCAATTCAATGCGATGAAACGACCGACATATCAAATCAGTGCCAAATGGTTTTAATATTCAGATATTTCCACGAAGGCGGCATACAAGAACTTTTTTGGAGTTTTTTGAGAGTTAAAGATAAGACATCAGTAGGTTTAAAAACTTGCATAGAAAATGAAATTGATCCGTTTCTTTTACAAAGTCCTGAAAAGTTGATAGCACAAACATATGATGGTACGAATGTCATGAGTGGTTCTGTCGGTGGGGTTCAAGTTCACATTAAAGAAAAATATCCTAATGCACATTTCATACATTGTTATGCCCATCAGCTAAACCTTATTATGCAAAAAAGTGCATCACAAAATTCAAAAGTACGTGTGTTTTTTAATAATTTGTCGGCCATACCAGCTTTTTTTTCGAACTCTACCCATCGATGTGATGTTTTAGAAGAAATTATAAATAAGAAAATCCCCAGAGTAGCTGCTACTAGATGGAACTATAACATTCGTACAGTTAACTTTGTCTATGAACATCGTGAGAAGCTCATAGAGGTGTTTGAAGAAATAGAAGAGAGATGTAATAGAGGTGTTACTTTAAATGAAGCTTCAAGTTTGAGAAGAGCGTTAGAAGATCAAGAATTCTTGTTTTGGTTGACAGTATTCCATAAAATATTTCCGCATGTTGACATCCTTTATAACCAGCTGCAGTCAAGAAATCAAGATAGTGTTCAATTACAAAAGGACTTAGTAATTTTTGAAAAGAGTATCGACAATATAAGAGGTCAAATTGATGATATTAAAAAATACACCGAAACAAAGTTTGAATCTAATAAAAGAAGAAGAACTGACGACAGTATACGAGGGGTCATTGCCAAAGAAGTCTGCGACATAATAACAATGCAAGTAAAAGATAGATTTTCCTTTCGAGGTCATTTACAGGCAGCCGAATTGTTTAATACAGAGGCATATTTGAAATATTCCCGGAATTTCCCTTCTGCTATTTTGGATGCCGTAGCTACTTTTTATCCAATGTTGTGTAAAGCCAGACTGAAAACGGAATTAGAAGTTATATACTCCAGGGAAGACTTAAAGGAAATCGTTGGTGCTATGAATTTATTGTCTTTTCTTGTTACGAACAATCTTTGCGATACATTTGTGGAAGTTATAAAATTGTTAAAAATCATTGTGACTACCCCAGTGACCACAGCAGAATCAGAACGTTGTTTTTCAACTCTTAAACGCATAAAGACATTTTTAAGAAACAGTATGCGAAATGATCGACTAAATGCTCTAGCTATGTTGTCAATAAACAGAAACTTGACTCATGAAATACATAGTTTTGATGAAAAAGTTATGGAAAAATTTATATCTCTAAAAGATCGTAGAGCCGATTTTGTTTTTAAACAATGATTGTTTTTAAATTTACTGTATTATAAACAGAAGCTTATTTTGTGTTATGTGCATGTATTATCATTTCTTTCATCTTTGCTGTTTTTTTTTAAGGTAAGATATTTTAATGCATTGTATTATTTTACAAGCATAATATTAGTATTTTTATATTTTGCCATTTCAGTATTATGTATATTTATGACGCTAGCTCTAAACGACTAACAGTTGATTTTTTGATTTGAAGCGTTTTATGTCAATAAAATATTGCCAAATTGCATGTAAAATTTTTTGAATTAGATTTTGCGCCCCCCAAACTCAAATACCACGAGCCGCCACTGATATAGAGGGTGATCCACTGGATGCTTATAGGTGAATTTCCAATGTCATGCGATCAGTATTTACTGTTAGATGGCGCTGTGGCCCAACGAATTCGGACTCGTTAGAAGGAGCCAGTCAAGGATTTGTCTAATAGTTTTCATAGTATGTTAGGATCAAGGTGCACTTAATATAAATGAATTTTTACAGTTATGTCATTAAATTCTTATGTTTAATGTTATTTTTTAAAAATGCGAGTGTTTGCAGATAATTGTGGTGTTAGACGATTTCACTGACAACATAAACTCTAAAGCATATTCCAGACATTCCCTAGTTCCTTGAACTCTTTTGCAAATGAACTATTTTACTAACAATACCACACTATGTTATCATACCAGTGAAAACGCGTTAACCCTGTAAGACACCTTGTAGCCATATGTCTACAACGATCTTTTAGGTATCTTCTAACGTTTTCTATCCCTTGTACACTCTATTGCTCGATGTAGACATGTGGAAACAGCCTCAAGTTAGGCGCAGTTACCATCCGCCATCTATTAGCGAAATCGAGAAATAATTTTTTAATATGTCAACCGGCAGCTGTTCAGTTCGTTTCGCCGGCGTCGTTGCACTGGCGTGTTTGAGAGATAATTAGGTAGGTAAATTTTCATAAAATACATTAGTATGATATAATATTGGTTGTACATGTCCAAAACACATAATACATGGTAAGATTATCCAACGTAGCATAGGAGAGTATAGAAAATGAAGTTTGAAAACGATTGTAGCCATATGTCAACATTGAACCTTCATGGTTGAGCCAATGTAAGATACTGTTTTATCCATTTTTGTTTCGTTGCAGCTTGAAAAATGGATCCTTTCGAAAATCTAAAAACCATTTCGGCGAGGTGTTTTTACAAAAAGAAGACAGACTTTATACCTGTATTGCCGGCTAATCTAGAAATATCCGATATTTCAGATAAAAGTGATTCCGATAATGAAAATTTGGAAGATGATGTGTTACGCCTCGGAAGTAATGATGCAGATGATGTAAATCCGTTGCCTTGCTCAAGTAGGTCTACAGTTGAAGTTATTCAGAATAACAGTAGCTCCTCGGATGAGTCAGATGACGAAGAAATAAAACCAATAGCTTCTAAAAGAAGGAAGAAGAGCAATCGAAGGATCCAAAAGGCTGATGTCGTATATAATTGGGTAGAGGAAGATTTACCTAATTTTGAAAAACCTACGTCAGATGTAAACTTTGGAGATGATAATTATCATTATCCATTACAGTACTTTTTAGAGTTTTTCTCATATGAATGCATTGAAGGAATCAAATTTGTATTGTACTCAAATGACTGGGAAAAGTCTAGATACAGATAACAAAGAAGTTACTAATTTTATTGCTATCCTTATCTATGGGCGTCATTTCTCTTCCTAGTTACAAAGATTATTGGTCGGCTACTCTAAGAATTGAATCTATAGCGAATGTTATGTCACTAAGGAGATTCAAACAATTACGCAGATATATACACTTCAATGATAATTCTTTAGTTGGCAGTTCTCAAGATAGGTTTTATAAAATTAGACCGCTCTTGGACATAGTCAACAGAAACTGCTCTAAGTTTGAGATAGAAAATCGTTTCTCCATTGATGAGACAATGGTACCGTACAAAGGTACACGGGCAGGTAACCTTCGTCAATATATGAAAAACAAACCACACAAATGGGGTTACAAATTCTTCATGAGAGCTGGAGTATCGGGATTGATTTACTCTTTTATTCCATATCAAGGGAAAAATACTTTTTCTTTATTAGATGGCACTGCCATGCAGTTAGCAGAAAATGAACTGGCTATGGGAGTTGGTAGTAGCGTAGTTATTGCTCTCACTAAAACCATCCAAAACCCAGCTCACAGCATTGTGTAATTTGACAATTATTTTTCGAGTGTGAACTTATTTTTATATCTAAAGCACAGATTCAACATTTATAGCTTAGGAACTCTTCGGAACAATAGACTAAATGGCTGCCAGCTGATATCTGATAAGGAATTGCTAAAAAAAGGCAGAGGAAAGTATGACTACAAGTCCACAAACAGGGAATGCATAATTGTCAAATGGGCTGACAATAAATGTGTTTTGATTGGAAGTACAATTCATGGTGTATCCCCTGAAAATACGCTTCGTCGATATTGCAAAGAAAAAAAAGGTAAAACGAATATACCTTGTCCATCCATTATTATGGAGTACAACAGGCATATGGGAGGTGTTGATAAGTCAAATTCGCTGGTCGGGCTTTACAGAACTCCTGGTCGTGCTAAGCGGTGGTACTTCCCGATTTTCGCCTATATCATCGACATGTGTATAGTCAACGCATGGTTACTATACAAAGAGAACAATAAAAATGAAAAGAAGTGTATGCCCCTAAAAGAATTTAGATGTGATATTGCAAAGGGCTTGTCCACCACTGGGAAACCGAAACCTGGAAGGCCGGTATCATCACCTAAGTCCAATTCAATAATAATACACCCAGTCGTTCCAAGACCTTCAGATGTTACCAGAAAGGATACTGTTGGTCATTGGCCAGTTCATACGACAAAGGGAAGATGCCGAATGTGCACTACGGGATTTTCTCGAATAATGTGCCGAAAATGTATGTGTCGGCTATGCCTAAATGATAAAAATAATTGTTTTGTTCATTTTCATCTGTGAGATAGATTCCTTTATGTTATAATTTTCACATTTGTCTCACCTTGTATATTTTTTATACGGAATATATTGTTTTTCGTTTTTGATGGAAATACTTTGATTTTTTTTGTAATAAAATATTATTGCAATTTTTAATGTGTTTTGTTACAATTATATTTTTAATCCGCTTATAGACCGTAACGGTCAATGTTGACATTTGGCAACAATTGCAAAGTACACTTTCTAATAACAATGACTTCAATATATGGATCTAAACTTGTTCCTACAGTGATTTTTTATAGCCAGTGAAAATTTACGAATTTTAACTTAAAAAATAATAGGAGTGAACCTTACAGGGTTAAGCAGAGTCGGGCGCGGAGTATTTCGATGGAACTCCCCGTATTAATGATTTTTTGTATTCCATTTTTTTGTTTTTGTTAAAATAGTTTAAACTGTCGCTTACATAGTAGACGTAGCTATGAGATATACATTTTCTAGCAATCTCAAATAATGTGAGGAACTGTTTTTTGTTTTTTCGCTATTTCGAAAGATTTTTAATGATAACCTTTGATTTGGAGTTCAGGAGAATGGTCCTCTATTTTAGGATAGCAGACGAAAGCTAAGATACAGATCAGAAGCCGATAAAGTTAAAAAACAATGATTTCAAATGGAAATTTGTAGTCAATTAACATTTTCACTCTAGTATTGATATTTAGCTTGTTACGTGATGGTGTCTAAAAGTTAGCTAATTTTCATTTCTTTCAGCCTTTGTAACTAACAGCATTTGTTATTATCTTTCTCACTTAATTTTGTCCTGCTCGATATCCTTGAACCATGATTGTATAACGCCCCTATTCTAGCAAATCATGAGACATCGAAAACTACGACATTCTTGGGAATAGAAATGGATGCACAGCTCAGTTGGCAACAACACATGGACAGTGTGTGTAAAAAGTTGAACCAATCATATTATGCGATTCTTAAGATCAAGTTTTGCTTATCAGAGTCAGCTTTACTCAGTGGCGGCTCGTGGTATTTGAGTTTGGGGGGCGCAAAATCTAATTCAAAAAATTTTACATGCAATTTTGCAATATTTTATTGACATAAAACGCTTCAAATCAAAAAATCAACTGTTAGTCGTTTAGAGCTAGCGTCATAAATATACATAATACTGAAATGGCAAAATATAAAAATACTAATATTATGCTTGTAAAATAATACAATGCATTAAAATATCTTACCTTAAAAAAAACAGCAAAGATGAAAGAAATGATAATACATGCACATAACACAAAATAAGCTTCTGTTTATAATACAGTAAATTTAAAAACAATCATTGTTTAAAAACAAAATCGGCTCTACGATCTTTTAGAGATATAAATTTTTCCATAACTTTTTCATCAAAACTATCTATTTCATGAGTCAAGTTTCTGTTTATTGACAACATAGCTAGAGCATTTAGTCGATCATTTCGCATACTGTTTCTTAAAAATGTCTTTATGCGTTTAAGAGTTGAAAAACAACGTTCTGATTCTGCTGTGGTCACTGGGGTTGTCACAATGATTTTTAACAATTTTATAACTTCCACAAATGTATCGCAAAGATTGTTCGTAACAAGAAAAGACAATAAATTCATAGCACCAACGATTTCCTTTAAGTCTTCCCTGGAGTATATAACTTCTAATTCCGTTTTCAGTCTGGCTTTACACAACATTGGATAAAAAGTAGCTACGGCATCCAAAATAGCAGAAGGGAAATTTCGGGAATATTTCAAATATGCCTCTGTATTGAACAATTCGGCTGCCTGTAAATGACCTCGAAAGGAAAATCTATCTTTTACTTGCATTGTTATTATGTCGCACACTTCTTTGGCAATGACCCCTCGTATACCGTCGTCAGTTCTTCTTCTTTTATTAGATTCAAACTTTGTTTCGGTATATTTTTTAATATCATCAATTTGACCTCTTATATTGTCGATACTCTTTTCAAAAATTACTAAGTCCTTTTGTAATTGAACACTATCTTCATTTCTTGACTGCAGCTGATTATAAAGGATGTCAACATGCGGAAATATTTTATGGAATACTGTCAACCAAAACAAGAATTCTTGATCTTCTAACGCTCTTCTCAAACTTGAAGCTTCATTTAAAGTAACACCTCTATTACATCTCTCTTCTATTTCTTCAAACACCTCTATGAGCTTCTCACGATGTTCATAGACAAAGTTAACTGTACGAATGTTATAGTTCCATCTAGTAGCAGCTACTCTGGGGATTTTCTTATTTATAATTTCTTCTAAAACATCACATCGATGGGTAGAGTTCGAAAAAAAAGCTGGTATGGCCGACAAATTATTAAAAAACACACGTACTTTTGAATTTTGTGATGCACTTTTTTGCATAATAAGGTTTAGCTGATGGGCATAACAATGTATGAAATGTGCATTAGGATATTTTTCTTTAATGTGAACTTGAACCCCACCGACAGAACCACTCATGACATTCGCACCATCATATGTTTGTGCTATCAACTTTTCAGGACTTTGTAAAAGAAACGGATCAATTTCATTTTCTATGCAAGTTTTTAAACCTACTGATGTCTTATCTTTAACTCTCAAAAAACTCCAAAAAAGTTCTTGTATGCCGCCTTCGTGGAAATATCTGAATATTAAAACCATTTGGCACTGATTTGATATGTCGGTCGTTTCATCGCATTGAATTGACAGGAAATTTGCGTTTTTAATTTGCTGCAAAATTTCTTCTCTACAAACTTGTAGCATGCTATCTAATATGTCATTTTGAATGCTTTTAGAAGTTCCCTTGAATACCGTGGCATTTTGTAAATGATTTTTAAGGGCCTCATCTAACTCAGCGGTAAAATCAACTAATTCTCTAAATATTCCTCGATTCAAAGACTCTTCAGTCTCATTGTGACCTCTAAGTGCCAATTCAAAGGCACTGCAAAATTTGACACAGCTTATAATCCGTTTCAAAATGTGCCGATTTTTTCTCACTTTTTCATTATGTTCAACTATACTTTGTCTATAAGCAGAACTTATTTGTGATGCTATATTTGTCTTACCAAGAACTGCAAGCGCCGTGCACGAATTAATGTGTCCTCGGGAAGCTTCATGCTTTCTAATCTTTTCAGGAAGATGATGCAGGTCTTTGATTCCCGTCCTTGACCAACTAGAGTCCATACCTGACGCGGCATTATAAAATAATAAACAGGGGAAACAGTACAATAAATTTGTCTCCTCACATCCACATATCCAATTATTTTTTTTATATGTATCTTTAGAAAAATGACGGGTAAAACTTCTTTTTTCTGCCTTCCGTTCACTCACTTGCGTTAACTTTAAATCCGGCAAAGGTCTGCCCAATTGCTTAATTTCTAATTTATTCTGAAGGGACAGACGCGTAAAATCATTTTTTAAAATGTTACTGACACTATTCATTGTCATTTGCTACTCTATTCTGCAATAAAACAAAACCCGACACTAAAAATGCAGCGCGTAATCAGTATTCAATAGTAAACAACAAAACAAATGGAGCTAGCTATGCGAGACGCAGCGAGGCCGCAAAAATAATGCGCCCTAGCATAGCTATTAATACTGTACCCCGACTCTAACCGAGTCGTATCGAAAGCGCTCGAAAACACCGACGTACGGCCGCGAGGTTCGATGCGGCCCGTATAGTCCGGACAAATAAGGATAAAATCGACTGATTTCTTACAAAATAATTAGGGTGACGTTTAATATATAATATGTTCAATAAAATGTTAGCTAATTAGAAAAAAAAATAAAAATGGTTTTATTCAATGCTTTTTTAACGGCATTTTATCTGGGGGGGCGCGCGGCCATGCGGCCTTATGGTAGAGCCGCCACTGGCTTTACTAGATGTATATTATGCTCTCGTCCACTCACATTTATCAAGGAACATCATAATTTGGGGACAAGCAACTTCAATTTCTAGAGCATTTGTTCAACAGAAGAGAATAATCAGACTGATATTCAACATTCGTAGAAGAGAATCCTGCAGAGATATCTTCAGAAGTAAAAACATCATGACTCTACCAAGCATTCATATTTATAAGTGCGCCCTTTTCGCACATACAAACAAAACAAAATTTATACAGAACAGAAACATCAACACACATTATAATACAAGGGCAGGTGAGAGTCTGAGTATTCCAAAACACATACTGACGCTGTTCGAAAAGTCACCGGAATACACCTGCATCAGAATATATAACAAACTTTCAGCTAACCTCAGGAATGTCAGTAGTATTCCTAGTTTTAAATGTAAACTACGCAAATTATTAGTTGAAAAATGTTTCTATTCTTTGTCTGAATACCTCGCACTATGATATATTTTTTTTAAACTTTTTTTATATGTGAATGTACGCATTAAGTTGTCCCTGTTTGTACTTTGTAAATACTTATGTTTGTTTCGTTTTTATTTTTAATTATGTGTACTATGTACCTCCCTCTTAGGACGAGTCATGTCATTTTTTATGATCTACAAGACAATAAATGTATCTGTCTATCTATCTATCTATACAGGCAAACAGTTATACAACCGTCTGCTTACTTGGTTGCCTACGGTAGTGTTCCCCGTCTCTTGTAATACTAGCCTTTCATGCTGACCGAGTAACTTGTTTTTCGACGAAAGATGAACTAGTGCACTTAGTTCAGTCATAAGAATCGTTCGCGAACCACGCATCACAACATTGGTTCTCCAGTAGATCATCTATTTGTTAAATGTTAACTAAGGTATCAATCATACATTAATACTGTTGAGAGTATCAATCAGAAGGGGAAATATTTTGAGCCGCAGCGACCAGGGTATCATGAATCTCCTTTGTGTAAGCCACTTGCGCGCCTGCAGTAGCTAGGAACTGAGGGTATGTCAAGGTGTTATCATTAAGTCCTATGCTCTCAGTCTTTGTGGGGGCAACAGGCAAGTTCAGATATCTGGTGCTGCTCTCCTGCTGGGTCAAGCACTTGATCGACGTTTTCTAAAAAATAAGAGAGATATCATAAGAACCTCCAAAACAGTTACATTCCCTCTTCCACAGAACAATATCTTTTTCCATTGCTAATCAAATACATATTGGTTTTTCAAAATAAAGTAAAATGTGAAAAGATAATTACCAAATTAAGTTCTATTTGGTCACATATGGTATAGAATTCTTCCAAATTCTTATCAAACCTAGGTATTTGCATTTCCATTCCTTTCCTAAAATTCAAAATTATGCGTATCGTCAGTCGTTCCTAAAATATTGTAGGACGCCTTTATGGCCTCCTTGATTGTCACAGTTTTTCCTGTTCAGTGTCAGCGTTCTATTTTGAGGTTATGTTACAAATATCTGTTAGCATGAAACTGTTCATGCTGTTGATTTTTATCATCTGTTTTATCAGCCCTATTTTTTTACGATTCAAAAAGAAAACATAACCTCACAATATGAGAACGCTGACGGTGACACGGGACTAACAGTAGAAATCTTGACATACCCCAGCCTTTCTGAAGGAGAGAAAAAGCTATGAAAATCAAGGAGGCCATAAAGTTGTCCTACATTTGTAGGAGCGACTGACCCCTAAAAAATAGTAATTTAATACATCAATACAATCAATAAAAAAAATATGAAATATTTTGACAAAGTGACTTACTGTGATCCAATGTCAATTTGGCTATTCTGATTCAGTGTTTGTGCTGCTGTCTTGATAGTATTCTGGAATAAAAACACGAGAATTTCATCATGTTAATTTTATATATGCGTTTCTAAAAAATCCTTTTATTATCAGCATTCATTTACTTTTCTAAGAAATACCCACAAAAAACAGTTGTGCAGCTTAGACAATTTTTTGTGCTTGAAGCATTATCATTTGTGGGTTAACAATATTTTCATTGTTTTTTCTTTAATATCTAATAGCCTTGCTTGGTATATTTTTTCACTGTGACACTGAATAGAATACAGCTACAATTGAAACCATATTTTGGCATTTCATTTTTTAAACATTTGTTTTGATTTACCTTTCAATCATTCCTATTACAAAAAAGCACACTGGTAAGACATTCAATAATTAATACTCAATTTCTTATTACCTACATTTTTCGTGAAGGTGGGCAACACAGCCACCAAGCTACTCATACAACTGGGGTTGTAGTGGGAGTAATTCAGATGTATGATGGACTAAACCAAAACTAAGTTAACATTATGATTGAAAGTTTACTTTGCAAAAACTAGAAATACCTCTTATATAGGTTACTTTTCGACTTTTGCTATAATTTGTTTTTTTTTATTTTTGTTGCCTTTTAGTGTTCATATGAAAGACAGAAGAGCAGATAAAAAATACAAAAAGGCTAAACTTAATGTGGTTTCAGTTTAAACTGATATGGTACCTGCTCCATGGAATTACCATATTTTTTATAAAATTGTATTGCTTACTCTGGCAAATATATGCTACAACTGTAGGCATTTATTTGATAAGGAGGACATATCAGGAAGGTTTTGAAAAGGCATATAAGCTCAACCTTTGCAAATAATAATAGTAATAGTGTTTATTTGCAGAGTAAAATGAATAGAAAGAGACAAAAATTTAAAAATGAAGAAACAACATCAATTTCCTGCAAAAAGGACTAGTAAACAGACAAGCTGATGAAAGTATTAAAACTACTAGCCCAACAAACAAAATAACAACAGAGGAGCTCTTCACCAAACTATATAAGTTAATAATAAAGATAATAATTACAAGGGTCAAAAAAAGACGTGCAACTCCTTTATTTGCACAAGTTGTGTCTCTTGTAAACAGACTGAGTACCATGCAAAAACAGTGTACTCAGTACTTCTAAATACATATTAGGTTTTCTGAGTGTTTCACTTGTGCACTGTGATACTGACATATTTTTCAGACAATAATAAGGTAAAAACCTTTCAAAGGGGAAAAGGCATCTACCCAGTCCAACATAGTAAAATGTAGTAGTATTTACCAAGGAATGTGATATTCATTCATTATGTAGCTAGGACTTCAGTAAGTATTTATGTTTAAGGAAATGTGGAGATCCACTGACTGAATGATCAGTAAATACGAGTACTTTAATACCAGTGAATAAATGAATCCTTTCTACCACAAAATCTGCTAGACAGTGCTCTAGACATAAAACAACCTTTTGAGACACTGGTAAACATTTCGATTTCCTACATGTACTAAAATAATGAAATTTAGCTGCATACTGCCACTCAGTAAAACAAATTGTGGGTAAATAAAGATCTTGCTTACCGATAACGATTCTCTCAATGGACCAACCAGTGATTTGACTTTAGAAATATTGTCTAAAGGTGACTGCTGTTGTTGTTGCTGCTGCTGCTGCTGTTGTTGTTGCTGCTGTTGTTGTTGTTGTTGTGCCTGCTGCTGCATTTGTTGTTGCTGCAATTGCTGTTGTTGGAGCTGTTGGGGATTCGGCTGTTGCTGTGCATGCATCATGTTTATATTCATATTGTTCATCATTTTGATCAGATAGCGGAAAACCTCTTCTAATTACAAAAAAGTGTGCAATTTATTTGTCCTTGTTTATAGTTCACCGAACCTAACCTCACTCCACTGATGTCCACAGTCGCTCTCTTCCACCTCTCTTCGTCTCTTCTCGTATCAATCTGTCACGCTGGTTGCATATACGTGGACGTCGCCTATTTTGTCAATACTTCATTGGTGTGTTGATGTCGTGTTGATGTTCCATTGTTTTTGAGGTGTTTTGGATTTTGGAGGAAATGAGAGGAAGTGTTTGTAAACAGTCATGTAAAACCCATTTATGAAACCAGATTTGTATGATTCTTATTGCCACTCTTGCCTAGTAGGTATGTTACAAACACAAACAGCTTTGAATATGAATTAATGGAACTAGACAATCTGAAGGCCTTTTTCAATTTTTTACAATGAATAACTATGTCCAAAGAGTAAGCTTAACAGCATGGAGAAAAAAGACGAGTGTTCTTGTTCTCACGTGCATCTTGATTCTACTTATATTTGCCCTACAATATTCACGGATAGATGAGAACACTTACTTTATCGAGGAAGAAAGAGATGCGCAGGTTATTGCAGATGCTTTAATGAAGAGCATAAAGAATGTAAAATTTGTTGAGAAAGACCAATCAGATGTAAGACAGGATAACTCTATGATGAAACGAAGAGAATCTAGCTTGGCTGAGCAGTTTGCTGATATTGAGAATGAGCAGCAGTTGGGGGTTCCATTTGTTAATTTGGACTCTCAGAAACCTTATATACCAGAGAGGAGGATTGTGCACTTGGACTTCAAAGGAGCTCCAGTACAGATACCGTACTTGAAAAGGCTTATTCCTTTATTCAAAGTCATGGGAGCTACTGGACTACTCTTAGGTATGAGAATTTGATAGATATCCCACTTCTGATAATGGATGTAAAAAACTTGTAACTTTTTCCAGAGTATGAAGATATGTTTCCATACCAAGATACTCTTAAAAACCTATCAGCTAACAATGCATTTACTGTGGAACAGGTGAAAGAGATATTGTCAATGGCAGAAAATGCAAAACTAGAGGTCATACCGTTAATACAGACCTTTGGACATGTGGAATTTGCCCTGAAACATTTAGAATTTGCAAATCTCAGGGAAGTGCCTGGTAGTCCACAAGCATTGTGTCCTAGCAGAAGCAGCTCAATGAATTTCATACAAGAAATTGTTAATCAGGTACAAAAAATGGTTTTTAGTTCAAGGAAAGATGGCCTTACCTTAGGTTGATCTTTAAAGTCAAGGTCAAATCCAAAGTTATAATCAGTGATACTGTATCCCTCATACATCTACTAGAAGCAGAGTGAGATCACATATTTTTGAAAACTTGTATTCCTTGTAATCATTCTTTCTTCAATTCTTTTAGGTGATGGCATTGCATCCAAGCTCAAAATATCTCCACATAGGCTGTGATGAAGTATTCCAAATGGGAGAGTGTGACATATGCCGCTTAGAAGTGCATGACAATCTGTTTTTGAGACACATCAAAAATGTTGTGCAGATGATTCATAGCAAATACCCTCCACTAAAGGTCATTGTATGGGATGACATGCTAAGGCATATACCACAAGGTGCTATGCAGGATATGCACCTTGGAAGCCTTGTGGAACCCATGGTATGTGGCAGTTTCGTTACTTTCCAAACATATAAAGCATACACCAAATTTCAGGCAAGATTTTCAGTTAAACAGAAACCCTCTTTTTTCTTTAGGTATTCTTTTATCTAGTCTTAAAGTTATGTGTACAGAGTGTCCTGAAATGTAGGACTTTTCAGAAATAACTATGCTTAAAATAACAACCCATGGTGGAATAGTAGCAAAAAGTAAACAAAAATAAATGAAAGAGTACTCACCATTTATTTGCAGAGAAATTTCAAATACGGCTCTGTCACTTATAAGTACTGTCTATAGTTGTCAACATTAGATTCAAAATCACAAATGAATGCAGCAGCTTGCTCAATTCTCATATGTAGTTCATCAACTGTGTTTAAATCTAAGCCTATCATTTCGCCTCAAAGAAAGAAATCACAAGGTGTTAAATTTGGAGATCGCAGAGGCCATGCTATAAGTAATCACGCATTTCGCATCTAAAATGGGGCAGTGCACCATCATGGAAAAACCACACTGATTCTGTTACACTTTTGGCACATCTTCTAGCAGTGTTGGTTGAATGTTTTGTAAAAAGTTTAGGTATTGTAAACAGTCTAGCCGATTTGGGGGAATAAAAGGTTCAATGAGCATACCGTTCACCATGTAAACCCAAACGTTCAAGGATAATGAATATTTCGGAAGTTATTATTCGCCCCGTTTCGTGAGAAGGTTGATTCGTCCGTGATTAATATGGTCTCCGGATTATTTTCATGTTTGTTCAACAACCACTCATAAAAACGCACTGTTGTTTAAAATCCTCAGCTTTTTGTATCAGTTAGATAATTACGTCTGGGAAAACGATCTGCGTAGACTCGCGAAGCCTCGGTAGCATTTTGAAGACACTGGAGTGCGGCAAGTTCAATATTGCTGTCCAGGTATTCCATTGTTTTTTTCGAACCCATCTGGGTTGAGTTTTAATTTAATCGAGTCACAGGAGCCGATTAAGTTGGTTGATTTTGCGGAGCTGAATGTCTCTTAAAACTTAAGTGTACGTATATGCTACTGGGAAAAATTGCTCAAGGTAAATGACTTCCTAGGCTTTGCTGGCGTAGGTATTATACACATTTTGTTGAAAATTTTCATGACCACTTTGCAAAAATGTGGCTATATGTAGGCTTGTTGCTTTGTTATCAAATGACCCGATAAAAAGAATCTTTAATCGTGTTAAATCACATGATCTAGGGGGCCAATTCTAATCACCCAAACGAGAAAGTACACAACCAGAAAATGTCTGACACAGCAATTGGAATTTTTCACACGTTATCCACTTCAGTGTTTAGCTACGTTTATGCAAAATGTATAACCCTATCCAGCGTTCTTTATGATTTAAAAATTTAAAGAATAATAATGACCTAAAGAGGGAAAACTGAGTATTCCGTTTAACTCAAATCTTTATTAATTTAATTATTTTAACTTGTCCAATTTTGATAATAAAAGGTTTCTAAAGGTTTGGGTCTATGCTGAAGACATCTACCGCTTTGTCCAACCGAGTGTTTGGGAGAAATATGCAGCTGTCTTCAGGACTGCATGGACTGCATCAGCCTTTAAAGGAGCATTTGGCGAGAGTCTTTATATCCCAAATGCTCGCAGACACTTGGAGAACAACCTTAGATGGCTAGAGGTTATGGATACACAAGCTTCTTCATTCAAAGATGGTATGAGGTGAGTTAAAATTTTGTTCACTATGACATATGGTTGGACTCCATTGTCTGGCCGCTGAATTAATCTACATATAGTTGAAACTTTCAGTTTGCCTTGGAGTTCTGTCATAACCCATATGAATTCTGCTATATTCTGAGTTATCTCTCAAAGCTTTAGCTTTCCGCACGTGTACGGTGGTTTCTTAGACTTTTCCCACCAGCATGAAGATTTATAGAGCGAAACAGAAACGTAGAAAAAACTAAGTTGTTGCTTCTACATTAAGGTCTATTCTACATTTATTTCAGAGGTATGGTGCTGACAGGTTGGCAACGTTACGATCACTTTGCGGTTCTCTGCGAACTGCTTCCTTCTGCAATACCGTCATTAGCTCTCAACCTGATTGCGGTCTCAAATGGATACTTCAACTCTTCGTTGAAGAACAAGTTTCTCATGGCTCTAAACTGCCCCGAGCAAAATATCGCACCTTTCATCAACTTGGATTCCGATCCTTTCATGTGGGAGAAGTTAGCTCGGTGTATTTTCCCCGGAAACGCTGTTTTTAGGTGAGTAATCAGTTGTTTCGCAGAATTCATAATACCCAATCTGTCATACATACCAAAAACTTCAAAACAAAAGCATGGAAAACTAAAGGAAGAAAATTAAGTTCGTTAATAGAATTATATACATTTACTTCGAAAATGTATAACAAAAAAAATCAAATGGATCATGTTAGTCAAACAGGTCCATGTAATTAGTCCATAGTTCCCACCCATATGACAACGTTGCGATCTAGAAACTTCTCCCCTACACAACAAAAATTACAATTAACTTGGATCTAAAATATAACATCCTTAATTCCTTAATACTTCAACAAAAATAAGTTTTTCTGCTATTTTTCATGACCATGTTTTTTCTGTAGCTTGTTTATTTGATTGAAGCATCTTGGACCGTTTTTGTCAAATACATCATGGAAACATTTGGGATCATTAAATTTTTTGTATGCATATTTACAATTACTACAGGTATGCTTTTCAGCCTTACATGCTTCCTTCATGCGATTTTGACTGCAGTATGGACATACTATAACAAAATTGCATTTCTCAACCCAATGTCCAAATCGCCAACATTTATTACATCAAAGAACACTAAAAAATTTGTGGAATTTATGATTAATCCATCCCAAATATATAGACTGTTTTTATCGAGCAAGTACTCGTTTTCTTTATTAGACTGTTCTAAATTTAGACACAGATTCTTCATTATTCAATTACGCCTCGGAAACAATTATTTTTATTTTAGGTCCAATTATTCTGCCAACTCATATTTCATACTCTTCTCTTAATGTTAGTTCCACTTCATTGTCCAATTTTACTAATGATATGTCTTCTACATGAATAACTATAAACATCATTGTTTTGCTTGCGTTATATTATTAACAGATATCACTATGTCTACAGGATTTAATTTTTGCCATAGAATATGTAAAAAACTGTAGCTTATTTGTTTCCATTCAAGCACATATTTTGATCCTACTTCCAGACTGATGAATCGCCTACACAACATGGAAACCGAATCCAGAGAGTTCCTGGACGTCATCAACCGGCAGAAAGGTTGGATGACCTCATACAATATCCGTCATAACTACAGTTTGCCACTGAGAGTGGACGAACTGACAACTGATATGCCTAGATTATACCATGCCGCGATTTCGTTGGCCAAGATCGCTGCAGATTCGATGGCCGGTGTTTTTGATAACTACACGATATCGGAATGGATTGAACAGAGGATATACCCTTATATTTTGGAATTTGAGCGGATACAGAATGATAGTACGGCGTTGAAAAGTGTTGAACATTGGCCTGCTAGACCACTGCCTATTTTGAAGGATTTGCAGAGGCTTGGAATCATAGTCTAAGGTACAAAAGATAGATATGCAATAGATATGCTGAACACAAAAATAAATTCATTTTCAAAATTTTGGTGAACAGGTAGTGGGGCTCATCAGAATAACTTGTGCTGATTTCTTACTTTACAAAATCGCGTTTTTCCTAAACAATGTATATTGAACAGTGAACTTTACCGACGTTTCAGCTATGAAAGTAAAATTTAATCTTCTAATGTAAAATTCAGGAGTTATTCGATGTCTATATATCAGTGGAAAAGATTTGCCAGCCGATCGACAGTAAAGTTCTTTATTAAATGCAGTGACAATTTTCTTGTTGATTAAGAAAAACACGATATTACGTGATATGCTTCAAAATTTGTAATGTATCATATAGAATGACTCGTCAAAAATAATTGTTAGACTTTCCATACTTGACTATATGTCTGTTAGGCAAAGATCTCTATAAATGTACCTGTTTGTTTAACAAAAAAAATATACCTAACATTTCTGTGTACAAGACTGACTATTAGACAAAGTATAATCTCTATAAAAGACACCATTTGGTGAAAATGATACTCAGTAAAATTAGACAATTTTTATACATGTTTGGAAAAGGTTTTTATATAGTACTTTACGTCACAGTGTTTCATCGCACCATCTGTAAAAATACATTTTTCACTTAAAATAAGAACATACGAGGAACACCTTTGTTGGTTTTTTTTAATAATTTCTTTTTTATGCTGGATCAATGAGCGATGGCGATAATCAAAAAGGCAATGAAAGAAGTTTATTAACCTTTTAGATTAACTGCATATTTGCGGGGTGGAATCTCGAAAACGTTAAGAGAAACAAAGTCTATTAAATTATTTTTTTGCCGGAGATAGACGGAGAAACACCCAGATTGTATGCAATGAATCGCAAGAGCTTTTTTGTTTGCATAATATTTATGTTTAGAAAATAATTTCACCTTTCATTGTTATATTTGCATTGTTCGATAAAAATGTTCAACATAAACTGTCATTGTAAGTATTCTTTTTCTCTGAAACTTTTCTGTTCAGAGTGAACTGACATGGTATGACTGGTATAATTGACCATTGCAGTTATTTGGTTCGAATCTGTTTGATGTAACAGTTACTAGTCATATTAGACGAAAATATCACTGGTTTGCGAAATAATTTTAAAGTCTGGTTTTATTAATGCAAGTTGTTCAAGGGGGTATTTAAAACACGCATTAAATGAGTACGTCAATTTTTTATTCGACAACAAAGAATGAGAAAACGTGTTTTTTGGGATTCAATCGAAAGTGTTGGCAGGATCGAAAAAACTCTTCATATAAAATTTTTAGGTATTTACGAGACCTACAAAATGAGATCACATGTAAAAAGATCCGACTAATAGCAAAGAAGTTATGGCTGAAATCCGAGGCAAACTGCAGGTTTTGGCACTTGTTGTTTACGTGACTATGGGTTCTCGCAGATATTTGAAATTCTTCAAGTTTGTCGGATTCGTACTTCTAGATAATCATAACAAAATTGGAGTAGATTGCTCAATTAGTTTTTCAGAATTTCTAGTTGTTTATCCCAAAACACTTGTTTTCCGGCCATCACTACTAGTTCTTATCTTATTCGTTTTAAATACCGCCTTGAACAACTTGCACTAGACTTTGCTAATATGATTAGACTATTTTTTGAGGCGCATGTTTTTGTTGTGACGGATGTCTGTTTATATTTGAAGTTTTTCAATAATATTCTCTTCTCTAAGAAGTAACTATACCATGGAGCCTATATACCAGGAGAAACCACGGCAATGCTGTTCGCGTTGTAAAAACTACCCCGAATCTTGACGCCTGGAGTATGTGGTGCTTTGACAGGATTGGCCTATTGGAGGATTTTTACTTGGAGATATAATTTTCTGGATGATACTACATATTTCGCGAAGAGAAAGCATTCCGCTCTTTGAAACATTAATTAACTGTGATTTGGGTTTTTTTTCTCATTTCGCCTGTTCTCCTGATATATAGGCTCCATAAACTATACTTCCCACTGGCCTGAGCTATGAACTCTAGCTCTCTTTTTAAACAATTGAGGAACACTATGGCAACTATGTTTTTTTGCTCATGATCTTGATAGAATAAACTTTTTATATATTTATTTATTGTGATTTTTAATATTATCTTTTAGGTATGTTATTCATGACAAAATGTGCTTTATTTGTTAAAGTATGTACCATATTTTAATAAACACTTGGATATGTACCGTATTTTAGATTTTGTGAAAATCGTAAAGAACATACAAATTTGGTGCTTTTTTGAAGTCCTGAACCCAAGGTCGCGAGACGTGATTCTCAGCGGTTCCAATTTTTCTTAACATGAAGAAATGAAGTTATCAGAAGAAAATGGTTTATATGCAAACGCTTGATATAACCTGAAAACTGCCTTCACTGCATATAAGAATACTTTATTTCTTCATAAATTTATTATATAAACAACAAGTTATGGCTTATTCACATTTACAATACATTTATTTTTTATAAAACTATGTAAAACGTAAATCTTTTCATACAAAAATTACATATAAGATATACAACCTATTTAAATTGCAAATGTACATTGTAATGACTTATGAATAATTATGACTTTTCGCGTTTTTTGAAATTCCTTTTACTGGCACATCGGTTGATGATATCCATCACATGAACTTTATGGTCGAATATTTTCATTATCTGAGATTTGGCCTCCTTCATTCCATCGTTGATAATTTTGACCCTTTGGAGGTTTCCCTATAACAAATAATATATAATGATACAGTTTTTGGGACTAAAGCACACTGACTCAATTTCTAGCCCCGATTCTAGTCTTTTTCTCGGAACAGCCCTCCAGGAATTAAATTTCAAGTAATCAACAGGTGATAGCCCAAAAGTAGTTGGACAAAATTTGAATTGGAGGCTACTGAAATGCTGAAGCACCAAGTGTATTGAAGTTAGTACGAATTAAACAGAGAAATAAAATAAATTGGCAAAGATATATCAACCTATCGTAAAGTACATATTTTGAATATTCAGTTTGTATTTAAAAAATTATTACCTTTATTAGCTCGTTCACTCTATTGATTTCCTTATCATATTGCCTACAATTTTCTTCTGATTCTGTACACTTCAAAAGTTCTGTCAGTTGATTGTAGACACCCTCCTCTTGATCAGCCTGTAAAATGAAGAGAAAAATATTCAAATTGTGTATAACACCTAATTCTTCTCCATTTTTTATGTTGTTCAACAAATTTGTTTACAGCAAACACACATTTTCAAAATTAGAAATTGTACAAAGCTATGAGAATTATTTTAAATGAAAACAAAAACGAGAAAATTAAGTCTGATACTAAGATGTTAGAAGAACTGCAATGGTTTTCATATTCAAATTAAAAAATTATTTATTACCACCACATTTAGAAAACTTCACAAAATTATTATTATGATAACTATGAAACTAGAGGCAGTATAGATATTCATCTGCAAAATTTGAATAATGATACTAAACAATGAGTAAAGATGTTTAAGGTGAATTTAAAAAATCCCTTTATGAATACCCAAAATGCAGACAGGTGTAATTTTAATAACTAGAATGTAAAGTTACAGAAAATTGATTAAAAAAATGTCTAAAAGAATAATTATACAAAATACCAGCATTGATGCTAAATAAATCATCAAAAAACAAACACTGTTATGATGAAAAAATAAGGCTACTCTCTATCTAAACAATAAAATTAGTAATCAACCAAAGCTATCTCGGAGCATACTGAATCACATATTCCACCAGAAGATACCTAGAGTTTTTCACCAGCTTTTTTGAGAATAGCAGGAATTCCAAATAATGAACATGTTACTGTTCTCCTGGTTAAACAATTTTCAACAGTTCTTCACAAACAGCTAATTGATAGTAACAATTTCCAACAGTATTCTGACTGCTTACACCAAGGATTTACAAGAAATGAGCAAAAATCGTCATTTACCCCCGCTATGAAGTTCGCTCCCCGGCTAATATTTATATAATCTTACCAAATCCTCCATTTGTGTGGTCAAATGGTGTATCTTCCAGCCGTTGATCTTTTCTTGAACCCTGCACTGATTGGCCAAATCCATGATGGTGGGTCGTCGCTCGTCCTTGGGCTTCACGTCAGAGTGACGCAAATAGTGATTGTGGGTCGCTTTCCAGTTTTGCCTGTAGCTGTTCAGGAGGCTGACAGGAGCTGGCTTGCGTACTGTCACCTGCAATATAGATAATTATGACGTCAAGTAGGTTGACTATGTACTTTCCACCAGGGTTGATTTTTGATGTAAATCAAATAAACCATGATTTTTTTAATATTCGTTATAAATCTAGTTCAACATTGACTGTAAATTGTAGACTTTGACATTATGTTATTAACAGACAACTCCGAAAAAAAGCTATTATTTTTGAATTAGCAATCCTCTAGCTGACGTTCGATGCAATGCGTTAGCAGTGGAGTGAATAAGGTGTCAAGTGGAATGTTGAATAAATCCGCCAAAAAGGGAATATCATTTACGACATTAGTGATGAATTTCGGAACTACTCTCGCAGGTCAAAAATAAGAGTCTGGTTTTATCCTCGATTCCGCCCGAAAGCTTTAGGATATGCTCAAAATGAGTATCCAGGCCTACTGCCATTAATATTTAAATTTAGAGAAAATAGTGATCCAGTGAGTGGCTTTCTCTGTATCCACAGAAATAATTTTTTCTACATTTGGTCTGGTCCAAACTTCAAAATAGGCCGGGAAATGGGACGGCGGTGTTCCCGTTTGAAGATTATGACAAATAGTTGTTGAATGACTTCATTATTCTTTTATAGTTCGCTATAATAGCATTTTTTACATAAATAATTGAAAAGTGTGCATTTGAATAAGCATTTTCTTTTATGTAGCTGATCTGATTATTATTACTCTAACACTTTCATGAAAAAACAAGTTTCATTGAAATATTGGTCTTTATAAAATATAATTCATCGATTCAAATCATGGTTAATATCGAATGATCAACCTTGCTTCCCACGTAATTCTGCCATAAATTGGATTATGTACGGCTTATTTCCAGACCTAACGCCATACGATCTATGATTCAAAAGAAATCGATCAACGCAATTGTATGTGAGATATAATGTTAACATACTTGACGCAAAGTTTATTCAAAAGACTGCTACGTTAAATTTACTTATGATACACAAAAGCAATGTGGCGACAAGGCCAGTTAATTTAATGGCGTTTCGGGATGGTCACAGCACAGAGAGCGGGGATCGAAACACGTTCAATTGGCGTCATTTTAATTTGTCTGATAGGTGCATAATATTACCAAGATTAGAAGCGTCTCAAAAGTACAGGGTGCGCCATCTTTTATGTCGGTATGTAAACATGAAATAACTTTGAAAACGAGAAACTTATTTCTATATATCGGGTATTTTTATTAAATATGGTCCTTTACAATTTATTGGGACTAGTTTTTGAACACATCTATCAAGTAACCAAATTTATTGGACAAAACAAAATGTGCCCGTTTTGCTGCGTTTTCCATTACTTTTTCGAGCATCTCTGGTGGTATAGCGGCGATTGTGGTACGAATTTTTGGCTTGAGTTCTTCAGTGGTCTGGGGCTTGCTGGCGTACAATTGACTTTTCAAATAACCCCACAAGAAGAAGTCCGGTGGGGTCAAATCTGGAGGCCTGGGTGGCCAGTCAATGTCACCTCTTTTTGACATCAGACGTCCAAGGAATTTTCGTTGCAGAAACTGGATTGTTCCATTTGCAGTGTGGATGGGCGCATCGTCTTGTTGAAACCAGTAACCATCAAGGGCAGACATAATGAGCCAACATCCACCGATATCGATTTCCATCGATGTTTCGTTTTCGTTGAAGAAAAATGCGGCAGTTTTGCTTATTAACGCCGCCAGAGAGCGTGAAATGTTTCTCGTCGGTCATCACAATTTGCTTCCAAAAATCAGGTTCAGCATCAACCATGCGAGCGACTGTTTGGGCGTATTCCAAGCGACGTGGACGGTCAGTCGGCAATATTTTTTATGTTAACTGCACCTTATAAGTAAACACATGCAAATCATCCTTCAATATGCGCCGAAACGTGGTTCCACTGATGCCTAAATGCTGAGCACGGTGACGATACGACACTTTTGGATTCTGGGTAACGCTATCTCTGACTGCTTCAACCAATTCATTGGAATATCTTGGTCGTTGATTAACGATATGTTGACCATCTCCCACTGTCCCGTACTCAAGAAAATTCTAAACCAAACGACGGATAGTGTTGTCACGATATTTTCGACGAGATACACGTTGCGTTAACACAACTGAACGACGATTTTCAATGTACATTGTCACTATTTCGGCGCGTTGCTTCGGTGTAAAGCGATTTATGACTAAAATTGTAGTGAATTGACGTTTCAGAAACACGTATAACCAAATCACTAGGTTGGTAAATATCAAAGTCATTAGATGTTTCCATGCCGACATAAAAGATGGCGCACCCGGTAGAACCTCTCTCAGTGACACGAAAGAGGCAACATTCACAACCCTCAAAGATCAAACCCTACCAATAATATTACGCAAATGATCAGGAGCAAAACCTATCCCGGATGTGTTCTGCTCCCAGACATCATACAGGAACTCGAAATGCCATAATAGTCAATGATTAGCTGACAGACGGAAATTAGTGACAAGGTTTTTCGTGATTATATACGTCGAGAAACGTCAAAAAAACATAATCTTGTTTAAGAAATTTTTTGAGAACTAATAATATCAAAAAATGTAATTCACAAATATTGTAGTCTGATTCATAGCTCTTACTACTTACACATGTTTCTGAATTTCTATCTTTTATCTCATCAGAATGGTTGCCATCTGAATCCTCATGTTCCTTCTTCACTGTATTCTCAGAAATAAACTGCATATCATCATTGTGTTCATCCAAATCATTGCCAGTCCTGAAAGTTAGTTTCAAGTCAGACAACAATATCCAATGTTCAAAGTACAAAACAAAAATCTTACTCATATTTCGACCGCCAGAACATGCACGTGTTGTATCATTTTGATTATAAATTAGATGAACTGAAAAACAAGTATGGATATGATATGGATACTCACAACTGCTGTTTCCTGGGCTTCTTTCTGGGACTCATTTCTACTGGAGGTTTACTCTCCTCTTCTTCTTTGATATTATTCACAACAGTAGCGTGGTTGCTGTCGTCATTGATCTCCGCAAGTCCGGGACTAGATGTCGCAGAAATAGTAGTACTGCCACCTACAAATTCATCAAGACTAATGTCGTCAAGCAGATTGACTCACGCGTCGCTGTCATCGGTTCAGCACAAGTTGGCAGTCTATCGAAATAGCACAGCGCCACATAAGCACCATATAAACCCTATTTCACGAGTATCCATCACGTTTTGACGTCTACTGAGTCCGTAACGTTGGCAGTAATGAATCGGGTGTAACTCAAGTAAAACTTGCTTCTGAATAAAAGAGTTGTAAGCAAAAACAATCTGTCGCATAAAAAATAATTAAAACATAATACGGCTCTGTCTACCTCTCGTTAGCGGATTCGTCAGAACTATCATTGCTATTACTAATCAGCTGTTATTCTATCGTAATGGATATTTGTGGAAAAGACAATAGGTCCTTAGACAACTTAAACCATATCCGCTCAGAAATGTGCACATCGTTGGCCGCCGGCTCTATCGAATTTATAAAAACAATATGGGCTGACACGTGTGATTATCCCTGACCTGACCCTAAGTCGAATTCAAATCTCTCTTCGTGGAACTGAGCCTTCCTGGGCCAAAAAGTAAGTACCTATTTTATTTGATTGTACTCTAAATTGCGCATGGTTTTGTTAATAAACTTGAATATTTTATCTTTTTGTGTTATCATTTGAGCCTTCACACCAGCAAGTCTGTTCAATCCGGAGCAACCTTACCCCTCACGAAAAAGTCGTGACAATATCATGTATAGAGCATGCTTGCTATGCTTTTGTTCCAAAAAAGCACGGCTGTCTGTGGTTGGCTGTATTAGGTTGGACAGGCGAGAACAGCCTGTTTAAATAAAATTAAAAAGTGTTTGATTATATATAACAGAGGAATTAAACACATCAAGTCCGTCAAACAAATCCGTACAATTAGTCCATAACATTTGTTCCCTGTCCTACTCGTTGTACCGTTAATATGGCAACGTCGCGTCACCTCTCTCCAGCATCTGAATTCAGGAGAGCGAGAGAGAATTCAGCAAAAGCACCACTCATGCGACAACTCATACCAACACCGGCACGCCGGACGGTAAAGTCAGTCTACGCAGAGACGCATGTCTTTCTAAGTTTGAATGGCAAATGTACGTGGAAATCTATGATGTGTGAAATATGTCTAATTAGTGCGTACAATTGCTGGGGTTGGTATTAATATAAACATAAAAAAATGCGATAGAGCGATTTTTTTGGTTTTTGACTTTTTTTCCCCGCCACTGGATATTCCTGCAAATTTTGGTTATTCTTCTATCAAAGGATTCCAACTTCGATGTCTTAATCTATAAATCTTTGTCTTTGTATAAATAATCGAGTTTTTCACCATTATTTTGGAGAGTAGCAGGAATTCCAAACAATGAATATGTTACTATATTCCCCCCGTTAAACTATTCATCATCGCACAAAGGGTGACTTTTCAACAGTTCTTCACAAAAAATAACAGTAATTTCCAAATAAGCAAAAATAGTTGAGTTAATTTACAATGGACTAAATGGAAATCCATTTGTTCGTGTTCATGTGGCGGATCTGTCAATGCAATTTCCCCAGAACAAGCACAAGCATTCCGCCAAATCATAGTTAATTAATGGAAAGGGGTAGCTTTGATTCAAAGAGCGGGAGCGAAACGTGTGATATCCCCCAGAACATATTGAGTAAAAAAAAGTTTTGGAGCAAAAACCCCCAACCTGGCAACCCTGTCAAAGCACCACTGGCGCTCCGTCAAGTTTCGGAGAAGCTTTGACAGCACCAATAGCATTACCGTCAGCTATCCTGGCTCCATATGCAGACCAGTCAATGTTACGTGCCACTTGAAGACATGCGGTATTTTGAATGTCACTAGGTAATCAGCGGTCATTTGTTGACACCCTTTGCCGCTATAAGAGCTGCTTTCCAGCCGACCGTTTTGATACAGGGGGCATAAATTTGCTTCTACGAGGGATGTCTTTTAAGTTTTGCATATAGAAACATAGTAGGCCGCGCGGATCGAACGTCAGTACTGAATCTTAACCTCACTCTTTAGTAAACTTAAATTCAAAGTTTCACAACTATACGTGCAGTGTTCGCACTACAGTGAATTTTTAAGTGTCACCAAGTCATTAGAAAAATGGAACTCAACCGAGAACACTGTCGCGCCTTAATTTATTACAACTTTCAGAAACAAGTATCGCAACAAGAATGCCTTGCTGAGTTACTGTCTGTTTTCGGCAACGAAGCGCCACATCAGTCGACATTTTCCCGTTGGTATGGAGAATTCAAACGTGGACGGGTGAGTCTTAGCGACGATCCCAGGGTGGGTGCACCAAAAACGGCAGTCGCCCAGGAAAACGTCGATGCTGTGGCAAACTCATAATTGAAGATAGACATGTGACATATTGCGAGATTGAGGCGTCCTTGAAGATCTCAAAGACCTCAATTCAAAAAAATTTACATGAAGAATCAGGAGTAAGAAAATTAGTTTCTCGTTGGATACCCCACCTGTTGACTGAAGAGCAGAAAGCAGCCAGGGTTAATTGGTGTCAAAAAACGCTTGACCGTTTCAATTCCGGAAAACTCAAAAAATGTGTAGTACAGCATTGTTAGTGGTGATGAATCGTGGATTTACTGCCATGAACCAGAAAATAAACGACAGTCGGCTGTTTGGGTGTGCCAAGGTGAAGAAAAGCCAACAAAACTCATCCGTTCTCGAAGTGTTTCGAAAAAGATGGTCGTGACATTTGCGTCAAAAGAGGGTCATATTGCAACAATTCCTCTTAATGAGCAAAGAATTGTTACTGCGGATTGGTATACCACCATTTGTTTGCCAAAAGTCATCACCGAGCTTCGAAAAATCAACCCCGAAAGAAGAATCATCCTCCACCAAGACAATGCAAGCTCGCACACAGCCCAAAAAACAAGGCAGTATTTAACGGAAGAAAACGTGGAATAATTGGACCATCCTCCATATAGTCCCGATCTAAGTCCTAACGATTTCTTTACTTTCCCGAAAATTAAGAACAGACTGCGTGGTCAAAGGTTCCAGTCACCAGAAGAAGCAGTTGACGCATTCAAAAATGCCGTTTTGGTTCGAGCGCATGCAGATGTGTAGTCATTTAAAACGACCTACCGTGTTCTTTTATTTCTATATGCAAAACTTAAAAGACATCCCTCGTATCCTTGCCCTTCAAGCACCAGCCTTTTAGTGGGTGCTTTAAACACATGAAAATTTAAAGCTGTCAATCTGTTATAAATATGTAAATACAGGGTACTATAAAAGTTTTGCAATATGACAACAAACGGACGCAGAAGACTGCATGTTACTGCATGTTGATACATGTCCAAGAGTGCATAGTAGCCGCCAGCAGCACGTCTGTTGATTTAGTTGTTCATGCGTATTGACAGTGTAAAGTGCGGACTATGCCACGCGTGGTTTAAGCATTGACCATTGCTTAGAAGAAATGACGCTTGCATTAAATAATGATTGTCCTCATCGTACGACTATATGGGTAGTACAGAGAATTCCAAAGGGGCAATTTCACTCTGGAGGACGCTGACAGGGCAGGGAGGTCGCGAACGTCAGTAACACAGGAAAACATTACTGCTGTGAGGAAAATGCTTGACAAACACCAGAGAGTGCCATAGCAACAGATAGAGGAGACCTCACACCTTCAATCACCAGGAATTCATTCAATTCTGCATGACCATTTATACGTGAAGAAACTTTGTTCTCTCAGGGTACCGAATCGTCTGACGGAAAAGCAAAAGACTCATCGTACGACTTGGTGCCAAAAGATGGTGCAAATATTTGATAAGAAGCAATCTCGGTATGTGAACAGCATCGTGACAGGGACGAGGCTTGGCTCTATTATTACGATGTGCCGACCAAGGCTCAAATCACAGTTTGGGTCCTTGATGATGAGGACACACATGTAGCTCTCACAAAATCCCGACCTGTTAAGAAAAAAATGATAGCTGTATTTTTCAAATCGAGAGGGATTGTGGAACTTGTCGTTATGGACACAAAGAAGACAGTCACAGCTAAAGTCACGAATGGACTCTTGGTACCTCCTCATGACAAAGCTCCAGCTCTCCGCGCCAAAGCCTGCACCGAGTATTTGACCACTACTGGACTGAAACTTATTGAGCACCCTCCTTACAGTCCAGATCTTGCTCCTGCTCCGGGTTAAATTTGGCAGAGCTGGTTTAAGGACTGGTTTTGGCGCATAGAGAAGTGTAATTAATGTGATTAAAAATTACTTTGAACGAAGTCAATAAATAAAGCTGTATTACAAAACTTTTATAGTGCCCTTTTAGCAGCCGCTCTTTAAATAGCTTGCCTTTTCTTCAATTTTGTAACTTAGGTAATACTAATAGAAACTGAAGTTTTGTTAAGAGAATGAACCAAGCCAATATTAAAACAAAAAAAAAACGAATGAAAACCAAGAAAACTAGATGCCAAGATGAAAACTAAAAATATATTAGTAACGGAAATAGCCCTCAGCTGCGACATTGACAGTAATGAAAAAAACAAGTAACAACGTTTTGTTACGTTCCAGCCGTCATCTCGGGTGTGAAGCCTCCGTGTTTAAAGCACATGCGCTTCAAACCTAATTGCGTTGTTGGCTGGAAAGCAACGTGAAAAATGTAACTCACCCGAACTGTGTCCATTGCCCCTGGAATCCGGTCTAGAAGGCGGTGACAAAGGCGGCGCCACCTGCTGCTGAGCAGACGGCAACGTCGCCAACATTGGTTGCAAATTCTTCGCTGCTTTCAGCGGCGTCCCCTCGTGATCGCGCTTGCGCAGTATGCTCGGACGAGGAGATGACGTCACTTTAGTAAGTGCGGCCTGTTGCTGCAACATGGCTTCGGCTGCAGCGTTTGACATTGATTGTTGATCGACGGTTGAGGCTTGGAAGGATTGTTGGAAGGTGGTTTGAGATTGGGGAGGTGGTTGAGATGATGGTCGTTGAGGCTGTTGGGTCTGTTCCACGACCATCATCGGGTTGAAACGGATCTGCTGCTGTTGGGGTTGACTGGATACGACGCCTGAAAATCAATAAATTAACGTATTCTCCAGGGGGAACTCTTAAGTGTAGAGGAACAAAATGCGCCCAGCGGAATGGTCCCAAAATTTTGACAGCAGTTGACGTGTAGTTTTAGTTTAAATTTGATTCTTTACCATTTGTGCCCTAGTGTAGTTAAATGCGAGTATAACTGGTGGTTTGTAAAAGCTAGTTTGTGTTCATTTATTCTCATATCACCAGACGTGGAAGTTGGCGAATCCAGAATATCGAATTATAAAATACCCTATGCAAAAGGTGGACACCAAATCTAGTATCCCTTATAATTAGGTATAACACGTGTGGGTTGTCAAGCTCACAACAACAGTAGATTATTCTAGGGGATTCACCATATAGACAAAATAGTATTTCTAATAACCAAAAAATTCTTCCCACTAACTTTTTACTGATGATACAGTTCATTCTCATTTGTATTGAAAATACAATACAATATTTTAAGTTTGTGCTTAACTTATTTAAATTCTTTATTGTTTAGTTTATTATTAAGTTCTTTCCGGCAAAAAAATCAGCAAATAGGATCTCATTACGGATATCCATAGAACAGTAACATACATTTAATGTCAGCTGTCAACGTCAACTAGCGGCCGTCATTATGCTATCTCTCACGCAGAATATACATTGAGCGCGCGATTGATTAACAATTTAAAACCAAGGTTTACAATAACCATACCCCCTGAATGCTTTGAGATTCTGTTAAAGGATGTTTGAAGAATATTTAGAAACTTTGACAACACTGCAATTTTCATTTTTCCATATTTTTCGGAGTCAAAAATGGCGCATTTTTTACTATTTCAAATATTAATTTGATTGTATCTCTAAAACTGTCAATTTTGGAGAAAAGTTTATAAGAACCTTTCTTCAGAATGACAAAAAAAAAATCAAAAATATTTTGTGCGAAAGAAAAAAGTGTTTGAAATTTCTTTGAAAAAAATAGTCAACGCAATTTTGGGCCTGGCAACAAACATTTGTTATAAGGCGTGCTTTTTTAACAAATTTTTCGAGCGGACGTGAAGATGCTTGCCGGACTATAATAAAAATAATAATATTTATTCCAAATCTAGAATCTCAAATACATAATATGAATATACATATTTATCTAGAAATACTGTATGGTTCCAGCTGAAATAAAACCCATTTCAGGTTCATGTACCTTCCATCGCATTTAAATGATGGTGAGGTAGTTTATTATACAGCTTTGCGGATATATTAAAAAGAGTTGTTTCAGTTCCTGTTATGCACAGGTAGCAAAATATTCAGAGCTATTCTACCATATGGGTGATCGTTTTGCGAGGGGAAATTATTTCTATTTTTCACTATGAACTTAACACATTCAAAAATAAATCCGCCTCTACATATTTCATTAAATTTCATATGCCTCATTGCTTTTATGGTCCTTTTTTAAATAACAATTTTTGCAATTCTGTGCTGCCTTCAAACAGTATTATTCTATAAAGTACAATCGATTCAAAATTTGCATAGTATACAATTGTTAAACATTCTGAATTTATATACCTAGACAACACTCTTATTCCATAATTGAAACTACTCAGTTTCAAAGCAGTTTATTTATGTGTGGAGTTCAAGACAGAAATTTATCTAAATGTATTCCTAACACTTTAGTTTGCTGACTTACATATTGGATATCACTATCAGAAAGTGTGATATTTTGTGGTATATCAATTCGTGATTACTTTGTTCTAGTTATTATTAAATCAGTTTTATCCTCATTTAGTACAAGTTTATTCATGCAAACAATTTCCTTGCTGATTCCAACACCTGCTGACCATTATGTTCCAATCCAGTGGTGTTGTTGTCTCTATAAGTATGCTGGTATCATCAGCATAATTAATAATAAAGTCATAGTTCCTAATGCTATCTTTTAGATCATTGATGTATATGACAACTAATATGGAAACTAACACACTGCCCTGTGGTATACCTACCTACCTCATAAAAAATGAAATCTGACTTGATGATATATTTTTTATCGCTATACATTGTTTCCTGTTTGTCAGATAAAATTCTACCCAGGACAATGTATTAGCCCTCATTCCATATCTGTTCAATTTGTCAAATAGGATGTAAGCAGTCATATGCTTAAGAAAGGTCAAGACATAACCCCATTGCTAGATACTTATCTTCCATCTAGCTTGAAATCTTTGTGCAAATTGGTAAAAAAACTGTAATATTAGTACTTGCTTACCATGTACTTGCTGAGTACTCAATACAGGCGTCTGCCTGACAGCTTGTGGCTGCGAACTCTGCGTGGCGAGCGTCGTAAAAGGCTGTTGATTCGCAAAAGTCCTGTTTACCGAGTACGTACTTGCAGAATTATCGTAAAAATAAGTGCCGCTAGCCAGCGTATACGTGGCTACAGTTGTGGCCGGAGAAGCACTACTACATGGCGCGAAACAGGTACCTGACACTGGGGTTGGACCTGAAGGCAAAGTAAAGAAGATTTGATCAGATTTTATTCCATCCTTACAAAATGCAACTTTGTCAACAACTGTTGCCAGGGGATTATGCACAACGTGTTAATTTTGCACAGCTCATGATTGAACAGTTGGATAACAATGACATGACGTTGTTTAAGAGTGATGAAGCACATTTTCATTTACATGGATAAGTGAATAAACAAAATTGTCGATATTGGTCTCCAGTTGCATGGGCACCTCCTGCATACCCCGAAAGTTACAGTTTGGTGTGCAGTAGGCCCAACGATGATTATTGGCCCTTATTTTTTGAGGATGATGGAGATGAACTCCTATGAATTCAAAGCTTTACATCCATGCTGAACAACTTTTTTTCCGGAACTTCAAGGTCGACGTGTCCGTCTCAGAACAGTGTGGTTCCAACAAGACGGGGCAACATCTCACACAGCTCGCATTTCGATGGAACTTCTCCGGCAAAAATTCCCAGCACGTCTCATTTCACGTCATGGCGATATTCCATGGCCTCCTCGCTCCCCGGACCTGTCAACGTGTTATTTTTTTTATGGGGCTACCTGAAATCAGTGAAAGTTCACCAAAGCAAGCCTCGAACCCTCGTCGATTTGAAGGAGGAAATAAGAAGAGAAGTAACCCAAATTCCTGCACGGATGCTGGGCGACGCAATGGGCTCATTTTGGGAGAGGCTTGATTCCTGAATTTCGGCTCAAGGGCGCCATATGGCCGACATAGTTTTTAGAACGTAAATTTTGTTTTACTCAAAAAAATGGCATGCATTTCCGAGTATTTTGATATACTAAAATATTTTTCCCATACTTATTTTGACCATACTACTCATTTAAAAAACATGCGTTCCTTCTGACGAACCCTGTAGTATGAACTATTAGTTCCCTTTTTCTAGAGTAGACAAACAAGAGAAAATTTTACGATCCAAAGGTTGAAACACCGATACCAAATGGAGGTGCCTCAGTAAAAGAAGAGAATTTTTCTCTTGGTTATGGATCATGGATTGTCTGTAGATGGTTTCTGATTGTCGAACGTGGAGGTCCACCCGGTGTCCTCCCTTTTTCACCCTTTAGCCCCACGGTACCCATGGGTGTTTAGGTCTTAGGCATTCGTGGTGGTTCAAGTATAAAAAAAATTACAGTCGACAATATGCATTCTGCTTACTTTGTGAAGTCCTCCTTGTAGGCTGTTGCTGAGACGAGGGCGCGTGTATGAAGACACTCGCTGTAGTGGTGGCCGGGGAAGTCCCGTGTGTAACGTCGACGGCTTGATTGAACACTTTGGCTATTGATATGGCTTGAGATGGCACCACTGTTGTCTGCCGCTGGTTAACAGCCACACTTGGTACGTTTACTGAATAGGAAAATTTGATAAGTATCTGCACTTTAGTCGCGCCTCTAGCGACTGCAAGGCAATTGCAGAACATACACGAGCGTTCACTACTGTCATTTAATCCAGCGGCACTTTAAGACTGAAAAGAAGACAAAACTATTGTCACACACTTGTCATGTGACAATCTTTTCTGTCAAACTTTCATACGAGGAATGAAAATAATCCTTTCTGTCTTTCTTTCAGGAATATATGATGATCAAATGTCAATTCTACTTGGATTCCTGCCGTTTCAGTGCTCCTAAAAACTTAATTATCATGAATTATTTATCGACGAAAGGCACATGATCTGGCTGTATTTCAATATTCTGTTGGAAATTTATCCAACAATTATAAAATGAACGCAAAAAGGTAACGCACTAACCTACAAGATCTGTCGCAAAGAAAACAGGACTTTTGAAAGATATCCGATAACGTAGCGCCATCTATTATCGGAGACATCTTTTCTGTCATTGATGCCCTGTAAAAATTTCATGACAATCGAACAAGGTCGTGAGTCGCTGGCCAGGCAAACTTTGTAATTACGCCAGAAACCGTCGAAAAAGTACGTGAACTTATCAAAAATAATACAAAATCTTCAGATACAAAGAAATGGAATTAAATCTCTCTAAAGATTCAATCCATCGCACAAGCTCATGGATGACCAACTATTTTCCACCTATAGGGTAACAGTTCGTCAAATATAATGAGCTTTAATATCCATTCAACAAATTTCAGCAACCAAGAGCTGTGAAAGATTGAAAATAAAATAATGTCAAACTATGACAGCTTGTCATTGAAACATCACCAGCTTACTGAATATTAAGAAATTACTCAAATTTCAGTAAAAATTTAAAGAAATGTTGATACAATAATAAACTTTTTTCATAGACGGAGCTGCGTGACTCAAAGGCCCTTGATCCACCACTGATGTTGGAACAGTATTTTTCCTCCTATCGAATTCAACAACTCTTTTTAACGATTCCGTTTTTTTTTTCGGTTCGGCAACACTACAGTACACTTCAAAAGCAAGTAAGATTCCAGATCAAATAAAAATGAAATATACAATTATTATATTGTTTGTGTTTATGGTTTGGTTTTGTGGTTTATATTTGGAATAAAAAACTTTGAATGCCCCGCAGACGCAGTAAAGAATGCTCGTGTATGGGCGCAAGAGGGAATATATTTGATAAAATACTGCAATGCATATTTAGTTGCTCAGCACTGCCGTGTTGATACTATTATAATCTTGTACGAGTGTAAATACAGTCTGGTTGGATTTTACGACTTTTGAAGTTTTGATTTTTAATTTTACTTATTCACTCACTTGTTCTGGCAATGGTAGAAACAACATTCGATGTAGTCTTGACGGTTGTAGAGAGAGGTGTCAAGTGAATTGTTCCTAAAAATCACTTGATTAATAAGATATATTGAAATTTTCTTAACAAATTGGTAACATACAAAAATAACAAGCGTTTTCGAGGATGCATACCTTGCGCAGGTTGTGTGATAACTTTAGGCGACTGCACATTTCTCGGCTGAGCGTTGTTAGCAACGGCCACCAAGGAATGCAGATTCTGCAAGTTCAAGGTCGAAATCCTGGTAGAACCTAGAATGTTCGCGGTAGAAACGGCAGGTGCGGTGGCAACTGAAAGCCTACTTATGGTACCAGTTGGTTGAGTTGTGGTTATTCTTGTTGCTGGGATCGAACCCAAAACCTGAGAAGAAAAATGTAGTTTAAATATGTATTAATTTATATAGGGCGTTCCAAAAGAGCATGTCAATCCCTCGTATGCATAAACAAGGTCTTTCGCAAAGTAAACAGGACTTTTGAAAGATATCCTATACAAGTAGCGCCATCTATTATGGGATAGGTACATCTTTCATGGATGCCCTGTCAAAATTCCATCACAATCGAACCACTTCACGCGGAGTTATCGCGCTCAAAGTGACAGTACCATTTTGAAGGACATTCCAGTCAATGAGGTAAAATCATCATTCGAAAACCTTTTGGTCCGTGCAAATCGATGTATTAAATCTGAAGGAGACTATTTTGAATAAAATAATTTTCCGAAACAAAAAGTGTTTGTTAATTTTTTTCTTTGTCCTGTTTACTTTGCGACAGACCTTGTAGAACAAAAAAATAATGTCGCAGGTTCTTATTGTAACGCCCTCGTATAGCTGGGACCTTGGATGGTGGCGGTGGGGCACCCTCGCGACGTCGACCCTTATGCAACCAGAGTTACGCGACCGTGGGCGAGCGGTTGCAGCCGTCTAGAAGATTCGGACGTTCGAGAAGCATCAAGACCATCAAGAAGTACCTACCGCCATCTAGACGACTTTCACGAAAGCTCGATGTCGATAGAGCATAAGCGGGTGTGTGCTTTTGTAATTCATCGATGGGTAATAAATTTACGCAGAGATGACAGAGAGTACACATTCGGTATCGAGTAATCGACAGCGCGCGACGCGATAGTCCAGTCGACATGTCAATAAATTTGTCATAAATTAGTTACAAGTGGTACAAATTAGTGCAAAAGTAATAAAATAGAATTTAAACAGTGAAAAAGTGTTCGTTTTACACAATGAAAAAATGTTCAACGTGGCTCTCCTATGGAGATACCGGTCCGTAAAGGAAACTCCTGGGAATACGTTTTTCCCAAATAAGTTTTGAATGACATTGTACAATGGCAACATTGTTTTTATTTTCTTTTTTTTTTCTGTGTTCTGACCATTTGAGCACTTCATCTATGTGTGCTCCAAGAAACTGATATGGCCTTACATGGTAGAGTCCATATAAAACAACTCATTGCCAGGGTCAGACCCACCACCACACAATAGATCATTTTCATATGAGTCATAACCTGATCTCCTATTTGTTGGAGGAAAAACAAAAACGGATTACCATTTAGTTTATATTGCTAAAGATGTTTAGGACCTGTATCATAATGGCCAAATGATAACATACATTATTGGGAAGCCAAATATTTAAGCTGTAAAAATGTGTCCTTGTTTGAATCGATAATACGAGAAAAACCCTCAGTAGCGTTCTGTGGATTCAGGAGCCAGGTACAGGATAGAGGTTACACCATTTTGGACATATATCAGTTCTCACCACATATACTTACTGTAGATGGTTGAGAAGTAGAGACAGTAGACAATCTCATACCAGAAGTAAGCACAGTAGTTTGAGGAGCGACAAGTCGAGTACAAGATTGAGTCACATTCACTGGCATTGTCAACCGAGCACCTGATGCTTGACTCTGAAAATAATGTAATTTTCAAATAAGTAAGTTACTTGAACTGTTTTTAGATTCATCTTATAGACCAATTCATAACTTCATCAGAAGCATAGCAATATGGCAGTTGTGAACGTTTCCATCACATTTTCCTATTCTTATCTTGGTCTGAGTCATTAGTTTGAAATTGAATATCATTTGCATGTGATAAATCTTTGGATAAGGTTAGGCAATTTAAAAGTAGTCTAATCATATTAGACAAAAATACCCCAGATTTGCGAAATAATTGTAAAGTCTAGTTTTATTGCTGCAAGTAGTTCAAGGTTGTATTCAAAACATGGAAAACTTTTTATTTGAAAACAATGAACAAGAAAACGTGTTTTTGGGATTAAATCGAAACTCTTAATATAAGATTTTTAGGTATTTAAGAGACCTACAAAATGAGAGCACACGTAAAAAGATCGGACTAATAGCAAAATGGCCGAAAACCGAGGCATACTGCAGGTTTTGGCACTTGTTGGTAGTGCGATGATGGTTCCACGCAGATATTTGAAATTATTGAAATTCGTAGATTTCGTACTTCTAAATAACTACAACAAAATTGGAGTAGATTGGTCAAGTATCTTTTTAGAATTTCTAATTGTTTATCCCAAAACACCTATTTTCCGGCCATCACTACTATTTTATTGAGCAATATACAGGGTTAGCTCAAAGGGCATTTTATGGCAAAATACACTAGTTTACCTTGCTGAATCGCAAACCATTCCGGAAGATAAATGTTATACGTATGCACAAAAGGATGAGTTACGTGGTTTCTTCTAAACAAATTCAAACATTTCGTATTTGTGAGTAATTCGCATCAAAAGATGATGGACACATCCGCTTTGTTTTAAAATGTTCAATTACTCACAAATATGAAATGTTTGAATTTGTTTAGAAGAAAAAAACGTAACCTTTATTTTTCGCATAAAAATAACATTTATTTTTTGGAATGGTTTGTGATTCATATCGGCTAGGTAAACACGTGTATTTTGCTATTAAATGCTCTTTGGACGAACCTTGTATATTGCTCAGTAAAATAATACAGATGGCCGGAAGACAGGTGTTTTGGGATAAACAATTCGAAATTCTCAAAAACTACTTGATCAATATAATCCAATTTTGTTCTTGTTATTTAGAAGCATGAATCCTAGGGATTTGAAGAATTTCAAGTAGTTGCGTGAATTATCGTCGCATTACCAACAAGTGGCAAAACTTGCATTTTGCCTTGTTTTTCGGTCATTACATTTTTGCTATTAGTCGGATCTGTTTACGTGTGGTCTCATTTTGTACGTCTCATAGATATCTAAAAATCTTATACGAAAAGTTATTTCGTTCCTTTCAACACATTCGATTGAATCCCAAAAAACACGTTTTCTCATTCTTTGTTGTCAAATAAAACGTTTTCCCACAAAAATTGGTGTACCCATTTTATGCGTCCATGTTTTAAATACCCCCTTGAATAACTTGCAAAAATAAAACCAGACATTACAATTATTTCAGGGAAATTTCCTAACAAGATTAGACTAAAGCAGTCAGTTTAAAATAAATATTTGTGCATACGATTTTCGGATCGGCTAAAGGGAGTATGTTTAGTAAACAACAACTTGAGCAATACGAAAAATCGGCGCCGATGTGATTCGAACCCGCATCTCCTCCATTCCGTGGACAGCTCCGCCTGCTAACACACTTTCAGTATCTAAGAGGCAAATTCAATCCTACCCACGCCATGGTTCATTTGTTCTCTTATGCTGCCTTAGTGCCCACCTGGCGGCGTCCAAGTGAAACACAACCAGATTGGTAAGGTATCTCCAATCCCTTTCTAGCTTGCACCACACCGCCTCGTGGGCACACACCACGGTACCACGGTGTGAGGACAGTAAACTGTATACGGTTTTTTCCAATGAGCGCATCAGCTGTCTGACTGTGAAAAACATTTATATAACAACATTTTGCCGCATTTTAAATCTTACAACAAAACTTACTGTTATTCTGGTCTGTGGCAGCCTTTGAGCTGCCAGAGTAGTATTGGACACTGTGATCCTTGTGGTGGGTGTGAACTGTGAAGTATTTGCAGTGTAGACAACAGCTTGAGTGCGGTTTGGCAATACTTGAGCCACAGTGGTGCCCAAAGCTTGGATTGTAGCAGCAGCAGGTTTGAAAGGCTGCATCTATAAATGTGAAAATTCAGTTACAATGCTTAGATTTGAATACACAACAATTTTTTGACTGACTCAATGATCATATATGTGTAAGATACTTTTCCCAGTATGCAACACACTAATGTGTCAATCGATCATCAGGGTGCTCACAAGCTGAAAAATCTGGAAGGGAAAATTAGTAAAAAATGAGTACTTTTGGAACTTTTTTCTGATCATTCCATTGATATAAATGAACCTGCTTCACTGTTATATTACTGACGATTGGAAATTGAAGACCAGAGGCGATGTTCAACTTAAACAGCACTTATGAAAGTGGGGTTGTTGAAATAATTAAAGAGCAGGGGTGGGTTACTTCGAGCTCATGTGATGCATCAAACATTGATTGTTCAATTAATTGGAACACTCTATGTATCTGAGCCTCTTTTGTGAAACATCTCAAAATAATGAAAAAATGAGCATCAAAGGGAAAAATAAGAAACCAAAAATATAAATGATATGTATGAGTCTTTGCTTCTTAAAACAGTATTTTAACAGGTGGGCTGAAGGCTAGCATAGAAAACAAAAATTTTGATAGAATTATTTTATTATTCAATATAGTTCCTTCGAGGGCGATACAACGATTATAGCGACCATACAATTTTTCGATGGCATTTTTATAACACGATTTGTTTTTAGCCTCAAAATAGGCGCGAGCATCCTCTTGAACAGAAAAAAGTCGCTGGGGGGAGATCTGGAGAGTACGGTGGATGCAGAAGCAATTCGAAGCCCAATTCATTTGTAACACAGTGCATTGTCTTGATGAAACAGCACTTTTTTTTCTTCAAATGAGGCCGCCTTTCCGCGATTTCGTCTTTTAAATGCTCCAATAACGCTTCGTAATAGTCGCTGTTTATGGTTTTTCCCTTTATATGATAGTCAATGAATATTATACTATGAGCATCCCAGAATACTTGATGCCATAACCTTGCCAGCCGACTTTTGCGTCTTTCCACGCTTTGGAGTCGGTTCATCTCGTGCAGCTCACTCGGCTGACTGCCGATTGGACTCTGGTGTGAAATGATGGAGACATGTTTCATCCATCGTTACATATCGGCATATCGACGCAAAAATTCGAATTTATTACGATTGAACAGCTCCAAACACTGCTTAGAATCATCAATTCATTGTTGTTTTTGGTCGATTATGAGCTCGCGCGGCACTCACTTTGAACGATATGACCAACAGGTTCCTTTGATATCTTTAGGATCTCAGCTATCTCAATCAACTTCACTTTATGGTTATCAAAAATTAATTTGTGGACTTTTTCGATGTTTTCCTCTGTAAGAGCCTCTTAAGTGCGTCCACTGCGTGCATCGTCCTCGGTGCTCATTTCGCCTCATTTAAATTTGGCGAACCACTTCACTACGGTTGATTTTCCTGGTGCAAAGTCCGAATAATGTTTATCAAGCCAAGCCTTGGTTTCAACAGTATTTTTTTCGACAAAAAGCAATGCTTTTTTAACACATGAAATTCCTTTTTATCCATTTTTTCAAAGTAACAAAAGTTTTTTCACTAAAAATGCTATAACTTAGATACTAATAGTGCAACAGCTGTCAAATTTATACACGCATCTTTTAACGGTTAGGGCTAGCTGAAAATCTTATGGATTTGATACTATTAGCGCCATCTATGTGCCAGTATACGAAATTTTCAGCCTGCCTGTTAAAATCAACAACATAAGTATATCTAAAGCTTACTTTCAATAATAGTGAAATATAGAACAAAAAATAGTCACCTGTCCTGTCACTCCTGACGGTCCGATAGTGATTGTACTTTGCAAAATTGTATTTGGCCTTATGGAAGATATCCCTGAAGATATTTGGGGTCCTTGTGTCCTGGCTATAATCTGAGGCTTTCCTGTGACTACAGTACCTTTTACAGGAGCGCTTAAAACTGTTGGTGTGCCTTTAATCTAGAATGAATAAGTGACAATAGGACAAAAAGGAACACTTGCAATACAGAAAATAAATTCTAATAAGACACAATAAAAGGTAAGAGATTAACTTGCAAATATTTGTGAATACAAGAAAATCTTCAGCAACCTTCAAGTTATGCTGCAGGGATATATAAAATCTATTTACACTGTTTTCACTTTGTTCTTTTAAAATAGAAATGACATGCTATATTTTTTTCTTTGACTTAATTATTCTGTAAAATAATCTTACTTGAGATCCATTCTGTGTGTTAGTAAGCCATGTGGTCCCTTGTCCAGCAGTAGGGGGCCTTTGTGGCCTGACAAAAGCATGTGGTTGACTACCCTGTGCAGTGACAACCATCGGAGCTCTTACTGTAGTCACATTGCTTCTTGGAGCAGCCAAGTTCGCTACCACTGCAGGCCCCCTTGGAACATGGTATGAGGTACCTGTTGTACTCTGTGCTATCAGAGGAGTTGTTGGAGAGAAAGTAATCTGTGTAGGTCTGCTTAGATTACCAGATGTCAGAGATTGAGAAGTGGTTGTTGGGGTTCTTGAATCTACAATAAAATAGAACAGTATGTTAGAACATAGAAGATTATAGTTCGTTCAAACCTCATTTTGCCCCATCACAACAAACACCTAAATTCTAATTCATGCACTCCCATTGGCCTGCAGGCAAGTTTATTGCAATCTGTCTTGAAAATAGTATAAACATTCAGCAATATATGCGACATTAATTTATAGGGACATCGATTAAATGTGGTTTGGTTAAACTATAACACTCTCAAGTATTTGGGCAATAATTAAGCATAGTAGATGCATGAGGATAGAAGAAACACCTTTATTATTATTGTTAAGGGCTACTTCACAATGTAAGAGGTTAAGATACAATCCTAGTAGCTCCATATCTACAACTTTGACTAAAAGCTAACTATGTTGAGATTCAGCTTATAAGCATGTTTTGACATACTTACCAACAGGTTTGAGCACTGCTTGTGAAATGAGATTGGTGGTGATAATAGCATTCCCAAGGGCAACGGTATTAGGATTTGAGACACTTTGGGACAACACTCTAACGCCTCTCAGGGACTGGCTACTCATGACCAATGGAGGTTTGCTTTCTACTGTTTTCACAGTGGTTATTTGGCTTTTCGCGAGGTCCAAGGGGACTGCCTTAGATGCCTCTTTCTCGTCCTCACTATTATTCATCTTTGCACCGGAGTTTTTGCTTATAATTCAAAAAAGCATCTGGGTATTCAGAAGAAAAATGATGACGCTAGGCAAAACTACTGTCCAAGATCAACATACTGAGCAAAAGTTATAAGTTGATGAAAAGAACCATTCAGCTTTTCAAAAGCAACACTTTTGCACATAATGAACTAGTTTAAAACTCGAAATTTTAAGTAAATTATACTACCTAATGGCGATATAAAATAAATTGAAATAGCCATGAAACTTGCAATTCTGACGCAGTAAGATTTGGCAATGCAGCAAAGACCAACCAATCAGATTTGAAACCCTACTCCTAAAATTTTTATTTGTATGAATTAATTGTTCCAAGTAACAAATGCACTATTGCGTACTCTCTCTTTTATCATTTGTTAAAGTGAGACAGATATAGACCAAAAGCTATACTCCTTGTAACTATGGCACTCTGTGCTATGGCAACATAGCTGCTGCCACCACAAAACTCTCAGTGTCACAGAATGCCATACTCTCTGTTCTGTGGTGCACATCGTGTGGGGATGGGCGGTTATTGATAAAAAATGGTTTATTGGTTAATAAGTTATTTTTTCATTAACTTTCACCCGCATTGATTAACCAAAGCGGACATGACCGTGTTCGAAACTCACTGTTCTAGTTCATACTAAAATTTGCTCCCAAAAGAAAATAAAACAGTGTCTCGTGCTATTTCTCAATGAAAAATGTTCTTTCATTTCTTTGAACTATCCCGCAATAGAAGATCATGATAAAAATGAGTATGAAAAATGGTTGTATGCAATTCCACAAGCAAGCACTGTAAAATTTAACACTATTGGCAATATATTCAAAGGAACCAACGACTTACCTGTAGGAAGTTTGTTCCAGATTATATGAGCTATACTCGTCCAATTAGATCACACACGTAGTAACACCATTTATGCTTTGTCGAGCACAACATTTTTAAAGGTACCCCGTATACAAACAAAATACCTATCTATCTTGCGTTTCTTATCGGCCCAGGCATATGAATCATTACACTGTTGAAGTCGAACTTCAAAAGAGTAATTACCCGGGAAGGGTTCAGGGTGGGAATCTAATTGGACGAGTATAGCTCATATAATCTGGAACAAACTTCCTACAGGTAAGTCGTTGGTTCCTTTGATTATACTTCGCTATACTCGTCCAACTAGATCACACACGTAGTTATTGAAAGTAATAATTACTCTTTTGGAACTCTTGGTATTGCAAATAAATAATAATCAATGAGATCACTGTAATAGAACCACTTTTTATTGCAAAACTTATTTTAATTCAAACCATATGTATTCAAATACTTTTAATACTACTAATATAACATTCTTATTATATATATAGGAAAAAAAATGCCTTAATGTAAGACCTATATCCCTAGCTATATACTAGCTTTTATTCATTAACATAGACTCCAAAAAATTTAATTCACTTTGCAGAGGTCTGTTATAGAACCTAGCAAATACTTCTGACTTTTTCGTCCAACCAGCTAAATTCTTTATACTATCAATGTTCATCCCCGTTCCAGCAGCCGCTGACGTTGTTGCATGTCTGACACTATGGCTTTTAAATTGGTCAGTATTTATACCGCTGTTTTTCATTACATCTTTTATCCAGCGACTTATAGATTGCGGAGATGCTATATGAACAGGATTCCGATAGGTTAAAATTAAATATTCTTCGTTTCCCCTAATTGGTTGAGTTATTTCCAAATACCTAATTAATGTTTTTACAATACATAAATCAGGACGTTCGATAAATATATCAAATTTTAGCACTGGCTGTTGACGATTATAATTTGATGTTTTTAGCATATCGGTAATATAAATATCTATACCGTTCTCCCTATGTACTATATTTTTAACTTTAATTTTAGAGATAGTTTGTATTCGATGCCCAGAAGCCAACGTTAACAAAATGACTAACTTTTTTACTAACTTTTCTAGTGACAAGGTTTCTAATGGATACCATTTTTCAATATAATCCAATACTACTATAGGATCCCAGGTAATATTATATTTAGAAAAACTAGGTTTTTCCCGAAAGGCACCTTTCAAAAAACGCTTAATTAATTGCTCATCTGTAGATGAGATATTCAAAATTAAAGATAAGGCAGACTTATGAGCATTTAATGTCGCAAAAGAAATATCTGTCTCAAAGAGAAGGCTTAAAAAGGAGATAATATGACCAACACTTGCGACGTATGGTCTCAGTCTATTTTCCTTACAGTAAACCCACCATTTACGGAGAGTACCACTATATCGCCTCAATGTAGATTCACTTAATGATTTAATCATTAATGGTATAGCTTCTTCAGGAACTTCTTTTTCTACAAAAGATCCCCGGATAATATCGACGCCACTAGGGGTATGTTCTTCCAAAATGGATGGCTGGTTCTAAATGGAGATAAAAGTAAGCTTTTATTGGGTTTAAAAATTAAGGGTTTTGTTGACGAAAGTCTTAGAAACAAAGAAAACCATGAATGATTGGGCCAGTAGGGAACTACAAGTATTCCTTTAGATTTATCTTTAATTAGCTTATTCAAAACCCGTCCAATTATGGGAAAAGGAGGAAACGCGTAAAATTTCCAGGATTTATCCCACTTAATTGTAAATGCATCAGATGTTAAGGCTCCTGGATCTTTCAACCATGAAATATAAGTATTACATTTAGCATTTATCCTAGATGCAAACAAATCGATATTAGGCTTACCAAACTGTTTTACTATTTTAGAAAAATTCTTACTATTTAACGAATATTCCATCTCAATATTTAAAATTCTCGATTGTTCATCAGCAATTATATTATCTTTGGATGGTATATATGAAGCATAGAGCATTAGTTCCCGTTTTTCGCACCATAGCCATATTTGTCTACTTAGATTACTCAATTTCTCAAATTGTATGCCTCCCATTTTATTTATATAGGCTATGGCCGTTTTATTGTCTACACGCAGAATAATGTTACAGTTTTTTTACTCTGAAGCAAAACACTGCAATGCATAATGAATAGCCAAAAGTTCGAGAAAATTAATGTGATGTTTCATATCTTCTTGATCCCAAAACCCATGGGTAACTTCTGTATTACATGCAGCCCCCCATCCCGTTTTGGAAGCGTCTGTATAAATTTCGTAAGCATATTCTTTACTACCCAAATCATTAAAAGATGTGTCTATTGTCTGTTTCCACCACAATAGTTCCCTACAAATAATCTTTGATAGTATAATTTTAGAATTATAACTTCTAAATCTCTTTAAACTCAAAAATTTTGCTCGTTCTAATCTCTCAATATGCAACCATCCGTATTGTACAACCGGACAAGCTGAAACTAACAATCCAATAATACTTGATAACTCTCTTATTTTACATGTTCTCTTCCTAACAAAAGTATTAATTGCATTTAAAATTGCCTGTTTTTATGTTTGGGAAGATAAAATGTCATGTTCTGACTATTGTAAACATATCCTAAATATTCACAAACTTGACTCGGGTCAATTTTTGATTTTTTAAAGTTTATTAAAAAACCCAATTTTCTCAAAGTGGACAACACTATAGCTATACTCTTATCTACTTCACTTTAGTTTTTCCTAGCAGTAAAATATCATCCAAGTAAATTATACCCAGGATTCCGAGTTGCCTAAAATAATTAAATATTGGTTTTAAAAGCTTAGTGAAAACATAGGGTGCCGTAGATAAACCCATAGGCAAGCAATTAAATTCAAACAGTTTTTCCGCAAATTTAAATCTAAGAAATTTCTTATCTCTATTATTTATTGGTATCATATAATAGGCATCTTTTAAATCGATTGTAGCCATGTAGATATTTCGAGAAATTAAATCTTTAACAGATTTATAATTATCCAATTTGAAATGAGGTGCTTTCAAGAACTTATTGAGATACTTTAGATTTAATATAAAACGTTTTGTTTTGTCGGCTTTTGGTATAAGAAAATAGGGAGATAAAATTTGGTTCTCTACTGGTTGACATTGACTGATTACTCCCTTGTTCACTAAATCCAAGATGGCAGCGGAATAGTGTCTTATCTCATCGTCCTGCATTTTCTTTGGAAGATAACTATATTGAAAAGGATTTTTGAAAAATGGCATCTTATATCCCTTGACCCACGACAAAATGGTCTTATCCTGAGTAAATTGCCGCCAATTTGCCATATAATGTTTTATTCTGCCACCATATACACTGGTACCCACCTCTATTACTGGTAATTGCGTCTCTGGTACACTTTGTCGTGGCGATCCTTCCCTTGAGCCCGGTCTCTTCCTTGAGGGCGACCTTTCATTCTTCCTTTGTGGAAGTGAGGCTGGTAGTTTAAAGATACCGAAGGTCTCTGCATGAGGTTACCTCTGAAGGACTTATCAGGAAAAACGTTATTTGAGGTAGATGGCAGCTGTCTTGACGAAGATGGATGAGCATTCTTCATTTCTTTCCCCGTTCTCCATTGGGCCTTAACCTCTTTGAATTTATCGGCAAAATTTTTACCACACAAAAATTCGTCAGGTTTACTTTCTCTGACGATTTTCTTCACTGTAGAGTTTAAGTGCCCTTCTACGTGATATTTCCGGTTTGTGGACATCATGTGCAAAACGCCACACAAAATTTTGCCAGCGTCCACCACACTGGGTAACATTTTGGATTTAAAAACCATCGAGGCTGCATCCGGTGCTGCTACATCTTCTTTCAACATACCATCAATTACCCCTGCGATGGCAGCCAGTGCTACGCCCACATGCTTCTGAATAGTAGAAACATATTTGTCCTCTTTTTTGACAGGATCACCTAAGGTTGCTTCCAATTCCGGGTTCAACAAAAGGGCTCGTAAGTAAGGAATATTTTTGGGAATCAGGTATTTTTTGTCCAACTCCTCCTTGTCCGATTTCTCTAAACCTAATGTCACGTACTTGGTCCATCGATCAGCCAGAGATTTGTGAACCTCGCTTCCTAATACTGGCTCACTTCCCGACGGAATTTCCAGATTTTCATCTTGAGATTGTTCTTCAATTACAGGAGGAGACCTCTCTGCCTCATTGATTATGACTTCTGGCTCTAAATGTGTATACGTTTGTCCCGTACTATATACACTGCTTATACTTCCTGATGAATCAGAATCAGAGCTGGATTCACATAAAAAATATATACAGTCCTCACCTACTTGCGCATGCAATATCCTTAACATATTCTGTAGAATATGTCCTGGGTTTAACGGTTTTACCCTATTTATATGTTTTTCACGTTATGTGAAAACTGCAAAAGGCTTTAACGGTTCTAGCCCATTCTTAATACATTAGGTTTAACGATTTTACCTAAAAACAACTTACTAGTGCTCTTACACCTATCACCTCGCCGACTTTTCTTGTCAATTTTCTCTAAACTCTTAATTAGTTTTCGCCGTTTTCTCTCCAATCTTGCAGCATCACTACTTGTTTTTCGCTTCGGCATTTCACGAATTTCCACCAAAATGTAAATAAACCGGTCCGTACTCGACGAAGCACAACAGTGTAATGATTCATATGCCTGGGCCGATAAGAAACGCAAGATAGATAGGTATTTTGTTTGTATACGGGGTACCTTTAAAAATGTTGTGCTCGACAAAGCATAAATGGTGTTACTACGTGTGTGATCTAGTTGGACGAGTATAGCGAAGTATAATGATAATATGACAACGCTGGCGCCAGCTCCTTCGTCCGTACGATGCTATTGCACTACCGTACAAAACTAGTTCAGAGGACGAATATAAAAAAATGATTTTAAAAACCGGATAGGATAGTTTCGTCAAAGCGCTTGGTTACATACAAGGAAATCATGACCAGTGTCGTAGATTGTACACTTGTGTCGTACATCAGTCTGGTACTATAGAGCTTATATACCGGAGGCTGTGCTGGTAGTATCTACATCCTGCATATTCATACACGAAAACAAGATAAAGACAACGAGTGCAAAGTCAAGGCTGCGAAGTTTTCCGACAGCAAAAACAACACTGTCATGCTATCCAGAGAACCCATATTCATGATGACTTTTTCTAGACAAGAAACAAAAATAACCTTTGTTTCTGATTTTGAACTTTTTGACCAGATAACTGTTTAACCGTACTTTATGAAACAATCGGTTAATCAAATTCAAAAACCGGCTATTTAATTAACCGTTTGTTTTTGGCCATCCCTACGCTATTGACTTGTCCTCATAATAAGTCAGTGTAATTAAATGTTTTGTGCAGTGGTGCAGTTGTATTCTGTTTCTGTTTCTATGTTCAATACTTCTATACTCAGTATAGTACATATATGTATAGGTTTTGTGTTCTATACAGTATATATTTTGTGTGTTCTGAATATCTATGTTTTGTGCTCGTAACGTCATATCTACAAAAACGTGTTTACTAATTTTTATTATTTTATTCCTAAAGTAAAAAGGCGGCTTAAAATCTAATATCTGTTGACTATGTCTGGGCTGTTCGATGATGATTGTGGTGCAGAAGTGCAAATCAAAACTGATAATGAATACGCAAAGAATTATAATACATGGAGGAAGAAAGAAGAACTGAACAGATGTATGTTTGAATTAAAAATTATTCGAGTACCCCCCTAAAGCTTAAATTTGAACACTTTTCAGTGAAAACGAAGTATGGAGATGATGTAGAACTAAGCGACGAATCATCGAGCTCATCAGACGACGAGGATGGAGTTGAATTAACAGAGCAGTTAGAGAAAGATTTTTTCAAAACCCTGGCTTGCTTAAAAAGCAAAGATCCTAGAATATACGATAAAAACGCGACCTTTTTCACTGATGAAATTGTAGGAACATCCGTGAAAGTGACAAAGGTACAAAATAATAAACAGCCAAAAGTTATACCAATATCTGTAGCATCATGTTGATCATAAAATAGACTTTTACCAGATGTTTGAATCGCTCTCCTTCTAGGTAAAGGATCAGCCTATGTTTTTGAAAGACTATGAAAGAAAGCTGATACTAGAAAAGGGAGGTGTGTTAAGTGATGAAGAAAATGAGATAGAAAGGCCTAAATCACCAACATACGTTGAGGAACAAAATCAGATCAAGGACAGTTTGAAAAAAGCTTTGGATGAAGTTGACGACAATGATAATGAATGGGGAGGTAAAATATTTTAGTTTCATAGTGAATGGTATTGAAAAATTCTGTTGATTTCACAATGTGGCTCTATACTTGAGAGTTATTTTTGATAATATTGTATTATCTCCTACTTTGGCAGGACTATTTAAACAGAGAACTAAAACCAAGGAAGACAAGGACAAAGAAGAAACAGACTACATACAATGGTTAGCAGGTCAGAAAAAAGAATTGAAAGATAAGAAAGAAGAAAAGCAACTGAAGCCACTCAAAGATTATTGGAACAAGCCTAACCTTGATGAAGGTGAAAAGTTTTTGAGAGATTATATTTTGAATAAAAGGTAATAGCTTTGAATAGTAACAAATCATCATTTGATGGTGTCTTGGTCCTCGACTGAGTTTCTATTAGAGTAATTCATACCCTAAACCTGTTACCTGTAATCCTTTTTTTGTAGGTTTCTTGATCATGATAATGATGAATATGTCCCAACATATGAAGAAATTGTTCATGGTACTGATGAGCTATCAAATGACGAAGAAACTATTGAGAAACAGGAAGAATTTGAGCACAAATATAACTTTAGATTTGAGGAACCTGACCAAGAATTTGTAAGTGGTAAACTAAGTTCTTTCTTTAACACCAAATAAAACACAAATGCTGTTAAGTATCTTGATATAGTTTCTTATTTTAGATCAAAAGGTATCCAAGGACAATGGAAAACTCACTGAGAAAAAAAGATGACAGAAGGAAAGTAAAGAGACAAGAGTTGAAAGAGAGAAAAAAGAAGGAGAAGGAAGAAAAAATGCAAGATTTGAAGAAGCTGCAGGAACTGAAGAGAAAGGAGATTGAAGAGAAATTGGAAAAGCTGAAAGAAATTACTGGAAATCCTTCTATTGGCTTTGGTGTAAGATACTAATTTCCTTTAATTTTCAATGGATCTTTCTACATTATTTTTTTTTTAGGATGATGATCTAGATGGAGATTTTGATCCTGAAGAACATGACAGGAAGATGCAAGCTTTATTCAACGATGAGTTTTACCAAGGGCCAGAAGGAGATCAGAAACCTCAATTTCCAGATTTGGATGAAGAATTAGAAATTGGTAAGACGCATGGTTCTAGGAATGTTGATCAGCATTTTGTTAAACTATTATTGTGTCTTTCTTGTACTGATAATATTTAATTTTCAGAGAACTGGGAGAAATATCAAGGTGCTAGCAATGAAAATGCTGAATATGAACCCCATTGTGAAGATGAAGACTTCAATGTAAGTTAATTTTGAGTAATATATACATGCTAACAGTAATTACACACAACGCGGGCGTGGTGATGATTTCCCGTAATTTTCCTCAGTTTTTGTAATTTATAACTTTGAACATAACATCTCTTCAGAAAGCACAACATAAAAATAACCCGTCGGGCACAGCCAATAGATATACTTCAATGGCAGCATATTCAGGAATGATTTTCTCACACAGGAAATATCACTGATTTTATATATATACATGTAGACCAATACACGTAATCATCTGAATGCGATCTTGCTATCAACCAACTTTCTACGCACAGATAAAAACTACAGTCGTAGGACCATTTATTGGCCTCACAGAACATATGCAACCAATAATGCGTGTAGCTTAGTTGAGTGATTCCCCCTTAGATGGACGTTCACAACGATCCTAGTGAGCAAACGTGGAATGACTGTTTGCGCCCTAAAAACTACCTAGTTTGCAAGATGACATCTTATAGGTTTTTTTTACGTTTTATAGGTTTTTTACATGATACCCATGCCGGTAATTATACTCACCTATTAGCTATATTTCACACATCATGGGTTTCCCCATACATTTGTCATTAAAGTTTGATAGTGACATTTTTTCGATATCGATCTCTATCTGCTTGATTATACTGCTCATACTACGTGGGTGCTTCGATATGGGAAGGGACAACGTTGCCAGCTGTGCGGTAACTACCGATAGGCCAGGGAGAGGATTTAACTTGTGCTTAACTTAATCCTTTATCAAATGATGGCGGCATTACGTAGGAAGTGCAGTGTTAATTTTTTTTTCAGATGGATTGCGAGTATGACCCTAGTGCAAACACCCAAGAAGAACTCATTGAAAGCACAAAGTCAAAAAAGAAGAGGAAAAGAAAATCCAAATTTGCTGAGGCTATGAGCAGGCCAAAACCAAAGTTTGATCCCAATGATAAGAACTATGAAGAATATTTTGAAGAGTATTACAAACTGGATTGTGAAGATATCATTGGAGACTTGCCATGTAGATTCAAGTATAGACAGGTTGCACCTAATGATTTTGGACTCACCATTGAAGAGGTAAGATTATGACATAGACAAGATTTCTTTATAGAAAAATACTGTGGTTAGTGGGCTTCAGAAGAGATTAAATATATTTTTTGTTTTATATCAATAAAAATTGTTACAGATTATCTTAGCAAAAGAAAGGGAACTCAACAAATGGTGTTCATTGAAAAAAGCTGTTCAGATCCGCCCGGATCATGTTGAAAAATATGATCAGATAGCTTACAAGAAAAAAGCTCAAAATATTAATTTGAAAAAGAAAATTCTACCCAGTCTTTTTGGCGAGGGTGATGAAGAAACAGATTCCCAAAACAAAGGAGGTCAGAATACTGGAAAAAATATTACAAAAAATGCTGAATTCAACAAGATTGAGAACTGTCCTGAAAAAAAGGTGGAGGACAAAAACGTGAAAAAGTCTAAGAAAAAGCAACAGATATCTGAAGAGCTACCAAAAACAACTACAGATGATAAGCGTGAAGATACACTCTCAAAAATAGCAGAAAATTCAGCAGCAGTTGAGAATGGGGAAACGGTTCAGAAGAAAAAGAAAAAAGTGAAAAATGGAAACAAAAAAGTTCAATGTGCAGAAGGAAATGTAAATCTGAAAACAGATGACAATAATACTGCAATTGAAATAGATTGTAAGAAACATAAAAGGAAGAAAAATAATAAGAAACTGGATGCTGATGTAGGCAGTACAAATGCACAGAGTGTTCATAGTAGTAAAGAGGCGAATCCAAAGAAAATGAAAAAACGTAAACGTAAAGGCGTTGTCAGTAGCGAAGTGCCATCAAAGAAATCCAAAAGAGCAGATGAAACAGAAAACCCTGTTGCAAAAATATCAGATGCTAGGTTAGCAGCGTTTGGAATCAATCCAAAGAAGTTTAAAAACAAGCTGAAGTACAAAAAATAGTTGTATGTATGTATGGTTCTCTTTGAAATATACAGGGTGTCCCATGTAGAACTGCAGCAATCAATTACTCGAGAAGTTGATGTAGATAATTATGAAAACTTGGGTTGTGGTATAACTTATGTAAGTACCAACTTGCTTATTTCAATTATAATTTTTGAAATCTTTCCAAAATTTAAAATCCATCTCATATATAACGTCATATTCCTAATTAAACCCTTTATTTGACAAATTTTGTGTAAAATATCGCAAATGCAGGGCCATATAAACCTATGACTCTTTCGTAAATTTTTGTCTTTGTCGAACGATTTCTAACTGCTCCGATATAGAAGCGGGTCTACTTTAACTCTATTCAATATTTTTTTAATTTCATAATACAGTGTGGTCAAAAAATTGGATGAAAAGTAAATTGTTAAAGATGCCAAAATCATTTTTTTCAAATGGATACGCCCTGTTTTTATATAATCATATTAAGCATTATAAATAAGAATAGTTTTGTAAAACGTCTACTCCGCAAATTAGTAGTTTAGGAAATAAACGTTCGGCAAAGACAAACATATACGAAAAATTCGTCGATCTACATTTTTGATTTTTTACTTAAAACGGTTTGGAGTTAGGTATACAATGTTACACATCAAATTTTAGTCTTACGTAGATTTCAAAAATTGAATATTCAGGGTGTTCCATATAAAAAAAGCAAGTTGGCATCTACTTCCGGTGCAACCGGAAATGCCACCATTTTGAAAATATTTTAGCAGAATTCCTAGCATTAGTTGTACCATAACCACAAGTTTTCATAATTGTCTAACGTCATCTTTTCGAGTAATAGATGGCTGCAGTTCTACGCGGGACTCCCTGTATAATTGTATATAAGATTAAAATAACTTTAAATAGCAGGAATACACAAAATATATTTATGCCATGTTTTACATGGAGTTTTTTTTTTCTACTTCCTTATATGAACATACAGTAGCGGCAAAAGTTTGGAAACATTCTTAGTATGTAATTCATACAAAGTGCGCTAATTTTTTATTCTTTATTATTAAGAACTATTTCTTTTCTCATATATTTTGAGTCTTGAGGATACAAATGACAATTTGTGTTTGCTGTGGTACTACAGACTAGCGTTAAAATACCTTCATATTATTTTATGACCAAAAATGGTCACTTTTACACCATTCTCGTATTGCTTCAATTGTGAAGGTAGGTTAGTGTCTTTGTGCTGGAGATATAGGAATGAAGGAAAACAATTTTTTACAACAAAGATGTTTATCTGAAAATCATACAAGCTTACTAGTATTTCAATAAACTTAAAAGTAAAGACACAAGTGGATAAAAGTGCCATTTACATTTTTTAAAAATTTATTCTGTGATTAGTTTGTTGCAAAAACAAGAAGATAAAAACCAACTAATTAAACTAAATATTTAAAATTTCAATAAAGTAAAAAGTTTCAATAAATCTTGAAGTTAATTTTTTCCATACAATGATTCTGTTACAGGACACCTCTATCTACTTGTGTTTTTAATTATCAGTGCAAGATTACTAGTGTGACAACAGTTTAAATACTGTAAATGATAGTACAGCATGCTACAAACAATATAGTCAAGGGATTTTTATCAGAAGAAACTATGGTGAATTTGAAATGTCCATATTGTCACCAATGTTGTCAGATCTCTCAGGTGACTGCTGGTTATCATATGACGTTTCAGGTTCCATCTCTTTACTTGAAGCTTTATCCTTTTCGTGGCCCTTTTCCTTGTCATAACCTTTTTCCTCTTCATCATAGTTTCTAGGTACTTTGGAGTGCGATCTGAAACAAATGTTTTGTATAGATTACATACAAACGAGGTGACACGATATTTGTCACTAATGGTTTCTAGTTTCAAGTTTTGTATGAAATTCTAGGCGATTGGTGAAGATCAGCCTGTTTTACTCATCATATTCATATTCAATTCATATACAGGGTGATTCACAAGTCGTGACCAAAAATGAAACATCATACACAGTACCGCGTTTTAAGGGGGGTCTTCTATGTAATATTTTTTTCCTCGGGGGGTTCATTAACCCTTTCACCACGGAGGATCTTGTTACGAAATATGTCTGACCTTACGGGGAAACGCCGCTTGCTGATTTATACGCTTCCCGTTCCAAATCGACATCTTATGATGCGCTGATCTATCCGCTTCCCGTTAGGATACGTCTTTGCAAATTTTATTTTATTCTAAGGCTTTACTTAAAATTAACTTGTACCAGTGGCGGAGATACAGGGGGTTAGAGGGATTAATTTTCCGAATGAAAATAGTAAGCCACTGTTTTGTTTTTTTCGAAACGCGCAATTTTTAAATTTCACCTTCAATTTGCTACAAATAATTACTCTTTTGTTTTTCCCTAAAGTGCATTGTTTTCGTAAAAGTAAAAATAAAACAAATTAGATCATTCATAAAGGAGCGGAGATGCAATTGGTTTCAAAATAAAATAGGAGGCCTTGATACCAACTTGACGTTTCTTGGGAGATAGTTTGTCAAAGCTATGTGTTATACGGTTGCTATCGTTACTACTACCATTTTTTTTAAAAACAAGTCAAACGTCGTTTTTCCCTTTTTGAGTGTTGTGACATGGAATTTAGCAATTATGAGTACGCCAATATTATTTTTGTTTACGGGTTCTGTAATGGAAATGCTTTAGTGGCAATATGGAATTGCCAAAGTTCCCGAAGTAAGAGGCCATAGTGTACATACTGTTCAAGAGGAACTGGAAGTGATTATATTGGCGGTGGATGATCCTACAAGTAATAGGCGGATTGCAGCACAGTTACCATGTTCCCAAAGTCTTGCGTGGAGAATTTTAAATCGGGAAGTTTTACATCCTTACCATCGGCAAAATGCATAATCAAAATGCAGATTTTATTGATTTGGTACGAGAAGTGGAACCTTTAATTCTCATAATGAACTTAGTTGGTCGATTTGAACCTCCTCCTGGATTTCTTTTTTGTGGGGCGCTTTTAAACAACTAGTGTATGCTGAACAAATTAATACTGTTGATCAGTTACAAGAAAGAATAAATAATGCGTTTCATCAAATTCAAGCGACAACAAATTTTGCGGAAATACGTTTTTCTTTATTACAAAGATGCCGCACTTATATCCGTCAGAATGGTGGTCTTTTTGAACATTTATTGAAATAAAGCTTTGATTATCTAATTTGTGTTCTTTTTATTTTTACGAAAACAATGCACTCTAGGAAAAAACAAGAGTATTTGTAGCAAATTAAGGGTAAAATTCCAAAAATTGCGCGTTTCGAAAAAAAAAACACTGGTGTACTAGTTTTATTTGGAAATATAATGCCACAAATCTCCTGTATCTCCGCCACTGGTGCACATTCATTTTGAGTAAAGATTTTTGAAGATTTGTTTTTATTTTTAAACTTCAACACCATCTTTTCAATGAAGCCCTAGAAGAAAAAATGCGGGCCTGTATATGATGTTTCATTTTTGGTTACGACTTGTAAATCACCCTGTGCTGTTGATCGCTGCCAAAAAAAAACAAGATTTTCCTAATAGCCAATTTTAACGTGCGACTTATTGAATAAAACAATTTTCCTACCTTGTGGATCTAGATGACCTCGAACGAGACCGACTTCGTCTATCCTTGTCCTTTCTATCTCTGTCCTTCCTGTCCCGATCTTTGTCTTTCTTTTCCAGTTTCCTGTCTCTGCTCCTGGACCGACTGCGCTTTTTTCGAGGTGATGGGGAACGCTTTCGAGTACCCCTGGAACGCGAACGTTTGCGATCTTTCTTGCGGTCCCGAGACCTGCAAAAACAACGGTTGTGAATTAGCCACAAGTATGCTCGTGTTGTAGACACCAAGAAGCCTACAAAACAATAGAACGGAGTCTGTTAATTAAGTGATGAGACTGTTTTTTTTTATTTTTGTTTTCAAATATACAGTAATGGACAAAAGTATATCTGTGCCCCAGAGCCAGACTAGGTTAAGTCCACTTTTTGTCAAAAATGAGTTTAATATGTTAAGCTTCTGATAATATTGTGAATTTTCATTTGCTACATGCAGCGTCCATCTATCTGTAATAATAAGGAAGTTACGACTTTTTAAGTCATGTCAAGTCGCATACAATACAATGAAAGAAAAATATTTCAAAAACAATTATCTCAAAACTGCTTATTTGGACTTAACACAGTCTGGCCCTGAGGTACAGATATAGATAAATTAATATTGTGCTGTATTTCTTTTTTAACTTGTTTTATTAATACACCAACCTGTATACATAATTCGTTATAGCATAATACTCACTTATACATAAATAAATTCATTATACTTCCTTCAATAAAAAATTAATTGAAAAAAACTGGAACTATGAAGGACAAAAATATATAGACAAAGCAAAACAATTATAGAAAAAGAAGCAAAGATCATCGAATTATAGAAAACCAACCATGTTTGTGTTAATATTTTGTAGCATAACCAGTTCATCCTTGTTTGAATAATTTTTATCTCGTATTTGCTTATTCTAAGTATTCCCATAGATTTTCAATGGGGTTTATATCGGGAGACTGTGAAGGCCATTTGAGAACTGGTATTCGGTCATCCAGAAAGAATTTCTTTGCGAGATTTCAAGTGTGCTTCGGGTCATTATCTTGCTGATTTTAAGGGCATATTGTCTTCCATATAGGGTAACATGTCTGTGTATACAAACTTATCCATAATGCCATCTATTCTATGTAAAGGTCCCATCCCAAACCCCGAAAAGCACCCCCAAACCATAACAGACCTGCCTCCATGTTTGACAGTGGGCAAAGCGTACTTGGGGTTCAAACTTTGTCTACTAGGACGTCTAACGTAATGAACACCATCTGATCCAAACATATTGAACTTGGATTCGTCACTCAAACATACCCTCTGCCAGTCACAGATGCTCCAATCAAGATGCAACCGTGCAAATTGTAATGGGTCCTTACGGTTTTTCCTCGAGATTAGCGGCTTCTTACTCGGGCGACGTGCAAATAACTTCGAATCATTTAATCTTCTACTTATAGTTTTCGTAGAAACACTGACAATTCCTTTTGTCTCGATTTCAGCTTTTCGGATCTTTGGACGAAATTACTTTTATTAATCTAACTGATCTAGCATAAAGTTTTCTTGGTCAACCTCTTCTCGTAGAGGCTTCCAAGATACCTTTTTGTTTATATTTGTTCAATATTGCCCAAACTGCTTTACGCTTGAGCTTCAAATTTTTTGCAATGTTGACTTGACGTTGACCTTCTTTGTATAACTCAATGATCTTAGTTTTCACATCGAAATAAATTTCTGGACCACGCGGAATGGTCTTAAAATCACTCAACTTATTCCACAATACTTGATGAACGCTAACTAATCCTATTCTGACACGAAACTGTACTAAACTAATGTTGAAAAGAATTTGTATACATATTTTTGTCCCTCATAAAAAAATGCTTATATTCAGACTCGTATTGCAGATAATGTAAAAACAAGGAATTTAGTTTTTCTACTAATAACGGATTTGTATATGGAGCAATGAAGTATGAATTCGTTTTCTAAAAATATTTAGGTAAATATTCATATTTATCTATATACTTTTGTCCATTACTGTAATTACAATTTTAAATTGTTTGGATCGCTGGAGACGCCTGATAGCACACTGTTGCTTGAAATTGATGTCACTTCTTTTAGAACACAATAGGAAAAAAAGTCACCAAAAAAATCGCTACGGATTGAGCGGGTTCAAACTTGTACTGAGGCGGATCACATCTTCCCCTATCCCCCCTTCAAGCCCAGCGCCTCCAGTATTGCCAGATCGAATTTTACGTTGTCAATCTCGTCACTTAATTTACACACGTCGGATTTCAAAGTTTCTTTTTCAAGTATGTTGACTCATAAAAGATTACTTATAATTCCTCGCCAATTGGCGTGGGAAGTAAAAAATATGTTATTTCAAAAATAGTATACATTCAAGAGCCTGTAATAACCTATTTACCTTGATCTGCGATGGCTTCTGCTTCTCGATCTGTATATCTTCCTGTCCTTTTCCGTATCAAAGCTGCTCTCCTTGTCACTGCGTTTTTCCTTTGACTCTCTACCTTTGTCTCTCACTTTTTCTTTGGATTCGCGATCCCTGGACGACTTTCTGTCTCTATCCTTGCTTCGTTTTCTATCTTTAGAGCGATCTCTGGATTTTCTATCTCTTGACTTACCTCTAGACCGGCTACGGTGCCGACTAGTACGTCTTCTTGATCTGTAAAAAAAGTTACCCATAGTTACGAAAACTTACGACCATTTCAAAAGTAGATACAAGTGTATTTCAACCTCGGGTAAGAAACGTTGTACAAACTAGAAAAATTCACCGACTCACTTGCTTGTTGATCTTGATCTACGTCTTGACCTTGATCTTTTCCTCGAAGAGGATCGCCTCCTTGATCTTGACTTTGATCTGTGTTTGCGATCGCGAGACTTGGATCTTCTCTTAGGAGATGGTGACCTGCGTCTTCTAGATCTTGATCTTCTCCTAGATCTTGATCTTGACCGGGATCTCCTTCTTCTACCCCTTGATCTAGAGCGCGATCTTCTTGAGGTTCGTTTGTCCTTGTTTGTAAAGAAATTAACCAAAATTAGTCTTGTGTGTAACAGATAAAAATAGAATGGTTTTATCAAAGGTGGTTACATATGCGTTTGTTATAATAAGCAATTCTATCAAAGTGTCAAAACCAGGAAAAATCACCGTCCAAAACAATGATGAAACATTTTTGCATTTGAATATTCAGATATAAACAAATCTTACCTTGGTCAACATGCCAATAACAGGTTCTATAGAAGCCGTAATCATATTTTGTGCTTCTTTAAACCTTGACATAGCTTCTTCGATCTCCTTTTGTGCATCTTCATTGCTTTTAGCTTGAGGCTTCACAATAGGCTGTGTTGCATGCTGTATTTCAATTGATTTACCATTTAGCTCAGTACCATTCAGTTTTAGAGCATTTATGACACTTGTTTGATCTGCAAAATGCAGTTTATTAGATAAATCTATATATTTCAAGTACAATGTCGCTATAGAATATGATCATCAAAAACCTCGTAACTGGAGAAAAATTGTACTATTAGGGCCTCCTAATATTAAAGAACTGGCATCATATTTGTCACCTAAATGGCCGATTTACCTAAAAACGGATTTTGGCAGAGAACTCGAAAATTTGATTTCTGCTTTCTTGTGATTACAAACTCGGTGCACCAGGGTACTTTGGGATACTGGTATCAAAAATATAAATAAAATGTCGCAAAACCATATTTAACGTAGGGCTTCCTGTTGATCCCATCTAAAAATCATGGTCGGCGCAACCGTTCTCGATGGAGATTGCAGATATACAGTAATGAACAAAAGTATATAGACAAATTAATATTGTGCTGTATTTCTTATTTAACTTGTTTTATTAACACACCAACCTGTATACATAGTTCGTTATAGCATAATACTCACTGATACATAAATAAATTCATTAGACTCCCTTCAATAAAAAATTAATTGAAAACAACTGGAACTATGAAGGACAAAAATATATAGACAAAACAATTATAGAAAAAAGAAGCAAAGATCATTGAATTATATAAGACCAACCATGTTTGTGTTAATATTTTGTAGCATAACCATTATTATCAATCACCACCTGGCATCGTCTCGGCATAGATTGTAGAAGTTTCTTGATATAAGATTCATCAATCTGTCTCCACTTTTGCTTTAAAGCGGCAAAAAGTTCATCCTTGTTTGAATAATTTTTATCTCATATTTGCTTATCTAAGTATTCCCACAGATTTTCAATGGGGTTTATATTGGGAGACTGTGAAGGCCATTTGAGAACTGGTATTTTTTCATCCAAAGAATTTCTTTGCGAGATTTGAAGTGTGCTTGGGGTCATTATCTTGCTGGAAGATTGATCTTAAGGGCATATTGTCTTCCACATGACATGCTTTAGTATGTCTGTGTATACAAACTTATCCATAATTCATCTATTCTATGTAAAGGTCTCATCCCAAACCCCGAAAAGCACCCCTAAACCATAACAGACCCGCCTCCATGTTTGACAGTGGGCAAATTGTACTCGGGGTTCAATCTTTGTCCACTAGGACGTCCAACGTAATGAACCCCATCTTCTGATGCAAACATATTGAACTTGGATTCGTCAATCTTCCAGTCACAGATGCTTCAATCAAGATGCAACCGTGCAAATTGTAATCGGTCCTTACGGTTTTTCCTCGAGATTAGCGGCTTCTTACTCGAGCGACGTGCAAATAACTTCAAATCATTTAATCTTCTACTTATAGTTTTCGTAGAAACACTGGCAATTCCTTTTGTCTCACTTTCGGTTTTTATTTGTCTTGGGGTTTTAAACGGATCTTTGGACGAAATTACTTTTATTAATCTAAATGATCTAAAATTCAGTTTTCTAGGCAGACCTCTTCTCTTAGAGGCTTCCAAGATACCTTTTTGTTTATATTTGTTCAATATTGCCCAAACTGCTTTACGCTTCAGCTTCAATTTTTTGGCAATGTCGACTTGACGTTGACCATCTTTGTATAACTCAATGATCTTAGTTTTCACATCGAAAGAAATTTCTGGACCACGCGGCATGGTCTTAAAATCACTCAATTTATTCCACAATACTTGATGAACACAAACTAATGTTGAAAAGAATTTGTCTACATATTTTTGTCCCTCATAAAAAAAGCTTATATTCAGACTTGTATTGTGTTCATTGCAGATAATGTAAAAACCAGGAATTTAGTTTTTCTACTTATAACGCATTTGTTTGTGGAGCAATGAAGTATGAATTCGTTTTCTAAAGGTATTTAGTAGATAGTCATATTTGTCTATATACTTTTGTCCATTACTGTACATGTTTTCAAAAATTTTGTTGGAGCTGCATTAAGTTCCTCAGTGGAGAATTTCAATTTTCAAATCCTGTTTTTACAAGCAAAAAAGGTCAAAAAATACTAAAATGACGCCAACATTGATCATATCCAATTTATCTAAGAAATTTCTATTGATCAATAATTATGTTTCTTTTATGTATCATATGCATATGATATTGAAATATGCCTACATATGAATAATTATTTTTGCTTACATTAACGAAACAGTAACAAATACCTTATGTGAGTTATTCTCGTTTTTTCATACAATCTTATTTATATTATCTATTTACATTTGGCATTATGGTATTCAATTTCTCAGAATCTCACTTAAATTCATGCTTTGGGCCGCCGGCACCCCTGACATTATCGATAGCAGGGATTTTTGAATATTTTCATCAATACTACATCTTTCAACTTTACTGTCAAGTATAAATGAATTTATCACTAGGTTTCTTAGTATACAAATATTCTGGAGGTCGCTTTTTGAAATGAGAGAAAAGAACAACTGAGAGAAAGTAGGTTTGGTTTTCTTGCCTTTCACCAAATAATCCTCTGGAGAAAAAGTGGGGAAGTCTCGTGCCTACAGATGAAGTTAACCTTGTGATCGAATGTTTAATGATATGAAAAAACCAGGAACATATTATTCAACAAGGAATACATCTGTCAGAATTTGATATCATTCCCCAAGGGAGAGAACCACACCCAGTTTCTTTCAGTGATGCTACTCTCTCATTTTCAAGAATAAGGGTCCTGGTGAGAATATGTTAATTAAATATTATTAATCAGAAATATTCTTGCAAATTTATACTTCTAAATACCAATTCACAACTCCAACAGCCAAACTGTGACTACCATTAGTCTCAGTTATTAAAACATGTGTAACATATATTTAATTGCATATAGATTAAAAATACTAGAGTCAATTACCTGTGAACTCGACTAGCATATGAGTTGCTTCAGACTCATCAGCCCCCTTTTTACATGTTCTCAAATATTTAACCTCACCAGCTTTACTGAAAAATTCAATAAAATCATCATTGGACCATGAGGGATCTACATTTAAAATCAAAACAGTTCTTCTAGTTTCTTCAATCTTAGCTCCGTCATATGTGGAAGGCAATGGGGGATAAGGAGGTAATTCTTCTTGTTCCAACTTTAAATCTTTGGTCATGATACATTGTTCAGTTGTACCAATGCCATATGTCACATTTTGCACATGAGGGGGTAACTTTGGGTCACCTAAAATATTGACACAGTTAGATTAAGGGAGCCGAGCACCAACTAAGGGGATTCGAAAACAACTTTGTAGATAAATTATTGCTTACAGAAGCTCGGTTGAAATTGCTAAGTACTGCGACAATTGCTAAAGTATTAGGTTTGTATAACTTACCCATGGTCAATCCAGGCACGACAGTACCATTTTTGGTCATTTCTAATGCATAGTATTCATCTGGAATGTCCCCATTTGATACAGGTATAACTATCAGTGCCCTATCAATGAAGACTGTATTGGTCATATGTTGGGCTATACCAACAGTAGAAGTATCTGTGAACTTGATATAGCATATTCTAGATTGCACTGGGCAAGAAACGTCTCTAATAGTGGGGTATAAACGAATATCTTCGATCTTACCAAGAAAGCCGAAAAGCGTGTGCATTTGATCCTTGGTCGCCTGGGGTGCTATGTTGGTGACCTGCACCACTTTCGTACTTCCTACAGCCATGGTTGAAGCTGAAAGTGATTAAAAAATCACATTTAAACGGCTTTAAAATAAGAAATATTTGTGTGCGTGTACACAACAAGCGCAAACATAACCACACTTATGAGCACAGACACAGACCGAAGAATAAGAGGAGCACAAAACATAAAATAATAGGCAAATAACGCTTACTCAGTCGCAGTCACAGATGCAGTGTTCTGTGCACAGTTACAAAAATGCACATTAGATTAGACAGTTTCGTAACCGATAGAAATGTGAACTAGAGTGTCATATTAAAAGCAAGTCTACACCATATAAATATTTTTCTTTTACCATTTTCTCTTCTACGTGAAGTGAATATATGTGTATAAATAAGTAGATTCCTTAATAAAACCATTTTATTGATTTATCATATTTTTTATTCTCTCAAAATGAGAAATTGACTGTCTGCTGTGGGTGAGAAAATGGCCAACGACGCTCCATATGTTTGAGCTTAGTACTAGGACAATAAACTGTCCATGTTAATTTTGGAAGTAGAGAATGACGATTCTTACAGATGATGTCAAATTGTTATGTCATTTTAAAAATATATAACCAAAACAGAATAAATTCAAATTTAAAACTAAATATTTCTTCTTTACCTGATTGTGGTATTGCATCATAGATCATCCAACCTTTTAGTACATCATGTTAGGAGCCAAATTTGGGAAATGGGTAAACGATAATATTGTGTTCTTAGTAGGAATACCATTGATCATAGGAGTTCATTATGGTTGGTCTAAACTTCAACAAAATCCGAATTTGGTGCCACCAGATCGACAGAAGAAAGAACCTGTACTGGAAGTATGTTTTTTGTTTGTATTCGATTTAAAAAACTAGTCTATTGTAGTGGAGATTTATGCAATGTCTCTAAACTATACCTCATGATATAATAGTTGAATGTAACTTTATTTCGTGCGGTATCTTCTGGAGACAGCTGGGAAGTGGTCTCATTCCAATTCACACAATCATCTAAATCTTGAATATCAATCCACTGTTATTCCCTCTGACAGTGAAAACATTTATAATAAAGCTTATAACTGTTGCTGTTTTCAAATCGTGTAATAGCAGTCAGCCTTCTGTATTAAATTTGTCTTTTGCACATTTATTTTAATTTATAATTAACCTTATGTCGATCATATGACTCTGTGACCTATGTGATGTTTCACATGAGATCATTCGAATGATGAGTTCTAATAATCTTGTAGATATAGATGATATATTCAAAACACTGACAATATTGTGCTTGTATTTCAGATATACAGAAATATCAAAAATATATTACTTGGACAGAGAGCACCAGCAGTAACAGTTAAAAAATAAATTTATAGTCCCTGATATTATGTACATATGTTATTTTAGTAGCTATTGGCTAATTGTAATTAGTCTGTTTGTTTTCAAATTCAATAAAAATACTGTTTGTTGACAAGCAATTTTTGTCCAACCATACCAACATAATCTATTAATATACCAGGTCAAATTAAGTCTAAATAATTTGGCTCAACATGTTGCACTTTTTCTACTTTCACTCATAGATGTATCCTCAAACAAATGGAATACTTTATTTTGTAAAAAATGAGTGAACAACACGTTTCAATATTATATACCCTACAAATAGTTACTTGACAGAACAAAAAAACATTCACATTCTTTGTTTTTCGCAGTTGTCAATTGAGCATCATTGACTGCAATCATGTTTGACATATTTAGCACAAAAAAATTGCTAGAGGTAGCTACTGCTATACAAGAGAAAATTGGACAAACGCAGGTATATTTTTCATAATTTTCATAATATTTTATCAATTTACAGAGAACATTTTGAAATGTGGCTTAATTGTGGGATAACTCTTTGTCGGACTGACCTTTTATCTGCAATGTTGCAGAAGATTCCTATTAATAAAATTATCAATTTACTTGTCCATCTAAGCTTGTATAATAAATTGTAGCCTGTATTGGACTATAAATTTTTTTTAAACTCTGCTTGTAGTTGTTTGCTCAGATATGCCTCAGCAAATTGAAATCTCACTTCACAGTCACACCTCCAAACAATATGAGAGCTTCTAAAGACAAAAGTTCTGGAAAGGCAAGATATTTTGTAATATTCATGTGGTATTATAAGAGTTAAATAGTGAAGGCTGAGGATTTTTTACTGGCTATTTACTGGAGACGATTTTCTTAAATAGGACCTAGTGACTAAAACTAAAATTTTAGGCTCTATTTATTCCCAGACCAAACATATAGGGTACGGTGAAAAAATTGTCAAGATCAGGGAAACCGAACCTGCTGCAGTCTTTGAGCCTTTATTTTTGCATCACCTCTAGAAACAGCCCTGAAAATTTGTCAAATGATGGCTTTTACGGTGACCTTGGCAAGGATGTTCACACCATGCCGTAGCTAAACGAGAAAATTTCGTAGTATTTTCGCGGCCAAAAGTACCAAAAGATCATGGTAAATCTCAGTTTCAAGATCATAAGCGAATGATCTGATTTTTTTTCAGCCGACGGTTTTTCCCGATGACTGACCAGAGCGTTCAAGGTCAAATTAAAAAGTAGAGTGCCTCATTTAGGAAAATTGTCCTCATCTTCATTGGACCTTCAAGATCAAATACAAGGTCACAACTGAATATCCAAAGGAAAATCCCGAACCTCTATAATTTTACTTTTACCATACTCCTTGAATATTCCCAAATATCTAGCCGTTCCGCGATAGCGAAATAACGATACAAATTATCACTGCCTACGTGTAAGCAGGTGAAAACCATTTCGAAGTAGGACGACACTCTTCAATAACTGCTAGATGGGACTGACCAAAATCGCTTATATATGATCATGGAGGTGGAAACCTTGCCCTGGAATGTACGAGTTGTGTTGCCAAGCGAACCAATGATGCAATGTTGCAGAATTTGTGGCGATCCTGACCTTTCATTTCGACCCAAAACGGAGTGCCGTTAGGACTGATCCGGAATCGTTCCTAAACAGATTCTACACAATTCACAATTCAAAAATGTGTATGCCCAAAAGAAAAATACTATGGGTTTGTCCAAAACGGACGCAGGAAAGTAAACGCATATCAAAACAAGAACGATTGATATTCAAATCAAGTTGGGTACTTTATTTTGATGGTTCATTTATACCATTTATGTATGAAAAATAATATCGCTCAAATGTTGACCACGACTGGATTTACAGACGTCCACGCGATGGTCGAAATTTTCAATGACATTTTGCAACATGGTCGGTTCTATGGCATTTATCTCGGCAATGATGTTGTTTTTGAGTTCTTGGAGGGTGGCTGGTTTGTTGACGTAGACTTTGCTTTTCAAATATCCCCATAAAAAGAAGTCCAAGGGAGTCAAATCGCACGATCTTGGTGGCCATGGCACATTTCCTCTGCGCGAAATCACTCGATCACCGAAGAAGGACTGCAATCGATGGATATTGACGTTGGTTGTGTGGCATGTTGCACCGTCTTGTTGGAAATAAACATCGTCCATATCCATTCCTTCAAGTTGCGGCAAAAAATAGTCCTCTATCATCACGTATATCGCTCAGAATTGACGGTAACGGCGTCCCCGGCCGCATTTTCGAAAAAGTAAGGTCCGATGATGCCTTTTGACCACAATGCACACCACACAGTCACTTTTTGAGGATGCATCGGCTGCTCTTGATACTCACAGGGATTTTCGTTCGCCCAGATGCGGCAGTTTTGCTTGTTTACCGTCCCATTCAAAGTGAAATGCGCTTCGTCGCTGAACATGATTTTTGATGAAAAATTGGCATCAATTTGGCGGTGTTCAAGGAGCCAATCTGAGAACGTTCGGCGCGAAAAATGGTCGGCCCGACGCAGCTCTTATGTCAATTGGATCTTGTAGGCGTGTACATTCAAATCCTTGTGGAGAATGCGGAGCAAACTGGTTCTCGAAATGCCCAATTCTTGGGATCGACGCGTTGTTGATTGTTTCGGATCGTCTCTCACACTCTCCTTCACAACAGCAATATTTTCCGGTGTGCGAACGCTCCTTGGCCGGCCAGAGCCTGGCAGATTTCCCACAGAACCTGTTGCCGCGAATTTACGCACCAGACGACCGATGGTTGATTCGTTTGGGCGGTTGTTGCGACCGAAATGTTCACCAAGCGCGCGAAACGTGTTTTTATTTTTGCACCATTTTTGTAGTGCTCTTGAATAACTTTAATGCGGTCTTCAATCGAATACGACTCCATAGCGATCAATGGTAAACATTCAACTAACAAAATGACATGTCGGTGACAGAAAACAAAGATGGCCTCTATGTCGAATTGACGTTTACTTTCCTGCGTCCCTATTGGACAACCCTTTATTTATAACTGACGCATATTTTCAATATGCACCTTAATTCAAGGAATTGGTGTAACATATGAATTGGATTGATCGTGGGGGAAAGGAGGTCTTTGATTTGTAAGAGGAACAGTGTCGGGGCCAAGTCCGATCTCTGGGGAACACCCGCGTTGATGATGGAAGGAGAGGGGAACCCAGCCTACAAGGACGTTCGAAAAAAATGTGTAGTGTTTTTCACAATCTCACGTAAACTTTTAGCTCGTACGATAATTAAAAAAATCTTAAGGGGTACGCATTAGATTGTATGGATAGGTGAAAAATAGATAATTTTTTATTTATTCATAAGCCGAGGTATAAACCATTGTTAAAGAAAAGTATACCAGCTAACTAAACTTAATTATAAAAAAAATATACTATTACAAAGATTTTTATAAACTGCGAAGAATTCATGTGCAATGTGCAATATTAAAAAGGAACAATGCATTTTTATTTAATTACAGCAATTTTCAATATAGTCCACGTTATCCAGTAGCATGCTTCCTATTTTTAACTCTCTAGCTTACAACCGCAACAGCTGGAAGAAGCTCTTCGAAATTAAAGGTAATTGAAATATCTTGGAACTTCTCAGAAGGCTGAAAATTTTGAAACACTAAAACCGTCTTTCGCTATGGATCTGGGTTAATAAAAATTTTCGGAAAAAGTAGTGGCAAGTAGATTGACTGGGTACTTTCCAAGCATTAAATCCCGTTTCACGTTAATGAATCGGGCAACTATTCAAAATGGTTGTAGAAATAATATCTTCTGCGTTGGGATGTTTCACAGGCCAAAGATTGGGCATCTTATTCAGAATATTTCACTTTGAGGCAGAAGCCAGGGCGGGGCATATGTCCCCCTTGCCCCAACCCCCCCCCCCAATGGGCGCCCATGGTGGATCCGTCAAAATTATGTGTCCTTGGCCTATATCGGGAATTTTAAAATATTGCCAGATAAACAGAGTTGTCATTCTACCGGAATTGATACTCATAAAAAAGACATGGCTAATTTCAAATGTTCCATGTGTTAAGAATAGCCTTGCAAAGTAAAAAAGGTTGAGCTCCGTAATGTTTTTGAATATGTCCTAACCTGAATCAATCAGAAATAATAAAAAGATGTTCGATTACCCGTAAAAATGTTCAGACAGTTGTAAAGCATACAAAAACAAACTTTAGGTCAATCTGAAAGCTATTTTAATTCTTTCTCATAATACTACTGCCATTTGAACGATTTTCAAAAATGAAGTAGCATTACCTACAGTGATGTGAATTGATTTGTTGTAGACATGCAAAACAAGAAACATTTATATGAATTTCTGAAATTTTCGTATTCAGTTATCAATATCAAAAAGTTTTGATGGTAGGTACACTGTTACAGAAAGTTATCTCTTGCCGATGATCCACCCTATCTGGCTGAAAAAACTTCCTGGTCAATACGTTACAGTTTATTATTCAATGCCATTTATGTTGCTTTTGCAAAAATCTATACTTCATGTTTTGTCCTCCATTTGAGATTCGCCACAGTTGAGTGCCCCTCTACAAATTTTGGTATGGGGCACCTAAGGAACAAGCTACACCACTGACCGTACTATATAGCGTGAGTGCGTGTCCTTTTATTATCATTCATCGTGAATATCGTAACCACCGATCACGCTCACTGTTAAAAATAGAATTTTTCCAAGGTATTATTATTCCGAAATACATTTGGCTATAATTCCTGAAAATATCAAAAATATCAGTTTGTGTAATTCGTAGAATTGCAAAAAATCGCAATGCCTGTGGCTCTGAGACGAAAACGAAAGTACAGTGGTTGTTGCTGTAGTAAACGGAGTAGTAGCGCCAGTGATGTGTATCAACAAAACAAAAACACCCAATGTCAACAATGCAAGGTATGCAGATATAACATTTATTGGACGCAATTTAAATTATATATGAGCACAATAATCCTTCCTATGATTGGACTGGTATCTAGAAGTTTTCTGCGGCGAATATTAACCTAGGAAGTGATATTACTACATATTAGAAGAGTCATACTAACAATATATTTTTGGTCGAAGAATTCCTGATACTTTTTATAAATTACAATAAAGTAGTTATTAGTATATGAATATCCGTTTACCTTACTGTACAATAAATTTCTATATTTTCTTTATAGGTAAGTGTTGAGTTTTCAGTACTGACTGTCCTAAAAAAATGTCAAAATGACAACCTTTTAAAGGACGTCTTGTTGTCGTCATAAAAAATGGCGTCAATAAAGACGTCTTTTCTACTTAATGACCTTTCCGACCAAAAGTGACCGAATAATGACGTCATTTTGGCAATGAGCTGACATTTGGATAAACATTTGGATATTAAGTTCTGTTTAGGGTTGCAGTGACTTGAGTAACCTGGAATAGTTTTTCTCTTGCACGATGAAGTGTCGATATATTTAATCCTTGTGATAATATGTAAAGTAAATAATACAGTAGAATGGAGCTACTTCTTGTAGATGAAGATAAGAGTTTGAGGGCCGTTTGCAAAGTACCATTTACCTGTTAAAAATCACAAAAAAGTAGTTTCAAGTATAGCAAATTCGTTTTCGTCTTGTGGATCATTGCTTGACAGCGAGTGCCGGCCTACAAAGCTTACTAGAATACTAAATATCATTACTAAAGGTATTCCGCGTTTTCACTTCCCACGCCTCCAGGAAAGAAAGTATTGTAATCGCGAAAATTTTCAAAAATGAAATATTATGTTTTTTGGATGTTATATGACATGCACATCATGAAAACCCTTTTCTCTCATTTCCGTCGGTCTGTATACAATGCTACTATCATGCCAAGGACGAAAAACCTTTGTAGTTTTTGAAAATCGGTCCAGTGACGGCGGAGAGAAAGACAAAAAACGAAAAAACAAAAATCGTTCAAACTTGGTTTTCTGATGTTTCAAAGGATCCTGATCATTTTCTGAAACATTTTTTGTAGGGGTTAAATTTGGTGCCTAAGGCTTGCAGGGGGTGGGGGAGGGTATATCTCATTTTTTGACGTTGGTATAGTAATTCTACGCATACCTACTTATTAGACATATTTCACTCATCATATATGATCTCCGTACATTTACCCTTACTTATCTCCAACAATCGCTTGTCGATACGTCCGACGTGGTCTCCGATGGACGAGCATCCTACGTCACAGTCGGCAACTGCTTGTGTGCACAGTATATGGTGGAGGCTACTATCATCATTCACAACGACCATGTACGCCTGCAGGAATTTCTCGCAGGGGCAGGAGGAAAGTCATTTAATTTTTTGTTATACATGTTCGTACCTAACTTTGTTCTCAGAAGGGTCAACTTGTGCCAAACGTAATCCTTTACGAACTGATGACAGCGTTGTGTGGGATGTTCAGAGTCAACTTACTTGACAACATTTTTTTCATAATAAATGGGTTATTTAGATTTCCCTTTCTTAACAGCAGAAGAAATAAAGTGAAAACGAATTATATTGTTCCATTCGGTTTATACTATCAGAATATTATTATAATCTTTCTATAATCATCCTGTTTACGAAATACCGATAATTTACTGTTCCCATTGTGAACTTCACAATGTGTCTCGTGTCAACAAAGGAGTGTGTATATAGAAACGTGCAAAACTGCGGAACCTTCCGAAAAATCTAAAACGATACTTTTGTACCATTCAGTTAGACAAGGTGTTTGCAAGAGATGCAGAACAACTGGGTCAGATTCTCGTCCGAATTATGAAAATGTGACCATGTTAGCCATGCTTGAAACACGCTTTTGTAGATGACGCTCGAGCCTTTGATTACTCTTCATTATTTTCAGTGTTGCTGAACGCCCTGTTGACTGTAAAACCATGAATATGTATTGTTTCTATAAGCATGTTAGATATTACTTAGAGAGCCCTAAGTTATAATGTTTCTTTTGTTTGTCCATTTTTTGTCGATAACATACTTTGGCTGCATGTTTGTAGGCAGTTAAATGAGTAGCTATCTTTTACCATCTTCATTTCGTATTCATATAGTTTAGTGTAAGAATAACTTTAGCTAAACTTCGCCATAGAGAAGCGCACTTATGCAGCTTTGTTAATAAAGATGAGATTTTTGCCCACAGCAGCGGCGTCTGCAATGGTCATTGGTCGATATTATTTTTATTACTAAATAACTCTTTCAAATAGTTTTTCCTGCAAATACTATAACTAAACGTTTTAATGCCGTAGTAGCTAGAAAAAAATGGAAGTTCCAAATTTATAGAATTCCTGTTCATTCGATTTCGGATGATGGACTTCCGCTTGTAATGATGGCAGAAAATTATGTGCGCTAGTCGAAACCTTCCACAAATTTTTGTTTTTTATTAAAATTTTATTTTTTATTTGAATATTTAACTGAAACAAATGATATTATTTTCAAGTATATTATGTTTTCGGCTTTCTACAACCAACACGAATAAATATTTGCTCCAGTTATCGGTGATAGGTATGTATTGTATATTAAAGTAAAATCTCGTATTGTAATCACATTACAAAAGCGAAAGCGATTATATGATTCATATGTGACGCTATGGAAACAATCAACTCATATCCGTTCCCACTTTGTTGTTTCTAACATTTGCAAATCATTTTGGAAACTGTCCAATGGTAGAACCGCTCGATAAGAAAACCATTGAAAATCAGATACTGTCGGGACTGCGCTATAACATTCGTATGACTTCATCTTCAATCGGTGCAAGGTCTTGTACAATCATAGGCAAAAATCGGTACTCAGTGACGTGGTTTTGTAAAATGTTTATCCCATAAAATGAGTGTGGAAGTGGAAACAGGCGTTGATGCTTTATCTGACTTAGAAGTAATTGACCAATGTCAACAGGATGGCACCGAACCAGAAGAGTGGAAAAACGGAGCTATACCAACAGCCTTCTCGGAGGACTTGCCACGCCCATTGACTCCTGGATGTTGCATTCGACTTAGAGGATTCGTTCAACCAACTTGTTCTAGGTTAGTGATATGTGTTATGCAGTTATCGTGTTTAGTTTACACGTGTTTCTATTTATCACTCAGCTGATGGCTGATGGTCTGACCCACTCATTATTAAGGGCAAGGCAAAGTTGATAGGCCGGTGAACGTAGACATAATTCAGCCTCGATAAATGTATAAGCTATGATATGGGTGTTTCCGAAACATGGACAAACATTTCATGGATTGGCCTTTTCTTATCCGTATTTCGTTCTTTGACGATTAATAAAACGCTCCGGTTCCCAGATACAATGGTATAAAGTTGTCGAAAATAAAAAAAATTATTTGTAACAATCAAATGTGCCTTGAGACCTATATAATGCGATTTCTGTTTATTTATGTTGAAAACTCTCGAGCAATCATTTTGACGTTGCCGGATGTAACCATTGGCTATAATATTTTCCAGGAAGATGGACAAACCTATGCTGTATTTAGACGTATGCCTTCTGATTATCGACAAAAAAGTTATCGTTTCTACTGTCCACGCCTACTAGGAAGTACTGTAAACACAAAAAATTTCGAAAGTGAGACAGTAACCTGTCTTTCACGAGTGCGAATATTAGTGAGCTGAACACTTCCTGTATCTCGAGGTCTTTGGTAGACTTGCACAAATGTCCTTCTGTCTGGGTGTACCCGTAGGCGAAATCTGTCGCGATAAATTTGAGCTGCAAGATTTGAATTCTGACGAGCTTCACCGTAAACTAACAACAGGCCGGCGAACTCTTGATTCGAGAACATTGTAAATAAACACGACGAAGTACGCGAACAAAAACAAAACAACAGGCCCGATCCCGATAACTAACCACTGTTACCGTTTGCGATCGATTGTGTGTTTTAAATATTTAGTTTAATGAAACTACTGACTACAAATTTTGGCCTAACTTAGAAAAACTGAATGCCATTTATTTGTTAATTACCCAATTTAAAAACGTTTTAGATTAGATTATAAAAATTAGTAAGATTGTGATGATTGTGGTCGATATAAAGCACTTAAAGTTGTTAACTATAAAGGTATTTAGACAAAAATCTATTGACTTTTGGCCAATGGGTCATATGAACTTTTCGACTTGTTTTGACTCCCCCCCCCCACCGATTACCTATTTCAATAATGACTACCATAACGTTTACACCCCATATAAAGCAACTATTAAATCCATGATTTGCTTCATCTTCAATTCGCCCCGAGTTTCTTATTTTATTGTTCCACTTTGGAATTAACATTATGTACCACTATTGTCATCGACAATATAAGATACTGGAGCTACCTTAAATGTAGTTTTTATTGATGAAAAGCTTTATTATGTGAACATTTCAAATCAGGTTGGTCCGGAGGTTTACCCATTGTAGGTTCGCGCCATGTTCAGAAAACAGCATTACGCCATAGGATAGTCGAAACCCATAAAAAATAATTAGCTGAATTTGTTTAGTTATACCTAGACATTTTTTGTGCGGATAAAATGAGATAATTAAAAACTTGCAAAATAGCATGGAATACCATGAAATGTCGAATACGTTAACGGATCAACATTTTTTCACATCTATAAAAGTTTATACTCAGGGTAGGATGCCTGATAAACATTGTGAGGATCAGTGTAATAATTTTTCGAACAAAAGATATATACGTTTATATTCTATAATCAATCTGGTAGCTGTATCTTCGCCGAATTTTCTGTGCATCAGGCCTAACTTAAAATAGATAAATACCTACATCGATTTAAGAGCTTATTCAAACTTTACGCTAAAATGACTGTCCTATTGACGTTCATATAGTGTATTATGTGTTGCCTATATCATGGCGTCGCCAAAAGACGCGTCGCTAATGAAAGTGGATAAGCATCCGAAAAACTATCATCATTCTAATCTATTAGAACTACGAAAGTATTCAAACTAATTTTAAATCTCAGTGGACAAAAAATCACTGTAAGGCATTTAGAATACGTATTTGAATTTTTGAATCCGATTATTGAAAAGGTGAAGAATACTTTTAGAGTGATCAAACATTTTAATCGGACCACACATGCATGAATTTTGAAAATATTTAATTCAGATCATCAAACATTTATTTTATAATATTCCTTTCAGATTCTCAGTGAATCTTAGATGTGGGAAGGATTCCGATAGTGACATTGCATTGCATGTCAATCCAAGGCTATCACAAAGGTGAGATAATACTTCTATAGTCTCACAATTTCTCAGTGATGTACACGATTCGCTGTACAAAATATCTGGAATACAAGATACTTCTGAAATAAGTATTCAAGATATCAGATACAAAATACTATCTGGAATTGTATTTGAAATACATACTAGATACAAAATTCGTATTTTAAGTCCTTTTTAAAGAAACGGCAATTCATTGCGTTTATTTACCTCATGTATTATTTTCTCGTTGGTCGCGCAAATGTGACAAAATATATAACCAGTTTTCCAAACAATGATGCCTTATTATCATATCCCCAAAAGAGATGGGTCTCTTCACAGGGCTAAAACTTCGCAAAAAGGTCTTATCTTTGATAGTTTTATTATTGTAGGATAAGCATTTGAGCTCCTAAAGCCAGTATGTTTATTATTTAGGTATTGCAGTGTTTTTAAGTCTCAGTGCTGCCAGTATACCTTGTGTTTTCATTGTTTTCGCAACTTACAATAGACGAATCATAGTCATCTAAGAACATGTAACAAGATTCGTCTTTTGACTTATTTCTTATATCACTTCCAATATTGCCTAATGTCTTTGCTTCTCTTGTATCAGATCGATTAATTTTTGTATTTCAGTCAGGATAAGCCCTTTTACATATTCTTGACCCTAGAAAGTTTCAAGAGCGCGTTGTGTGACGAAATGCATAACTATTACTAAAAGTACTTTCGCAAACACAGTTCAAATTTGAATTACGCGGCAACCGTATACGCGAGGAAGTGGGGAGAAGTCTTGATCGACGCGTTCGGCGTGCGGGTTAAATCGTCACAATGGAACGTTGGACCGGAGCGCAACGTGCGTTTTCTATCGAGGCTTACTTTAAGATTGGTGATTTATACGCAGCTGCCCTTCGGAAATTACGATACAACATTCGCCGACCAAGAGATGCCGGACGCATTCCACTGCTTTGGGAATCCCTGGGTCAACACTGCCTGGCATAATGAAGAAAAAATGGGTTTTCATCCTTATAAAATCCAACCAGTCCATGCTTTAAAGGAAAGTGATTACTTATTACCGAAATCTTGTGCTGACCGGATGTTGAACCGTTTTTCTATGCAGCGCAGACTCGAGAACGTTGTTTTCAGTGACGAGGCCCATTTTCACTGAGACGGTAATGTGAACAAGCAAAATTGCAGCTATTGGACACCAACGAACCCAAAAGAGAAACATCAACAACAGCTACATAGTCCAAATGTAACTGTTGGGTGCGTCATCTAGCGGTATTATTGGGCTGTATTTCTTTGAAGATGAAAACGGTCATGCACTGACGTCAATTCCGAGCGATAGAAGGACATGATTGACACTTTGACACGTCGAAACACATGGTTTCAACAGGATGGGGCCACTGCCCATACTTCCAGAGAATCGATGGATACAGTGAAAGCATTTTTTCCTCAAAAAAATATCTCGACGTTTGCATACATTTACCGGCCTCCTAGGTCACCCGACCTCACGCCATGCGATTATTGTTTGTGGTGTTATCTAAAGTCAAAAGTGTATTCCAATAATCCACGAACACTGGAGGGATGAGAAACATTTGGACGGAATGATACTTAAGAAATAAATGCCAAATTTACCAATATGTTGATAGTAATAAATATTTTCTTTTCTTTAAGCTAGTATTTTTTTTAAAATCAAAAAGTGAACTTTCCCACTGGAATTAAATACTGAGATACCAAAAGAAAGATACCTTACCACAAGATATAAATACAATTTTAAACATGTATCTTAGATACAAGATGAAAATACGTATTTTGTATCTTGTATCTGTATTTCACATACTTCTATCTTAAGTAAGACACATTCCTGCAATTTTGTTCGTTTTGCTCTCCTTGTTATAATGACAAACTATAAAATCGAGAAAAGCTACACAATGCGACAGATAAATCAATATAGGTCTTATTCACAGATATGTAGTGAGGAATAGCTTGTTAGGCAACCGATGGGGCATAGAAGAAACCACTTGCATTTCAAAACCGAAGCTCTCCAGGAATCAGCCTTTTGAAATGGATATTTTATGCAGTGAAAGCATGTTTTTTGTCAGTATCAATGGCAAACATGTATGTGCCTTCGTTTACCGAGTGCTTCTAGCAAAAGTCAAAAACATCCAGGTATGCATGAAAGAAGGCGATATGACCGGTTCGAACCGTTGAAAATTATATCTTTTTTGCCGAAAATGTAGCCAATTTGTTGTTTAGACATTTTCATTTTAGGTAGTAGGTTACGTAAAAGTATCTGACGTAGAATATACCACATTGGATGTGTATCCGCAGTCTTCACCAAAGAACGAATTTTACACTGTACCCGTTATAGAAGAACCTGTAGTCTCGACTGAAAATACTCTGGTAAGAATAATCTTCAGAGTATGTATTACGTTGTACGTTAAAAATTGTCAAATAATCACATTGAAACCAGCGGGAATACTTTCGGTCGGACCAAATGACGGAGAAAAGCCCCAGAGAAAGATATAATACGTGTAGAATTATACAATCAATAAACTATGAAATTTATGAACAAAAAATTATTGAAAAGGATTTGGCTTAGGAATGGGCACTTTTTCCTCAAAAAGTTATATCGAAGTTTGGAGACATTTACTGGCCTCCTAGATCACCTGTCCTCACGCCATGGGATTATTTTTTTGTGGTGTTATCTAAAGTCAAAAGTGTATTCCAATAATCCACGAACACTGGAAGAGATTAAAGACTAACATTTGACGAGAAATAAACATCACTCTGGAACCCTGCTAGAGAGAGTTTCAGAATGTGCGCCCTGGTCGCCTTATTTCCAGGTTTGGCGATGTTCATTGGCCTCCTCGGTCCCCAGATTTATCCATATGCGATTTTTTTTTATGGGGACACCTCAAGGCTAGAGTATACGCGAACAAGCCCCGAACTCTGGACGAATTGAAGCGCGACATTCGCGTGGAAGTCGCCCAAGTTGAGAGAGCGACGTTGGAGAGAGTCTACGCGAACTTCCAAGACCGCCTCCAGCACTGCATCAACGATTTCGGCCACCACATGCCTGATGTGATTTTCCACACTTGACTGTCTCAAATGCTATTTCCTTGTGAACCTGATTCCATCAATAAATTTGTTTTCGAGTAAAAATTAACTATTTTATGATTTTTTTAAAACCGTCCATCCTCTCTGCCGCACCCTGTATTTTCTTGTCATTAAGTTTGTATTTTTTTCTTAAATCAAAAAGTGAACTTTCCCACTGGACACCCTGTAGTAAAAAAAGGTTACGTGATCTTGGCACGTGACACAATGACACTGTTCAGCGGATCAATAATATTAACATCTACTTAATTTGTCTAGGAAGTCCCACTTACTGCAAAGCTACCCACAGGTCTTAAACTAGGACAGCAATTAGAAATCCATGGTAAAGTGAAGATTTTGCCCAGTTCCTTTTTTATTAATTTGCAAGAAGGAACGCATATGTGGCCTCATCCACCGGTCCATCTACATCTCAACCCCAGATTCAGTGAGTATTACATCATATTTGACTATTTATACAACTTCGATCGATGTCATACAAAAATTATATGTGTCTTTTCGTGTCGTGTCGTTAAGATGCGTTCAAGGGAAAACGCTAGGTCGCAGAGAGCATAATCCGCTTGATCGCAGCTCAGTTATTAAATCCTGTGTTAAACCATAGCCTCTCCTGAACTCAACCCACGGCTCTCCAAAACACTTATATCAGTGATGGCCGCATATAACGCGGCGTTGTCAAATTTGCGATAACAAAGTTATCAAGCATCGCTAATCGCTATTGACCAATTTCAGGGCGTATCCTTTGCCCCGTTACAGCTTTTTTTGTTATCCACTGGCATCGAGCATACAATAATTCAGCTGACCGGTTTTAAGGCTAGCATTGGTATTATACGCCATTCGTAGTCTATTTACGCCCAGACAAATCACAACATGCCCAAAAGCGAGATTGTACAGGTCCGTATTTTCCTCTATGGTCTCGGAATAATCTAATAAAGTAAATGAAACAGGTGCACATATTTTCCACAATTCTTTATTTGATGGAAGTACTTAAATCATCGTCCCAATGGCTAATATTAATTATTCCAGGTTTAATTTGAATATAATATTCATTAAATTTTATATCACAAGATTGGAATATACATCTTATGCTGATGATGTACAAATTTATAAAGCTTGCAAGCCAAATTAAGTTATTTCATTGATTTTCGAATTAAATATAAATCTAGAAATGATTGAAAACTATTCCAGAAGTTATTGTTTGAAACTAAAGCTTGCTGCATTAGTTCTAGGTTAAATATTTCAAAATTTAAAGAATTGATGAGTACAGACATTGTTTTAGGTGATACAGCTGGTGAAATTGTAGAGGAGACTAAGAATTTAGGAATTTTATTGGACACAAATTTAAGTTTTGAGAACCATATTATTAATAAACTTCGAGTATGCTATTATAAATATCTCACTTTGGAGATACAAACACGTTTTAACCAGCGATATAAAATTGAGAATTACCAATGCACTAATCCTCACTCATCTAGACTATGGTGCTATACTATATTATAATTTTCTTACGGAAGAAATGAAGCACAAAATTTAAGTATTACAATACTACTGCATGATATTCTGTTTCAAATATATATGTAAACAAGAATATATTACTGGATATTAAGTAAAAGAAAATGTTTTAAAATTCAAGTATCGTGTATTGATTCAGTATGGAACTCTACTGTATAAAGTTTTGAAATATAAATTACCCAGCTATCTGTTTATTTCTTTGGAGAAGAGATGTTTACTCCGCCAAGTTTCCTTACGCAACAATGCATGTTTCAATATTCCAGTTCATACGTCCAAATTCAAAAAATGTTTTACTTACACGGCACCACATCTGTTGAACGATTACTTAGAGCTTTTTGAAGCACCTTCCATCCAAAACTTCAGAAATGAGATGGAAAAAGTGCTACTAGAGCTACAAAGATTTGAATCCACAAATTAAATTCGTAGCAATTGCTACACTATCTTCCACTAACACTCAGACTACAGGGTGGCCAAACACGTGACGTCATAAAAAAAATTAGATTCCCCACATCGAGAGGAACCCAAATCACCCCCATATATATGGTCCGATTTTGTTTAGTTTAGGAGTTATGATTTTTTTTCGGATTTTTCGAGAATTTTTGAGTCCTGTGTTTATTTTTACCATAACTTCGTTAATAATTGTGATAAATGCCTGCTTTTTTCACGATTATGTAGCTAAGACCTAAGGCTTAACTATCATATAATCATTCAAGTCATGTAACTAATACTACTTTTTAATTTTTTTCAAAATCTTCGAACATAACAAAAAAGTAAAAAAGTGCAACAACTTTGAACGTTTATAAAAAATTGAAAAAACATGTTCTTACTATTCGTAAGTATATTAAAAACTTCCTTACGGTATCAGCTATTTACCGTAAAAATTTCATCAACCTAGCTTTACTACATGCTACCGTAATTGTGGCTCAAATAGAACCGAACCCAAAATTGGATAACCCTCTGCTCAATAGAAATTGTTAGTTTCGGAAAAAAAATTTGCAAAAACCACAAAAACACGTTTGATTTTTACTGAACAGCAGACTATTATTCATTTATGTTATTTACAAGAGGTTTTCAAAATGTCTGCCTCTAACAGAAATGCACAGTGTACACCTACGTATGAAATTTTGTTTTAAATCTCTAAATGCTTGTGTGTTGTTTTTCAACACATGTGTCGCTTCTTGAATTTTGTTCCTCAATGAATTTTCATTTGCACATTCTTGGGCGAATGTTATGTCTTTAAAATATCCCCAAACAAAAAAATCAATGGGGTTGAGGTCAGGGGAGCGTGGAGGCCATCGTATCGGTCCGTTTCGTCCGATCCATCTGTCTGGGAACCTTTCGTTTAAGTAGTTTCGCACGATCGTTGCGTTGTGGCATGGTGCACCATCATTCTGGAACACCATGTTCCGTCTGGCTTCCAGGCTTGAATCTTCCAGCAATAATGGTAGGCTATTTTCAAGGAAGCTTTTGTAGGCTACCGAATCCAACCTTAACGGCAGTTCAAATGGACCGATAAATTCCATATTGAATATTCCTGACCACATGTTCACACTAAAACGGTGTTGAAATGTCGACGGCCTTGACTGGTGGGGGTTTTCAACAGCCCAAGTATGTAAATTATGGATATTGAATATCTCTGTTCTTTCAAAACGTGACTCGTCAGTCCATAAAATTTTATCAAAAAAATCGGGATCCTCTCGTTGTCTTCGCAGCATTGTCTCGCAGAAATCCACTCTTAACTGGTAATCTGAAGGCATCAACGCTTGAACTCTTTGAACATGATAGGCATGATAACCTTCTTCATGAAGAATATTTTGTATCGATTTTAGTGGTATTCTAAGGTTTTGTGCCATAGATCTCGTACTCGTTGAGGGATTCCGGCTAATTTCTTCAAGTACTACTTCTCTGCGATCCGGATCAGCTGTAGGATATCCTTCATTGCTTCCTCGTCCTGGAATGCGGCCTGCCATGAAAGTGTTGTGTGTGTTAATAAAAACACGGTGGTCTGGGTAATGCTCAGGTTGTGGTCCGCCTCGGCGTATAAGTTGTTCCCGGTACAGCTGAGCTGCTAAAGCGCCGTTGCCTTGAGCAACGCCATAATAATAATGCATCGACATTTCAACACCGTTTTAGTGTGAACATGTGGTCAGGAATATTCAATATGGAATTTATCGGTCCATTTGAGCTGCCGTCAAGGTTGGATTCGGTAGCCTACAAAAGCTTCCTTGAAAATAGCCTACCATTATTGCTGGAAGATTCAAGCCTGGAAGCCAGACGGAACATGGTGTTCCAGAATGATGGTGCACCATGCCACAACGCAACGATCGTGCGAAACTACTTAAACGAAAGGTTCCCAGACAGATGGATCGGACGAAACGGACCGATACGATGACCTCCACGCTCCCCTGACCTCAACCCCATTGATTTTTTGTTTGGGGATATTTTAAAGACATAACATTCGCCCAAGAATGTGCAAATGAAAATTCATTGAGGAACAAAATTCAAGAAGCTACACATGTGTTGAAAAACAACACACAAGCATTTAGAGATTTAAAACAAAATTTCATACGTAGGTGTACACTGTGCATTTCTGTTAGAGGCAGACATTTTGAAAACCTCTTGTAAATAACATAAATGAATAATAATCTGCTGTTCAGTAAAAATCAAACGTGTTTTTGTGGTTTTTGCAAATTTTTTTTCCGAAACTAACAATTTCTATTGAGCAGAGGGTTATCCAATTTTGGGTTCGGTTCTATTTGAGCCACAATTACGGTAGCATGTAGTAAAGCTAGGTTGATGAAATTTTTACGGTAAATAGCTGATACCGTAAGGAAGTTTTTAAGATACTTACGAATAGTAAGAACATGTTTTTTCAATTTTTTATAAACGTTCAAAGTTGTTGCACTTTTTTACTTTTTTGTTATGTTCGAAGATTTTGAAAAAAATTAAAAAGTAGTATTAGTTACATGACTTGAATGATTATATGATAGTTAAGCCTTAGGTCTTAGCTACATAATCGTGAAAAAAGCAGGCATTTATCACAATTATTAACGAAGTTATGGTAAAAATAAACACAGAACTCAAAAATTCTCGAAAAATCCGAAAAAAAATCATAACTCCTAAACTAAACAAAATCGGACCATATATATGGGGGTGATTTGGGTTCCTCTCGATGTGGGGAATCTAATTTTTTTTATGACGTCACGTGTTTGGCCACCCTGAATATGGTATTATATACAGTGTTGTGCATAATATTTGTTGTGAATGCTTATCACTCTGTTGATGTTAAATAAATGCTCATGAAACTGACTTTTTAGGGGAGGTAAAAAATGGCCGTGCCAATCCTCTTTCCTTTTGGAATGTTGTCGTTTTTATATTTGTTATGTATAGACATTCCAATAAAAAATATTTTTATTATTATCCAGATCCCACATCTTTGTTTCGATTGACACTTGAACTTCATACGATACTCAGTGTCTTTTAAGCTCATGTGATGCCCCATTCAGCGTATTTCGTTCGACGATTGATACGAATTTTGTTTTTTTTACAGACACGACTAGTGTAGGTAAATACATGTTCGTCCGGAACGCTTGGACAAATGGCGATTGGGGACTTGAAGAACGTTGTCCTGGAGTCCACTTTTCACCTGGATCTGAATTTGTAGTCGTCATTCGTAGGTGAGCACGGTTAAACCACACCTCTCGGTAAACCATAGCAACTTAGCATATTTTAAACTCAAATTCAATCTGTTATATTGTATTTCGATATTTTAAGCAACTGTTGGTGCCTTCTATCTTCATGTTTCTTACCGATTTCCAAGAAAGTCACTACAAACAGAAAACAATCGATAATCGTGACACTCGACTTTTAAATCTTAAAATGACGACTGTCATATCATTGTTTGTTTTTGAAACGGCAACTCTTATTTCAAAAAATGAATCTAAATTTGAAACATCTTAGTTACAATATTATAGTCTAATTATATTAGTCGAAATAATTGTAAAGTTTGGTTTTATTGTTGCAAGTTGTTCAAGGGGACATGGACACAAAATGAGTACACCAATTTTTGTGGGGAAACTTTTTATTAACAATTATCTTTCGGAAAGGCTTGTGATTCATATCGGCAAGGTAAACTCGTGTAATTTGCTATAAAATGCTCTTTGAACGAATACTGTATTTTGCTCAATAAACTAGTAGTGAAACAGGTGTTTTGGGATAAACAATTAGAAATTCTCAAAAACTACTTGACTAATCGCCTCCAATTTGGTTGTGGTTATTCAGAAGTAAGAAGTCTTCGGATTTGAAGAATTTCAAGTAGCTGCGTGAAATTATTTTCAAATTAGCAACAAGTGCCGAAACCTGCATTTTACCTCGGTCTTCGGCCATAACTTTTTTACTATTAGTGGGATCTTTTTACGTGTGGACTCATTCTATAGGTCTCATAAATACCTAAAAATTTTATTTAAAGAGTTTTTTCATTCCTGCCAACACTTCCGTTTGAATCCCATTATCTGTTGTCGAATAAAAAGTTTTCCCATGATTCGGGAAAATTTGCTAACATGATTATAAGACGAAAACAAGATCAACTCTTGTGAAAGGCTCAGTTATTTATAATGGTCTGAAAAATTACATGTGCCTACCTGATGATATCTCAATAATCAAGAATTTAAAGATATTTCGCCGTGAGGTTAAAAACTTCCTTATTGGTAAACCATATTATATCATGTGTGACTTCCACAATTCAATTACTTGAGATCCATATATGTAAATTTGTTTACTTTCAAGTTAGCTTTGTCATTAAGGATGATTATATTCTTCAGACAATAAAGCATATCTAGGGACATATTTTTCCAGAGGGAACAATCACTTCGCAGTATGGATAGACGGAAAATTGGCGGGAGAATTCAAGTTTAGAGCCGACGCTGACAAAGTAAACGCATTGTACATCCAAGGTGACGTCACCATCAAGGCTGTGTGCTTGAGAACTAAGGCGACAGATGCGTGCTTCACGAAGAAACCGAAACGTTTCGCTTTATAGATCTATATTAGAAAGAAATTTGTATTTTGAGCATTGCGCAGTTTAAATTTACGTGCGTAATTAAAGGCTGTCTCAATAAGAGCGCCGGATTTGATTTTCAAGAAAACAGAATTTCTTTTCGAATTAAGCGAGAATTTATATTTCAACATGAAGAGGAACGGTTGCGATTAAACATGAAATAGGACATCCGGTAAATCGTCGCCTGAATGCAGAACTATTGTATGTCCAAATCCTTAATTTTTCGGATTTTAACACGACGTTGTAGCTAATAGTCACCTGCATTGCATGCAGAGGTATTGTAAGTCCCTGCGCAAGCGTCTCCCCACCACTGGTCTTAAACGATATTTGGCGTAATATCTTGAGGCACGTCACTTCGCTGCAGAACTATGATAAGAGCAGTTGCTCACTTACAGAACTACTGTGAGTCCAATGTCATCAAAAAAAATTATAAGTCCACTTCACGGACTCTCAGAAATGTTAGGCAAGTCCGCCAATTGATTCTTGTTTAATCAATCTTGTTGCTTTGTGACTTAGAATACTTCTGAATTCAAGCGACGAAATGGCCACAGCGAAACCTCTGGCCAGTCTTTTCTTAAAATTCTGGATAGCGTTTTCGCACAACTGTTGCCCTATTTCGTCGATAACGTGCCGTATCTCTTATTTAAGGCGTTCAACTGTTTGTGGCTTGTTCGAATGCACCTTTTCCTTCACATAGCCCCAGAGGAAGAAGTCCATTGGCGTTAGATCGTACGATCTTGGTGGCCAGTTTTGATCGCCAAACCGAGAGATGATCGGTCTGGAAACTTGGTCCGCAGGAACACCATTGTTTCGCGTGCTGTGTGGCAGGTCGCACCGTCTTGTTGGAAGAACATATCCTCGACATCAATTCGATCCAACTTCGAAACAGAGAAAACAGCATCAATTTGGTGGTGCTCCAGCGCCCAATCAACTAAATTCACGGCGCTGTGAAAGGTCCGTTGGCTTGAGTTCTTGCGTCAGTTGAACCTTGTACGCATGCAAGCACAGATCTTTTGTAAAAATCCGTTGCAGAGTGCGACTGGTAAGGTTCAATTCTTGGCCACGATGCAGAATTGAAAGTGCCTGGACTCTCGGACGCAATGCAACTATATTTTCGAGGGACCGACCAGGACGGCGACGAACAGTGGTCTTCACACTCAGCAACGTAAATTTTGTCTCAAATTTTGAAATTAAACGGCAAACTGTCGACTCACTTGGCGCAATATTGCTATCGAACATTTTACATAATTTTCTCCATTTTTTTTAGAGTTTTCATAATAAACGTTGCTCGTTTGAGACTGCTCCATGACATCTCATCGCGTGGTCTGGACATGACAGTTGTCACCAACTAAATACCATACCATTTGTACAAAAAAATGGCGGCAAATTCAAATCCGGCGCTTTTGTTGAGACACCCTTTACATGCTTTAATTATGAGCTTTTACCGAAAAATGATTTGCTGATGATGAATTCTGAAAATTGACTTAGAATTGTATTGTAATGAATACGACTAACTTTTTCTCGTTCGATGTCACTGTAACATATTGAATGTTTCAAATATAATAAACATTATGTATGAGTAATTATAGTGTGAAAATTAAATTTCTTCAATTTTTAGAACAATTTAGGCTTGTATTTTAAACCGCTGACATTATAATAAAACCTGTTGTGATGAAATTCAAAGGTTCCGACGCGCAGCGGCAAATATAGATTAATGTGAAATTTTATTTTTATACTTAATATTTATTAATAGCTTATTATTCTTTAAAATTTTTCACATTTTATTCTCGAAGAAAAATCTTATTCTAGATTGAAACGACAACCATCGGTCGATCTTTTGATCTTATTTTTATTTAGTGTTATATTATTTTGGAGTGTCTTTTGGACAATTCTGACTAAAATCTATGTCTATTTGTTATTTGTGTCGCAATATAGCCTTTGGGCGAATTTGTTTTATATGAGCGAATAAACAATTTTATATACAATCTTTCATTTCTTTAATATGTATATGCAATATCTAACCACATATAAACTTAAAATTTACAACTTACAAAACATTTAATTATTTTTTCAACAACATATTTCTGAAATCAGCGTTCGATTTTGGTGCTGCAGTGCTAACAGCAGCGTTTCCATTGGTGGAACCAGATTTTTCAGTCGCGCTTTTCACCTGGAGGGATCTGGGTATCAACGGGACCTGCAGACGGCTTCTCGCGTGCCTGGATGGTTCTGGCACCTCTGGTTTCTTCTCTTTTTTGGGCGGGGGCGCGCTTATTGCGACGCTGATTTCGTGGTCGTCCACCTGCAAAATAGACAGAGATATTCATGAGTTGTGTGACGCTTTCGCGGACAATGTCCAAACGATTCATCATTCTCGGGCTGTTCAGCCGGTGTTGGGAATTGTTAATTCTTGACGTTTCACCAGTGGATGGCATCTCCGAAGGTTATTCTTCGGTGTTTGATGAGAAACTCATCAAACTACACACACACAACACGATACACATACAGTGAAGATAGGATGTTGCGCATATGGGCCGGATCTTCGTGGCGTCACCTTGAGAGTTGTAGGCTCCTGGTTACCAGCGGCAGGATTGTCGTAACGTTCCTGCAGTGTACGTGTATCGTGGTTAATATACTAAGTGACATATAAATCCGAACATCCAGTTTAAATGGTTTTATTTTAATAAAATTTTGTATAAGCACTTAATGAAGCATAATAAGTAAATGATAAAAATTTCAAAATGATTGCACTGCTTTAAAGCCCTTTGACGTTTAATAATGTGTGGATGCACCCTGATGTGCTACGCATTATCCAACGCGCCTAGGCATGCTTCTGATCAGGTGGTCAATGTCCTCCTGTGGTATCTCATTCCAGGCAACCACCAACTCCTCTCACAGTGCCTCTAGAGTCTGAGGAGGACGTTGCAAATTGAGCAATCTCCTACCTCCTACCCATCATATCCCACACGTGATCAATTGGGGATAAGTCGGGAGATCTTGGTGGCCATGGTAACAATGTGACATTATTATGTTGAAAGAAGTCTATTGTGACTCTTGCAACATGTGGTCGGGCATTATCTTGTTGGAAAGTTGGATCTGCCAGGGTGTCAAGATAGGGTAAAAGATGGGGTTCTAGAACTTCGTGGATATAACGCTGCGCGTTCATGTTACCTCTGATGAAGATTAAAGGTGACCTGGAACCATAAGCTATAGCACCCCAAACCATAACTCCAACAGTGTGATGAATATGTCTTTCAACAAAAAACTATGGATTCCTCCTTTCACCACGTCGCCTTCTAACCCTGGCACGACCATCGTGCATGCCTAAACAAAATCGAGACTCGTCACTAAAGACAATACTGTTCCATTCCTGATCCCAGAGTGACCGTTGTCTGCACCACTCAAGACGATTACGTCGGTGTTCTCGAGTTAAAGGGAGGACCCAGTGTGGCCGGTATGAAAACAAGACAAAACTTCTCATTCGTCGGTAAACACTTCGCATGCCAATAGGTCTTCCGTGTTCTGCAAACCATTCATTTGCAATGGACCTGGTAGTGGAGAAACGGTCCCTTAAGGCCAATAATCTTAGGCGGCGATCTTCACGGTCTGTTGTTCTACGGCGGCGTCCAGTGCCCCTTGATCTTTACGTACGGCCTTCTCGAAGCCATGCCTGACAACACCTAACCACAGTGTCTACACTTCTTTGCACTCTAACTGCAATTGCCCGAAAAGAAAGTCCAGCTTCCCGAAGTCCCACTATACGGCCCCTATCAAACTCACTAAGTTGACGAAATCGTACAGGTCTCCGTACTCTAGGCATCGTAACCGATCGTAAAGGATGTCAAGAACCAAAATCCGTCAACGTTGATTCTTTACTGCGGCTGAAATATTCATTTTTAGAGAGTTAGTGAATTAAAAAAAAGCAGTATAAAAACCGGATGTCCAACTGATAAGGCTGAACATTTTTTCACTTGTTATTTACACTAAAATAAATACATTCACCAACGTTTATTAAAATAAAACCATTTAAACTGGGTGTTCGGATTTATATGTCACTTAGTATACTATATAGTGGGATTTGTTGGTGATTTCTGGTGGTTTTGTGACATGTTGTATTCGTTATACAAACTTAATATACCCTGTGTGGGTTGATAAATTGATATGCGGTGTGCTGTTGTTCGATGTAATTCCGTCAACCAATCTAAAGAGAATCCTTGAAGTTCCACAGTTTTCCTCGAGACCTAAACCTGAGCAAAAAATTGCTTTTGTGAAAGTGCCTATAAGGTCAATTTGAAACCTACCCTTTTGGGTTACACCCCTAAAAGATATCATGCTCTAATAGATGATGCCATTCCTACGGAAAATTTACCCAAGTCTCTATCATCACCTGGACCTTCTACATCTACGCTTCAGCGTCCAATACCTGTTAACAAGATGCCTTAATCAAGATGTGATAGAAAACTTTTTCGGAGTAATTAGGGTCAAAGGTGATCTTCGTTACCATCCAAGTCCCCTAGAGTTTAAGTATAGAATAAGGTCATATATTTTGAGGCGAAACGAAGGCGCATACTCAGAGTATTGCAGCGTAGAGTCAGAGGATACACCGTACATTCCACTAACCGTATCAGTAACGAATAAACTGAATACACGTGAAGAATCAGCTGATTATAACGAGGAAGTTTTAGTGGAAGAAATAGATGAGCTGGAGTATGACGGTCTGGAAAATCTGGCCGGATTTGTTTGCCATAAATTACAGGATGAGAGGTTGAAAGGTTCCTGAAATGAAACTTATTCCTGGATAGACCATCTTAGGGAGGGTGAATTATCATAACGGGTGTGGAACCTTTCATGAAACAAATTGAGAAGCTGAATAAGGTGTTTCCTACATTCAATGGGGACGGAATAGTGACAGAAAAGCAAAATTTTATGGGTGAACTTCTGTTGAAGAGCAGCAACATTGACTGCCTTGAAAAAGCTAAAAAACTATTTTTTAGGTCAATGAACAATGATCTTCCGGATCAAATAACTGAATTAAAGTTTGAAAGACCAGAAAAATTGTAAAAGAAAATGGAAAAAAATTGTTGCTTAGACTAAGTCATTTCCATTTATTGTTATACCGCCAGCTCACTGCAGTACATTTTCACACTTACATGTTCTATGAAATACGGATAAATTAGTGCAGTATTAACGTCATAAGTACCGAAGTTACCTATTGGATCACCCTATAATGTAAATGTTTTAAGGATATCAGAAAACGGTATTTGAAAATTTGGTAATTTAGATTTGTTGAGAAAGCATAAGCAACAGGGTTGAAAAATAACATGTATTTTTATTTTATACAAAACACAATTTTTTTTGGTATCAATTTTTTGTTTGTTTTAAACATGTTTTTTCTGTTTTTAAAGCTTATGTTTTAAACAAATAAAACTTGGAAAAAAACATTGTTTAAAACATATTTTTTTCATAATATTAATTGAAAATGTTCGACCTATCATTCTACTAAATAAGAGATACCTTATTTAAAGTCCGACTCTGTACTAAACTGTCGCGATCAGCTGTTACGAACTACGTCGAGCCACGCCGCCGTTAGGCTGTGCCGGTGAGTCCCCGAAATAACAAAAACCAATTGCAATGAGGAACTATTGGCCTGGGGGTACCTCAGACAACTATTTATAAATTCGCCTTGCAAGTTGGCTATTGCAATAACGTCTACTGTGTTATTTTGTGGTGTTCTTTTTTTGAAAAATGTCGTCTAGAATAAGGAAGAAAGATGCCATTTGGTCCTATTTTGATGTTAAAGATAATAACAAAAAATCAGTGACTGCTAAATGTAAAAAATGTAAAGTAATTCTGGCTGGACTAGTGCTGCGTATGAAGGAACATATTCAAAAATGTGTTCCATCTGAAAATTCTCAGCTACCAATGTCAATTATCTATGATTCCGAGTCAGATGAGGATTTAACGCTAGATGAGATATCCAAAACTCAAAAATATTCAAAGAATATTTACCCAGATAATAATACAGGTAACTTTGAATTTTAAATTTTTACCAATTTAAAGACAGATGCCCAAGACTATTTGAAACAAAAATTAAAGTATGTAGCATTTGCTTTGGACAAAGTCCAAAGAAACACTTGCACTATAGGAGAGGCTACAGAGATCTAGAACTTTTAGAAGCATTTGAGACTGAACAAGCAAATGGAGAGTTAGTGATTTATTTATCTATTTATTTCCAACAGGTGAAACCCAATTACAGGAAACGCTGAAAAAAATAAAAATTAAAGAGACATGGTTCTTGGACTTAAATCTATAGTATCACACATTCTAAATAAGATTGGATGATCAGTCACACTGTTCATGACGCAGCACCTGAGATTAATTGGCGATTTTGTCATAACATTTGGTCGGCCAGCTTGACAATAGAATGCCGTTTGTTGTCGACTCCCTAGCCTTGGATCGCGGAAACATATTTTTTCAAGTAAATTTTGACAGTCAATTTTATTGTGAATGAGGCCATACAAAAACGACAAAGCAAATATGTTTCGTCTTGTTGACAGTGAATCCAAATTGAAAAACTCTAATAGGGCACTATGGTCACAACCTCTTTCTGGATAAGAACCCCTGCATTTAAGGTGAAAATACTTTAAAGCTTTACGTTGAATGGCCTCAAGGATCACGACAGAATTTTGGTATATAGGAGACCAGATCAGAGTCGCATACTCCAACTTGCTCCTGACAAAAGTAAAAAATAAAGTCATTAATGTATCAACATTGGAGAAACCCTTCCAGTTTCTGATACAGAAACCAAGTAGTCGAGTGGCAGCCGACGAGATATTGAGTATATGCTCAGTAAAGGTTAGCTTGGTATCAAAAATGACTCCAAGGTCTCTATAAGAGGTGCATCTGTCTATAACCTGACCATTGATGTTATAATTATCATAAATTAAATAGTTAACTTTTCTTGTATAAGTCATAACTTTACATTTCGAAACATTCAGACTGAGACAGTTTCGTGAACACCATGACGAAATTAGAGCTAAGTTATCTTGCAACATGACGCAATCCTCGGCTGTCTTGACGGACGTGCGAAAAACAAATGGAAACACTTCAGTACAAAAGACAAGTCATTAATAAATATTAAAAACAATAATGGACCTAGATTTGACCCTTGAGGTACCCCAGACGTGGCCCGATAGTAACTGGACCTATGACCATCATATTCGACAAATATCCTTCTATCCCTCAAATATGAATTCATGAGCGACAGCATTGCATCAGACATACCCACTGTTTTAAGTTGGTGACCGCAGATCTGCCTCTCATAAACCCATGCTGATTAATAGAGACTGCACCCCTGACCGAGCAGTAAACCGTTTCATAAGCGATGATCTCAAACAACTTGCTGAAATTGCACAGGATTGCTATTTGGCGATAGTTGGAAATATCAGAGATATCTGCACTTTTGTGAATAGGACATATTTTAGAGGTCTTCCAGATATTTGGATATGTCTCCGATTTTAGAATTAGGTTGAATATGGAAGCCAGCGGTTTCGCTAGTATATGAATGCAATCTTTAACGAAAAAACTTGGAATACCATCACATCCAGACGTCATTTTGTTCTTTAATCTTTTCGAAGCCCTAATTACATGTTCTTCACTTATATTTTTAAAGAAATGATATCGGTAGAATTATTTGTTGTAGGAGATGACCCTAGTAGACCAGACGGGATAAAAACTATTGAAAAGAAGGTAGCAAAACTGTCCACTATATCCTGAGGCGTATCGCAGACATTGCCGTTAAGCGTCATCCTTGGGGGGATTCTAGATTGCTGTTTTTTGACCTGGGCAAATGACAAGAATTTGCTAGGATCATTTACAATGGCATCCTCAACCGATTGGACGTAAGCGGAGTAGGCAACACTGATCTGGTTCTTAATGAGCTTCCTAAAATTACTGAACTGATCATAAGAAAACTTAGTACCGTCACGTTTCCAGTTCCTTCTTGCTATGTCCTTCTTCTTGATATTAAGTATAATTTCACGTGTGAACCATGGGGGATACGAAAACATTTTATTTTTACATTTAGGGACATGTACCTCAAAGATGTTATTGATAACTGAATACAAGGCGGTACAAGCGACATCAACATTAACTGCACTGATCACCTCCGTCCAATACGAATAACGTCGAGGAGCGGATGAAACTGGCTTTGACGCCAGCTCAATTTTTGGCAAATTTGCTTGATCATCGCTTTAGAGGCAATAAACTTAGTCAAGAGCGAATAGGAACTGGCATGGAATATGTAGAAATCCATCATCCAGAAGCATTGCCGTTTATTATTAGTTACCAGGCAAAACCATATATGTTTTCTAGACATCTAATTGAGAATGTAAAACCATTCGCATGGTGGCGTTCTATGAAAAATATAAATATCGCAGCCTTGGAACTTGCTCAACAGTTTCATACAGCTATTACATCGTCAGCCAACATAAAAACACTCTTCTCATCATACGGTTTAGTCCATTCAAAACTACGTAATCAGCTAAGCAATGTCAAAGCTGCTAAGTTGGTATCAATTTTTAAAGAGCTTAGATGACTATGAGACTGAAGGAGTGTGGGGAATTTGTTAACACTAATATGCAAAATGTTTAAGTTTTCCAATTTTTGTTGTGTTTCTGTTATTAATAAATAAATAATATTTATGTTACAAAGTTTGTATAATGTATTTGAGAACATTTCGTATTTTTATTAAATTAATAAAGAAAATGAAGAAAAAAGAATGCTTGTTTAATTTAAGTGTTTTAAACATGTTAACTGTTTTAAACAAAAATTGTTTTAAATAAGCGAATGTTTAAAACAAAATGTTTAAAACGAAACAACCCTGATAAGCAACAAGCTGTGCTCAAACATGCAGGCGGGCATACACACTTTTTTCCGAGCATAGATATTTAGGATATTTTTTTTATATGATATATATCGAAAAATGCAATGCGAAAATTAATGTTAGAACGAATGCTCTCACTAACCTTCATTCCATCAGTAGCTTTCAACGCCTTTTGTGCATCCGCTTCGTTAGCGAACTCGACGTACGCGAGGCCTTTAGACTGTCCGCTTTTTTTCAATATCACCCGCACGTCAATCGCTTTGTGGGGTTTGAACAACTCCTCGACTTCCTCCTTAGTTTTCGTCACAGGCAGTCCCTTCACGAACAATTTGTTGTTTTCTACCGTCGTGGAATACTTAAAGGCAGGTTTTCGCTCCATTTTAGCAGGTTTCAGTTCAGATATGAACACTGGTCTGCCGTCCAATGGGATTCTGTCACTCGCTAGGGCTGTCATCGCCTCTTCTTCCTTGGCGAATTTGATGTACCCGTAACATCTTGAAAAAAAATATAGGGCGAGTTCAAAGTCTTGTGCGAGTAGAGGGGGGGGGGGGAAATGAGTATTTTGTCATAATTTTATACAAATGCTAAAAGTGCGGTGCGAAAGCGAAGTACAGGACTCATTTCTTGACGCTAACTGCGCGACCTCGTGGAAACTGCATCATCACACGAAAATGAAGAAGTGTATGATGACTAGGATTTTTTGGATCACCCTGTATTGTACGGATATAGATGAAAATACGTCCCCCTAGAAATCACAATTGACTTGTCCCAGGGTTTTTCCAAAAATGTACCAGGAGAGTAATAAATAGGGGTGCGACCTGTTCGTTGGGCCATGCTATATGTACAGGGTGCGCCATCTTTTATGTCGGTATGAAAACATGAAGTAACTTTGAAAACGAAAAACTGATTCCTATATATCGGGTATTTTTATTAAATATGGTCCTTTACAATTTATTGGGACTAGTTTTTTAACACAACATCTATCAAGTGGCCACCTTTATTGGCTAAAACAAAATGTGCCCGTTTTTCTGCGTTTTCCATTACTATTTCGAGCATCTCTGGTGGTATAGCGGCGATTGCGGTACGCATGTTTGCCTTGAGTTCTTCAGTGGTCTGGGACTTGCTGGCGTACACTTGACCTTTCAAATAACCCCAAAAGAATAAATCCGGTGGGGTCAAATCTGGAGACCAGGGTGGCCAGTCAATGTCACCTCTTTTTGACACCAGACGTCCAGGGAATCTTCGTTGCAGAAACTGGATTATTTCATTTGCAGCGTGGCATGGCGCACCGTCTTGTGGAAACCAAGTAACCATCAAGACCTTTTTCACGCATTTGTGGGCAGACATAATAAGCCAACATCCACCGATATCGATTTCCATCGACTGTTTCGTTTTTGTTGAAGAAAAATGGCCCAATGATGGTTTTGGCGCAAACGCCGGCCCAAATAGTCACTTTCCGGTCATGCAACGGCATTTCGTGGATCTCATGTGGATTTTCCGACCGCCAAATGCGGCAGTTTTGCTTATTAACGACACCAGAGAGCGTGAAATGGGCCTCGTCGGTCATCACATATTTGCTTACAAAAATCAGGTTCAGCGACAACCATGCGAGCGACTGTTTGGGCGTATTCCAAGCGACGTGGACGGTCAGTTGGCAATATTTTTTGTGTTAATTGCACCTTATAAGGAAACAAATGAAAATAATCGTTCAAAATGTGCCGCAACGTGTTTCCACTGATGCCAAAATGCTGAGCGCGGTGACGATACGACACTTTGGGGTTCTGGGCAACGCTGTCTCCTACCGCTTCAACCAATTCATTGAAACGTATTGGTCGTTGATGAACGGTATGTTTCCCACTGTCAAGTACTCAAGAAAATTCGAAACCAAACGACGGGCCTGTTTGCCACGATATTTTCGACGATATGCACGTTGCGTTAACACAACTGAACGACGATTTTCAATGTCCATTATGACTATTTCGGCGCATTGTTTCGGTGTAAAGCGATTCATGACTAAAATTGTAGTAAATTGACGTTTCAGAAACACGTATAACCAAATCACTCGGTTGGTAAATATCAAAGTCATTCGATGTTTCAATACCGACATAAATGATGGCGCACCCGGTACTTATATAAACATTGTGTTTTTAATAAATGTTTTGAGTTGACAGAATCCTAAGAATTTATAACTTGAATTGATATCAACGGCCAGTAATACAACACTGCAAAAACCGTGTGGATTATAAACGAAAAACTGAAACCAAAGGTGCTAAAACACAATTTCCAAATGTTTGGAACCAGGCAGCAAAGTTTTAAACTGCGCAAGGTTGAATTCACTACGGCCTCAGTAACAATGTTTATACACATATCTGGCTCACCTAGACCGTCCTTTCTTGTCATATGCAACCTCCACTTCTGTGGCATTCGGGAACAGCTCCTTCAATTGCTTTTCTTTAACACTACTGTGCAAGTTGCTGACAAAAACAGTTGTTTTGGGATCCTTCTCTAACCTTTTTTGTTGAGGTGATTTGTCTTCGTGAGTTTTGTCTGGTTTCATTCTTTTCTTTTGTCCTATCTCTTCTCTATGCTGTTTTCGTTTGGTTCCTAGAAATGAAACATGATTCACAAACACAGTGGTTCCAATGAGCTGTACTGCATTTTACGAACAAATTTACATCACTTTGAAAATCATATCCTTATCTATCACCATTCTAAACCTAAACCTACCTTTTTTGACATCGCTGGTGTCCATACGAGTATCATCATTACTCTGATTATTCTGATTTGAGTATGTCTGGGCATATACCTTTACAAGACTCTTACAGGTCTCTACGCATTTCAAAACGTCCTCCAAGGTGCCATTTTCACGTTCAAACATCAACCAATCGTCCACAATAGCCTGTTGCCATTCTGTACAAGCACTCAGAGCTCTTTTGTATATAGATCGTACTTGGTTCACTTCCCCATATTGCCTCTCCAAATTCGCAAATTCCAGCCATGCCGTTGCCAAACCTGAAATGCGAATCACTGATTTGAAAGAACTTTGCAAGTGAAATCTCCATAGCTACCGGTGAATCAAGTTTTTAAATTTCACTCTTTTGGGCTGCAAGAATATTTTGCAAGATGATCTCACCTTTATTAGTAGCATCACCCAGAATGCCACTCCATATCTTTCTAGCTGCTTGCATATTCTCTTTCTTAGCCAAGAGCCTAGCGTGGAATCTGGCTATTTTACGTTGCGCGTCGTGCTCCCACAATCGCTCGACAGCGTCAGAGAAAAGTTTCTCTAGCTTTGCTCCATCTTTTTCGTTTCTACGTGAATATTCCAGGTAAGATAGCCACAAGTCCAGGCATGGGCTAGGTGAAAGACTTTGGAGAGCTTGTTCAAAGCAACTGAGTTCCTGAAATTGTTTTTAATGTTTGGTAAAGAGCACGAAATATTAACATGATTATGATATATCCGAAGTGTAATAAAAACATTCAGCCCCCGAATTTTAACCCCTACAATTTTTTTTCTGAAAATGATCAGAGGCCCTGAAACGTCGAAAAGCGAAGTTCGAGCTATTTTCACTTTTTACATGTTTTTGCTTCTAGTTCCGCCGCCTCCGGACCGATTTTCAAAAGCTTTTCGTCCTTCGGATAGCAAAATTTCATCGAAATTCGAGCGGTACTTCCCAAGTCATAGGCGGTCCAAGAAGTAGCGAATAGACAGACAAATAGACGGACGGAAATGAGTGACATGGTTTTTCGTGTTTTACTCATACGTCATATATCATTCAAAAACACATTTTGGAAAACAAACATTTTCGAAAATTTTCGGAATTACAATATTTCCTCGCCCAGTAGTGTGGAAAATAAAATACGACCTAGCACAGATTTTCTTAGGGAGGCAACGAATACCTTTTTTGCTGGTTCATTTCAGCTACTATCAGTAATATTATGATTATATTTCAGTCTGTGAAATGAATTTTATGCTAAAAACTTATTCACTTTTTCAATAAATTCACCTATCACAAGAAAAAGCTTTTTTGAAAGTAAAACGTAAATGATATTTTTATAAATTTCATTATTTGAGTATTTATAGTCTAGCTGCTCATATGTATATGTTTTTCACATAAAATTTAAGATTAGAGATTTAAGATTTAAGCTGTAAAATACTCTTCAATCTTGCCCATTACAAAAAGAGTGCATTTTTAAGGCAACCCTGGCATGACAGGAAGGTAATTTCAACTTATGGAAATGATGACAAAAATTAAACAATAATAATAATCGTCCTTATCTAAACTGTACAATTTCATTCAGGGATAAACGAATTCGAATTAAAATAGACGAACTTTTCGGCTTTTAGCCTCACCGAACTGTTTCTTAACACCGGCTGCTGTTGTCCTTTCAAGTGATAGAACTGATACATCAAATAGTATCTCTTAGCTCATCTTGGTTCTCAATCAAGTAGGTTTCAATAAACTTTAGCTTTGAGAAGCTTTTCTCAATAGAAGCCGTAATGACTGAAATTGTAAGCATGTTTTTGAATGCATTTGGATATACTTCTTCCAAAATGATTTTCTAAAATGTACTGGATAATTTGTTTTGCGTCATTGACAGAGTCTGATGAACTGAATTTAAAAAGCTGGAGGTATTCATATCTATTCCCAAAGTATTGTACCTAAGTCGTTATAATGCTTGATACAGATTTCACGAGCACATATTCTCTCGGAATTATGACGTTGATTCGAGATCACAGCTCCTTGAAATGAGGTAATACCATCGTTTCAAATAGGAACAAAGCATATCATAGCCACGACCCTCCAGTCAGAGCACGTCTTTTAGTGTGAATTCAATTTTCTTATGGCCATTTCTGCTTTGACATTTTCGTAGCACACTAAAATTTCTTTGTTGTTTTGTGGTTTCTGATTACGTTTGATTTTGTTGTATGTTTGAATTGTTTTGGATTTGCAGTTTGAATAGTAGAGGAACTAAACGTAAGTTCACACAAGGGATAGTACTCACAAAAACTATTTTCTTCTAAAAAAGGTTATCCACACAAGAATCACGAAACTGACCTTTACCATCGCTGGCAATAAGCTCCTTATCTATTAGCTCATTAGGCTCTACAAAACCAAAAAAAAAAACACATCGATTTATCGATGTTTATCTCTACGTTGTTAGCATATCTAAACAGAAATTATAGACGACTCGGGGATTTCCAGAGCATCGCGCGCGGTATAGTTGATTCAAATTAGCGACATTGGATTCCATTTCTTTTAGACCTAGGATTGCCCAGTGGCAAAAAAATTGGATATTTTTATAACTTTCTTGCAAGGCCTAACGCCGCCACTGAATATTGCTGGCTACTTGCACCTAGATAATGCAGTAAAAATATTGCCCATTCTGAAGCACCATAAGCTATATCAAGGAATTACACTCAAAATATGTATCATGAAGAATTCACCTCCTTATTGTCTCTCTGTAACCACTCCATAACGCGCAATTTCCAAATCCATAGCTCCTCACTCCAAGGACAGTTCCGCAAAGCTCTGTCACTCACTTTGAGTGCCGCATCACCCAACTTTATGACATAAGCACAATACTGCGCCCATATGTTTGGCGACAGGCACAACGGCAACACTGCACGCTCGTACAAGCAAATTACTGTTGAGGGATCCTTTACTATCTAAAAACATTCAGACAAATAATAGTATCTCAAAAGTCATGAAATATTTTGCTGGATGAATCATATGTTATACTTTAATGTTATCTATAATGACTAACCTTGATATATTCTCGATAGATAACGTCAAATTCCTCAGTCTGTGCGATCAAAAGTCGTTCCTCAAAGGGCTTATAGTCGCCCAAGATTTTTCGCGCCTTTTTGTAACCCCACTCTACGGGCTTAGGGTCATATAGACCATCTGGTAAAGTTTTGTGCCACTGTTGCCATTCTTCGTAAGTGTTTTCTATATTCATCAGTGGAACTGACAGCTGTCGTTTAAAAATGTCACCTAAGCGTTTTACTTGGGCAGTCCACGCCGCAGAGCCTTAAAAATTATTGCAATTAGATGAAATTGTCTAAAACGTAGCTCAATCACTGAATGGAATATAAGCAAATGTTTTTAAGCCTCTAGCAATCTAGCTCACAACACATCCTTTGAGCAAAGGTGTGTAAAGCTCTACTTTTTTGTTTCAAGTATTTTGTACCTCCGGTCAAATTTACAAACCTTTTTCTTGTAATGATATATGAGCATTTTCTAACTCCCTCAAAGTATCCCATAACAGATGGCCCTCACTAGCATGTAAACCTGCGCATGTCAAACCACGTTCAATGATCGAACGTGTGGTTTCTAGATTGCTCACGCCTATAGAGTACTGTGCATACTCCGTCCATAGTTCTACAGCTAAAATTAGCGAAAATTATGAAGTTTAAAGTGAGTGAAAAAATATTGACAGCAGAAACAAATGTTCATTTCTACGAAATAAAACAGCGAGCACCAATGCCTAATTTTATTACTTCAAAAGTAAACACAATAGGTGATTCATATCTAATTTCATAGAATAAACGAGTATTTCTTACATATTTGGCTTAGGTAAACGAAATTTATCGATTTGCATATAGAGCCCAATTTAAAAAAAAAATAGTTTTTTTTTTTAATATGAAATGGAATAGGCCATGATGTGACGTCATACACATTGTAAACAAAGAAATATCATCCGTATGTCACGCGTGGAGTGGAGTTGCCTTCTTTAAGTATTTCTAAAAAAAGGCAATTATAGATGTTGTATTCGTAAAAGCAGAAGCACAAATTTGCCGAAAATTGGCACATTGATGTGGGGAATTTTGAAATATTACCAGATAATCCGCTGTTATTCTACGTTTTGGATACTCGTGAAATATTTAATTCCCTGGGACTCTGATCCCCAGCTTTCCTGAGGTCTTTATCCATGTGTTTTTACATTATGGAACGATACAATAACGATAATTACTATATTTTTCATGTAAATTAGTAGGAGTTATGTTTATATGTTCAAAAGTTTGAGAGGTTATGCTGCTGTCAGCTGTTGTTTACACATGGTATGACATCATAACGCCTTAATGTAGATCAAACATGGGGGACAGCATTTTTGCTTGATTAAGAAAACATATTTTTTTAAATTAAAGCTTTGCAGCCTTTAAGCTCTGAAAAAAATATACTATTAATTTTTTTGTTTTAATAGATATACTAAATATTTAAGACCTAGACCTATTTAAAAAAGTGTCAGCTAAGTACTAGTGGTGGTTCAGTAGAACAAACTGAAGAATTCCCATATCCCGAGAGTGACACCTGCCTATCCTCTTTAAAAAACTCCAATATCAAGTACTCATAGGTCGATTGCCATAATAAATAGTATCATGACGTTGGAATCTCAGTTCTCTTTGCAAAATAAAAGCATTAGGGATCTTCTAATCTGTAGTGATATTGAAAAAATATACCCTTTTTGATAAAGCCATTCTGCTTTCTACCTGAAAGGTCAGAGGACTAATGAGACCTTTTCTTGAGTCATATTATTAGTTTAGTCTGTTTGGATAAAGCACAACAGCAGACTGTTTTTGATGTGCAATAAATACTGTTTTTTATCATCTGTTATGTGAAAAATTACCTATCAATAGAAGTGTAACATAGAAAGAACCAGCTCTTATCATCTCTTCCACATAACTAACAAATCAGAAAAAAAAAATCTTAGACCAACCCGCACAGACCTAGAGACTGCTTTCTGTTATAAGTAAAGTAATAGAGAGGTGCATGAATTGGGAGCAGCGATCCACGAAGGACCTGCTAGCTTACATCATGCAACTATGGAGTAAGCTCATCCGGTCTTATGATAGGGATTATGCCTTTGCCCTTGATATCACCAAAGTGTTTGATCAGTTGTGGCATGCTGCCCTCTTATGTAAATTTCCATCATGGCCTCCCAGAGAACCCTTGCAGATGGTGGCTGAGTTCCTCTCTAATTGACAGGTGCTCCTCTTCATCCCATTATGTCAACGTGGGTGTTTCCCAGCGATCAGACTTGCTCAGACATTGTTCCTCTTACATATTAACAACCTCATTTCCCATACAATCAACAGCTTTGCTGATAACAGTACTCTAAATGCAGGAATTAAGAGTGACAAGAAAATCTCTGTCAGTAGGCTGGAGAAAAGGAGACTATATAGTAAAAACATTACACAGCCATAAGCACCTTATAAAATCTAAAAAGGTATGCTTATAAGAACCACTTGAGTATCAGCTTACAAGTTGTCTAACTATAAGAAAAAAGATACTGATGAAATTAAAAATGGTTTTCCTCAAAGACCTATTCCAACACCAAATTTATTCATAACATATATAGATGATGCTTTCAGTTGAAGAACTGTTTAAGTTTAAGATGATTCCAAATTTTAAAGGGTCAGACTCTGTTGATAAATATTAACTGACTGCTAACCAAGACAAAAAACGCTTCAAAATGGAACAGAAGTAATATCAATAAGTTGGCTTTCCTTCAACTAAATTAAGAATTTATTATTTAAGTTTTGTACGATAAACTCACACAAATAATCTTCAACCGCTTTGTCAAAAATCTGGAAAACCCTCTTTTTCTCCTCCTCACTACTAGCTATTTTGATTTCATCTCTGATCCAGTCTAGCCATATCTTTGGTGTGAGTGGAAAACATTCGTGAAACCTCTCATAGGACTCCCGTAAAGAATTGAGATCTCCTAGTTTTCTGTATAGTTCAACTAATTCCAAGTGAGCATCGTAGAGGTATTTGTTAGCAGATATCTGTTTCTCTAGCTCCTCTACTTTTGCCATAAGTTCCTGCAATGTTTCAATTGTTGGTTAAAAGGCTGTTTCATATTATTCACTGTTAAATCAAACCTTATCTTCATCGTCACTGCTAGATTCTGTATTAGAATTTCCTTGCTCATCGCTCATGTTTGCATCCATGTCTTTTTCTTCGTCAGACATAGTTTTTATGGGGCTTCAAATTAAAATAAGACCTGGGAAACTCACTGAACGTTTGTTACATTAGCTTTTTTTATAATTGTCTCAGTATTGCATTTAAGTTTCGTATTCCTGCTTTTCCCCTGTTTGTTTTATTATGCTTATTTATGGATATACACTGCTTATGTTGTTTGAAGAGCACCTGTCAAGAAATCATAAAACAATTTTTTGATTGCTTGTTTCTTGTTTGATTGTTCAAAAAATTGTTCCAAGTTTGCACATCTGAACTAGAGTTTCATTCTCATCACTCAAACAGGATAAGTATCTGTATGCCGCCATTTTCATACAACTGTTGTCTAACCGTGGTTTGCACAGAACTCTGGATTTTATGTCAAATTAATGGTATACATTATACAATGAATAAAGTGAATCGTAGATAAAGGTCTCTATTATTTATCCAAATACAAATATGCAAAAAGAAAGAGGAAATAAAACGAGTTCTTAGTTCACTGGCATTCCATCTTCCATCAATTCCATGTTTTTCCCAAGACGGATCTTGTCATGGTTGTCATTTGTAGGTCATAAAATGTCAATGTCAAGACATATGTCATGCTGTCATGTTCAAGTTGTATGGTTATGGTATTTGAACTCATTAAGTAAATCCAAATGTATTTTTGTGATTGAACTTTGTTGTTACAACATGTAAATTGCATTATATTTAACTATTAACATTACAATAATTGTCCATTTGAAAAGAACAAGGCTAAAGGTGAATAGCTGTTTTACATTTTTATTGTGATTTAACACAGTTTCTAATTTTATATTCCATTCAAATGGGTAATGTTATTGGTTTCAGCATGTTTACCCTTACAGTACGAACACTTTTAAGAAGATGTGTAGGCAGAGGTTTTGCAAGTTCTCTAGCAATGTCCAAAGAGCAAACACCTCTTGTCGATGCTGTCCAAGCAGGTTCTATGGGAGAGAAGTGTTTCTTGGTTGATGAGAATGATAAAATAATAGGACAGGCTTCAAAAAAGGAATGCCATTTCGTAAAAGAAGATGGGGACATTCCTCTGCATAGAGCATTCAGTACTTTTTTGTTCAATAAGAAGGGGGACCTTTTACTTCAAAAGAGGTCCGATACAAAGGTAAGATTCATTATTTTTTTTACCTTACCACATTCACTGAGTATTTATTTAGATATTATTAACATTACCTCAAAACAGATCAAGTCTTGTGAGCATTTATGGTAATTGTAATGAAGCTAATATTTTAGGCTTCTGAAGACTATCATAACAATATCAGGTTATTTTATTTTAATGAGAAAACTGAGAAAACAATTAGCTTTAACTTTTTTATTCGAAGATTCAAGTTTCAGATAGCTTTCCAATAGCTAGCTACAAATCTGTTTCAAACCACATTTCATTAAATTGGCACCATCCTTTATTTATAGTTTATTTATTGTGCCTCCATATTATAGCAACTGTATTAATTTTCCCTTAATTCATTTTGATAATTAAAAAACAACTTTTCAATTATTTCATTTCAAATTTTGGGTCATCTATAGACTTTACAACACTTATGATAGGTTCAGTTTTTTACTTTCTCTTCCAACTATGACAATGATTTCTGTTATATATAGATGAATATAATAATTTTTGAACAGAAATATCAACCCTTATGACTTAATAAAGTGTTAGAATATTTAATAAAATTATTTGTAATCTGGGATATTTAATCATAATTTTTTTGATTCAGAGTGTTAAATTTTTTCCTGCTATTTGATTTATCAAAACATATTTTATCAGGCTCACCATGACATAACACTATATAAATAATAAAAGTCCAAAGATCAAGATGGTATAATAGTTATGAATATTTTGAGCTTGAAAGATAAGTTCTACTTATGGTACCTTTAGTTGATCTGGGCCATCTGAAAAAACTTATATGTTGTGGCTTGTAACAGGGCAATCTCATTGGTGTCTATGTATAACACATAAATAATATAACTCACTATAAAACATACTGATCATTCATACAATTTCATTTCTCCAAAAGTTAAAACTAGAAATTAGTTTCTGTTGGACAACTTTGAATGGCATAACTTTGATATAATTATTCTTTGATGCAATGCATGCCAACTAAATCTTCACAAATTTCTGTCCTTATAAACTGGATTATAAACTTATTCATTATTCCAACATCTATTCTGTGTGATGTTGCATGTAACATTTATGTGTTATAGATAACTTATCCCAACCATTATACAAATACATGCTGTAGTCATCCTGTAGCAGATTTTCCTGGAGAAGATGAGGAGCAGAATGCTATAGGTATAAAAAGAGCAGCTAGAAGGCGGTTACATTATGAATTAGGTAAACAACCTACAAAGTAATAATTATACTATAGTGGGCGAATTATTTTAAAGTCAGTATATTTTATGGCACTTTGACATATACGTCAAACATTTATAGCTAGATTCACGAAATTTCCGAAACAATTTTGCTTGTCAGTTTCACTATTTTTAGCAATTTAAGATAACAATATTATATGGAATTGCAGAGTTCTATGTCATATGGGACATTTAGATGTTGATTAGTAAAGAGTATGAAATGAAACTCTAATTCTGTTTAAGGTATTCCATTGGACAAGTTACCTCTAGAAAGTTTCAACTACATAACACGGTTGTACTACAAAGATGAAGGGAATGGAAAATGGGGTGAACATGAGATTACTTATGTACTTTTCATTCAAGCTGATGTAAAGGTGAGAAGATAATACTGTACACTACTATTTCTAACGAATATTGAAAACTCTAATCTGACAATACTTTTGATTGTCATAAGGCAGAAACATATTATTGTATTGTCATATGAACCTCGCCTTAATTTGTGAAGTGATAAATTGACTGAAGGATTAGTGCGTGAGTGACAATAACATATTGTAACAAAAACACAGTGTTTACTTTTTAAAGTCTTATTTATTACTTTTACACTCATTTATAACCACACTCGCAACTAATTCATGACTTTATAACAATGTTGACTGGACTATCGCGCTGTTACTGATTCATCGCACGTTGTCGGTCTGACTGACTGCTTCCGCCATCTGGTCGGGTATTTAACTTCAATCGATGAATTCCAGAAGCCTTCCAGCGCTTTACCGAAGTTAACTGAATGTCGATTTATGCTTCTCGCTGGCGGTAGATGCTTCCCGAACGTGAACTCGATCACTTACGTATTCTGGGTGCTAGGTATACCGCTCTTGATACACGGCGGCGTATCTGGTTGCCTAAGTGGTGTTTCTGGACGACTGTCAAATCTTCTGGTCGATGTACGAGGGTGTCTCGCTGGTACCCGATATGCCAGTTATACGAGAGCATTACAATATTTCTATTTTTTGCATATGCTAACGTATGGTGTAGCTCATGAAGTTTTTTGATATGACAATAATGTGTTTCCACTTACACACGATTTTATTTTTTGTATTATTTTTACTATCTCTAACGTAATTTTCAGGTGAAGCCTAATTCCGACGAAATATCAGAGATTAGTTTTGTACCTAGGTCTGAGCTAGACGAATATGTACCAACTTTAAGTGGTCCTTTAACGCCATGGTTCCAGCTCATATTGAAACATCGACTGAGATTGTGGTGGGATCACTTGGACAAATTGGATGAAATTAAGGATCATGAGCATATTTTGAGATTTGATAAGACGAAATAGTGAACATAAATTTCAAACACAACATGGTTCTCGAATAATTATTCTTCTAAATATTAAACATTGTTTATTTCTTTGTATTTATTTGCAGTCCAACGTTTATATTCGTAATATATAATTCATAATATCTTAATTGTTTTTGAAACAATTTGCAACCAGGAAAATGGAAAAAACACTGCTAAGTGATTATCGAGAGTTGAAGGTTATCCATTTAACTCTCACGATAAACAGATTACTAAAAGACTGGGTTGTTTAGTTGAGTTACTCTGTCAGCCAAATGAGTAACTATCAAGGTTGAAATTAAACTAATTCTGTTATGATTAAAAACAATTCAGAATTCCTATCAAAGTAGTTCATCGAATATGGAAAAATAACTAGATATACAAATTAGATAAGTTGTATAAGAACAAGAAATGGAGAGTTTCTTTATGAAAGAATTAGTGAGATGTTAAAGGATGCTAAATTGATCTATAATGCAGTCATTGTGTTACCAAGAATCTAAATAGCCACTCTATGAATGATTAGTGGAATCATGACCAGAAAGAAATTGAGAATTTAAGCGCTAAAGAACATAAAAAGTCTATTACTTGGAAACTTAAGTACAGAACTGAGTAACTGCTCTTCCCGAACGATCGTTTTAGACCGAGAGAACCGACAGATGGTCATTCATTCAGTGGTGTCGTATTTAAAAGGGGCAATTTTAGAATATGTACAATCAGATCGACAAACGATTTTCTGTATATTATTTGATGAGCTATTTTATCAAACACTTACCAGTTCGACAGATGGAGAGTTGGACAGTCGTTAACGTTAAAGTGAAAGCAAACCGATACTCTTCCAATAAAAACCTCGCTTTCGGCTGTCATTTACTTGATGTTTTGAATCTCTATTACAGTTGAATATTTCATTACATTACATCTCTAATCAAACAAATGTTTAACTTCTATATTTTTGTGTGATTATGTGTCCCTATAAGACGCTTTCCCCATTCTCAGGATACATTTTTTGCTATAAGGCTGTAAACTTTATGGGTTGTGGTGGCTCAGTCCACTCGCAGATATCGTGACACCTATTTCATTATGGAAACTGTCCAATTATTTTCTTATAAAATGCACAGATGGGTCTCCATCTTACACTCTTCACACTTCATCGGTAATTGAGGTTACATAAAAAATGCCGAAAGACACGCTTTTGTCTCAGTCATATGTGGAATCTGTTGCAACCTTCCAGACTCTGAAGGTGCACGTTCATTGTGGGAAGGGAAGAGAAAACGGAAGCAAGCGGCTCGTCCTCTGGATTCCGGTGCACATAATCAAATGGAGCAACGTGAAAGGAAGCGACGTATCATATTTAACACGTGCAAATGACGAATGTTTTTGAGTGCTACGAATTTTTAGTTGATATAGTGTACTGAAAAAAAGAAAAAAGATCATCGATTCGAAAAAAAATAATTGAAAAATCATAAAGCATTTAATATATTTATGAACAGATTAGTTTATCCTTTTTTTCGACGACAACTTCACACGGCGACTTGTTGCAAACTTGGTTTCCATCACTGTCAACACATCTGCAAACTCCTCTTCTGCATTGTATTGGTTCGTAATTGCCTGTATCTTTGTTACATGTTGGCTTTTCAGCACTGGAAATTATGCTAGTTGCCCTCAAGCATTCTGAAATACATATTTTTAAGATATACAGATGAACATATTGCAGCATATGGCCCGGCTATATATTTATGTATATCTCGAATATATCTTGACAATATTGTTGCAATACAGTTGTCAGAATTTGTCATTAGACGGATTACAAGATGGGCAAGAACGGCTGAGGAAATCAAATATGCGAAAATATGGTATATTACAAATATCAAACATGCCTAGCTTATGTAGCCAAACCATACTAAAAAGATTGACGTATTTTGCTTGCTACTCTATTCCAGCTGGATAATTTAGTAAAAAAATTTCCAGAACCGGCATTCTACATTCTTGTTAAAATAAAAGAAAAGACAGTACTTACTGCAATCCATTTTTTCTGCTAGTGGATCAGTTTTGAGGATAACTGTTAAAATAGTTTTGTCCTTGTCGACGCACATTTTGCTGAAATATATAAGTTATGGTATAAATCAAGATGAAATAGCTGCTTATTAAGATCGATACATCAATGGGCTTTGCTCCTCAGAGCTCTCCTTCGAGATGCCTTCGCGCGATGTGCCTGCTTGACAGACCCGCCTGACTTCGTCCTATCTTAACCGTACCGAACTTTGTACATGCAGAACTGGCCGATACGACCGCTTCATTGCACTACAAGAGGGGGCTATTCTCAGTTCTACTAACAACAAAACTGCGTCAAGTTTCAAAAATTGCTAGTTAAATGAGCTTTCCAAAAATGTACTAAACGTCAGTATGAAAGTGCTCAAATGCTAACAAATAATCAATCAATCAAATTTAGATCAAATAGTAGTCATTTGACTAATTGACAATTGTAATATTTCAAATGAATGTGAATCGTGCTCAAAACGAGCCTCTTATATGCTAATGGAGTACTGCTTCGAATTTTCAGCTTGTGGTTGGGTAAAATATTTACCACCGTGTTTTCGATAACTTCTTAATAGCTCGACAGACGCAAAAAATCTGCATGATCAATGATTCGCATACAGGGATATCCTCTCGCATGGTTTTGTACAGTCGCTGCTGAGGCACTCCGAAAATGTTAACATTGCCTTCAAAATGTGCTACGGGGTTATCAAGGAGCTTAATTACCAGTAACCCTGTATAAACTGCCTAGATTATGCTACCGGTATAACCTACATGTTGTTTGGCCAAGTTTTTTTTTATAATATTTAATTAATCGATTAATACGATAAAAATTGCAAGACTTACTGTGTGGCATTTTCTTGGACAGCCTTGTATGTTCCATCTATATCGCATCTCGGAAAATTGTAGTTAAATATCTCGTTAAACCCTGTTTGTTTCTGCAGACAGTTCATTTTCTCCAGAGCTTGCAAATACTCCCTTTCACAGGTTTTGTAATATTCGCCAGACCTCAAATCTGAATCTACAAACAAAATACGAGGTGTCCTAAAAATCCATATCACTTCGACTTTTTGTTAAATTAAGGTTCATGTTTTTTATTCATAAATTACGAAGTCATATAACAAATCAAGAAACAAATTCTTGAAAACGAGGGAGTAAATAATGCTACTTCTCGAGGCTTTTTCTGTCAGCTTCTAACGTTCACCAAATATAAATTGTAAACACATCAACTTTCAGTAAAAAGTATATACACATATATGTATGTTCATATAAGATTTTCGAAATTAACTTCGACTTTAGAGATGAGACTGATAGGCAATGGCGAATGTCAAAACCTTGCAAAATCTCATCATATATCCTCTAACCAAGTTATTCAATCAGTGTATAGAAAATAATACTTTTCCGGATTTTTTCAAACTATCTAAAATTATACCCATTTTCAAACAAGGGGATACTGAAGAGTTATGCAATTACAGACCCATTTCCTTAATACCTATTTTTGCGAAAATTTTGGAATCATTGTTGAAAGATCAAATTAATGAATACTTTGTGGCTAATAATTTATTTTGCTCAACACAGTTTGGTTTTAGGAAAAATAGTTCCACCAGATCAGCTAACAGTTTTATTCAGTTTGTGAACGAGACTTTTGAAAACAACCTATATGGCGCAGCATGTTTGTTGGACTTGTCCAAAGCTTTTGATTGTGTTCAACACGACATCCTGTTGGAAAAGCTCCCTTTTTATAACTTTCATGAAGCATCCACTGCAATGATTAAATCTTACTTGAGTAATCGACGCCAATTTGTATTCTTTAAAGGTTCATCATCCTCGCAGTTAGTCGCTGCTCACGGGGGACCGCAAGGCTCGGTATTGGGACCTATTTTGTTTTTAATTTACGTCAATGATATGACTAACTATAATGTGAATAATAACTTAATCCTATTCGCTGATGACACTACCTTGATGAATAGCAATGCCTCTTTAGCCTCATTGATATTCGACTATGAGGCTCATAAAAGAAAATTAGCAAACAGGTTAACCGCTAATAAGTTGACCATCAATGAAACCAAGTCTCAGATGATTATTCTTAGCTTGAGGCAGCACGACACTAATACACTAAAGTCTGTAAAGTTACTAGGAGTCTACCTTGATGAACACTTGTCGTGGGAAACTCGCGTAATCCATGTTCTCGATGCACTAGAAAAATATATATATTTGATAAGGAACTTGAAACAAAATGCCTCACAGTCAGTTCTTCTTCTAACATATTATTCCTACTTTCAATCAAGAATTTCATACGCATTGTTAAACTGGGGTCACTCGGCCCATTCGTCAAAAGTTTTTGGATTACAACGACGTTGCTTGCGGTACATTGCTGGCCTCAAATACACGGAACCTTGCAAGGAAGCTTTTATAGAATTGAAAATCATGACAGTACCTTCTCTTTACATCTTCACATGTCTGATGTATATAAAGACTAACCTGAGCCAATATACTACCCATAGTGATGTCCACAGTTATAGAACCAGAAATATGGATAACATCTTAGTACCTCATAGCCGTCTCCAAACCATCAGGAACGGCACAAACTATTATGGGATAGTTTTTTATAACCTGTTGCCAGACCGTATAAAGAAACTGGATGCGAAACTTTTTAAAGATAAAATTAATGCTTATCTGACTACTAAAGCATTATACTCGATCAACGAGTATTTGAGCAATAATTTTTCAGACTTGTCGGATTGTTAGCAAATATAGCAGTGTTCCTACACCTGGGATCCTCTAGGCTCCTTGAACTTTCTACTAAGTCATCTGGTAAATTTTTGTATCAACATTTCATATGTCTTACCATTTTAACGTATATATATATATATATACGTATATGTGTGTGTGTAGAAGTAAACATACGCATTGTGGTTAAATGAATATGCGTGTATCTATGTACGTATATATATCCTCCTGTTTTTACAACTTATATGGACTTGCTGTATCTGCTTTTATTGAATCATAATGTCATAAGTTGATGTTTTTCTGTCTAATTTGAACATCAGTCTTTTGTCAGACTGCTTTTTGTAATGATTTTTTTTTCTTTTGACTTGTGTAAACACGCTGGTGTACTTAACACAAATAAAGAATTGAATTGAATAGAATTGAATTTATATAGAGAATGACCCGGTAAGTAACTATCCTACCAAAGGAACGTTAAACAATACAGTTTTTCGAAAAGAGATATTCACATCTGATGTTAGGCCCTCACTGTTTTAAATAATTTTGAGGATTGTACATACAGCACTCTAGTGTCTCAGAAGATATTTTACTGATGTCGGTCAAAGGATCTTCAGGATAAGTTGGACTGCCATCAAATGGGTTGACGCACAAGCAGCTATCGGCAATACATTGCAATTGATCATAGCTGCCATCTGCCGAGCATCTGAAATGTTGGTGTGGTCCCAGATCCTGGCCGGTTATCAATAGGGCTTCCTCATAGTCTCGGGAGCATTCTACAACAAAAAAATCGATACTTCATATTCAAGTCTATGAGACCTATTCGTTTTTGCTTTATGGTATCACTTTGTTGGTCTTTTAGCTTTGGTAACCAATCTGATTAACAGAAACGACGTTAAAAAATAAGGACAGGAAAAAGATAGTAAAAATCAGTAAATTCAAAGAAATTTTAGAAATTGTTTGTAAACTTTTATATAGGGAGTGGCCCTGACTTGGTACACATGATAATAATGGGTTCCTAATAAAAACGCGTACATAATAATCGTATAATACTTACTACATTGCATAGTAAAAGATGGCACACCAATAAAATCAGTTTCGCCGAATATTCTAGTCCCATTCTTCGAAACGCAATAACAACTGAAAATTGATAAAATATAACTATACCTAGGCAACTCGTACTCGATTTTAAATACCTACCTTTGCCCAGGAATGCATTTGTAACTTTCAAAAAAACCTTCTCCATCACATTCCTGTCTCAATTCCATAGAGCCTAGGGTACCACTCATCCTTCTTTCATCGTAATCATCTTGTCTCTTAGTACAATCGGTAATCACTGAAATACAAAATGCAGTTGATACGAGGGATGTCTTTTAAGTTTTGCATATGGAAATAAAACAACACGGTAGGTAGTTTTAAATGACTTTATTGTTTTTCGAAGTATTCTCCACGAAGATTAACACACATCTGCATGAGTTCGAACCAATTTTCTAAGCACTTATTCCACTCGTTTGCTGGCAGATCCGAAACGGCATTTTTGAATGCGTCAACTGCTTCTTCTGGTGACTGGAACCTTTGACCACGAAGAAATCGTTAGGACTTAGATCGGGACTATATGGAGGATGGTCCAATAATTCCACGTTTTCTTCCGTTAAATACTGCCTTGTTTTGTGGGCTGTGTGCGAGCTTGCATTGTCTTGGTGGAGGATGATTCTTCTTTCGGGGTTGATTTTTCGAAGCTCGGTGATGACTTTTGGCAAACAAATGGTGGTATTCCAATCCGCAGTAACAGTTATTTGCTCATTAAGAGTCATTGTTGCAATATGACCCGCTTTTGACACATGTCGCGACTATCTTGGAGAACGGATGACTTTTTTTGGCTTTTCTTCACCTTGGAACACCGAAACAGCCGACTGTCGTTTATTTTCTGGTTCATAACAGTAAATCCACAATTCATCACCACTAACAATGCTGTACACATTTTTTGAGTTTCCGGAATGAAAAGGTCAATCGTTTTTTGACACCAAATAGCCCTGGCTGCTTTCTGCTCTTCAGTCAACAGGTGGGGTATCCAACGAGAAACTAATTTTCTTATTCCTAATTCTTCATGTAAATTTTTTTGAATTGAGGTCTTTGAGATCTTCAAAGACGCCTCAATCTCGCGATATGTCACATGTCTATCTTCAATGATGAGTTTGCGCACAGCATCGACGTTTTCCTTGGTGACTGCCGTTTTTGGTGCACCCACCCTGGGATCTTCGCTAAGACTCACCCGTCCACGTTTGAATTCTCCATATCAACGGGAAATTGTCGACTGATGTGCCGCTTCGCTGCCGAAAACAGACAGTAACTCAGCAAGGCATTCTTGTTGCGATAATTGTCTCTGAAAGTTGTAATAAATTATGGCGCGAAAATGTTCTCGGTTGAGTTCCATTTTTCTAATGACTTGGTGACACTTAAAAATTCACTGTAGTGTGTAGTGTATTGTTGTGAAACTTTGAATTTAAGTTTACTAAAGAGTGAGGTTAAGATCCGCGCGGCCTAAAATGTTTTTATATGCAAAACTTACAAGACATCCCTCGTATCAGAAGCATATATTCACTTCGTTGTGCATTACAAAATCCATTTATTTTTTGGAACAGATGTTTTATTATCATAGTGATATTGATATGATATGATGATAGTCATTCCTAACAATTTGTCAAGGGATCCAAAAGAAATTGGGTATTTCTATCTGAAAACATATCCCAAAATATACACAATTTTTACTTGTACTGTACTTGTGTTATCTGGGCTATTATCAGCCTAATCGTCTTGTACTAAATTTATAACTAAAAATTCTGTTACCTATGCTGCGGGAAGCCGGTGGAAAAAACCTGTTTTAAAAAATTCAAATCAATCGTAGTAGCACAATATGCTAAGTAGTTTTTTAATATTACATTGGTATTGTCGTGTCTACCTTCCAGAGACAATACAATCAGAAGAGGAAAATCCATCACCAATATGTACACAGGACGCAAAAATGCCTGGGCTATTATCTGCCTAAACGTCTTGTACTAAATTTAGGGAATTCGGATGGCAGCCCTGCAAGTTCCTAAAAACGAAGGCGGCCAGTCGTTCAACTGTTTATAAAGTAGTTTAATTTCGATTTCGGGGCGTGCCGGTCAAATAATTGTTTGATTTCGCTTTATTTATCCTAATAATTATAATTATTAGTCTAATCTTAGACTTTACAATTATTTCGGGCAAATTTGCTAATATGATTAGATTATATCGGTTTGGTTAGTGAAAAGTGGTTGAAATCGGTGCTTGTTACTTCCGCCTATCCGGGCGTTGTTTCGCATCCAAGTGAAAACCGTTGTGTGAGTTGTTTGTAGAACTGGTGTTAGTTGTGTTGTGCTTGTGTGAAGTGTGCATGCAGCCAGCTTCTTTTGAAAAATATGGTGAGTCTTTCTAGACTTAGATCAGCATCAATAAACTGTGATGTCGATTTACTTCTTTTTAAATGTTCTTGCAGTCGAGCTTCGGCTTTGTTGGTAGCAATGAATCTCCTTACACAGATTGAATAAATCGATGAGGCCTTTGCAATAATTATCACAGTATCTGTTATATTTTCGGAGGCTTTCGATAAAATTAACCACAAAACTTTATTAAATAAGTTAGGTGCACTTGGTTTTACAGATGATGCTAGGGAGTTGATGAAATCTTACTTATCCGATCGTAGACAATTTGTTAGCTATAATGGCTTCCAATCTGAGACCTACTTGACACCTTCTGGAGTTCCTCAGGGGTCCAACCTGGGACCATTACTGTTTTTGATATTTATTAATGACCTCTGTGACTCAGTTGAATGTGAACGCTTATGCTTTGCTGACGACCTAAAAATTTATTCGCAGATAAATACTCCTGATGATTGTATCAAGCTACAACACCAATTAAATTTTGTGCTGCCTTGGTGTGTAGAAAACAAGTTGGAGCTTAATGTGAGGAAGTGTAAAATAGTCAGCTATACCAGGAAAATTAATGTTTGCGAATATCCGTACTCTATTGATGGGTCTGTGCTAGAAAGATGCTCTGATGTACGTGATTTAGGTATAATCTATGATCATAAGTTAACTTTTAGTCAGCATATAAATAAAAAAGCATCAGAAGCATTGGCGGCTTATGGTTTCATAGTAAGGAATTGCAGGAATTTTCATAACATAAAGTCTTTTAAGCTATTATATTATGCTTATATTAGATCCAAAGTCGAATATTGCAGTATTATTTGGAGCCCTTACTATGAATGCTATAGCACAGCTATTGAAAGAGTACAACGGAAGTTTATGAAGTTTGTTCTGTTTAGGATTGATGGAACATATCCAGAGAGAGGTACAAGTAACGAGGAACTATGTAGTCGCTTAGACATGTTGACTTTGAAAAAACGTAGGTACTGTGCCTCAATAATATTTGGCTACAAAATGAACAACAATTTAATTGATTGCCCCTTGATCCTGGAACAGATCAACTTTCGTACTCCAACGTTAGCATCTCGCAATCATAAAATATTCGGGCTTCCTAGAGCTAGGACAAACATTCTTCTCAAGTCACCGTTATATACTAAGTGACATATAAATCCGAACACCCAGTTTAAATGGTTTTATTTTAATAAAAGTTGGTGAATTTATTTATCTTACTGTAAATAACAAGCGAAAAAATTTTCAGCCTTATCAGTTGGACATTCCGGTTTTTATACTGCTTTTTTTTAATTCACTAACGCTCTAAAAATGAATATTTCAGCCGCAGTAAAGAATCAACGTTGGCGGATTTTGGTTCTTGACATCCTTTACGATCGGTTACGATGCCTAGAGTACGGAGACCTGTACGATTTCGTCAACTTAGTGAGTTTGATAGGGGCCATATAGTGGGACTTCGGGAAGCTGGACTTTCTTTTCGGGCAATTGCAGTTAGAGTGCAATGAAGTGTAGACACTGTGGTTAGGTGTTGTCAGGCATGGCTTCGAGAAGGCCGTACGCAAAGAGCAAGGGGCACTGGACGCCGCCGTAGAACTACAGACCGTGAAGATCGCCGCCTAAGATTATTGGCCTTAAGGGGCCGTTTCTCCACTATCAGGTCCATTGCAAATGAATCGTTTGCAGAACACGGAAGACCTATTGGCATGCGAAGTGTTTACCGACTAATGAGAAGTTTTGGCTTGTTTTCATACTGGCCACACTGGGTCCTCCCTTTAACTCGAGAACACCGACGTAATCGCCTTGAGTGGTGCAGACAACGGTCACTCTGGGATCAGGAATGGAACAGTATTGTCTTTAGTGACGAGTCTCGATTTTGTTTAGGCATGCACGATGGTCGTGCCAGGGTTAGAAGGCGACGTGGTGAAAGGAGGAATCCACAGTTTTTTGTTGAAAGACATGTTCATCACACTGTTGGAGTTATGGTTTGGGGTGCTATAGCTTATGGTTCTAGGTCACCTTTAATCTTCATCAGAGGTAACATGAACGCGCAGCGTTACATCCACGTTCTAGAACCCCATCTTTTACCCTATCTTGACACCCTGGCAGGTCCAACTTTCCAACAAGATAATGCCCGACCACATGTTGCCAGAGTCACAATAGACTTCTTTCAACATAATGATGTCACATTGTTACCATGGCCACCAAGATCTCCCGACTTATCCCCAATTGAGCACGTGTGGGATATGATGGGTAGGAGATTGCTCAATTTGCAACGTCCTCCTCAGACTCTAGAAGCACTTCGAGAGGAGTTGGTGGTTGCCTGGAATGAGATACCACAGGAGGACATTGACCACCTGATCAGAAGCATGCCTAGGCGCGTTGGAGAATGTGTAGCACATCAGGGTGCATCCACACATTATTAAAGGTCAAAGGGCTTTAAAGCAGTGCAATCATTTTGAAATTTTTATCATTCACTTATTATGCTTCATTAAGTACTTATACAAAATTTTATTAAAATAAAACCATTTAATAAAAAAATATTTAATTTAATAAAGCTATTATTATTATTATTATTATTATTATTATTAATATCGACCCGCGTGTGTTCCCCAGGGACCTATCTTGGCCGCAACATTGTTTCTATTGCGTATCAACGACCTTCTCTCCTGCACAGTCAATCCTATCCACAGTTTGGTACAGTTTAATACTTCCAAAACACCAGCACTGTATATTAACTGATAAGAAGCGCCTTAGTGCTCATACGATTTCGATGGACGGCCGAGTTCTGCCAAAGAGCCGCTCATTTCGGCTGGGCGGAGTCCAGATCACAGAGAACTTGATCTGTGATGAATCTATCTCGTCAATAGCGGCAGCTGCTGGAAAAACGCTTAGGCTTTTCGTTTTTCTTTCCACAACCTCCTCACTGACTACAAGGCCAAGAAAAGACCTAGCCTCGAACACTGCTCACATGTTTGGGGTTTAGCCGCACCAACTGCATTGTCCATTCTCGGAGGGCTGTTCTACTGATCAATGATGCGCCTCCTAATGGACAGTCTCAGGACCTTTTCGCACCGACGAAGGTTGGCGATCTTGATCTATTCCTACGCTATGCTAACAGCCTTTGCTCCTCTCAGAGCTCTGCTCCATGATGCCGTCGCGCTTTGTGCCTACCAGACGGACCCGCCAGGCTTCTCCATCCCAACTCTGTCGAACTTTGCATATTGAGAACTGGACGGTACGACCGCTCCTTCGTTTCCAGAGTGTCGAGATTGTGAAACAGTCTAAACGAGTCTACAAGGCGTCTTCAAGATCAGCATTAAGTGTGGTGTCCCACAAGGAACTGTCTTAGGTCCACTGTTATTCAATATATATTTAAATAATATTTTCCAAATTAATTGTGTTGGCAAAATAACTAGTTTTGCAGATGATACTGCAATATTATATGAAGGCACTGACTGGTCTGATCTGAAAAATGTAATTGAAAATGATTTTATCAAAATTATTCGGTGGTTTAACAGTATCAAAAAAGCATTAACTATTCTAAAACACATTTTTTACCATTTGGATCTTATGCTAGACATCTGCCAAATTACACAAATTTATCCTTCAACATTAATGATCAAAAAATGCAAATTAATAGAGTGCCCAACATAAAATACCTTGGAGTGGTCTTGGATCCTCACTTACGATGGGACATCTATGTCAATTATATTTTAAAGAAAGTTAGATTTGTAAATACCTTGGGAATATATTGACAGAAAAATATCTTCGAACATTATACCATGCACTGATTGAGCCTCATCTCACATAATTATGGTATATTAGCATGGGGAGCTGCATGTTCCTCACATATCTATAATTTAGATGTTATTCTAAAAATGATATTTAAAAAAACTTTATCCCACTGAAAAATTATACGCAGATGTTCGAGTGTATGATATAAGACAGCTTTATTTCTTACACAGTATCACTCACTACCATAAATTTGTAAACACCGACCAAAAAATTAAACATAATCATTATACAAGGTACAAAATTCGTGGCACAGTAGTTCCTCAACCGCATAAATCTATAATGCAGCGATCATATCTCTATTTAGCGCCTAAATTTTATGAAATTATACCTAAAGACTTAAAAGATTTAGGTTTCGGAAATTGTTTCAAAAGAAATTTAAAAAAGTGGCTACATTTGTATATCTAGGACTGAAATTCATAAACTCATAAATACGAACATCAACTAAATACATAATCTACTGTAGCTAATTTTTGTCCTTTTTTGTCATTTGCATTCTAAAGTTTCAACTTAAATTATTGGTCCATGTACAGGCGATGCCTTATATTGGGTCTGTTTTGATTTTATATTTATTTACTGATATTGTTTGTTATCTTTGTACATTGAGTGAATAAATATTATTATTATTATTATATATTATTATTTCTTCAGAATGAAAAAACCGTTTAAAATCGTTGAGAAATCATTTGTACCGAACAGGCAGATGGTTTTAATAAATGTAGGGGAGTTCCTGGATATGCAGGAGTTGGGACCTGCGGTTGAAGGGGTCCCAGGCGGAATGAGAAAAATAGCCAACCATTTCATGTCTATCGCCATATTTGTCGTCAACAATATTTTATGCGGGAAATTTGAAAATGGATATTTTTTGAGGAGATCCAGAAAACATTTCACAGTACAGAAAAATACCAACGCAAGGGCGGATTAAGGAATCTATCTAGGGAAGGGGCGCATTTTCACAGCTAGATGCAGCAATATGATTGGACGTCTAGGGGGGGGGAGCACCATCCTCGCTCCCTCTAATTCCGTCCTTGCACGAACGAGTGACAGGTAGAATCTTTTGCATTTGCTGGTTTTGAATTTAAAGACCTAAACATAGTACATGTACGTTAGTTGGGGTTGGATTGATATTGAAGCTTGTTGAATACTTGACTGACCAAAGAATCAATACCATCAAGGTCATTTATATCTTGTTCTGATATACAGCGGAATATACGTAAAAGTTCACTATCCTGGTTATAACCATCCTCCAGATATGTTGTATTATCAAATTGGTGGCAAACATCCGAAAGTTCATGGAAATTTACTATCATGAATCTTCGGCAGACTGTTAGATCCGGAACAGAAAAACTCTTCCATTTCTGATAATATAGTTAGTATAATCTAATCGTTGCTATCAAAGTATACTAAGTGACATATAAATCCGAACACCCAGTTTAAATGGTTTTATTTTAATAAAAGTTGGTGAATGTATATATCTTACTGTAAATAACAAGTGAAAAAATTTTCAGCCTTATCAGTTGGACATTCCGGTTTTTATACTGCTTTTTTTTTAATTCACTAACGCTCTAAAAATTAATATTTCCGCGCAGTAAAGAATCAACGTTGGCGGATTTTGGTTCTTGACATCCTTTACGATCAGTTACGATTCCTAGAGTACAGAGACCTGTACGATTTCGTCAACTTAGTGAGTTTGATAGGGGCCGTAAAGTGGGACTTCGGGAAGCTGGACTTTCTTTTCGGGCAATTGCAGTTAGAGTGCAACGAAGTGTAGACACTGTGGTTTGGTGTTGTCAGGCATGGCTTCGAGAAGGCCGTACGCAAAGAGCAAGGGGCACCGAACGCCGCCGTAGAACAACAGACCGTGAAGATCGCCGCCTAAGATTATTGGCCTTAAGGGACCGTTTCTCCACTACCAGGTCCATTGCAAATGTATGGTTTGCAGAACACGGAAGACCTATTGGCATGCGAAGTGTTTACCGTCGAATGAGAAGTTTTGGCTTGTTTTCATACCGGCCACACTGGGTCCTCCCTTTAACTCGAGAACACCGACGTAATCGCCTTGAGTGGTGCAGACAACGGTCACTCTGGGATCAGGAATGGAACAGTATTGTCTTTAGTGACGAGTCTCGATTTTGTTTAGGCATGCACGATGGTCGTGCCAGGGTTAGAAGGCGACGTGGTGAAAGGAGGAATCCACAGTTTTTTGTTGAATGACATGTTCATCACACTGTTGGAGTTATGGTTTGGGGTGCTATAGCTTATGGTTCCAGGTCACCTTTAATCTTCATCAGAGGTAACATGAACGCGCAGCGTTATATCCACGAAGTTCTAGAACCCCATCTTTTACCCTATCTTGACACCCTGGCAGATCCAACTTTCCAACAAGATAATGCCCGACCACATGTTGCAAGAATCACAATAGGCTTCTTTCAACATAATGATGTCACATTGTTACCATGGCCACCAAGATCTCCCGACTTATCCCCAATTGAGCACGTGTGGGATATGATGGGTAGGAGATTGCTCAATCTGAAACGTCCTCCTCAGACTCTAGAAGCACTTCGAGAGGAGTTGGTGGTTGCCTGGAATGAGATACCACAGGAGGACATTGACCACCTGATCAGAAGCATACCTAGGCGCGTTGGAGAATGCGTAGCACATCAGGGTGCATCCACACATTATTAAAGGTCAAAGGGCTTTAAAGCAGTGCAATCATTTTGAAATTCTTATCATTTACTTATTATGCTTCATTAAGTACTTATAAAAAATTTTATTAAAATAAAACCATTTAAACTGGGTGTTCGGATTTCACTTAGTATATATGGATTGACTTGTGTCCTATCAACAGTATCAACATTATCAAAGCATAAGCTGCTATTTCACCGACACAAATTTAATACAGTTGCTCAGCAGTGGCGATGCAGTGGTTGATATGATGATGTAACGACGGCAAATGAAACAGAACTAGCTACAACTTTCTCAAATTTAAAGATATAGCAATTTTTTCGCCTACATTTTTACTCGAACTGTAAAAGTGGTGAACCGTCATGGAATTTCCGATGCCAAATCGGAAAAACCGTCTTCAAAGCATATTAAAAATCGCCAATTTCGCGACAAATCGCCAAATTTGACAACCCTTCTCCCACTTTGTCCTTGGGGAATATGAAGTGCACGGGGGGTAGGGATCTCCTCAGACATTATTTGTTAACTTCCTAAAAGGAAAAGGAAACGAGGGTGGGTTGGGCCTAGACGGTTGTCGGCGCTACTTTAAAAGAGGAAGGATGACTGCGGGTGCATACCAAGGTAAATTTTTATAATAACAGAGTCGGATTTCGATTAGCGATCTAGAAGTAAATCGCTTCTTATTTTGGTACTCAGCAAGTGATCATTTAGTATTTTCCTCCCCTTACTATTGTTCGTCGATATTGTGTTGTTGAATTGTTGTTGGTGTGATTGTTCTTGAGTGCCTTTTTTATCAAGGCTGATAATGGACAATAAAGGGTCATATGCGACCATTTTAATTACGAATGCATTGAGTTTAATTCATGATGAGGTCAAAATGGAGCAAAATACAATGGGGTAAGCCAATAAATTATTGCAAGAAGAGGTCATACCATGGAAGATGTGCTGCAGCTGTAGTGAGCCACAATACCCAGCGGCCAGTATATGTGGTCTAAATATGAGTACATTTGCATTCTAAGCTTAGTCCAACTTCGCTTATTGCTAAGATGGATGAAAGACTCAAACGCAAGAATCTTGAAAAGAAACTCAGACCAAAAAAAGCTAATATAAAAATAACTAACAATTCAGATAGCAATTCCAAAGAAAATGAATAGTTTTATGGCGAATTCAATCAAAAACCCGACATTAACTACAATGATTTGGAGGTTGCTAAGTGAAAATTTTCAGGGAAACTTGAGAAAAGTGACGACCAGATTTTGCAGATCGAACAAGTCACCAAATCACAGGACTGTACTTTGTCGCGCCTTCATCGGAGGATAAGGCTGACAGCGTCTCGATTTGATGAAGTTTGTAGAAGAAGGCAGACAACAAGCTGTAAATATCTAGTAAACTCCATCATATACCTAACAGAGCTTTGTAGTAACGCAATAAAAAAGGCAATACAAAAATTATTGGACACCGCAGTTCAGTCTTGTGGTTTGTTTATTGATCGCACACATCCATTTCTGGCAGCATCGCCTCCATCTACCTATTACAGTAGACAAGACATGTACTTAATCCAGGTCTTTTTTGCCTATAGCACCGTTGCCACTGGACTAAAACTACAAAGCTTTGGCATACTAGTAACCCCGTGTGGAAATTTCATAAAAATCCGAGCGGTTATTTCCAGTTTTTCGTGATGTAGATCTCATATGACTTAAAAAACATAACATCTCATTTTAGAAATTTTTCGCGATTACAATACTTCCTCGCCAATGACGTGGGAAGAGAAACGGCTTTAAAATCGAGGAGTATCAGCGATCGCGATTATGAGTACCTATTTGCAGAACGACTTATCTACGCGATGTTATATGAAATAGGGCCACCAATTTCTTAGTCCGTACATTGCGCCGCAACCCTTAGGTTGGCAGCACGAAACAGTAGACAAAATTCGTCCAAAATACGATTTGTAGAGGTTTGCGCGCTTCGAAATTGACGCTTTATTTTTTGATATTTTTGGATGAAATTTTCACAGAGTGCTGAAAACAAAACCCCACAGGGTGCTATAGAGCCACGTTTTCATTTTTTCTACAAGTTGTTTTTTTAAAAAATCGCGAAGTTGAACAGAAAAAGTACGCACTTCAACCCATCATAAAACTTGTGCAAAAACAAAATCTCAAAAAGTGCTCCAATAGCACCCTGGGCAATTATCTTCTCAACATACTGTATGAATTTCAATCAAAAATATTGAAAAATGGAGTGTCAGTTTTGAAGCAGCTGAACCCTTATAAATGGCTTGAAACTCACTGCGTCGGAGCCGCCTTAAGGCCTTTATTTCTACATCTTAAAATAACGACTGCTGTATCATTGTTCACTATTAGAAACAGCAACACTTATTTTTAGAAAAAGTTTGAAACATCAAATATTATTTACGATAACAGTCAACAACAAGATTTTATAGTACTTAAATCAACATTTGTGAAAGACTAAATAATTTATTCTTGCGTGAAAATTTACATTTAAGTTGCTGATGCTATTAAGAAAATCAACAATTTAAAGAGATTCCGTCGTGAACTTAAACTCTTTCTAATTTGTAAGTCATATTATACCCCATGTGAGTTCTACCATACATTTACTTAAGATTTTGTTGTATGTAATTTTGTTGTAGCTTAGTTGCAAGTCAGCTTGTCATCCTGGGTCTTTTTTACTTACTTCTTGAACAAATACCATCATCGTCTGCATCAGATGGTGTTTGGCATGCAAGTCCTGGGCCACACATCTTGGTCACAGGTTGCGACGATGGATTTCCCGCGCTGCAGCTATCACCTTCATCTGCACAAAGTTTAGAAAATAAAACCCAATCTGATTGGATAAGTGACATCGAGTTTTTGACCTACGCTTCCGATTAAATTAAGACATGAGTTTTCATATCTCGGATAGAGGTCACTTTTCTTCTCTGCTTTCGTTTGCTGTCCTACCCAGAAACCTAAATCGTACCGATGATTGCCAATAAGCACGAACCAGCGTTGTATTCCGACAAAGCCATTATTATTAGTATGCTTCTAAACTTTAAAGTTCCCCAATAATAACATGTATTGCTTTGATGATCAATGTCAGAGAAAAATATCTTACGTAAATATTCTAAACAGTAGTCGTCGCAACAGTTGCATGTTGTGGGCGATGGGAAGGAAATGCCCCTAAGAGTTGCATTCTGGTGGTTGCAAATTCCCGATACTGGTTCACATTTCACTTCCTGAAAACACAAATAACATTGGTATTACTTTTTACTCGATTCCACCCATTCCGAGGAAACGCGCCAATTACTGTCATAGTGGGACTCACAGCGGATGATGGAGGGGTTCTAGAGGAAGTCAATGAGTAGGAGACGTTGATAGAGCCATTCCTTTGATCTTTTTTTACAGACGGGTGCTAAAAGGTTGCCTCTGTATAATACATACTTTGGCGGAGAAATATGCCGTTATTGCCTATACATGATATGCGAATATTTAAGGGTGTGAATCTACATAAAAAAATTAATGTAAGTTTGCTTTATAAACTATGGTCTAAAAATGTTTCCTTACAATAACTCGGGGTGTTGAAGTTTTAGGAAAAAAATGGAAATTAATTAATATTTTCAGAACCGCTTCAGATATTTCACTGATATTTAGTACGTAGTGAAAGTTAATAAAGTTGCATATTTTTCAATGCAAAAATAATTTTCACCTTTAACAGTGGCGTGCGTGCGGGTATTGACTTCGATATTTTTTAAGAAAGAAATGGTACGCCAATGGTTTTTTGCCAAATAAAAATTATTTTTAAATTCCCCTTTCAATTTAAAACAAATGATTTCTCTTGAGTTGCTTTCTTTCGCTGCGCCATTTTTGAGTAAAAAAAAAAATAAAAACCGTTCTATTGTACGAGAAAACTAATGTAATAATTGAAGAATGCAATTTAGCAATACATATTTAGTTGCTCTGGAATATGTCACTGGCTTTTGACATCTGACAAGTCTCTGTTATTCAAATCTGTTCGCTGTGACATCTTTTTCATTATTTAGTTTTTACAATCTTGTTAATACTGGTGAATTATTCAAATGCAGAAATGGCGGAAATGCATTACGTATATATGGCCTTGCCGACGGTAATGGTGAGCAAGCCAGACGGATTTATCACCAGAGATATCCCGATCGTGCTTTGCCAGATAGTCGAACCTTTTCTAATATTCATCGTCGTCTGGTTGAAACTGGTTCTGTACGAAAAAGAAAATCTGAAGGTAGACCTCTAAGTGTGAGAATATCTGAAATTGAGGAAGCAGTGCTGCACGAAGTCGAAGAACATCCTGAAACGAGTACAAAGAAGATCGCTAGACACTTAAAGATTTGCCATCAAATTGTTTGGATAATTTTAGTGGATTTTTTGTTATATCCTTATGATATTTTAAGCGCACATGCATTATTTCCCATTGATTTCCCAAGGTGTGTGACCTTTTGTCAGTGGTATCTTCAAAAAATTACACAAAATCCGCAATTTGAATCAATGATTCTGTTCACGGACGAAGCTAAGTCTTCTCGAAATGCCATTCAGAATTTCCACAATAATCATTTGTGGGCAGAAGAAAATCTCTATGCCGTAACCGAAACCCATTTCCAACACCAATTTCCGGTTAACGTATGGGCAGGAATTATTGGCAACCACTTGATTGGCCCATTCCTCTTGCCAGGACGACTTGACGGACAGACTTACCTCAATTTTCTTGAACAACAGTTGCCTTTGCTGCTTGATGATGTTCCGTTAGTAATAAGAAACAATATGTGGTACAAGCATGATGGTGCACCAGCGCATTTCAGTGTAGCGGTTCGTAATTATTTACAAACTGTTAATCCAAATCGTTGGATTGGCCGCGGTGGGCCCCAAGAATGGCCACCAAGGTGCCCAGACCTCAACAGTTTAGATTTCTTTTTGTGGGGCTATCTTAAGTCACTAGTGTACACAAGTCTCATTAGCACTCTAGAGGAATTAAGAGAAATAGTTGCAGCTTGTGATAGAATAAAAAACACTCCAGGGATGTTTCAACGAGTGCGCAATTCCATGAGAAGGAGGGCGGAAGCATGCATACTAAGTGAAGGGGGCCATTTTCAACATTTTTTGTAATAATCTCGTTGGTTTTAATATTATGTTTAGGTTGTCAGTTGTTGTTGTTCATTACCCATAATGTGTTTAATTTTTCCAATTAAATTAATAATAATTTTGCAAGTTAGACAATAGAACGGGTTTTATTTCTTTACTCAAGAATGGCGCATCGAAGGAAAGCAACTCGGGAGAGATCATTTGTTTTAAATTGAACGGGAAATTCAAAAATAATTTTTATTTGTCAAAAAACCATTGACGTACCATTTTTTTCCCACAAAATATCAAAGTCACTACCCGTACCCACGCCACTGTTAAAGCTAAAAATTATTTTTGCATTGAAAAATATGCAACTTTATTAACTTTCACTACGTACTAAATATCAGTGAAATATCTGAAGCGGTTCTGAAAATATTAATTAATTTACATTTTTTTCCTAAAACAAGTTTTTGTAAGGAAGCATTTTTGGCCATAGTTTATGAAGCAAATTAACATTAATTTTTCATGTAGATTGACACCCTTAAATATTCGCATATCATTAAGCAACACCCTGTATAATCTTTTTTTCACTACTAACTTAGACCTTTTGCAGGAAAATTTAGACAGCATTCTTGATTGGTGCCAAAATAATGATTTGATGCTTAATCTCAGCAAGGGTAAAGTAACGTCCATTACTAGGAAATAGTCTAACATACTATGAATAAAATAAAAGTATTATATATCTGAGAACTTTCTGAACGTTCGGCAACACTGTCTGAATTGAGCACACGAAATGTCTCTATCACCTGCTGCTACAAGTCCGACAAACATGGAAGATGCGTCGACACATTCCCCTTTCAAATTCTTCAAATTATCAAGTAGCATGGGACTTTCAAGCTATCAAAATAAGAGAAAGGATAAGCCAAATAATCAACACCAATAAATAATTTCACTTATAAAATACACTCTACATTGATTTGTAACAAACAATAATTATTCATTAGAAATACTCAAAAATAGAAAGAGGGTTCAATAGCAATGACTCTATACATCAAGCTAAAGGACCTCTACATGAATGCACACATTCATTTTTTTATCTAGTAATTTTTTCATTAACGTTACTTACCTAGGGGGAGAAATGTAATTTCTTAGGGGAATGCGGTATATAGCGGCGATTTCCTAGGTTACTAGTGAAAAAGTATTGTATTTCTAGTAATCTTGACATATTAAATATCCATGAGCGCCCGCAAGGGGGAGGGGGGCAGGTGGGTCGTGGCCTCCCCTGGGATTCCGGTTGGACCGTAAAACATGCATATTTAGTATTCTTTTGTGCACAATTTTGAGTATTTTTAGGATGTGTCCTCCCCGGAAACGTTTGCCACCTCTTCAAAGAGTTTTGGGGGCAGGTCTCTTTCACCAAAAGTGATCTCTTTCCGCTGAGTATCAATTTTACGAATTTAGAAATATTTGCCTTTATTCATAACTCAAAATTGCAAAGTGGCTCACATTCGAGTTGGCCCCAAAAATGACTGAAACCTAACACTTGTGCTTTACCCGTTTTACCAACTTCATGTTATTGGGTGGCGACACTTCAATTAATTAATTTCAGACACATTGTATACTAACCCTATCACACACAGTTTTCGTACACAAAACACTTTCGCCTGAGCTTTCCACGTATCTTATTTTGAAAATAAAATAAGCATAAGTAAATAATAATTTGTTTAACCGCATCTTGACTGATTCACAAACACTTTTACGAAACACAAATACTGAATACATATCATATCTCGGCTTTATCTTATGTTTAGGATCACAGATAGCCTTTCTGTTGATAATAGATCATAATATCTGGATTGATAGGTAGAATATTTTACTGATAAATGATCTTTATATTATAAACTGTCAACTACAAAAAGCAGATAAACTTTTAATCTATATATCGATACATGCATCTAATAACATTGCACTGCAACGTCAACAGAAATTTGCTTTTTACTGTATAATCATAGTAAGGATATGGTACAATGCTTTTTCTTGGTACGTGAGCAGTTTTTATAAATTAGAGCAAATATACTTGTAATTACTATTAGGAATTTACTTAACAGAGCTTTTCAGCAATCATGAAATACTCGTATTCGTAATGATGTCGTTAAATGCTACATGTCCTAAAACTGATATTTCTGCGGCTTTATTTTGAACTAGTCAATTTTCTCGATTGCGATTACGCCGAATATTAGACACAGATCCAGTTTTTTCAAATTTTCTCATCAACCTAGCCACATACTTATCGTCAATATTTTTGTCTGGATGTACTGCATTAAACAACCGGGCAGTAGCTATTGCAATGATCCTATTTTGGTACTACTGTTTTGTTATTTCTACCCTTTCTTGAATTGAATAAGTCATTGTTCAATATTTATCATAACTAGGTAGGTACATTAACTTTTTGAAATGAAAGACATATGATATACGATGACTCTGACTGATGCTAAATGTTCTTGCTGTTATCCATGATTTTTATTTTTTGATGTGCATTCGTTGGGCCACCTTGTATAAAAACTACTTATGTATGAAAAAGGACAAAAAGTAATCTATACTAAGTGACATATAAATCCGAACACCCAGTTTAAATGGTTTTATTTTAATAAAATTTTGTATAACTACTTAATGAAGCATAATAAGTAAATGATAAATATTTCAAAATGATTGCACTGCTTTAAAGCCCTTTGACCTTTAATAATGTGTGGATGCACCCTGATGTGCTACGCATTCTCCAACGCGCCTAGGCATGCTTCTGATCAGGTGGTCAATGTCCTCCTGAGGTATCTCATTCCAGGCAACCACCAACTCCTCTCGAAGTGCTTCTAGAGCCTGAGGAGGACGTTGCAAATTGAGCAATCTCCTACCCATCGTATCCCACACGTGCTCAATTGGGGATACGTCGGGAGATCTTGGTGGCCATGGTAACAATGTGACATCATTATGTTGAAAGAAGTCTATTGTGACTCTTGCAACATGTGGTCGGGCATTATCCTGTTGGAAAGTTGGATCTGCCAGGGTGACAAGATAGGGTAAAAGATGGGGTTCTAGAACCTCGTGGATATAACGCTGCGCGTTCATGTTACCTCTGATGAAGATTAAAGGTGACCTGGAACCATAAGCTATAGCACCCCAAACCATAACTCCAACAGTGTGATGAACATGTCTTTCAACAAAAAACTGTGGATTCCTCCTTTCACCACGTCGCCTTCTAACCCTGGCACGACCATCGTGCATGCCTAAACAAAATCGAGACTCGTCACTAAAGACAATACTGTTCCATTCCTGATCCCAGAGTGACCGTTGTCTGCACCACTCAAGGCGATTACGTCGGTGTTCTCGAGTTAAAGGGAGGACCCAGTGTGACCGGTATGAAAACAAGCCAAAACTTCTCATTCGTCGGTAAACACTTCGCATGCCAATAGGTCTTCCGTGTTCTGCAAACCATTCATTTGCAATGGACCTGGTAGTGGAGAAACGGTCCCTTAAGGCCAATAATCTTAGGCGGCGATCTTCACGGTCTGTTGTTCTATGGCGGCGTCCAGTGCCCCTTGCTCTTTGCGTACGGCCTTCTCGAAGCCATGCCTGACAACACCTAACCACAGTGTCTACACTTCTTTGCACTCTAACTGCAATTGCCCGAAAAGAAAGTCCAGCTTCCCGAAGTCCCACTATACGGCCCCTATCAAACTCACTAAGTTGACGAAATCGTACAGGTCTCCGTACTCTAGGCATCGTAACCGATCGTAAAGGATGTCAAGAACCAAAATCCGCCAACGTTGATTCTTTACTGCGGCTGAAATATTCATTTTTAGAGCGGTAGTGAATTAAAAAAAAAGCAGTATAAAAACCAGAATGTCCAACTGATAAGGTTGAAAATTTTATCACTTGTTATTCACAGTAAGATAAATACATTCACCAACTTTTATTAAAATAAAGCCATTTAAACTGGGTGTTCGGATTTATATGTCACTTAGTATATGTTGCTCATTGCAGGAATCTAAATCTATCTATGGATAAAGTAATTAAGACATGCCCTCTATATTTTCCCATATAGATGCCAGAATTTTCGAAATCTTGCATGTACATAATTATTAATTTTCTTTAAGTGTGAAAGGCAGTTTGTAATAAGATGATGCATATTTTTGTGTCTTGGTGAGAAAATTATCTTGCTAATATAAACATACCTAATTTCAAAATTTTTCAGCCTATAAAAATCTTTTTGACTACGCCCGAAAATTGACAAGAAAGTTGAATTTTTTTGACTACGCCTAAAGTGATCAAAACACTTAAAAACATCAAAGATGGAAGTCTGGCGACATTATAAAATGTTTTATTTTTCATTCGTAACTCCTACGCAACCGATTTCCAAATCCAATATTTCGGCCAATATCTTCGAACTTAAATAATCTCATTCAAAAAATGCCGCTTTTTAATAAATCTGCATGTTACCAGGCCTGATTTTTTTTTAAATTATTTTTTAAACAGATTCCAAAAATTGTTTTTTTTGACATTCTGAACAAAAAGGTATCTTGGAATTTTTGTGTAAAGTTGATAGTTTGATATTCGAAAAAGTACGGAATATGCTATCTTTGACCCGGAAAAATAATCTGAAAACATGGAAATTTTAATGATGCCAATATTTCTGAATATTCTTCACACAGTGTATGCTCTGCGTAAGAATCATTGGGCGAGTGCTCGATTAATTAAAAGGCAGGTTTACAATCACAATACGTCCTGAAGTGCTTCGAGATTTCTTAATAAAAACATTAAAATTTGCGGTTATCATATCGTTTTTCTGGGTTGAAAATGATATATTTCGCACTTTTCTAATATTAATTATATTTCGAAAACCGTCAAGTTCTAAAGCTTGACCGGAGCGAAAAACTATTTTCGGGATTTGTTTAAACATTTTTTGATGCAAATTTGGGCCTGGTGACATTCAGATTCGCTAAAAGGGACTAATTTTGAATAAGATTATGCGAAAAATCGGATTCACAATATTTTCATCGGATGTGAAGATATTTCCAGGACTATTTTTTCGGATATTACAGTGGCGAAATTTTCCACGATTATAAAACTTCGTCAGTTGTAATGGGAAAGCATTTAAAATGCTTGTGTAACTTGAAAATTGCCTCTGCTACAGTAGCCGTCTTTTAATAAAAAATATTGAATGCTATTTCTATTCCATACTTTTGTCATCATCTGAAACTTACAGAGTACAATTCGATTCATCTAACGTCTTGTATAACAGAGTAACAAACGATATATCGTGCTGGTATTTGATGCCAAGAAACTTTTTACCGAACGTATCCAAAGGTACCTGAGGAGTTTCCATCTTGAAAAGTAATAAATTCCGTCATATCTCTTCGCATACATGTGTCCGCCCTTTTATTAAATTTTCTTGCCGCAGATGCACTGGTAGAGAGTACTCTGTACATGCAACTCCTTTGGACCCAGCACAATGCATGCCTCAGAGACTGGAGACCACGTACAGGGTAGATACTTTTATATTCTACTAGCTATTATCCGCGTATGTAAAATTAACACACTAGAACAAATTCTATATTGTTAAAAGTACCTGCCTAGTTTCTAGTTAGAAAATGTATACAGGTATGATAATAATAATAAACCGTCTTTATTGATTTTCACCAAGAAAGAAATTACGATACAATACCAGTGGCGAGGTCTGACTAATAGCTATTCTACTTAACCACTGGGGGGCAGAGCCCGAATAAGTACACAAATAAGTTAGAATTAGCCAAATAACCGATGAGGTAGATAAACTAAAAATATGTATATGGCAAATGAAGCTCTCCAAAAAAATTTGAGCAACGCAGACATTCGCGAAGAAACATACATGTAGTTGTTATGCTTTTAACTCTTTACTACCATATAGAATTTACAACGATATGAGCAAGCAGTAAACTTTATATTAAAAAGAGACCTAACCACTCTTGATATCTACTTATAACTATACTAAGTGACATATAAATCCGAACACCCAGTTTAAATGGTTTTATTTTAATAAAATTTTGTATAAGTACTTAATAAAGCATACTAAGTAAATGATAAAAATTTCAAAATGATTGCACTACTTTAAAGCCCTTTGACCTTTAATAATGTGTGGATGCACCCTGATGTGCTACGCATTCTCCAACGCGCCTAGGCATACTTCTGATCAGGTGGTCAATGTCCTCCCGTAGTCCTCATTCCAGGCAACCACCAACTCCTCTCGAAGTGCTTCTAGAGTCTAAGGAGGACGTTGCAAATTGAGCAATCTCCTACCCATCATATCCCACACGTGCTCAATTGGGGATAAGTCGGGAGATCTTGGTGGCCATGGTAACAATGTGACATCATTATGTTGAAAGACGTCTATTGTGACTCTTGCAACATGTAGTCGGGCATTATCTTGTTGGAAAGTTGGATATGCCAGGGTGTCAAGATAGTGTAAAAGATGGGGTTCTAGAACTTCGTGGATATAACGCTGCACGTTCATGTTACCTCTGATGAACATTAAAGGTGACCTAGACCATAAGCTATAGCACCCCAAACCATAACTCCAACAGTGTGATGAACATGTCTTTCAACAAAAAACTGTGGATTCCTCCTTTCACCACGTCGCCTTCTAACCCTGGCACGACCATCGTGCATGCCTAAACAAAATCGAGACTCGTCACTAAAGACAATACTGTTCCATTCCTGATCCCAGAGTGACCGTTGTCTGCACCACTCAAGGCGATTACGTCGGTGTTCTCGAGTTAAAGGGAGGACCCAGTGTGGCCGGTATGAAAACAAGCCAAAACTTTTCATTCGTCGGTAAACACTTCGCATGCCAATAGGTCTTCCGTGTTCTGCAAACCATTCATTTGCAATGGACCTGGTAGTGGAGAAACGGTCCCTTAAGGCCAATAATCTTAGGCGGCGATCTTCACGGTCTGTTGTTCTACGGCGGCGTCCAGTGCCCGTTGCTCTTTGCGTACGGCCTTCTCAAAGCCATGCCTGACAACACCTAACCACAGTGTCTACACTTCTTTGCACTCTAACTGCAATTGCCCGAAAAGAAAGTCCAGCTTCCCGAAGTCCCACTATACGGGCCCCTATCAAACTCACTAAGTTGACGAAATCGTACAGGTCTCCGTAGTCTAGGCATCGTAACCGATCGTAAAGGATGTCAAGAACCAAAATCCGCCAACGTTGATTCTTTACTGCGGCTGAAATATTAATTTTTAGAGCGTTAGTGAATTAAAAAAAAGCAGTATAAAAAGCGAAATGTCCAACTGATAAGGCTGAAAATTTTTTCACTTGTTATTTACAGTAAGATAAATACATTCACCAACTTTTATTAAAATAAAACCATTTAAACTGGGTGTTCGGATTTATATGTCACTTAGTATATCATACAGTTGTATTTGATTGTCGGTAGTGTAGGCAGTAACGTTCTTTCTGATGTATAATAGACAATTCAGATATAGCTACATGGTAGAGTTAAAATGTTTTATTTGACGAATTCGTATTTACACGGATCTCTGTACCTTAGGTCAACGTTTTGCATTTAGGGGAGTGTCCCCATATTAAAACCACATAAGTCATTTCCGAGTGAAAATATGCATGGTAACTTTTTTATGTGATACTTGATCCTTCAGGTTACGAATGAGGTAAATTATTTTGGACAGATTCAGTTTTCCTAAAGCCGTATCGATTCTTGTTTAATAAGCTGTTCGACTCAAGGTGGTCACTTAGCAGATCTTTCATTTGAATTTCAAAACATTTTGCGAAATACGATATTTAGGTACTAGAGTTTGAGTATGTATAGAGAAATCAATAGTTACGAGCAGAATCAACAATATTGGTATATATGAAATAGTGATAACTCCTTTCCATATATTTAAGCTTGACGATAGTCTATCCTTAGAGTATTGCCAATTTTAGGTATCTAGCAGGATTTTTAAACAAACTCGCTAGTACCATATAGCCTGTATAATACGGTTCTGTCGCAAAAATCTATTTTTAACATCTTTTGCCTAAAAACTACATCTCTGTCATATTATCTACAGTAGAAAAACAAATAAGTTTCCTATAAACTTGTATGGCAGGCAGTTGCGGTTCGTGGCAAAATGAAACAGGTGTTCTGCAAATCCAAACTTACCTATTTTTTACATGTCAGTTCGATCCTGCGCTCCTTCTTGGCAGGAAATTTGTCGATCACCTTCCCGTTGAAATTTTCCATGGTCGAAATAAATTCCTTTTCAATGGACAGCATCGACAACGCTGTAAGGCGATCCTGAGTCACAATATTTCGAAGAAAGGTCTTGATTCTTTTCAATGTTGAGAAATTTCGCTCAGCCTCTGATGTTGACATAGGAGTTGTAACAATAATTTCTAATAGCTTTTTTGTTTCTTTTAGTGTTTCCTCCAAACTATTTTGTATCAAACATCTCAAAAGAGACAGAGTTCCATGTAAACCTCGGCAATCATTCCGTGCATAAATAACAGGCAACTCTGTCTTTAAACGACTTTTTTCTAATTCGGGATAAGCCAAGCAGGTAGTTTCCAACTTGTCATTAGGAAAGTTACCACAGTATTCTCCAAAGTGTTCTGGGAAAAAAAGGGATGCGGCTACCAAATGATCTTTGAATTCAAATCTGTCATTTGCAAAATTCACTATATTGTCGCATGTGACTGCTATTATTACGTCATCTGCTTTTGTTGCCTTGGGGTACAGTGCAGATACTTTTGGCTTCATTTATTATGTCATCTATTTTATTTCTCGCATCGACAATACATTCTTCAAAATTATCGATAGCCGTTTTAACTTGCGCTGGCTCGGTTTTTCTATTCTGCAACTGGTTGAACAAGATGTCGACATGAGGCATGACATGATGAAAAAATGTCAACCATAACACGAAAACAGAAACGTTTAACATAACGGCGATTACCGCAAGCTGCCTTGCAAACAGTTTCATTAGTGAAATTTTCTTCTATTTCTTCCATGCATTCAATGAGTGAGTCTCTGTTCTCAAACACTACATTTATTGTTCGAATATTAAAATTCCAACGAGTTTTTGCTCCTTGGGGAATTTTTTTCCCCACAATTCTGTTCAGTACCTCTACGCGTTGAGGAGAATTATAAAAAAATCCCGGAATATCTTTCAAATCCCCAAAGAACACCCGAACTTGAGCATTTGCGAAAGCAGCTTGGGACATAATCACGTTTAACTGATGCGCCTAACAATGCACATAGTGAGCAAATGGATATCTTTGTTTAATTTTTGCCTGTACTCCAGCATTATGTCCGCTCATTAACGTGGCTCCATCATAGCTTTGTGAAATCAGTTTTTTATGGAAATTTCCTATTAATGGATCTACGACGCTCTAAATATGTCTTGTGAGAGTATGGGGGTCACATTTTTCGGGATTCATATAATTCCAAAAACGTTCTACTGGTTCGCCGTTAAATACGTATCTGAAAATTGTTACCAGTTGGGTTTTCCCCGAAATGTCCGTTGTTTCATCTGCTATTATCGCCAAATACGGGGCTCTGTTAATCTGTTTTATTATTTATTCATGACAAACTTCAAGAAAACAATACAGTAGATCGTTTTGTATTTCTTTCGAAGTTCCTTCAAATATTGAAGCATTTTTTGTGTTCGCTTAAGGTTGTATCAAGCTCAACAGAAAAATTAATCAGTCCACGAAAAATTCCCGGGTTTTGGGAGCTCTCGGTTTCGTCTTGGCCCCGTAGCGGCAATTCAAATGCTCCGCAAAATTTTATACCATCGATTATTTTTGATAGAACGTACTTGTTTTTTGTAACGGTATCATTATGCTGTTGTATATTTCTCCAATATGCTGAATCTGAGCTCTCATGTTAACAGTCCCCAATTCCATCGAATTATAAAGTGTGTTTTAATTTTTTCACTCAGGTGCACTAAATCTGTAACACCTACCTCCGCCCAAGCTTTGACACCGCCGAAAAGTATGCAAGGAAAGCAGAAAAGGGCATTCTTCCTGTTGCACCCACAAACCAGTCATTTCTGGTGTAAATCTCCCTGCTGAAATGCCGCGTATAGCCCTTGCCCCGACTAACGCCCTGTGTTTCTATAAATATGTCCGGCAGCGGTCGACCTGACACCTTCAGCTCAATTTTTTCTTCTAATGTGTGTGATAACATGGAAAATAAATAATGATCAAATTACTACTGCTTTTTTCTGTTAAGACAAAAGTTTTGGCAGTTCTGCAGCTCTGCAGAACTTAAGGACCAGCCGCCCCTGATGGCAGGTATCAGCTATAAAGCTGCTCTAACCCTTTAATCTAGCTTTGTCGCGAAATCCGTTCTGAGCTGACATGAACTGTCCATAAAGCATCTCCCTGCTTAATTCCGTGTCCGTTGGTTAAGCAGTTTAGCAGATAAATTTCTATAAACTTAACTTGAAAAGTGATAAGGTTCCCCTCACTACTCCATCTTAAGGATATAATATCTGGAATTCTTTATTAGGATTTTTCATTTTAGACAAATCTTATTTCTACTTGTAGGCTGGCCTGATTTGAAATGCTCTATGCTTTCCAGCCTCAAAAGTATTGACCCCAGTTTACTCCTTAGTAGTGGAATTCCCATAATTTATTGTGTGTGTAAGTGCCCATTTACATTATATCAAAGAACCAAATATACAGACCCCATATTTGTATCTCTCACTTCAGATTTTATTTTTGCAACAAAAGGTAGCATGTAATGTATATACAGAAACATCCAAATATCACTGACGCCGTAATCTGTACGTATGTTAGAAGGAGTAAGAGAATAAAAAAAACAAATCAGATTATCAAAGCTTTATTTCAATAAATGTTTGAAAAGACCATCAGTCTGACGGATACAAGTGCGACATCTTTTTAATAAAGGAGAACGCTCATTTTCAGACATTGTTTGGAGGGGATGGAAATTGTATGTTGGAAGCTGTATGCGGTAAATGGTTGAAAATTATTGCATATTTGGTGTCACTGAAAGACTTCCAATTATTGAGAAGCTGCAGAACTCAGTGACACCATGCACCTTTCAGATATAACAAACATTTTTTCCTACATATGCCATGGAAACAGAAAGAATTCACCCTACCTAAGGGAACCTACCAAATCATGACTCGATTTACTCATCCCTTATCTTTGAAACCTTTAACAATGGCGTAGGAAGTATAGAGTCAATTTACTTGACGGCATTTTCTTTCGAATTTCTCAAAATCTTTATTTAGTAGACACCTTGTATATTTGAGAAACTGCTGAACACCGCACATCACACATGATATATACCTTCCCAGGAAGTAACTCTGCGACAAAGCAAGTAATTTGCATAATACATACAAGTGATACGCGAATCGAAAGTATATAGGAACTTTTCCTTGGTTATCATCTTGGGTATGCACTGTCTCCGTATTTTGTTGTAATACGTAAAGTTTTCTAGAAGAGAGGCATGTCGCGTGTCACAAGAATAGTGTAGAAAGGTAGTGGTTTATATATTTTATTAGATAAGTTGGATTGCATGTCGTATGTCACAGAGGTAATGTAGAAGAATGCATATATTCTACTAGATTCTATGTGAATAACAGGAAGCACCTATCTCGGAAGCCATGTGAGCAGGTCTCTTATATTTTATAAGGTGCTCAACTGACATAGAATGGAATCTAGTGTCCTCGTGGGTTGTAATTCAGTCCGTCTTTAGACAAAATAGCACGTTTTAGATCAAAAGCTAAGGTCAAAATGATGTTTCAATCTGTACATATTCTAACGAAAACACCATTTTACTGTTCAAAGTCTAATTTATTAGCGCTACACTAATTTATAACACTTGTAAATCATTTATAACAAATTTTATAGCCATGTCGACTCAGCTATTATTTCAAGTGTAATTCCGCGTTCGCTCTTCACTGGTTCGACTGTGTCTCGACTGTGACCAGCTGCTTCTGCCATCTGCTCGGGTATTTATCCCCTTATCGGTGCGCCGAAAAATGGTCCAGCGTTCTCCGTCGTGAACTTCCATTGAAATAGTCCAGATGGTAGCAGGTGACACCAGCACTCACACGGGCGTATAACTGGTTGCATAAACATCGAATCTGCAAGGCGACTCCTCGCCGCTCTATGCCCCAGCTATACCGGTCAATGAATAGGGAGGTTTTGAATAATAAAATTTCACAATAAGTGCAACATAATTTTTTGTGATATCCTGAGAATATTGCTTTCCAGTTATAAATTCAAATTGACATCATGGTAGGGCTGAAGCACCAGCTGCGATTTTTATAACCACATTTGATCAAATATCCTACGAAAAAAAGTGATCGAAACAATTTTGGCGTATAGTCATCGATTTACGATAAATCTACAAGTAATGATATTTTCACTTATTATGGCTAAGCTGACAACTTGAGCGTATGTTTTTTTGTTAGCTTGATGGTTCTTGATGTATAAGGAGTGAGAGTTGAAAATTCGTATCAAAACACCCATCCGCTAGGTATGTTGTTTACGTGTTCACATACAACATTCTTTCAGGTGGGGATAAATCCATAATCATTATCTATGATCAATGTGAATCAATTTTGTTCATTGCCACGCTTAAGTATGGAAAATCCAATGTTTCCGGATGATTCTTGATGTTGTCATTACTCACTTCCATCGGTATACCTACAAGCAATTTTGTCACTCCGTAACCTCAGCATCCATTGCAACTATTTTAATTGAAGAGGATGTAGTAAATAATGATAATAATGGCATATGACATCGCGTACAGACCAATATCAATGCTGTGTACCTTCTGTAAAATTCCCGAAAAAATCCTCAAAATCAGAATTGTGCGCTACGCAAAGAAAAATAAACTATTGTCGGACTATCAGTTATGATTCGTGGACGATAATGAAACTCAAGATGCGATGTCTCACCTACTGTCAAAACTTTATACTGCAATAGATAATAAGGAACCAGCTATATGCATCTTAGTTGACCTTGATACTGTTGACCATTACCATTTATATTTTAGAAACATTGGAATTCATGGGTTTCAGGGGTAAGCTCGCTCAACTGCGTGTTAAAATTGCTAATATTACAAGTAGTCCTCTGACGATAAGCTGTGGGAGTTCCTCAAGGTACCGTACTTGCTCCACAATTCATTTCATCTTTTATATAAACTTCCTACTTAGCCTACCAGGTCTCGCAGAAATGTTTAGCTTCTGATCACAAACACACACAAACAAAAAAAGGCATAGCCATATTAGATTGCTTCAGTAGCTAAATCCTGACAGTGAGTATGAAAAAAAAACACTTGCCTACCTTTACCAGTTACTCTGCAAACTTACCCGATGTATATTAATCACGATGACCAAGAGCTTAATCCGACAGGCGCACATTCAACCAAATAGTTAGGTATTCATCTCGATTGTCATTTAAAATCAACATACAAATAGTCTCATAATATAGCTTCGCTCAGTGTATTATGCATTAGTATATCCGCATCTGACTTCTGGTATAATAGCATAGTCCTCAATTTACACTGTCAATGCGAATGAACAACTACGAGCCCCTTCCCACTTCAGTTGGCCCACTCCAAGATTTGTACCAAAATATGCATTTATAAACTAATCATGACGAAACTATTTACTTCTAAAACAATTTATTTTCTCAAAAAAAGTTTAGATACACTCTAGTCGTAAAAAATACATATTTGAAATCACTTAGACCTATAACTAATAGAACATCTGAACAAATAAACAATGTGCGAATAAATGCGCGAAGTTAACAAAGCAACAATTGAAAGATTACCATTGGGAAACATCACCTTCATTTTTTATTACGACTGAAATTCTTTGGGGCATAGTGTTAACCAAGTTTTGGCAAACATTTGGTGTAAAATAATCCCATATTTCTTGAAGCTTTTGTTTCAGTTCGGTGACTGTACGAGCAGGATGTTGTTGTAGAACCTTTTTCATCTCGTGCCCCAAAGTTTCAATAGGTGACAGAACTCATTTCAAAAGTGGTACATTATTTTCCTCCATCCATTTTATAGCTTTTTTTGAGGTATGGCGCGCTGCACCATCTTGCTGAAACACAAAATCTTGGCCGGATGCCAAACATTCTTCCATCACTGGTAAAAGCGATTCTTCTAAAATTGCCAAATATTTGTTTGTATCCACATTTTCAGCAATAAAATGAAGTTTTCGTACTCCTTTTGATGACATACTGCCCCAGACCATAATGGATGCTGGAAATTTCACTTTTCTCTTCAGACAGTCAACATGGAATGCTTCATTTTTTTTGCGAATAACTCTACTGCGACTGTCACCAACACAAACTTCGAATCGGGCCTCATCACTCCATTGTATTGCACACCATTGTTGAGGTGTCCATTGTCTATGTTCTTTAGCCCATCTAAGCCGATTTTTATTTTGCAGTGGAGTTAATAGTGGCTTTTCTTTGGCCTATAAACAAGTTGTGCAACTTTAGGGTTTTTACTTCACTTTTTTTATAAGAAAACTTACCTTGCAAGTGCTAAATCCCAGTTTGTGGGCCTCTCTATGAGTGTGGACCTCGAAATTCTCGTTCCAACAGCGTCACTCCACAGAGCACTTAATTGTAAATAATTGGCACGCCTGTTTTTCAAGATTATTCTTCTTAATGCTCTACGGTCGGTATTTGTGATATCACTTTTTTTTTCTCATATCGTGGCTTAATATTAACTGGACCAGTTACGTTATATCTTCTAACAAGATTTCTCACACTGTACCGCGATAAGTCTAACAAAGTTCTGAGTTTGATTTCCCAGAATTAAAAAATTTAATTATCAGTAACCGAATTTTCTCACTAATAATAACCTTTCCTCTACCCATTTTGAAAACCTTAACTACCCAAAACTATTTTAAACGTATTCTGGCAGCTGTGATTAATAAAAACAAACTTATTTTGCATTGAAATGAAAATAGGTTGATATGCTGTAATTGCAACATGTGTTATTTTTATGCTGCAAATTTGATTAGGGAATGATAAAGTTGGTGTTTTCTACTATATATTATCAAAACCCTGCTACTTTTTTATTATTTGTGTTTGATAAGAAAAAAACTAAGATTTCAATAGTTGGGCCAACTGAAGTGAGAACGGGCTCGTAAATCATCAGACGTGCTGCTGGTGGCTACTATGCACTCATTGACATGTCTCAACATGCAGTACCATGCAGCGTCCTGCGTCCGTTTGTTGAGTCATATTGCAAAACTTTTATAGTACCCTTTTATAACGTCGCTACCTTAAAATGGTGTTTCATATTCAGTCAATGCAAGGGTTTTAATTTATGGCTAACTCTCTCATATTTGGATATGCCGTATACAAGTGTTCTGAACTCGTTGTATTCGAGATGATTCGTGGTCTAAGTAAGGGGAGTAAATAGGAATAGCATATGATATCAGAGATGTACAACGCAATCTTTTAGTTTCACATGTATGATAGGTTCTATGGGGATATAAAGGTTTTAAGGAAAAGCCAGCCCTTTGAATACATTTGCCAATATGTTATTTGAATCGTAAGTTATTGACAATTATGAGGATGGATTTACCATCGCAAAGCAATATTCTAACAATACCAATGAAACATTCTTCTGCTGCACATTTTTTTAAGAGTAAATTACCTAATCCGTGAGGTACTAGTTGGTTACTAAGTTTGGCATGAAAGGCTGAAATTTAGTCCTTGCACATGTTGAACAATCTGGAGCTATTAGGATTTTAAAATCATTACCGCCAACCGCGTGTGGGATAGATTTCAGAGTTAGTTTCTGTGGATTTTTGTTATTTTTATGTTTTCCCCACCTGTCGTCACAAAACTTTTAGAATGGTTCGCTTGACTATTAATAATAACAATTGTAACGTTTGACTCTAATCAAAAATTTAAATCGTTTGTTATATGGTTTAAAATGATTTGGCTCGGCTTGATAATATACTAAGTGACATATAAATCCGAACAACCAGTTTAAATGGTTTTATTTTAATAAAAGTTGGTGAATGTATTTATCTTACTGTAAATAACAAGTGAAAAAATTTTCAGCCTTATCAGTTGGACATTCCGGTTTTTATACTGCTTTTTTTTAATTCACTAACGCTCTAAAAATGAATATTTCAGCCGCAGTAAAGAATCAACGTTGGCGGATTTTGGTTCTTGACATCCTTTACGATCGGTTACGATGCCTAGAGTACGGAGACCTGTACGATTTCGTCAACTTAGTGAGTTTGATAGGGGCCGTATAGTGGGACTTCGGGAAGCTGGACTTTCTTTTCGGGCAATTGCAGTTAGAGTGCAAAGAAGTGTAGACACTGTGGTTAGGTGTTGTCAGGCATGGCTTCGAGAAGGCCGTACGCAAAGAGCAAGGGGCACTGGACGCCGCCGTACAACAACAGACCGTGAAGATCGCCGCCTAAGATTATTGGCATTAAAGGACCGTTTCTCCACAACCAGGTCCATTGCAAATGAATGGTTTGCAGAACACGGAAGACCTATTGGCATGCGAAGTGTTTACCGACGAATGAGAAGTTTTGGCTTGTTTTCATACCGGCCACACTGGGTCCTCCCTTTAACTCGAGAACACCGACGTAATCGCCTTGAGTGGTGCAGACAACGGTCACTCTGGGATCAGGAATGGAACAGTATTGTCTTTAGTGACGAGTCTCGATTTTGTTTAGGCATGCACGATGGTCGTGCCAGGGTTAGAAGGCGACGTGGTGAAAGGAGGAATCCACAGTTTTTTGTTGAAACACATGTTCATCACACTGTTGGAGTTATGGTTTGGGGTGCTATAGCTTATGGTTCCAGGTCACCTTTAATCTTCATCAGAGGTAACATGAACGCGCAGCGTTATATCCACGAAGTTCTAGAACCCTATCTTTTACCCTATCTTGACACCCTGGCAGATCCAACTTTCAAACAAGATAATGCCCGACCACATGTTGCGAGAGTCACAATAGACTTCTTTCAACATAATGATGTTACATTGTTACCATGGCCACCACCCGACTTATCCCCAATTGAGCACGTGTGGGATATAATGGGTAGGAGATTGCTCAATTTGCAACGTCCTCCTCAGACTCTAGAAGCACTTCGAGAGGAGTTGGTGGTTGCCTGGAATGAGATACCACAGGAGGACATTGACCACCTGATCAGAAGCATGCCTAGGCGCGTTGGAGAATGCGTAGTACATCAGTGTGCATCCACACATTATTAAAGGTCAAAGGGCTTTAAAGCAGTGCAATCATTTTGAAATTTTTATCATTTACTTATTATACTTCATTAAGTACTTATACAAAATTTTATTAAAATAAAACCATTTAAACTGGGTATTCGGATTTATATGTCACTTAGTATATGTGGACCTATCTCCAGACCAAGTGGCATATTCGCTTGAAAAGCAAATTCAGGTGGAACCTTCGAAGAGGTGGGGCACACACAACACAGTGTAGAAAAATAGAGCTTCTATTTGATTTTTTATTTATTTTTGATTGCATTGATGGAATAACAATATTGATGATTCTATGACATAAATTGCATTTTATATAGTCTACCGTTGTGTTTGTTAAATGTATTTACCCATAAAATTGTGAATAAACAGTTTGTTGAAAGTGTTTTTGTTATTACATATACATACGGACATGTAGAAAAATTAAAACACTAGCTGACTGTAAGCTACCACAATATACAGGATGTCGAAATTTATACAGGGTGTAAACGTTATGGTAGTCATTACTGAAATGCGTAATAGGGGAGTCAAAACAAGTCAAAAAGTTCATATGACCCTCGGTCTAAAAGTCAATAGATTTTTGTCTAAATGGCCTTTATAGTTCACAACTTTAAGTGCTTTATATCGACCCCAATTTTACTAATTTTTATATTCTATTCTAAAAAGTTTTTAAATTGAGTAATTAACAAGTAAATGGCATTAAGTTTTTCTACGTTAAGTCAAAATTTGAAGTCAGTAAGTAAGTAAGTTTCATTAAATTGAATATTTAAAACACACAAGACAACAGCGCGTCGGTCTTTCATCACTCTTATCGAACTGGCAATCGATCGCAAACGGTAACAGTGGTTAGTTATCGGGATCGGGCCTGTTGTTTTGTTTTTGTTCGCGTACTTCGTCGTGTTTATTTACAATGTCCTCGAATCAAGAGTTCGCCGGCCTGTTGTTAGTTTACGGTGAAGCTCGTCAGAATTCAAATCTTGCAGCTCAAATTTATCGCGACAGATTTCGCCAACGGGTACACCCAGACAGAAGGACATTTGTGCAAGTGTACCAAAGACCTCGAGATACAGGAAGTGTTCAGCTCACTAATATTCGCACTCGTGAAAGACAGGTTACTGTAGAGCAGGAGGAATAAATTTTAAATATCGTGGAAATCAATGCAGATATCAGCACTCGGGAATTAGACCGCAGCGTAGGACTATCGCATACCATAGTCCATAGAATCCTACGGGAAAATTTGCTTTATCCCTACCATGTACAACGAGTGCAGGCCTTGTTACTAGAAGACTATCCTCGCAGACTAACATTCTGTCAGTGGTTTTTGCACAAAAACATTGAAAACCCAGATTTTTTTAAAATCATTCTAACCACGGACGAATGTACTTTTACGCGAGACGGGATATTAAATTTCCATAATACTCACATGTGGGCCCAAGAAAATTTTCATACCATTCGTGAAGGTCATTTCCAACAACGTTTTAAAATAAATATTGGGGTGGGTATTCTTGACGATCAGGTAAGGTCCTTTCGAGTTACCCCCAAAGTTGTCGGGAGAAAAATACCTTAGCTGTCTAGCCAATAACCTACCAGAACTTTTGGAACAGACCTTAGACAACATGCCATTACAACGGAGACATAATTTGTGGTTTCTTCATGATGGGGCACCACCACACATTTTTAGAGGCGTCATTCAGTATTTGAATGAACATTATCCAAATCGCTGAATAGGTCGAAATGCTCCTGATCCTCGAAAATGGCCAGCAAGATCTCCTGACCTCAATCCGATGGATGGTATTGGGGAGAACGTAAAGGGATGATTTATGGGGCTGGTCCAATAACAACTGAAGCACAACTTCGCGAAACAATTTTTAATGCGGGTGAAATAATAAATGGACAACTTCGAGGACCTAGAGTAAGAAGAAACTGGGTTCGTCGTAATGAAGCTTGTGTGGAAAGTGGAGGACGACATTTTGAGCACCTTCTTTAAATACAAAAAAGTGCAGTGTGGGTTTTAAAAAGAAAATAATGTATGTTTCAAAATTGTGTACCCTATTTATAAGTGGATTTTCTTAATACATTCAGTAGACTTTCACACACCAGGTGAAGCGCTGAGACAGTTAGTGGTAAGTCCGTTTTTTTAATTGTTTGCATTTTACGGGTATATTATCAAATAATGAAATAATACCTAAGAGTCAAAAATAACAAACTCCATCTTTATTTACACTGCGTTCCGTCGTAATTTGCGTCTGGCATTGCGGCGTTGTCAGATTTTATTTTACTTTAAAGCCGCTTTTCTATAAAAAATGCCATTTTGACCCCCATGTTATATGAAACTTTTTGCTTATTTTAACCCCATGTATCACCCATTTAAATAATGACCATAATAACGTTTACACTCTGTATTAATACCTTTTGATGGACAGATCTGCTGTTCAGTTGAAACTGCTTATTGCATCCCATAGAAACCTTCACAATGCTTCGCAATTGTCTGCAACACTAAGATTGTGTATAACCTACGCACTTTCATATGATTTTTCAGGAAAATGAGAATTTAATTTGAAATGTCAACGACTGTCAACCTGGCGGCTTGAGCTTGATTGACTTGTAGTATGAACTTGCATCATACCTTGATTACTGACTACGTCATTTTCGTTCAAAACAAATCGTTTGCTTTATCTTTCTACCTAGCCCGAATTCGTTGACTTTAACTCTATAGTAAATTTTGAAAAAATAAGAAGTATACACACGCATTTATAAATAGCGACTCTGTCCTAGAATCTTTTAGTGGGGTATCAAAACAAAAAATCCAATATCATCCCTTTGACGTAATACGGATTATTAAAATACTTGGAATCTCACCCTTTGATGGATATTACAAATTCCGTTATCGTCCCTCGGTGAATACACTAGTTAATTGGCCCGAGACGCCGAGTGAGAGGCTACGTACAGGTGGAAAATGGAAATTCTCTTGGAAAACCATCCTAATATTTATCTATACTGAGTGACAAAAAAAGGTAAACACCTGCGTATGTTTACTAGAATTCAAGAAGTTTTGACATATCGATTTATCTAGCCATGAACAACAAGTGATAGAATGGTCAGGTTTTACTGTTCGCTGCGCGCCTTGTTTGGCGATAAAGAAGCATTCAGTTCGTACATTCACGGTGACAGCTAAATGTTAAATTTGGTGTAGCTTATTGAGAAGCCTTTTTGTGATTGCTCAAAATGCCTAGGGTGAGTAGAATTCGCCAGGTGTCTCAGCTAAATGACTTTGAGAGAAACTACAGATCCTTACACGGTATACTGCAGTGTGAACGAGCGTCGACTCAGGAAGGCCGAGGACAACGAGCGAGGGGTTCTGGAATGAATGAATGAACGAATGAATCGTGAAATTAGAGGCATTCCGGCCACCATAAGGAGCCAGTGTATATGCCGCTTAAACGGGCCCTTATGCACCTCTACATTCCTTAGATCACAAGCCATGCCCTTTTAGCGAAGTTGAGAATCGCCTTGAGTCCAAGCTCCTTGAAGTCCTGAGGGTCCAATGTAACAGACCCCAGTATAGTCTGCCTATAGCAGCTCAGAGCTTCACAGCGACACAACACGTGCGCTGAGGTCTCTTCCTCTACCCCGCAGCGCTTACACAAGGGATCCTCAGCCACCCCCATCACGTGCAGGTGGCGCCTTAACGTGTTATGGCCAGACAAAAGTCCTACCAGCAACCTTACGTTGGCTCTATCCAGAGATAAGCAGAAACGTCCATCCTTAGCACTTGCAATACAAGACACGAAGTAATCTTACAGGTACTTAGTGCCTTCATTGCAGCCTGGCTGTCGGATAAGATTGTTATTCTTCTTCTAGGCCCACCCTCCTCCAGAATGCAAGATACACAAGCCAGAATCGCAAAGATTTCCTCCTGTAAAATAGTGGTGTATCCACCGAGAGGCGGAGATATCCTCGTTCTAGGTCTAGAGACCCCAGCACTTGAACCCTCTTCGGTCACCCGGAGAGTCTCCGGCTACCGGCGTCCCACTCCTCCCTCGTTGAATACTCCACAATAAACTTTTGGGGTTAATACGATCACCTCTACTTAGACGGACGAGGTCCTCGCTTTGCAATTCGACTAAGATGGCAGTATGCCCCTTGACAGGATTCAAGAAGGCCCTGCTGCCCTCCACAGTCGATGAGCGACTATTCTCGCCTCACCGCGGATCAACAGATCCAACGGTGAGACATCCAACAGAGCTTCCATTGCACTCAATGGCATTGTACGCACTGCGCTTATAATGCGAATACAGGCCAAACGCTGAATTTTATCGAGTTTAGCCTTAGTTGTCTCGGTTCTGACGCAAGGCCACCTGACCAGAGAGCCGTAGAAGAGAGGTAGACGTACTATCGTCCCGTAGAGCCAGTATACCTCAAGGGGTTCTGGAAGTCGCAGAGGGACCACAGAGTGACATGACCGCCGGTTAAGACTTCTGGCTCTGAGAGACAGATTCAGTAGTACTCGAGTCATCGCTAATCAGTGGTTTGAAGAGCATGGAAGGATGGTTGGTATACGTACAGTATATCGCCGAATATGACATGGCCTTTTTTCTTATCGCACACACTGGGTGCTACCTCTCACAGCTGAGCATCGGCGTAACCGTTTGCTCTGGTGTAGAGAAAGAATTGTATGCTATGGTTGATCAAGAGTGAGAAGGTGACGTGGTGAAAGACGTGATCCACAATTTGACAGAGAGCATCACGTTCACCACACCGTGGGAGTTATGGTATGGGGTGCTATTGCTTATGGTAGCAGATTACCACTAATTTCCATCAGAAGCAATAAGACAGCCCGACGCTATATTCAGGAAGTAGTGGAGCCTCATCTTATTCCATACCTCCATCCAGAACCCGACTTTTCAGCAAGACAATGCCAGACCGCATGTTGCCAGAGCATCGTTAGCCTTCATGGATCAACATCGCATCAACCAGTTACCTTGGCCACCACGATCGTCTGACCTATCTCCAATTGAACATGTTTGGGACATGATAGGTCTTAGGTTCTCGAATTTGCATCACCCTCCACAGACTTTACCAGCTCTTACACACGAAGTTGCAGTAGCCTGGAATGAGATACCCCAACAAGATATCGACCACCTTATCAGCACGATGCCCCGGCGTGTCAATGAGTGTATATGGAATCGTGAATGCTCAACAGATTATTGAACCAGCTTCTGCAGTCAGTTGACGAATCAAGCTAAAAATTTAATCATTTTACTAGTAAGGGACATTGAACATACCATATATGACAAAAATTATTAAAATCGGATAAACATACCCAGGAGTTTACCTTTTCTTGTTACTCAGTATATTCTATTGCATGGCCAACCTATATTTTCCTAATCATTCCAAGATTGTTATGGTTTTCACTTATAAAACATGGAATATCTCAAAAAATACTTGGTTTAGATGTAGGGAATGCTTAATAAAATTGAAAAGACATCAAGAGACCCGTTGAATAGAGATATAACATACATTAAATTTTTCGAGAAAACTATAACCTTCTATTTTGACTCACCCTGTATATCCCGGTTTATAGATATACGTGAAAAATACTGGATACGAATGTCTACCACTGTCTCAATCACTCAGTATAATAAAACAGTTTTTATCTAGAGTGTGCTTAAGATAGGGGAAGCCAAATGTACAATGATTTTAGTGAAAAAGTGGCCATATTTTCCGAAATGCCCGGTACAAATTCCTGAAACCATACTTTCTCAGAATGACCAAGGAAAGGCGCATCTGAAGATCAATAAACATATAGGGTATCCCGTTTAAAAAATACAAGCTTATATTGTGTGTATCAAATTTTATATTTAACATTTTTCTGCAGCTCTAATAGTAATGAAGAAATTGAGCTTTGACACATTATTTGGACAGCCTGTATATTTCTTCAACGTACCTACATTCTGTTGGTATCTACATATTTCAAAAAATTTCACATTTAACGGTATTTTTATAACCTCAATTGCTTCAGGTGATTCTTATTCCTAATATTTGCCTATGCTATGGCTTCATGATTATTTCAGAGATTTAGGGCCAATTTCACCAACATTAATATTTGACGGTCAGTTGAACCAATAGGAAAGGACCTTATCGAAATGCAATTTGACGGAAGTTGTCAAAGCTCTCTGAATATTAGTGATTTCTACTGAAATGTTGAATAAAGTCGTGAAAAAACAAGGGTACATTATAGATGTAATATTATGTCTTTGTGCTTTAGAATTAGGATAATTTTCATAGAATTTCAAATTTTTATCATTTCACAAAAGACGGTCAGTTATTTAAATGGACCAATGAAAATGAAAGAAATAATAGGTCGATTTTCTAGCTATTATATCTGGTAGTATGTTTTCACTGTTTTTGACGACTGTTCATGCATGGCAATCTAGGTTTGCCTGTATATCACGTACAGGGTGTTGTATATAATACGTACCTGTAGAAATGTATGTACTGATTTTTGTTATTTTGAAAAAAATGTAAACAAACAGCACATTCTGCATTTCTGGGTTCTAAAACGTCGATATTTGTAAAAGTATGCGCATCCACCTATTATTCATCGTCTAGATAGTATAAGTCAGAATCAAAAATACCTATTTATGAAAATATATCTCCAAACATTGTTATATTTTCTTATTTCTATTATTATAACACGTCTGGGATATCAATTACTTTTAAAGTGTAGTGATCTGCACATCTGCGGTGTTGCCGAACCAGCAAAAAAAAAAAACGGAATCCGTAAATAGTGTCGTTGAATTCGGTATAAAGAAAATGCCGTTCCAAGATCAGTGGTAGATCAAGGACCCTTGAGTCATGAAAAACGTCTGATATTGTATTGGGCGCGCACACAACATCTTTTTTGGGGGCATAGTTCTATATTACAACTTCTGCAATGTGCATACTGGTCGATCTTTCGAAGTACTTTGCAAGCATTCTGGAAACTCGGTTTTCCATTGTTGCTTATAGGATTGTGAATATTTTTCTGTTTTGCACCTGAACCCATGAACTCACCTCTCATTTTATTGTAATACTTATTTTGAAAACAGACAGGTTTCGGTTTCTTTATCACTTGTCCGGTGATGAGGTAATGACGGTAATCTATCAGTGTGTACCCTTTGTATGCACAAAAATCAATTCAGGCAAGCGGAGTAAGGGATGAGGATGTACGTTCGTAATCATAGGCAACCCAAAGTGTGTATGCATATGTATGGATAATGGGGCATAAAACTATGAAGACTACATAAAATTATTTTTTAGCTTTATTTTTGGTTTCAGCTCTTTTTCGCTAAGTTTAGAAATATTTAAATTATTTTGAAAAATCATAGAGAATGATGTTATCGGTAAACATTCTCTTTTCGGTAAAAATACCGAAAAATCCGGTTCAAGTCCATGCATAGACAATCTGAAATTTGCAATATGAATTTATATTCTAAATTCTATGCATATCCGTTCATATCTGTCAATATTTCATTTGAAACTTTTATTTGTCATAAGATTTTAGCAAAATGTAAGATAGTAAAAGCAATACCGCACCCTGCAGCCCAGTTGACAAGAATGACAAGCTATCAAGATTAGGGATGTTTAGATCCATGAAAAGTATCGTTATGTATCGATTCTTATCGTTTTAGGAGGTATCGACACTCTAAAATATTGGAATAAAATTATCGATATCCAGCGGAATGAAAGAAAGAAGAAAAGTAATCTGAAGTTAGTCTCTCTTTCTGACACAGTCCGGATTGAAAAATGACGATACTCTTGAAATGTATCGATACTCCTAAATATAGGATCGTATCGAACATTTCTACTGTTAAGATGTATAATCCGAGGTACCGACGGAGCTATTTTGCGGCGTCATGGAAATAATTTTAAATTTTCATTTGCATTTTTCAAGTGTTGTGCAACGATTTTGGGAAAAATTCCACGTATAGTCTTATAAAGTATAATAGAGTATATTTCAACAGTTGGCGGAGCTTACTCTACTGGGACCAAGGGTTGACGGATCCCACACATGTGTCACTCGTTGGGTAGTTTTGAAATGTAATAATCAGCTGTTATTCATATAAATATAACCTAGAAAGAAGAAAATTCTATTTTTTGCAGGTTTTAAGTTTGCCGGTAGCTTTACGACATATGTATATTTGAGTATTTCTTAATCGCTGTAAATATAGTGTGGATGTTTGTTCAAAATCTTGAATGGTTTTGTGTGAATATCAATCGACGGTGCTCTAATGGTACTGATGAACGGCAAGTAAATCAATGAATGTTTGGAAACGAGCAATATCTTTTGATAGAGCCTGTCATCAAGTAGGTGCTTAATGGCTATCTGCAAGAGGTTTATAGGAAAAGAACACACGGTAGGTGATGTTGAATTAGTAAAATCGCATATCAATTGAAGAAAATAATATAAACATAAATAAACAATTGACAATATTAAAAACATGAATTTTATTCAAAAATCGAACACTTTTTTAAATTTTGACTAAGTTATATGTAATTTCTTAATATTCAATAAGCTGGTGATAATTCAATGACAAGCTGTCATCTCATACTTTGACAGTATTTTGTTTTTAACATTTCATAGCTATTGATTGCTAAAATTTGTTGATTGGAATTTGAAGCTTATTCGCTGTATTTGACGAACTGTTACCCTATAGGTGGAGAATAACGGACCGTTGATTTGACAATCCTGGTGAAATCCAACCTTAATAAAATATTCTTCCAAAGTATTGAACAATAACATTCAAAAGCTTAGAGACAACCCCTCGTATTTATTATATCTAGCAAGTACCCAGCACCTGCAGCACTGGCTAGCTAGCACTCCTGAAAGAGGGTGTGCTTTAATTAATTTTTATTGTTATGCCGTCGGGGCGAAGAAGAAAAATTAATTCGGTTAATAAATATTCTAGCGAACGTTATCAGAAAGAATATAAATTGGCTTTTTAGCGGCTACATTTGTATTTTCGTTCGTATGCAAAAGCAAAGAACGGGGTAGACGCGTGAAGCGCTATCAACGAAATCATAATAGAAGGTTTGCTTGGAACAGGTCTAGTTGATCACAAACATAACGATGCTCGGTTGCACCGCTTTGCTAAGATCATTTTTAGCGGAGGTGACTGTCGATTTCAATAGTTTTATTGCACCAGATATAATTAAAACTAGAGTGGAAGTTGGGAACTGTGGACAGTGGAGCTAAGTCGAAGATTACTTCTGCTTAAGGTGAAGTTTGTAACATACTATGTATCTTGGTTCTGACGAATCGACGGTCGAATATACAGGGTGTTTCAGTTTATTGTTGCATAACTTTAAGATTCGATAGAACTTTTAAAATTAATGCATAAAGTCTATATAAACATGGGTCGAAAAATGCCTGGCTTCCGAAATACAGGGTGTTTAAATTTACTTTCTAAAATAGTTTTTTTTTAAATATTTCCAACAATATTTGATGTATAACAGTGAAAATTGGTATACTCGTACAAGGGTTTTTTGGTACGACAAAACGAACCATGGACATAGTTTTACTGTAGCCGCTAGAGGGCGCTCTCTACTGTACCTGTAGTGTATTAAAATGACCGAAAATTTTTTCTTAGTGCAATTTTTTGCTTTTTGAATAAAAAAACTGATTCTTCGCACTTTTCAACATAAAAAAGCTCTCCTGTGAGTTTTCGTTATAGTTAGCCGTTTTTGAGATATTTCGATTTTTAAGGTTCGATGCATATCTCGATAATTTTTAGAAGTAGGCTGTGCCTGCAAATATTTTTGAAATTGAAAGCAGAATAAGGTTAAACGTCAATTAGTTGACATTTAGTTTTGTTGTCTGTTGAAACCTGAAACGTTTTTTTGCAATTGTGAATGCACGAAATTTAGTTTCTTTTACCTGTTTTTTTTGTAAGTTTTATAAAAATGCCATTTTTATTCTCCAATCAAGAGTTAGCGGATATTCATTTTGTGTATGGCTTTGTAAATGGAAACGCAGCAGAAGCAGCCAGAGAATACGCACGAAGATTTCCAAACAGACGACATCCAACTCGCTCAGTATTTGTAAGAGTGCATCGCCAAGTAATTGAAAATGGTTTTGGAAATCTCCAAAGGGATCAAAACATAAACGTTCGTCAGCGCAGATTTACCCGTATGATTCTGCGTGAGTTTGATAGAGATCCGACCACAAGTGTTAGGAGAGTTTCTGGTGCCTTGGGAATTTCAGCAAGCCATGTTCACCGTGTTCTTAGAAATGACCATAGACGTCCTTACCATTTGCAACCTGTGCCAGGACTACAGCCAGGGGACGGAGAACGAAGAATCACATTTTTTCAGTGGATTCTTTTTAGAAATGATAATAATAGGGAGTTTTTAAGTAACGTTTTATGGACCGATGAGTCATGCTCCACTAGACGTGGAGTGGTAAATTTTCATAATCAACATATTTGGTCGCATGAAAATCCGCATGCAGTTCGGGAAAGAAATTTTCAGCATGAATTTAGTGTGAACGAATTGGTATCTACCGTAATCGACTATTTGGACCCTACCTTTTGCTTGCAAGGTTAAATGCTGTGACCTTCTTGGAATTTTTAAAGGCTGAACATGTGGGATGATGTTATGTTAGATTTAAGAAGATTGGCCTGGTTCCATCTGGATGGTTGTCCAGCTCATTATTCGAGAATAGTTAGAAACTGGCTGGACGAAAATTATCCAGAAAGATGGATCGGCCGTGGAGGACCAGTCGCCTGGCCTCCACGATCCCCTGACCTAAATCCATTAGATTTCTTTGTGTGGGGATTTCTAAAAGACAAAGTGTACCAGACTCCCGTAACCACAAGAGATATGCTAATAGACAGAATCAGGAATGCATGTGATGAAATAAGGCCTTATTGGTATAATGCTATACCACGTTCGATCATTCGTAGATGTGAATTGTGTATTGAACAATTGGGTTTACATTTCGAGCAACTACTTTAGATTTTGTATGCTTGTCCTAACTATCCAATAGCATTTTAGTTGTAAATCATTAATTTAATTTGTTAAAAATAATATTGGAAAAATAAACAAATTAATATTCTGTTTTTTTGTGTTTATTTGGAGTTAGGAATTATTGCTGTGTTTAAAAACACAATCTAAACGATCATCTTAATTACTTGTAATGCCCAAATCGAAAATGTAAAAAAAAATATTATTTTCTCATAAATAATTAAAAATGCATCGAACCTTAAATATCGAAATATCTCAAAAACGGCTAACTACAACGAAAACTCACAGGAGAGCTTTTTTATGTTTAAAAGTGCGAAGAATCAGTTTTTTTATTCAAAAAGCCAAAAATTGCACTAGAAAATTTTTTCGGTCATTCTAATATACTACAGGTACAGTAGAGAACGCCCTCTAGCGGCTACAGTATGCTTATGGTTCGTTTTGTCGTACCAAAAAACCCGTGTATACCAATTTTCACTGTTATACATCAACTATTGTTGGAAATATTTAAAAAAAACTATTTTAGAAAGTAAATTTAAACACCCTGTATTTCGGAAGCCACGCATATTTCGACCCATGTTTATATGGACTTTATGCGTTAATTTTAAAAGTTCTATCGAATCTTAAAGTTATGCAACAATAAACTGAAACACCCTGAATAGATTCACTGGTGAACAAAATTAAAACAATTTTTTGTGAAATGGACAAAACAAAGTGGTTATTACGTAAAACGTACCCAAAAAGCCGGAAATAGCATTCGATTTTTTGTATTACCCACAGTTTTCTTGCAATAATGCATTTTATTTGCTGCTTATGCTCGTGAAATATAAGGATATGAGTGTAAGAGTACTAATAAACACCCGAATAAACATTAATCTCAGAATGTTGTTGTCGATGTTTTACGACTATATGTCCTGAAGTATCTCTTAACAATGTCCATCAATAATCAGCAAGCAAATTGACACTGCATTTGCCTTGATACCGTTTTTCCATACCAGAAATGTGTTGGTGGAATCGTACACCATGTTCATCACTTACCGTACCTAAATTTTCCAATCCAAAAAATGAATTTTTAGAGACATGTTACATCCCATTTCTTTATAAGCATTAACTAGTTCACTTACAATATCTCTATAATTGTCTGCCTTCACATTGCCTACCTAAAAAATTTGCAGTAACTGATTTAAAAGCATTACAAGGTCGTAATTCAGTTTCATTTAGAGCACTGTCAAATACATCATTCTTGATGATTTTCCGTATTTGAGGACCCACAAATATGCCCTCTTTAATTTTTGCCTCACTAAGTCTCGGAAATGTTTGTTTTAAATGCAGAAACACTCTTCCATTTCGATCCGCAGCTTTCACATAATTGTTCATCAGTCCCAACTTAATATGCAAAGGTGGAAGCAACTCGTTTTTGGGATCAACTAGTAGTTCATGAGCAATGTTTATGAGGCCCAAGGTTAATACCTGTGGCCACTCCTTCTGTTCATAATGACGATCTCGCGCACGACTGTCCCATTCACAGAGAAAACAACAATATTTGGTATATCCCCGTCTCATTCCAAGAAGAAGGGGCTATTACCTTTAAATCTGCATATATGGCCCATATATATTCACTATAACGGACATGCTCTAACATAACTCGCATATTTTCATATGATTTCTTGACGGAAACAGTGTGTGAGGTCTTGTTGCCGTTTTCGATAAAAAGTAATGTTAACATCACTGTGGAGAAGATTCCATCCTTTAAATCTTGACGCTAAAAGTTCTGACTGGGATTTTGATAGATTTAATTCTCGAACTAAGTCAATAAGTTCGCCCTGTACCATCACTTTCAGAATCGGTGGATTCGACTTTTTCATCAAAAAATCAAGATTTTTGTATACTTAACAGTATGTTTCGATTTTGATCCAATACCTTTAATATTTGTAAGGCAAAAATAACAATCAGTAGCTTGGTCTCTCGGTTCTCTCCAAACCATTGGTACCGTAACGGGCATTTTACGATTCTCGGCTCTTAACCAACCTGTTAACAACGTTACACAAGTCTTACAACATATATGAGGGGCCCATAGTTTATCTTGGTCGACAACTTTAATTCCAAAATAAAGTTCCTATGCTTTCAACACAAGGGGAGTAAAAGTACGTTTTTGGGATTTAAAAAGCACACATAACAAAAACTGTTCTCACTATTTACACAATTTCTAGGCATTGTCCATAAAGCTAGTCTCGATCACAATAAACCAAAAACAACAAACCGTTTTAACAAAAATTAACAGTATTCAGAACATCTCAGTACTCTTCAGCACAACAAACGTAACTGACTCTGCTGCTATTAGTCTACTAATAAAGGCAATATGCTCTCTAAACATAGACCTCGTATATAATACACAGGAATAGACAGGTCTTAACATTATATATGTGCGTCATGCATAAAAGTAGATGTTACCGAATATCTGTGGATGATAGAAAAATTCTGTTTTTAGTTTTGATTTAAGTGACTCAAAAGATATAAGATACACCCAAAAATCGTCATGTCACAAATCCTGTGTTTATCAGTGTTATTAGTACGAGCCACAAAAATATTTGGATACTGTCCAATTTTATCTAAAAGTTTGTTTATTTTCGTAAGGCTAAAAATCAATTGTTTTTATTTCATAAGACAATGAAATACGAGTATATTGTTAGCTCATCATATTAACAAAACTGTTTTAAAGTAATATGATATTGAAATATAGTGTTCGGACACGATATTAAAAAGAAAATCATAGCAGGCCATGGAAACCAAAAAGTGTTAACGTTTTGATTTAAGAACCAATTCTGTGAATCAATTTGCTTTAAAATGCCACGTGGTAAAGCAACACGGTGCAATCAGAGTTTTAATCATAAAATTTTTTCATCAAGGAAAGAGTTTTCTGGATATTGCTAACCAAATAAATGTCGCAGAGTCTACGGTGGCAGATATTGTAAAAAAGTATCGACACACGGGTTCAACTTAAGTTTCAAGACACGATGTCGGTAGGCCACGTAAGATCAGTCCTAGAATGCAAAGATCTCCTGTTCGTATTTGTAAAGCTGGTCGTCGAGGTGCAGTTAGGGACATAACAACAAAATGGAATGAAGAAACATCATGGAAGAAATGTTTCACGAGAAACGTGCCGTCGGTGCATTCATAAGTACAATGGCATATTTATTCAGCAAAATCTTTGCTTTAGGAAAAACAAAAGAAAAGGCGATTAGTGTGGGCTAAGAAATGGACAATGTGGACTCACGAAGACTGGAAAAAGATGTTTTTTAGCGATGAATCGAAATATGATGTTTGTGTGGGTGACCAGCGATCCCTGGTTATAAGAAACAAAAATGAAACGTTTCATAAAGACTGCCTAAATAGAATCGTTTTCATCAGGTTTGATGATATAGAGGAGCATATCTGCTTTTGAAGTTGGAAAACTTCACTTCATAGACGGCACTGTAAACGCAGCTAAATATTAAAATATCCTTGAAACCAATTTGCTAGTGTTAATTCCAATTTTATCACCCGATAGAAACTTTATTTTTGAACAAGACGGGGCGGCGTCATGTCATACGTCCAAAACCACGACAAAATTGATGCAGGATAATATTTGCATCTTGTCCTTCGAGTAGTCCTGATTTAAATATTATCAAAACTATATTTCAGAAAATGAAGCAGCAGTTAAGAAATGATCCACAACAGAACATTTCTCATTTACGAGTAAAATTACAAAATATATGGGATTCTTTTAAGGCGGAAGACTGCGAAAACCTTTTTAGAACTATGCAAGCAACAACTAATGCCATTATTAAGGCAAATGGAGACTTAACGAGCTATTGAAATGGTTCGTACGAACATTCACGTGTCAGCCCAATATTGCTGTTATCAATGTTAGTTTAGTTTTATAGTTTTGTTAACATGATGTCCAAACAGCATATTTCAATGTTATATAAATAAAAATATTTTCTAACCTTAAAAAAAAACAAACTTTAAGACAAAATTAGATAATGTCCGAACTATTTTGTGGTAGGGCTCGTACATTAATCGAGTATCCCTAATTAGTATTCGAAAAGTTTGAATATGTGAAAAATGCACAGGACAGAGACTGAAGAAGTAGATCAAATTAATCTCATAGACTAAAAACGATACTTCACTGCTTAGCTTAGTTCCTACGAATTCAAAGTTGTGCAACAGAGACCGAATTTGAGGTTGACTTTAATATAAGAATCATCTTTCCTAAGCGATATATCTGAGGGACGTGATGCAACTGAACAGTATAGTTTCAAATAAAACTGTTAGTTTTGTTTCACTTATGACCCAGTTATTCTTAGAAACAATAATAGGAGCTGACCATCGTATTAACACGTTCGCTGCCAGTTGAATGTTGTTACATGTAGTCGAGGCTCAAGGGGTTATTAATTTTTTTGCCTGAAAATCGCTTTAAATGATAATAAAAGAGTTATTTTGTAATTATCGAATATTTTCTTACCTGAATACAAATATTTTTTTGGTCGCCAGATGGCGCTACAGGTAGAATTTAGGACAAACCGCGTACGTACGTTCTCAGAAATGTCTAACCTGTATTCCTATTCACCCGTCCGAACTATACTAGCGAGCCACCTGAACTGAAGCACCATATAATAATAGATAGGCAGCAGCGGTGGCCGCAGTAGTAGACTCTTCGGTCTCCTGATCAGTCGCCGTGCGCTGTGCGGGTTCGAATCCCGTCCCAAGAGAAGTTTTTCTCTTGGCTATGGATGTTGTTATTGTCCGTAGGTCGTAGACGGTCTCTGACTATTAAACGCAGAGGTACCACCCTCGCCAGAGTCCGTGTTCCCCTTTCCCCTGTATGCCTCTATAGCCCCACGGTACCCCATGGGTGTTTAGGCCTTTGTGGTGGTTGGAGTATAAAAAAAAATAATAAAAAAAAAGATCACACGCATCGCTCTATGGCGACAGAGCCAGTGGCATTGAACGTGTTAATGTACAAAAAAGACAAACTGATTTCGGAACGTGATTCAATAAAAGGCGAACGTGTAATATCTATTGTGTAACAATTAGCGTACACTTCCACCATTATTGAACGTGCAGAGTTTTATTAGTGTGTGCATCCACCATTATTTGAAATTATTGGTGCGGGACTTCCGCCATTGCTTGCTTGGTTATGATATTTCATAATCACACTGCACTGCATAGGTTAATAAGCACCTTTTGTTCTTCTTTGGTCTATGGACCAGCATATCTGTCGTTACCATATCGTAATATTGACCATTTCATGTAATGGTCGTGGAATTTATCATTATCTATTGTCCAGATCATGATGTGCGTTGAACAGCAGGGGTATAACTTATGTTGAAAACTGATATTATGTAGGATGTTTTTGACATTATGTATGTTTTTCTACAAGATGTCAACTTACATTGGATTTTTTTTATACTCCAATCACCACGAAGCACCCATTGGGTACTGTGGGGCTATAGGGGGATACATGGGAAAGGGGGAACGCCACATGGACTCTGGCGAGGGAACACGTGTGCATGAAACGTGCACACATTCTGGCTCCGCCTACGAGATCCGCCGGGTGGTACCTCCGCGTTCGACAGTCAAAGACCGTCTACCACCTAGGGACAATCACAACATCCATAGCCAATAGAAATATTTCTCTTGGGACGGGATTCGAACCCACACAGCGCAGGAGACCGAAGAGTCTACTATGTCATAATACTTCAGCTCTCAATGTCTGGTTCTGATGAGTTAATAATAATAATAATGATAATAATAATAATAATAATAATAATAATAATAATAATAATAATAATAATAATAATAATATATTTATTGCCCAACAGATACATCCATTTAAAGGACAATGTAATTGAATACAATTTGATGTTACAGTATTTTTAACTACAATCATAGCTCGCTTAGTTTCTGAGAAAAAATGAAAGAAAAAAATGAATAGCTACACCTACTCACCTACATGTCTTAAATGCTATAAATTGAATAATAGTAGTCCCTGAATACAGCTAATATATCTTTGAATTTATCATGATGAATGTCACAATTATCAGCTATGGTGTTGAAGCTGGAGCACATAAAGTACACGGGTGACTTAATCATAACATTAGAATTTGGTGTTTTTAAGTAAAAAGCTAGAAATCTTCGGGAAATGCGGGACGGTTCACGAAAATCAATTTTAGCTAATAAAGCTGAAGAATGAACATCACTGCGTACGAGTTTGTGAAGGAATTTTAATCTATTACAGACTCTGCTCAGCTCAAGAGGATGCATTTCAAATCTGAGCAACATCGCTGATTGGGGAGTCCCACGATTGGGATAAACACCATCTAATTTGAAAGTCAAGTATTTAAGAAATCTCCTCTGTACACTTTCAATTTCATTAGTATAGCTTTGGTAATATGGGTGCCATACACTAGAAGCATATTCCAGCTTAGAACGCACCAAGGTGCGGTATAAAGCCTTCAGTGCCGTTTCACTACCAAACGATTGACAGTTTCTTATAAACAAACCGAGGCTTTTTATAGCGGATGATACTACTGTACTAATGACCTGTAAATTCGAATTTAACATCAAACAACACACCTAGATCTCTTACTTCTGAACAACGCACCAAACTGACACCTTCCAGTGTGTAATCAAAAACTATTGGGTTCGTTTTCCTGGTAAAAGAACAGGTTTTGCATTTGCTAACATTCAAAAATAATTTATTAGTTGAACACCATTCAAATATATGATCCAGGTCAGCTTGCAAGATTAGACAGTCATCAATGCTGTTAATCTGAGCATATGTTTTTAAATCATCGGCAATCAACAGAGAAGGACAGGTTAAGCAGTTAGGAAGGTCATCGATAAAATAAAGATGAAATAGTGAGGATTTGTATGCTAATAAATAATCTGTGTTGGTTTCTTGAGATGTTTGCAAAGCTGAAAATTAGTTTCTTTTCTCATTCAACGTGCAGATTACATATAAAAATTTGCTGATTTTCAAAAAAGAGAGCGATAAGAAAAGAAAATCCCTGGTTGGTGAAGTATATTAAAACTAACATGTGAGAAAATATGGTACATACAGGAATATTATCAAACGTAAAAAAGTTATTACATTTCACATTAATTTTTATTTGCAGTCATTCAGATTTTATAGAAATTTATTTTACGATGTCAAGTAGAAAATACAAAAAAACGTCTAGATGTGAGGCAGTGCGAAAATGTTTTGTACGTGACGTGTCATTAATAATTTTTCTACGATGTGGCTTAATTACACAGATCGCGAGTGAGGTGTTGATATATAACTTTGAACAACACCCCTCTTTAGAAAGGACATCACAAATACCCCATCTGGCAAAGCTAATAGATATACTTGATGGGCGAAATATTCGGTAATAATTTTCTCACATAGCAAATACCACTGATTTTATACACATGCAGACCAATACACAGAATCATCCAGATGTGATGTTTCTAATCTGCTACTCAACCACACACCTTCTCAGAGTGACTATCTCGGCATTCTTCAACCAACAAAGCATGATGATTTGCAGTTTGCAGTATGGTCATTGAGCGTGTCGTTTCGTTGAGTCAATCCCTCATTGATGGACGCTTTTGATAGCGAGCAAACGCGGAATCTACTATTTGCATACTAGAAACTATTTAGACATCAAGTTGACATTTCGTTTTTTTACGTTCTATAGGTCAATGCTAACAAACAGTTTAACGATATGGTCAACTAAGCCCGGCTTCTTGTTGCTTGACGCTCGATCAAATCGTACAATATTTACAAAAATTACCGATGGAAGCACTGGCTGCGCGTTGTTTACATTTCCCAATAGCTATTTTTTGAAGTAACAAGCTAATAACTGGTTAACAAGTGAGGAAGGAAGAATGCGAGATTGAAAAACTTACGACAAAAGGTACTCGAGTACCTACTATGTGGGTCGCGCAAGTACCGATGAAAAAGTCAAAAAGCCATATAGTTCGGAACGTGTTTCGCAGGTTTATTGGAAATCAAAATAGTGGGCCAGCTAAAATATTGTGTTTTCCGATTGACTGAGTGACAAAAGAATGTAATCACCCACGTATGTTTATCCGATTTTAATAACTTTTGGCATATAATGTATGTTCAGTGTACCCTACTAGTAAAATGATTAAATTTTCAGCTTGATCCGTCAACTGACTGCAATAATGTGTTGAAGATCCACGATTTTTTATACACTCATTGATTCGTGCTGGTAAGGTGGTCGATATCTTGTTGGGGTATCTCACTCCAAGCTACTGCAACTTTGTGAGTAAGAGCTGCTAAAGTCTGTGGAGGGTATTGCAAATTCAAGAGCATGCGACCTATCATGTCCCAGACACGTTCAATTGGAGATAGGTCAGGCGATAGTGGAGGCCAAGGTAAACGGTGTTGATCCATGAAGGCTAACGATGCTCTGGCAACACACGGTCTGGCATTGTCTTGCTGAAAAATCGGGTTTTGGATGGTGTTTAGGTATGGAATAGGATGAGGCTCCACTACGAGCCCCTTCCCACTTCAGTTGGCACACTTCAAGATTTGTACCAAAATATGCCTTTATAAACTAAACATGACGAAACTATTTACTTCTAAAACAATTTATTTTCTCAAAAACATTTTAGATACACTCTAGACGTAAAAAATACATATTTGAAATCACTTAGACCTATAACTAATAGAACATCTGAACAAATAAACAATGTGCGAATAAATGCGTGAAGTTAACAAAGCAACAATTGAAAGATTACCATTCTGTAACATCACCTTTATTTTTTATTACGGCTGAAATTCTTTGGGGCATAGTGTTAACCAACTTTTGGCAAACATTTGGTGTAAAACAATCCCATGGAATGCTTCATTTTTTTGCGAATAACTCTACACCAACACAAACTTCGAATCGGGCCTCATCACTCCATTGTATTGCACACCATTGTTGAGGTGTCCATTGTCTATGTTATTAAGCCCATCTAAGCCGATTTTTCTTTTGCAGTGGAGTTAATAGTGGCTTTTATTTCGCCTATAAACGAGTTATGCAACTTTAGGGTTTTTACTTCACTTTTTTTTATAAGAAAACTTACCTTGCAAGTGCTAAATCCCAGTTTGTGGACCTCTCTATGAGTTGTGGGCCTCGAAATTGTCCTTCCAACAGCACCACTCTACAGAGCACTTAATCGTAAATAATTGGCACGCCTGTTTTTCACGATTATTCTTCTTAATGCTCTTCGGTCGGCATTTGTGATATCACTTTTTTCACATATCGTGGCTAATTATTAAATGAACCAGTTACGTTATATCTTCTAACAATATTTCTTACACTGTACAGCGATAAGTCTAACAAAGTTGCAATTTCTGAGTTTGATTTCCCAGAATTAAAAAAATTGATGATCAGTAACCGAATTTTCTCACTAATAACCTTTCCTCTACCCATTTTGAAAACCTTAACTACCCAAAACTATTATAACGTATTCTGACATCTGTGATTAATAAAAACAATTGTCAAGGCTTTTATTTTTCACAGCCACCTATAGGCTTATTTTGCATTGAAATGAAAATAGGTTGAGATGCTGTAATTGCAGCATGTGTTATTTTTAAGCTGCAAATTTGATTAGGGAGTGATAAAGTTGGTGTTTTCTACTATATTTGTGTTTGATAAGAAAAAAACTAAGATTTGAATAGTTGGGCCAACTGAAGTGAGAAGGGGCTCGTGCTTCCTGAATATAGCGTTGGGCTGTCATATTGCCTCGCAGTAATTTTTATTTCATTTCAATAAAACGGAGTAGGGTGACCACGCGAGGTAATAACTTAATTTGTGGTATCAGCAATTTTATTCGTGATACGTTGTGCAATTTAATATAATTTTGTTTTAATATCTTAAAGTTACTAATTTTAATCAAAATAACTGTCATACTTAAAGAACAGTAAACGAGTTCGTAACATGTTCTGGTTTTTTATTAAACGTTGATGATATGTTTTCCATTTCATGAAATGCGACCATTTCATAAAATTTCATTTCAAGAAATGAGTGGGAAACAAAATAATAACCGTGCCATACCTTTTTTTATAAATAAAAGGAAATGGTGGGGTGATTCCTTTTTACTTGTTTTAAATTAATTAATAAATTACTATAAATGAAATCTAAGGATCAGTCAAAGCAAAACAGCTGTCAAGTGGAGTGCTAATTTAGGTCCTAGCTCAATAAAGCGGAGAGTAGGGGGGGTTACGAGCGCCAGTGACTCAAGACGGATTAAGCCACAAATCCCCGAGATGTTAGTTGGAACTTGTTTTGCCTGACCACCACCAAAAGAAAAGAATCTAATAGTAATGACAAAACCTAATTAATTGTGTACAGAGAGCCAAATAAAACAAGATATCTAAAAACGAATCACAATATATTGCCAAAACAAGCAGCGCATATGCTCCGCCACTGGTGTGCAAGTTAAGAGAAAATAGGTTATTCAATACTACCTGACAATAAAATTATTAGACCGTAACAACTAATCCTGCAAAAAGTTTTAGCAAAGGCTTTACAAATATATGCCTTACAAATAGTTTAACGCCTAAACCTAAACTTATCTGGACAACGGTCTTATCTGGATAATGGTCTTCTTCCAGTAACAGCTCTAGGCGCAGCTGAGATGTTTTCAGCTCACAAAGGATCATGGCAAAAACCCGTGGCCAGTAGTGAGCAGTGACGTTAGGAACGTCACAAGGTTGGGACTGCTTGCCTCGTTTCCAAAATTTACAGTATAAAAAAAACCCTAGCGAGAGAAAAAGGATGTTTCTCTACTCTCTACACTTTGTCTGAGACAGAATTACACATTTAAAATACTCAAAACTTGAAGAGAAATCCATATACATTCTCTTTTACAAGAAAACTGCCTTCTTTCTGCAAGGGCAAGAAATACACCAAAGTGATATACCCTCAGAGAGTTATCCCTTGTTCTAAAATAAGTTATGGCAGCTCATCCAAAATCACGATTAAACTAATCTAACAAGCACAAAAGACAGTGACATGTAGGCACTACCCTATATTTGAATTCGTAAAATGCCAAACAAAATCAAGAACACTCTAAGAATTTCAGTCAGCAACAATCAATATATCAATATCTATAAAATACCCAGTTAAAATGACATGTTACCTGTTCACATCAGGGCTTTTTATCAAGGGGAAGAGATGTCTTCCAACAAAATCGGCTGCGAAACAGCTAGAAGGCAGCTACAAAACAAAGCTGAAGGAGTGTGAATGGTGGTTCTCCACAATGGCTTTCCACTAAAAGGAATCAGATATTGAAGCATTAATGCACATAGTCCGATGGTACACAAAAGAGAACTTACTGCTGGAGGTTAAAATCATATTCGAAGATGCACGGGATAGTACCCAAACCAATACAACTAAACGTAAGGTACAAATAAAATCGTACTACTCCATAGACTGGTGTTTGGGGCGTTAATATTCCAAAATCTGGAGGTTAACGAAAACAAAAAAAAAAAAACGCCCGCACACAACCAAAACTACAGCAGAAAGAAGAATGGCGCTGGACCGTCTGCGCGCGCAATCCCCTAAAAGAAGGTTAAATAAGTCACTAGGTGGCGTGCTGGTTGACTACTCAACAAGGGTCCAACGATATTTTATGAGGAAATTTATCAGACAGTCGTTAATAATACTATAAAATGAGTGTCCAAAAAGATTTCAATACAATACAGAGTCGCTGAGAATGATAGATATAATAGGTGGGAAATTCTACAATCAATAACCTATAAAATTTCGGTCAATGAGAGAAATTCAAATTACTGATATGTAAGTGGTCAAAATACTAAAAAGGAAGGTTACGTGATTTTAGCACGTAACAACTGTTTAGTTATTTTAAATTCGTCAACACTATATTTTTAGTCTGCATCTAATTTCAAGTTCTTCAGCTTCTAGGAACCGGGAAATAAGTAATTGGAAAGTAAATAAGTTTAATTGGTTGCCCTCTCTCCATCCCATCCCCATCTAATCTACCACGGCAACTTTACAGGGACGTCCAGACCCAAATTAAAAGTTTTTTATCGTTTCCCAAGGTTTTATTGGAAAACGAGATTTCACGTATAGCGGGCTGCGCGGCGAACGGCGAGAAAGAAAAGCATTTGCGGCAGAGCGTCGGAGATCTTGACTAATAAAGATAAACAGCGGTCGTTTCGGTCACCCTAAAAAAACAATCCCAAATTGGATTGTCTATATCTAATTTGTCGCTGCCCGTTTTGTCGTTTCAAGATGCGCAAGCCCAATTGATTGTATAATTTATCTTGCGACAAAGAAATTAAGGAGTCACGTGTAGACAAGCTCAGTCGGTTTGGAGAGAAAGCAGAATTAAAAGGTATCCCGCTGACCGAGAAATTGAAAGGTTGTGGCATGCAGACACTACGTGACCAATTAACGCCGCCCTTTTGGTCAATAGCCTGTTTGAAATAGATACGATTTTTAATCATTTTCGTCTGATTCCTGCATGTTGTGTATAGTGATGACTAATGAGCAACATATTAGCAAATGTTTTTCCTCAAAAAATGCATATTTTTCCAACCTTTCTGCCATCATGGCTTGTCAACAAATAATAGTAAATTTCTGAAATGGTATGAGAATATTCCACATTTACAGTAGATCAGCCTACATGATTAATTTTTTCTTCTCATTAAACAAAAAAATGGTATCAGGCAGATTGACTCTATACTTCCTACGCCTGCGCTGGAGGTTTCTAAGAAAAAGGATGAGTGGAATCGTTCCAAAAGGCGAAATCGAACCGTGATTAGGTAGGTTCACTTTGGTACGATGAATCTTCGACCTTTGCATATCAAACTATACTATATATAATGATATGCGAATATTTAAGGGTGTGAATCTACATGAAAAATTAATGTTAGCTTGCTTTATAAACTATGGTCCAAAAATGTTTCCTTACAAAAACTCGGGGTGTTGAAGCTTCAGGAAAAAGATGGACATTTCACTGATATTTAGTACGTAGTGGAGGTTAATAAAGTTGCATATTTTTCAATGCAAAAATAATTTTTAGCTTTAACAGTGGCGCGCATACGGGTACTGACTTCGATATTTTTTAAGAAATAAATGGTCGCCAATGATTTTTGCCAAATAGAAATAATTTTTGAATTCCCCGTTCAATTCAAAACGAATGATCTCTCTTGAATTGTTTTCTTGCACCATTTTTGAGTAAAACAATAAAAATCCGTTCTATTGTCTAACTTGCAAAATTATTATTAATTTAATTGGAAAAATTAAACACATTAGGGGTAATGAACAACAACAACTGACAACATAAGCATTACATTAAAACCAACTCGCAAAAACTGGCTGAGACTCTGGTTCTATCGTTAATCAATTATTCAATTGCTGTTTACTTTCCTTGTCTTGATTACGTGACTAAATATCGAGTACAAAAAATTCAAAATAGCTGCTGTAGGTTCGTTTGTGGTCTGCGAAAGTTTAGCCATGTGTCTAAGAAGATCAATGCGCTTAGATGGTTGAGGGTTGACCAGCTTTTCACATATAACTTACTAATTTTAGTACAACGAATAAAAATCAATAGGCTACCTACTTATCTACTAAAAAGGCTGGTACCACGTGGGGATCTCAATTACAGGAATCTTAGACATACCTAGTTATAGGAGCAACATTGTCCATCGTAGCTTCACCTACAACGCTGTCAAGGTGTATAATAGTCTTAATGACAATTACAAAAAGAAGAGAATACTTGCATTCAAGAGAGCCATTAAGAACCATCTTCTGGGGTCTGCTAGCCAAGCTGGCTGATATATTTTTTTTGTCTTTATTGTTTTTTTGTTAGAGCGAGCTATGTAGAATAGATGTACAACATATTGAGATTAATCTATTTAAGCTTAATTATTGTATATATTATTTAGTCGATTGCTACTCATTGTTATATTTTTCCTTTTGCATGTGTTCCTGCGCTGTGAGGTTAAGTGGTAGAGTAGCCAGCTGGCTAAACTTCGCCTCGCAGTGTGGAGGGATTAATAATAATAATAATTATTATTATAATTGATTAAAAAATTTCTTGAAAATGGCCCCCTTCACTGAGTATGCATGCTTCCGCCCTCCTTCTCATGGAATTGCGCACTCGTTGAAATATCAGTGGAGATTTTTTTATTCTATCACAAGCTAGACTATTTTTTGTAAAACATTATTATAAGTAATATATTCGTTACTGAGCAAGTTTCACAAGAGAGGTAAATTATGTAAATAAGTATACTTTATTGAAAAATGCACTAGATGTTTCAAAAAAGTCAAAGGCGTAGAGAATTATTTTTTTTTTCAGAAAATAACGATTTTCCATTTTTTACGCCATTGATGTAGTTTCAGTCACACGAATGTTTGCGTGTTTTGGATACAATGTTGAAATTACAATAACCCTGTATCTGATTAAGTTGACATTTGCGATCCCACGCATATCATTTAGACCTGAGAGTGGCCTTAAGAGGGGCGAATCTATTCATAGAGAGAGCGCACTCGCTCCATGACGAAAGAATAGTACCCTCATGCTCATACTGACGCCTGAATGTTTTTTTTGGGGGATACCCACAAGATTTTTGTGGCTACACAAATTCAGTTTTCAAATAGTCCCCCAAGTAACGTTATATAAAAATCAAGCTGACAGAATAAGTAAAGTTCAGTTATTCTTTGGGTACTTCAAGGTGTTTGACTGATCTTAAGGATCATTGGAGGTGTCTGGCAGTGCTTATTATTACTTTGTAATAATGTTTTACATATATATATATATATATATATATATACAGGATGTCCCAGTCGACGTCAAGCCGAAACCGGGTGATAGGCAAAGTCATAACAGCTATCAGAAAAATATTTAAAAAAATTGTGTTTTGAAAATTATAGGTCTTTGAAAAAGATATAGAAATTTCACACCCTACGGCAGTCTGTCAACTCCTGTTACTACAAATATTAACTTTTTTTGGATTTTATTCTTACAATGTAATGATTAATAATGCATCTTCAAACTGGTGTCTCAACCTTACTGCCAACTTTTCTCGTTCAGGAAAAATTGCCACTTATTTCCCAACCAAGTATTCCAAAGTAAAACTTTGCTCAACTTTAACTGGCTGTACTGGAAGACAATGTACTACGAGAGTTTGGCAAGTAACCTTAAAAGTTGGCGCATTTAATAACGATTCCAAAATGGTATAACACTTAGAAGATTACTCGTTAACTTATGCACAATTTTTATTTGAAAAAAACTGATGAAAATTTTTCAAAATTTCCTAATTAAACAGCGATTATGAAAACGCACAAGGATCCTTAAGGATAAATGTTTGCACAACAGTGGGCGTCAAAATGCTGCTGATGATGATTTACCTTTACAGCAAATGCTCAAACTGTTTTCCTTCAGCCGCAATACACGCTCGACATCTTCTTAAAAAAGTTCGGGTTATTAAACGAGCGAATCCACGGTTATTAACAATCTCAGCTGCTTCCAATAGTCTTTGCCGTAGCTCAGCTACATTTTGAATCGGCTTGAAATACACTTTTTCTTTTACAGTTCCCCAGTAAAAAAATCTAAAGGATTCAAATCAGGTGATCGGGCTGGCCACGGTATTGTACCAGACCGCCTTATCCATCTGCCTGGAAAGTTTTGATCGAGATACTCTCTCACTGAGAGTGCATAGTGCGCTGGGCAGCCAACATGCTGAAACCTCATGTACCTGTAAATACTCATTGGCACGTCCACCAATAAATTTTGTACATGATTTTTCAAAAAATCCAAATAAACTTCAGCAGTCAAAGTCTCTGGGAACTCAAACGGACCGATTATTTTATCATTTAAAATTCCTGTCCAATGGTTTATCTTGAGGCGATATTGAGATTTATCTTCTCTCATCAAATGTGGGTGTGCTATGTGCCACTTGTTTAAGTTATGCAGGTTGATGTACCCATCTTTCTTAACTGTGGTCTCATCTGACCATAAATTTTTTTCAAAGAACCGTGGATCTTCCCTGTGTCTTTCTAACATTGTGCGACAAAAAGCAACTCGGGGCTCATAATCCCGGGGCAGGAGAGGTTGAACACGCTGTATGTGGTATGGATGAAGCACATCACTTACTTGCTATTGCACACTTTGATACCGATCAGCACTCCTTCGTTTACTGCGCATCTTTACATGTTCGTGCTTGTTGATTTCGTACTGTTACTAATTTTGGATTCGTGAACTGGACTGTTGACCGCTTTTGATTTCTATTTGGACTGTTTAATTGCTCTTCAAAACAACATTTGCTTTCCTTAGACTATCTTTGATAGTGTGATTGTGCAGTGCCGCTATGTCCGTGTACACCGTACAAGAATATGCTAACATGCACCTCATTTATGGGGAATGCAGATGCAACGCTAGTGCTGCAGCGAGACTTTACTGTGAGAGGTACCCGAATGCAGCTCGTCATCCAGATCATCGAGTGTTCACAAATGTGCACCGCTTACTGTTCTCAGAGGGCCAAATACCCCAAGCACATGGTGAGGGAAGATCTTTCCTTCCTTACGAAGACGTGGTGCTAGGAGCTGTCGAAGAAGACCCTAGTACTTCAGTGCGTGCAATAGAACTAAAAACAGGTGTGCCCAAAAGTACAGCCCATAGAATCTTGCAAAAAAAACGTGCTCCATCCATACCACGTACAGCGTGTTCAAACTCTTCTGCCCCGGGATTATGAGCCCCGAGTTGCTTTTTGTCGCACAATGTTAGAAAGACACAGGGAAGATCCACGGTTCTTTGAAAAAATGTTATGGTCAGATGAGACCACAGTTAAGAAAGATGGATACATCAACCTGCATAACTTACACGAGTGGCACGTAGCAAACCGACATTTGATGAGAGAAGATAAATCTCAATATCGCTTCAATATAAACCATTGGACAGGAATTTTAAATGGTAAAATAATCGGCCCGTTTGAGTTCCCAGAGACTTTGACTGCTGAGGTTTATTTAGGTTTTTGGAAAATCATTTAGAAAATTTATTGGAGGACGTGCCACTGAGTATTTACAGGGACATGTGGTTTCAGCATGATGGCTGCCCAGCGCACTATGCACTCTCAGTGAGAGAGTATCTCGATCAAAACTTTCCAGGCAGATGGATAGGGCGGTCTGGTACAATACCGTGGCCAGCCCGGTCACCAGATTTGAATCCGTTAGATTTTTTTTACTGGGGAACTGTATAAGAAAAAGTGTATTTCAAGCCGATTCAAAATGTAGCTGAGCTACGGCAAAGACTATTGGAAGCAGTTGAGTTTGTTAATAACCGTGGATTCGCTCGTTTAATAACCCGATCTTTTTTAAGATGTCGAGCGTATATTGAGGCTGTAGGAAAACAGTTTGAGCATTTGCTGTAAAGGTAAATCATCATCAGCAGCATTTTGATGCCCACTGTTGTGCAAACAGTTATCCTTAAGGGTCCTTGTGCGTTTTCATAATCGCTGTTTAATTAGGAAATTTTGAAAAATTTTCATCAGTTTTTCTTCAAATAAAAATTGTGCATAAGTTAACGAGTAATCTTCTAAGTGTTATACCATTTTGGAATCCTCATTAAATGCGCCAACTTTTAAGGATACTTGCCAAACTCTCGTAGTACATTTTTTTCCAGTACAGCCAGTTAAAGTTGAGCAAATTTTTACTTTGGAATACTTGGTTGGGAAATAAGTGGCAATTTTTCCTGAACGAGGAAAGTTGGCAGTAAGGTTGAGACACCAGTTTGAAGATGCATTATTCATCATTACATTGTAAAAATAAAATCCAAAAAAAGTTAATATTTGTAGTAACAGGAGTTGACAGACTGCCGTAGGGTGTGAAATTTCTATATTTTTTTCAAAAACCTATAATTTTCAAAACACATACATAAAATTTTTTGAAATATTTTTCTGATAGCTGTTATGACTTTGACTATCACCCGGTTTCGGCTTGACGTCGACTTCTGGGACACCCTGTATATATATATATATATATATATATATATCAGCCACGAGAATTTAAGTAAAGTTAGTCTTACTTTATCTGACGATTATCCAGCGTAGTATATACTCAGACGTTAAGTACATATCAACGCTGCTGAATGCCTCAAGTTTTGTAACTGAAAAATTCAGTAATGGCCTTACTCTATTAGGTAAAAAAGCAATATGACGACAATCGTTGCTGTTAAATGCAAAATTTGCACTGGCGCAACGACTATTTGGCCTAAACTACTGCAACTTGTATTTCTCCAGTTACAGCTCGTGTAGAGTTATAAATGTTTCCTCCATTTATGTTTTAACGGGCCAAGATAGAAAGCTGGAATTCCCTGAAATTGATCCAAGACATTTTCGCCTAAAAGTGACAGTAAAAGGTCTCAAGACCGCGGATTAATTTTTTTTGAATGAAATGGACCTACACTTGGGGATTATTTTGCAGCCTCTAATGGGTATCTTATAGTTCTAGAATATATAATTTCCTTCTCCTTGAGATTGGAGCGCTGCCAAAGTTGACAGTTTCTTCATATTGTCTCGCTTATAACTCAAGTACTGATTCTGAAAAAGTTTTATATTTAAATTATTATCAGTCTTTTTTTGGATAAGTCCATCAGAATATGCAGCAAAATATAGCCTGTAGAAATAATGCTAAAATTGATTATTTTTTTCAATGAGATATCTCATACTTTGTTGCAGTTTCAGGTAGATCTTTCCTTATAAAAATATGCAGGGTGGCCCATCCATTTATGGCACGTTATACAGGATATTTGAGGGCACATTTCTAAAATATTGGCAATTGAGGAGCAGACTTTCCAAAATGCTATGCTATGCTATGACCCGCATAAATTGAGGAAAGTGGAAAAAACTGCTGTGACAACATGCGTAGCTGCAAATGCTTGATTTTGGTGAATCAAATACCACGAAAATAGATAGGCTTTGATGATGAAGGAGGATTACCTGGAAAACAAAGAAATTCCATTTTTTGACCAAAAGTAGATTCTATTTGATGCACTTTGTTTGTCCGAAGGTGAAATAAGTCCTTTTGTTTGGGAAACGGTAACTTAAGTCAAAATACCTTTATTCCATTTACCGATGAATACAATCTTATAAAAAATAGGCTTAGAGAAAAATATTCAAACTTTCACTTCACCATCATCCTTGATGCAGTTACATACTTCTTGGGCATTATCTTCATCATTGTCTTCATCACTATTCTCTTGTAGCTCTTCAAGGGGCTCTGGAAAAATAGGACGAAGCCATTGCAATTCCTCATCCTCACGCCATCTTTCTGTGGATAGCTGCACCAAAAGGTTATGCAGACTTTTCAACTTTGTCCTTTTCATTTCATGATTCAAAGGCAACCTTGGAAAACTCAAGTTTTCAATCTTATTGTTTTTTTTAACAACGTCAAGTACTTGGCGTTGGCATCGTCATTTCTGTAAAAGGTTTCTGTTTTCACCGCTACATGTTGTTTTGAAGTCCGTTTTATCAAGATTCGCTTAGCATGACTGATTGATTCGATTTTCTTAAAAGTGGACAAAGCCGATATCAGGTCATATATTTTCCAGTCAGTCCCAAGCTTTCGAACCAATCCGACTTGAGAATACAACTCCCAGTATTTTTCTGGTGACTTTAGTGTGCTATGGGACCTAATAAGCTTCTCACATCGTCCAAAAATGCGATCCGCTGGCAGGTATGAATGACCTCTTATTGGAAAAACCGTTCTTATAGATTGCAGGCCTTTTGGTGCTTCTTTATGTAGCCACATCATTAGCATGTGAACTATGTGACTGTTCTTGTTTTGGCCTTCACATCCATCAGAGAACAACGTCAATTCTTTCAAGTTTTTTGGAAATTCAGCCTTTCTGAGAAAATCGTAAAGAGCAGAACCAACTTCTGTGGCACCCCTTACTGCTTGGTGTTCTAACCATGAGTAGAAAATTGGTCGCTTGCAAGGTATGTCTGTGATACAGAAAACATACAAGGAGAGTTGCTGTGCATAGAATGCCTCTGAAATCGGTACTTTAGGGAGAGGTTTTACCTGCTGAAGATCGAAGCAAAATGCCATGCCGTCTTCAGATTTTTCCTTCATCATTTTAAAAAACTGCTTTGCTCGTAACTTATGTACTCTTAAATTTGTAATAACAGTTTGCTTTTCGCGTTGGCCGTTTAAATTTGCGATGAATGCTTTCACTTTTTTGCGCTTTTCCACATTTTTCTGCGAACGTCTGTCACCACCACGATTTTCAGAAATACCCGATCCAGCTTTCATTTGCCTAGAAATATTTTATATTTTAATACCAAAAATTTTTAAAAACATTTTCTGACAAATTCTTTTCTTGCTGTTGGAGCTCCACACATTGTAATGCACAGTAATGTTGCGGTTTCAATTAAAGCTTTGGTCTGAACGTTTCTTTCTCCTAGGAGTTCCAATTTCAATTAAATGAGACAGTTTTGTATCTTGCTTAACCTCGTCTTTTTGTGAATAAAACTTTTGTCGGCAGCGCCTTAGATCTTCGAAAGGAATATCCTTACATGAAAGTTTTTTATTTCTGCCATGCTTACAGGAGACGTCGAAACCATCAAGGTTGGGATCAGGGTCATCGTATCTAGAAATAAAACCGCAAACTATGAGAAAATTCCCCAAATAACATAATTTACTATATCTACCGTATTTCTTTCTGCCGCTGCCGTGATGTTGCACCCCATTTTCGTTTTCTACTGCCTCTGTCTTGATCACCAACAATATGCTCTTCATCCATAATAGTGGTCCGACCGATCTAACCCACTCGATATCACTATGCTAACTGAAGCAAGTTACGACAGGATTATAATCTTGAGACACGTGTCCAAACAAAAGGGTTTACTTGCTGCTCATCCAAAATATACTGGACAAACAAAAAGCGTTCATGCACTAACTAGCTTATCAAAGTCTATTTATTTGTCCAACGCAGAAACAAATAACGCTCTTTGAAAGTCTAGACGTGTTAACGGGCGTTATATTTATCGTTTAACATCGTTTTGGATGTCCAAGGAGCGGTTGACAAATGGAGATGAACCTATACATTTGATCGTCATCTTTTGGACAATTTCGTAAAAACTGCACTTAATGCTTTTTGAAAGTCTGCTCCTCAATTATACAGGATGTCCCAATTTTGAGCTACATATCAAAGTTGTGTTTTTTTAAATGGAATGCCTCAAATTTTATTGTATATTTGGATAAGTCAATTCAAAAGAAGAAGATTGATATAACATACTATGGGGTTCTGGTAATTAGCTACCGAGATGTAAGGTGTTTTGTCCAGAAAAACAGTCCACTTTGGCAACTCCTCAATCCGCTATTTTGAAATTTGCAGTATTATATATTTATTTTATTTTTTTATACAAAATTCAGCACTCGAAATTTCAAAATAGTGGACTGAGGGGTCACCGAAGTGGAGGGTTTTTCTAGACAAAACACCTTATATCTCAGTAGCTAATTACCAAACCACCATTGCATGTTAAATAAATTTTCTTCTTTTGAATTGGTTTATCCAAATATGCTATAAAATTTGAGGTGTTCCATTTGAAAAATCAAAACTTTGATACGTAGGTCGAAATTGAAGCACCCTGTACAATGACCAATATTTTAGAAATGTGTCCGCAAATGTCATGTATAACATCGCATAAATAGAGTTTCCCAAAACCTATTTGTTTATGAATAATATACCGTCCATACTTGGATGGGCCACCATGTACAGAGTGTCTGCGAAATGTTGGGAAATCTCGAGACTAGAGGTGCTGCAGACCAAAATATGTGAATTGACCTAAACACACCGTAGTCCAAAAGTTGATAGTTTGCTAGATACAGGGGTGTCAAAGTTACAATTTCGTTATTTTTTTATGGTCGAACTTCTCTAGAGGGCGCCACTTACAGCACTATTTCGGTAAATAACTTATCATAACTTTTTTGTGCTACTCTGTATACAACAACTGACCAAAAAATCTTATTTTTTGATATTTCCACAACAAAAAAGGTTTATTTGTTAGAGGTTTCTTAACCTAATAGTTTTCGAGATATTTGTTTTTAATGCATTATTTGTACCATGATGATAAATCATTTATATAATATAATAATCAAGTTGCTTTGGATAATAACTGAGTAGCGTTGCTATGGCGAAAAATATGTATATTTTGATAGTTTTACCTGTTTTATGTAGGCTAACGGACATGCGTGTCGGCTCAGCGTGATTTGATTGTCGATTCCGTGATGTGTTCAGTTAGGAAACTTATTAGCACATAATCTCGAGTTAGTTCGATATATTATAATAATAATACTTAAATAACGCCTTTATTGAAATACAAACAACCAAGAGGTACATAAGCAGCAAAGCTTAGGGCTACTCTTACACTTACCTGCTTATGTCGGTTGCATTGGATGTTCAAGACATAAAGGAGGATATAATAATATTACAAAGAAAAAACAGCACAGAATCGAATAGAATGAAGGGCTCTAGAGCAAGTGTATGTTTTTGTTAATTAAACTAGCGCCGTCGTTGTGGAATCTTAACTTTCTGTCAATTTCAACACAAAGTATGCTAGCTGTTAGAGTATGTTGTAACACTGTGCCATGAATGGTTATCTGGAAAGAGGTTTCAACGTTTCTTCTCTTATGATACTAGAGCAAAACAGTATTACTTGAGTTTTATCTCGATTAACAGCGAGATTATAATCTACAGAAAATTGATGTACCTTATTTTCCTTATCATTGGGCATTTTTTTTGTGATTAAGCGGAAAACATGTCATTACTACCAGTCCGACTATGCATCTTTTTTAAAAAAATGCGCGCTGTGCATGAGAGGCTAATAGACACCGGGTGAATTGGCATGTACTCCAAATGTTAGCAAAGAGATAAAAAGAATGCATTAACTTCTGTTTGCGTTACCGTATAAATTTTAATACACACGTCTTGTCTACTTTGCAAGCACGCCGACACGTGACTTTTTTATTTTTCATTATTTTTCACCGCGAACAAAGGGAGTGGCGCGAAAAATCATCCCGGGGCACTATGCACTCTGCATGCACTCCTACTGGAACATAGGCGTACTTTTAGATACTGAGCGTAGGGACGTGGCATTTTGAGGTAAATATCGATTACTTAAGAATCGGTTCGTTTATTTTCAATATAACTTGTATTTGCAAAAAAACGATTCTAGAAGAAATAAATAGTCGCTTTTTGTTTTTTTTCTGTTCACATCCACAAACACTCATGTTGTTCTATACACGAGAAAAACCTGATTATGGGTTGATGTACGAGTGGCGTTAGGAAAGGAATCTAGCTAGCCAGTGGCGCTCCTCCGGGGGGAGGGGTGGGGGACTCGAGCAGTCTTTGAAAAGATGGTATAAAGTAAGCGTCTTATCCAAAATCTGTAACTTTAAGAAAGGATAGCGGCAACACTGGCAACCCGCTCAGTGCGCATGCGACTAGCGACTACTCTCCCATAAACAGCAACGGTTGGGCTTCTCCCTGTTAGAACAGGTATAGTCTAGTCTTTTATGGTCTATTCTAGTGACTAAATTCTGTGCCAGTCCGGAGTCCGCAACAAAATTTGGCTGAGAAGTGAACAAGCGGAGTTTTGTTGATCTGGTTGGTATTAACTCTATTTTCTATGTTCTATTGTTTTCTTGTCTTCCACGCATAAGTCAGAAAATTAATTTTTGTTTGTTTTTAATTTTTATACTATAAAAGAATCGTGTCTAAAAAAATGAAATTTAATATTTTTCAATTACGATGTGTTTGGTCCATACTCCAGCTATCATTATCACCTATGTCTATTTTTTCATGGAAGTACCTATATACAGGGTGTTTCAGTTTATTGTTGCATAACTTCAAGATTCGATAGAACTTTTAAAATTAATGCATAAAGTCTATATAAATATGGGTCAAAAAATGCGTGGCTTCCGAAATATAGGGTGTTTAAATTTACTTTCTAAAATAGTTTTTTTTAAATATTTCGAACAATATTTGATGTATAACAGTGAAAATTGGTATAGAAGGGTTTTTTGGTACGACAAAACGTACCATGGGCATAGTTTTACTGTAGCCGCTAGAGGGCGCTCTCTACTGTACCTGTAGTGTATTAAAATGACCGAAAATTAATTAAAAATGCATCGAACCTTAAAGATCGAAATATCTCAAAGACGGCTAACTATAACAAAAATTCACAAGAGAGCTTTTTTATGTTGAAAAGTGTGAAGAATCAGTTTTTTTATTCAAAAAGCAAAAAATTGCACTAAGAAAAAGTTTTCGGTCATTTTAATACACTACAGGTACAGTAGAGAGCGCCCTCTAGCGGCTACAGTAAAACTATGCCCATGCTTCGTTTTGTAGTACCAAAAAACCTTGTATACCAATTTTCACTGTTATACATCAAATATTTAGTTTTTGAAGATTGCGGGAACGTAAGAAATCTTGTTTTAAAAACAGAAAAGGTTCTTTGTTATGAGATACAATATTTGTGTAACTTTTAGTGCTGGTTGACGGCTGCAGTTGTCAGGATGAGTAAAAGGAAACAGAATACAATCGATTGGTTCCTTTCTAAACAAAACAAAATGTCTGATACACCGACACAAGAATTACCGAAAAAAAATGATGATAATCCTACAATTCAACCTGAGCCTTCCACTTCAAAATTTCTTGATGTTGCACCGTATGCATAACCAAGTGCTGAACAATTGGGTGCGAAACCTAAAGGATCCAATTTAGTTGATGTTGTGCCATATGTAAATTTCCGCGGCAATTTGTCTTCCCATGAAAAATATACCTTATTGGTATGCAATGATCCCTAATGGGAAAAACAAATTGACCGATGGGAAACTGTACACATGTTTCACCACACGCGAAGTTTGGAAATTTTTGGCACAAATTATGACTGGCGTCGAGACTTGGGTGTATCATTGATATACTGAGACAAAAACGAAATTCAAGCAGTGGGTTCATAGAGGGTCTTTACCTCCCAAAAAGGCACGAATGCTAGAAAATTGATGACAACCGTTTTTAGGGACATCAGAGATATCCTCATTGAATGCCTGCCCACAGGGATAACTGAAGAATAAAATTTTCAAAAAAATCGTTCGTCTTTTGTTTCATGGCAAGGTAGATTTCTTTTATAATACCCCTCGTACATTGTCGGTCAGAGGTTACTTCAGAAAAACCAGTTTTCAGTGGAGCCTTTTAGCGGAGTATATATCATAGCGGAGCCATGTAGGTCATATTTTATATGAACTTGTCACATTATGTTTTGTGTTCTATGTGAATTCGGGAGACTCGCCACATATTATTTACCACGAAGCATAAATACGTGAATAATCCTCCTTGAGCTACAGCCAAGCACAAAATTCGCTTTTATATTCCAATTGAATTTTCTAACACCCCTTCTCGTTTTTGAAGGACCCCTTTTCAATTTCATCCTCCTCCCTATCATTTTCTCCGAAATTAGTCGAGGTTTCCTATCAACTGTAAACTAGCCGTTGTAATGAACTGGAGATTACAAGAATACGACAAGATTCGATCATTCCACCGAATTGAACTACAAAAGGAAAATAATATCGCTGTATTGCCGAATGCTCGGCGAGCTTTGTCTGCAAATTGGGTGGAATTGCATCGAAGTTACTCTATGTGGTTTTATTATTTCCTAATTATTCAATCCGTCAAAGTGAATTCCATTTAGATCGAATATACAGAGTGTTTTTACTTCCTAGGGTCATTGGCGAGGTATTGTAATAACAAGAGAATTCGAAATTGAAATATCACGTATTCATGACCTTGAACTGTTAGCAGATGTTAGTATGTGCGGGAAGATTATGAAAATTGAATTTTGAACTACTTAATCCAGTTGAGCTTGGTTCTCCGTAATTTTAAATCTAATATGGCGGACGGTACAAAATTGCGATTTATCATTCTCATAATAATCCCTATGATATTGGTATCAAAGGGAAGGGTTTGAAGAGCGAAGCAGAATAAGCAGCGACGTCATTCTAAATCTAATGGAAAAACTTGATAAATCAAGATCAATACTTGGGGAGACGACATGCTAAATTCAATATAATAATAATAATAATAATAATAAATCGTTTTTATTGCCAAGATGAGCACATAAAAAAAATTACATAAAACTTGAACAAATTCTAGCTACTTTCCTGAAATACGGCAGAATTCGGATGTTACTACCGTACAGAAAGATCCGCTCTTCCATTTAACCGAAGAAAAAGATACGTTAATTATTCACCTAGATCGCAAAAAACTTGATCCAAAAGAAGTTAAAGGAAAACAGAAATGAGAAACTGTTGTGGACACAGAAAAATGAGTTAAATTATGTATGTTTCATATTATAGAGTCAACAGCCAATAGAAAACGCTTCATTGCTTTTTTAAATAAATTCATAAGCAAACTCCTGTATGAAATCGATACCTTGTTGTACAGCGGTGCGACATTATAAGAAAAAGAACCTTTGAAAAACGATGTACAGAATCTAGGAGTAGAAATTAAATGTCTGTAACACAAGTTGAGATCGTGGACTTCTGTTCTATGACGAATTTTGTTATACAGATAAGCAGGAGTTTGTTCGATGATAATCTTATGAAACATATCGTCGGTCTCCGCACGTACCGGCCTAACTAACATTTTACAAATTTTACAGGAGAGCTAGAAAACGAAAATCGGCAACAAATGCGACTGAAAATTACCTACTGATTTTTTAGTCTGAACGTTGAAGGTTGAGAAGTATAATACGGCATATTTGCAATCTAAAAAAAGTATTTTTAAATTTTCAGTTCCTTTTATTAACAGGTAAATGAAAGCTGATTTTGTAATACTTTTCTTATTTCGGCAGGGACGTATTAAGAGTCACGCAGTACATATTTTAGATAGTAGATGCTGCTTTGCGTAACTTTGTAGTAAATTAGCACAATTCGATGTGTATACCATTGGTGATGGATATAGGATCATGTGGGGGTGGGGTAAGAAATATATAATGATGTAAATATACATAAGGGTTTCAAAATTTTCGCTTCGATTTCCAGCTTCGGATGCCGCCTGATGTTTGGTGAAATACAGTCGAATATAATCACAAAATGGCGTTTAAATTAGCCTAAATTGAAAATAATCGTATATCTCTTAAAATTGATTTTAGAATATTGATTAGTATATTTTTTGATTTCTAGGTAAATATGTAACCAAATTAAAACGTTCAAAACGTAAAAAAATGTGCATGGTTGAACATTGTTAGAAAGTAGATTCTTGAATAAGTTTTGCCAAAATGGGTTCAAAAATGTCAATAATTAATTAAAAAATACAGTAGCTTTATAATTACTTATAACTTACCGAATCTGATGAACGACATCTTTTATTGGAAAGATGAGCTTGATGAGCTTTCATCATCGCTACTGCCTGAAGCACCAACGTCAATAATGAATGGCTCGACTTGTTCCTCTAAAATATTGTCCAGTTCCCACATTCTCTTTTCAACTTTGTCTTTCACGTGCTTAATACAGTTTTCCCATTTTTGCGCTGTTATTAATTCTAGTGCTTCTTTGAAAAGTCCTTTGAGGTCACAAAATTTAAAAGTTGTATTGTGCTTAGCTATATAATTTTTAACCTCTGCCCATATGAGCTCAATGGGATTGAGCTCGCAATGGTATGGAGGTAAACGGAGCACAGTTTTATTTTGACTTGCTGCCATTTCGTCAATGGCGTATTTTTGATATTCCGCCTTGTGATCCTTGACAATTCTTAATAATTGTACTTTCAGCATTGCTTCTTCAAAGTTGATATTTTTCGAGCGGAGCCAATTTTGAACATCAACTTTCCTCGAAGCCGTTGTTGGGACCTTCTCCATCCTTCGAGAATGATAAGGCGCATTATCCAACACAATTACTTACTTACAATTACTCTAAGTTCGGTAAAATTTTTGAAAACCACTGTTCAAACGATTCGCCATTCATTTCCTCGTCGTAATCTCCAGTTTTCTTAGACTCAGAGCACCACAGACCGTCAACAACAAATCCATCCTCACTGCCAATATGGCAGATAATGAGCCTTTTCCCTTTACCTGGAAATCGAAGTACTAACTGGTGTAGATTTATTTCAATAAGCGAACCTTTTTCAAATGTTTTCATCACATTCAGCGAAAAAACATTGAGTCATGAGTATCAGATTGCTATAATTGGGATTATTTAGTCACATTGAAAGAAAGAATATTGAACGTCGTACGATTACTCAGCGCTTCACAATTTAATTTAAAGTTATAAACCTTTAAAAAATGAAGATCAGGAGCCTGAAATACGCGCAAATATTAATATTAACAAATTATAACTTTATAAAGCTTAAAGTATGAATTAAAATGATTAGAAATATTAGGAACGGTACACAATATAAAACTGAGTAACTTCTTTTAAGTTTATAATATTCGACATATTTTAAGATTATATTAAAAAATTATTGAAATATCGAAAACACATAAAAACATGGCTTAAAAAAGTTCTAACAAATGAAAATGACAATAAAACATCCACGCATTTTATCGAAAGTTATAAAAGTTTTGTTACTTGTAATATGTTTTATCTGCCCCCTGGAACTAATGTTTAGAACCTTGTTCCCAAGGTTTGAAAAACATCCGATTGTTGTCTATTACTCGTATTTACCTGCTGGATTTTTTAATCCGGTGGACAGTCCATCTAGAAAGGCCCTCCTGGATGAAGTTACAGAATCATCAACCCATACTTTACTTGTAGTGTGTCCTGCGTTTACCCACGTTTCATCAAGGTAATAAATCTTCCAGGATTGATTTCTATATTTCCCAATTTTTGTTAAATAATCCCTCCTCCATAGCACAATTTCTTCTCTATCCAGTAGTAAACTATTACGACCCCGTTTTTTCCATTTGAAATTTAAATGCTTCAGTAACGCATGGAAAGTTGATCGTTTGAAATTTGGCAACGTTGTATCTCCATTTACCTCCTGCAGTACTTTATCTATAGTAGGTATTTCATTCCTAAAGAAGAATTCATGCACTTTCCTCATAATCGCATGCTTATCAGCTTCATCCAATGATTTAACAATACTTTTGCGATGTTTACTGGTCATTGGCTCAGAAAAGGTGTGATTTTTTTTGTATTGTCTTGACACATTAAACACTGATGCGCGACACACCCCAACTTTGTGAGAAACCTTCACAACAATTTCTTTGATGGTTGATGCCTCGTTCTCCTCGCGCTCGATCTTATATATATTCAAAATGACCTCTTTCATTTCTGCACTCAGGTGTCTTTTTTTAGAGCGTTTCCTAGGTGGACTACAGGTGTTTACAACTTCATCGGCAGTATCTGTACTAGTGGGCATTTTGCGCAAGCAGTTGATAACAATAACAATCAATAACAAGGTATAACAATAACAACGACAAACTCAACAACTTAATAAGATAACAAACGAAAACGTCCAAAGAAATATCAAATTGCAATGATGCACACGACATACGTAACACGTCTGAACCTGAATGTGACTCTGCCTTGATACGACTGCTCTGCCGCTCGGCATAGGCATTTAATTGCGAATTGACCAATGAGGGCTCCTGTTTTACGTCGAGACGGCGGCGTTAGCGTGAAAATCACCCGAACCTTTTGTTTACATCCGGTCTATCTCTTATCTGAATATACTGTATATATATATATGTATATATATATATTAGGTATAGCAAGTAATATAATTCGTTAGAAATGCTACCTTGCAATACCTAGCAACACATACAGGGTTGCGCATCGAAAACGAAACAGACGCATTTAGTGGCAGCTAAGTTTTTTTTTAGAAAAACGCTCAGACCCGTCGATTTTGTTTTCGAGGGGGACACAAGATTGGCAAAAAATCACGTTAATACGTACAGCCCTGGGCGGGGGTGACACCAACCCTAAAATCTTAAATGGAAAGGGGGGTCGAGTGATGCCTTATTTTAAAAGTCTTTCAATTCCCTGCATAATGATATAAAATTAATGTACTTCAGTTCAGTAGTTTTGAAGATTTATTGATTTAAAGCTTAACGTAGACTTTAATAGGTACGTCAGATTAGTTTGTACTACTTTCAGAAGAAATTTGACTAAAAGAATTTACTTAATAAGTAAATGCTTTTCTTCACTACGCCCATGATTTGTTTATCAGTTGGTTGTTGATAATAGCTATTGGATCGTTTTTTTGTGGCAAAAAAGTTATTTCTTGAAGAAAGATGAGGAAATATCTCGTACTTATTTTAAATAGGAATTTAGTACATAGTTTGCGATTGATTTGACCAAACTTTGTTGCTAATATAACTTGTAACGCTTTATTACATAAATTAACCACGGTATATTCCACAGCAGAAAGAGTTGAAACTATCGAAATATTTTTCAGAAATAATCAGTGCCCTAATAGAACAGCAGAAATATTTAATGAGCGACATGAGAACAGTAACGTGTATCGAAAATATGTTCTAGAACTTGTAGCTAAATTTCGGGAAACCGGGTCAGTCGCCAATAAAAAACACAACATTGAAAATCCCATAAGGAACGAAGCAATAGAAGTGGGGGTTTTAGGGCAAGTTTATGTAGATCCTACGTTAAGTACCCTCAAATCGGAGATTGTGTGTGGTGTTAGTCGACGTACTGTCCAACGGATTCTAAAGGCCCATAGTTTTCATCCGTATAAGATTCACCTGGTACAAGAACTTAATGAAGACGATTTTGATCGGCGATTACAATTTTGTGAAGATATGAGTGAGCGAATTATAAACGATGACCATTTTCTATTCAACACTTGCTTTTCCGACGAATGTTCCTTTTTCTTAAATGGCGTAGTAAATCGTCATAACTGCCGATATTGGTCCGATTCTAATCCCAGAATTTATCATGAGGTTCATACACAGCAGCCACAAAAATTAAATGTTTGGGCTGGTATTTTTGGCGATCATTTAGTTGGTCCTTTTTTATTACCGGGAAATTTGACCGGTGAATTGAAAATCAGAATGATCGGCGGTACATTGCGAATAGGTTGATGTTCCAACAGGATTGTGCCCCACCACATTACGAATTACGTGTTCGACAATATTTAGGTCAGACGTTTCCAGATCGATAGATTGGTAGAAGAGGTGCCATTGAATGGCCCCCAAGACCGCCAGATTTATCACTTTTGGATTTCTTTATGTGGGGTCATTTAAAAAGCAAAATCTATGCTACTCAGCCAACATCATTAGAAGACCTGCGACAAAGAATTGTGAATGAGTGTCTTCAAATTACTCCTTAAATATTGCAAAATGTGCGGCAACGTTTTGAGCAAAATCTTTATTATTGCATGGAGAGTCATGGTGGCCATTTTCAACATTCACTTGCCTAACGGGTCAGTTCATTCTTCATTTTTAAATTACTTTGCTGCCAAATGTATTGATCTACACTAATGATGATGTATTAGTTTTATTTAAGCTTTAAATCAATACATCTTCAAAACTACTGAACTGAAGTACATTAATTTTATATAATTATAAAGGGAATTGAAAGACCTTTAAAATAAGGTATCACTCGACCCCCCTTTCCATTTAAGATCTTGGGGCTGGTGTACACCCCCGCCTAGGGGGCTGCACATGCTAACGTGATTTTTTGCCAAACTTGTGTCCCCCTCGAAACAAAATCGACGGGTCTGAGCGTTTTTTTTAAAAAACTGAGCTGCCAGTGTTTCGTTTTCGATGCGTCACCCTGTATAAAACAGAACAAAGCTGATCATAAACGAATTAAGTAAAGTATGAGCCCAGGATTACAAATTTGTTACACCTTGGCCAATCTAACGTATAACTCGAAAATGTAATAGCACTAATTGTGAGCATTGATAGGTATTTTTTTGATGGCTGTAGAAAAAAAATTATACGAGCAATGCCTCGAGCAACTCCAGCCTATTGTTTTGAATAAAAGAGGGTGATCTGCCACCCCTTATTGGGCACGATGCAAATACTGGATACAATAAAAGACCCCGACATGCTTACATTAATAGAAGCACGGATTAGCTACCCCAAAATTGCAATCGCAACCGAAAATATTAAACGTCATATTAAATATCAAAAGGGGTCCCTGTGGGGCTTCGTATGTACTTAGCTGACAATCCTGACAGCTGCTTTTAGCAAAGCCGCACTAGTGCATAGTCGTACGCCAATCTTTTTATAGGGGTAATACTAACGAATATAGTGTTGAAGGAATTAATTTGAGGAACCGAAACTCTTCGGCTGGGTTTCGTTGCACATAACAAAATGACAGTTCGCATACTTGTATGGCGCGAAGCGAAGTGACGTTTTACGTGTGACATTCCACGGACGGTTAAAAAAAAATGTTTGGGGAGACTCAAGTGCGGATGCTGCTTCTGCGAGCGAATACCTTTGTGACAATTGAAGAGCGCGGATGGGGAGGGGGGGGAGGACCCTGTGACAGCTGAAGAGCGAGGGAGAGTGTCAACTTCTATACGCTTGGGGGAGGCTTCTACTTCACAAATAGTGTAGCTATACACTGTGATCCAATTTTGCCTGACGGCTTGAGTTCAATGTGTACGATAGAGAAGTGTGCTCATCACCGCGTTGCCAGTATGTCACACTTTTGAAAATATGCTTTAGTTTATTTTCTCTACGCCCAAATGATGGTTTTATTTATACGTATACATTTTTGAATTGTGAACTGTATCGAAACTGTTCAGGATCGATTCCGGATCCGTCCTAACGGCGCTTTATTTTAGATCAGGATCGCTACAAATTCCGCAACATTGCATCATTGATTCGCTTGGCAACACAGCATCTTGTACATTCCAAGGCAAGGTTTCCATCTCCATGATCACAGATGAGCGATTTTGGTCGATACCCATCTAGCGCTCATTGGGGAGTGTCGTCCTCGTTTGAAATGGTTTTCATCTGAGTACACGCAGACAGTGATAATTTGTATTGCGTAATGACCGCTCGCTGTCGCAAAATGTAACAGTAACTAAAGATGTGTTGATTTTAACACCATCGCTGGAATTCATAGGTAATTCTAAGATAATTTAAAACATTAAGTCGCATCAAAATTGAAATAAACAATTCTAATCAAAATGAAAACAAAATATTAAATTTTATGTTCGAACATACCTCGTTTTTGAGTTTGACAGTAGCCAACCTACTGTAGAAGCCTGTGCGAAAATTTACACATTGGCCTGCCAGCCGTGAGACAAATTTGGGTCTCCCTGTATAAGAAAAACGTATTGGCCCTAGGCTTGAGCCCTAAAGACATCCCTGCACCCTGAATATGCTATTGACACGTTCAAATGTTAAATTTAGCTGTGGTTCATTTCGCGTCGCGTTTTCTCAATCTGCCTTCACGTTAAACCTGAAACATAATGAATCTATAGGATTTTCATGTACCGATAAGAGTCACTAACAATTTGCCGCTGTACCGCCGAGATGCCTTATACAGCTCAATAACCTGTATCACAGCTGTCAGTGTCAGTGAGTGATCCCTTGATTTCTCTTATTTTATTATTATTACTATATATGGGTTTTTGGGATATACTCGAGCTCGGCAGATTAAGATAAGGAAGAAAATCTTGTGTTCTGTGGCGTACCTGTACCATATATAAGCCCTTCATACAGAGGGAGAGGGGTTGAAATATGCACTGATACGAACATAAAATTAAGCTAGAAGTGTATAAATATACTGAAGGATATTTTCCTTAAAATGATCAGGAGCCTCTGAAATGTCAAAAGAAGAAGTTCAAGCAAATTTTACTCATCGTGTTTCTGCTCCTAGCTTCGCCGCCATGGGACCGATTTTCAAAAACTGCAAAGCTTTTCCATCCTTGGCATTGTCGGTACTTCTCACGTTATAGGAGGTCCAAGCATTAGCGGACAGACAGACCGACAGTGAGTCAGAGCGAGTGAAATGGGTGATATGGATTTTTGTGATATTCAGATATACAGGGTGGCGCATCGAAAACGAAACAGAGGCATTTACTGGCAGCTCATTTTTTTTTGAAAAACGCTCTGATCCGTCGATTTGTTTTCGAGGGGGACACTAGTTTGGCAAAAAATCACGTTAGCACGTGCAGCCCCCTAAGCGGGGGTGACACCACCCCCAAAATCTTAAATGGAAAGGTGGGTCGAGTGATACCTTATTTTAAAGGTCTTTCAATTCCCTTTATAATGATATAAAATTAATGTACTTCAGTTCAGTAGTTTTGAAGATTTATTGATTTAAAGCTTAAATAAAACTAATACATCATCATTAGTGGAGATCAATACATTTGGCAGGAAAGTAATTTAAAAATGAAGAATGAACTGACCCGTTAGGCAAGTCAATGTTGAAAATGGCCACCATGACTCTCCATGCAATAATAAAGATTTTGCTCAAAACGTTGCCGCACATTTCGCAATATTTGAGGAGTAATTTGAAGGTACTCATTCACAATTCTTTCTCGCAGGTCTTCTAATGATGCTGGTTAAGTAGCATTGATTTTGCTTTTTAAATAACCCCACATAAAGAAATCCAAACGTGATAAATCTGGCGATCTTGGGGGCCATTCAATGGCACCTCTTCTACCAATCCATTGATCTGGAAACCTCTGACCTAAATATTGTCGAACACGTAATTTGTAATGTGGTGGGGCACAATCCTGTTGGAACATCAACCTATTCGCAATGTACCGCCGATCATTCTGATTTTCAATTATGGCTGTTAATGCAGGGTCTATGGCGTCTTCCAGTAATTCCAAATACATTTCACCGGTCAAATTTCCAGGTAATAAAAAGGACCAACTAAATGATCGCCAAAAATACCAGGCCAAACATTTAATTTTTGTGGCTGCTGTGTATGAACCTCATGATAAATTCTGCGATTAGAATCGGACCAATATCGGCAGTTATGACGATTTACTACGCCATTTAAGAAAAGGAACATTCGTCGGAAAAGCAAGTGTTGAATAGAAAATGTTCATCGTTTATAATTCGTTCACTCATATCTTCACAAAATTGTAATCGCCGATCAAAATCGTCTTCATTAAGTTCTTGTACCAGGTGAATTTTATACGGATGAAAACTATGGGCCTTTAGAATCCGTTGGTCAGTACGACGACTAACACCACACACAGTCTCCAATTTGCGGGTACTTAACGTAGGATCTTCATAAACTTGCCCTAAAACCCCCACTTCTATTGCTTCGTTCCTTATGGGATTTTTAATGTTGCGTTTTTTATTGGCGACTGACCTAGTTTCCCGGAATTTAGCTACCAGTTCTAGAACATATTTTCGATGTACGTTACTGTTCTCATGTCGCTCATTAAATATTTCTGCTGTTCTATTAGCGCACTGATTATTTCCTAAAAACATTTCGATAATTTCAACTCTTTCTGCTGTGGAATATACCATGGTTAATTTATGTAATAAAGCGTTACAAGTTGTTTTAGCAACAAAGTTTGGTCAAATCAATCGAAAACTATGTACTAAATTCCTATTTAAAATAAGTACGAGATATTTCCTTATGCTTCTTCAAGAAATAACTTTTTTGCCACAAAAAAACGCTCCAATAGCTATTTTCAACAACAAAATGATAAACAAACCATGGGCGCAGTGAAGAAAATCATTTACTTATTAAGTAAATTCTTCTAATCAAATTTCTTCTCACAGTAGTACAAACTAATCTGATGTACCTATTAAAGTCTACTTTAAGCTTTAAATCAATAAATCTTCAAAACTACTGAACTGAAGTACATTAATTTTATATCATTATGAAGGGAATTGAAAGACCTTTAAAATAAGGTATCACTAGACCACCCTTTCCATTTAAGATTTTAGGGTTGGTGTCACCTCTGCCCAGGGGGCTGCACCTGTTAACGTGATTTTTTGCCAAACTTGTGTCCTCCTCGAAAACAAAATCGACGGGTCTGAGCGTTTCTCCAAAAAAAAACTGAGCTGCCAGTAAATGCGCCTGTTTCGTTTTCGATGCGCCACCCTGTATATGATATACTCGTAACATACAAAAACCATTTTAGAAATTGGTCGCGACTACAATACCTCCTCGCTCATTGTCCTAGTTTACTTCCTGAATTGTGGTCTCTGTTATCATGAACATTTTTTGGCTACGGTTTCGCTGAATTTGGCATGATCGAGTAATCTTGAATGAGAAGCTTAAGGCCAGGCTGCCTAGATAAGTGGCAACCATGTCAAATACACCGATGATTGGTCAAACAATCAATTTGACGTTAGAAAAGACGTGGATTTCGAGCAGACATTTCTGTGTTGTTAGTAAACTAAAACGTGTAATATCCAGCGTAGCGCACTAGTAATAAAATAGCTGTGTAACATCTTACAGGTTTTGAGAATAGCTTCTATTTTCATAAAATTATGAATCACACTTCACACGAGTGCTCTCCGCCGTAGCAATTTCCATGGTGGTGGAACCAGTCCATTATTAAATTCGATAAAATACACCTTTATCTAGAGAATAAAGCCTGAATTGGCAAGACTCTGAGGTGTATTCATATGACGAATTGAATAAGGACAAGGCGCAGTCAAATGTGGTATTATATAACCTTATTCTGCAGAAATGTCTGCCATAAACATGCACAAAATGAGACTTTATAGCAGCAGAGTAATTGTATTCGTTATACAAACCTGAGGTCTGCAGCCAATGGTTGCAATCAGTTTCATTTTTCCGACATTGAGAGACCTTCGAGTATTTTGCCTATTTTTGTTTTCGACTGTACATCATAAGACACCCCTTTTATGCCGACTCTGTAGTTTAAACCCTAAACCACGTCTAAGCCTTCTCTTGAGTCACCTACGCTCTAATACGCCCCCTTTAGCTGTCCGTATTTCACCCAGGGGAGTTTTGATAAGAATTATGATTTTAGGTACGCTCAACTGGCTCCGTTCATCATAATGGATGGTATAGATATATACAGTCAGTGGGTCCGTTATTCTGTATTTTGCAGATTATCGGGCTTAACATCACGATGTAATAAAAGCCTAAGCAAACAAAAAGGATCGTTGACACCCTTTGCTTCTCGTACACATACAGGAACTGTTTAGTGGTAGCAGAGGATAGTGTCCAAAAAACTATTTTTTCGACAATGATATTCTACTTAATACCAGGTTGTATTTAAAGATGAAGTCGAGAGAATAACAATAGTATCAACAAAGTTTAAAAATAGTTGAAACAGGTGTAGTAATATAAAAGTTAGCAAAGTATACATTTCAGACAGTAAAACAGAGGAAACAATTTGTTTTAAGGTGGCTCCGACGCAGTGAGTTTCAAGCCATTTACAAGGGTTCAGCTGCTTCAAAACTGACACTCCATTTTTCAATATTTTTGAATGAAATTCATACAGTATGTTGAGAAGAGAATTGCCCAGGGTGCTATATTTTTGAAATTTTTTTCTTCACAAGTTTTATGATTGGTGCGCACTTTTTCTGTTCAACTGTTCAACAAAAATGAAAAAGTGGCTCTATAGCACCCTGTGGGGTTTTGTTTTCAGCACTCTGCGAAAATTTCATCCAAAAGTATCAAAAAATAAAGCGTCAATTTCGAAGCGCGCAAACCTCTACAAATCGTATTTTGGACGAATTTTGTCTGTTTCGTGCTGCCAACACAAGCGTTGCGGCGCAATGTACGGACTAAGAAAGGACGTATTCAGATAATTTGGTGGCCCTATTTCATATAATATCGCGTAGATAAGTCATTCTGCAAATAGGTACTCATAATCGCGATCGCTGATACTCGTCGATTTTAAAGCCGTTTTACTTTCCACGTTATTGGCGAGGAAGTATTGTAATCGCGAAAAATTTCTAAAATGAGATATTATGTTTTTTAAGTCATATGACATCTACATCACGAAAAACTGTATCACTCATCATCAACTGGGAAATTACCGCTCGGATTTTTATGAAATTTCCACACGCGATTACTAGTATGCCAAAGCTTTGTAGTTTTAGTCCAGTGGCAACGGTGCTATAGGCAAAAAAGAAAAGTAACAATTGCTGAAACTACGTTTTTGACGTTTCAGGGGTTCCTAATCATTGACATACAAAATTGTACTGTTTACAAAGGGGGGGTTGAAATCAGTGTTTCGTTCTATTACTAAGAAGCTTCTGATCCCAGTGATTACAGGAAATTTAGGTATCGAAAATCCGATGAATAATATGCTCACGATTTCAAAAAATCGGTACCTGCTCTATAGGTTTGACACCAACAGCCAACAGATCTGCAACTACCGACAGTAGGGAAGAATAAATTCGGATATCACTCCAGTCAAGTATAGGCGAATTTAGCGTGGAACTTAAAAATTATCGATATGTCAAGGAAATATGTTTTTGAGAACGATCATTTGGTAGATTTTATACCTGCATTTTCATTTGAATTTCATAACCCGTGAAATGTACCCATTCCGCCGTTACCTTTTGTGTTCTGCAGTTTGTGATGTTTTTCTGGATATAAGCAGGCCATAATTACATAGGGTGCTTGCTATCAGAGCTTTTTACAAAATTTTGTCTTTGCGCAAGAATTATGGTGGGTTGAAATGCTCACTATTTGTACTCAACTTCTTGATATTTTAAAAAGATCCTAGTGGATAAAATCGTAAAAGTGGATCGCTGGCACCCTGTGGACTTTGTTTTTATCACGCTGCAAGAGTTTCATTTGGAAATAATAAAAAGTAAGTTGTGAAGTGCAAATCGGTTTTTGGGCGAAATTCATCTACTGTTTCATCCTGCCAGTCCAAGCGACGCGACGGTGCGTTCCGACTAAGAAAAAAGGTATTCAAATAATTTTATATCTTTCCTAAAATATATTCAAGAACTCAAATTCTAATTCATATCTTATGCCGTCAGAATAAGAGGAAACAGTTAGGTAGTTTTTGCAAAGCAATAGACAGGTAGGCTTTACCTGGATTAAGTAGATGTCTTGTCTACTGTAGTAGGTGGATGGAGGTGATGCTGCCACAAATGGATGTGTGCGATCAATAAACAAACCACAAGATTGAATTGCCGTGTCGAATGGATTTTGTATTGCCTTTTTTTATTGCCTTACTAAAAAACTCTGTTGGGTATATGATGGAGTTTACTAGAACTTTACAGCTTGTTGTCTGCCTTCTTCTACACACTTCACCAAATCGAGACGCTGTCAACCTTATCCACCGATGAAGACGCCACAAAGCACAGTCCCGTGATTTGGTGAATTGTTCGATTTGCAAAATCTCGTCGTCACTTTTTCTAAGTTTCCCTAAAAACTCTTGCTTAGCAACCTCCAAATCAATGTCGTTCATGTCAGGTTTTTGACAGAATTCGCCATGAAAACTATTATATATTTTCTTTGGAATTGCTATCCGAACTGTTAGTTATTTTTATATCAACTTTTTTTGGTCTGAGTTTCTCTCCAAGATTCTTGCGTTTGAGTCTTTGTGCCATCTTAGTGATAAGCGAGGTTGGACTAAAAGCTTAGAACGCAAATGTATTTGGACCACATAGACAGGCCACTTGGTATTGTGGCTCACTACAGCTGCAGCACATCTTCCATGGTATGACCTCTTCTTGCAATAATTTATTCGCTTACCCCAATGTATTTTGCGATTATAGAGTTGAACATCATAAATTGAACTCACTGAATTCGTAATTAAAATTGTCGCATATGAACTTTTATTGTCCATTACCGACCTTGATAAAAAATTTACTCAAGAACAGTCACACCAACAAGAGTACAACACAACAATTCAACAACACAATATCGACGAATAGTAACAAGGGTAGAACAATACTAAATGATCACTAGCTGAGTACCAAAATAGGAAACGATTTACAGGCTAGATCGCTAATCGTTATAAAAATTTACCTAGGTAGGCACCCGCAGTCATCGTTTTATCTTTTAAAGTAGCGCCGACCACCGTCTAAGACCAGCCCACAATCGTTTCCTTTTCACCACCCCGTTACCTCAGCAGATGGTGCTCGTGATTGTAGGAGCCCCGTTAAGTTATCTGGATTCATTGACTGCCGCAAAAAGTCAAACTTGTACACAATTTCCAATTGGACATCGAAAGTTGTAAAAGGCCCCAGTCGACATAATACTTGCTGGGGGGAATAACACCCGGTTCGAATTCAGGAATAGAGACTATCGAATTTGAAAGATCCTATTTGTATATAGATCCTGTGTAGGATTCTTTAACATCGATGATGATGTTTTGGAGTTGCGAAAATCGGAATCGGAAGAAATCGCAATTATAAGAAATCGTAAACGAATCCAAGGAATCAGTTCCGAGATCGGAATCGAAGCGATGGAATCGAACCACTAGAAGGAAGGTCGTGGGTGACGGCCTTTACAGCGAGTTCAACGCTAGGCTTAACATAGGCAAAATCAAGATGCGTTTTAAATTAATTGAAGGAGGTATTGTGGAAATGTATGCAGGGTGTCTTAACATTAACAAAAACTATTCAAAGAAAACTATTAATGGTTTATTGTATATGGTATCTGGAGAAATATTTCTGAAATAATCAAAATTTTACAGGGTGCCCCAATTTTGATACATCTTTCAAAGTTGATTTTTCTTAAACAGAATACCCTACTTTTTATTAGACTTCAGATAGAACGGAAATAACATACTTATGGGTTTTGGTTATTAGTTGTTGGATTAATGCGTATTTTATACATAAGGGTTCAGTCGTTTACTCAATTTTAGCCTGATTCATCCATTTTTTAAATTCTTTTAATGATAAATACTGGGTGGTCAAAAACGCAAAATGTTTTTTTCCATTATCGGATCCCGATTTTCATGAGGTTTTTAAACACTGTTCCACTCAAAAAAGTCACATCATCTACGAAAACAAAAAAAGAGTATTGACAGTATATCTATAAAATCGAGCGTTTATCAAGAAACCAACTAATTCAATTCTTTTGTGTTGTAATTCATTACAGATATTACAATGTAAAATTAATTCTTTGAGATGTTCGGAAAAGACGTCTATAAGTAAACAACTTGACATACATTTAACTATTTGTACAACAATCAAAAATATTCCCTTCATGTTGAAAACATAATCGAAGTCTTCGACTGAATGTTTGTTTCACGCTTCCTAGCGTGTATTCACCGATCGTCGGACATCTGACAATACCTGCTATCTGAAATTTTTGCCAAATTTGAGGTATATGCACACTTTTCTTCATCTACCTACAGCGCACATTGTGATAGAGTCCGCTGACTGCAGAAAAATTTAGTTTTCGAACTTTTCAGCCAAAAAAATACCTACCACTGGCAACACGCCTGTCAATGAGCGGCAATTCCAGCTATCTGATAATTACGCGTGCTATTTTTCTTAACTTTGCAATGGAACACGACGTCGTGATTCCTCAGAAATATCTTACCAAAGGACACACCCAAATGGAATGTGACTCTGTATACAGTTGCATTTAAAGAAAACTGAGAAATAGAGTTATTGAATTATCTAAATGCCTATGTTAAGGCATTAAAAGAAGCTGGGACAAAACCAGAGCCATATGAGGTGATCCAATTGAGTTACGACTTCTTCAATGACTACTCTCGAACAGCGGTGAAGCGATACTCAACAATTAGACCAGGCAGGAACAATGTAGTCACGGACATCAAAGTACTATTTTATAATCCCGATGGAAAAATTGAAGTGAAACTAGACTTCAGTGTAGAGCAGAGTTCCCCAAACTTTTTTGTGTCGTAGACCCCTTGCCATGTTTTTCCGTGTTGGGTAGACCCCCTACTTACCTGATATTGATTTCCTGTAAATTTCTAACTGTAGTGAAGTTTAGTGTTAAAAATTAAAGTAAAAACACATGTTAATTTATACATTTATTAATTGAATTTAAATTAAAACTACTCAAAATAAAATTTGGTATCTGTTATGTAAAATATACGTAACATTGAATAAACAGGTGTCTGACCAATAAGTGCCCGCATTGGGAATAAGGGCCCGCATTGAAAAAAAAATAAGAGGGATAAAATAAAAAAAAAGTGAAAAATAATATAAAAAAAGTTTTTACTTAAAATAGTACAATAAGCGAGTTCGTTTATTAATTATAACATAAACGTATGTTCTACAATAATTTCACTGTTAGTTTGATTAAATTCCGCTTCTTATACGTTTAAGTTATCTAAAAATAGGCAAAAAATTAACGAGTTTTAGTGTGTACCTATCCTTGAATTTTCAGAATAATTTTAAAAAAAATATTTTCTATAAAGGGGGGTTCTTTAAAAAGTCAATCCGGGCACTTATTCCCAATGCGGGCATTTACTGGTCAGACACCAATAAACTTAAAATAAACTATGAATAAAATAACATAAGCAATAAGTCAATATTTTCAGTGAGAAGGATGAACCTGATGCTTTAATAATAAATTATCAACATTTGGCGTCAATTTTGTAAGGGTTAATCTTACATCTCCTCGGCTAATGATGTCCAATCTGTTTCTTTTTTCCGTTAGGAGATTGGTAAGAGCGCTGAACCCCCTTTCCACTAGGTATGACGATGGAAAGGAAATTAAAAATTTCCTCGCTATATTCCATAATACGGGATAAGTAACGGGTATGTTGTTTTGCAGCTAGAATTGCTGATATCCGTTTTTAAACTGAACCTTAAGTTCTTCGTTTGTACTTAGTTCAGTCAGTTCCTCTTGTATTATGACATTCGTTTCTTCTATGTCACCATATGGATCAATTATCCACGGTGGTATTACTATAGCCAAAATATTCTCGTACCTAGATTCAAAATCTGGATAGAGGGTATTTAAATGTTGAACGTAAGTTGAAACGTCGTCTTTCTGGCAGCTTGTCTGTGACAAATTGGGGAACTGAGAAAATTCGCCCCGTCCAATATTTTGCTTCATTAGTACTCTGGCAAGAAACGCTCATAAGATGGACTTTGTTTTAATCAAATTTAAACTGTCGCCTTGTAATTGCAAATTAACCATATTAAATTTTGTAAACAAATCTGTTAAATAGGCGATGTCTGTTTTCCTCTTCATTAAATTTTCTTTTAAAATTTTATCTTTAGTATCCAGAAACTCTAAAATAGTCTCAAAAAGTGCAAAAAATCTTGTCAAACATAAGCCTTTCGACATCCAGCGTACTTCAGTGTGAAGGAGTAATTGATAAAAGTGTTCGTCATTTTCTTCACACAACTGCGCAAATAACCGCGTATTCAACGCCTTGGTTCGGATTCGGTTTACTGCATCAATGACTAAATGAAGTGATTCATGCAATCTAACACTCAAAATTTTAGCAACTAAATGTTGTCGATGGATGACGCAATGTATTGCTAACACCCCTGACACATTTTGTTTTAAATAGCTTCTAAATCCACGATAACGTCCAACCATGGCAGGTGCTCCATCTGTAGCTACTGATATTATATTTGATAAAGGAATTGCTTTTTCAATGAAGTAATCCTTTAAAACATGAAATATTGATTCACCTTTAGTGTCGGTTATCAAAGTTCTTGCGAAGAGCAGTTCTTCGTAGATTTCTTGATTCATAATAAAACGAACATATGCCAATAATAATGCTGCATTATCGGGTAAAGTTGACTCGTCCAGTTGTATAGAGAAATGGGTCGTTTGCAAATAATTACATAAGAAGCTTTCAATATCAGAACTCATTTCATTAATACGTCTTTCAACAGTATTGTTGCTTAAGGGAATTATTTTAATGATATCAGATGCAGGTTTATGTAAAACAGTTTTTAACACCTCTTCAACGGCTGGCAAAATTAACTTCTCTCCGGTAGTATGCGGTTTTCCGGATTTTGCAATAAGTAACGAGATATTGTAAGACGCCCTCAAACCATCATCATTTCTTTGTGACGTCGAAGCGAACATTCTGTTCAGTGTAGGTCTCTTCTGAAATTTATCTTTGAGTGTTTGAAAGTATTTCAAATCTTTCTCTGTTTTATCAGGGTGGCATCTTCTCAGATGATCTTGCAGTTAAGATGGTTTGATAGCGTCATTGCCCAAAACTTTGTTGCATAAAAGGCACATTGGCGATTGTTTGTCCGGCAATGATGGAATGAAGCCAAATTTCAAATAATCAACACTGTACTGCCTACATTTCTTTTTAGATTCGGACATGGCATCAGTCATCTGAGGACAAAATTGAATTATTTAAATAAGACAGCAGCTGTATATCAAAAATATTTTTTGATTTTTCCGAAAACATTCCATAATTCGAACATCTTCTTGCAACAATTAGCTCGAATTACGGAGATTGCACTGTAATTATATTGCCGATTGCTAAAACTTTCAAAAAGAAACTATTGAGGAGTACTCATGTAATTTTGCATGATTGAATATTTAACTACTAATAACTAAAGTCATGATTGGCGTAATTTATCTATCTTTGCTAACTACGAGTACAAAACTAAAATTTAATAAAAAATAATGTACTTACTTTTCTCCAGCACTCTCAAAGAAAATAACAGTGACTCACTATAATTTGTGTGATATACTATCTGTTTATATTTTTTAAAATATTTTCTTAGCACTTTCCTTTTCAAGATTCAGGAAACGAATAAACGTATTTGTCCCACATTCCTATTTATAGAGTGACGAATTGAACAAGTCAGTGCAAGGTAGCGAAGCTCTGAGACTGCGACTCTCAGGTTTTTACAAGTTCAAAATGTATTGCGACCACAAAGCGAATACCAACATCCTACAACTTACACAATTTTATAAACATATATAATACATTTTTTACTTCATAGGTACTTTTATAAATAATGTATATGTTTTGATATTGTAAGATAGTATGATGTAAGTAAATAGGTTCTATCAGTGTATATGTTGAGATCCACTATCGTGGACCCCCATATTCATTTCATGGACCCCCAAATTTTTCTTCGCTGACGTAGACCCCTTGCAGGTTGTCATAGACCCCTTTTTTTCTTGGCTATGGATGTTGTGATTGTCCGTAGGTGGTAGACGGTCTCTGACTGTCGAACGTGGAGGTACCACCCGGCGGATCTCGTAGGCGGAGCCAGAATGTGTGCATGTTGCACGAGTCCGTGTGGCGTTCCCCCTTTCTCCTGTATCCCCCTATAGCCCCACGGTACCCAATGGGTGTTTTTTAAAAAAAAAGTCATTTACTATTTCTGACCAAAGTTGTAGAGTCTTAAGGCCGGTAGTATCAAGGTTTTTTTCATCCCCTGTAAAATTACGGTTCCTGCATAAAGCAGGTATTGTCAGATGTCAGTCGCGATATTTAGAAACACTTCTTGTATTGTCTGCTTCATTGCCTCTTCATTCTAAGTTTTCGAGTGTGTTTAACAGCAAGGGGACATTTGTTCAATGGTTGCACAAATTGCTTGAAGTTTATTTATGTTTACTTATAGGCGTCATTTTCAGACACGTCGAAAAATATATTTCATCTGTAATATCAATCTGTGATAATAAATTACAACACAAAAACATTGGATTTCTTGGTGGACATATTTTTAATGATTCTTTACCTTTTTTTTGTTTCCATGGATGCTGTGACTTATTGGAACAAATAGCTATAACGTAGAAGCCGTTCGAACGAACTGTAACAACCTCATATTAAAAAAGTTCTTTTAATTTTTTTAGCGAAAAAGAACATTTTGCTTTTTTGACCACCCTGTATTTATCATAAAAAATCGAAAAATGGATTAATTTGGATAACATTGAGTAAAGTGAAAAATGTTTGATACTTACTAAATTTGATGTACTTTTAAGTAAAATACTCATTAGTTCGACAACTAGTAACCAAAATCAATAAGTATGTTATGACAAACGTGTTCTTTTAAAAGGGCCTATTCGAATGTGAAATAAGAGGTAGGGCATTTCAATTCAGAAAAATCTACGTGAGTGAGATTTGTGACACCCTATATAGTTGTAAATACATGCCAGTATCATAAATAATTATCCTTGATAACCTTTTGCTTAGAAGCAAAACATTTTCGTACGGTTGGGACACCCTGTATAAAACGAATTTCACTTTCCTGACTGCTTGTCCTTCCCATGGAGTAGGGATTTTTTTCACGAGATTCTTTTAGCCATTACTGCAAATCTACTAGGATAAAATCACTCTGTAATAATGAACTTTAATTGAGATGGAAAAAATGGGTAATTGTAACTTTTCATTTTCAGTCAGATGAAGGATCCGCCTAGAATGGCACGCGGCGAGTGGAGTTTCAACTGAAATGCCCTCCATCCGTAGTTTATTAAAACTTTTAACATAATTCTGAGCCTGCTCGTTTAGGTCCTCGACGAATTTCACCGCACTTTTACGGAATATTATGTGATTTTAATTAAATATCCTGTATGATGTTCCCAACCGTATAGGCACCCTGGAAAGGAACGACTAGAAATTTCGGTAGGGTCTACTCACTAAACAAGTTATAAAACCAGTTTAGAAAAACATGTACAGTCAGGGTGCTCCATAATAAGATGTCTGGTATACTGCAAAACATTCATGGAAAGAATGCCCTTTTTGCAGTGAAGTGTCACCTGCCACTATTTGTATTTATTTTCAAAATTGATATTTAATTTGTTTTTCATAAAAGCAGCTTTGCGATTGAGAAAAAACAAGTCAAACAACACAAAATTGAGTTCTTTACACTGTGGTAAATGAAAATAAAACAATATAAGTGAGTATTCCAATTTGTTTCAGATGCGATATATTACGATTATTTGATAAAAAGTATAAATACGAATCATAGAACTTCAATTATCACGCTTCTCAGGTAGCCCAGAAAGGGTTTCACTCTAATACAGATAAAAATTATCGAGTTTCATTGTCATATTTCTAAACATGAAATACAAAAGAGCTACAACTTCGTTTGGAAAAAGCATTGCTCTAAGAAAGTACAGATGAGCAACGTTTACTGTTATCTATGAGATGAGATAAGTCGCCTTCAATTCACACAGTATCCCAGATAAGGTCACATCACCTCAGTTCACTAAGTTTATTGCACATTCATTTCAATGAATTTTCGTGTAAATGTTATAAAAATTCTGTCACAAAAAGGTTAAGCGTCAGATTTTACAGCCTCATATACAGGGTGGCGCATCGAAAACGAAACACGCATTTACTGGCAGCTCAGTTTTTTGTTTGAAAAACGCTCAGACCCGTCCATTTTGTTTTCGAGGGTGACATAAGTTTGGCAAAAAATCACGTTAGCACGTGCAGCCCCCTAAGCGGGGGTGACACCACCCCCAAAATCTTAAATGGAAAGGGGGTTCGAGTGATACCTTATTTTAAAGGTCTTTCAATTCCCTTTATAATGATATAAAATTAATGTACTTCAGTTCAGTAGTTTTGAAGGTTTATTTATTTAAAGCTTAAATAGAACTAATACATCATCATTAGTGGAGATCAATACATTTGGCAGCAAAGTAATTTAAAAATGAGGAATGAACTGACCCGTTAGGCAAGTAAATGTTGAAAATGGCCACCATGACTCTCCATGCAATAATAAAGATTTTGCTTAAAACGTTACCGCACATTTTGCAATATTTGAGGAGTAATTTGAAGGCACTCATTCACAATTCTTTGTCGCAGGTCTTCTAATGATGTTGGCTGAGTAGCATAGATTTTTCTTTTTAAATGACCTCACATAAAGAAATCCAAAGGTGATAAATCTGGCGATCTTGGGGGCCATTCAATGGCACCTCTTCTACCAATCCATCGATCTGGAAACGTCTGATCTAAATATTGTCGAACACGTAATGCGTAATGTGGTGGGGCATCATCCTGTTGGAACATCAACCTATTCGCAATGTACCGCCGATCATTCTGATTTTCAATTATGGCTGTTAATGCAGGATCTATTGCGTCTTCCAGTAATTCCAAATACATTTCACCGGTCACATTTCCAGGTAAGAAAAAAGGACCAACTAAATGATAGCCAAAAATAGCAGCCCAAACATTTAATTTTTGTGGCTGCTGTGTATGAACCTCATGATAAATTCTGGGATTAGAATCGGACCAATATCGGCAGTTATGACGATTTACTACGCCATTTAAGAAAAAGGATCATTCGTCGGAAAAGCAAGTGTTGAATAGAAAATGTACACCCTTTATAATTCGTTCACTCATATCTTCACAAAATTGTAATCGCCGATCAAAATCGTCTTCATTAAGTTCTTGTACCAGGTGAATTTTATACGGATGAAAACTATGGGCCTTTAGAATCCGTTGGACAGTACGTCGACTAACACCACACACTCTCCAATTTGCGGGTACTTTAACATAGGATCTACATAAACTTGCCCTAAAACCCCCACTTCTATTGCTTCGTTCCTTATGGGATTTTCAATGTTGCGTTCTTTATTGGCGACTGACCAGTTTCCCGAAATTTAGCTACAAGTTCTAGAACATATTTTCGATGCACGTTACTGTTCTCATGTCGCTCATTAAATATTTCTGCTGTTCTATTAGCGCACTGATTATTTCCGAAAAATATTTCGATAATTTCAACTCTTTCTGCTGTGGAATATACCGTGGTTAATTTATGTAATGAAGCGTTACAAGTTATTTTAGCAACAAAGTTTGGTCAAATCAATCTCAAACTATGTACTAAATTTCTATTTAAAATAAGTACGAGAAATTTCCTTATCTTTCTTCAAGAAATAACTTTTTTGCCACAAAAAACTATCCAATAGCTATTTTCAACAACAAAATGATAAACAAATCATGGGCGTAGTGAAGAAAAGCATTTACTTATTACGTGAATTATTTTAGTCAAGTTTCTTCTGAAAGTAGTACAAACTAATCTGACGTACCTATTAAAGTCTACGTTAAACTTAAAATCAATAAATATTCAAACTACTGAACTGAAGCTCATGTATTTTACATCATTATAAAGGGAATTGAAAGACCTTTGAAATAAGGTATCACTCGACCCCCCTTTCCATTTAAGATTTTAGGGTTGGTTTCACCCCCGCCCAGGGGGCTGCACGTGTTAACGTGATTTTCTGCCAAACTTGTGTCCCCCTCGAAAACAAAATCGACGCGTCTGAGTGTTTTTCAGAAAAAACTGAGCTGCCACTAAATACGTCTGTTTCGTTTTCGATGCGCCACCCTATAAGTCTTCACTTGCAAAATGAAAGCAACAATTACTTCAATTTCTAAGAAATTTAACTACAAAATTACAGCTGGATCCAGAACAAGGAAATTGATATCTATATAGATAATTGCATAGTGAACATAAAGACTCTTACGGCTCAAAACTTTCAAAAAAAAGTCTAACTGGTTTAGAATTGTTGACAAGCGTTTTCAAATTTGTATATGAGATCTCCTTACCACATTGTTGTTTCAAAGGTTAGCTATTAAAGAACTTTACAATGAAAATAATTGAATGAACCTTGTTGCATGTAATGCTTCAGCAGTTAAATAATCTAACCCAACAAATATTTCTGTTCAAGGGGCTACAGCCCTTTGTCGACCTGCAAGTTTTGACTAACTGTGCTTCCAAACAGCTGTTGATGTTATTCTGAAAAACGAACATTGGGCATTTCATTTGCAGATATAAATTTATATGAAAATATACTATAATTAGGCTACTTGGAAGGAAGGGAAGCCAACTTAATGCAGATCCAAACATAAAGTCTGATTGATGTCAATGTCATTTAAGAAAATGGTACTAACCAACTATTTAATCAGATTATTATTATTATTATTATTTATGAAATTATTGAATGAAAATTTTAATGAAATTGATGAAAATGAAATATGATTAATCAGATTCAATATTTGTTATTAGGCATTTCCTCATCCGTTTAAAAGCGTTTGGCATCCCCAAAGGTATTCGAACAATTTGAACAAATGCATCTCGATTCGTGGCAAACCTGATTGCGATTTTTGCCGAGTAGCTCCAAAATAAGGTGGGTGGACCATGAAAGGCCATCCTTCTTGTGAAACAAATTATCAAAAAGTCGCAGTTATTGCCATGCGATGACGAATTCCTTCTAACGTATGTCCTGCAAAGTTTGGCACAAAATATTTATCGGATTTTTTTTAATCCAAAAAAATTACTTAAACATTATTGGGATACAGGGCATTCTTTCGATTCGTTGATATCGGTCGTCGACGTTAAAATTATAATCTCAGCTTAAGGCAAAACGTGAGTTTTTGGGCTATTTTCTTTAAACTATTAATTATAGATTTTTGAATTTTCATCTGGAACACAAGGCACAAAGCCATTTTGGTTGTTTCAAATTGTATTTTATTATCAAAATTATAAAGGTTAATGTCAATTTATTTGATATAGATATACAATGTGTTTGGTCACGACATACCGATATTTGAGGGGGATATTTTTCAGCTATTTTTGTCGACAAATCCACCCCCTACAATGTCCTACCTCACCCCCCTTGAAATGGATCCATACCGCTGCGAATGAAATTAGGACTGACACGGTTTGGACCGCCGCTCAACAAGACACAATGAGCATAACCAATAATGGAGGACATTTTGAACAGCTTCTGTAACTTTAAACATGTACAAACTCTCTATAAGAAACACTGATTTGTCATTTTTATGTATAGAAGGTTTGAAAACAATTTGCATTTTATTACACTCATTTTGCCCCATGTTAGATAGCATTTATTGTTTAACCTAGAATACTGAGGATAACAAAAAGCTGTAGAATTAGCACAAAGTAGTAGTACAACTTCACAGACTAGTTTTTGAATAGTGTGCGGAAATGCACAAAATAATCAATTTTCTTCCATATTTTTTTCTGTTTTGTCTGTTTTTAAGTATGTTTGACGGTTAGTATCAATACAAGTTTTTCAATAATCGCCAGCGCAACATGTTATCGTTCAAATGACACTAAATGTATCATTCTGTGACACTTATGTACTCAGTTATTACAATTTTTTTCATGCACTAGCGTAATCGTAGCGTAAAAATAGAAATGGCTGCCATTTCAAGGGTGGTGGGGTAGGACATTGTAGGGAGGTGGATTTGTTGATAAAAATAGCTGAAAAATACCACTCTCAAAAATCAGTATGTCGTGATCAAACACATTGTATAGTTTCATGATAAAGTTCAAGTAATTTTTATTGAGTATTTTTTATGAGAATATGTATAATATTGTGAGTGTTAAATATTCCATCATAATGAAATACCTTTATATTTAGTTTAAATAATATAAGCAGATATTTTGATCACAATGTTAGGTTTAAGTTAAAGGACTGATTTATGTTATTGGCCCTCTATGGAGCCTTGTACGGAAGAGTTTAATAGTATAACTTGAATTAAAAGAAGAAAATATTTTATAGGTTACGCAGGTTATACAGTAGAACAAAGTAATGGGTGATTCATTTATAGGGTGGTGGGGTAGGACATTGTAGGGAGGTGGATTTGTTGATAAAAATAGCAGAAAAATACCACTCTCAAAAATCAGTATGTCGTGACCAAACACATTCTATAGTTTCATGATAAAGTTCAAGTAATTTTTATTGAGTATTTTTTATGAGAATATGTATAATATTGTGAGTGTTAAATATTCCATCATAATGAGATACCTTTATACATATTTAGTTTAAATAATATAAGCAGATATTTTGATCACAATGTTAGGTTTAAGTTAAAGGACTGATTAATTTTATTGGCCCTCTATGGAGCCTTGTACGGAAGAGTTTAATAGTATAACTTGAATTAAAAGAAGAAAATATTTTATAGGTTACGCAGGTTATACAGTAGAATAAAGTAATGGGTGATTCATTTATAGGTACTTTTTTCAGCAACAAAATAAAATAACAAAATTCTTTTTTCTTGTCAAATCTTTTTTAAAGAAAATAACTATTTTTGACATTTATTTTTTAAATATTATTTCTGTGAAATGTTGGCCCTGACTGCGGTTGAGATGATCCATTCTAAAGTTCCAATTTTCGATGACACGTTGGAACTTTTCGACTGGAATTTGCCGAATTACCTGCGTAAAGTTGGCTTCTAATTCCTCAATCGTATTGGGCTTATCAATGTAGACTTTGGACTTAACGTAGCCGCAAAGGAAAAAGTCTAGAGGTGTGATATCACATGATCTAGGTGGCCAATTCACTGGTCCAAATCGTGAAATTAAGTGTTCATCGAAATGTTCTCGCAATAAAGCCATGGTTACACGGGCTGTGTGGCAAGTGGCGCCGTCTTGTTGGAACCAAATATCATCGAGATTACGGGCTTCAATTTCAGGCAGCAAATAATCCGTTATCATGGCGCGGTAACGAGCACCATTCACAGTTACGTTCTGACCGGCCTCATTTTTAAAAAAATAGGGACCGATGATTCCACCGACCCATAAACCACACCAAACCGTTGTTTTCGCTGAATGTAATGGCAGCTCTTGAACCACTTCGGGTTGTTCTTCACTCCAAATACGACAGTTTTGTTTATTAACATAGCCGTTAAGCCAAAAATGGGCCTCATCGCTAAACAAAATTTTGCTCGAAAACATTGGATCTTCCTCAAGTCGTGCAAGAGCCCACAGGCTGAAACGTCGGCCGGCTTCAATTCTTGAACGAGTTGAATTTTGTATGGTTTCAAATTAAGATTATTACGTAAAATACGCCAAGTTGTTGAATACGACAAGCCAAGCTGTTGAGAACGGCGCCGAATCGATTCTTCACGGTCCTCACATATACTCTCAGCTACCGCAGCTATATTTTCTTCACTGCGTGCTGGATGTGGTCTATTTGGTCGCGTATTATCCAATAATGAAAATTGGGATTCAAATTTTTCGACCGTACGGCGAATTTTGCGTTCGGTGGACCGATTATGTACACCATAAGTTGCTCTAAGTGCACGAAACACACTTCTCGCAAAACGTTGATTTTCGTAGTACAGCTGAATTATCTGTAGACGCTGTGCTGGACTAAGTCTTTCCATGATGAAATGTCGAACAATACTGAAACAGAAAATGTCAAATTAGTTGTCATGATGCATGCGCTATAAGCAATTACAGCCACACCAAAAAAGTACCTCTGAATGAATCACCCGTTATTACTGAATAATTTATTTATTTCATTTATCCAGTAAATAAAATATCAAACTGAAACACTTATTGGTGACGTAAGTAGATGGATCGATAGTAGAGTTGTAGTATATTTTTTGGTCGGCACCGATTGTAACTGGATACAAAAGTTTCTGGCGAAAAATAATGCCACATGCTCCTATGGAAGGTGCAGATACAAGCTCCTAAAAGAACACTTCTAGAAATCAATTTTTCGTAAGATTCTAGTGGTTTATCGACATTTGTGGAAGCCCTGGCCTTTCAGCTTGCTTTTGACATCGAACGAATGGGCAGCTTTTTGAAAAAAATCCGTTTTGTTCAGTACAGTTCAATTAATTTTGGTAGTGGATTCAGTATATTGGTTCCGCTAACTAAAAAATAGTAATTCCGATTGAATATTCATATTCTTAAAAAGCCAATCATTATAAATAATTATAATTTTTCTTAACAAGACCATCGACAATAAACGGAGATTCTGTTGTCAGTTATCTAGATTTCTCCAATTGGCTGGTTCAGAAGCCAAAGCTGTTTCTCCATCACTCAACCTCTATGAAATAGCTAACTGAATTGTGGCAATTGATTTTCCGATGGAACAGAAACTCTAGATTCGCGCCGTTTGTCACGTTGGCGTGATTCAGTTTGCACTATTAGGTTACATCATTAGAAAGAATTCTCCAGAATATAATTTTATCGCTACGATTTCCATAATTGCTCGTTCCAATTTAAGGAAACGGAAGTGATGCGGCGGATGGCGGACGACGGGGCCGGCGGATTCTCTCCAGCTCGCTTTTGAATAATTCCTATCGTTGAAGTTCATTTAAGATTTTTTTTATGGACTGAAAATAAACCGCTTCTATTTAATTCCTCTTTCTTTTAACCTTTTAAAGTTATTTTTGTTCGGCGAACAATATCGACAATATCTCTTAAGGTTGCATGTCCCCTTTTGTCAAATACCTGCTTAGAGGAGTATTTTAAATCCCTGTCATCTGATTATTTCACGGTGTGCCATCTCTGTGACTGAAAAATATCATTTTTTTGCTGATAATTATTTTCTTGTGTATTTTATTTTACATTTTTTCTTCAATCGTAACTTGTTAACAAATATTAATACAGCTCTGAATTTGTACTTTTTGAACAATACTCACAAGTGACAGAGCCGTGCTTGAATTTTCTTTTCGATGAACGATGGGTTCTGTTTCACCTTACTTTACTTTTCCGCTGTTGTCACTAAACATCAGTTTTGATATTACAAGCGTAGTGGTTTTTGAAAAGGAAAGTCTCAACTTCCAGGACACCCTGAATATTTTTTATTAGTTTAGATGATGTTAAATAACCAGTTTAGTAATTTCGATATTTTCCACAGAACATGAAAGTAAGGCAGACACTGCTTACCATATAATAATAATAATAATAATAGTATACGCCTTTATTACAAAAAAATATGTACATTGTACATACTGAAAGTGGGACTCAATTGGCAAAGTTTAGCAAATGCTACTCTTACACTTAACCAGCTGAATCAATAAATACAGTGATGTTAAATAAAAATATATATATATATACACATGTACACATAACGTATATATATATATAAAACTATATATATATATATACCATGCGCTTAAAAATAATATTAGCTTCTCAACGTAATAAATATAAAGTCTGATTGGATGATGAATGTGGAAAGGATAGTATCAGTCAAGCAGTATGATCCTTACATGCTTACGAAAACTTGCTAAGCTCATACATTTAAAGGAATATTCCAACGAATTATACAGGGCGATTTCGAAGTTGAGTCATTTACTTTAACAGTGAGTAGATCTGATCAAAAGAAATGTTTTTTTCCTTTAAAATTTTTCTGGTAAAATTAAAGTAACAAAGTTATAGCCCCTTAGAAGTTTGAGTACCGCCCTGTCACAATAATAATATTATGTGCTCGTGTTTGGCGACAACGGATATAATTCGCCTTATCGGTTCATCGCATCGGAAACAAAAAAGCGAAAGAATTTGAAACGCTTATCACGATGCTTCTACTACAATTTTATTCAGTTGTATTCAGTCAATGTGTCATTCGGTAACGCGTGAGTGAATAGTGGTGTTTGTTGCGTGGCTCAAACGAAATAAAAAATGGCACATGTTTACGAAAATGCTGAACTTGTGGACATGATTCTTATTTACGGGGGGGGGAGTCTTTACAAAATGCTGCCGCGGCATCTCGGATTTATGGGGATCGGTTTCCCAATCGAGTGCAACCAACCCGTCGTGCCTTTGTTAATGTAGTACAAGGGGCTCGTGAATCAGGGGAGGGCATGCCGGTGCTCCAAGACCGCACGATCAAATACAGGTCCGCACTGGAATACTTTATAAAACAAGGTAACATATTTTTTTTAATTTTTTTTTTTATTTTTACACACATATTTTGGTTTATCTTCCTTCTACAATCATTATCTGAAAATTAATGACTCAACTTCAAAGTCACCCTGTATAGAACTGTCGAATTACAAGAAAAACTGCGGGTGAATAACACTGTAGAGTAAGGCGGAATTCTGATACTCAACCTATCTCTAACCAACCGATCATGAACAACAAAGTTAAATAGAATTTTTTCTCTCAAGTAGGCGGTCTTCGATTACTTTGTGAATAAATACTAGATGGTGATATTCCACCAGTTTATCAAATCTGCGCCATTTCAGCGTCCTGTATTTCTGTGATACATGGTCAAATTTTCTCAATCCGCATATAAAACGGACACAATTATTCTGTATAATTTGAATTCTATTTTTCGTTATTTTGTCAAGGCATGGGAAATAAAGGATTTTACAGTAGTTCAAATAAGACATCTCTAGCGTTTCACACAGTTTTTTCCTGAGCTTATAGTTCAGTAAGTACCTACAAGAGTACAAAGTGCGTAGGCGGAGGTAGGTTTTTTGAGCAAGACAGTTGATATGATTATAAAACCTTAACTTCTCATCGACCTCTACAAATAAAATCTTGACAGTAGTACCAACCTGAAGAAGATTTCTCTCAATAAAGATATTAAGGTTACCTTTGACGTAGTTTCTTTTATTATCAGAACAGAAAACTATGATTTTTGACTTCTCAAGATTAACTAATAAATTGGCTGAATATTTACAAACCATGTCATTATCATGTTGTAGCTCTATATTAGCTGTTGGTAATTCACTAGCTTTAAAATAATATACTATTTGGGTATCGCCTGCAAAAGATTGCATTTCAGAATTTTCCATTACTGCATATAGATCGAAGGTGTAGATGAGGAATAAGAGAGGACCTAGGATAGATCCCTGAGGCACTCCAGATGGTATGACACTTGGGACAGAGCTTTGTCTAGATAGAGAAACTTCCTGAACTCGGTCGGTTAAAGCCAACATATTTCAATTTAGCTAGAAGAAGGAGATCATTGATCCTATCAAATGCCTTAGAATAATCAACCGATATCAAAGCTACTGTTATCTTTTTATCAAGAGCACGTAGCATATTGTCGCATAGATTTAATAAGTCAGCTGTTGTACTATAGCGTTTTCTGAAACCAGACTGATTAGTGGATAAGATTTTGCATTCCTCAATGTAAGCAGTTATTTGAATCTGAACGATCTTTTCTAAGATTTTTCATAACACCGGCAATAAACTTATTGGTCGTAAAATTGTTAATTTTAGGGATAGGAAACTAAGGAATAACTATGTTTCCACAGAGTGGGAAAGTAGCCTTTCTCAATACATGAATTGATTAGATGTACAATATGAGACGTTATAGGCAAAATCACTTTAATCATGGTTAAAGATAAGGTATCGATGCCCTTAGCATCCGACTGTAAGCTTTTTATTACCTGAAATACCTCAAAAGGTTCGGCAATTCTTAGAGAAAAGGGGTGAAATTTATTTCGATTATAAAATTGAATTACATCTTCGGAAATATTATTAGTACAGTACACGTTCATAAAGTAGTCATTAACCGCATCGGGATCACTAAAATTTGACGGTATAGTGGTTTTACTACTAAAATTTATATCAACATTTTTAAGTCCATTCCACAACTCTTTCGCATTTCCTTGCTCCGATAACAATTCAATGTACGCATTTTTTTGTTTGCGAATCTCTAAGAGAGCTTTATTTCTTTTCTGTTTATACTTAGCAAAATTTTCTTCCGTTCGATTCTCTATAAAAAAAGCCAAAGCTGCATCTTTTTCTTTCAGTAGTTTCTTAAGGTTGCTGTTCAACCAAGGAGCAGGTTTTTTGTTAACTCTGAATGTTCTGATAGGAGCGTGTTCATCATATGCATCTATATACGTAACTGCTTTAGTTAAGTATTCAACTTTGTCTTCAATGCTTTGTAAGTAAAAGATTGTATCTAATTTCTTTGATTGAACCTCTAGCAAAAAACATTCCTCGTTGAACTGTTTAAAGTCTCTTACCGTGATAAATTTCTGTTTTTAACAGTATCTTTCACGTTCATATGGTAGGAATAAGTCTTTTTTAGAGAATATGTCTCATTTTGTAAGTATCGTCAATAGTGTTCTGAATATGCCCATTATATCCGACATAATTGGTATCACCTCAGGGATCTACTTTGGGGCCAGTGTTATTCAGTCTGTACTCGACTGACCTTGTGCACCGATTCCGTGATGATATTGTACCAGTGTGAAGCTACTTTAGAGACAGAATATAAAGTTCTACTGCAGGATATTCAGAGATAGCCTAGCAGCAATCAGCTCTATCTAAATTCAGAAAATGAGGCAGGTTACTGTCCTGAACCGAGCCATGAATCGTGACCGCGTGAACAGTCTATGACCTTGGGTGGTACACGTTTGACTCCCCACTCCAGCCAAGCGCCACGAAAGCAAAACTGGATGCGCGCCACGCTGTATCTTCTTGTCACGTGAGAACGTACTTGGCATTAGATTTACACTTGTATTTTAGAAGACAACAAATACCAGTTAATTCAATTTTTGTGCGAGTAACTGATTCGCCCCAACAACTGAAATATATAAGACTATAAAACGATGATTTTAAGCTGTTATAGCGAAAATTGGGACACATCAAGCGTTTTGTATAATTTAAGTTACTTCAAACGTGTTAGGCCAGTGGGTATAGGTAGCGTAGTCGGATGTAAGGCAACTATACAGGGTGTAAACGTTATGATAGTCATTATTTAAATGGGTGATAGAGGAGGTTAAAGGAAGCAGAAAGTTTCATATAACATGGGGTCAAAACGGAATTATTTGTAGCGATTTTAAAGTAAAATAAAATCTGACAACGCCGCAATGCCAGACGTCAATTACGATGGAACGCAGTGTAAACAAAGATGAAGTTTGTTATTTTTGGCTCTTAGGTATTATTTCATTATTTGATAATGTACTCGTAAAATGCAAACAATTAAAAAAAAACGCACTTACCACTAACTGTCTCAGCGCTGCACCTGGTGTGTGAAAGTTTATTGAACGTATTAAAAAAGTCCACTTATAAATAGGGAACACAATTTTTATACATACATTGTTTTTCTTTTTAAAACCCACACTGCACTTTTTTGTATTTAAAGAAGGTGTTCAAAATGTCGTCCTCCACTTTCCACACAAGCTTCATTACGGCGAAGCCAGTTTCTTCTTACTCTAGGTCCTCGAAGTTGTCCATTTATTATTTCAGCTGCATACATTTTTTTTTCGCTAAGTTGTGCTTCTGTTGTTATTGGACCAGCCCCATAAGCCATCCCTTTGAGTTCTTCCCAATACCAGACATCCATCGGATTGAGGTCTGGAGATCTTGGTGGCCATTTTAGAGGATTTCGACCGATCCAGCAATTTGGATAATGTTCATTCAAATACTGAATGACGCCTCTAAAAATGTGTGGTGGTGCCCCGTCATGAAGAAACCACAAATTCTGTCTCTGCTGTAATGGCATGTTGTCTAAGGTCTGCTCCAAAAGTTCTGGTAGGTTATTGGCTAGAAAGCTAAGGTATCCTTCTCCTGACAACGTTGGATTTTAAAACGTTGTTGGAAATGACCTTCACGAATGGTATGAGGATTTTCTTGGGCCAACGTGTGAGTATTATGGAAATTTAATATTCCGTATCGCGTAAAAGTACATTCGTCCGTCGCTAGAATTTTTTTAAAAAAATCCGGATTTTCAATGTTTTTGTGCAAAAACCACTGACACAATGTTAGTCTGCGAGGACAGTCTTCTGGTAATAAGGCTTGCACTCGTTGTACATGGTAGGGATAAAGCAAATTTTCCCGTAGGATTCTATGGACTATGGTATGCGATAGTCCTACGCGGCGGCCTAATTCCCGAGTGCGGATATCTGCATTGATTTCCACGATATTTAAAATTTGTTCCTCCTGCTCTACAGTAACCTGTCTTTCACGAGTGCGAATATTAGTGGGCTGAACACTTCCTGTATCTCGAAGCCGCTGGTACACTTGCACAAATGTTCTTCTGTCTGGGTGTACCCGTTGGCGAAATCTGTCGCGATAAATTTGAGCTGCAAGACTTGAATTCTGACGAGCTTCACCGTAAACTAACAACATGTCGGCACACTCTTGATTCGCAAACAAACACGACGACGTACGCGAACACTAACAAAACACGCCCGATGCCCGATAACTAACCACTGTTATCGTTTGCGATCGATTGCCGGTTCGATAAAAGTGATGAAAGGCCGACGCGCTGTTGTCATGTGTGTTTTAAATATTTAATTCAATGAAACTTACTTACTGACTACAAATTTTGGCTTAACTTAGAAAAACTTAATGCCATTTATTTGTTAATTACCCAATTTAAAAAAGCTTTAGATCAGATTATAAAAATCAGTAAGATTGTGGTCGATATAAAGCACTTAAAGTTATAAACTATAAAGCCATTTAGACAAAAATCTATTGACTTTTTTACCATGGGTCATATGAACTTTTTGACTTGTTTTGACCCCCCTATTACGCATTTCAATGATGACTACCATAACGTTTACATCCTGTATATTAGATCAGTATATTTGGACAAGTATTGACTTGGGATTGATTAAGGCCCCGTTTTTACAATCGCCACTTTTGTTTCAAGTTTCTCAACTATAACTTGTATGTCAAACATTAGTTATTCGCTTTTCAAGCTTTGCACTCGTATTATGCAACTTAAAAAAATGACATTATATCGATTTTTATGACATGCAGATTTTTTGACATTATGTACATCATACTCACTTGGAGTTGGTGTGGAATGAACTAGTGGCAATCTAGTGCGCAAGATGACATTTTACCGATTTGTTGACATCATATAGGTTTTTACGTAATAACACTGCTGGTTAACCAACCCGTAACTGTTATTCTGACAACGCCGCTTCTGTCCATTTTATGACGCTCGACGTTTGTGACTCGTGACAACTGTCACAAGTCATGTCACTGTTAACCCTTTGAGACCGGATTTAATTTTTTTTCGAATTTGCGAATCTTTTTCTTTTAATAGGGATAAATGTGAACAATATGTTATAACTTTACACATTTTATTTATTTTTTTTAATCCTGAAATGCTTTAGAATATGGTTTCATTATGAAACCACTAGGTAGTAAAAGGAACTAATGATTTTTTAAACAAAATTTTATTTCAAGTAATAAAAGAAGACAAATCCGATATTTTTCATTTATCGTCTGTGATACGGAAGGAAACAATTTTTATTTGCGTTGAGGCATAATCCAACGTTGCATCTGAAAAAAAAGTTTTTGCTAAAACTAAAAAGAAGATGAAGCATTACTTTCTTTACCTGGAACAAATCCATTTCGTCCGGTGTGGTGATGATGTAGAGCTGCAATAAGCACATCTTTTTGAACTTCCATGGATTGGCATGTGTGCACAAGAATCATATCGAATTTTCTGAGGCACATTGGCTTTGAAGGTATTTTGTTGCACTGATGATATCCGCCCTTTCTTTGGAATATTTTCGTCTGCTCCAATAAGTCCCAAGCATACTGCTAGCTTGAAATCCTTCAATGTCATACATTTGCCGGACTTAGTCGTAGTATTTCGGTTCTTGAAAATTATGTATACATTCACTAGGGATATGTCAAGTAAATACCAAAAAATGCGCAGCCACCACTTTTTAGATTTTCGATCTAATTCATAAATTGACTTCAACATGTCTAGTTTATCTACATAACCCATGTGCTTATTATACTCCAAAACTAAACGAGGACAAGCAATATCCTGCACAGATCCATCTTTTTGTTTCCTTCCAGTGGTAGCATTTTCATCTGGATTCATATAGTTAGCAAGAAAGTGAACACTCTTGCGATCCATCCGTTTCAAATATGCTAAGCCATCTTTACTGACACGCCAGTCTGCTTCTCCACGTTTCAAATCTTTATCGTCGCGTATATCGATAGGTAAATCTTTTCTAAGGCGTCGTATAGTTCCGCAGGCATAAATCATGTCATTTTGTAGTTTTTTCTGGAGCCATACGGAATTGAAATAATTATCAAAGAACACATGGTGCCCTTTACTAACTAATGACCTTTTCAAATCTATAACTACGCGAGCTCCTAAATCCTTTCCGATAGAATCTCCTGCTTTTCCGGTATAAATTTGAAATTGACAGGCAAATCCAGATTCGTCTGACCGAACCCAAACTTTATACCCGCGCTTTATGAGCTTGAGCGGCATATATTGTTTCTAACTATTACGACCTTTGAATCGGATCATGGATTCATCCACTGCCTGATTTTTCGAGGGTTTATAAGTTGACATATATGTTTTACTTAGCTTGTTGATGACTGGACTTAGTTTGTATAACTTATCGTAATCCGCAGCACCACGCAGAAAACTAAGTAGCCAAAGGAATCGATCTCTTGAAAAAACTGAGCATATAAAATCATCTCTAAGTACAGGATTTGATGAGAAAGGATCACGAACACTGGGTAACTTCTTTATTCCCATTAGCATATTGATAGCTAAAATTTTTTTTATTTCTTTTTCATTAGTTGCTGTAAAGTTACTGTTCCCTTTTTGAAGTGTATATAAATTGGTTTGGAAAACTATGTGGCTTATTAGATCTTCTGGAAAGACGGCAAGGAATACTTCTACTGGAGAGTCTAAATCAGAACTGATATTTGGTCCTACATCTTCGCTAAATATTTTCATATTTCTGATACAGTTTTCAGTTGATTTTGTCCAGACCGTTGTTTTTGCTAGCTCATCACGCCTAACTATTGATAAAGGAATATTATCATCACTACCCCATTCATCACTTTTGCTAGCTACTTCCGGATTTTCTTCAAAATCTACTGGTAAATTGACTATGTCGAATATATCATCGTTACTTAGAGGTAAAATATTTTCATCTCCCTCATCATCACTTTCATCGCCTAACTCTGATTCGTTATCTGAAGGAATTTCTTCCAGTATCTTAAAAAGTTCATCTGAACTCATCTTTTCTAAGTCGGCAAAATAATATTTCTTGTTCTGATCTGAAAAAAAAAACACGGCATGCCTACTGGTTTCATAACGTAACCGAAGGTATTTTTGTATAAAAATATGAGCTAAATTTGGTCAAATTCAATCCCCAAATATTTTACAATCATGATCAACATCATATCATATGAATCATCTATTTACTTACCTCCCATTGTTTATCTAACAGCGAAAAATCCCCTATTTATTTTGATCAACCACCTGTTTGCTGCAACAACGCACACTGAACGTTATTATTACGCTAGGAAACCAAATACAACCGACGCAACTGTCAAAGCCTATCAGATGGAGTCTCAAGGGCACGTGACTGTATGAGGTTACGCACCAAGACCATTCGGCGATTAGAGATTAATTCTTATTTAGGTGGTTTCGTCGTGAAACCAGTAGGCGTCAAAGGGTTAAGCAAAAAGGGTGGACATTGCACATCAACTACAACTTCGTAGTCAAACCGTAGATGGACATTGAAATATGCGTTTTGCAAGTAAACTTCTGAACGTCAGTAGCAGAGGATTTGAGACAGTTTTGCAATTCACCGTAGTTGTGACCGATAAATTTTGTCCTTCGGAGACTGGACTAGTGACAAAAACAAAACACGGTTTTGGTTTCTGTGCGCTACTTTTCCTCATCAATTATGAATGTATAATTCATTTTTTGTAGGCTCACCCAAGGGTATTTGCGTGATGGAGCACTTCTGGTTAGGTTAATAATTTAACGCTTGCGGAGTGGTTATTGGGCCATCCATCGAGTATCCTCTACAAAATTTTGAAGATGCTTCTTCACATATGTATGACACTGATAGCAGTTCACTATTGATTCTGTTTAGTGACCAGATTTAACGCCGTTAAATGTTATTTAATTTTTGGAATTAGGTAACAATTACAATTATGAATAGAGCGTCTTCAAATACCTAAAAATTACTAATTTGGTGTCATAAATTATATCAATTTTCAGAATATTTCTTGTTATATTTGAGTGATCTGATATGGTTTAGAGCAGATACGATATCTAATCAATACAAAATTCAGTAGCACATTTCTGAGGCAAGAAAGACTTAGCATGATAAACTGTACGTTTCGTCCTGTAACTATTGTCTAGACGTTTTTATAAACGGTCATATGAAAAACATTACCTCCCTTATAAGACAGTTGAGAAAATTTTAACATTTGAGTTATTCATAGATTGAACTTGATAGCACACTTAAAAATGTATTGTCTTCAGTTACTGCAGTCGGGCTATTTGTATTTTGTGATAATAGTAAAGTTGTTTTTCCAGTCTATATATATATATAACTTGAGACGTGGGCATTGTCGTCTAGACCAGTTAGGTGAAAAATTAAAGGTTCCGCCTTTTGTTGGGTACTTCGACAAAATTTAAGCAAAGAGGACTCTTTATACTTTTTTAATTCTCTCTAGCTTTCAATGGACTTTGCCATCATCATCAGGAGAGTAGTATGTGAGGATGTTGCTAATTGTTGTTTACGTATAGGATGAGGGAAACATCCAGTAACATGGTGAGAGCTGGATAGATGGTACAATGGTCAAAATTATATAAAATATGACAAGAACAAGTTAAAAACAGATTAAAAATTATTTAAAAAACATTGATGATACTACTCTCCTGATGATGATGGCAAAGTCCATTGAAAGCTAGAGAGAATTAAAAAAGTATAAAGAGTCCTCTTTGCTTAAATTTTGTCGAAGTACCCAACAAAAGGCGGAAGCTTTAATTTTTCACCTATATATATATATATATATATATATTGGTGAAATTGTATATATGTATAATTGTATATATATATATACAATTACTTGTTAGTTGGGAAATTGGCAAAACTTTTAGGCTAAAGTTGACTCTTTTGACGATAAAATCAAGCTTTCGGCATTCTCTATGGAGCCATCATCAGAAGATGATAAAGAAAAAAGACTCTCAAAACGTCTATTTTTAGAAATGCCCCACATCTTCATGACAGATCATTGCATGAACAAAAAGGCTGATGTTAAGCAGCTCAGTGTCATTTATTTCTACCTGTTGAATTGCGAACAGCTAGAACGGCTACATGTCCAAATTGATCCAACATCTTCACAAAATTAGAATACATTTTCTCACTCACATTTTTAATATAAACTCGCATAACCCATCTTTTCAAGGTTGTATCAATATCACACATTCTTGCACTCATATGAACCACACACTCTTTTCCAAAACAAGTTATTCCAGCATTTTAGTAATTTTGGGTGGAGATTTACCGAGCGTCCCTCGTATACTTCATACCCAAAGTTGAACAGGAAGGTGTACATTTCCACGTTCCGTCGCGTCAATCACTTGTCTTCTGTCGACGCGTTACCGTTCCGTGTCTTTCCCCCTCTCCACGGGTAGCGGTAGTAGAAGGTTAGGGACTGCATTCCGATTGTTTCAACAAAATGTCTCCCCACGTGTAATATTTTTAGCTTGTTCGGGTTTATTGATATAATTTTTATTTTTTCTTAACTTTTAACGAAGGTATCTGTCGTTTTTAACAAGCCCAATGTCCTTTTGTTTCGATCTTCTCTACGTTCTTTCTGAAACACCTTGTGGCTGCAACCTCACCGACGAGTAAGTTGTCTGACATTTTAAATCTGTCTTCTTTGCTAGCATCACAATTGTGTTTTCAGAATCCTGATGATGGCTCCATAGAGAATGCCGAAAGCTTGATTTTATCGTCAAAAGAGTCAACTTTAGCCTAAAAGTTTTGGCAATTTCCCAACTAACAAGTAATTGTATTTTGTACCCAACTAGTCGTTGGCTTTGGCAATGACTACTTCTCACATATATATATATATATAGAGAGAGAGAGAGAAAATTATCATGCGGAGAAAGGTATATAACAAAAAGTAGGAAAATAATGGGCAAAATCCGCAAAAAGGATGACAGTGGATACGAGCAGAAAATAGGATAGGCAACCCGAGCGATACGTATTTCTACTGGTTGGCTTCATCGAGTCCGAAATGAATATACATATGCAACCAAAAAAGTAGATACACATGTCCACACATCCGGATACGGGTGTAACCTGGGGAAACGAAGATGGAGAGGGAAAAATTCGACACACGATCTTATTTTCTGCTCGATTCCGCTTTTATCCTTTTTGCAGATTATGTCCATTATTTTCCTACTTTTTTGCTTTTTCGTGTAGTTCATCTAGTTATATTGATCTATATTCAACTTATCATGGCAGTGTCAAAATTATCATAGTATATCGTCACAAGGCGCCATCGAAATGAATTTCAACGATAGAAACTCATTTAGAATCAAGCCCAGGAGAATGTGAGAGCAGCGAAGGACGTTGTCGGATTAACGCTGTGTCCAGCGGTTCTACCTGAAGGCGACAATAAAAAAATGCTGGACTGGTCTGCTGAATATTTTTATGTAGGCACAAGCGTAGATCGCTTAGGCAACGTTGCGTGAACATTTCGTACTTTCGCTGCCACCATGAGGATTTAGTTTTCCAGATGCGTTAATAATTCGCTTTAACAACCCTACACGTAATCCAAGAGATTTCGACTCATAATTGTAACTCAAAGTAATCGAGGTATCAAACACCCCTTCGACTACCTTCCCGCTTGCCCTCCTCCTTCAGCGCTTCACCATTGCGACAATTAATTGCGTGGACGTGTCGGACGTGATCTGCATGTCCATCGCAGCCCCTCGAAAGGAACCGATCGCAAACTAAGCCAGTTAGGAAAGGACGGGGGCCCTGCCAAGTTCCTTCTTAGCTGTTCCCGCTGCTCCCGCATGTCGTATATGTCCGTCACGTCAGAGCAGGGGAATTTTTGGCGGCGTAGGCAAAGGGCATGTCACTTGTCAATTAGGGCAGTGACATGTCCGAAGGGGCTCTTGGACGTAGGACAAACAGCGATTCGAAAGCAGTGGCAATATTTATAGGGCAGTGATCGAGCCTCTTGGCGATGATATTTTTGGTGCATTATCTAGCTGCAATAGAGCAGCCAGCAGCATACGGAAACATTTTTAGAACGGCTATTACGTAAAAAGCCTATAAAAAGTAAAAAAAAAACAATCATCTTGCAGACTAGGTAGTTTTTAGGATGTATTGTTGGTTGTATATGTTTTGTGGAGCCGAGTAGTCTGGAGAGAAGATGTGAAAGAAAGGAAGTTGGTTGAATAGCAAGATCGCATCTGGATGATTATGTGTACTGATCTGCATGTGTAGGTATAATATCAGTGATATTCTCTGTGTGAGAAAATTATTACTGAATTTGCTACCAATGAAGTATATATACTCGTATATTAGCTGCTGTTTCCTTCTAGCTATACAACTTACAGCTTACACCTCCAATAATGCCATCTCTGAAGAAGATTTAAATCACATGAACGCTAAACATGGAAATAATTTTAAATTTTCATTTGCATTTTTTCAAGTGTTGTGCAATGATTTTGGGAAAAATTCCACGTATAGTCTTATAAAGCATAGTAGAGTATATTTAAACAGTTGGCGGAGCTTACCCCACTGGGACCAAGGGTTTACGGATCCCACACATGTGTCACTCGTTGGGGAGTTTTGAAATGTAATAATCAGCTGCTATTCAAATAATGTCTAATATAAATATAACCTAGAATGTGTACTCAGTGAAACAAGAAAGTTATTGAAAATTCCATTTTTTGCAGGTTTTAAGTTTGCCGGTAGCTTTACGACATATATTTGAGTATTTCTTAATCGCTGTAAATATAGTGTGGATGTTTGTTCAGTTCCTGAACAACCAAAGAATATTTGACTATATGGATGTATGGATATCAAAAATACTGAATGGTTTTGTGGGAATATCTATTGACGGTGCTGATGAACGGCAAGTAAATGAATGAATGTTTGGGAACGAGCAATATCTATGAAATTTTTGATAGAGCCTGTCATCAAGTAGGTGCTTAATGGCTATCTGCAAGAGGTTTATAGGAAAAAACACACGGTAGGCGATGTTGAATCAGTTAAATCGCATATCAATTGAAGTAAATAGTATAAACATGAATAAACAATCGACAATATTAAATAAAAACATGAATTTTATTCAAAAATCGAACACTTTATTAAATTTTGACTAAATTATATGTAATTTCTTAATATTCAATAAGCTAGTGATGTTTCAATGAAAAGCTGTCATCTCATACTTTGACAGTATTTTGTTTTCAACATTTCATAGCTATTGGTTGCTGAAATTTGTTGATTGTAACTACTTGAAGCTCATTTGCTGTATTTGACGGACTGTTACTCTATAGGTGGAGAATAACGGACTGTTGATTTGATAATGCTGGTGAAATCCACCGTTCGAGTTTTGTTTTTGTTTTCTTCTAATATGCCACAGTAATCGTGATAACACCACAATCTGCCTCTTGTGAGGATTGAACTCACGACCCCTGGCTTACAAGACCAGTGCTCCGTCACTGAGCGACAGAGACTTATAGTTTCAGTATTCGTAAAGCGGCATTTGAAATCCGTGGCTTTTTATTAACATATCTACTTTTTAAAGAATTTTACTTATAAGGATAATGGAAAACTGTTATCAAATTATTGCATCGGTTCTTGATACGAGTGCGAGGTTTCAGATTGATCAAACTGCTGGAAATTGGTGAAAATTATGCTCAAAGATTCCATTACATACATACATACAGGCCAAGCTAATAAAAGCCTGTTAAAAAGAGGTTATTTTAGAACATAAAACGGGGATGTTTCTGGGACTCCCACAAATATCCACAGTCGTAGGTATAACAAATTTATTTGTCCTATACTGCCAATGTGAATTGGTTCCTTTTGGACTGCGTGGTAGTCGGGTTAACGCGACCCCAATAAATTTTGACATAGTGCCCCTCAAGAACAAGCTACGCCACTGAGTAGGACTAAAGAGTTCTGCTAAGTAAGGTCATCTATAATCTACATTTTTTTTATTTTATTACATACGATGTCATCAGAATGGTGAAGCCGGAAGAAGCTGTTTTCTTAATCAGTGAGTAAATACCCTGAGCTACCAATGTTTCTACTCCATTAACTCGAAAGATCCATTCTCCTCAATCTTTGGTTAGATAAGTCGCCAATAAAAAGACCGAGACACAAAGTCCAATAAATTTTGACTGAATTTAATTGGAAACAATTAATTTGATAATTCTTCATTAAGAAAAACATTTCAAGAGATGCAGTGCAAGGCCCCTTCCATCCTGCTTTGTAAATTAAGGGGTTATTACATCCATCCAAAAGATGTTGAATGATTAAATTCTTTAGCAATAAGAGGTTTTTTTTTGACATAAAATTGGCTTGTTTCCGTGCTTTTCATAAATATTTACAGGAAAATAAATAGTGAATTTATTTTATTTGGCTCAGTGCGAATCGGTTTCTTCTGGACTCCGTGGCAGTTGGGTAAAAGTGGCCTAACAAAGAGTTTTGCTAAGTAGGGCCATCTATAATCTACAATTTTTTTATTTTACTATCTATGATGTCCTAAGTACGTCTATCAGAATGATGAAGCTGGATGAAGCTATTTTCTTAATCAGTGAGTAAATACTGTTGGCAACCAATGTTTCCACTCCATTAGCTCGAACGATCCATTCTCCTTAAGGCCTCCTTTGGTAAGATAAGTCTCCAATAAACAAGATCGAGACACAAAGTCCAATAAATTCCCACTAAAAAACTATTAACAGTGCGAAAAGGGTCGTGAAGGTAATCCTGTATCGTTCCCTTAACTCGAATGTGGCTCTTTATGGCACATATTGATAAGAAAGGATTCTTTCTTAGACGGCGAACCGCAGAGAAGCCTATTACTTTTTTTGATGGTTCTATGGCGTGTTTTTGACGTCAGCAGGACTTATTTTATTCTCATACACACAAGCACGTAGGGGAGACGCGGTAAAAGTGAACAACTTAAGCTTTAAGCTGTTATTACAAGTACTTTAATCAATATAAGATAAAGAAAACATCTGCAACGACTATTTATTTATTCATATTCAAAAAACAAACAATAGTTTTTAGTTTGTGGTAGCTATCAAGAGCAAATTTAATAAAAATATAAAGATGGAAATTTTCCACAATGTGCGAAAATCTGGGCTAAAAATGATGGACTCGATTTCACTCAAAAATATGACATAAAAATAGCGTCAAGTAGATTGATACTATACCGAAAAAAGTGTGCAATATTCTACCAGTGGTTTCTAGAGCTTGAAATAGGAAGAAAAGTTTATATAAACATAGGTCGACAAACGTCCCCTAAGTGCGCTAGGGTCTTTTAAAGGGGCTCCCCTGGAAATGGTTTTCCTTAATATTTCCGAAACATGTTTGAGATAAAGACATAAAATTTGGTATTCTAGCCTAGGTGCTGGATTTAAAAATATTAACAATTTTAGACAGTTTTGTTTCTAAGCGTATGTAACAGGGACGGACTCAGGTTATTTGAGCTCCAACATTTTTGTGTGATTCTATTTTTGAAATTCAATTTTAGAATTTGAAAATCTAGGGTTTTCTACATAAAAAAGGTACTCTTATTGAATATCGATAAATTGTGCCATTTTGGAATAAAATCAAACTAAAAAGTTCGTCACATGATAGGAAATGTACTACGAATTTAAATGAATTGTTGAATAATTAGCCATGGCAACGAAAAAACTAATTTAATAATTGGTAAATATTACATAAATACATATTTATATTGCAACATAGCTAACATTTAGGCGAAAACAAAAGAAATAAGTTTTTTCGAACGAAATTGAAATTTGTTTAAAAAAGAAGACATACAGTTGGATATACTTAAAACTAGCTTTACAATAAGTGTTCAAATAAATTCCCATTTTGTTGGATACAGAGTCTCGCTCGACGAACTAATGATTCCTTAGCCCGAAAAGTGAAAAACCTTTTCCTTCTTATTTCATTTGCAGCCTGATGGATTCTTTGAAGTAAATCTTCTTGATTATTTACTTCACTCGAGTAAACTAGGTCTTTTAATGACCCACAAAAATAGAAATCCAATGGATTTAGGTCAGGTGAACGTGGCGGCCATGCTATAGGACCTCCTCGGCCTAACCACTCGTCTGGAAAATTGATATTCAACCAATTTCGAACATTGCGTCCAAAATGTGCAGGTGCGCCATCATATTTTCTTGAAACTGCTGGTGCACATCCAATGGTATTATATCCAAGAGCTCATTCTGAAGAAAGTTCAGATACACCTCTGAATTAAGACGATTGGGAAGTAGGCCCAATTACTTGATCCCCAATTACTCCTGCCCATAAGTTCAATGAAAATCTATGTTGGAAATTTCTACGGCGAACAAGTTTTGGATTTTCATCTGATCAGTGATGCATGTTATGGAAATTAAAAGCACCAGTACTAGTAAATATTGACTCATCGGACCATAATATTCTAGGAATAGTGTTTTCATTTGCTAATATCCACTGGCAAAACTCGATTCGTGGTAAAAAAATCTGCTTCCGTTAAATGCTGCACCCGTTTAAAATAGTAAGGATGTAATCCTTGCATTCTTGTCATTCTTCCTATCTAAAATTATTATTTTTAGGATAACTATCAAATAGGTATTCATAAATTTTTCTTACTATTGATCGAGGGATATCCATATTTTCTGAAACATTTCGTACGCTTATTTGCGGATTATTTTCAAACATATTTAAAGCAATATACATACGATGATTTCCCAGTGGCCTTTCTGTGTCCTGCATGCGCTGAAAACTTCCATGGTTTGACAAATTCCGGTGAATATCAGTAAACATTCGACGTTCAGGTACTATGCGATTGGGAAATTCTTTGATATTCTCTTACGGCTGTCAATGAACTGCCATTGCAAAACCCGTACACACAATGTATGTCAGTCAGTTCTCTGTCTATAAATCTTGGCATTCTAATTCGATTTAATAAAAAAATTGATTTTAATCTAATAATTTTATACTGCGAACAATGTCAGCTTAACGTCAAAATAAGTCATAACAAATCAAAACAACTTTTGTTTGCAGTCATGGCTAACTATGTATAATTAACAATTCATTTAAATTCGCAGTACATTTCCTATCATGTGACAAATTTTTAGTTTAATTTTATTCAAAAATGGCACAATTTATCGATATTCAATAAGAGTACCTTTTTTATGTAGAAAACCCTAAATTTTCAAATTCTAAAATTGAATTTCGAAAATAGAATAACCACAAATTTTTGGGGCTAAAATAACCTGAGTCCGTCCCTGTTTCATACGCTTCCAAACAAAACTGTCTAGAAATGTTAATATTTTTGAATCCAGCATAAAAAACTAGGCTAGAATACCAAATTTTATGTCTTTATCTCAACACGTTCCGGAAATATTATATATATATATATATATATATATATATATATACATAGGTCAGACCTCCAGATCTCTTAAAGGAAGGATTACATCACACAAAAGTGATGCTAGGCTACATCCTGAAAGATGCGCTCTAGCATCTCATGTTAACACAACAGGGCATTCTATGAATTACACAAGTATCAAAGTTCTTGATAAAGAAAAACACCTTTCCAAACGTTTATTCCTGGAAATGTCCCACATTTTCATGAATAACAACTGTATCAACAAAAAGACAGATGTTAAACAACTGAGTGTCATTTACTCATATTTGCTAAACTGCGAAAAATTGGAGAACTTACATATCTCCCCAAATTTCAACTCTTCACAACCATAATTAGAATCTGTGTTTTGGCCGTTTCCACCAGTAAAATTCATTCCACTCAAAATATAATAATTCTCTCCTCACGATTTATTAATAATTGTTAAATTAAAATTCCCATTAATAATAATATAGTTTATTCAACTGCCTCTGGTCGGTTTAACAAATTCTAACATAAAATTCTAAAAATCTCATCATCTGAAGTGATTTGGCAACGTTTTAGCACACGCCCACAATTCGTTCCATCTTTCAATACTGACATTGACATCCTTCGGCCTTCTGTCAAAGGGTTTCATGTCACTCATCAATTCATCATTCCATGACCACTAATTTGTGCAATCATCAGGTGGTTTCACGATGTAATGTGTAAATTTTTAAATAATTTTTAATCTGTTTTTAACTTGTTCTTGTCATGTTTTGTATAAATTTTGACTATTGTGCAATCTATTCAGCTCTCACCATGTTACTGGACGTTTCCCTCATCCTATACGTAAACAACAATTAGCAACATCCTCACATACTACTGTAAGTTGAGTCAATTTAAATTCATTTTACACCTTTGTTGCTACTGTTATCATTGTAATTGCAGCTCCTGATGATGATGGCAAAGTCCATTGAAAGCTAGAGAGAATTAAAAAAAGTATAAAGAGTCCTCTTTGCTTAAATCTTGTCGAAGTACCCAACAAAGGCGGAAGCTTTAATTTTTCACCTATATATATATATATAAAAACCATCTTCAGGGGAGCCCCTTTAAAAGGCCGTTGCGCCCTTAGGGGACGTTTGTCGACCTATGTTTATATAAACTTTTCTTCCTATTTTAAGATCTAGAAACCGCTGGTAGAATATTGCACACTTTTTTCGGGACACCCTGTATAAACGATTGCCAAGTTATTCCGAATTAAGAGCACATTATAACTCGGACTTTTATTATTTAATTTTCCCGTTGTTGTTGGGATATGAAGTTTCTTAATGTCTTTGACTAATACTGAAAACGTTACATTACCCCCTAAAGCGCCCAACCCCAAAAGCGAATTAAAAGCGATTTTTTTTCGTGTTTTTACCACTAGCTCTGCACCACTAGAACGATTTTCAAAAACTGCAAAGCTTTTTCATCCTTGGCACAGTAGCAATTTTCTCAAGTTATAGGCGGTTATAAAATTAGCGGACATACCGACAGACGGACAGACCGACGGAAATGAGTGACATCGGTTTAGAAAAGGTGACTGTACACAACTACTGATTAACGTTGATCAAAACTGGTCACTTTTTCTCCAATAATGGACGTTCATTTTCATTAGTATAGTATTAATTTAGTTTCAGATTAGCTGTACTAGCATCATCGTTCCAGTGATGTAAACTAAGGGCTGTATCGTCAGTTGTTCCTAAAATTGTATGGCCTTCTTGATTTTCATAGTCTTTCCTCTTTTTCCGAAAGGCTGGCATATCTCTAGATTTCTACTGTTCCGTGTCAGCATCAGCGCTCTCCTATTGTCAGGCTATGTTTTTTTTCTTGAATTGTAGGAAATTTCAGGCTATATAACATATGATATAAATCACAAAAATGAACAACTTGATGCAAATTGATATTTGTAACATAACCTCCTAAAAGGGCGCTGACATGGAAGAGTAGAAAACTATGAAAATCAACGAGGCCATAAAGGCGACCTACAATTGTAGGACTTTAGTGATTAAATTCACAATTACTTTATGTGCGAGG